>CM066996.1:5294543-6543472 GCA_033977485.1 Hydrangea macrophylla | reverse complement strand
GTATGTTATTTCGTAGGGTATCCAAAGGTTACTTATGGATGGTATTTTTATGTTCCAAGAGAACAGAAAGTGTTTGTTAGTACAAATGCTATTTTCTTAGAGGATGATTATATCATGGACCATAAACCTAGGGGAAGGATAGACCTGAAAGAGATCGAAGGAGAGCCCTTAGTCCAACCCGCAGTTGATAATAATGTAAATTAAGAATTACCACTTCTTTACCCTTTACCGCACCAGTACCTCGTCGTAGTGAGAGGATCATCAGCCAGCCTGACAGATACATGTTCTTAGGAGAAGTTTTTGAAGCTGTCTCCATAGAATTTGAATATGACCCTGCTACGTATGAAGAGGCAATAGATGATGTAGACTCAGTTCATTGGGTTAAAGCTATGAAGGCTGAATTAGAATCTATGCATTCCAATCAGGTCTGGGATCTTGCAGAACTTTCAGCCAATATTAAACTCATTGGCTGTAAGTGGGTCTACAAGAGGAAAAGAGGATCTGATGGAAAGGTTGAGACCTTTAAAGCAAGGCTTGTAGCTAAAGGTTACACTCAGAGGGAGGGCATTGAATATGAGGAAACCTTCTGGCCGATAGTCATTCTCAAGTCCATCAGAATACTCTTATCCATTACTGCATGCCTAGATTATGAGATCTGGGATATGGGCGTCAAGACTGCATTCTTGAATGGCAATCTACCAGAAGGGTTTATAGCTGGTGGGAAGGGTAACTTGGTATGCAAGTTGCAAAAGTCCATTTATGGGCTTAAGCAGGCATCCAGGAGTTGGAACATTCGTTTTGACCAAGCGGTCAAGTCGTTTGGTTTCATACAGAATCTGGATGAGCCTTGTATATACAAGAAGTGTGAAGGGAAAGTGGTAATTTTTCTTGTTCTCTATGTTGACAACATTCTACTCATTGGGAATGATGTAGCAATATTGTCAATAGTTAAGGTTTGGCTAGCTAGTACTTTCGATATGAAGAATCTAGGAGAGATGAGCTATATTCTTGGAATAAAGCTCTTTCGGGATCGTAAGCGAAAGATAATGGGATTATCTCAAGCTAATTATATCGACAAGGTGCTAACTAGGTTTACAATGGATAATTAGAAGAAAGGTTTGTTGCCTTTCATGCATGGTTTAGTGTTTTCAAAGGACCAGTGTCCAAAGACACAGGAGGAGAGGAATTGTATGGCAGGAGTTTCCTATGCTTCGGCAGTGGGAAGTCTCATGTATGAGATCTTATGCACTAGGCCGGATATCTACTTTACTGTAGGCATGGTTAGCAGGTATCAATCGAATCCAGGTCCAGAGCACTACATAGCCGTTAAGCACATTCTTAAGTACTTGAGAAGGACTAAAGATTACATGCTTATGTACGGCGGTAGTGAGTTAATTCCATTGGGATATACTGACTCGAACTTTATGTCAGATAAAGATTCGAGGAATTCGACATCCGGTCATCTCTTTACCTTGGGAGATGGTGTTGTTAGTTGGAGGAGCATTAAGTAGAAATGCATTACAGACTCAACTACAGAAGCTGAGTATGTGGCTGCTTGTGAAGCCGCAAAGGAAGCTGTTTGGCTTAAGAAGTTCCTTATGGAGCTCAAAGTGGTACCAGCGTTGCTGTCACCTATTATGCTATATTATGATGATAGTGGGGCAGTGGCATAGTCCAAGGAGCCAAGGAACCACGGAAAGGGAAAGCACGTAAAGCGAAAATGTCATCTAATCTGAGATATTATTCAACATGGAGATGTGATTGTCAGCAAGATTGCCGCCTCTGACAATCTTCCGGATCCATTTACAAAGGCCTTGCTACATAAGGTCTTTGATCATCATCTAGATAGTCTAGGTTTCAAATGAAATCCTGTATGGTTATGAGTGCAAGTGGGAGTTTGTTGGGTTTGTGCCCTCAAACCATTACTTTATGAATGAGACATTGACATTTTAATACATGGATTAGCTTTACATTCCACTGTGTATGTTTCTTTCATGAGATAATTGTTAATCCTTAAGTATCATATTAGGTAATTCGAGTATGTATGAGATACATACAAGTCAGATATAAATTACTATTTTTTGATACTTAGAGCTTGTCACAGTAGATGATGAGACTGGATATCTCATTAGGTTTACATTATAGCATGATTAACTACCAGTGGATGGAGTAATGAATCTAAATCACTAGAGTTAGCTCTTAGTTAATATGCTAGTGCTTATAGTGCATTTATGGACCTAAACTTTCCTATTGACACTCAAGACTGTCAATAGTCGATAGGAACTCATAACTTGTATAAGGTACGTATTCTTAATCTTAAGACGATTATGAACACAGACTGTGGATATGGATACTTTAACTTACCAATCAGTGAGGTCTATAGAAGATCAACACCTGGGTATCTTGGGTATGTGTCACGCCCCGGAGCAGCATAAATAGAGAAAAATAAATTTCCTTTATGGGTCCATAGGGAATGACGGGTGAATAACCGCATTGTCATCTAATCAACCAACAAACACCACGATAGGGAGGATGCTATTCATAGAACATAACTTATTAACATAATCAGAGGCTACAGCGGAAACTATAAAAGGTTTGGAAGCAACAGATGCCCAAGTACCAATTATAAAAGTCTACTAAATCTATTACAGCAGCTGGCTTAGAGTCTCAGGCCTATAACAAACATTAACAGAAGTACCAAAAGATATACCAACTAACTATTACAAAGCGGCACGTCTTCGTCTTTAAGCCTTCAGCTCCAAGTCTGGCAGAACTATCAGTCTTCAGTCCTCAAGACCTACAAATCCCTAGACATTGGAATGTCCAGGGCATAAACGCCATCAGCTTTGAATACAAAGCTGAGTGAGTACATTAAACAACACTCCTCACCGTTATTGTTCAGCATCTTAAAATGCGGTTAATCTCTTATCAATGACGTCACTCACGGACATAGCAGAGGTCTGATTAAACTATGCATGAATTCAATAATAACAGAAATCATATTAAGTAATGACAAGGATAAACATCATGGTATAACATATCTCATCACGTATTCACCAAATCCATGCATGTAACCATGCAACCACCCATGCATCTACCTTTACGTCGGGACGCTGAATCCACGACTGAACCATCATCATACTAACCATTCCCATATTCACATCCATATCCATGTTCTTATTCTCATCCGTATCCATACGTCGATCCCATAATACCAATCTGAAAACCATTAGTCGATACAGTAATGCCAATCGGAATCACCCGACTAAGCAATAGATCCCAAAATCCCTTGATAGGGTTACCGGTCGTCTACACGGTACCACCTATCTGTAAACGATGGAAGCGGCACAACGGACGTCTTCTACGCTGTGTATATCCTCACTGGTCGTCTACACAGCTGAGAATACATTAGAGCACTAGCCGGACGTCTTCAACGGTACACTGGACGTCTTCAACAGTGCATACGCATCACTGGACGTCTTCAACAGCGAGAGGCGCACTAGGAACTCTAACCATCCCACGTCCACCCGACTCGTCAGCCGTTGATCCCACGGATCCAAAGTACCAATATCTCATTATTCCACATTGAAGCACATATCCCATTTCTCATCATATTCTCTTGTCTCGTCATAATACTATCCCATTTCTCATCAGATTCTCTTGTCTCTTTATAACACCATCCCATGCATGCTGACACATGTTGTGAAATGCTCATCTACTAAGTACAGGAAATACCACATGCTCTGTATTCAACATATCTACTCATTTCTGATTATTAACATGCTGTCGTGTTCCATTCTACTATTCAGTTCAGCAATATTATCATGTAACAGTTAAACAGTTCATCTCATAACAGTGTTGCACTATCTCTTAAATTTACAATATCGCATAATAAAAGCATGGATCAACATTTAATCCACTAAACAGTTCATATTATAATCAACAGGAAATAAACATGTTCTGAAAGGTTCGATCGATTGAGGTCCTCTCGATCGATTGAAGTCAAACGGAGTTCGATTGATTGAAGTCATTTCGATCGCTCGAGGAAAAGTCGTTTCGATCGATCGAAGTTCCTTCGATCGATTGAGGAAACGATAAGTTCGATCGATCGAGAATAGTTCGATCGCTCGAACATCGTCTTCTACCCAGAAACTTGGCAGCGACGAACAAAGATTTCGGGGTCACAATATAAACGTTCTAAACAGCATATAAACATACTAAAGTCATCCCTTGAGTGAGTTAATGAACTCACCTCTCTCCGGCGGTCCGGTGGCGGCGTTCCCGAGCTCCACGGCGGCGGCTATGGTGGCGGCGAGCTCGTTCTCTCCCTCCTCAGGTCTCTCTCTGTCCTCTCTGTTCTCCTCTTCTTCTATTCCTCTTCTTGTTCTTCTTTTCTTCTTCTCCTTCTGACCAAGATATATATATATATCACACACAATATATATCACACACACACACTCACGGTTATATATACATATATATATATAGATCACACACACACACAAGCTCTCTCTCTCTAACTCTCTTGAACTGCCCAAACACCACACACACACAAAACATACATATATATATATAAGGAAACGAGAAGGGCAGGTGGCAACCACGTAAACTGAAAATACAACGTTCGATCGATCGAAGTGAGTTCGATCGATTGAGACCAGGTCGGTTAAGGTTCGATCGATTGAAAGAAGTTAAATCGCTCGGGAAAGGGTACACATCACAGAATCAGGTCGGCAGAGATTCGATCGCTCGAAGTATGTTCGATCGATTGAGAAAGCACAATGTTCGATCGATCGAAGTGAGTTCGATCGCTCGAGAAAGATTCTTCACCAAGGTTTCACACAAGCATACAGGGTCTTATTTATATAACCATGCATCCGAAAATACAGGGTATTACATTATCCACCACTCAACAAAAGATTTCGTCCTCGAAATCTGAAGCAGTAGCCCCTCAAATAAAAACACAAATCATCTCAGAAGACATACTCTAAAATGCTCAAGTTCTCGTTTTACATAAACGATCACATCAGCGGCCAAAGGTTTAAGTTCTAAACACGCGATGCAAAGTTATCAACGATCTATAAGTGCTAGGGTAACAACTATCAATCCTCGGGTTAGCTATATGAAAATTCGTATGTCGAATTTCGAGAAAATGTTCTAGGTAGCAAAATCTAATCCTTCTACAAGACTAAAATAGCTCGTCTCCAAACACACAAGATACATTCCTCAAGTCAAACTCTACGGTGTGAGGGTTCTAATCTTATCTAAGTTGTAAAGAAGCATTGCCGTCTACTCTCGTCTTCAAAGGTACTTCGAACTATGCTAACAATGTCTGTACTGCTGTACCAGTTGATTGTCTTCTATCTCTGAACTCCTTGTTACGATCGTCAATGTTATTAGTCAGCCTCGTGTTGCACACGACATCCTTGTTAACTCCAGTGTTGTCACCATCATCCTTTAATATGCTGACTTGAAAGCATTGTGACTCTAGCATCGTTATTTGATAACTCAAATTTCCTCATGTGTCTCCAAATTCCCATGTATTATTAATATAATCATCTCTTTGAGGTCGTTCAATCCATTGAATACTCATTCTGCTTCCACGTACTAATCAAATAGGTTAAGCAGGACTACATACTGATATCGTGAGTCGTTCTACTACAAAACATCTCGACTAAATAAAAGTAACAGGCGATTGGTGTTGAAAAGCATTCCTCTGCGATACTCTTTTGAAAGTTCTGGTGTTGTCTCTGCGTTACTCGTATCTCTTCTCGTATACTCGCAATCTTCTAGTTCATCCTCTCTTGTCAAAGCTACATCTAAAGCAAATTTAGATTCCTCATCTCTAGTCTCTGTCCAACATACCAATGGTTGGCGTAGTCTTTCGATAGGGAGGCAATTGACGTCATATAAGGATGCAATTGATGTCTTATGGGGATGCAATTGATGTTATACAGGGATGCAATTGATGTCATATTTATTCTTGGAAACTATTGTCATAGACGATTATTGATCAGTACCAAATGAATTGTTCCGGTAACTACAATTTACGGTGTAGGCTAATCCTCTTACAATCAAATCAAACGGGTGCAAAGCTTCCTACAATATTGGGATCATATGTAATACATGATGTAGGTGTTGAGTGTTGTACCTTCTGTCTATCGTCCTTGTCTAAGTTGAGACCAATTACTTGTATGGTGAGTCTGCCCTCGTGGTACTTGTTGCGATGGAACATTGTGTTGCATCTCTAGTTCTGGACAAAACTTACGAACATGACCAAATTTACCACAGTTGAAACATCGTATTCCCCGTCCATTAGATTTCCTTACTGCTGTGCATTCTTGGGAATGGTGTCCTAGTACTCCACAATTTTAGCAGATATCTCGTTCCCTATGCTGTGTTGGGGTCGTCATTAGTTTTGATTCTTTCTGGTCGTTCCCCATCCTCTTACGCTTCTGGCGGTTGCTTATGTAACTTCTCTCTGTATTTCCTTGTTGAACTTGGTTAGCAGCCAACACAATCTGACTGTCCCTTCCTCTCTGATCCGTTAGGAGAAACTGATCGTACTCTGGAAATGTTTTATCAAAGTGTTGTCCTTCACTAATCTGAGTGTCGTCTTCCAATTTTGTTGCCATTTCTACCAAAGCTTCAAAAGATTGATCTAAATGTCCTATAGTCATATGACGAATATGTGGGACTAGTCCTTGATGATATCTTTTGATCTTTCTTCTTGGTGTATCAATCATATGCGGTGCAAATCGTGATAGCCTCTCAAATTGAGTTGTATATTCGGGCACTGAAAAATTACCTTGAACTAATTGGATGAACTCCATTTCCCTTTTGTTCTTCTCAGATTCTGGAAAGTACTTCTCTAGAAATCGAGTCTTGAATGATTCCCAAGTCATCCTTCCTACAACTTCTTCACCTATCGTAGCTTTCACTGCGTCCCACCAATCTGCTGCTGAGAATGTCAGTTGAAATATAGCCAAATGTCTTTTCTCAGTGTCAGTACATTCAAGTGTCTCAAATATCAATTCTATCTGGCGAATCCATTGCTCAGCTTGCCATGCTCCCGTTAATCCGGTAAAGGTTCCTGGTTGAAGAGCACGAAATTCCTTTAGCAGCTTGACTCTCGTCTGACGTACTGGTGCTCCATTGCCGATGAAGTGATCCGCACGATTGATAACTTGTTCCATGCGACGGATGAAAACTCCGACCATTCCGGTTGGATCTATCTCAGGAGGTACTACATCAGATACCCCATTCAGCTGGCTCTGGTTTCCTCGAGTCGTCCTAACCATAACGAGTGCTGGTAGGGTTCAGTGTTGCTACCTACAAATGAAAAACTATTCGGTCAGACGCATTCTATCTTATAGTTCAAGCAAAAGCATGCGGTAATAAATAGTACCACTATATAACACGATCACATTAAGCAATACGAATACCTCACATAATAATAATAACCACAAGGTCAGTCTATCTACCAAGTGTACTCCAATATATCTATGCTCAAAACACGGGTTACGAAACTATAGGTTCTACACGTAACGTCAAATCTAACCATTCTATTTCTATTCTCAGGTTCCAAACTACAAGTACTGTTCAACTAACATGTGAGACCACTCAACTAACATGTGGCTCAAGGTAACAGGATAATCTTATCCTTAACCTCTTTCTATTTCTAGGACATACTGACTGTTCCGAGATCGCTCAGGAATTCATCAGTGTCTAACATCCGACGGCTCTATATTTAGGATCTCCACCACCACAACTAACTCTCGATGCCTGTTCTCCGCGAACTCAGCTATCCAAATTCTGATTGGTTCCAACAGTTACTACCTTCCAAAGAAACATCCTCAAACGGATTTTTCCAACCTCTTATCTGCGTGACAAGACAACAGTTCTATCTCATCTCAGCTAATCCTCATGCTACCGATATTAACTTAGAATTCAGGTTCTAATCACAAAAGACAAGCGGTTAACAACTGAAAACCTAGGCTCTGATACCAAAAATCCTGTCACGCCCCGGAGCAGCATAAATAGAGAAAAATAAATTTCCTTTATGGGTCCATAGGGAATGACGGGTGAATAACCGCATTGTCATCTAATCAACCAACAAACACCACGATAGGGAGGATGCTATTCATAGAACATAACTTATTAACATAATCAGAGGCTACAGCGGAAACTATAAAAGGTTTGGAAGCAACAGATGCCCAAGTACCAATTATAAAAGTCTACTAAATCTATTACAGCAGCTGGCTTAGAGTCTCAGGCCTATAACAAACATTAACAGAAGTACCAAAAGATATACCAACTAACTATTACAAAGCGGCACGTCTTCGTCTTTAAGCCTTCAGCTCCAAGTCTGGCAGAACTATCAGTCTTCAGTCCTCAAGACCTACAAATCCCTAGACATTGGAATGTCCAGGGCATAAACGCCATCAGCTTTGAATACAAAGCTGAGTGAGTACATTAAACAACACTCCTCACCGTTATTGTTCAGCATCTTAAAATGCGGTTAATCTCTTATCAATGACGTCACTCACGGACATAGCAGAGGTCTGATTAAACTATGCATGAATTCAATAATAACAGAAATCATATTAAGTAATGACAAGGATAAACATCATGGTATAACATATCTCATCACGTATTCACCAAATCCATGCATGTAACCATGCAACCACCCATGCATCTACCTTTACGTCGGGACGCTGAATCCACGACTGAACCATCATCATACTAACCATTCCCATATTCACATCCATATCCATGTTCTTATTCTCATCCGTATCCATACGTCGATCCCATAATACCAATCTGAAAACCATTAGTCGATACAGTAATGCCAATCGGAATCACCCGACTAAGCAATAGATCCCAAAATCCCTTGATAGGGTTACCGGTCGTCTACACGGTACCACCTATCTGTAAACGATGGAAGCGGCACAACGGACGTCTTCTACGCTGTGTATATCCTCACTGGTCGTCTACACAGCTGAGAATACATTAGAGCACTAGCCGGACGTCTTCAACGGTACACTGGACGTCTTCAACAGTGCATACGCATCACTGGACGTCTTCAACAGCGAGAGGCGCACTAGGAACTCTAACCATCCCACGTCCACCCGACTCGTCAGCCGTTGATCCCACGGATCCAAAGTACCAATATCTCATTATTCCACATTGAAGCACATATCCCATTTCTCATCATATTCTCTTGTCTCGTCATAATACTATCCCATTTCTCATCAGATTCTCTTGTCTCTTTATAACACCATCCCATGCATGCTGACACATGTTGTGAAATGCTCATCTACTAAGTACAGGAAATACCACATGCTCTGTATTCAACATATCTACTCATTTCTGATTATTAACATGCTGTCGTGTTCCATTCTACTATTCAGTTCAGCAATATTATCATGTAACAGTTAAACAGTTCATCTCATAACAGTGTTGCACTATCTCTTAAATTTACAATATCGCATAATAAAAGCATGGATCAACATTTAATCCACTAAACAGTTCATATTATAATCAACAGGAAATAAACATGTTCTGAAAGGTTCGATCGATTGAGGTCCTCTCGATCGATTGAAGTCAAACGGAGTTCGATTGATTGAAGTCATTTCGATCGCTCGAGGAAAAGTCGTTTCGATCGATCGAAGTTCCTTCGATCGATTGAGGAAACGATAAGTTCGATCGATCGAGAATAGTTCGATCGCTCGAACATCGTCTTCTACCCAGAAACTTGGCAGCGACGAACAAAGATTTCGGGGTCACAATATAAACGTTCTAAACAGCATATAAACATACTAAAGTCATCCCTTGAGTGAGTTAATGAACTCACCTCTCTCCGGCGGTCCGGTGGCGGCGTTCCCGAGCTCCACGGCGGCGGCTATGGTGGCGGCGAGCTCGTTCTCTCCCTCCTCAGGTCTCTCTCTGTCCTCTCTGTTCTCCTCTTCTTCTATTCCTCTTCTTGTTCTTCTTTTCTTCTTCTCCTTCTGACCAAGATATATATATATATCACACACAATATATATCACACACACACACTCACGGTTATATATACATATATATATATAGATCACACACACACACAAGCTCTCTCTCTCTAACTCTCTTGAACTGCCCAAACACCACACACACACAAAACATACATATATATATATAAGGAAACGAGAAGGGCAGGTGGCAACCACGTAAACTGAAAATACAACGTTCGATCGATCGAAGTGAGTTCGATCGATTGAGACCAGGTCGGTTAAGGTTCGATCGATTGAAAGAAGTTAAATCGCTCGGGAAAGGGTACACATCACAGAATCAGGTCGGCAGAGATTCGATCGCTCGAAGTATGTTCGATCGATTGAGAAAGCACAATGTTCGATCGATCGAAGTGAGTTCGATCGCTCGAGAAAGATTCTTCACCAAGGTTTCACACAAGCATACAGGGTCTTATTTATATAACCATGCATCCGAAAATACAGGGTATTACAGTATGTCATGTTCATAGGGTTGTGAACATATATTGTTAAGATAGAATCTACCGTCTAATTCAGAGTAAGCATTCCCTTGAGAATGTCACCAAGTTGATTATTGAGAACTGCAGTCTTGTTGATAAGTAGTTATCAACATGTTTTGTAATCATGAGAGGTGAATGGACTCAAGGAATATAAGAAGTATTCATGATTCAGGTTAACAGTAACAATTATCCGACAACCTGAATATGATTACGAATGTTGAAGGTAGAGGGACATTAGTACACCATACAAGTCTAGTTATCGCTTTAGATATGTTCTTTTGCTTTGGAGTTCAGCTATCGTTTTATAGTGGAGTAAACGGTAACTGATCAGTTAGTTAGTTTGCTGATAAAAGAGTTTGGTCATGGGAATTAACAACTAGTCTGAGCCAACAATATAGAGCCTAGGAGGTTCCATTCTTAGCTCCGCTAGGATGCTTGGAAAGGCACATAAGGATCTTTTCAAGGCGGGTTTGATCGATCGAAGGTACCTTGATCAATTGAAGTCTTGGTAGGTTCGATTGCTCGAAGGTGGTTCGATCGATTGAAGTCTCGATCGATCGAAGCCACTTCGATCGCTCGAACATTAGGTCGGTTCTGGGAATCTATAAATAGGGCAGCTGCGTCCAGAAAATAAGAGTTCATCGTTTTAACACGCCAGAAGCTGCAAAAACTTTTTTAGAGCTCCCAAATCCTCTCTATCCTCTCCATTAGGGTTCCCACCAACCCTAGTCCTTTCGGCTACCATCCACAGGAGTCGTAAGAGTGAAGATAGCCTAGTGGAAGCTGCTGCACCATCCAGGAGAAAGAAATTCAGAATTGGGTTCAAGACCTGAGGTATGATTTCTTGTTCCCCTCTTATGTACGTATCTATGGAATTGACGAGTAGTAGATCCGGGCATACCAGTAAAGTTTTTGAAACTTAATCTTTCCGTTGCGTATTAAAAAATTATTTTAAACCTGTTTTGCCTACACTCATTTCATCACACACCACTAGTATTGTGATTGAAATTTCTTTTTGTTGATTTGGATCAAAACAACCTAAGTGTTGGCCCAAATATGGAAACCTTAGAGGGGGGGGGGGGGGGGGGGGGGTGAATAAGGTTTTAGCAGAATTTTAACCTTTTTAAAACTTAATAGCAAATTAAACACAATCACAAGCAATTATGTAAAGAAATAAGGGAAGAGATACTTGCAAACCAATTTTTCAAGTGGTTCGGCAATCGCACCCCGCGGCCTACGTCCACCCCTCAAGAACACCTCTTGAGGATTCCTTTAATCCGATCTACTTCACGGGTGTAGACCAAACCGTTCTCGAAGCACTTACGGATGTGCACCAAACCGTTACAAGAGCCTTTAATCTCTCCCAAAGAAGAACACTTCTTCTTTGCACACAAGGGTTACTAACCCTCAACCTTTACAAATTGATTTGAATACAAATTGAAACTCTCTATATAGAGTAGATAGTACAAATAATGCTCACTACAATTTTGCTCTCTCAAGAAATACAAATGAAAGATTTGAGCAAATTGATAAACTCACACAACTAGGGCTTAAATGATAATGTTTAAAGATCAAAGAGATGTGTGATCAATACTATATTTCCCAATCAAAATCTCAACCCAAAATATCTTGGGAAAACATGTATTTATAGGCCTTGGAGGATTATAGCCGTTGGTGGCAAGTTTGGTAATTAAAAACCCCTTTAAAAACTAGCCGTTATTGCCTTCCAGGCCGCTTCAGTCGACTGGGCCTTGAAGCAGTCGACTGAGATGTATTTACAGAGGGTTCTGCTTGAATTCTGCTCACTTCGGTCGACTACATCGGGCCTTCAGTCGACTGCCCCTCCCTGTTTGATAGCCTGACACATCTCGACTAAAATGGCCATAACTCCCTCTACAAAAATTGGATTTGCGATCCGTTTGATGTTTTGGAAACTAGATTCAAATACGTTTCCAACCATATAAGATTCAACATTTAATTATTTTCTAATTGGTTGGGGCATTGCTTTAAATATGACCCATTTAAAATTTATTTCCAAAACTTTAACTTTTAGAATTTGTTTGAGCCCCTATGAGTGTGAGATCAAGATGCCTTACAATGATGGTCCTAGACTTCAACCAAGGATAAAATATCTTCAAGTCTTCAAGCTTGATCCTTGTTGAGCTCCTTGTAATCTTGATCTACATCAATTAAATCTCATGCACACAAAGATGTTAAAACATTGATACAAAATTAATACATGAGATTATATGAGCATAAAAATGACTATGATAATAACAAAGAATGAAACAATATGAATCATGTAATTATCATAGCATATTTGACATCATCAAAACATAATTAAATATGCCTTAATATACCTTAAGGCTAACACTAAGGTTTAAGGACAAATAAACCATAAAACAAAGTTAACTCAGATATTGTTTGAACCTTGATTTTCTTTTCTCTTGTTGTGTTCATCTCTTGGGATTTATGAGGTTCTAAATACCTTTTTTGATTCCCTTGAGTTAGTCCTTGATTTCTCTATGAGCTTGTTATTCAAAGGAGAATAATCATACCCATACATAATAAGTAGATCCAAGTCTTAGTTCATGACTTGGGTCTTCTAGTTGGAAGTCTCATGGAATCCTTTCCATGCATCCATTAAGACTCTCATGGATTAGTCTTCTTTGTTATCTCTAATGACCATCAATGGGTAGGAGGATTAGTTTTAGGATGAGGCAACCTCTATGGTTTAGTTGATAGATTTAATCGAATTAATGAACTCAACAATGGTGTAGTGAATTCGTAAACCATTTTTGATCAAAGATTTTTAATTAAATAATGGCTTGTTGAAGTTGGATAAGACTAATTAGAGAGCGTCAATAACACAAAGTTTTACCACTGTGATTTTTTTTATGAGATTTCATGTTTAAGATGGCTTGGTCATGAGTTTTGTGAAGCAATCATAATCTGTCAAGAATTTCATAGCAGTAACACTTTATTGAAATGAGTAAATCAGAGCCTTAATCAAGCATTCTTGACTTCAAATTATTTTTTCTATGAAGTTTAATGTGTTAATGAGATCTCCTAAAATGATTAGAGTCATTTGGATTTATTTACTATTTTTAGAAAATCAAACAAAATCTCTGGATAGAGAGTTATAAATTTTTGAGTGATGTCTGGTTTTTGTCCAATTCCTAGAGATTGAACCGTTGATCTTTGATTTTTCTTTTTGGGTTAGAAACTAGATTCACAGAGGCATCTTGTGTCAAAAAATCATGGGAATCAAACCATGGGATCTATGCTTTTCCTATTTTGCAAAATTTGGTATGCTCTCTGTAATTTCTGAAATTCCGTTGTGGATTTGATAAACTTTGTAAATAATGGCCCAAATGACTTTCCTATGACCCAAGCATTAAACCATGCTTTAATAATGGTTAGTTAAGCTTAAATCCAGAGGCTAATTGATCCAAATCGATGAATAGTTCATAGCATACCCTTGTTCATGTTCATGTATTCATATGCATTCATCCATGTAGGTTGATACTTGTAATTAGGATCCATTTTTATTGTGAGTTCCTTGTGACCATGTTGGGACTACACCATCTCTATATGGACATTACATTGGCTCCTAGTTGAGACTTGTATATCCATAGAAATGATGCACTTCCAACTAATTAGAAGGAATTCATAATTATGTCAATTCTTTCATACTTGATAGATTTAAGCTAAAAGCTTAAGGATGTATTTAGAATTTCATACTATATCTTGATTAAGGCATGTGGACTAACCTTCTATATTGTAGCGCTATTGAGGTATGATTTCTCAACCCCTCTCTCGTTTATTGTACTCTTTGATTTTAATTGTTTTTCGACTCCATGTGCGACACCTTAGAAATAGGTCTTGTTTTAGTTGTATATATGAATTAGAGACTCCCTTTTAGGTTTTATTTGTATGCATTGCACGTTTCCATATTCGCAGCTGGATTCCGGGTAAGTTCTCTTGTTCCCTATTGCATATCATATTGCTTGCTAATTGAATTATGTGGTTTTGAATGCTATTTTTACCATTAACAATCTTACACCCTTTAGACATGCTTTTGTAATGTATATCTATATCTGTGTATCAGTTGAGGGCATATTTAGATTAACAATTCGATTAAAAGGATGTTGAGTAGATGCCTATCGCGAGATCAGATGAGAGGGGGTGTTTTAGACCGTTGGGCTCCTTCCCCTCTCATCCATAATCCCCGGACCTAGAAAACTCTGGTTTCCAAAAGATCATTTTGCTTTTAAAATGGTTTCTTAATTTTCCTTTTAAAAATTAAGTGGCAACTCGTATTTGATTTTGAAATTTGAAGAAGTTTAAAAAGCCGTGGTTAAGGAAAAATGTGATATCCACGTTTACTTCAATATCCTTCTTTCTTATGCAAAATTGGAAAAAAGATCGATAAAGGCGAAGTGATTGGTCTTGTGCTTGGCACTCTTCTCAGCCAAAGGGCATTCAAAAGAGATATCAAGGATCTTTGAGTCAGGCCCAATCTCCTCTCCATAAGGGTGAAGACCCAAAATGAAGCTAACATTTTGACTTGTCGGTCCCATAGGACCGACCTTGAAAAGAAAATTGTAAGAAGGAGCCAAAAACATATAAGCAGAGTAGAAAAGGGCATGGTCCATGTGAATCTTGAACTAAGAGAGCAGAATGCCATGGTAAATGCCATTTTTAGTCCAAACATCGTATTTGGTAGGAGCAACCCTAGATACCCAATCAACCTAGGTGAGGGGTTGACTCCTAACGGTGTTAGAAGAGAAAACCTTCGGTAAGATCTATCTCCTCTTTACACTTTAGAGTTATTGTGGGAAGAGGAGGATATAAAATGAGGAGAATGAAGATGGAGGTTGTTTCAGAAAAGCGGGCCCTAGACCTATAGGATTGGGTGAGTGAGATGAAGAGATAGGAATGAAAATGTCACAAGAGAACTTAGAATGATCATGAGTTCTTAAATACTCCTTCACTTGTGAACAAGGGCTTTGTGTCTTAGCTTCTTCGGTGGGAAGATCACTACATGCGAGTGTACTAGTCTTCTTGGAAGTCATTGATGCATCAGAAAGGAGTTTGAAGGCAAATAACAAGTTAGAGAGAGGTTCTGGTTTACAGAGAGAGAAAGGGTGAAAGCGTAAAGGTAGAAGAAGTGGTTGATCCCTTTATAAGCCAAAGGGGCGTCACTTGAAAATCCAAGAAACTAGTGGCACGTGGGGTACGACTACTCTTGAAGCGACACATTTGTTTATTTGAATTTTAAAATGTCACATCAAGTTAGCTCTATACTTGATATGACATTTTGGGGGTCAATGTTTGCACCTAAAATCAATTCAGTCCAGTGGGCCGTTGAGATTTTAGTACTCGAGCCAGAGTGAGACTAGAATGACCCAAGTCATGAAGTCCTATGCCCTCATGATCCAAAGTTTGTCCAAGGCTTTGTCCATGTCCAATCTTGGAGTTGGCAGAACCATGACGATGGAATCGAACCCATGCTATCTCGGTCCAAATCAAGGAGGACCCAAGTAGACCTCACCTTGACACATGTCAAAGTGAATGCATCCGAGTTAGTAGTCACAAGGGGAGGCTGGTTAGGGTGAGTATTGCATTGGTGAGAGGTAGACTCGAATTTCTAGACTTTAAAGACAAAGGAGACTGTCTAAATTATGGCAATTGCTCTCGGCCCAATTAGAGCGATACATAAACGGTTGAGTTGAGACACGTACAAGAATGTGGGAAGTTCGAGGCCACGAATTACGGAAGCATGTCCAAGGCAGTTATATAAAGCCAAAGACTATAAATAGTGATGTTTGGGCTTCAGAAATGTCTCTCGCACAACCAATACTCGAACCCAACATTGATCCATAAGAATTCAAAGCATTCATTAGTTTAGACTTCCTTCCTAGTTTTTGTGTTTATCATTTTTTTTAAATTCCCAAGTAATGTAACCACATTATGTCAATGGAAATGAAGTTCAATCCAAGTAATGAGTTTTTTTCACCTTGATCTTAGTATTTTCAAACTTGTATGCATCAATATTGTTTGTGGATCTTTAGTGAAATTAATTCTGATTCACATTACACAGTCGTATGAGTTAGAGTCAGTCTTATCCATAAATTTCATTCACAAATCCTTAGGAATTACTTGTTCACAATCACACATTGAATCCTTTTGGATTCTAGCATGCCCATGCACAAACTGAACAAGCTGTGAACATGGTGGAACCTAGGAAGCACTAGCACTTCTAAGAAGGTAACGTGTCACGTGTCGTATCGTGTCTGATGCACGGATAGGACACCTCATGGACCGGGGCGGAGCCAGGAATTTGCACTTGTGGGAACCGAGTTACAAGGTAGACTCCCCGAGGTGAATTTTTTTGGACTCATACAGGTTTTTGGGTATGATTTTTTTGTATCATAAGGCTTACAATTTCACTATGTAACGATTTTTGTCCTTTTTAAAAGTTGAAAGTTTGGTGTTTGAAATATTTACTGCGTATTGTAATCCTTTGGCGTATGCTTTACAAGAATAAGCGTTGAATGGTGTATATATATATAGGTTTGAACCATTTTTCAAAAGAGTAATGCTATGCTTCCCAAAATTGAATCTCAAAATTGATTTTCAAATGGCGTAATAGTTGTACCAAATTATTTGGCGATGATTGATGGTACTTCGTGCCACTGCATGCATTTGTTACAACTTACAACATTTGGGAACAAATTTGAGATTCATATTTGAGAAGCATATCATTATTATTATTTTTTTTTCTAAGAGTTGGAATACTGGAGGGGCCAATACATAGAATAATTCCAAAATTCTACAAATTATATATACATAAGTAAAGATTTAAAATTTTCCCTTCTGGTGGACATTTTTCCTGTAGTATTGATTTGCACTTTTTAGGATATTATAGTGCTGACGTGCTATCCGTGTTGGAGTGGCCGTGCCTGTGCTTCATGATTAGAGATGGCGAGAAAGCTGGCGGCATCCAAATTTGTTTTTCTCTTAGGACAGTTACATGTGGTCTACTTGTCCTGACACACTACTCTTCAAAAAGACATCGAAAAACCAAAAAGCAATCTTGAGCTTTTAAAAGCTTTATCTAGAGCTTTTAAAAGCTCCCCCCCAAAAAACTCTAAGTTCAATTTTGCAAAGCTAATAAACTAGTTACCAAATGAATTAACATAAAATTGTGCTTTAAAAATTGAGAAGCACCAAAATGGGAGCCAAACTAAGCCTTAATATAGTTTGGGGTGGTACGTGTAGATAAAGTATCATGGGGTGTTTTTTTCCCCAGAATTTCTGTTTGTCAGTGGTGATGAAGATGTTTGCCCATTATGTGTTTGATATATGGCCTTAAGGAGGATAACTATGTGGTGTTAAGGGACTGTTTTTGGGGTTCATTGTATGTAATAGACAATTTATGTAACTTATTGTTGACAAAATGTATTTTAGTGTATTCGCAAAATTATTTAGTGTCCTATTTAAGTTGATTGGCACACTCTCACGCCTTAACTGCATCTCATTGTAATAAAAGAAAGAAAAAAAAAGCTATGTCAGTGTTTTTGCATATTCATATATATATATATATATATATACAGTCCGGATCTTAAGCGGGTGTCAAAAGACGGACTTTGAGACAGACCATTTTTAGCGACGAAAATGTGGCTTTTCGTCGCTAAAACTAGTCCGTCCCAAAGTCCGCTCCTTCACACCCGCTTAAGATCGCTATATATATATATATATATATATTTTAATATTTAAATTTAAATTTATATATGTATGAAATTATCGACGTGGAGCTAGTAGAAGTTGGGTAAAACACTTCCCTTAGTTTGAAGCTTTCGAACTGCCCTTATATTTCTTTAATATTTTTGTTCAGTCAAATGTGACGGTAAGACGAGGCATCTTTTGGCCTTGACTTGAACAAGGGTATTTTCACCCCTTCCATTCAATAATTTCTTTTTTTTTTTTTCTTTCTTTATTTTATTTTAATTATTTTTTTCCCTACCTAAAGTGCTGCTTATTTTATAAAGAATGGTTCCACATTTCATTCTTAGCGTCATGTTTTTGATATTTTGTTGATTGTTTTGGATTAAAACATTGCACCTGTCCACTAAAGAAACTTAAGAGCTGGACCGAGTAATTGTTACACTTCTCGAAGTTAGTTTTCCTGAGGAGAACAGAATGATCTGCACCTGTCCACTGATGAAACATAAGAGCAAATTAGAAATTGATTTATTAGTTAATTACATTCTATCTCTTGTGGTTAGATTCATTTTTTTACTTTATCCATCAAAAGTGGATACTTAATCTCGAAGCAGTTTTGGACTAAAGTAAAACTGTTAACATTCCCTCAAAACTGATATAAGTTTTAAAGTTGGCCAAAAGTATTAACACTTAGCCCTCTTTGTCAGGTTAATTTTGGGGTTAACCCCTTTATGTGGAGATAATGATTCCATTTGACACATAATCCCCTTGTAAATTTTGACACAAAATCCCCTTGTTCGATTATTTTGAGAGAAATCTTAATATTTTCACTTTAGTCCAATACCAAAGAGATGATAAGTGTCCACTTTTGAACCACAAGAAAATAGAGAGAAAATAGGTCCAGGTACTTTGGGGTTAAGTACCTTTAAACCCTTGTGGTTAGACCAATTTTTAACTTTACCCCTGTGCTTCAAATGTGGATACTTGACCCCTTTTGTTTCTCAAATTAAAAATTCTAAAACTGGATAATGTTGTCATTTGACACATAATTGCCATGTGGGGGTAATTTTGACACTTAAATTATCCTCTGTGGGGTTAGTTTTACTGTTTTACACATAATCTTCATGTGGGACTATTTTAAGCGAAATTTTAATATTTTCACTTTAGTCCAAAACTACCAAGAGGTTAAATATCCACTTTTGAACCATGTGGCGTAAATAAAAATAGGTCTAACCACGTAGGAGTAAAATGTAATTACCCTTACTTATTTTCTGTGTTTACAATTTTCTTGCTATGGCTGTCAATATACAAACGGTTTAGATACTTGAAATTTAGACGAGAACCAAAGAGAGGTAGATACATTGAGGTATTTGTAAATTGTGTTTGTGAGATTTGTTTGTGCCTATAAATTTACTCTATTCTTATAGAGAGGGATCAAGCAGCATGTAAGAATTTCAAGATGAGAAGCAGCAGGTAGAATGGTGGAAAAAATGACCACCTTGATGAGATGTATATATGTACTTAGTCATCAAAATTGAAATGGAAATATACAGGTAGGATAGTTGTTGAAGAATGGTCCGTCCATATAGTAGATAACTATAAAATTAATCCTTAAAAGACTTGTTAAAGTCCTTATTTGCTTGGAGGATAGAATTCTAAAGACCAAATCAAGGAATATCCATCTATAAATATAGGCCTATTTTCACTCTAGTTTTTCACCTCCCACTCAACATATCATACAAGCAAATAATTTTGGCTCCAAAACTATTGCGATTTCTTTAAGAATGATGAAGATGGGTATTCAGCTCTATATAGCCACAGCCATCTTGGCTATGGCTTTCTTATTTGCCTCTGCCTCTGATCCTAGCCCTCTTCAGGACTTCTGTGTTGCTGTTGATGATTACAAATCTGGCTGTATATAGACATTTTTCTCTTTATTTCTCTTCATTTCTACATAGTTTGGCACTTGCATGCTTATATTTGGATTATATATTCTTATGTATACATATAGGTATAGTATTAACTACAGAACCTATCTTCTTAAAGTGGTGTACGTATATATTTTCCTTCGCACTGTATGAGTCTACATTTTGAGAGGTCTTTTTGGTATTTTTGATGTTTCACAATAAACGGCATTTATAATTAAACTCCATTTTTTAGTACAAGCTTTGATTGTAGTGAAAATTTTAAGTAACTCCAAGCCCTATCTCCTAATGCTTCTTTTCTTTCTTTCTGACTTTCTTTCTTTTTTTTTTTTAATTTTTTTTCATAGATACCAAATAAAATTATAATCCTAAATGTGTGTATATATGTGCCTCTCATAACATGTTCTAATAACATTAATATTGCATGCAGTGTTCGTGAATGGGAAGTTCTGCAAGGATCCAAAGGATGTTGTAGCAAACGATTTCTTCTTTCAAGGGCTCAATATGCCTGGAAATACGGTAAATCCAGTTGGATCAAATGTCACTCAAGTAAATGTTGACAAAATCAAAGGACTCAATACCCTTGGTATCTCCTTAGCTCGTATTGACTTTGCACCTAATGGCCTCAACCCACCCCATACACACCCTCGTGCTACTGAGATCCTCGTTGTCGTGGACGGCACCCTATATGTTGGCTTTGTAACCTCCAATACTGATAACCGCCTCTTCACCAAAGTCCTATACCCCGGAGATGTGTTTGTATTCCCGGAGGGTCTCATTCACTTCCAATTAAATGTAGGAAAGAAAAATGCACTTGCTTTCGCTGGTCTGGGCAGCCAAAATGCTGGAGTTATCACTATAGCAAAGGCAGTCTTTGGGTCCAATCCAGCGATTTCTGATGATGTTCTTGCTAAAGCATTCCAAGTGGACAAGAAATTGGTTGACCATCTTCAAGCACAGTTCTGGTATGACAACAATAACTAGAGAAGTTATGAGCACTAATGCATACCAGCAGTATAAATTACCCAAGCATGATTTGTTTTCATTAAGGAAAAGCAGATATCATTTACTGCACTTAAGTTCCTAATAAGCTAAGAATAGCATAATTAAATAATTGGGTGTTGCTTTGTATGTCCGCCTTGTCACAATGTTGTTCTTACTAAAGTGATGTTAACTTGTTAACTATTCTCTCTCTCTCTCTCTCTCTCTCTCTCTCTCTCTCTCTCATTATTGTTGATACAGAAACTACACAATTAATACATCATTTCTTTCCACCAAAAAAAAAAGCTGACATGCATTTGCAAACTACCAAGGGAAAGGAAGTACTTAACTGCTAAATCATTTTTCTTTAAGTCTGCTTTTGGTTCAAGATTTTAGTAAGAAAAAGAAAAAGAAAATCTTGAGTGGTACCTATACTAATAACAACAATGCTAAATTTCAGTGAACTTTTTCTATAGAATTTTAAAGTCGGTCTATTGATTTTTCTAAATTAAAAAATTATCAATTTTTTTTGTAAAATAAAAAAGTCATCAAATTTTACATGACATTGGAGAAACTCTTTCAAACATTTCGAAGCAAGTCTTCAAAACGTACGGAGCAACACATTTCAAAGTCCGGTGCAACTCTTCAAACGCCGAGAGCAACTCTTCCATATGTTGGGAGCAATCATCACTAAGTTTTGGTACAAGTTCACAATGTTGAAAATATTATATAGACTAAAACACAAAATAACAATTCAAAAGTTGTTTTTATTTTTTTTATTTTGTTGATTTGACATTTTTTTTAATTTTAAAAAAGTAGTAGACTGACTTTTAAATTTTATACAAAAAGTTGACTGAAATGTAATTATCCCAATTACAAGTAATGAAATGTGATAAGGTGGATTTGTCAACTCTCACTGAGTGTATATAATTACAAGAATAATACTAATGTTCTCAAATTTTGTTCACAACATATAATACATTGGGAACCACGTATTAAAACATTCAATAAAAAAATTGGATGGTCTCAGTAGTAATTGAATGTGGTTCTACAATTACGTTTGTTGGAACCAAATTTTTAATACAAATTTTGAGACTGTAGCATTAATTATTCACTCTAAATTACTCATGGATTCAACACATTCTAGTGAATAACGAAACTTTCAAAGGAGTTTAACATAAAGTGCCTTTAGTTGAGGATAAAGGATATGAAATCATAAAAATAATTCAATTGAGATTATGGTTACTTTGCCTTATAGAATATGGAGGTGAATTGCTAGGAAACTAGAAACAAATTTTATCAATATGGGCAGAATTAATACTTTAAAGTCTGACACACCTCAAAATTATTGGTAATTCTATTCTTAGATAATATATAATAGTGACAAGTCCAGATTAGTGGTGCATACTACTTATGCAGATACTCTCCACTATCAGATGGCATACCGCCTGCAGAATCATGCTTTTGATCTTACTGTATCCGATGAAGCTCTATTCGTGAACATTGAATCTCCTTCCCAAGCCAAAGTGTAGACACATAGTGGGTACAATCACATAGAAGGTTATAGGATCAAGTAATAGATAAACAGAGAGAAAGAAAGTTTTATTTTCCTCAAACTCCTCTAATTACAAAGTGAGTAAAGATTGGGACACAAACAAATCCACAACCTTTTGGACACAACCTAAATAATGTGTCTATCTCTCTCCTGTCACTGGACCCCACAGTGACACATGAAAGAGATAGACACATTATTTAAGTTGTGTCCAAAAGATTGTGGGTTTGTTTGTGCCCCTAGCATTGCTCTTACAAAGTAAGACAATGTCCTCTTTTATAGGCAAGAGGAGTAGAAAGCAGACAACTAATATGACACAAGCAATGACATCTACACACCGACAAGCAAACATGGAGCTTTTACAAACACGTGGAAAAAGCATGGCGCACAAACAAGTGCAAATCAATGCAGATATATGAAACACCTGAAGCATTGATCCTTGGAATATTCGTGGATGATGCAACTATGCTGAGACTAAGAATAGGGATCTAGTCTGAGCTAGAGCTGTCACTTCTAATGGTACTTTGTCCAAAGCAACAGATGCGAAGTGGCCGACGCTGCAAATTGATTTTGTAGATTGGATGATCTGGATCATTTATGTCACATGATACTGGTCATGGAAAGCACTGAGTAAAGTCCTGAATTATTGACAATATTCTGGTGAATAAAGGTCGACATTGTGCCAAGTAGTAGTTTCTCGGTAAAGTAACTGACAAGGTACATAGTTGGATCTGGTGCGTCATGAAAGACGTCTGGCTGTTGAAAAATAACTGAATTTTCATGTCCATTTAAAATTTTCCCATTAAACAATTTTTGAATGATGATGGCTTCTTAGGTTGTAATGAACTGATCTGTGGTGGAGAAGAGAACAACATAGTATCGTCAGGGGGTGTATCTGAATTCTTATAGCCAGTGAGATTTTGAACCGAACAATTCAAACACTACACCATATGGCCTCATTACTAACAAATAATTTTGTTGGGGAAATTATTTTCAGCGGATATATCCATTGGTATTTGGGCTTTGGTAATATTACTAATGGATTTACTGAGAAGGAATAGGTTCACGTGATTATCAAGATCCTAAAGCCAGAATACTTGAGAAGGCTAGAATTCTAGTGTATCACAACTTTTGAACAACTATTCAAAATAAGGGCGCTAATTGAAGATTCAATACAAGAGACCAGAGAGTCCTACTTATCACCAGGTGTTCGATGTCAATGCCTTGTCACCACCACAACCATTTCATCAGTCAAAGGAGAAGTGTCTGAGCACTACAACCACCAAAGGCGATCAGAATCAGGGGCAAAGAAAGGAATTGATTTTTTTTTTTCTAAACTTGGAATACCACATAATACTGCCCTAACAAGGATGATAGAGAGGTGGCAGTTGAAGAAGCTAGACCCGAGGCTGGAACTGAATCCACTTCCT
The DNA here is from genome assembly GCA_033977485.1 of Hydrangea macrophylla. Classification (NCBI taxonomy): domain Eukaryota; kingdom Viridiplantae; phylum Streptophyta; class Magnoliopsida; order Cornales; family Hydrangeaceae; genus Hydrangea; species Hydrangea macrophylla. The sequence goes on along the minus strand of CM066996.1, from coordinate 6,519,325 downwards.
CAAAACTTTAGTGCAAAACTGTATTGTGACTTTCATCAAGAACGAGATCATAGTAAAAATAGGTGTTGGAGGCTAAAGCATGAAGTTCAAGATCTTATCGAGAAAGGGATCATTGTTCCTCCGTCCGCACAAATATCAATAGAAATCCTCAGACCATCAACGAGCACCACCTCCCTAAATGGATCAACCACCCATTGTTGTCCAAATCCCAGAAAACACTATGATATGCATCATGAGAATTGAAGATGTAGAAGAATGGCTAGAGGGTGAAGGAAAAGATGAAGGGCTTGAGATGGATATTACAAACGGACATCTTACCATTGAATGGTGGGATGCCAATAAGAACATCGATGATGCCATTTGGTATAAAGAAGAAAAACCCACTTGTAGCGCCTATAGTGGAAAAGATTGAGAAGGAAGGACCATCCGAAGAAGTCAAGTCGTTAGAAGCTCACGAATCCTTGACTTCGTAGGGATGATGGCAACTGATGAGGATTGGTGGTATGATGAGCTAGACGAGGACTTCTTCAACAAACTCCATGCATGGGAAGAACCATATATCTATGATTCCATTAGATTTGAAAGTGGGGAAACATCATAAAAGATCACTCTTGGAAATGAAGAGCTAGCTAAAGAATTAAAGTCCATTTGAATGAATAATGAGGCTAATCACTGACCCATTCAGGCTGCCACTATAAGCCACATAAGCTAGAGAATTATGTCAAAGAAATTAAAATGGGAAAGGCAAAGTAGTCGAAAAGGAAGATGTGATCCTAATACAGCTTAAGATTGCACAGGCCAAAATTTCTATTTATGGATTACTAATGGCCTCGCATGACTGTTGGCAAGTTGTACTAGATGCATTGAATGGGTTCAGTATCTTAATAGAAACATCTCTAGAAGATCGAACATGGTATTTGTAAAGTCTTGAAAGCCAACATTCACTTTTACTGATGAAGAATTACCTCCATAAGGAGCACACCATAATCACAGTGCATTACCTCGGGAATCAAGTACCTATCTGCTTGGTGACAATGGCTCAACTCTCAATGTATGCCCACTACAGACTGTGACTAGGATAGGATTATCAGTCTCAGATTTCCTTTCATCAGTCCAGACTGAAGAGCCTATGACAATACCAAGAGAACAGTGGTTGGAGTGGTGATGTTGAACATTGAAGTGGGTCCCCTAGATGAAGAAGTGGAATTCCAAGCGATTGACATTCTTGCAACTTTTAATCTACTTTTGGGTAATCCTTAGCTGCACCCGATTAATGCTATTGCCTCAACTCTACATCAAAAACTAGAGTTCATCTGGGGATAAGAAGAGAATCAGGATGTGGTGACAATATTTAGTGACAATTGGATGAAATTTGAAGGCTCAAGTGGCATACCAGTGTTAGAAATTCAAGCACATGAAGAGGAACACACATTGGGTGGTTTTGATTTTGTTGGAATGTTGGAAAAGAACGGTGATCCATATATCCAAAGGAATGTGAGACGAAATGTATATATGTGGGATAGGCTCAGTGATACTCAAAAGAATGCTCAAGAATAGCTGTGTGATAATCCAAATCCGTCCACCATAAGAATTCCTAATGCTGCTGTCTGGCAAGACACGAAATTGACACCCCCCTGTGGACATGCGGCCATTTGTGAGCCCACCCCTCATTTCTGTTTTCGGGGTTTCGGAATTGATTTTCCTTTAGTTTTGAAATCAAAGTTAATTTGAAGAAAAGAAGGTATGTTGAAAACAGATACAGAGTCGCCACTTAGTTTTTAAGGAACCAAGAAACCCAATTTTGACTCACCCAAATGAATAAAGGGCACTGACCCTTTATAATCAAAGAACTTGGCTCGGGGTTTTGGTACGAGAGAGGAAGGAGCCTTTGCCACAACTAAAACTATCACGCCCCGGAGAAGCAAAAATAGAGAAAGCAAGTTCCTTTTTGGCCCCGTAGGTTCGTGACTGGTGAATAACCGCATTGTCATCTATACCAACCAACAAATACAACGATAGGGAGGATGCTATTCATATGTTATTAACATAATCAGAGGCTACAGTGGAGATATAAAAGGTTTGGAAGCAACAAATGCCCAAGTACCAATTATAAAAGTCTCCTAAAACTATTACAATAATTGGCTTAGAGTCTGAAGTCTATAACAATAAAACAGCAGTACAATAGATATACAGACTAACTATTACAAAGCAGTATGCCTTCATCTTCAAGCCTTCAGCTCCAAGTCCGGCGGAACATCAGTCTCCGTCCTCAAGACCTGCCAAGCTCTAGACATTGGAATGTCCAAGGAACAAATGCCATCAACTTTGAATACAAAGCTGAGTGAGTACACTAAACAACACTCCTCACCGTTATTGTTCAGCAACTTAAAATACGGTTAATCTCTTAACGATGACATCACTCACGGACATAGCAGAGGTCTCATTAAACTATTCATGAATTCAATGATAGCAGGAAACATATTAAATGAAAACAATACTAATGATCATGGTATAAATATCTCATCATGTATTCACCAAATCCATGCATGAACCCATGCAAACACCCATGCAACTACCTTTACATCGGGACGCTGATTCCAAGACTAAACATTAATCTCATCATATCCGTACTCATATTCATACCTCTATCCATCTCTATATCCATACATCAATACCATATTACAAATCTGTATTCATTCGTCGATACCATAATCTCAAATCTCTATTTATACGTCGATACAATAATGCCAATCAGAATCACTCGACTAGGCAGTAGGTCCCACAATCCCTTGATAGGGTTACTAGTCGTCTACACGGTACCACCTATCTGTAAATGATAGAATGGCACATCAGACATCTTCAACGATGTGTATACCCTTATTGGTCATCTACACAGCTTAGAATACATTAGAGCACTAGCCGGACGTAATCGTCAACGGTACACTGGACGTCTTCAACAATGCATACGAATCACTGGACGTCTTCAACAGCGATAGGCACACTAGGAACTCTAACCATCCCACATCCACCCGATTCATCAGCTATTGATCCCATAGATCCAAAGTATTTATATCAAATATTCTTCAACGTACCCATTTCTCATCATAATCTCTCATCTCTTCACATACCACTATCCCATGTATGTTGACCACATGTTGTGCAATGCTTATGCTCTAGAGAGTAGGATTATCATATATTTTGTATTCATCACATCTACTCATTAACTGCTTATTAGCATGCAGTCATCTTCTGTTCTACTATTCAGTTCAGTAATAATAACATATAATAGTTAAACAGTTCACCTTATAATATGAACATCAACATCATATAAGTCTAATTCTGACATACCTCGTATTGACCATTATTATATTCAAATATCACTATTATACATGGTACAACTACCCATTAATAACAACTCAGGTATATCACAACTAGCTCATAACATATAACAACATATAAACAATATTCTACTCTTATCCAATCGATTGGACAAAATGTCAATCAATTGGGATAGCAATCAATTGGAACCCATGGCAATCGATTGGAAACAATGCCAATCGATTGGGTAAAATATCAACCGATTGACATACCAATCGATTGGAAACTATGTCAATCGATTGGGAAACTATCCAATCGATTAGATCCAATGGCAATCGATTGGACTCTGCCTTCTTCATCAAAAAGTGCTAGTTTTATATATATAGACGTTGGGGGTTCTTTCTCTCTTCCATGCACGTTATTTAACACATACAAACATCCCAAAACAATCCCTTGAGTGATTTAATGAAACTCATTTCTCTCCGGTGTTCCGGTGATGGCGTCCCGAGCTCCGCGACGGTGGCGGCGGCTATGGTGAGTTCTCTCTCTCTCTCTCTCTCTCTCTCTCTCTCTCTCTCTCTCTCTCTTCTTCTCTGCTCTCTCTCTCTATCTCTTCTTTCTCTCTCTGGTCTCCTCGTCTTCTTCTTCTTCTCTTCTTCTCCTCTTCTCCTCCTTCTTTTTCTAACCTGAGAGGGTGTGTGTGTGTATATATATACAATATATATATATATGTGTATATATATGAGAGTATATAAGAGTATATAACTCTCACTCTCTCTCAAACACACACACAGCAAATATATATATATGTATAAGGGAGAGGGTATATATCGGGAGGGGGAAATAATCACAACCACACAAATCAAACGAGGTGGCCAAGTTCAGACACTCCCAATCGATTAGGACCAAAAGGAAATCGATTGGTATTAGGTTGGCAACAAGGCAATCAATTGGTAAAATATCCAATCGATTGGAATAGCAATCGATTGGGATAAGGTCAATCGATTAGGCTCTCTAAAGTGGCAATCGATTGGTAAATGACGCCAATTGATTGGGATGCAAACTTACCCAAAGGCTAGGAAAACTACTAGGGATAAATATATACCTGAAAATATAGGGTATTACAAAAACACCCTCAACTCGCCCCGTCTTTCAACGATCCTCAACTAGCATCCAAATAATCATCTTATACTATGGTTGGTTCGACAATTAATACTATGATAGTATACTACATCACATAAGAATCTTGAAATGGAAGATCAAAAGATAAGATATCATTCATAAGATCTAGGCTAAGTATCTCACAATGTAAAGTGAAAGATCACACAAACAAATCTAGGAAAAATCATCTAATCACATATCAAGAATCAAGCTTTCCTAATCTAAGAGGGGACACGAATTGTTCTTGAAACAAATATTCAAAGAAAGTATGATTAGCAAGCTAGAATGATGCATGTTAATCTTTGAGAAAAGAAGACCTCTCAAACCCCGGGATAGATAAGAAAGGAAGATTAGATCGAGGAGAAGCATGAGCGTATGATCAAGTTCATTCCTTATAATCTTCTTAGATTAAGAGTCACAAAAACTCCAAATCTTGCATGGATGCAATGTATGATCCTAGAATGTGCAAAGGTTGTAGTGTGTTTGTGTACATGGACTTTCTAAAGTGACTTAGATGTCTAAAGTATTGATGAATTCATGGAAGAAATTATCATGGGATATGTATAAATGTAGTATGAACTACATCCTAAGATATGAACTAATTTGGAGTGCATGTGAGTATCAAATCAAAGAATGGAAGTAAAAGTATACTTGCTGTGAATAATGGATAGAACAGTGAGTTGATTTGTAGAAATTGAAAAGTGGGACTCGAAATGTTTTCAATTCATGATTGTTTAGGGAGATTATCCTTATTGTGTCTAGAACACATATCAAAAAGCCAATCTTCAATAACTATTACAGATTAAGAGAAATAATATAAAAAATAGAGGTTACTCAGAAATAGAGTTCGTACTGTCGACTGAAATGTTGAAATATCTTAGAAAATGAAAACAAAATATTTGGAGGCTCATATTATACATAAAGTTCCCTTAAGACACTGAAGTTCAAGGGAAAAATAGGTTGGGACAACTCCTTTTGGAAAGGTTTTCTGTAAAACAAGTTGAAAGTCAACCAAGCTGCTGTGACAGTAAAGGCAGAATATCTAGAGAGAATATTTGGACCAAAATGGAACCCTTCCAAGTGTTTTCAAGCCAAACAAAAAATCATGGGTTTTCTATAATGAGTTAAGAAGGCTTTCCAAGTGGTCTTGTAATCACCCTTTGAGTATTGAGTTCTAGAGAAATTTTTGAACTCGAATCATTCACTGTTTTGAAGATTTTTGGTAAAACAAGGTTTGTTTCTTGGAATCCAAATGTTGGGGTTTTCGAGGGGTTTTGAAAGCACATTTTCAGCACAAAAAGGGGATTAAGACCACTTAAGAAATCAACATCAAACTCATCATCAAGAACTCCCAATATTGTTTGCACAAACATAATTTTGTTTGAGAATATGACTTCAATAATGCATATGAATGTATAGAAGTTAGAATCATCATCCATCAAACATGTCTTTGAGATCAAGAGCTAGTATCCATAAGGATTCACTCTCCTCAAACAACATGTTATCTAGATGATGATAAACATGTAAGTAATCAAAGAAAAATAAAAAAGAAATGAGGTGAGAAGAGATGAACATAATACGTAAACAATCAAATAAGCAATCAATAGATGATGATCATTGAGATATTGGACTTGTAACTTGGTGTTTCACTCATATATATTTACATTTGGACATGGAAGTAGCTTCCTAACTCAAGATTGCTCAAGAATGGTGATTGGTGAGGGTTTGGATGTGAAGTATATAGAAGGATAATGGAAGAACTTGAATTTGAACTCACTTTCTATAAAAAACAATCAGTGGGAGAAGCTCCCTTTCTCTCTTCTAAACCTATCTCTATTTCTCTTCCTCTCTACAACTTTTTAATCTTTGCACTTGGCCCCCCCAAAATGAAGAGCAAAGAGGGGTTTATATAGGCCAATTTGGGGTGGTTTTGGGATTTAGAAAGTGCTCCCATTGGTCTAAAATATCTGCGAACATAAAACTACATCGTTTTGGTCTTTAATTATTCAATTTGGACCCTCAAAATAAATTACAAAAATAATTATTCTATGGGGGTTGAGTGCCACCGCGGCAGTGGCCCAGTGCCACTGCGGTACTGCTCCTCAGATGCCCAGAAGATTACGTTTAGTCCCCCAGAGGTCCCGGAATTCGCGAAAAGCCCCTATTTCGTCCGAAATTCACGAAAAATGTGTACGAACTCCAAATTGAGCTTGAGATATACCATTGGAAAGGTATTGTAGTCTAATTTCTATATAAAATATTTTGAAGCCAGGTCACTTTGAAACATTTTGCGGTATTTGTGATAAAAGCCAATTTGATCGCCCTTTTCACCTTCGAAAATTCATAATAAATCCGTTTTAAATCCAGAAATTATGTGTGATATACCATTGGAAAGCTATTGAAATCTAGTATCCATGAATAATGTTTGAAAAATGATACGGCACTTCGGTTTCAAAGTCAACTTTTAGGTCAAATCGGTCAAACCTAGGATTTCCAGGAAGTTCTGGGAACCTCTAGGAGATCCCAAAAGCTGACGTTTTCGTATGATTTTCATTTAACACTCGTTTTAGTACTTTTCACATGATCTAGAATGATCTCAGAACTTTTTGGAAAATATCGATGATTTTGATCAAACCCTGGTCAAACTTAGGTCAAATCGGTCAACGGGGACTTTTCGAGAACTTTCGGGACTTTCGGGGGTCTCTGGGAGCTGGCGATTTCATCTGACTTTGCTTCAAAACTCATTTTACAACTTTTCTTATGACGTAGCTTGTTTCCAGAAATTTTGGTCCAAATCTGGGAGTTTTTGGGCTTTCAGGGGTATTTTGGTCATTCTGAGCATTTTGAGAGATAGAACTAACTTCCAAGAGTCCTTTTTGAGTCTTTTTCGATCATCATGAACCACCAAGCTATGGGTCTCCTAAATCTGGTAGCCGACAAAATGGGGTGTCTACAGTTTGCCCCTCTTTTGCATGAACTTGCGAGGTGACGCATATCGCAAGTGAGTGCCAAAGCTTTGAAGAGACAGGTCTTTTTGGAGGCCATAGATTTAGGATAAAAATGTTGCAAATATGCAATGATGAAAAACATGATGCTGAGGTCAGTGTTGGTCACGTTTTGTGTGAGCTGCCTACGTATCCTAAGGGGAATCAGACCAGGACGTAGTTCAGGGCAAAAAGGAACAAATCACACGTGCACAACAAGACAGGTGGATGCTATGCTATGAGGATGATATGAAATGCATGAATGTGATATGAATTGTGTCATGAGTCCTATTATGCCTAGTGTTCTAATCCTAGTATGAGTTGGTGTTGTGGGGTGTGTGCCACTCCGAGTGGACTTCTAGTGTTTCCTTGACTTTAATGCAGTGGTAGATCCTGATAATGATACCAAGGTGTTGAAGATTCTGGATCTTGGAGCAAACTTTTGAATTTTGGGAAGTGTGCTTTGCAAGTGAATATAATCGGATATGGGGTCCCAGAAGATGTTAATCGGAGATGAAGTTTGACAGATAACTGACGGACATGGAAGCCTTAGAAATTAGGAGACAAACACTGAAGCCCACAAGACATCAAGTGATGGATATAAAAGCCCGAGATGTCAAGCGATGAACACAGAAACCCCATTAATGGACATGGAAGCCCAAAGATTTTGAATGAGAAGGATGAACACGACATATTTTGAATGGGAGTGATGATAAACTAATGATGATTAATGAACTGACGATGTACGAATCGAGATGACGAGTAGTCAGTGAACTACTGTGACTGTCATGGATTGGATCAATAGTTGGACCAACTGTGATCAGCAGAACTAACAATGTACGAATCAAGATGACGAGCCGACAGTGAACTACTGTGACTGTCATGGATTGGACTGATGATGTATTGATCAAGATGATGAGTTGGCAGTGAACTATTGTTATGGATTGGATCAATGGTTGAACTAACCGTGATCTGAAGAACTGACGATGTACTAATTGGGATGACAAGTCGACATTGAACTACTGTGACTATCATGGATTGAACTGACGATGTACTAATCGGGACAAGGAGTTGACAGTGAACTACTGTGATTGTAATGGATTGAACCGACGATGTACTAATCGAGATGACGATTTAACAATGAATTATTGTGACTATTATGGATTGGATCAACGGTTGGACTAACCGTGATCAATAGAAATGATGATGTATGAATTGATATGACGACTCGACAGTGAACTGCTATGACTGTCATGGATTGGACCAATGGTTGGACTAACTGTGATCAAAAGAACTGACGATGTACAAATCGAGATGACGAGTCGACAGTGAACTACTATAACTGTCATGGATTGGACCAACGGTTGGACTAACCGTGATCAAAAGAACTGACGATATACGAATCGAGATGACGAGTCGATAGTGAACTACTGTGACTATCATGGATTGGACCAACGGTTGGACTAATTCTGATCAAAAGAACTGACGATGTACGAATCGATATAATGAGTCGACATTGAACTACTATGACTATCATGGATTGGACCAACAGTTAGACTAATCGTGATCAAAAGAACTGATGATGTATGAATCCATATGATGAGTCAATAGTGAACTATTGTGATATCATCGATTGGACCAACGGTTGGACTAACCGTGATCAAAAGAACTTACGATGTACAAATCGATATGATGAGTCGATAGTGAACTACTATGACTATTATGGATTGGACCAACGATTGGACTAACCGTGATCAAAAGAACTGTTGATGTACGAATCAAGATGACGAGTCGATAGTGAACTACTATGACTGTCATGGATTGGACCAATGGTTGGACTAACCGTGATCAAAAGAACTGACGATGTTCGAATCGATATGACGAGTCGACAGTGAACTACTGTGACTATCATGGATTGGACCGACGATTAGACTAACCGTGATCACAAGAACTGTATGAATTGATTTACCTGTTGGGGATTAAATTGAATATGCTGGGGATGAATGACTCTTTCTGGGATGAAAGTGGTTTCTTCTGAGGAAAGGATGTGGTCTTGACTGAGATACACCTTATTTGTTCAGGACACTTTTCTAGAGATGAACTAGCTCTGTTGGGAATGACTTTGCTGGGGATGAGAAGATTAGGCAGGGGAAAGAATGGTTGCATTGCGAATAGAGTAATTTAGCTTGGGATGAAGAACATTTGCGACATAATTTTGGCTTGGTTGCTTAGGAGCTGGTGGAAGATAGCCACTGGATCTTATGAACTAATTTATGAAGATAAGTAATTGTGATTGGAGGGTGTCACCAATGCTCGAGGTTCTCGGGACTCATATCATGTTGCAGCCTTGACAAGTACAGTAACAGTGTTCAGAACTTTTGCTTGTATCCACGGGTTTTACAATTGGGAATCACTTTAAACCCACACATTTGAGACCCTTAGGATAAATGGACTTCACAGGAACAACGTTGACAAGGAAAGTTGGATTGGTTTGTATGAACCTTGAACTCTAATATAGTTTTGATTAGATTATTACTGACTCAAACAAAGAAAGATTGACTCAGACATGAAATTCTCAAATTGCTATGATCCAATGTGCCTTCGTCATAATTGATGCACCACTTTACTTATGTGTACGCTTCTCATCTGTTTGTGGTAGCACTCTGCTGATAAATCTAAACTATGAAAGCTTTTCCCTAAAGTTTAGCCAATTATTTTCTTATCCAAAGTGTGCTTTGAATTAGTGCCCTAGCTTTAAGAATAAAAGATGCTCTATTTCAATCATTTTAAGAACAACTTAGCGATCTGAAAATTCACCCTTGGTGTGAAGGGGTTGGGCGACAAACAAAGTTTACCCCTAGTTTGAAGGGCGTGAAGTGGGATCGGTAGGCAAACGAGGAAAGTGACTGAAGTTTGCCCCTAGTTTGGAGGATGGTTCATTGGAGGTTCTAGGCAAACGAGGTAGGTGACCGAAGTTTGTCCATTGTATGAAGGGTAGATTGTAAATTTAGGCAAACGAGGCGGGTAGCCAAAGTTTGCCCCTAGTGTAGAAGGTGATTTTCTGGCTACAGGCACGGACCGTGACTTTAATCTCTTTGATGCTCATTACTTTTACCTAGGCACCGGTGAAGTGACCTAGCGAGCTCTTTTCTCTCTTTTGTTATTGCTCACTTTTGATTTAGCTCTAATTTTTGCCTAGGCGTCCTTTCGAATTTTTGACCTAGTGAGTCATTCTCGTTTTTCTTTTTGAAAGTCTGCCTACGTACTCCCGACCAGGGATCAGGTCCAACGCAGTTCGGGCCAAAGTCTTGAAAGAAGGGGAGGTTGATTATGATGGTGTCGACCAAATCGATGCAGTTGCCTATGTATCCCCGAGTGGGAATCAAGTCGAGCGTAGTTCAAGGCAAGGATTGAAAGAAGGGGTTTGAGGTATGAGGGTTTTTCAAACCAATCCTCAAAGAAGTTCAAACTTGGGCCACTTGTGGTAGCCTTGAAGAGGAGGATTCAGTTTCCATATCCCTTTCTTTTCTTTTTCTTTTTCTTTTGCTTTTGTTTTGAGGATTGATCCTTTTCATTTTTGCCTAGCCAGTCAATTTTTCTTTTCATATAGTTTATTCATGTGAGATCTTCCGATCATAATCTCAAAATTCCAGAATGTGCATTTCAGCTCTCAAAATTTATTTATGGTCGTTCCGAGCCTTTTGAAATGTGATCTAGGCACGTTCTTATGATGTACTTTGAAGTGTACAATTCTGTCATTTATAAAATCATTTTGACTGGCTAGGGTCAGATTTTGAAAATCAACACCTTTTTAACTCTAACTTTTGCCTAGGTGCCCTTTTCGGGTTTTCAACCTAGCGAGTTTTTTCTTTTCTTTCCTTTGTTTCTTTTCGTTTTTTTTTAAAGTGGAGATGAAACTTACTAAAATGTTTGGCTACCATCAAGGACTAACTCTGCATTGCTTTCAATCGGACATATTACATGGCTCCCAATTAGATTGGGCTTAAGGCTTTGAAATGGTGGGAAAAGGGTGTTGGGCAAGCCCCAAGTCGGTTTCAAGTATGTCTTTTTGAGATTTGAGCAAAAGCATCTTTTAAATTCTTAAAGTAAGACTATTCAATTCTCGACTCTTCATCAGTGTCAACGTGAAATCGTCTTTGACCTTTTCACGATTCTTTTTTTTTCTGTTTAATGCAAAAATTTATTAGCAGAGTAATAGCCATGGTAATTTGAAAAGTGACATTTCAGTTCGATGATTAGTGCATTAATAACTAGACACATCAGATTAGGCAAAAATGAGATTCATTCCATCAACAGAGAAGGATTACATTACTCGACACAGACTCATAACAACTTGATGACAGATAGACTCGACCACAAGACTAAACTTGAAATAGATTCAAAACATAGGACAGACTCGACTAGACTCGGCTTGGTCTCAAATAGAGTGTCACGGTGACTCGCTTATTCTTTTTTTTTTTGAAAGAGCATCCTCATTTGTTTTGCTAGCAAAAGTCCCAAATACCATTGCTTCACTGGCATAGGTTCAACATTCATGGGTATCAGCAAAAGGGATCATTTTAACAGAGAAGCTAGGGGCTTTAGGTTTGATGAAGCTGACATTTTGGTTAACATAGAATTGGATGGGCGATGGCTCGATGATTTTTCGACCGATGAGGTCTTGGACATCATGGTGAAGGCATATGCAGCCTTCGGTGTCATGGCTGGGCCTTGATGGGTTTATGATGGTCCGGGCTGGTCCACAAACAATACAATGAATCCGAGGAGGTACAAAAGTGTCGTTACCTGGGGATACGGTTTTCAACAAACAGAGGTAAAAGCCAAATTAGCAGAGGCACGAAACACTTCTTATGGACTCCTATTGCGAAGAGATGATCCGAATTTTGAAGGATTTAATAATGCAAATCGAGGACGGTTGCAGTGTGTATACGATTTCTATACAATGATTGAGATGAATGAGGATGATGACATGTATGCATTATATGTGTGTGAGATTGACAAAGATATGCGTGTATGTAAATTGACACGAATTGTGTATGCATATGAGACAAGCATGTGGATGCAAGCCCTAATCGATATGATGCCCCTACTTCTAACAAATAGCAGTTAAACAAGTAAGGTCCTAGCCATACAGAGTGTGCTAACTTTACTTTCAAGTATGATCACCAAGGAATAATAGGGATTTTTTAGATATTTCAGGAAGTTTGGACAGAGTTTCTGGGGGGAACTGAGAAACCAAAGTTTCTGGGAGAAACAAGGTAAAATGGGAAAGGTTTTTGGGAAAAGTAGGGATTCTGAGGTTTCTGGGATAAACAGGGATTTTTGGGAAATCTAGGCGGAATGGATAGAGTTCTAGGAGAAACTGGGAAATCAGAATTAGAAAGGTTTTTGGGAAAAGCAGGGATTCCAAGGTTTCTGGGATAAACGGGAATATTTGGGAAATCTAGGCGGATTGGATAGAGCTTCTGGGAGAAACTGATACATCAAGACATTTCTGGGATGTTTGGACGAAGTTGCTGGGATTTTTGGGAAATCTGGGAGATATGGACAGATCTTCTGGGAAAATAGGTATATTTGGATAAGTTGGACAGAGTTTCTAGGAGAAATAAGTATATCGGAGTTTCTAGGAAAAATTGGTATATTTGAAAAATCTAGGAGATTTGGACAGAGCTTCTGGGAGAAACTAGTACTTTGGGTATTTCTGGGAAATTTGGATAGAGTTTTTGGGAGAAACAAGCATTTTGGGTATTTGTGGGAAATGGGAATTTCTAGTTCTATCTCTCAAAATGCTCAGAAAGTGGTACAAGTGACCAAAATGCCCCTGAAAGCCCGAACACTCCCAGATTTGGACCGAAGGTTCTAGAAACATGCTATGTCATAAAAAAAGTACTAAAAATGAGTTTTTAAGCAAAATCAGAAGAAATCGTCGGCTCCCAGAGACCCCCAGAAGTCCAGGAAGTTCCCAGAAAGTCCCCGCTGACCGGTTCGACCAAGGTTTGACCAGGGTTTGACCAAAATCATCCGAATTCGCCGAAAAGTTTTGGGATAATTCTAGATCATGAGAAAAGTATTAAAATGAGTTTAAAAAGAAAATCGGACGAAAACGTCAGCTCCTGGGAGCTCCCAGAGGTTCCTAGAACTTCTTGGAGGTCCCTAGTTTGACCAAAAGTTGACTTTAAAACTGGAGCACCGTATCATTCCTCAAACATTTTTTTATAAATACTAGAGGTCAATAGCTTTCTAATGGTATATCGCATAATTTCTGGATTTAAAACGAATTTATTAAAAATTTCCGAAGGTGAAAAAGACGATCAAATCGGCTTTTAACATGAATACCGCAAAACTTTTCAAAGTGACCTATCTCCACACTATTTTCTATGGAAAATAGACTCCATTACCTTTCCAACGGTATATCACAAGCTCAGTTTGGAGTTTGTATACATTTTCTGTGAATTTCGGACGAAATAGGGCCTTTTCGCGAATACCGGAACCTCTAGGGGCCTAAAAAGAATTATCTGGACGACTGAGGAGCAGTGCCACTGCGGCACTGGCCCACTGCTGTCGCGGCATAGGCCTAGTGCCGCCGCAGCACTCTCCCTCAGAATGGTCCATTTTTGCAATTTCTTTTGGGGGTCCATTTTGATTAATTAAAAACCAAAACGACGTAGCTCTATGTTTTCAGTTGTTTGGGACCAATGGGAGTACTTATAAAACCCCAAAATCACCTCAAATTGGCCTATATAAACCCCCCTTGACTTTTCATTTTGGGGAGATCAAACGCAAGCTTTGAAAAGTTTTAGAGAGAAAGTTGTAGAGATAAGGTTAGAGTAGAGAGAAGAAGCTTCCTTCTTTGATTTCCAAACAATAGAGTAAGTTCTAAACTTTGTTTTACTTCATAACTACCATTTACTTCATATTCAATACACCCAACCACCATTTTAGTGAGCATTTAAGAGAGAGGAAGCTACTCACATGTCCAATGTCACCACATATGAGTGAAACACCAAGGTACAAGTCCAATACATCATGGAATATCATCTATTGATTGTTCAAATACTTGTTTGCTTCCTTCGATGTTCATCACCTCTTATCTCATTTCTTTTTCTTTTTCTTGTTTACTTACTAGTTCATCATCATCTAGATGAGGACATGAAGTTTGAGGTGAGTGAATCCTTATGGATAGTAGCTTTTGACCTCAAAAACATATTTGATAGATGATAGTTACAACCTCAATACATCCCCATGTATTCTTGAGGTTATTTTCAAAATAAAACAATGTCTCCAACAATCTTGGAGGTTCTTAATATGAGTTCAAATGTTGATATTTCAAGTGGCCATAATCTCCATTTAAGTGTTGAAAATATATTTTCAAAACCCCTATTTCAAAACCCCTCTAAAACCCCAATATTGGGATTCCAAAAAATAAACCTTATTTCTCTCAAAAAAAATCTTCAAAACAGTGAGTTGTTTGATTTCAAAGAATTATTCTGAGTTCAATACTCAAGGTATAGATGCAAGACAACTTGGAAAATCTTCTTAATTCATTATAGAACACCCATGATTTTTGGCTTGACTTGAAAGCACTTGAAAGGGGTCCATTTTTGTCCAAACATTCTGTCTTTACTGTCACAGCAGCTTGGTTGACTTTCAACTTGTTTTCCAGAAAACGTTTCCAAAACGAGTGGTCGCAACTTATTTTTCCCTTACACTTCAATGTCTTACAAAACGTTCTGTATAATATGGGCCTCTAGATGTTTTGTTTTCATTTTATAATATTTTTCAACATTTCAGTCGACAGTACGGACTCTGTTTCTGAACAACCTCTATTGTTAATATGATTTCTCTCAATCTGTAATAGTTATTGCGGATTGGATTTTTGATTTGTGTTCTAGACACACTAAGGATGATCTCCATAAAAAATCATGCATTGAAAACATTTTTAACCCTAATTTTCAATTTCCACAAGATCAACTTACTGTTCTGTCCACTATTCACAGCAAGTATACTTTTACTTCCATCCTTTGATTTGATATTCATATGCCTTCCAAATTAGTTCATCTCTTAGGAATTAATTCATACTACATTCGTACATATTCTATGATGATTTCCTTCATGCATTCATGCATATTTTAGACTTCTAGGTCACTTTAGAAAGTCTATGTACACAAACACACTACAACCTTTGTACATTCTAAGATCATACATTGCATCCATGCAAGATTTGGGGCTTTTGTGACCTCTAATCTAAGAAGATTATAAGGAATGAACTTGATCACACGTCCATGCTTCCCCTCGATCTAATCGTCCTTTCTCGTCCGTCCCGGGGATTGAGAGATCTTCTTTTCTCAAAGATTAACATGCATCATACTAACTTGCTAAGCATATTTTGATTTCTTTTTATTTATTTGTTTCAAGAACAATCCATGTTCCCTTTAGATTAGGGAAACTTGATTACTTGGTATGTGATTAGACAATTTTTCCTAGGTTTGTTTGTGTGATCTTTCACCTTTTCATTGTGTGATATTTGACTTAGATCTTATGAATGATATCTTATCTTTTGATCTTCCATTTCAAAATTCTTGTGTGATGTAATATACTACCATAGTATTAATTGTCGAACCATACATAGTATAAAATGATTATTCGGATGCTAAGTGAGGCCCGTCGAAAGATGGGGTAAGTTGAGGTTGTTTTAGTCGCGACAAAGGCTCCTTCCTCTCTCGTACCAAAACCCTGAGCCAAGTTCTTTGGTTATGAAGGGCCAATGCCTTTTATCTATTTAGGTGAGTCAAAATTAGGTTTCTTGGTTCCTTAAAGACATAGTGGCGACTCTGTATCTGTTTTCAACAGACCTTCTTTTCATCAAATCAACATTTTCCTTTCAAAACGATTTCAAAACAAACAGAAAGGAAAGTGGAATTCCGCGTGTCCACAATCTAGCGACTCTGCTAGGGACATTTATTTTCAAAACAAAATAATACAGAGGTTTGACTCATAAGAAGCATCCTTAAAATCATCTTTTTACTGTGTCTGGTTCACCGCATTGCACTCTTGCATTTTCCTCCTCTGACTATGTCTGAAACGCGGCGTTGATATTGTTCAGGTCTTGCTGTGCCAGGGTAGAAGTCACCGTTGATATTATACCTTCTAAGGTATATCAAAACAAGTAAAAACCTCCATACTGTCTCTCTAACGGTATATTGGAACTCTCATCAACGGACCCTCTTTGACTAAACCCAGCCTTTGCATATAGATTCCTTTAGAACCTTTCATAGGACTGTTCATTTATCTTTTCAGATAGGACAATGTGATATAACTACTGTATCCCCTGACGGGATTACCTGAGCGATGTAGACGCTTATGTGGCATGTGGCAGAACATCTTTCTTATGATTCCCAAGGTAATCACTCACATGTGATCATGTTGAGTTGACCTGCCTAGGCACCATGATAAGGATGCCTACTCCATGCTCATAAAGATATACACTGCAAGTCTTATTTGTCGGTCCTAAGACATAGGTGTTTAAAACTTGCTAGACAGTACGATCACCATATTCACGTGCTCCTGTCAAAAAACCTGTTTCTCCCAGAAACTCTGTCCAGATATTCCAAATATAACCATATTAACCAGTTTCTCCCAGAAACTCTGTCTAAATATCCCAGATATAACCATATTAACCAGTTTCTCCCAGAAACTCTGTCCAAATATCCCAGATATAACCATATTAACCAGTTTCTCCCAGAAACTATCTAGATATCCCAGATATAACCATATTAACCAGTTTCTGCCAGAAACTCTGTCCAGATATCCCAGATATAACCATATTAAATGCTCAGATATGCCAGTTTTTCCTAGAAACTCTGTCCAAACCAACCAAAAATGCCCAAATATGCCAGTTTCTCTCAGAAACTCTATCCAAACCAACAAGAAATGCCCAGATATGCCAGTTTCTCTTCGAAACTCTATCCAAACCAACCAGAAATGCCCAGTCTCTCCTAGAAGCCTTCATAAAACCGTGGAGACCCCTGTTATCCCTTGGTGATCATACTGGAAAGTAAAGTTAGCACACTCTATATGGTTATGACCTTATTTGTTTAACTGCTATCTGTTAGAAATAGGAGCATCATATAGATTAGGGCTTACATCCGCATGCTTGTCTCACATGCATGTACCATTCCTATCGGTCTGCACGCACTATCTCGGTCAGTCATACACAAGTCAGTCCACGTCTGTTAACATCACTGTCATTGTCTATCTAAAGTCATCATTGTCAGAATCTGATACAAATCCTCTCGAATCTGTAGGGTCACTATAGATTCTCAAAGTCAGCAGCTGGGATCTTTGTCCTGGACCAGAAATTTAGATAATCGTTTGGTTAGAATCAGTCCGCCGAAATATTTCAGCATGAATCAGGAAGAGCTAGAAAACAAGGTCACCGAATTGGGAGCCACCATAAGCCAGCAATCCGACAGCCTGGCTCAGGTCCTAAAGTTTATGGAAGAATTGAAACAACAGCGGCAGCTAGTGGTGTCAAACGGGTCGGGTTTGCCCTGCCCGGCCCGGCCCGGTTTTCCCAGGCTAAAAGCCTGGCCCGGCACGGTATAGGGCCGGCCCGCTAGGTCCGAGCACATTTTTTCCGGTCCGGGGTGGACACCCTTAGTCCTGTCCACGGCCCGGCCCGGCCCGCTCTTTTGCCCAAAACCCGGCCCGCTAGCCTATAAGCCCGGCCCACTAGCCGGGCCCAAAAGCCCGGCTATACTAGCCGTTGTGGCCCAGCCCGGCCCGGTAGACCTGCCCGAGCCCATAACGGCTAGTTTGGCCCTTTTTCAAATATTTTTCCACTTTTTACCCCTCTAACAACTATAAAACGGCTAGTTTTGGGGGTAAAAATGTAAATGTGATTTTTAACTTCCCAAAATGCCCCTTAGCCCATTTTCTATAAATACCAAACCTCCCACAACATATTTTCTCACACAAAAATCAATTATCTCTCTCTATTCTCAACTTGCTCTATACTACTCCATAAACTACAAGTCTACAAGCACGTCTACTCTACAAGTTGGTGATTCAATTATCAAAGCTCTAATTTGTAAAGGCACTTCTAGTCTTCTACAACTTGAACTTACAAGCTCTCAAGTCTCAAGTCTTATTATAATTTATAGTTGTTCACTTCTTCGTCTTCTACTATAAGTTGAGCCGTTGAGGTAATTGTAAATTTATTTATTATTTCACTTCTTGCTTTATTAGTTGCTTATTTAATTGTTAGTATTTTTAATCTTTTATATTTCTTTTCCCTCTTTTTTTTCATTTAAAAAAAATGGCATCTCATTCAAGATCTTCAAAAACTAGAGAAGGCCCAACTTATGACTTTGAAAATTTAGATTATGGGGAAAGAAATGAGATTAATGATTTGGAATTGGAGGATGATGACGACGTTGAAATTATGGGGTCTAATCCATCTGAACCATCTCCTTCAAATCCTAATGATCTCAGTCCCACCATTGAAAGAAAATTAAAATCACCCGTTTGGTTATTTTTTAAAATAAATGACGAAAAAAATAGAGCTATTTGCAAAATATGCGGACTCAAATTTTCTTACAAAGGTGGATGAAATAATACACTTAAAAAGCACATCATAAACAAGCATAAAGGTGCATGGGAAGCAGGTACCACTCAAGCGGGCGGCCTAGCACAATCCCAAATTTCTGCTTCTACTGGCACAAGTGTTGGAACTTTTCTTTATAATAAAAAAAAATGAGGGAAGGCTTGGCAAAATTTGTTTGTGCATCCGATATGCCTTTTACTTTAGTTGAAGAAGAGTGCTTTACACGTTTTATTCAAACTTTTTTACAACCCGCCTACCAATCTATTACTAGAAATACTCTTAGAAGTGATATACAATCTGTTTTTCAACAAACCAAAAAAAAAATTAATTGAGGAATTTTCTACTTTTAATTGTACAATTGCATGCACTTCTGATTTGTGGACTGGTTGTAATAAAACGGGATATATATGTATAACGGCGCATTTTGTAGATGAAAATTGGAATATGAATAAAAATATCATTGCTTTTCGTGCATTAGATTATCCTCATACTAGTGAAAATATATATAACTATATAATCAATGTTTTTAATGAGTATGATATTATGAAAAAAATTATAAGCATTACTTTTGACAATGCTAGTGCTAATACAAATGCTATTAATATGTTTAAAGATCTTATGCGCCCAATGTTGAATGGAAAATTATTTCATGGTCGTTGTGTATGTCATATCATTAATTTGATTATCCAAGATGGATTAACAAAAATTAATGATCACATAGTTAAAATTAGAGAGACAGTGGTCTTTTGTTGTTCAACGCCTAGCCATCTACAAGCATTTTATGGTGTTTGTAAACAAAATCGTCTTAATCCAAAGAAATTGCAAACTGATATTAAAACTCGTTGGAATTCTACTTATCTTATGATAGATTCTTGTAAAAAGTATAGTGGCATTATTACTCAATTTGTTAATGTTAATTATCCTTTACTAAACTTGACTTCAAATGATTGGGATATGGCATTTGACTTTCATGGATTTTTAGAAGTATTTTACAATGCTACAAATAAACTTTCCGGTGTTTACTATTCTAGTTCTTGTTTAGTTCTTATGGAATTGTTTAATATGGATCATACATTTCATAGCTATAAACAAAAAAATGACATTTTTATTGATATTTGAGAGAAAATGGAAAAAAAGTTTAAAAAATATTGGTCTAACATTCCACCTGTATTTTACTTATCTGCAATTTTGGATCCAAGAATCAATTTTGATGGTGTTTGTGAAATGGTTAAACAAATATCTGAATTGATGCAAGGACCAGATGGTGAGCCTGGTCTAGAAATAACTACTTTTGAAATGGAAAATACTTTGGAATCTTTATTTCGTATTTACTATGAAAAATATACAAATAAAGAAAGTGCTACTTCTTCTTCTACTTCTAATATTGAGTTAAGTTCGGCCCGTTTGGGAGCGTCAGGTGGTTCTTGGGCGAGCCAGTTTCTCAGTCAAAAGAAACAAAAGGGTGTTAGTCAATCATTTGTAAGTCGCTCTAACATTCTTGGTGAATTAAATAAGTATCGAGAAACCGAGTGGGAAAGCCGATTAACCAACGAGGAAATGGTCGATTTAAATCTTTTGACATGGTGGAAAGAACATGTAAGAGCTTTCCCGGTTCTTTCCATCATGGCTCGTGATCTACTAACTCCTCCGGCTTTCACAGTTGCATCGAAGTCTACTTTTAGTGTAGGTGGAAGGATGCTAGTGGAAAGGAGGAGCAGATTATCTCCTGATATGCTTGACTGCTTGATGTGCTTGAAGGATTGGGACCGTGCACAATATCGAACTCAAAACCGCCAAGATCCTATTTTTGAAGACTTCGCAAATTTGGAAGTCATGGAAGAAAATTGAAGAATGAAGAATTGAAGAATGAATATGAGAGTTGAAGATCATTCAGTTCCAAACAAATCAATTGTAATACTCCTGGTCCGCATGAGTATAAACTGTGAACGGCTTTTAAAAAAAAAATTTCAATTATGTAAAATGTAATCTTTACTTTTTATTATACAAATTAATGATAAGTAATCTTTATTTTTTTATTAGACTATAATTTTTAAATATCAAATACTAGTAATCTCCTTAATTTTTATTGAATAATAAATACTATTTACTTTTTTTTTAATGAACTTTTTTTAGTAATCACTAATCATTAATGAATAAATCTTTACTTTTTATTATACAAATTAATGATAAGTAATCTTTATTTTTTGTTAGACTACAATTTTTAAATATCAAATACTAGTAATCTCTTTAATTTTTATTGAATAATAAATATTCTTTACTTTTTTTTTTGAATGAACTTTTTTTAGTAATCACTAATCATTAATGAATAAATCTTTACTTTTTATTATACAAATTAATGATAAGTAAACTTTATTTTTTGTTAGACTATAATTTTTAAATATCAAATACTAGTAATCTCTTTAATTTTTATTGAATAATAAATATTCTTTACTTTTTTTTTTTTTGTTAAACAAACTTTTTTATTAGTAATCACTAATCATTAATGCATAAACTAAACATATAAAAAAAAGTAGTAAAACACTAAACCTTTCCCCCCAAAACTCCAGCTCAGCCCGGCCCGGCCCGGATATGCACTCGTCCACGAGCCCGTCCAAGAGCCCGTCCACTAGCCCGGCCCTAAGCCCGGCCCTAGTGAGCCCGGGCCACCGGTCCGGGGCGGACACCCCCCCTCCCTTACCAAGCCCGGCTCGGTTTTAGGTGAGGCCCGGCCCGGCCCGATCCTCTAGCCCGGTTAGGCCCGCTTCGACCGAGCCCGGCCTGGCCCGTTTGACACCATTAGCGGCAGCAGTGTCCCCCTGAGGTCCCATTACCACCGTTTGGATTCATACCGCATCCTAAGAACAATAGAGAAGAAGACTGGTTTCAAGGGGCCCTACCACCGGCATATGAGAAAAAGTTCCAAGAGAAAATGGACAAAGTCGACAAGTTGGAAAGCGTATTGAGGAAGAGTAAAGGGGTTGATGATTACATGCTAGACTTGGAAGGACTTTTCAAGCCTGTTAAGCTAAAGTTGCCAGAAAACTTCAAAATGCCTGCCATTGACCGTTTTGATGGAACTGGGAATCCGAAAAGCCATGTAAAGTTGTGTATGAACATTTTTCAATCGATGGGCTGCACTCATGAGCACATTGCAATGCTGTTCCCACAAACTCTCGCGAAGTCTGCACTATCATGGTTCCTTACCTTGGAAGCTTCTAAAATTCAGGCATGGGAAGACATATTCCGGGTCTTCGTTGATCATTATTCCTACAACCAAGAACTTGATGTCACTGTCAGGGATTTGGAAACAACTCGGCAGAACAACAATGAATCCTTCAATGCATTTCTGAGCAGATCGATGAATAAAGTAGCCCAAATGACCCACCGTGCGATTGAAAAGGAACAGGTAAGGATGCTAATCCAGAATCTGCAATCGCTCTACTATGAGAAGTTGTTTTACCAGTCTATCTCCACCTTTGAGGAATTATTTGAAGTTGGAACTCGAATTGAAGACGCCATAAGGGAGGGAAAGATAAAAAAAGAAGAGCCTCCGAGTCAGTCAAAAAGGCCCAACTACTCTCGTAACCCTCCGGATCAATGCCCTTAGCAGTCAACCTATGGCTTACCCTCCTAGGCCGTACCAACTTCCCAACCAAGCAAACTCCCCTAGTCGCCCTTTCTCGAGGAAGCCTCCTCGCAACTTCGCCAAATTGGAAATCCCCCTTTCCTCAGCCTTAGACCGCCTCCTCAAAAAAGGCCACCTCCAACTCCTTCCGCCTCGAAATGCCCCGCTACCACCCAATTGTGATATGTCCAAAAGATGCATCTACCACCAAGATCCTGGCCACCACACCGATGATTGCATGAGCCTTCGCCATGATATCCAAGACCTCATTGACCAGAATATCATTGAGCCACCTCCAAAGCAGCCTCATGTCACCAAAAATCCCCTACCGAACCACCAAAATATCAGCCTCATTCAATATGACCCCACTACTTTCGATCCTTCTACCCTCATAATCCCTATAGGACTTCCCTTAGCCCGCATTGACATCCCGGATTCTATGGGAATTCATCTGATCGAAGGAGGGGATGATGAGTGGCAGCAACAGCTGGCTGATGAACAAGATCTATTCTTCTTGGAAGAACACAATCTAGGGGCAGTGGACCTCAAATGGTATGATCCCAACAATGAAAGTGATGCTTCTATCTGGAACGAGCCAGAGAAACCATTTGTAGGAACAGATTGTGACTGGTCCAAAGAAGATGGGACTATAGAAGGGCCTACTCCTACCGAGATTGGTCATCTAACTAGGCCAGGCCATCATTATCAGCCTCCGTAGCCTACCACTGAAGCGATCGAGAAAAGTTCGGTGAAGGACAAGGGAAAAGGAAAAATGGATGAGATCATTGAAGAAGACAATGAGTTGATAAAGCAGTTGTAGAAAACCCAAGCACATCTCTCAATGTGGGACATCATGGTAACATTTTACAAGCATAGGCAAGTCGTGTTGAATGCCTTGGCTGGAATTGAGGTCCTCATCGACGCTGTACCAGAGGACAAGGTAGATTTCTTGGGCGCACTCACCCCTGACCCAATCATTACCTTTTCTGATGAAGACCTATCGCCAGAAGGGTCTGCACATAACAAAGCTTTGTACAACACTGCTGGATGTAAGGGACAACAAGTGCCATTTTGTTTGGTCGATACAGGCTCCGCCCTAAATGTTTGTGCTCTAAGGACCGCCACCGCCTTGGGGGTCAACATCCAGGACATCACTCCGTTTGTGCAATCCTTGAGGGCTTATGATAACACCAAGAGAAATATGATGGGGACTGTTTCTATCCATATCTGGGTAGGATCTTTGTTTAGTACTGAAATCTTTCAAGTTATGGACATACCTGCCTTATTCAATTTGCTTATCAGGAGGCCTTGGCTACATGTTAATAAAGTTGTATCATCCACTGTGCACCAAATGATCAAGTACATTCATGAAAAGGAAGTAAAAATCATCCTCGGCAACAGTTGGGGTAATGAAGCCTTTCCAAGCTACGCACCCATCTTTGAAATCCAAATACCTAAGCTAGAAGAAGGAAAAATTGGAGGATTCTTCATGGAAGAAGTCCACATGATTAGTGCTGAAGACAAGTTCCCTGAAATCCACTCCGCAGTCGTCAACATCGTCCGTAAGATGAACTACTTCCTTGGAATGGGATTGGACCAACGCCAACAAGGGATTCGTGAGTTCCCCCAGATCAAAGGACAAAAAGGCACTTTCAGATTGGGGTACAAGCCCACTCAAGAAGACACCGAGCTACAAAAGCCATGGAAAAAGAGAATGAGGAGTCTCCCACCATACCGCAAGACCTTGAACGGGCAATTCATCAAAGAAGGGGATGACTTCTCCTATTTTGGGTTCCCTGAACCTTGGATCCATCAGGCCACTGGAAAAAGGCACCCTAGGCTTGAAATCTTCGCTGAGTACGAAAGGCCCCCCTAGGCCCCCCCTATCAAGATCTGTTCTATCCCGAAGAAGTTGTGAAAACCCCAGAGGAAGATTGGTTAAACTACCTGGACACCGAAGCTATCGAGAAAATGTGAGAAGAATTTGCTGAGGAAAGGAAGGAAAGAGGGCCAAGAGCCAAGATGATCGAATCATGCCAACTGAGGAGGGTCTGAGCAACTAGGCTGTAGAGTCATCTGTCTGTGTCTCCTAATTCCCTATTCTCCCGGAATCTGTACTTCCAATTATCGAGTCTATACCAGAGTCGGCTGCTGTAAGCCCACCACTGTCAAATGTAATCACTCCACCTGTCATGGATGAAATGAAAGATGATTCTGCTTACTCCTCTGTGTCTAATATTTGTGAATGCACAAATCCCTCCGAGGATCTCCCAATCGAACTTAAGCAACTAATTAAAAAACCACCTGTTTATGAAATAATTGAAGATACTTTATCAATTAACCTAGGTGAAAAAGATAATCCACAAATTGTGCAAATTGGTTCAACACTTAATAAAGAAGAAAAAGAAAAACTGACTCTTTTGCTAAAAGAGTTCAAAGATGTTTTTGCTTGGTCTTACAAGGACATGCCTGGGGTCGACCCCAACATCGTACAACATCATATTCCCCTCCTCCCTGATTCTAAACCCGGCAAGCAAAAACTTAGGCGTATGAGACCAGAATGGGCACTAAAGGTCAAAGAAGAGGTAGAAAAGCAGTTCAAGGTAGGGTTCATCATTGTTACCGAGTATTCGAAATGGATCGTCAACATCGTGCCAGTCCCCAAGAAGGATGGAAAAGTTCGCGTGTGCGTCGTCTTCTGTGATCTAAACAAGGCAAGTCCAAAGGATGACTTCCCGCTGCCTCACATTGATGTTTTGGTAGATAACACCGCCGGACACGAACTATTGTCATTCATAGATGGTTTATCGGGATACTACTAGATTCTAATGGCTCCGAAAGATCGGGAAAAGACAACATTCACCATACCATGGGGGACCTACTGTTACAGGGTAATGCCTTTTAGACTCAAAAATGCTGGGGCAACCTACCAAAGAGCTGCCACAACTCTGTTGCATAATATGATTCACAAGGAGGTAGAAGTGTATGTAGATGATATGATCATAAAATCCAGAGATAGAAAGGGACACTTGGAGGCTTAGGAGAAGTTCTTCGAAAGATTGCGCAAGTACAAGATGAGGCTAAATCCCAAGAAATGCACTTTCGGTGTGACCTCTGGAAAGCTCTTGGGTTTCCTCATCACACAAAGGGGGATAAAAGTGGACCCCTCCAAAATCAAAGCAATTTTAGAAATGGCACCGTCATAAAATGAGAAAGAAGTACAGGGGTTCCTTGGGAGAATCCAATTCATCAGTCGTTTCATCTCCAAGCTCACAACCACATATGATCCCTTGTTCCGACTGCTAAAGAAAGGAGAAAAGTTCCAATGGGATGACCAATGTCAAGTCACCTTCGACAAAATAAAAACCTACCTCCAAAAACCACCCGTCCTTTCACCGCCCACCCCTCATAAGCCTTTGCTTCTTTACCTATCTGTCTCCGAGAATGCCATGGGATGCATGCTAGCCCAAGAAGGAGAAGAAAGCCACTTCAAAAAATCCATATATTACCTTAGCAAGAGGATGACTGGGTATAAGGTCAACTACTTTACCCTCAAAAAAACATGTTGGGCTTTGGTTTGGTGCACTCGCCGACTGAGGCACTACATGCTAGCCTTCCAGATTGTGCTCATATCCCGCATATATCCTCTAAAGTACCTCCTCAAAAAACCCGCCCTGACCGGTCGTATATCCCGTTGGTTACTTCTACTGTCCAAATTCGATATCAAGTACGTTACAAGCAAATCGGTAAAAGGGAAAACCATAGCTGAACATCTTGCTGAACACGCCATTAATTCTAAAGAAAATGGAGATTTTTCATTCCCGAACGAGAATATCATGGAAATCAAAGAAGAGCAGTGGAAGTTGTACTTTGATGGGGCAGCCAACATGAAAGGCTACAGAGTAGGAATGATCCTAGTATCACCAAATGGGGACCACACCGCACTGGCAGTCAAGCTCAGTTATAACTCCACCAACAATACTATTGAATATGAGGCATGCATTCTGGGGATGGAAGCAGCCATAGAACTGAGAGTTCAAAAGTTGGATGTCTTCGGAGATTCAAACCTCATTATATCACAAGCTAGAGGAGAATGGAAAGTGAAAGAAGAAAGGTTGAAGCCCTATCATGATAATCTTGATGGACTTAAGAGACAGTTCAAGAACATAACATTCTTCTACTTACCTAGGGAAGAGAACCAGCTAGCAGATTCGTTGGCTACCTTAGCCTCTATGATCAAAATTCCCATGGGAGTCAAGATAATGCCTTTGGTAATTAAGCAAAGATATGAGCCTTTATTCAACATGGCTGCCGTGATCGAAGAAGAAGAGAACGAAATACCATGGTACCAAGATGTTTGGGACTTCATAGAAAAGGGAGTGTATCCCCTAGAATCTTCCAAGAAAGACAAAAGAGCAATTCGAAGGTTCGCAGCACAGTTCATCATTTGCGGGGAAAAATTGTTGAAGAAAGGGTACAATGGTCACAATCTAACTTGCTTGTTCGGAAAGTGCGCCAGAAGAATGATAGAAGAAATACACAAAGTGGTGTGCGGTTCACATATGAATGGTCACATGCTAGCCAAAAAGGTCGTAAGATAAGGGTACTACTGGACGACATTGGAGAAAGATTATTGTGAATACGTGAGAAGGTGCCACAAGTGCCAGATCCACGCAAACATGATGCATTTACCACCATCTTTGCTCTATAATATGACCTCCCCATGGCCGTTCTCAACTTGGGGAATCGATATCATCGATGAAATTTTTTTAAAGGCCTCAAACGGAAATCGATACATTTTGGTGGCCATCGACTACTTTACAAAGTGGGTAGAAGCTGCATCTTACACCAAGTTAGGGGTCAAGGAAGTGGCCAAGTTCATAAAGAAGAACCTCATATGTCGCTATGGAGTCCCCCATGAGATTATTTCAAATAATGGTAGTCATTTCAAAGCAGAGGTCAGGGATCTGTTTGAGGAATACAAAATCACCTATCATAAGTCATTACCGTACAGACCTCAAACAAGAATGTCAAGGCCATACTGCAGAAATCGCAAACAAGAATGTCAAGGCCATACTGCAGAAATCGGCCGATACCTACAAAGACTGGCACGAAAAGCTATCATTCGCACTTTGGGGATACATAACATCGATAAGGACGTCTGCAAGAGTGACTCCTTACTCACTGGTATATGGGATAGAAGCAATACTTTCGGTCGAAATAGAATTACCTTCCCTACGAGTGATGGAGGAATATGAAATTTCAGAATCTGATTGGTTAAGAGAAAGATACGAAGAGTTGGCTCTCATAGATGAAAAGCGCCTAGCCGCGATCAACCATGTCCAAATCTATCAAAAGAGGATAGCCGTGCTTTCAACAAAAGGGTTCGTCCGAGGAAAATTGTCAAGGGTGACCTTGTTCTTAAGAAACTGCAAGCCCCAATCTTTGATCCACACGGAAAGTTCAAACCCAAATGGGTCGGCCCTTATATCGTTAAGGCCATCCTTTCCGGAGGAACAACCTACCTCATGGACCTCGATGGTGTCGAATTCAAAGAACCAATCAACATGGATCACCTCAAAAAGTACTATGCTTGACCATTCCCCAAACTTCTTTCAAATCCTTGCCCTGAACTACGCTCGACCTGATTCCCACTCCGGGATACATAGGCAACCACATCGGTTCGGTAGTCCTACCCACCAGAAAGCAAACCTCTTCTTTACTATCTTGGCCCGAACTATGTTGGACCTGATCCCCGTTCGGGGGTACGTAGGCAAACTTTCAAAAAGAAAAGAAGGGTGGCTCGCTAGGTCGAAAATCCGAAAGGACGCCTAGGCAAAAATTAGAGCTAAATCCAAAGTAAGTAATAATAAAATAGATAAAAGAGCTCACTAGGTCACTCCACTAGTGCCTAGGCAAAATTTATGAGCATGAGAGAGATTAAAGTCACGGTCCCTACCATGACCCAGAAACTGCCCTTCACACTAGGGGCAAACTTCGGTCACCCGCCTCGTTTGCCTAAATCTCTTCACACTAGGGGCAAACTGACACGACTGGAAATGTGTTCTCTGAAGAGTACGTCCAAGTGTAGACGGTCGCGTCGCGTTAAAACCGGTAAGACCGGGTCGAATCCCAAAGGATGAAAGATAAAGGCAGGAAATTCTAAATTGAATCCTAAAATGAAATAAAAGATGATTTCTTTTAAAAGGAGGATCTAACAATTCTATTGAATTTAAATAAATGCAAGAAACAAATTAAAGTGAAGCGAAAACTTGACTAGTTAAAATTGAAGATAATTCTGATTTGAAACTAAATATGAAAGAGTTGGGAACATGTGAATCCACAAAGTACCGGCCACTACCATAATTTAACAAAAACAAACAATTGGGGTTTTCTTCTTTTGGTATTCCATAATTCGAAATTGATTAAGTATCACATTCTAGACACTAAGTATGTGAATATCACATTCCTAGTGGTTCAATGATCTCACTTATCTATGAAGGACTGGAATTAAACTAACTAACTCTATGAATAATGGTAAACAAATCGAGTATAAGATACTTGACATGTTCATCGGAAGTGTTCATTGAGTTAATTAATCAAAAGAGCTCTTATTTCAAAATCAGATTGCAATTTGAACTTATAAAGATCAATTTGGATTTAGTTTCTGAAACAAAAGTTACTGGAATACAAAAAGGAGTCAACCCAAGTCATAAACATATCAATCGATTGACATTCTGTCAATCGATTGGTATGAAATGGCTTTCAATCGATTGATAAATATATCAATCGATTGACTTGGAATCTCATGTCAATCGATTGGGTTCTGTTTCCAATCGATTGGCATTGATAAAAAAAAAAAACAGAATCATGGCAGTGGCTGGAAACAATGTTTCCTCACATTGTTCCCAACCAGAACTCTAGGCTAGCATCTTTAAACAAACAGAAACTTGGCTAAACTAAAACATTTTACTTGAATTTGATCTAAACATGAATAAACACAAAAGATTTGAAATTAAACTAAAGTTTCTATACTATATTATGACTAAATGAGTTACAGAATGATAGAATTTGAATAACAAAACCTGAATGTGACAAACAATAACCAATGCTGAACTTTCAAACTTTCAGTACGAATTTCCAAAGAACAAGAGTGGATAAATTCCTACAAAACCAAAAAAATGAGCCAACCCCCCATCCCCATTACTCTCCTCTATATATATTGTTAAATTCACGGGTTGAAGATGTCCAGGTTCACTCCATAACGGCTGGTCGTCGTCCTGATTGCTGAAATCTTGCTCCATTAACACAGACTGTTTCCAGTTTTAACCAATCGATTGACAAAGATCTCAATCGATTGATAAACATTTCAATCGATTGGTAAAAACACCAATCGATTGATCATAAAAATATGTCAATCGATTGATATGATGTCAATCGATTGGTACCAAGACTTCATCAATTTGTTTCTTGAGTTATTCCTTTCAACTTGTTATTCATTTTAACTTCAGAACCTGCATTCAAAGAGCTAAACACAACAACATACCACGAAAAATACATTATTGTGTAAAGAAACGAATTAAAACACAAGTGCAGGTAACACTAGAGAAATGGGGTTAAATCCAGTCAATTTTTACTCTTTATCGAGCTAATATTAAGCAAATACCAGCTCTTATCACGACCCCCAACTAGCGCTTTGCTAGTCTCTAGCAATGAAGCGGAATAAGTGCTAACTAAGACGAACAACAATTGACGTTACAGTTTTATTGAGCTAAGACAAAAGAGAAATCCTAACCCACTGTCGCAGGAATCGCGGTTGCATTTAGCGTTTGCAACAAGCCTTTGAACCCTTAGGTTTACCCTAATGGACGAGTTGTGTCTCGTGAGGGTTTTTCAGAGAATACACCCACAAAGTTCAAATGTCAAGCTTTCTAAACTCATCAAAGAACTTCAATCTCTCCTTTATGCTAAAAATTCTGCTTAACAAGGACATAAATTCCTTTATCATGCTATGGAAATAAAAAACATGTTACAACGTAACTTAAACAAGTCAAAACTACATCCACAGCCTTTATATATCCTTGTGTGTGTATGGAATTAACAACTATGATTGAAATCTTTATCTCAGAATTATTTGGATTGACATGTTCAAGATTTCATAGTTTCAACTCAATTCTCACATGGTTTACGCTCAAAATAAAATCACTCTGAAACTGGCGTAAAAATTATGCACTCATAGTATGAAGCTCAAATGAGTAAATGTAGAGGCAATCAAACATGCTTCCATACTGGACACTGAAGAACGCTTATTTTAAGGTGTATGAGTCCCATGAACGGAATACCAATTGCTTCAGGAGCGATCTACTGTGGAAAACTCATTTCATACTCGAAATTCATTAAAATTATCCAGAATCCCTAGGACTTGTGACAGAAAGATGGAGAAAGGTTAAAGATGGTGAAATGTGAAAATAGGTTCAAGCATGTGACATGGTAATATCAACTTCACTTCACAATTTTAATTTATCCAACCTCCAATTTCTTTTATTCCTTCATTTTCACTAATCCCTTTTTTTTTTTTTTTTACTTCTTCTTCTTTTCCTCCTTTAACGGTTCTCACAAAACCTTCACATGCTTGACTAAAATTATATGATTTTGGGTATAAGTATTGATTTGTGATAGGTAAGTGGGAATTTAGATTTTTTTTTCGGGTAATGAGGTGAGAAAAACGATGGCCTAAATCATCTTCTAGACATAATAACTTATCTCAAGTATTTCCTGAGTTTTGAAAATAGTAGATCTTGAACGTTCTCCTGACGCATCAGCCAAATGAAACAAGAATGAGACTCTCAACGAGATAAAAGTGTATTTCAAGAATTGACACGAGTTTTTGCGATTAACCCTCAGAATAAAAGAATGGCTCGAAACTCACTAGGGTTTAAAGCTTTACTATTAATCCATTAACATGACAATCGTATTTCATTCTAATTCAAAGATTCTTTCGTGATTGTCAATTCGTGCAAAATGTTTTCAGGATATATTCATGCTATGGACGTAAAACCAGATTAGCGACAAAGTAACATGTAATCGAAGTCCATATTATAACAAGAAAGACATGAATGCATCATTGCACAATAATTTATCTAAGAGAAATGAGGTTTTGAAAGTTAGAAACTCAACAATAGCATTTTTTTTTTAAACTGAAATTAAACTAAAACTTGAAACATGGAGATTATAATATTAAACAAGTGTGTATTATGAACTCGAAAATACACAGGTGGATATCTACTCCCTACCCCCAACTGAAATTGACATTGTCCTCAATGGAAGAGATTCAAATAACAGAAGATATCACCTGATTCAGCATAATTCTGAGAATTCACCTGTTTTAACAAAACAATCTCCGCAAATAACTAAGATCTAGAATATTATGGACGATAATCGAAAGTATAGACAATTGAAACACAATCCAAAAGCAAAAAGAACTATCTGTGATAGAAATGTCCAAAAATCAATAAAGTCCAAGTACATAAATAACTGAAAACTAAACTATCCAACCAACCAAATAAAATATCCACAAAAGTACCAAAATATCCACAGATCAAACAAAAACAATGCAAGAGAGATCAAAAGATAAGAAACAACAAAATACTCTCTCGCTCTCCAACACTCCCTCCTAAAGCTCAGCAGACTGCTCACCAGATAGCACGGGCGCACCATCATGATCAGGATTAACAACTACCTCACTGTCACCCTCAGCAGCTGTCCCAGTCTGGGCGACAGCTACCGGGTCACTCGTAGCTGGCGGTGGTGGCGGTGGAGGTGTCTCTAAGATATCTCCCACTGGCGGAGCTGACGTAGAAGCTGGAGTCCTCGAAGGAGGTGGCATAGATGAGCGCAAGGACTGCTTAATCCCTAGCAGCAACGAAATCTACTCAATTTGACCACCTAACAGCTCAAGTCTCCCCTGCACAGCATCACGATCCAACGACATCTGAGCAGTCATCAACAACTGCTGTGCAGTGAGCTCTCTAACCATCCCCTGAAGCTGTACTCTCACCTCTCGTTCCTCTATTGAAAGATCATAAATGGTCTGGAGAGATGGAAGGGTAGATGTAGAGGCTACGGGTGGCTCACGCATCCTCAACTCATACTGACCCTCAGCCGTAGTCGGCGTCCCTGAGTCCTCATCTTCCTCCTCAACAACAACTGTATCCTGACCCTCCGCCTCAGGCATCTCTGGGTCGTCGTCTTCTTCCTCAGACAAAGATTCTCCTCTCTTTCTCTTCTTCCTCTTACTACTCTCTCCTTCTTTCCCTTTTCCTTTTGCTATGTTTTTGAACTGTGACAGCGACCGCCGAGCCACAGACTCACCAAAAACCCCCAACTTGGACTTCTGTAGAATTTCACCAGCTGGTACCTCTAAACCAGCAACCTCACAAACCCGATGAATTGCCCACGCACCCTTCAAGTGTTGTGATTTGCTAGGATGTCGTGTAGGCTCAATGAAAAACTCGATGAAGAGCCGGGCGAGGTAGATAGGTAATCCGGTCCCAATAGCATAAAGAACTCTCGTGTACCACCCTGTAAAATCCAGCTTATAGGTCGTGGGGAGAATGCAGCTGCAGAGTGTCAGATGCAGCAGATGATAGTCCATCGTCAGGTCATGGTCATCGAAAACTGAGATCCCCGAGTATTTCTTAACCTTCCCGCCTGAGATCTCTGTGGCCACAACATCGTATGATGGAAACGGGCGGTCTGGATGAGCAGGGTACATATGGTCGGGAACCTCTGGGATACCAAGTGCCTGAGCAACTGTAACTGGGCTAAATTCAATTGCCCGTCCTGATACACACGAAAAATATGTGAAAGGGACATTCGGGCTCTTTACCATACTGGCACATGCCTCTCGAATCCACGAAGCTCGAACTTATTTATTCGCTGTAAGAACTGGGAGCCAATCAGGATAAGTTCGAAGGCGAGCTAGATGGAAGGGAATCTTATCGTCGCTCCACAAGTTTTCGAATCACCTTTCCACCATAATTGCGCGTGTTCGGAAGTATTTGGTGAACCACGTGTTTTCTTTAGCATTCCTGAACCCGTGGGCCAGTGGTGGGTCAGGAATCTCGAGGGAAGTGGATTTTTTCGGGTGGGGCCCACTGTCCTTGGGCTTTGGAGCCATAGAAGCTGAAATGGAAGCCAAACAGAGAGTTATAATGAGAAAAGAAAGATTCTGCTACTCTGTTTATGTCAATCGATTGACATAAATTGTCAATCGATTGAAGTTAAAGATCAATCGATTGAGCCCTAATGTCAATCGATTGACATCAGCGATTTAAGGGTGCTGCCCACAACAAGGTCTCAAGTCCCCCTTTCATTTAATTAGTGGTCTTATGACCATGAGGGGCTCCCTCTATCGTTTTGAATCAAAAAATGCTGAGGAAAAGAGAAGTTGTGGGTTTTTTTTTTGGGGTTACCTTGATAAAAATCGCTGCAAGAACTGCGCCCACAAGTGATTTGAGAGTGAGATTGATGATAATGAATGATGATGAAGATGGGACTTGCGGCCCAAATCACTCTGTTGGTTCTCTCCCTCTACTCAAGCGAGGACAGTGGCGGTGGGGATGGTGTGGGCGATTATGGTGATGATGATGATGAGGATGGTTGTGATGATAACTGATGATGAGATGGTGGTGATGGGGAAAAACACCCACACGTCCAGAATCGCCTAGCTTCTCCCTCTCGCTGATTTTTGAAATGAAATGAGGGAGAGGGAGATGAACAGATTATACGTCTGGGCGAGTTGTCAATCGATTGACATTGGATGTCAATCGATTGACTAGAAATTCATATCAATCGATTGACATTGGATGTCAATCGATTGATACTTGAAATTCATGGGAATCCAATTGTTCTTCATTAATCACCCCCAACAGTGTAAGAATTCATTTTCAAGATAGAATCAAGACTTTGAGCATTCAAACAAGGATCAACTCCATCAAACATACAAGTAGGAAGAATTTAAACAGAAATCATTAATCTTATTGCTCGAATTGGATTATTATCATCCAGAAGTACAAGATTTTTGGTTGAAGGACAAACGAACAGAAAGAAAACTAGAAACAAAATTCTGTCTTATTCACTACTACAGGAGTTATCAATTCTGCTCAGATTCTGGGGAAGAATTGTCCTCTCCTTCAGCAAAATCCACGAAGTATTCCACAACTTCTCCATCCGAGTCTAACTGAAGATCTTCCAGAATTTCCCGAACTGCGCACAGAAGATCCCAGGTATTCATGTTGGCGATTGCCGCATTAGGGGAATCTGGGTATGAGCTGGAGAGTGGAGTAAAAATTGGCCTTTCTTGTTCCCTCTGTTCTGGGGTTCCTGGAGATCGGACCCCATGGTAAAGCAAATGTGGCAGGAAGTGCAGTGGATTCATCTGGAATGGATTCATCCTATAGCCAATCAGAAAGACAGAATAAGAACAAAAAGAAGCAGAAATAGAGAAGCACACAAAGAAAAGAAAACTATTATACAACAACAAAAGGTTCCCCAAATTTTCAAGAAGAATAATCAGGATCATCCAGTTGGATGGTCTCTGATTCTGGTTCAAACTTCTCCAAAAATGGCTTTAAACGCTGCCCATTGACTTTAAATGCATTACCATTTTTGGGGTTAACAATTTCCACTGCCCCATGAGGAAAAACTTCTTTGACAATAAAGGGCCCTATCCATCTTGACCTTAGCTTACCCGGAAAAAGATGAAGCTTCGAATCATAAAGTAACACTTTCTGCCCAGGTTCAAGCTTCTTCCTCAAGATTGACTGATCATGCTTAGCTTTCAATTTGGATTTATACGTGCGAGCACGATCGTAAGCATCATTCCGGATCTCTTCCAGTTCGTTGAGCTGTAGCTTCCTCAATGTACCGCTCTCATGAATGTCAAAATTAAGCAGTCTAGTGGCCCAGTATGCCTTATGTTCCAGTTCCACAGGTAAATGGCAAGCTTTTCCATAAATCAACCTATAGGGAGACATTCCAAGGTTCGTCTTGTACGCCGTCCTGTATGCCCATAGAGCATCAGTTAGACGTGACGACCAATCCTTTCTATTGATGTTGACAGTCTTTTCCAGGATATGTTTAATTTCCCTATTAGCTAGCTCTGCCTGACCATTTGACTGTGGGTGATATGATAAAGCAATCTTATGATTGACCCCATATTTCTTCATCAACGCCTCGAAAGGCCTATTGCAAAAATGGGTTCCACGATCGCTAATCATGGCTTTCGGTGTTCCGAATCTCGAAAGAATATTTTCTTTTAAGAATGAGATCACTGTTCTGTGATCATTTCTCCTTGTCGGAACAGCCTCAACCCACTTGGACACATATTCAACCGCCAAAAGGATGTATTCAAAATGAGAGGATGGTGGAAATGGTCCCATGAAGTCAATACCCCAGCAATCGAAGATTTCGATAGTGATGATCGGGGTCATCGGCATTTCATTTCTCTTGGACAAACTTCCTAACATTTGGCATCTAGAACATGCTCTACAGAATGCATAACAGTCTTTGAAAACTGTCGGCCAGTAGAAACCGCTACTAAACACCTTTTGAGCAGTTTTCTGAGCTGAAAAATGGCCACCACAGGCCTCTGAGTGGCAGGAAGCGAGAATTTGAGAGATATCCTCCTCCGGGACACATCGCCTAATTACTTGATCCGCACAGTACTTAAACAAGTACGGATCATCAAAGTAAAACCATCGGGCGATGGATAGAAACCTTTTTCTGTCAGGGGTGGACCAATGAGATGGGGTCTCCCCTGTTGCCAAGTAATTGACAATGTCAGCATACCAGGGTAAGCTAGTTGCAGCAAAAAGTTGTTCATCTGGGAAAGATTCACTGATCGAAATGGGGTGTGAAGAATTGTCTTCAAACGTTAATCGTGAGAGGTGATCGGCAACAACATTCTCCACCCCCTTTTTATCTTTGATAATCAAATCAAATTCTTGGAGCAGGAGAATCCAGCGTATTAATCATTGTTTGGTATCCTTTTTGGATAGCAGATACTTCAATGCAGCATGATCAGTGAAGCAAATGATCTGCGAGCCAATAAGATATTGCCTGAATTTTTCTAGTGCGAATACAATTGCCAACTCCTTTTCGGTAGTAGAGTAATTTTGTTGAGCTCCATCAAGAGTTCTGCTAGCATAGTAGATCACAGTAGGCTTCTTGTCCTTCCTTTGTCCTAATACAGCTCAAAAGAAAGACTCCAATCCGGAGATTGCATTATCGGAGCTGTTGTGAGGTGATGTTTGAGTTTATCAAAGGATTCCTGACACCTGCTGTTCCACTCAAATGGTTGATCCTTAACGAGGAGTTGGCACAGTGGCCTAGATACATCACTGAAGTCCTTAATAAACCTTCGGTAAAAACCAGCGTGACCTAAAAACGATCGTATTTCTTTCACTGCAGTGGGGACAGGAAGGTTGGAAATTATATCGATCTTTGCCTTGTCTACCTGTATTCCCTCAGCAGACATGATATGTCCCAAGACAATCCCTTTTGTCACCATAAAGTGACATTTTTCCCAGTTGAGGACCAAATTCTTATCCTCACATCTTTTCAGGACTTTCTGGAGGTTCTCTAAGCAATTATCAAAGCTTCTTCCAAATACGGAAAAGTCGTCCATAAAAACCTCCATGATCTTTTCCACCATATTGCTGAAGATTCTCAGCATGTACCGCTGAAAAGTGGCAGGTGCGTTGCACAATCCAAATGGCATCCAGCGATATGCAAATGTTCCAAACGGACAGGTAAAAGTGGTTTTCTCTTGATCAGCAGGATCAATTTCAATTTGGTTATAACCACTATAACCATCCAGGAAGCAATAGAATTTGTGACTTGCTACTCTTTCGAGCATTTGATCCATAATGATCCTCTTCGAGTCACCGCATTCAATCTTTTGTAATCAATACACATGCGCCAGCTTGTGGTCACACGTGTTGGTACCAATTCTCCTTCTTTATTTTCTACCACTATAATACCGGCTTTCTTCGGCACTACTTGAGTCGGACTTACCCAAGGACTATCCAAAATTGGATAAATAACCCCAACATCCAGCAATTTCAGAACTTCCTTCTTCACTACCTCTTGCATGTTTGGGTTTAGACGCCTTTGCATTTGACGACAAGGTTTGGCATCTTCCTCAAGGTAAATCCTGTGGGTGCATATGGATGGACTAATTCCTCTTAAATCAGCAACGATCCATCCTAACACACTCCTGTGTTGCTTAAGCAACTGGATCAGTTTACTTTCCTGTTCGTGATTTAAAACGGATGAAATTATCACAGGAAAGGTCTTCTCTTCTCCCAGAAACACATATTTCAATTCGTTTGGGAGCTCTTTCAATTCCAATTCTGGAAATTGCAGGTTCGACGGCACAGCCAACTTGGTCTTTGGCGGTAGTTGTTCATATTGGG
Organism: Hydrangea macrophylla; assembly: GCA_033977485.1. Taxonomy (NCBI): domain Eukaryota; kingdom Viridiplantae; phylum Streptophyta; class Magnoliopsida; order Cornales; family Hydrangeaceae; genus Hydrangea; species Hydrangea macrophylla. The sequence goes on along the minus strand of CM066996.1, from coordinate 6,481,132 downwards.
CCGTCCACATTGTTCTTGCAACTTCCTCTTCAACAACCTCCAATACAGCACATATCTGGCTCATCATTTCATCTTGTATCCAATTCATAACATGAGTTAGTCATAATGGACTCCACGGGATCAGCGTGAGCAGTTGAATCAAAGCAATCTTGAATTACTGATTCTACCCAATTCACTTCCTCTTCCTCATCATCAAAATCTTCAATTATGGGATTTAAAAAGATCTTGATATTCAATGTCATGTTCCCGAACACAACGGTCATTACTCCACTCCTAACTTTAATAGTTGCATCAATTGTCGCGAGAAAAGGACGTCCAAAGATCACTGAAATCTGAGATTTAGCATTGTAAACTGGTTCGGTGTCCAGAACAACGAAGTCAACAGGAAAGACAAAGGAGTCAATCTGGACTAAGACATCCTCCAGCACTCATCGCGGATATTTAATTGATCGGTCCGCAAGTTGGAGCGTAATGCGAGTAGGTTTAAGTTCTCCTAACCCTAACTGTTGGTAAACAGTGTAAGGCAAGAGATTAACACTCGAACCTAAGTCGAGCAGAGCGTTGTTTACTTTCTTTTGACCAATTATACAAGAAACTGTTGGTGTGCCTGGATCCTTGTACTTAGGAGGCAGGTCGTGTTTTAAAATTGCACTCGCCTGACATGCCAAGTAAGCACTCTTCTTAACACTTTGCTTCCTTTTAACAGTGCACAAGTCTTTTAGGAACTTGGCATAGGAAGGCACTTGTTTAATTGCGTCTAGGAGTGGGAGATTGATTTTTACTTGTTTGAATAACTCCAGAAACTCCTGACTCTTAGTTTCTTGTTGAGGTTTCTTCAACCTCTGAGGATATGGTGCTGGAAAAAGGCATTTGGTTGCCTCCTCAAGGAGAGGTTCTTTTCCAGGTCTTCTCTTTATTTCAGTATCCTCAGGAACTGTTGTTTTGGGCTCAACTATTTTGCCCTCTCTTCCTTCTTTCACCAATTCTTCTTCATTCTCTACCTCTTCTTCATTACTAACTACAGGTTGTGAGGGCAAAGAGACTTTCTCAATTTCCTTTCCATTTCTCAACACAGTTACAGCCTTGGCCTCCTCATGTGGTCCAGATCCCGAGGGTCCTGTACCCAAGTGTTGGCCTTTAGGATTTGGTTCTGGATGTGCAGGGAACATATTTCGTTCTCGATCCCCTTGTTGAGCAGCTAACCTCTCTACACTTGTGTTGAGTTTACTCATTAACTGCATCATCTGCTGCATCATGAGTGTATTCGGATCCTCCTGTGCCTTCCTATGAGGTGGCACGTAAGTGTTAGATGAGACTTGGTTGTTACCTCCCTGATTGTAGTTGGATTGAGGCGAAAGATTGTGTTGATATTGACTCTGGTGATACCCTTGATTTTGTTGATAGGTAGGAGGAGGTTGGTAACTCTGGTGGTACCCATGGTTTTGAGGTCGGTATTGGTTTCCTTTATTCGGCTGCCACTGTTGAGATGGGTTTGCTGCAGCAGCACTGTTTCTTTGATCAAAACCAGGATGACTCTACCTATCATTGGGGTTGAAACGACCAGGGGCATTTACAGCGTGCACCTCTACTGGATTCTGTTCTTGATAAACAGGGTATATTTGGCAATGTTGAGAGGTATACCCCATCTGTAGACAACTAGAACATGATTCTTCAGAAGCGAACTGTATCACTGGATCCTTCTTTGCTTCTAAAACTTCCAACTTACGAGCCAGTTGCTCGTATTTTTCCATTAAGCCATCTTCCGCTTTCAGCTGATAAATACTCTTTTTACTTGAACTTGAACTGGTTTGAGTTCTCGTCACTTGAGTTTCCCATTCTGGTGCGTGTTCGGCTAACCATTCGAAATGAGCTTCTGCCTGGTCGGCATTTTTGCTCATAAACTCACCGTCACTCGTAGTTTCTACGAGTTTCTTTGACTTTGGACTAAGGCCGTCATAGAAGAAGCTTATTGTCCGCCACTTCTCAAAACCATGATGTGGGCAGAGCAGTAACAAATCCTTGAAACGCTCCCATGCGTCAGCGAAAGTTTCTTCCTCTTTTTGATTGTACATCTTGATTTGTCTCAAGATGTCTGTCGTTAATCGATTAGGAAAATTTTTTTTTGAAAAAAGCTTCATGAATTGCTCCCCAAGTCAAAATAGAGTTCGGTTTGAGTGACAATAACCACGACTTCGCTTAATCCTTCAAGGTGAAGGGAAAAAGATTTAGTCGAATTATATCACTCGGGCAGGTTTGATCTGTGAAAGTGCCACAAACGTCCTCGAAATCTTGAATATGCAAATATGCCTTCTCCTTCTCCATCCCGTGAAATGTGGGTAGAAGTTGAATCATTGCATTACGAAAATGGAATGTACCCGTATGCGGAGGGATACGGATACAAGAAGGTGTGGCTGTTCGATCAGGAGCCAAGAGTTCTCGTAGAGGTCGTTGACCGTCATCGATGAGGTCATGCCTATTCTCTCCTTGTTGGCTCTCCGTGTCAGACATTGGATTTGAAGTAGACGGAGTGAAAATGGGATTATCAGCACTATGGATGGAATCTTCAAATAGATTTGTAATGAAAGCTTCAGTGGAGTCAAAGGACATAGAAGGACACAACAATATAGCTCGTGTTCTGAAGAACAAAAAGGAAAAAGAAAGATAGAAATGGGATAAGAAAGATCGGATCAATCAAGAGATTCTGGCCTTTGTTACCATCCCCGGCAACGGCGCCAAAAACTTGACACGACTGGAAATGTGTTCTCTGAAGAGTACGTCCAAGTGTAGACGGTCGCGTCGCGTTAAAACCGGTAAGACCGGGTCGAATGCCAAAGGACGGAAGATAAAGGCAGGAAATTCTAGATTGAATCCTAAAATGAAATAAAAGATGATTTCTTTTAAAAGGAGGATCTAACAATTCTATTGAATTTAAATAAATGCAAGAAACAAATTAAAGTGAAGCGAAAACTTGACTAGTTAAAATTGAAGATAATTCTGATTTGAAACTAAATATGAAAGAGTTGGGAACATGTGAATCCACAAAGTACCGGCCACTACCATGATTTAACAAAAACAAACAATTGGGGTTTTCTTCTTTTGGTATTCCATAATTCGAAATTGATTAAGTATCACATTCTAGACACTAAGTATGTGAATATCACATTCCTAGTGGTTCAATGATCTCACTTATCTATGAAGGACTGGAATTAAACTAACTAACTCTATGAATAATGGTAAACAAATTGAGTATAAGATACTTGAGATGTTCATCGGAAGTGTTCATTGAGTTAATTAATCAAAAGAGCTCTTATTTCAAAATCAGATTGCAATTTGAACTTATAAAGATCAATTTGGATTTAGTTTCTGAAACAAAAGTTACTGGAATACAAAAAGGAGTCAACCCAAGTCATAAACATATCAATCGATTGACATTCTGTCAATCGATTGGTATGAAATGGCTTTCAATCGATTGATAAATATATTAATCGATTGACTTGGAATCTCATGTCAATCGATTGGGTTCTGTTTCCAATCGATTGACATTGATAAAAAAAAACAGAATCATGGCAGTGGCTGGAAACAATGTTTCCTCACATTGTTCCCAACCAGAACTCTAGGCTAGCATCTTTAAACAAACAGAAACTTGGCTAAACTAAAACATTTTACTTGAATTTGATCTAAACATGAATAAACACAAAAGATTTGAAATTAAACTAAAGTTTCTATACTATATTATGACTAAATGAGTTACAGTATGATAGAATTTGAATAACAAAACCTGAATGTGACAAACAATAACCAATGCTGAACTTTCAAACTTTCAGTACGAATTTCCAAAGAACAAGAGTGGATAAATTCCTACAAAACCAAAAAAATGAGCCAACCCCCCATCCCCATTACTCTCCTCTATATATATTGTTAAATTCACGGGCTGAAGATGTCCAGGTTCACTCCATAACGGTTGGTCGTCGTCCTGATTGCTGAAATCTTGCTCCATTAACACAGACTGTTTCCAGTTTTAACCAATCGATTGACAAAGATCTCAATCGATTGATAAACATTTCAATCGATTGGTAAAAACACCAATCGATTGATCATAAAAATATGTCAATCGATTGATATGATGTCAATCGATTGGTACCAAGACTTCATCAATTTGTTTCTTGAGTTATTCCTTTCAACTTGTTATTCATTTTAACTTTAGAACCTGCATTCAAAGAGCTAAACACAACATACCACGAAAAATACATCATTGTGTAAAGAAACGAATTAAAACACAAGTGCAGGTAACACATGAGAAATGGGGTTAAATCCAATCAATTTTTACTCTTTATCGAGCTAATATTAAGCAAATACTAGCTCTTATCACAAACTTTGGTCACCTACCTCGTTTGCCACGCAACCACCCATATCCTAAGCAAGGGGCAAACTTCGATCACCCGCCTCGTTTGCCTCTAATCATCCTAGCATGCCCAAACAAGTACCAAAAGCAAACATCTGATCAAAATCATACTGCAAATGTTTTCAGAAAGTCAAAAGCATAAACTAAGGTTCTCCAAGTAACCAAGGTTCACCGATAAACAAACTTCAAATATTACATAAGCAGGGATAAATGAAAACACAAGAAGTTCTTTCAGAAAGCAGTCATAAATATCAAAGACTCTTGGAAGAAAGAAGCAGAATCAAGTCAAGTCTAGTTTTATTTTTGTGTCTTTTATTTCTTCAAAGGTCTTTTGGAAGTAGGCTTTTACTCGGCAGGCCCATCCACTGATGAAAGTAGCAATAGTAACAGCTCTGACTCTGGAAGCAAAGACCCTCTCAGTAAACCTCTGGGGGACCTCCTGAACCGCCTATACTGTCTGGCCAATTGACTAGGATGATAGTAAGAAGTCTCTCTCAGACCCATTAGCCACACTCTTTGGTAATCCCCGAGGCTAGTGGTCACAGCATGGAGGCACCAACGCCCCACAATCCAGCAAATGTCGGCCTCAAATAAAGCACCCATCATACTAACCCAATCGGCAGAAGTGTAATGAGAATGAAGCACAGCCCTGCGGAAGTAAACTGGCAACACACTACCAGTCCATAACTGAAGGCACTCATAGAGCCAAGCCTGTAACACCAAAGGCACCCCGGAAAGAAGAAAAGTTCCTTGGTTGAAAGCACGATCCAAACCATTCAGAGTTTCAGCTAGAACCATAGCCATGGGGTTCCTACCCCCCTTCAGTCCGAGGCACACATGCACCAAGTCGCTAGAAGTACTCAAAAATAAGAAGTGCGAAGTCATGCACAAAATCAGAGCGGCCCCATGGGTAGAGTCGTATACGCTGGGATCTCCAGGATCAGTGTAACAGGCAATAACAGAAGCGATGTTGTGAACTTCACCTTGAATCAGTTGGTGAGAGGCAATGTTTGAACAGTTTAGGAATTCAGCCAAGCCGTGCATGGGACTGGGAATATTGAAAGAGGAAGGATCAAGTCTAAATCCGAATCAAAGCCGAGGATAGCATAGAATTCCTCGAACATTGGACACATCTCCAAGCTATTGAAACTGAAAACGTGGTTTACCGGGTCCCAGTGGGCAATAGCAGCAAGCAAGAACTTAGTGTTCAGAGCCATGTGACAAAGAGAGAATAGCTCACTCAAGCTGTAGCTAAAAAGGTTGATCCGTTCCACACCATCCGTGATGTTTAGCCAAGCCATGAGTTGAGCAGGATCATACAATGCCATATTTTCTGTCGCGACTCTAGCAAAATTCAAAATTTTGGCAGCATCTCCCCGTTTCACGGACTATCCCACCTGCAAGGTAAACACGCTCACTATCATAAAGCTGCTCATCACAGTAACATTAACAATCACATAATCACAGTGCACATATATCATCACACGATCACCAACTAAAACAAGCACACAATCGCGCCTTCAAACCGGAAACTATCCGGCTTAAAAGGCAAAGCATCATAAAACTCTGTCGAAGGTGACACATCATCCTATACATCATCCTACATATTGTCCATAATTTACTAGTACAACCCAATTGAAGACATGAAATGGAGACAAAACAAAATCCCCGCTTAGGAGGCCTCAGTCCTCCTCTTCTTCATCCTCTGATGGATCACCTGGAGTATACGTCAGTGATGGCCTCCTCCTGCCACCCCTGCACCGAGGCCTGGTTCTAAACAAACCAGCACAGCCGCCACGACACTGCACACACAGATAAAAATGGTCAACTGTAGAGCAACAAAAGTACAAAATAGAGTTGAGTTAGAAGTTTACCAAGGACACCATCTGGCTAGTGGCAAACTGCTGCATGCCATCCATCTGCCAAAGGGTAAAATATAGGGTTAGAAACTCATAACCTTAAGGAGAGCAAAATTAGAGACATACCCGGTGGTCTCGCATAAGGACCAAGGACCGTAAGCTAGCTTCCAAGGCATGACCCTTCTCAGTGTAACTCCAGGGAACATTGAGGACGCCCGCTGACTGAGTAGGATACCCACATGTGACTCGTGGCACCTCCATAACCTAGGGGGAACCATCGGCACCTAGAACATTGACAGTCTAATCCCAAGGAGGGATAGGGTCAGAAGTCGGAGGAGCCTGTCTCCTATACATCTCGTGAAGCTGTAGGCACAAAACAAGTTAAGGAAAAGATGAGTCAAAAAACATAAGTGACGAATAGAGACAAAAGTGTAAAAAGACTCACATCCAAGAGTGGGAAGTTTGGCATCAGGAAGCGGTCACAGTATGTCTCATAGCCAGTCTCAGAGCGGATGTGATCCCAAACATCAGTGCCAGCTAAGGCTACTAACTGAGCGGCACTAGAAAGGTCACCAGTGTCCATCATAGGAGGATCATGAGGAACAAAATACCTCGGGCTACCGATCGCCTGCCAGGATACTCGCTCACTAAGGTACCATTGCCTGCCCTCGGTGCTCTCCATCAAGAGGAGACAAGAAGCAAGAGGCCTAACCACCTGGATCTCCTCAGGTGCCGCATAAGAAACACCCTCCCAAGGCATCCAGTCAAAACTGGTAACTATCAGCTCAGATAAGAAGTTCCTCAAAAGGACAATCTGATGGGCCCCGCTCTTGACCTTGACAATATCTCTCCGCCACCTCAAGCCCCGAGGAAAGAAGGCACAGGAGCCATGCCATCCTCATCGTCACCTGACTCATCAATAGGGGTAGGGGTCAGCATCTTCAAGTACTCAAAGCTCCAGAGCTGCACAGGAAGAAAGTAAAAATCAGAAAGCAGAAACAAGAAAGGGCTAAAAGAAAAAGGAAAATTCACAGGACATACCTCCCAAACTCGCCAGAATCCTCCAGTAGATTTTATGCCACCACGAGAGCCTCACCCATGTGCTTGTAAAGGTGGGCCAGGGCAGCACCGTCCCAATCATAAGAAGGAATCTCGTTAATGGTCTCCAAGCAAGTAAGGAGCCGCAGGCTCACCCGGTCATTCTGTGTAGCGAAAATTGAATAGCCAAGAACATATAGCAGAAAGGCTCATAACAACTGCCAGTCATTCAAAGTGTGCCCCCCTCTTTTATAGGCCCAATAAAGCCAGCCACAGGGGAACCAATGCTCTCCAGATTAGGGAGAACAGCCCCAATCAGCATCTCGACAGCTTCAGGGTCAATCTCATAGAAGTAATCCAAGACTAGGCACTTCCCGTTAACCCTCAAGCTGGTAATCATCGAGAAGTCAAAATGTGTCATCGTCATCTCACCGAACGGAAGATGGAAGGTATTAGTCGTGTCCCACCACCTTTCAGCAAGAGCATAGAAATGGTCCTGGTCATTGGTACTCTTTGAAACCAGACGGACGAAGCCGCCAAAACCTGCATCATCAACCATCTACTTGACGGTGGGCGACAGTTGGGTATACCATAGGAAAGCGTGGGCAAGACTACTGTGCCCTTTCAAAGCTACTTTCGGCACCTGCACATATCAAAAATGGCAACAAGCACAAAATCACTATTTATAGCCCGAATTCCAAACTTCACAAAATCAACATCTGAGCACAAATCGAACTTCTAATGATTTCTAGGTGCACACTACAGCTCACAAAACTAGCACAATGCATAGGAATAGTCCTAAGCTACCGAAAGTTTCACATACCTGACGAGCTAGAACCACGACCAAAAGGTGACGCTTAGGGTCACGCAAAACCAACTACGAAGGTTGACTCTCGGCCTTTGCCCGTTCCTTGGCCTTTTTGGACGGCCTCCTTGAGCTTGAAGCCATGGATCTGCAAAAAATAAAAATGGGAGCTCAACTTTCTTTTTGAGATTTTGAAAGAAGTAAAAACCCAATCAAAATTCTAATCGTGGGAAAAGATTACTCACCTGAGCATGCACAAGCTGCATTTTGACGGATTTTGACTCCAAAAAACACTTAAAAATGTAAAAAATGATATCAAAATGCTCAAAAACCTGAGATATACATCCATGGAGTCCGGCCACCCAGTGCCGCTGTGGCACTGGCCTAGTGCCGCCACGGCACTGCTCCATGCGGGCGCCGCTTCACTCCATTTTAGCCCATTTGACCCGTTCTGACTCGTTTCAGCCTATTTTTGACCCCGATTAGCCCCGGTGGCCCATTTTAGGCAAGATTTTTGAGGTTTTATCCCCACCAAATCCATTTTATCCCCATCAAATTCAGTTAATCCTCCGAGGACAGAAACAGAAAGATATTAGCTCCCGAAGGCCCGAATCGGCTTTTCAGACTGACCATTACAAAGATCTGATCAACCGTGAGAGATTCAGAGATGGGTCCTGGTTCCCGATCAAGAAATAGTTAAGAGAGATTCCCCAAGAGTTCTATACCATCCTCCGAGGACAGAAACAGAAAGATATCAGCTCCCAAAGGCCCGAATCAGCTTTTTGGACCGACCATTGCAAAGATCTGATCAACCGTGAGAGATTCAGAGATTGGTCCTAGTTCCCGATCAAGAAACAATTAAGAGAGATTCTCTGAGAGTCCTACACCATCCCCCGAGGACAAAAACAGAAAAATGTCAGCTCCCGAAGGCCCTAACCGGCTATCTTGGATTGAGCGCCGCAAGATCTGATCAACCGCCAGAGATTCAGAGGTGGGTCCTGGTCCCCGATCAAGAAACTGTTAAGAGAGATTCTCCGAGAGTCCTACACCATCCCCCAAGGACAAAAATAGAGAATTGTCAGCTCCCAAAGGCCCGAATCGGCTTTTCAGACTGACCACCGCAAGATTTGATCAACCACGAGAGATTCATAGACGGGTCCTGGTTCCTTCTCAAGAAAGGTTCCCGGAAGTCTCCCACTATCCCCGACAGAAAATAGCATAAAATAGAACAGAGATCGGTCACCAAGATCGACCAGAACACCGCCTATATCCCGATTCCCGGGATGAACGCTATCTATGCACGGCCCCGCGTCTTTTCGATTATCATGAGCTTTCTCACCTGTCGGTTATCATCAAAATCCCCCAACTAACGGTTATTACAAGATCTCTCAGTCATCTTTGGTCGTCATCGTCAAGGACCCCGCATCCGACCCCTTTTGCTTGCTAAGCACACTTCTCAAAATTCAAGAAGTTTGCCCCAAGACCCAGAGTCTTCAACACCTTGGTATCCTTGTCAGGAGCAACCACTGCATTATGGATAAATAAGCATCGACATGGCATAAGTCCACTCGGGGTGACACATCACCAGCTCACACAAAGATTGGAACACTAGGCATGATAGGACTCAATACATTGTTCATATCTCATCCATGCATTGCATATCATCCTTCTAGCATAGCATCTGCATGTCTTGTTGTGCATATATAATTTTTTTCTTTGTGCCCCGAACTACGTCCTAGTCTGATTCCCCTTGGAAAACGTAGGCAGCTCACAAAGAGCATGACCAGCACTAGCCTCAGCATCATCCTTGCATCTTTTGCAATGCTTTTATCCTAAATCTATAGCCTCCAAAAGACCTGTCTCTTCAAAGCTTTGGCACTCGCTTGCGACATATGTTGCTTCGCAAGTTCATGCCAAAGAGGGGCAAACTGTAGACACCCCATTTTGTCGGCTATCAGATTTAGGAGACCCATAGCTTGGTGGTTCACAATGATATAAAAAGACTCAAAAAGGACTCATAGAAGTTAGTTCTATCTCTCAAAATGCTCAGAAAGTAGTACAAGTGACCAAAATGCCCCTGAAAGCCCGAACACTCCCAGATTTGGACCGAAGGTTTTGGAAACATGCTACATCATAAAAAAGTACTAAAAATGAGTTTTCAAGAAAAATTAGAAGAAATCGTCAGCTCCCAGAGACACCCAGAAGTCCCAAAAGTTCCCAGAAAGTCCTCATTGACCGGTTTGACCAAGATTTGACCAAGTTTGACCAGGGTTTGATCAAAATCATCCGAATTTGCCATAAAGTTTTGGGATCATTCTAGATCATGAAAAAAGTATTAAAATGAGTTTAAAAAGAAAATCGGACGAAAACGTCAGCTCCTAAGAGCTCCCAAAGGTTCCTAGAACTTCCTCGAGGTCCCTAATTTGACCAGCTTGACCAAAAGTTGACTTTAAAACTAGAGCACCGTATCATTTTTCAAATATTTTTCATGAATACTAGAGGTCAATAGCTTTCCAAAGGTATATCGCACATAATTTCTGGAATTAAAACGAATTTATGATGAATTTTTTAAGGTAAAAAAGACGATCAAATCGGCTTTTATCACGAATACCGCAAAATTTTCAAAGTGACCTATCTCCAAGCTATTTTCTATGGAAAATAGACTCCATTACCTTTCCAACGGTATATAACAAGCTCAGTTTGGAGTTCGTATACATTTTCCGTGAATTTCGGACGAAATAAGGCCTTTTCGCGAATACCGGAACCTCTAGGGGCCTAAAAAGAATTATCTGGACAAATGCGGAGCAGTGCCACCGCGGCCATAGCCCACTGCCGCCGTGGCATAGGCCCAGTGCTGTCGTGGCACTCTCCCCCAGAGTGGTCCATTTTTTGCAATTTCATTTGGGGGTCTATTTTGATTAATTAAAAACCAAAACACCGTAGCTCTTGACCTCAAAAACATGTTTGATAGATGATGGTTACAACCTCAATACATCCCCATGTATTCTTGAGGTTATTTTCAAAATAAAACAATGTCTCTAACAATCTTGGAGGTTCTTAATATGAGTTCAAATGTTGATATTTCAAGTGGTCATAATCTCCATTTAAGTGCTGAAAATATACTTTCAAAACCCCTATTTTAAAACCCCTCTAAAACCATAATATTGGGATTCCAAGAAATAAACTTTATTTCTCTCAAAAAATCTTCAAACCAGTGAGTTGTTTGATTTCAAAGAATTATTCTGAGTTCAATACTCAAGGTATGGATGCAAGACCACTTGGAAAATCTTCCTAATTCATTATAGAGCTCCCATGATTTTTGGCTTGACTTGAAAGCACCTGAAAGGGGTCCATTTTTGTCCAAACATTCCTTCCAAACATTCTGTCTTTACTGTCACAGCAGCTTGGTTGACTTTCAACTTGTTTTCCAAAAACCTTTTCCACAAAGAGTGGTCCCAACTTATTTTTCCCATAAACTTCAATGTCCTAAGAAACTTTATGTATAATATGGGCCTCTAGATGTTTTGTTTTCATTTTATAATATTTTTCAACATTTCAGTCGATAGTACGGACTCTATTTCTGAACAACCTCTATTGTTAATATGATTTCTCTCAATCTGTACTAGTTATTGCGGATTGGCTTTTTGATTTGTGTTCTAGACACACTAAGGATGATCGCCATAAAAACTCATGCATTGAAAACATTTTTAACCCTAATTTTCAATTTCCACAAGATCAACTTACTGTTCTGTCCACTATTCACAGCAAGTATACTTCTACTTCCATCCTTTGATTTGATGTTCATATGCCTTCCAAATTTGTTCATCTCTTAGGAATTAATTCATACTACATTTGGACATATTCTATGATGATTTTCTTCATGCATTCACGCATATTTTAGACTTCTAGGTCACTTTCAAAAGTCCATGTACACAAACACGCTACAACCTTTGCACATTCTAGGATCATACATTGCATCCATGCAAGATTTGGGGCTTTTGTGACCCCTAATCTAAGAAGATTATAAGGAATGAACTTGATCACACGTCCATGCCTCCCCTTGATCTAATCTTCCTCTCTCGTCCGTCCCGGAAATTGAGATGTCTTCTTTTCTCAAAGATTAACATGCATCATACTAGCTTGCTAAGCATATTTTGATTTCTTTTTATTTATTTGTTTCAAGAACAATCCATATCCCCTTTAGATTAGGGAAACTTGATTACTTGGTATGTGATTAGAGAATTTTTCCTAGGTTTGTTTGTGTGATCTTTCACCTTTGCATTGTGTGATATTTGACTTAGATCTTATGAATGATATCTTATCTTTTGATCTTCCATTTCAAAATTCTTGTGTGATGTAATATACTACCATAGTATTAATTGTCGAACGATACCTAGTATAAAATGATTATTCGGATGCTAATTGAGGCCCGTCGAAATATGGGGCGAGTTGAGGGTGTTTTAGTTGCGACAAAGGCTCCTTCCTCTCTCGTACCAAAACCCCGAGCCAAGTTCTTTGGTTATGAAGGGCCAGTGCCCTTTATCTGTTTGGGTGAGTCAAAATTAGGTTTCTTGGTTCCTTAAAGACCAAGTGGCAACTCTGTATCTGTTTTCAACAGACCTTCTTTTCATCAAATCAACCTTTTCCTTTCAAAGCGATTTCAAAACAAACAGAAAGGAAAGCGGAATTTCGCGTGTCCATGCTTGATCATTTGAATTACTCGAGCGCTTGAACACCTTTTGATCAATCGAAACCTCGATCTCTTGCGAGTTCTTCGATCACTTGAACACCATTTTTCATCTTTGAATTGTCTTGCTTATAATCAAGCTTTCCCTTTATCTTGTTATTCATTCTTGATCACAACACAACAGCATATCTGTACAGAACAACAGCTAATACACAAACTTATCATAGATTTATTACATTGTATAAAAACTGGCATTGTAACACAACTAGCAAATATGTTAGGTAGTTGTAAACTAATTCAGTATATTTTTTATTTTAGCACGATTATATTTTACAAATACCCACGCTTGTTAGTATGCACAACTATTGTTTATAATTGATACCAAGAAACCAGTTTATCTTTCTTGCCTCCTTTTGGTTTGCTATTCGACCGCACGCAACACTTAGGGCATACCCAGCACCTCAAAGGTGCATGGGTCATTCATTGAGTTTGTGCAGAGGCAAGCATCCCGTCACTCCCTGCAGATCTTCCTCTTCAAGGCCCGAAGATTGGTATCATATGTGAGGCTACAGCAAAAAGATTAGACGGATAGTTTAAGGCCCTCAGTAAAGGAAAAGGAAAGGTGGGAGAAGGAAGTGGCAAGAAAAAGGGTGAAGAAAAGAAGAGAAAGAGAGGAAAAGTGTTTGAGGAGGATTCTGATGACCCAGGGACGCCACCGGCAGAGGGTCAGGATACTATAGTGATTGAGGATGACCCCAAGCATCCTCCTAGTGTTATACCAGGGATGCCTGTTGAGGCTAAGGAATTGAGTTCAAAAAATGGGATACTGTTGGTCCCGCAACCCTCCAGGCAATATATGATCTTCTTTTGGATGAGAGGGAGGCGCAGTTGAGATTACACGGGATGGCTCAGGATTTGACTGCCCAACCTGTGTTGACGGTCACTCAGTTGGCCTCAGATTGCAATTTTATCCATTCTCGGCCAGGGCAGATAGGCGGCCAAATTGATCAGATTATGCTACTGTTTGGGGTAGAGCAGTCTTTGCATTCCACATCCGTACCGCCCCCATAGACTACTCCATCTGCAGATCCTACCTCTACATTAGCACCACCAGAGGTCGATTTTCTAGAGATGCGACTGAAGGAAAAACCGGTTTAATTTAAAAGTTTAAACACGCAGCGGAAAAGTCAAGTTATAAAAACTTAATGGCAGCCCAGGATTTACTACTCGTTAATTCCATAGATACGCACAAGAGGGGACAAGAGTTATACCTTAGTGTCTTGAACCCAATTCTGATTTTCTTTAACTTCCAGCAGCTTCCACGAGATGGCCTTCACTCTTATGACTCCTATGGATGCTCGCAGGAAGGACTAGGGTTGGTGGGAACCCTAATGGGGAGGAAGGAGAAGGTTTGGTGCTCTAAAACAGTTTCTGCGGCTTCTGACGTTCAAAACAATGAACTTCTTTTCCAGAACGCAGCTGCCCTATTTATAGATTCCCAGAACCGACCTAGACTTTGAGCGATCGAAGATCTTCGATCGATCGAACGTTCGATCGATCGAACCATTCTCGATCGATCGAGACTGCCAAAACTTCAATCGATCGAACATACTTAAATCGATCGAACTTGTCTTGACAACTTCCTCATGTGTCTTTCCAAGTATCCTGGCGGAGCTAAGAGTGGGACCTCCTAGGCTCTTTATTGTTGGCTCAGACCAGTTTGTTAATTATCGTGACCAAACTCTTTGATCAGCAAACTAACTAACTGGCCAGTTAACGTTTACTCCACTATAAAACGATAACTGAACTCCAACGCAAAAGAACATATCCGAAGCGATAACTAGACTTGTGTGTTGTACAAATGTCCCTCTACCTTCAGCATTCGTAATCATATTCAGGTAGTCGGATAACTGTTACTGTCAACCTGAATATCGATTACTTCTTGTAGTCCTTGAGTCCCATTCACCTCTCATGATTACCAAACATGTTGATAGCTCTTATCAACAAGACTGCAATACTCAGTAATCGAGTTGGTGACATTCTCAAGGGAATGCTTACTCTGAAACAGAGGGTAGATTCTGTCTTGACAATATATGTTCACAACCCTATGAATATGACATACCCAAGATACCCAGGTGTTGATCTTCTATAGACCTCACTGATTGGTAAGTCAAAGCAGTCATATCCACAGTCTGTGTTCATAATCGTCTCAAGATTGAGAACACGTACCTTACACAAGTTATGAGTTCCTATCGACTGATTGACAGCCTTGAATGTCAATAGGAAAGCTCAGGTCCGTCAATGCACTATAAGCACTAGCATATTAACTAAGAGTTACACTCTAGTGATTGAGATTGATCACTCCATCCAATGGTAGTTAATTATGCTACAGCGTAAACCTGATGAGATATCCTAGTCTCATCATCCACTGTGACATGTTCTAAGTAAAAAAGAATAGCAATTCGTATCTCACTTATATATATCTCATACATACACGCATTACTTACTATGATACTTAAGGATAATAATCATCTCATGAAAGAAACATACATAACAAAATGTAAAGCTGATATCCATATATTAAAATGTCAATGTCTCCTATATATAAAGTAATGGTTTGAGGGCACAAACCCAACAAACTCCCACTTGCACTCACAACCATACAGGATTACATCTGAGACCTAGACTATCTAGATGACGATCAAAGACCTTCTGTGGCAAAGCCTTTGTAAACGGATCAGCAAGATTGTCAATGCTGGCAATCTTGGTGACAGTCACATCTCCACGTTTAACAATATCTCGGAAAAGATGATATTTCCGCTCTACGTGCTTCCCTTTTCCGTGGTTCCTTGGCTCCTTGGACTGAGCCATTGCCCCACTATTATCACAATAAAGCGTAATAGGTAACAATGACGCTGGTACCACCTCGAGCTCCATAAGGAACTTTTTGAGCCAAACAGCTTCCTTTGCGGCTTCACAAGCAGCCACATACTCAGCTTCTGTAGTTGAGTCTGCAATGCATTTCTGCTTAATGCTCCTCCAACTAACAGCACCACCTCCCAAGGTAAAGAGATGTTCGGATGTTGACTTCCTCGAATCTTTATCTGACATAAAGTCCGAGTCAGTATATCCTACTGGAATTAACTCATTACCACCGTACATAAGCATGTAATCTTTAGTCCTTCTCAAGTATTTAAGAATGTGCTTAACGGCTGTCTAGTGCTCTGGACCTGGATTCGATTGATATCTGCTAACCATGCCAACGGCAAAACAGATATCTGGTCTAGTGCATAACATCGCATATATGAGACTTCTAACTGCCGAAGCATATGAAATTCCTGCCATGCGATTCCTCTCCTCCTGTGTCTTGGGACACTGGTCCTTGGAGAACTCTAAACCATGCCTGAAAGGTAACAAACCTTTCTTCGAATTATCCATTGAAAACCTAGTTAGCACCTTATCGATATAAACAGCTTGAGACAATCCCATTATCTTTCGCTTGCGATCCCGAAAGAGTTTTATCCCAAGAATATAGCTCGCCTCTCCTAGATCCTTCATATCGAAAGTACTAGCTAGCCAAACCTTGGCCGTTGACAATGCCGCTACATCATTTCCAATGAGTAGAATATCGTCAACGTAAAGCACAAGAAAGGCCACCACTTTCCCTTCACACTTCTTGTATACACAAAGTTCATCCAGATTCTGTATGAAACCAAACGACTTGACCACTTGGTCAAATCGGATGTTCCAACTCCTGGATGCCTGCTTAAGCCCATAAATGGACTTTTGCAGCTTGCATACCAAGTTACCTTTCCGACCAGCTATGAACCCTTCTGGTTGTTGCATATAGATGTCCTCCTCAAGATTGCCATTTAAGAATGCAGTCTTGACGTCCATCTTCCAGATCTCATAATCTAGGTATGCAGCAATGGATAAGAGTATTCTGATGGACTTGAGCATGGCTACCGGTGAGAATGTTTCCTCATAGTCAATGCCCTCCCTCTGAGTATAACCTTTCGCTACAAGCCTAGCCTTAAAGGTCTCAACCTTTCCATTAGATCCTCTTTTCCTCTTGTAGACCCACTTGCAACCAATGGGTTTAATATTGGCTGGAAGTTCTACAAGATCCCAGACCTAATTAGAATTGATAGATTCTAATTCAGCCTTCATAGCTTTTACCCAATGTTCTGAATCAACATCAGCCATTGCCTCTTCGTATGTGGCAGGATCAGATTCAGATTCTATGGAGACAGCTTCAAAAACTTCTCCTAAGAACATGTATCTATCAGGCTGGCTGATAATCCTCCCACTACGACGAGGTACCGGTGCAGAAATGGGTGAAGAAGTGGTATTTTCTTGATTTACATCGTTATCAACTGCGGGTTGGACTGAGGGCTCTCCTTCTATTTCTCTCAGATCTATCCTTCCCTTAGGTTTATGGTTCATGATATAATCATCCTCTAAGAAAACAGCATTTGTACTAACAAACACTTTCTGTTCTCTTGGATCATAAAAATACCATCCATAAGTACCCTTTGGATACCCTACAAAATAACATTCTTCTGATCTAGAATCCAACTTGCTCATCTTTCCTTTCAGCACATGTGCCGGACACCCCCATATCCGAAGATGTTGCAAAGAAGGCTTGCGCCCAATCCACATCTCCCGTGGTGTCCTGGGAACAGATTTGCTTGGCACTAGATTTAGTATGTATTCAGCGGTTTCCAAAGCATAACCCCAAAGGAATAATGGCAACTCTGAATAACTCATCATTGACCTAGTCATGTCTAAAAGAGTCTGGTTCCTTCTCTCAGCTACACCATTCTGCTGAGGCGTGTCAGGTGCAGTCAATTGTGACAGAATCCCATTCTGTACGAGGTGATCAATAAACTCATTAGAGAGGTACTCGCCACCTCGATCAGATCGAATGGCTTTGATATGTGAGCCCAATTGCTTTTCCACTTCAGCCCTAAACTCTTTGAACTTTTCAAAGGCTTCAGACTTGTGCTGCATTAGGTACACATATCCATACCTAGAGTGGTCATCTGTAAATGTTATGAAATACTTATAACCACCCCTTGCTCTAATATTTATTGGTCCACACACATCAGTATGAACTAATTCCAACAACGCATTGGTCCTATTTCCCTTTGCGGGAAAGGGCCTTTTGGTCATCTTACCCTCTAAACAAGACTCACAGACTTCCATTGGTTTGAGAACCAAATCGCCTAAGATCCCTTCTTTGACTAGTCTGCCAATCCTATTTAGATTGATATTGCCAAGCCTCATGTGCCAAAGCCCTGTTGGATTAGTGGAAGGTTCTTTTCTTTTAGATGGTATAGTTACCATTGAGTTATTAAGTTCCAAGCAAGAATCTTTAGAAATATTGAGAGTAATCACATACAAACCACTTGATTTAACACCAGAACATATAAAAAAACTATTTCTTTTAATCACAACTTCAGTTCCAAAATGAAAAGAATAACCATTATTCGATAAATTAGAAACTGAAATTAAATTACGTCTCATTGAAGGGACGTAAAGTACATCTGATAAAATCAAAACTTTATTGTCTAGAAATTCTAAAACTACGACTCCTATAGCAACCGCAGAAACGGTTGCGCTAGAACCTAGAGTAAGTACGATTTCTCCATCACTACACCTCCTGGTTGATCTGAACCCCTGCAATGAATTACAGATATGGTTAGTCGCACCAGAATCAATGCACCAAGTGTTTGAAGTATCCGTAATAAAACTTACTTCAATCACATGTGATTCAATCATACCTTGAACTCTTGTAGCTAAGAATTCTGGACAGTTCCTCTTCCAGTGGCCCTTCTGTCCGCATTGGAAACACTTTCCTTTGCCTTGGCCACCCACCTTCCCTTTGCCCTTACCTTTTCCCTTAGATTTTGCAATCTTAGGGACCGGTCCAACACTTGGACCACTAGTACCAGCCTTCTTCTTCCCTTTCTTTCCTTTCGGTGTAGATCGGGAAGAGGAAGCGCTTTTCTCAACGTTCAAAACGTTGACCCCCGGTTTGATCACCCCTTCCGCTGCCAAAAGAGAACTCATCAATTCGCCTTTGAAAAATTCATTTGATTCATATTATAGTTAAGTTTAAATTGAACGAATGAAGGTGACAGCGAATTTAGGATCATATCAACTTGGGTTTGTGCATCAATGTTGGCACCTAGGGTCTCCAGCTCGTTTAAATAACCAATCATTTTTAAAACATGTTCCTTGACTAGAGTCCCTTCCGACATCTTTGCACTCATTATCTTTTGCATGGCTACCTGTCTGGCAGGCCTGCCATGCTCCCCAAACATCTTTTTCAGGGATGTGATAATGTCACTGGCAGAATCATTCGATTGGAATTGGTGTTGCAACACACCAGCCATTGAGGCCAGAATATAGCAACGAGCCATTCCATTCGACTTCTTCCATTTGTCGAACTCGCGTCTAGCAGCTGCCGAAGCATTTGCCGTGAGTTCTTCGGGGCATGGGGTGGTAAGGACATATATGTGATCCTCCGCAGTTAACACGATGTCAAGGTTACTTTTCCATTCAGTGTAGTTGTTTCCAGTTAACTTATTTTGAGTGAGTATGGTGGCAAGTGGACTAAATGCAGATCCAGACATTATGATTACTGAAAATCAAACAAACAAAATAAATATGGATATCAGAATTTGACAGTTTGAAATAAAAGAATCCTTAAAACTCTTATTTTAAAACAAAGTCGCCGGAATATCGAAACAAAAGAATAAAGCCTCCGTGTGGTGGTCAATTTTCTTTTTTTCGATTAATCAAGACTTGTCCGCTATGCAACTCTTGCAAAAACAAGTTATGACTCCCGATCCCTTTTGATCTCTAAGTTTCTAAACAATGCCCCGTGTGAGATCCCTTATCCATAGCTTAGCTAGTGTGTACCATTAACTAAGATCCAATCACAACCGTCTCAAGTAGCGCCTCCGTGTGGTGGTCACCCTCTAACACGTCTGATTGATCCTATCAAAAGAAGTTCACATCTAGTAACCAATAAGTAATGCACCCTCCGTATGGAATGATCACCCCTGACGAGGTGACACAGAATGCACTACTCATCTTACAGTGAACCGTTAATGGAAGATCGTGGGTGTTAATAAATAAGACCCTCTCCCACTAGATTTGGTAAATTAAGGATTTTGCTTTTTAGAAAAATTTGTTTTTATACATTACCCATAAACATCCAATGTTTACTAATGCGTTAAAACAGTTTTTGAATCTTATTTTAGAAAACTTGTTTTACGTGCATGCAAGTAGTAACAATATAATTAAATGCCAATCACAACCAAGCACATAAAACAAAAAACTAAAATTGAAAATAAAGACATCCAAACGATGCCTCTATCTCCCATGGCTCTATCTCCATAGAACCTCCTTTTTGGTTTGATCGCCTCCAGCTCCATCTTCATGGACAATGGCTCCTTGCTCCATCTTCATGGATTTTCTAATTCTATTACATTTGTCCTATGCTTCTTTCAAAGCTTACAATTTATCTAGAAATAGAAATAGCAACAACAAAATAAAAGGCTAGGGAAACCGGTGCGACTTTTCTTTTCGTAGGATTGAAGTTGCAGCGCCCTTTACATATGCCTTAAAACCAAACCAAACTTAAATTACAACATGCACCAATCTCAAACAATTTAAATACAAAATTAAAAAGTCTTGGTGCCATGGGAGATAGTGACTAAACTAGCTGCAAAAGGGTTAGTCGTACACGCATCCACACATACATAACAAATATATGTAACTATTGGAATAGTTAATTGATTCACACAGTATATAAACTCTTTACATACTGAATTAGAACTTAAAACAGCATCTTACTTCTCTGTCACAATTCGATCGATCGAAGACCGTTCGATCGCTCGAACCTTCGATCGATTGAACTCTGTTCAATCGCTTGAACTTTCTGTTTCATAGAATGATTTAAAAAATTTGCAGAATACTTTTAAAAATAAAGCTTTTAATTTCAAAACACCTTATAACTGTGAAACAGAGAGTCTGACAAAGAATCTGTCTCGATCGATCTAACTTCATTCGATCGATCGAACACCAGAAGGTTTCGATCGATCGAAGTCTGTTCGATCGCTCGAGTACAGAGGATGTTCGATCGATCGAAACATGTTCGATCGATCGAACCCGCCTTGCATCCCATGCATTCACAGATTTGTATTCTGTTGCGATAACACTGCAGAAACAGATCTGTGACAATGCCGTTTCGAAAATAGTTCTAAAATCAACATGCAAATCAATATAGTGTTCCAAAAACGCATCTATAGATCCAAACGAGCGTGGCTCTGATACCAATTGAAGGAAAAACCGGTTTAATTTAAAAGTTTAAACACGCAGCGGAAAAGTCAAGTTATAAAAATTTAATGGCAGCCCAGGATTTACTACTCGTTAATTCCATAGATACGCACAAGAGGGGACAAGAGTTATACCTTAGTGTCTTGAACCCAATTCTGATTTTCTTTAACTTTCAGCAGCTTCCACTAGATGGCCTTCACTCTTATGACTCCTATGGATGCTCGCAGAAAGGACTAGGGTTGGTGGGAACCCTAATGGAGAGGAAGGAGAAGGTTTGGTGCTCTAAAACAGTTTCTGCGGCTTCTGACGTTCAAAACAATGAACTTCTTTTCCAGAACGTAGCTGCCCTATTTATAGATCCCCAGAACTGACCTAGACTTCGAGCGATCGAAGATCTTCGATCGATCGAACGTTCAATCGATCGAACCATTCTCGATCGATCGAGACTGCCAAAACTTCAATCGATCGAACATACTTAAATCGATCGAACTTGTCTTGACAACTTCCTCATGTGTCTTTCCAAGTATCCTGGCAGAGCTAAGAGTAGGACCTCCTAGGCTCTTTATTGTTGGCTCAGACCAGTTTGTTAATTACCGTGACCAAACTCTTTGATCAGCAAACTAACTAACTGGTCAGTTAACGTTTACTCCACTATAAAACGATAACTGAACTCCAACGCAAAAGAACATATCTGAAGCGATAACTAGACTTGTGTGTTGTACAAATGTCCCTCTACCTTCAGCATTCGTAATCATATTCAGGTAGTCGGATAACTGTTACTGTCAACCTGAATATCGATTACTTCGTGTATTCCTTGAGTCCCATTCACCTCTCATGATTACCAAACATGTTGATAGCTGTTATCAACAAGACTGCAGTACTCAGTAATCGACTTGGTGACATTCTCAAGGGAATGCTTACTCTGAAACAAAGGGTAGATTCTGTCTTGACAATATATGTTCATAACCCTATGAATATGACATACCCAAGATACCTAGGTGTTGATCTTCTATAGACCTCACTGATTGGTAAGTCAAAGCAGTCATATCCACAGTCTGTGTTCATAATCGTCTCAAGATTGAGAACACGTACCTTACACAAGTTATGAGTTCCTATCGACTGATTGACAGCCTTGAGTGTCAATAGGAAAGCTCAGGTCCGTCAATGCACTATAAGCACTAGCATATTAACTAAGAGTTACACTCTAGTGATTGAGATTGATCACTCCATCCAATGGTAGTTAATTATGCTACAGTGTAAACCTGATGAGATATCCTAGTCTCATCATCCACTGTGACATGTTCTAAGTAAAAAAGAATAGCAATTCGTATCTCACTTGTATGTATCTCATACATACATGCATTACTTACTATGATACTTAAGGATAACAATCATCTCATGAAAGAAACATACATAACAAAATGTAAAGCTGATATCCATATATTAAAATGTCAATGTCTCCTATATATAAAGTAATGGTTTGAGGGCACAAACCCAACAGCGATCACCATTGCCACCACCTCTAGCTAGTGCCCTTGTACAGGCTAAGAGTAACCCGGTGGCTGTCCAGACGAGGATGGCTGCTGAGAGTGGCAGTGAGGTCACAAATCCTGCTTCCGATTTTGCGACTCAGACCTCTGGTGACCCTCCGTCTACTTGTCTTTAGGATCGATTTAGGAGAGTGAGAGAGCGATGTTATTTATGTTACATCATGTTTCCTCTTTTTTTGTTTTTATTTTCGAATTTGTGGATATTCTTGGATGGTTGTATATCTGTATATGGACTCCTGATGATTTTTGAACATTTTCATACAGATAGTGCATTTTGTTTATGGTTTATGACTTTGATTATGATTGGCTATATTCTCTTTTATGATCCATTACACTCTTGATCTTGGTTGTGTTTTGGAGATTATTGTATGTTAAGTAGGTGAATTCTAAATTGTAAACTACAATGCGTATAACAGGTGATATCTACCATTTGTTATCTTGAAATACCTCCATTGGGGACAATGTTTATTTCAGTTGGGGGTAGGGAATAGATATGCACACTTGTTTATTTTTTAACTAAACATGTACATCTGTTAAGTATTATAATTTCCATTTTAGTTGTTTGGAGTGTTTTATCTATTTTTTTAAATGTGTTGTCGTTAAGCTATTGACTTTCAAAATTTTCATTTCTCTTAGTTAATTACTGTGCAATGACGCATTCATACTTTTCTTTTCGTGTTATGGATTTCGATTACATGTTACTTTGTCGCTAATATAGTTGTATATCCATAGCATAAATATATCCTAAAAACATTTGCACGAGTTGACAAGTGCGATAAAATCTTTAATTAGAGTGAAATACAACTATCATGTGAATAGACTAGTAGTGGAAACCTTAAACCCTAGTGAGTTTTGAGCCATTCTTTGAAATACGCTAATAACTCGTCGAGAGTCTCATTTTTGTTTTATTTGGCTGGTCACTATAGGAAAATGTTCAGGATCTACCATCATAAAACTCAGGAAATACTCAAAATGAATTAAAGAGCCAAGAAAATGATTTAGGCCGTCGATAGCTCACATCATTTCCCAAACAAGTCCAATTCCCACCTACCTATCATAACTCAATTGTTTCACCTGAAATCCTATATATATATATATGAAAAGCTTAAGAATGTAATTGGTTTGTGTTGGCTGCTGAAGGAGGAAAAGAAGAAGTAAAAGAGTTTTATATATATATAAGAACAAAAGAAAAGAGAAAAAGAAGAGAATTGGTGAGTTGAAGAAAAAAATGTTGGAAAATTGGGTAAATAAAAGGAGTAAAGTTGAATATGGAAATACCCGGCCACATGTTTGAATTTGGAATCCCATCTCATCATCTTAACTACTCTACCAATTTCTTTTACAAGTCCTAAAGATTCTAGATGACTTTAATTAAATTTTGAGTATGGAATGAGTTCTCCACGGTAGATCGCTTTTGTAGTGAATAGTATTCCTTTCATCAGACTCCTACAGTTCAAAATATGCATTTTTTTCAGTGTCTAGTATGAAAGCATGATTGATAGCCTTTACATTTACTCATTTGAGCTTCATACTATGAGTGCACATCTTTTTATGCTAGTTTCTGAGTGTTTCTATTTTTTAGCGTAACCCGTGTGAGATTTGAGTTGAAACTATGAAATCTTGAACATGATCAATCTACATAACTCTGAGATAAAGATTTCGATTATAGTTGTTAACTCCACACACACATTTAAGTGTATATGAAGGCTATGGATACATTTTGATTAGAATGGCTACTTTGTAACATATTGTTTACTTCCATGGCATGATAAAGGAAGTAATGTTTTGTTGAGCATGATTTTTAGCACTTAGGAGAGAAAGTGATTTCTTGGAAAGTTCAGAAAGTTTAATACATGAATTTTATGGGTACATTCACTATAAACCCTCACGAGATAAAACTTATCCTCTATGGGAAACCTAGGGGTTTAAAGGCTTGTTGCATATGCTAAATGCAGCTGCGATTCCTGCGATAGTGAGTTAGGACTTTTCCTTTTGTTTTAGTTTAATAAAAATGTGACGCGGGTTGTTGCTCGTCTTAGTTTGTTGTTCTAATTCCGTTTCATTGGTAGAGACTAGCACTACGCTAGTTGCGGGTCATGATGAGGGCTAGTTTTTGTAGAATACTAGCCCGATAAAGTGTAGAATTGATCAATCTTAGCCCCATTTGTCTAGTTTTACTTGTACTCGTGTTTTAATCTATCTCTTTACGCAATGATATATTTCATTGGTATGTTGTTGTGTTTAGTGTTGTTTTACATAGGTTTTAGAAGCTAAATTGTAAACAAGTTGAGAAAGGGATAGTGCAGAAACAAAGAGGACATTTCAAAGTTGAAATCCAAGTTCCAATCGATTACCATTTGGATCTTCCAAACCAATCAATTGCCATCTCTGAGGAATTGATTGATCTTCAAACCAATCGATTGGTCACAGACTCAATTAATTGGTAAGAATTGGCAATCAAACCTCTTAAATGGAGCAGAATCCCAGCAAATCAAGGTTAATACAGCGACCAGCCATTACAGAAAGAATCTGGACACTCCTTGTTCGAACACATTGTAGTATATAGGTGGGAATGAGAAGGATAAGGGGTTGGCTCATTGTTGTTTGTTTTGTAGGTTTCATTCTAGATTTATTACAATTTGTGCACATTACTTCAAGTTTCTGAGCATTGTCAACAGAGTCTGTGTGTTATCTAGGTTTCTTATAGTTTTCTTTTCATTTTGTGATTGTTGGCTTCTGTTTTAGTTAAGTTTTTGCTTGAATATCCATTGAAATTTCAATTTAACATATTTGAATCCATGTTTCAATTCCATTCTATCTGTATGTTCTTCTATATTCATGTTCCTACATTCTTAAATATGTTAGCGTAGACTCGTTGTTGGGAATAATGTGAAGAAACATTGTTTCCCAGCCACAGCCATGAATCTGTATAAAAATTCGTGGCAATCGATTGGGAATAGAACCCAATTGATTGCTACAGATTCAGAGCCAATCGATTGGTACCATATGCCAATCGATTGCTGTCTATGGTAATCGATTGGTAGGCACATGTCTTCGGCAAAACCTTTATAGTATTCCAGTGACTTATGTTTCAAAAATTTAACCCAAATCGATCTTCAAAAGTTCAAATTGCAAATAGATTTTGGAATATGTGCCCTTTTAGCTAATTAACTCATTGAACATATATGATGAACATATTGAATATCCTATACTCGATTTGTTCATTATAGTTCATGGTTTTAAATAGTTATTATTTCAGTTTTTCATAGTAAGTATAGTAATCCAATCACTAGTTATGTAAATTTACATAACTAGTGTCTAGGTTTCTTAACTTAATCATTTTTGAAATATAGAATACTAGAAAGGTGAAGCCCTGGTTGTACGTTAATGTTAAAACATGGTAGTGGTTGGCACAATGTGGATTTGCATGTTCCCAACACTCTTTACATATATAGTCTCAAATCACATCACATTTTCTTGATTAACTTCAATTGTCACCCAATTTTAGTTAATTTAATTCAGATCTAAAAACAGTAGGATCGTTAGAACTTCTACCTTCAAGAAATCATCTTATTATTTCTTTTTAGGTCTCAATCTAGAACTCTCTACCCACAATTTCTATCCCTTGGGATACGGCCTAGTTTTACCAGTATATGCTCGACGCGACCGTCTTCACTTGGATGTACTCGTAAGAGCACACACAATTTTAGTCATGTCAATGTCCCACATAATATTGTGAAGTTGTTAATTAACCTGCTAATTATGTAACATGTCCAATTCGCTCTCGCAAAGTATCCCTAACGGACCATAGAAGTGGTCTCTAACAATTATCGTGCTATTAAAACAAAATAAAATATTCACATATTCCTGAATACATATTTAAGCATATAAGAATTACCTCACGCATCTATACCATAACACGAGAACCTTTCATAACTGTCCCAAACAGGGACTGCTACATTGGCCTATCTCTGGTTTCCAAACTAGATACCCCTAATCATCTTAGTGAGTTAATACTCACTTGATACATATAATCACATCACCACTTTAATGATGATGATGTATGTTAAATGCAATTAAATACTGTCTGCGGGAGCAGTGTTACAGGGTGGGTCCCGCCATTATAGGCTACGCAATGAGGAGAGAGGGGAGGTCTCAGTGACGGCAAGAGGTGGTGGTGGTGGTGGCGGCGACGGGTTTGGAAAGGCAGATCAATCTGAGTGGGCCCCGGGGGCTAGCGATGGATGAAAAAGAGACATGTGGAGTTCGTGTTTGGAGTTGGTGATGGGAAAAAGAGAGAAAGTAGGGAAGGGTGGTAGCGATGGCTAGGTGACGGGTTGAGGGGTATTGGACCAAGGTAGGTGACGAGGGGGTGGTGGCTTTGTTGGGGAATGGGATTGTGGTGATGGCGTCGAGTAGCTGACGACATCATATTGACGCGTTTTGTTATCAACACCCAAGTGTAGGTGATCGTATAAGTAATAAAATTCTGAAAGACCAAGTCGAACCCACAGGGAACTGTGGATGCCGGCATTTGGGCCCACTTTTGTTTTTTTCAAAACATTTTC
This sequence comes from Hydrangea macrophylla, assembly GCA_033977485.1. Lineage (NCBI taxonomy): Eukaryota > Viridiplantae > Streptophyta > Magnoliopsida > Cornales > Hydrangeaceae > Hydrangea > Hydrangea macrophylla. Next base: position 6,453,871 of record CM066996.1, on the reverse strand, counting down.
AAAATTCAAATTCAAATACACGAAGAGTCACCACTTAATTTTTTTAGGAAAATTAAGAAACCATTTTGAAAGCAAACTGATCTTTTGCGAAATCAAAGATAATCTGGGTCCGGGGATTATGGAATGAAAGGGGAAGGAGCCCGGCGGACTAAAACACCCCCTTTCATCCTATCTCGTGATAGGCCTCTACTCATCATCCTTTTTAATCGAATTAATAATCTACGTGTGCCCTCAACTAATACATATATATAAATAATACATTACACAAGCATGTTGAAAAGGGTGCAAGATTGCTAATAATAAAATATCATTCATAAGCCATATAGTTCAAATGCAAGCAAGATGATGTGCAAATAAGGAACTAGGAAACTTACCCGGGGTCCAGCTGCGAATTTAAACGTGTAATATATACATATAAAATAAACCTGAGAAAAGTCTCTAACGCATATAAACACATAAGGCAAGACCTAGTCTAAGGTGTCGCGCATGGAGTCGAAAATCAATGAAATCAACAAATGGAATAAACTAGAGAAGAGATGAGAAATTGTACCTCAAATGCGCTACAAAACAAAGATTAGTCCACATGCTTCACATAATAATATGATATCAAACAGTCAATCCTAATTCTCTAGCTTAGATCTAGCAAGCATGAAATCCAACTTCGTCCAATTGCTAGTTCTAATCATAAGCATTAATGCACATGAATGAATGAATGTGAACAAGAATAAAATAAGGATTTATTCACTAATTTGGATCACTTAGCCTCTGGATTTAAGCTAAATTATCATTATTCAAAATATGATTTGGGTCCCAAGACATTAGGAGACCGTTTGAGTTGAAATAAATAAAATTAGACAAAAACAGTAGCAGTTTTTTATGAATTACAAAGAGCAGACCAGATCTTAAAAAATGGAAAACCATACTTTCAACCGTTGGATCTTAATGATTTTTGGATATGATATGCCTCTGTGAGTCTAGTTTATAATCCAAAAAGAAAATTAAGGTTTTAACGGTTAGATCACTGGGAATATAGAAAACACTAGACATCACTCAGGAATCTGCAACTCTCTGTCCAGAGATCTTGTACGATTTTCTAAAAATAGTAAATGAATGAGAAACACTTAGATCTTTTTAGGGTATCTCCCTAATACATTAAGGTACTTATAAAAAATTATTAGAGACCCGGGAAACTTCATTAAAATTCTGATTTATTAATTTCAAAATGGATTTACTGTTCTGAAATTTTGGACAGAGAGTTGTATGTTTTGAAATCATAAGACCAAACCATCTTAGGCATGGAATTTCATTAAAACAAAAATCACAGAGGTACTTAGATGGGTTATGAACATTCTCCAATTGGTCTCACCCATTTCCAATGAATCATGACTCTATAGAAAATCTTTGATCACAATTGGTTTATGGATTCACTGCACATTTGTTAAGTTGATGTTCATAGTTTAAAACCAACTTGATCCATGATCCTAGAAAGGACTAGAATCAAGTTTAATTATGATTAATGAGACAAATGATGAAATAGGGAGAGACCCCTAGATTTAACCTTGATGGATTCCTATCCTAGATCACATAGTTGGAGATCTAGCAAGAGAATCCTAAGGTCTTACTTGATCTTATGAATTATGAAAATCTACATCTAATTCCTCTTCCAAACATATGATCCTTGAGGAATATAGATCCATGAAACCTTATTCTCCTCTTAAGTTAATGGTCCTTGGAGGATATAGAGTTATATTATTATTTCTCCTACCAAGTTAACGGTCCTTGGAGAATATAGAGTCATATTATTATTTCTCCTACCAAGTTAATGGTCCTTGGAGACAAAATGAAATCCCAACTACATAAACCTCTATGGAATATAGCATGAATTCCATAAGATTTGTAGTGAGGAGATTTCAAACCATGAGTTAAGACTTAAATTCAACAAACCACATGTAGAGATGATCATAATCCACTTTAATCCCCGTATAAATCATAAGATCATAGGGAATTAGAGAATCAAACTCAAATAAATCTAATGAGATATTGAAGATCTCATAGATTTCTTGAGAAGAATATAAACAAAATAAAGGAAATCAAGATATTATTTGAAAATTTCAAGTTAAAACTCTTTTATTCATAAATCCAAAGCTCTATTTTGGATCCAAATTAATGAAACATTATGATATTCAATCACAAATTCTAAGTGGTGTGTGATGAAATGAGGTAAGAAGAGAGGTTTTGAAAATGTGAAAAAGTTCTAGATCTAAGAATTTGTGATTGAATTGCCTAATTCTATCAAGTGATTGAGAGGTTACCTCTATGACCTCAAAGAATTCTTCTATCTCTTGTGAAGTTCTTCCAACAATCTTCAAATTCTTCTTCAATTCTTCAAATTTCTTCAAGAAACTCTATCTTCTTTCTCTCAATTCTCTCTAATGTATGTAACTCTTGTATTTCTCTCCCTTAATTTAAGTATATATATCCTCCAAAATGAAGATGAAAATTGGTTTATATAGACCACCAATTCAAGGTTAGATGGCTAAATTCGGGTGAAAACCCATGTGAAAAGTTTTCTTCTAGAACATGTGAGAAAAACAGTCTGTTACAGCGCGCGGCACTCGACGAATTGCCAGCGGCACTCACTGAATGCCACGCGGCACTCGCTGGGCGGCACTCGCTGAATGCCACGCGGCAATCGCTAAGTGCCGGGCGGCACTCACTGCTAACCGAATTTCTGCCTTCTTTTTAATTTTCAAAACATATATTAACAAAAACTTAATTATTGACAAATTATGTTAAAATACTTACATTTGTAATATATTTTGTTAAGAATATATTCATTGCATGTATTTTAATGTGTTATTTCTTTTCTCTTTTTTCTTTTCTTTTGCTTTTCAAAATTCCTTTTTTTTATTTTCTCCTTTTTTCTCTTTTCTTTTCAAAACTATTTTCCTCTTTTCTTTTGAAGACTTCTTTCATATTATATTTCTCTTCGTTTTTTTTTTTGAATGAATTCTCACACTGATTTCCTCACATGTTATTCAATGTTCTGGTTTCCCTCGAATACCCAATTTCCCCCCTCTCTCTCTCTCTCTCTCTCTCTCTCTCTCTCTCTCTCTCTCTTACTTTGAACTTTGAAATTTGTCTTGAAGAATCTTCGAAGGATTTGAATTTTCTGGAAAATCTCCGAATTTCACCGGTCATCGTCATCATCGGTCTTCTAGAGGTAACCAATCCTTGGATTTGACGTTTGGTCAAAATCGGGGTGTCTACAGGAACGGAAAATAATTTTATAAAGATAGGCAGTAAATATTTTGTCCCTAAAAAGAAAATAAAAGATGATGGATTTTTGGGGATTTTACTAAACTACTAGTTTTTATATTTTTGCAATAAAACTAATTAAAAGCTATTTTTTTTGTAACAGTTTACATAAAGATTTTAACAGTGCAAAATAAATTAACTAAGATACTAGCAAGAAAATGAAAAAAAGAAATAAAAGCTAAATTTACATGAAATGAACTTTTTGGATTTTATTATAGCGAAAGATGGAAATAATACAAATATTTAATCTAAGTTATCTAAAAGCAGGGAATATTAATTAATTAGGAAGAAATGATTTAAAGGAATTGGGAATATGCAAACCAACACTAGATCACACAACTATTGTGCATTTGTATTGGATTTGGAATTTCTAAACAGAGTGAATCTTTATTTGAAAATAAACATACACTAGTTGATGTCATATCAAGTGTGTTAGTTTTGATATGAAACGACGTCATTTGGTTTAAAGAAAAATAAAGAAGCAATTGGGCAGTAGCCAGGTTCGAACAGTGACCCGCCGCAGACGTGGGTTATTCGGCGCCCAGTCCCCACCACTCTGCCACTACATAATTGCATGTCCATTAATGGATAGAAATATATATATATATACACATATTTGAAATATAAACTTTATCAAATGAATTGTTTGAGTATGCTTGGTGTTTTTTATGATAAAATGCATAGTTTGACAATCGACATAATTAGATTTTTATTTCAAATATGTAATATTTTGATGTCCAATATAGCCATAGTCTATAAACATGTTAAATGGTCATAAACTATAGATACATAGATATTTTTGGCCATAAATGAAAAAACAACCCACCCAGATAAATTTGCCCATTTAAGATTAGTGCACAGAAGTTGTGGTTTCTATGTTTTTATTGCATATCTCCAATTAAAGTTTTAGCCTACCATTTTAGAATTGAACTGTCTTCTAAATAACCTTTTAAAGAAATATTAAATAGATGCACCCAGTGACTGAAAATTTAAGTTATAAAACCTAGGTAAGAGTGAAATATAATATTAATATACTTTTTTCTTCACTTAACATGAGCTAGGATTGAATTTGTGGAATCTGCAAAATAACAAAGTTTAGTACAACTAAGCTAATAAAACATTAATAAATAGAAATACTGAACCAAAAATAAAATACTAAACATTTGACTTTGACTTTTTGTGGGGTCACAGTGGTTGAACTCCAAGAACATAAGCAAGGCCAAACCAAATCCTAATCTAATTTGGGAATGAGATATGGATAGAGTACTGTGCTTGGGACTTTAGTAAGTGATTATAACAACTACGTGGCTGAGAAATCTGGCATTTACATGCCAAATATGTCTTCTAATGAATGGAAATATTGCTATAAAAACTGGAAATTTGGGGTTTCAAACTATTTTAGGGGACTACTACAAGTACTACTAGACTAAAATTATTAAATCTAAATTTTAATAGGAATATTTTACTACTATAAATTGGCAAAGGTCGTACAAGAAATAAATATTTTAATTTGAGAAATACAGTACACAAAGGTTTGTTACATATTTTTTAATATGAAATCATTAATTACATAAAAACAAATTTTTACAATTACTAGAACTAGAAAAGGCAAAGAAATAGATTTAAATTTCTACTCCTAGGGACACTATGAAGTGCTCACATGATAACCTCCCTAAACTATTTTCTCTATGATGGTGGGTTGTATAATTTCTTTGTGTTGTGATCTGCCCATTTGCCTCTCCTCAGCCTTCATTTTATAGACGAAGGAATAATGAAAATACATCATCCCATTCGTCACTGAACAAGACTAAGAGTGTGATGTTGCCCAAATTTTCTGCTCACGTCTCCCATTTTTTCTTCATTTGTCTGACAGCATGTTGAATTTCAATCCTGCAGAAAAGAGAGAGAGAGAGAGAGAGAGAGAGAGAGAGGGGGGGGAGGAAAACGAAAACAAAAACAAAAACATCACCCACAAGGTTTTTTTTCTTTTGGATTGTCAGTTTTTTTTTAATTATTTAATAGTGAATATGTCGTTTTCAAGGCAATTATTCCCTTTCACACTTGGGTTACATAAACAATGGGAAATAATCATGTGTGCTTTCTACTTCTTTCCCTCCCTTTATTTCACTTCATTTTCACCTAAATATATAAAATATGTAAAAGCACATAATTACACATATTTGAGTGACATCACCATTAAATTATATTAATTCAAATATGTATATAAAACTAGGAATTTGGGGGATTAAATGAGCACTATATCTATTATATTGGCACATGAATGTGCAATATTTAGTGTTTGTCACACCCCTCAACTAGCTTATTGTTAGTCCCTAGCAATGAAGTGAAAGAGAAATTGTTCTAAAAGTTTTATTAAAAAGTAGGAGTAGACTAAGGAAAATAAAACATAACTCACTATCGCAGGAATCGCGATTGCATTTAGCATATGCAACAAGCCGTTAAAGCCCTAGGTTACCCTAGTGGACGAGTGTTGTCTCGTGAGGGTTTACAGTGAATATACCCTCAAAATTCAATTTTTAAAAAAAAAATTTTAATGTAAAATAAATCAAGGAAAATAAAAATAAAGGTAGATTTTCTCCTTTTACAACAGATAAGATTAAATTTAACAATAAAATTAAATTTCCAAGTATGTAATAGTAATGCAACACATATACTCACAGTTTTTCAATGGTAGCATTTTTTATACTCTTTAAACTTACAATGTATACTTGAAAAGTCAAGCAACTGATCTTCACTTTAAAGTTTACATAACTATTAATAGTCATAAAATTTGTAGTTTTAACTCAAATCTCACTGGGATTTCACTCTTTTAAGTAGAAACTCTCAGAAGCCGGTATAGAGAACATCTCACTTGGTAGGGAAGCAAAAAGATAGAGAAATTGCTTCTATTTTGATGACTCAATATATAGGAATTTGGAATAAGCTCATGAAAGAATTAGTATTAGAAGAGCGATCTACCATGGAGAACATCTTTATCACTTAAATTTAAAAAATAATTTCTTTTAAATCATTAGGACTTTGACTGGTAGGTTAGAAATTAAGATGATTAGGAGATTTGGGGTGTATTTGTTCTAAGCATGTGATTGGAGTGTTTGCGCAGTTCACTCCAATCTCTTCTTTTTCTTCTCCTTTTTAACATTTGTACAGTTGTTTTTTTTTTTTTTTTTAGTTTCTCATTTTTTTTCTTCTTCTTTTTTTTTTTTTTAAAAAAAAAATCAACCTTTCTTTCTTTACCACTTCTTGCAATATTATTACAGTCCAATCACATCTCTGGATATAAAAGTGAGGTTTGTACTCCTAGGTGGAGCAAGGCATAGTTTGGAGAGAATTAGGAATAAGGCAATATTAGGTGAAAGGGGTGCAATTGAAAGAAAAGATGGCTAAAATCATTTTCAAAATAGATTGACTTTGTTCATTCAAACAATTTAGAAGTCCTAATGATAAATCCTGAACGTTCTCTTCTAATGATCAGTCAAAGAAAAAGAAAAATAATGACATTTTCAACGAGTGATATGATAAAAGGAATGAGATTGAAAGTAACAGTAACCCTCATAAAGGAAGATTGGCACAAAAGCTCACATGGGTTAATTAGTTTCCACTACTTGTTTTTAAACTGCATAGTTTATGCTTACTCATCCATTTAGATTCAGTATATATTTTCACACTGTTTTAAAATGTTTAAAGTTTAAAGAGTTTCTAGCATTTGAAAATAGTTAAACATGTGACAATGTGTTGTCTGCTATTAACATACCCAAAATAACATTAACGTGCCAAAATTTATCCTATATAAAGGAAAAGAAACACTTCTAAAAAATCCTAAGTGCATCCACTAGGTTGGATACATATATGGTGCGACTAGTATCATCTGCACCTATACAAAAGAGGCTACGCAATCCAGAGCGTCCAAGTTGTCACGATCGCCCATCCACCTCTAGTAAAAGAGATGGGTCTAGAACCACTAGCAAGCTAAAACATCAGTAAGAGGCTAGGAGATAACTCTGGCTTTACTTAGTTTTTCGCTACCTCTAGAGTCAGTCACCGCACTAGACATATGTGGTGATGTTGGGATCATGCAAATTATTCCTATCAAACCAGCTAATGATCATTTTAAAGTCAGATGTACCCGTAGGATCATTTTAAAGTCTGACCTGACTGAAAATTATGAAATGTACTGAAAATAAATTTAAAAATAAAAATGAAATGAGCGATGGAAAAACAAAAATTTATTTGGGTATCAAAGGATCCAGTCCTCTTTCTCAACCAAAATTTTCTTTTATTCTGATTTGAATTGTCTTTTGTAACCATAGTAAACGTTAAAAAATGTGGCATTATGAGCAACTAAACCAGGACATTTTTTTCTATAGCAATTCAAACACCTCCTAATATTTTAGCTTTCCTTTTGATGGCATAAAGGCTAGTGCTAGCAAAAAGTTTCTTCTGCTCATAAACAAGTGAGTGACCCATTAACGTCTGGTCATCGACTGTCGGAACCATTTTTTATAATCTCAGCCAACAAGAGAAGCTAGACTCAACCCTCCACTCCTTCCAACTATCAACTAAGATCTAATTAAAGAGAGCTTAGAGGGGGTGGGTGAAAATTTTATTTAAAAACTAAAAATATTTATATTAAGAAATATATACATTCAAAAAAATTAATAATAATAATAATTTTTTTCTTTTTTTTCCTTAAATTCTAAGAACTACTCTTTTTTTTTAAACAAAAAACTACATTTTTCTCTCTTTCTTTTTTTTTTTTTTTTAACAAAGTTTAAGACAATGCATCATTACAACAATAATAATAAGAAGAATTATGGTATAAACTTCAAAAATTATAAGTGCACTGACTTGTGTGTCATTCATTTTTTCTTTTAACAGAAAACTAGGAAAAATGATTATATTTTTCTTTTTCTTTTTTTCTTTTCTTTTTTTAACAAGGGCAACGCAAAACTAAAAAAATAGCAAGAACTAGGAGAATAATAAGATAAAGTTCAAAATTCATAAGATCAATAATTAGCGCGTCGTTCATTTTTTTTATTATTTTTTTTTAGTAAAGAAATGGAAAAATATCACCTGTCTCTTGGAAATCTGAGAACCTGGTAGGGCCGTAGATCGAATGGTATTTCCAAGCTTTTCTAGTGAGTGGGTACCTACAACTTATGTATTATATTTTTGTTAAATAATGGAAAAGAGAGAAAATAAAAGTCAAAGAACTAAAAATTTATGAGTTAAGTCAAAATCAGAAAAATAGAGAATAAAATCAAAATCAAGCTTTTCTCTGGATTATAGATCTTACCGTGATTGATAGAATGGATCTTGATTTTAGATCGAGAAAATTAAAGAAAATGGAAAGAAAATGAGAGAATGAGAGATCGGGGGAGAGAGTTGCAAAGACAGGGAGAGATCGCAAGAAGAGAGGAAGAAGAAAAAGAAAGGAAAAAGAGATATGCGAAAAGTTTTTAGGGTTTAAGCCCTATATATAGCCATCTTCTCGTTTTCAGTGCAGCTCTCCCTAAAAAGATTAATTTTTTTTTTAAGAAATAAAGATAAAACAAACAAACAGGTGTTAATCGTGAAACCGTCCCCCCCAACTGAGTCTGACATTGTCCTCAATGAGTGAGATAAGAAAAAGAAGCCAATGATAACACCTGTAATAAAAAGAAATAAACAAACAAAAGATAGAATAATAATGAAAAAATTAACTTATACATATAAAAATAAATGTAATATCACTGTGTTGAGACAAAGTTATCAAGAATTACTATACAATTGATCTTTTGAACTGCAGTTTCAAAGGATCGATCTTGTATTCAAATTTTGCTATCTGACAGTTTTAGCAACATAGTTTTTAAACCAGCAATACTTCTGGTGTGCCTTTTTATTTTGGACTGTAATGGGATAGTTTAAACATACCGTTTAGTACATTTATGAAATAGCATTATTTTGAGATTTATAAGACTTGATAAAAATCAAAACTCATAAAATAATAAGTGCAAATGGTTCTGATATTTAAAACACAGTGATGAATTATTTACATATATTTATATAACAAATAAAAAAGTATAATTACAATAAAAATAAAGACAGGAATTTGTTAACATATCTAGACGTTGCTTGGGGTTATTGCCCATGAAAGATGATCATTTCGAGGTCTAGGACAGTAGACTCGAAACCTCAAGTAGGTGTCATAGTTATATACTTCGGGATTATCATACATTGTTACTTCCATGAATATATCATATCTGACAATGACTCTTTGAGGACAGAATTGTTCAATAAAGACAGGGATTAGAGATGTCCCCCATTCGAGTAGGTAAAAGAACCAATTCCTCTGGAAGGCGTACCTTAACATTTCTCCGTTAACAACTCTAGTTAATAAATGCCCACATCCAAATATAATGTCATTTTCATCATAAATGGGGAATTGTTCTAAGGATGTTAGGTATCGCTCCTATTCGTTTTCTTCATATTCATGATATAATTATTGGAAAACCTCATATTGAGCTTGTTCCCATTCATCGTAGCTTGTGCTAATATTTTGCCAGTCATTTAATCCATCAAATGTTGGTTCACCATTCCACTCCCTAGGTTGGTCAGGTTCCACTAAATAATCAATTTCTTCATCAGTGTTGTCATAAATTTTATTGACACACCTAGAGTAGAACACCTCATCCTCGTCAGAATCCATGAGGTATTCGAAATTTGGGTGTGTATCATCAACTGACAAAGTTCGATCCTCTGATGGATAGCTGTTATTGTTAGATGAATTGGCATGGTTTGAACTTGTTCCTTCACTTGTATGATGCTGAAATGGGTTCATATCTCTTTGTTACCTGTGACATCAGATAATATGTTATAATTCCTGAAAAATAATACATAGTAAGAAAAAAAATTTAAAATTAAAATTAAAATAAAATTCCTACTGTGTACAATTCTAATCATGATTTAAGGAATTAAGGGGTATTATAGTTGGGGTCCTCCAAAGGAATGGACTTCAACTCAGGTTCATATTCTGCTAAGAAAGGATTTAATTTATGCCTACTAACTTTAAATGTAATTCCATCTTTAGGGTCCTCAATCTCGACAGTTCCATAAGGATAAACATTTTTAACAATATATGGACCAGTTCATTTAGATTTCATTTTTCTTTTAAAAAGATGTAGTCTTGAGTCATATAATAGAACTTTTTGCGTGGGGTAAATCTTTGATTAACAGGAGTATTAAGGCATGTTTTTGTAGAGTACCCCATCATATGACATGTACTGCAAAGTTATAGTTTTTTCTTAGATAGAGGAGGATTTTCTTTCTCCAATTTAAAAGCTTCTAGCTTACGAGTTAATTTTTCAATTTTTATTACTAATTCATCTTCTGTTTGTGATTGCTGTGAACTTTCAGGCTTTTTTTTCTTAGGAATTTCTTCTTTTTCCCACTGGGAAGTATTTTCTCCAAGCCAATCAAAGTATGATTCAGTTGCATCAGCATTTTTAAAATATTCCCCTTGATACATGGCTTCAATTATTTTCTTCGACTCTGGATCTAATGTTTCATAAAAGAAATTAATTATATGCCATTTTTTAAATCCATGATGTTAACAGGTTTGTAAGAGATCTATAAAAAATTTATAGTCTTCAAAGCATGGTTCCTTTTTCTTTTTGAGTGAAAAGTTTAAATTGTGGCATCAAGTTATAAGTTAAATTTTTTTAATAGAATTTATTTAGAAAGGCTTCATTCATATCCTGCCATGAAGTTATAGATCCAGGACGGAGAGATAAAAGCCAAGTTTTAGCTTTATCTGTTAAAGAAAAAGGAAAAAACTTAAGTCAAATTATTTCAATAGGACAACTTTGATTAGCAAATGTATCACAAACGTTGTGACGCCCCGCCCCACCACGGTTCCCGGCGACGGGGTGTCAACCGGCGGAAGTACAACAATAACAGTAATATGACAGTAGGAGGCTTTGACACCATTCCGTAACTCCCCGAGTCCTAGGCTCCGAGGGTTACTTGAAATATATGTCTATCCTTTAGAAAGCATTTATAAAATAGAAAGCTGGTTTTCATTTGAAATATTCTTTTCTTGAAACAAAACGTTTTCAGGATAAGCAGCGGAAAAATCAGAATTAAACTATCCTTTTATTTAAAAGCGGGTGGACTAACATTTGTCCAGATGAAGCATAACATGTCCTTTGAAACCAAATTTCATTACATTAATAAATGATAATCCCCACACACGGGGTCTTCAAACTATGGCGGAAGCATTGTCAAGTCTCGGGGCCTTGCCCTTATCTATATCACCTGAAAGAAAGGTTTAATAGTCCATAAGCCAAAAAGGCTCGTATAGTCATATAACCGCACAATAACATCTGTTATATAACATGCGTGAGTGCAATGAATGCCAATGTCAATGCATGAAAACTATTTTCATGCCTTTTTAAACACTCACCCTCAATCGTCAATATTATTACCCGGACCATGGGCTTTCCGTCCACGTAGGCCTAGCCTCAAACGTGGGGGACTTTGGGCCTTACGAATTACACGGAGGCCTAGCCTTTACCGTTATGGGGGTTTCTTGCAGCACATCCCGCAATTCGAGTTCCTAGTGGTACCCATCGCACACGCCTACCCACAAATCCGGGATTTCTAACTTTTCAAAACAAAATCCCTCCTAGAGGGTTTTATGCATGGAAGCCTCTAAGGTCTTCCCTTTTTAAAAGCTGGAAGCCTCTAAGGTCTTCCTTTTTCAAAAATTGAAAGCCTCTAAGGTCTTTCATCCCAAAATCATTTTCGTGATTTTCGTGTTCATGCTTATGCTTATGAAATGATATGACATATGCGAGCTCTAAGCATCCAGACATATTCAATATTTCATAAGACAGATTATTAAGGCATGCTATCAATTCAAAGCAACACAATGGGCATGCTGAAATTATCCAGGTAAACACATAAGGCATATCAACTCAAGTAATCACTTAAGGCATAGCAGCTCAATTAAACATGTAAGTACACTATTAACATGTTATACAACTTTATTGAGGGTCATACGGAACTACCGTTCACCGAGAATAGACTGAATAATTAATCATAATAGAAACCGAAACTGCTCAATCTGTTACAAATCTCAATATACAATAATGCGCGTATATTAGTGAGGTACAACATCTCAATGCATGAGTACAACTACTACAAAGGTAAAGTACAACTCTTAAAGCTTAGGGTACAAGGTCCCTTAGCTCGTAGCAGACTTAAATACCACAAAACCGAAGATTTTATTAAACTGTCCAAGGTCGCGCGCGCGGGCCGCTCGCGCGGTTCGCTCGCGCGGAATGTGTTCAGTAAGGCCACGTGGTTATTTTAAAAACAGTTTTCAAAAATAGCCTGGTCGCGCGCGCGGGTCGCGCGCGCGGGTCGCGCGCGCGAGATGTCGCAGAGTCGTCTTCTTCCTTATTTTTCCCCTATTTTGAAATCAAACATTGGTTTTGACCCATTTTGAAAACTTAACTAAAACAGGACTTCCAATATATGAATCTCTTCCTTTTTCCGCGTAGATTCCAAATATGAAATCGATTTTTCCTGAATCAAAACACAGCTCTTGATTCTATCGAAAAACCGAATGGTGACAAAACTTTACTTTGACCGTTCGTCGCAACCATTGCGAATTAGCTTCTAAAATTCGAAAGGGAGTCTTGTGGGATCGAGACCTTTCATTTGATATAAAGAAATCAAGATTCTGTGACTGTTTTTCTGCTCGCTATTTTTGGACCCTTAACGATATATATATATGATACATATATATATATATATATATCTAACTGTATAAATAAATATATCAACAGTGTATAAAACAAACTAAAATCATAACTTTACAATTGGAAATTTACCCAATTGAATTTTATAAAGAGAGACAGAGAAGTTAATTAGCAATCCAAACCTTGATTGGATTTACTAATTTCCTTCAATGTAAATATATATATATATATATATGAAAACTATATATATCTACCTACACTAATAGATATCTAAACTGAAATTACATATTATAATTGTAAACTTACCCAATTTCGGATATCACTGAGATATACAGAGATAACAATTGACAATCCAAGCTTGATTTGAATAAGTATGAAAATATATGTGTGTGAATATAAGTAAGTGTGTGTGTGTATCTTTGTACCCGAGAGAGAGAGAATAGTGAGACAGTTGAGAGAAACTGAGAGTGGTGAGAGTTGTTGGGGGGGTAGTGTACACTTATATAGCAATTGAAATTCTTGGTCCCCAAGAATTGTGAGGCATAAGCTTCCTACACACACAAATGTATACACACGCACACACAGTGCACAAATTGCATTTCTTTGGGCCCAAGTTCACTAGAGGAACTCTTGTTTGTGTTGAGCTCACAAGCTTAATCACACACACAGATAAAAATTATGCAGTATAAATTCCAAAACTGGTATTATTTGATTAATAAATTTTACGAAATTTAAATACGGGGTATTACAAACGTCTTCAAATTCATTAATATGGATATAAGCGTATTCTTTCTTATTTCCGTGGTAAGTTGGTAAGGATAGTAGTATGTTATATCTAAAATTAATGTTTCCAGTATATCTAGGTAGAGTGATGCAAGGAGTGATGATTTGTTTTCGGGTAAATAGATCACGTAAAGATCATTGTTCATGCTCAAGTTGTGGTATATTTTCCCCACATTCACTATGAGCATTATCAGCTATTCCTTCTATGCCTTCAATTTCAGCCATGATTCTAGGAAACTGTATGTTAGATGAATCACTAGAAATATTAGAATTATGTGGTACTTGATATAAAGCTTTAGTAGTAACTAAGGACATATGAAGTAAAAGAAAAGCTAAATTTTAAAAATATTATTATTAATATTTATAGCTAAGTAAAAAAAAAAACTCTTTTTTTTTAATATTTTAATATTTTTGTTTATATATTTTTTTTAGAAGATAGGTTTATAAATGTATATCTATGCTCTATTTTTTTAGAAGATGGACAAGTACATACTTATAAATATATATATATATATATATTTATATATGTATCAAAAAATATCTATAGTTTTTCTTTATTATTATTTTTTTTATGTTATCATTTTCTTAAAAAGAAAACTAAATTATTTATAAGGTAGAATAAGTATATATATATATATATATAGATATAGATAGAGTGGGAGAAATAGTCTTAGACCTAACTTTATTTATTTTTATATACATATTTTTAATTGTTCTCCGGCAACGGTGCCAAAAACTTGACGACATCCTATGACGCATTTTCTTATCAACACCCAAGTGTAGGTGATCGTACAAGTAATAAAGTTCTAAAAGGCCAGGTCGAACCCACAGGGAACGGAAAATAATTTTATAAAGATAGGCAGTAACTATTTTGTCTCCAAAAAGAAAATAAAAGATGATGGATTTTTTGGGTTTTACTATACTACTAGTTTTTATATTTTTGCAATAAAACTAATTAAAATCTAATTTTTTTGTAACAGTTTACGGTAAAGATTTTAACAGTGCAAAATAAATTAACTAAGATACTAGCAAGAAAATGAAGAAAAAGAAATAAAAGCTAAATTTACATTAAATGAACTTTTTGAATTTTTTATAGCGAAAGATGGAAATAATACATATATTTAATCTAAGTTATCTAAAAGCAGGGAATATTAATTAATTAGGAAGAAATGATTTAAAGGAATTGAAAATATGCAAACCAACACTAGATCACACAACTTTTGTGTATTTGTAAATGATTTGACATTTCTAACCAGAGTGAATCTTTATTTGAAAATAAACTTACACTAGTTGATGTCATATCAAGTGTGTCAGGTTTGATATGAAACGACGTCGTTTGGTTTAAAGAAAAATAAAGATGCATTGGGCAGTAGCCAAGTTCGAACCATGACCCGCTGCGGACGTAGGTTATTCGGCACCCAGTCCCCACCACTCTGCCACTACTCAAATGCCTGTCCATTAATGGATAGAAAAATATGTGTATATCTATATACACACATATTTGAAATATAAACTTTGTCAAATGAATTGTTTGAGTATGTTAGGTATTTTTTTTGTGACAAAACGCATAGTTTGACAATCCACATAATTAGATTCTTATTTCAAATATGTAATCTTTTGATGTCCAATATAGCCATAGTCAATAAACATGTTAAATGGTCATAAACTATAGATACATAGATATATTTTGCCATAAATGGAAAAACAACCCATCCAGATAAATTTGCCCATTTAAGATTAGTGCACAGAAGCTGTGGTTTCTATGTTTTTGTTGCATATCCCCAATTAAAGTTTTAGCCTACCATTTTGGAATTGAACTATCTTCTAAATAACCTTTTAAAGAAAGATTAAATAGATGTACCCAATGACTGTCCAATTAAAATTTAAGTTATAAAACCTAGGTAAGAGTGAAATATAATATTAATATACTTTTTTATTCACTTAACATGAGCTAGGATTGAATTTGTGCAATCTGCAAAATAACAAAGTTTAGTACAACTAAGCTAATAAAACATTAATAAATGGAAATACTGAACCAAAAATAAAATACTAAACATTTGACTTTGACTTCTTGTGGGGTCACAGTGGTTGAACTCCAAGAACATAAGCAAGGCCAAACCAAATTCTAATCTAATTTGGGAATGAGATATGAATAGGGTGTGCTTGGGGCTTTAGTAGATGATTATAACAACTACGTGGTTAAAAAATTTGGCATTTACTTGCAAAATCTGTCTTCTAGTGAATGGAAACATGGCTATAAAAACTAAAAATTTGGGATTTCAAATTACTTTAGGGGACAACTACAAGTACTACTAGACTAAAAATATTAAATCTAAATTTTAATAGGAATATTTTATTACTATAAATTGCCAGAGGTCGTACAAGAAAATAAATATTTTAATTTGAGAAATACAGTACACAAAGTTTTGTTTCATATTTTTGAACATGAAATCATCAATTACATAAAAATAAATTTTTACAACTACTAGAACTAGAAAAGGTAAAGAAAAAGATTCAAATTTCTACTCCAAAGGACACTATGAAGTGCTCACATGATAACTTCCCTAAACTATTCTCTCTATGAT
The DNA here is from genome assembly GCA_033977485.1 of Hydrangea macrophylla. Classification (NCBI taxonomy): domain Eukaryota; kingdom Viridiplantae; phylum Streptophyta; class Magnoliopsida; order Cornales; family Hydrangeaceae; genus Hydrangea; species Hydrangea macrophylla. The sequence continues at coordinate 6,437,421 of CM066996.1, read as the reverse complement.
GTTGCGTTGTGTAATTTCTCTATGTTGTGATCTGCCCATTTGCCTCTTCTCTGCCTTCATTTATAGACGAAGGAATGATAAAAATACATCATCCCATTTGTCACTGAATAGGGCTAAGAGTGTGATGTTGCCCCAATTTTCTTCTCGCGTCTTCCATTTTTTCTTCATTTGTTTGACAGCAGTTGAATTTCAATCATGCAGAAGAGAGAGAGAGAGAAAACGAAAATAAAAGCATCATCATCAATGTTTTTTTTCTTTTGGATTGTCAGTTTTTTTTTTATAATTTTTTAATAGTGAATATGTCGCTTTCAAGGCAATTAATTATTTCACACTTGGATTACATAAACAATTGAAAATAATCATGTGTGCTTACTGCTTCTTTTTCTCCCTTTATTTCACTTCATTTTCACCTAAACATATAAAATATGTAAAAGCACATAATTACACATATTTGAGTGATATCTATTAATAGTGACATGTAACACTAAGAATTTGGGGGAATAAATGAGCACTATATCTATTATATTGGCACATAAATGTATAATATTCAGTGTTTGTCAGTAGCAATGGAGAAAAGAAAGAGGGATGGGTCTCACCTTTTGCATCAGTTTAGGGGTGTTGATGGTAGGTATAGAGAGGTAGAGAAGGGGAATGGTACCAAGTGAGGGGGTTTCTTTTTTCCCAAGACTAGGATGTCAAGAGCTCATGAGTTATCACATTACATTAATTAAGTCGGTGCCGGAGAATGGGATATGGGCAAGCCATAGAAATAATATTGGCCATATGGGCTATTCTAATATTTATGCTGAAAATAAGTAGTAGTTGTGCATTAATGAGTTTGTTTGTCCATTTCTGCTCACATGTCCAATATATAGTACATCTTGTAATTCCACATCTCATTATAATTGATAGTGTTCTTTTAGCTTCTCTTTAAGAGATTTTCAAAGTGACTCTGCTGATCAATGGGCTCTGCCTTAAGCTTGTGAGTGTCTAAATTATTTCCTTGATTTTCTTGCTTCTCTTCTTCGTTTAATTCTATGATCACAGCCAAATTCATTCTAACTTTTTTTTAATACCTTTTGACATGTGCTTTGTGCAGCGGTCGCTACTTGAGTTCATTTCTTTTTTTCTTTTTTCTTTTTTTTTTTGAGGGTGTCCGGGATAGCTTACGAGAACCTCGACTAATCTCTTGAGGCCCTGGAGTCGCCGGGTGAATTCTCCGGTGACCACACTCTCCATGACTCGACCACTAAACCTCTTGGATAGTACACCCAAAAATCTTTACCACTCGGCCACAACGGATGTGGTTTTAACTTGAGTTCTTGTAGTTTAAAAAGTCAGTTCAATAAAACAATATTTGAACGCTAAGCTATGTGTATAAGTTGTTTGGCTGGCATGCATGTAGGAGTACTTGTTCATATTCTCAATTGCAAATACTAAGCAATATTTGTACACAAAACCAAACAAAATGATAAAAACGGAAAGAGATCAGATAAAAGACACGCTCTTTCTATATTCTAGATGTACAATTATACATAATTATATATTGGGTTAAATGTTATTATTATTATTTTTATGGCAAAGCAACTATAGACGCCCCGCACACACACAAAAGGGGGCCACAGACCCACAACCTAACAAGCCCCATAGAGCAAACTCCCCAAAGAAATGACTCCAACAAGAATCGAACTCCCGCACTCCAAAGGGACGGAGAGTCCAAGATACCAACTGGAGTACGAGACTCGTGGTAAAAGGTTATTCTGCTGCACTAGTTCTGTGGTAATATACTAACGACAATGCTAGGGCCACACCCATCTACACTAAAAAAGTATCCACACCTTGAGGTGGACCAATGAGAAGAGACTGGACCAATGAGAAGAGACTGACAATGAACCTTGTAGTCTCGATCTCTCTTCTCATTGGTCCACCTCAGGGTGTGAATGATTTTTGGGTACGGATGGGTGCGACCCAAACATTACTAATATACTAAACAACTAACACGACAAGACAGTTAGAGACCAATCATATTTTAAGCTTTTTTGTTTTTTTTTGTTTAGCCTTGCCTCAAAATAGAAATAAAAATATTACCCCATGTCTAAGTAAACAAAAAAAATAAAAAATACTATCTTGGATGTGGAATTTAGTTTAATGATAAAAATAGGAGTGATATATAGTTTTACAATTTAACAAATAGTAGGCTAGTTTAGTGTCATTTAGCATCACTTTTATAATTTTCCTTTCCTTTTATATTTCGTGTCATTCACACTCTGATTCATTTGTCTTAACAAATTCTGTGACAGGTAATTATCACGCACAACTTACGTCCTAATTTATGTTAGTTTAAGCCAACGACGTCAAGTTTTGGTCTGATTAAATAAAATTTTGAAGTTCAAGGGTTTAATTGAAACAAAGAAAGTACATGTATCCAATTGAAAACACAAATATAATATTAGAGTATAAAGTGTAATTAGGCCTAGCATTATTTACAAATATGCTTTAAGTACATAAAATCTCTCTCAACACTCTGTTTCTCTCTTAAATAAATTGTATTATATAAATTATTTTCATTAAAAAAAAATTTAATTTAAATTTGAACAAACTTTTTTTTAGCACGAAACAATTGATGTAAACATACTCATCAATAAGGGTGGAGAAATCGGTACGGTTCGGTTCGGTTCGGTCAGTTCTAGGGGGTGTTTTCAACCAATCGAAACCGATCGGTTCGGTTCAATTTTTCGATTTTAAGGCTATTTTTTCGATTCAATTTGTTGGATAAATTTGTGTTTTGGCCATGTTTAAGGCCTAATAAAAGTGGGACCCACTTACAATTTGAGTGGGGTTCTTGTGGATTTGTGTTCTCCTCCATGAGGAGATAAAGTTTGGATATTCACATGTCCAAAATTATTTTGGGTGAATAAGAAATTAATGCTCAAAGGTTGCCCCTTACAAGGAGTTGTTGAAATAGAAAAGGTTCACAACTTGCTATGTTCCAAATAGGAAAACTAGAAGAAATCTTTAGTATATTTATAAGGCTACTTCATGTTTTGGGTTTGAGCCCCAAGGGGTACCCACTTTTGTGGAAGGGGAAGGACTAAGGCCCTTTGGGTTTACTCCACACACGCACGCGCGCCGTCGCCTCCGTCCGTCCAATTGGCCGAGCCAGGTCAGGTCGTGGGTGTGGGTGCGGCCCACACAATATTTCTTTTTAGACCCCTCAAGTTTTAGTTTTTTAATTTCTGTATTTAGTGACCTTTGGAACTTCTGCACATGTTTTGCATTACATAAACTTTTGGAATGTTTGAAGGGTTACAGAAATTGAAAAGACTCTGTGATTTATTTCACAGATTCAATTCGTCCAATTAATCCCCTATCTACTGTATATCTCTCCCTGAGTATATACACAGTTTTTCACAGACTGTTCTTCAAGAATTCCTCCTTTCCATCTCTTTAATTTCCAGAGAGAAAGTCACAAACATAGTTGGTTTGCTGGAGCAGTTGACACCGAGCTTGTCGACTATTAGTTGTCATTGTATCCTGGGATACAGACGCCGAAGATTTCCTCGAGCACTTCTAGTGAGACGGCGAATCTGTTTTAAGGAAACTGTGAATATATCACAGGCCTCGGTTTGATATTTTGCTTCTAGATTTCTGCTTTCTTTTTGTTACCGTAATTTTGATTTCTATAGTCAATTTCAATTTGTATTATCAGATTAAAATTTGTGCTGCTTCTGTTTTACACTTATTGTATTCAAACAGTTTGTTGAATATCAATACATTTTTCTAACACAATTTCGATTTCACACTGTGAACATTTTATGAGAATGGAACAAACTGATCGGTTTGGTTTGTCAATTTTTCAATTTTATCTTTCACCTGTGCTCATCTATTTATATATCTATATATATATTTTTTAATATATCTATATTTGTATAATCATGCCATCTTTACATAAGTCGCAACTCACACTTTGATGTGAGTTTAATCAAGTACCCCGAAAAAAAATAATAAAAAAGGGGTATATTTTGATTTTTTTTTTCAAAACATTCGAATCTCTCCGAGTAACCCACTTGTCTCTCTCGAGTCTCGACACATGATTTGTTTCATAGTAAAGTTTTTTCTCTGATAACACCATGTGTGAATGAGTCCAGATCCGTTGCAGCAAAAGTGGCTAGGGATTATTAAGGGTGAAATCGGTTCGGTTCGGTCGGTTTTGGGGGAGTTTTTCCACCGACCGAACAGTTCGGTTCGGTTTTATCGGTTTTAGGCTTAATTTTCGGTTCGGTTTTCTGCTTTATACTACAGCACTCTTATAAAAACCGATCGAACCGATCGGTTCGGTTCGGTTCGGTTCGGTGGTTCAGTTTGTTCGATTTTTGTTTCATCCATAGGGATTATGGTAGCACTTACGCGGTCACTAACAGATCACATATATATATATATACAGTCAGGTTATGGAGAGGGCGTCCTCTCTTTAATAAAGAGAGGGTCTTTGTTTTGACTGTTAGATCGTGTTTTCATTAAGAGCAATTATGTCACTTCACAGTTTTTAAACACAATTTGGTGGGCAAAAGAGAAGCCCTCTCTTTATTAAAGAGAGAGCGTCCTCTCCATAGAATTTTCGTATATATATATATATATATATATTGTATTTTGAAAAAGTAAAAATTAAATTAAATTAAATTAAATAAATATATAAATATTTGAAGTCGTGTGAGTGGCCATGTGGGTGCTACAGAGGATCCAATATAAGTGTGAATTTGCAAGCTGAGATCCTCAGCAGCGGTTGCTATGGTGTATAACCCACAAAAATCATTCGGTGTGACTGTTACACAATTTTATTTCAAAATATGATATAATATCCTTATAATGTGTAGTTATTTTGACACTCATTTATTTTTCAGTATGTTAGATAATATATCATTTTAAGGAACAAAAAATAAAAATAAAAATAAAAATACAAATACAAAATATTTACTGAAAACTTTAAGTCACAAATTTCTACTAAAAAAAACATTGAATTTAGTCTATTTTAGTGTTTGAAATTTTTTTTTTTTTTTTATTCTGTAAATTCAAATGCTTAAAATTTTTAACACCAAAAATTCAATGTTTAATTTTTAATTTTATCAACTGGACCCTAATACGATATTGTTCTGATACAGGAACACTGAATAATTTCTCCAAAAACAAAAACACACATTGTCTTCGAAGGGTGCGGACCGTGCGGTTGGAATCGCTGCACACCTTGTAACGGCTGAGGATCCGAATCCGACTTTGCATTGTACGTCTCAACTCTCATACATCACATCGTCTTAACAATTCCACTAACATGGATCCTACATCCGTGTATTTTTGGGAACTTTTAGCCACAAGAGAGCTCAGCCATTAGATCAAACACTTTAGGAAAATAATTAAATCTTATTCCTTTGATCAAAATCAAAGTGTGAGACAATCTTTTGTCACGGTGGTTGCAATCTTCATGAGATGTTATAATTTTTTGTCATAGGGTGGTTACAATTTTTTGTCACATGGTTATAAAAATCACTTTCTTATAGTTTTTTATTATTTGGTTACAATTATTTTGTCATGATTCTCACAATATTTTGTCATATATTACAAATTTTTTGTCGTGAGTTATGATTTTTCTTATCAAGTTACAACTTTATGTCATAAATGAGGTGGCATTTAATGCCCCTTTCCACATGGTGACTTGTGAATAAATGCTTGCACTCTCTCATGGGCGCAAAATAGGGGTGAAATCGGTTCGGTTCGGTCGGTTTTGGAAGGGTTTTTCCACCGACCGAACGGTTCGGCTCGGTTCGGTTTTTTCGGTTTTAGGCTTAATTTTCGGTTCGGTATACTGCACCACACCTATGAAAACCGACCGAACCAATCGGTTCGGTTCGGTGGTTCGGTTTATTTCGGTTTTCTTTCACCCCTAGCGCAAAACCACTGCACATGAGATGTTTGATTTTCTTGCAAAAATATTGGTGATATATGCCATCCATATCACATCAATAGTACACAAAAAGTATATATATGATGCTTACGTGTAATTATCTTTTTCAAGTAATTAGGATTGGAAATACATCCTAATAATTGTAGTCCCAAAATATTATAACTTAGTCCCAATATGATGTGACTTTAAAAAATGTATTTAATTGAAGTAGTTTTCAAAGTGTCAATATTTTGGGACCAATTAAGAAGTATGATATAACCAAAACAACTAGGATGTATAATATGGAAGATCCCAAAGGATAAACGTGTAAATTTTGTGTTAAGGTTAAATTACACTTTACACCTGTAGTTTCGATATGATGTTATTTTGGTCTCTTTACTTTTAATTTTGTCAATTTGGTTTTTACAGTTTTAGTTTATGTTCAATGTAACCCATTCATGAAAATATTCTACAAACTTGGACAGAAATATGTACTTAAAAATTTGCAATTTACACACCTATATTCAACCTAAATCTATCAAAAATTGTAAGAAAAATTGATGAATGAACTATGTTGAACCTAAACTTAAACTATAAGGACCAAAATGAAAAAAATTAAAACTGCAAAGACCAAAATCAAATCACTCAAACTATAAGGTACGAAATGTAATTTACCATTTTATTAACTTTGTAATATTACGTCATAAAAAAACTTTGTATTAAATATTTTCTCGTTATTCTTCTCACTCGTAATCTTAAATAAGCCCCCGCCAACTTGGGGTGGGCAAGCAGTCGGTTCAGTTTCGAACCAAAAAGTTCGGTTCGGGTTGAGAATTTCGATACCGAAATCCGAACTAAAATAACTTCGAAAATATGGTTCGGTTTCGTAATTAAAGTTTGGGTTCGGTTCGAAACTTCGGGTTGAAATTCAACCGAAGTCTTTTTTTTTTTTTTTATAAATTTTTTTTTATTACTTACTAAAGGGAAAAAAATGTCTTTCAAGTTTCAAGATGTCCATTTGGTAATCAAGAATATTAGTTAAACTAATGAAGTACTCTAGATCTAAAACCATTTGGTAATCAAAAATAAAAGAATAACTCAAATAGTTACAGTACTTAGTTTGCATTTTGTTATTACTCACTATGAGAAAAAAATGTCTTTCAAAAACTAATGAAGTAGCAAAAAAAAACCTTCGAAAGTTCGGTTTGGATTCGGGTTGAAAAACCCTACCGAAAACTGAACTGTACTTAACAGTTCGGTTCGGTTTCAAACCGAACTTACTTTGGTTCGGGTTCAAACCAAACTGAAATGGTTTGAAACTTCAGTTTCGGTTCGAAAGTTCGGTTGGCCCGAAGTGTGCCCACCCCTACAGCCAACATCAATGTATTATCGCAATCAACATAGGTCGCACCTACACCTATCAATGTATTTATACAAATTTGTTTCATTTCACAAAACATTATTCTTAGAAATTGGAATTAATTGCACTCTACACTCTTGAAGTTTGGGTGGTTTTGCACTTTATACCTTAAAATTTTTAAGTTGGTACTTTAGTCCTTAAAGTTTACAAATGTGGCAAATAAGTCCAAATAGCCCTTTAGTGACGAATGATTTTGTCACTAAAAGTGAAAGCTTTGGCGCAAAAGTTTTGAAGGGACTAAAGTACAACTTATCCCAAACATAAGGGACTAAAGTGCTAAATTTAAAACTGTAATACCCGTACCCGGAGAACGGATAAATTATTATTTTTATATGCATTAATTAATATAATTAGTGTATAAAATAGATTAAGGGGAGGCTTGGACTCGCCCGTAAAAAGTGTTCGGTAAAGGGCACAGTTGGAAAAGTCCCCAGTAAGGTGGGACAGGTAATGAGGTGGGACCCAGTGAAGGGCCGAACAAAAATATTTGCATTTTATATGTTAAATACATTTATATGATTACATGAGTATGTGTTTAAAATGCTTCCATATTATATGTTGATATATGTGTTAGCAATTGGTTTTATGTTGGATACTCATATAAGGGTATAAATGAAAATGATTCATAACTAGTAAGTGTGATAGCAATTTCACAAAATATGTGGGACCCACGTTGGGACCCATACGGGACTTAGACAACACTCATTAGATAATTGGGTAGTTAATGGAATGTTTTGGGATTTCATAATAGGAACTTAAGAAAAACCGGGGGTGTAAACAAAAATATGGGAAAACTTATGACACATCACATGCATGTGATGTGTGTGTGTCACTAGGAGAGCTTAGACTCTCAATTTTACAGAAAATTAAACCAAATAAAAGAGAGCTCAGGAGAGAAGATTGGGACGAGACGTCAACATCGAAATCTCGCCATTCCGGCGTCGCCGTTCGTCGGATTCGCGAACCGAAGCCGTTTTTGGACTCGTGAAGATGAGACGATCGTTTCTATACCTTTAATTTACGTTTAAACGTCGGATTTTGGTAGTTCATACTAATTGGTGAGACGTCATCTACCGAGTTTATGTAGGAATCTCTTTGGAGTAGAAATTGAGCTTGAAATTGGTGAAATTCAGCAACTTCTTGGTGTAATTTTGGGTATAATCTTGCTTAAGGTGAGTTTTCTAGCCTAAAAATGTTTGGGGTTTAAGGTTTTCAATGTTGATATGTATATATATTGTGTTTTTGAAATCATGCTTAGAGGCTATGAGAGTTTCTAAATTATGAATTGCATGTCAATTATATGAAAATTGTTATGCTTATTTGCTTGTATGCCTATATGCCTATGTGGTAATCAATGAGTACCGGGGAAATGGTTCATTGTTGGGAGTAATAAGGGTGGTGAAGAGGAAGAATCCGATAAATACAGAAGTCCAAGGAATAGAAGTGACTACGAGACCAAGGGAGGTCTTCGGGTCTGAATGAACCATAGAACCGGTGACTCGGTGATTATAAGTATGAGATATGTACCTATTTTTTGCATTGCACATGTTAAACATTCAGTCATGTTTAGAATTCTCACTAAGCATAATGCTTAAGAAAATCATTTTCCTATTTCTGTTGTGGTACATAACAACCACCACAGGTTCGGAGCCGTATCCGGGGAGGAAATGACGCGCGTTGGGAGAGATTGGAGAGATGGGGGAGATTTGAGCCTCATGCTTGTGAACTTCTTTTGAACTTGTAAAATGATGTAAATTGTAGTTCCTTTTATGATCATGTAGGAAATTCTGTTGTATTTATGGAGCTTAGTTCTTAAACTTGACTTTTGGTAGTTCTGAGTTAACTTGGGGAAAGCTTGTGTAAATTTCTATGCTTAGCTAGCTTTGTGTGACTTACTATGTTGAGCCGGTCTGGCAAGACCGGATTGTGTCGTTAGTGTCTTAGACATGTTCCTTTAATGTTCATAATGTTAGTTATACCTCTGAGTTTATTCCCAGCAAGTTTCGTGAACTTTGGATGAGAATTGAGTTTCAAGGTTTAAAAGTTTGTTTTGGTTCAAATAGAATGAGTTCATGGTTGATTTGAGCAAATTGTGAATGTGTTCGTGAGATCTAGGCTTGACTTAAGTTTTAAAAATGTTTGGGAATGTGTTATAAATGATTTATCAAAGTTTCATAAGGTTCCCATGAGTTTTGGTTATGAATTGGTAAGTTTTAAACTTGTTGCAGCAGGATTTTTAGCAACAGAATCTGTTCTACAGAACGCGAATCAATCAGCGGGGAAAGGGCGAATCGATCGGGCAATTCTGGGGAACAATCTGCGAGACTCTTAAAAAGATGGATCGATCCGGGGTTTTCGAGCGGATCGATCCGCTCTTTTTACGGGAGATTCTGCGAGAGATTTTAGGATATGGATCGATCCGGCCGTATAGAGCGGATCGATCCATATGTGTTTCTTCCACAAAATTTTTCCCGTCCACTTTCACGGAAACGTGTATATCTTCTTCTAGAAAATTCATATTCGCGCGCCATTTTTTGCGTTTGAATTGGGACTCAAAGATCTATATTCTGGTATAAAATTTTGATATACTTTATTAATGACCATTTTGCCCTTGGGACTGTTTTGTCTCAGTAAACTCTTTTATGATGCTCCAAATCATGTTTTCCTTAATAACTTCCATGGTTTCTTGCTTGTTAGTGTATTTTGGTTACGTATAGTCTTGTTACACATGTCCTAATCCGCCAGGGAAGGTTGGGGTGTGACAAATTTTGGTATTAGAGCAATAGGCTAGAGCCTTTGGGGACGAGAGACGTACGACGCGTAGAGTGAACACAACACGTAGCTACATGAACATGCATATACACATTTATTTAGCATGCTTTTAATGTTGATTAGTATGCCATGGGTTTCTTAAAAGTAACGTGTGTGTGTGTAATAATGTGGGTGTCGGGCATTATGTTTGGATGTGACACCTCAAATCGAATGGAACGAGTTAAAAGAGTAATTGAGGGATTGGTTTGAGTGGCTGAAACTCATGTGGTCGAAGAAAGACCGGTACAACCGAATCCAAATCCGAGGGAGGAAGTTGTCACTATTTCAAAATTCCACAAACAAAAGCCAACCATATTCCGCGGGGAAGCCTATCCAATGAAGGCAAACTTTTGGATCTCAGATATGGAGAAAATCTTTAGGGTGTTACCATGTTCAGAGGAACAAAAGGTGTTTTTTGCCGCCGATACATTAAAGGATGAAGCGCAATACTGGTGGCATACCAAGCTGGGACCGGGGTAACCGATTACTTGGGACCAATTCCTTGAGATATTTAATGAGCAATACTTTCCGGAATCATTTGGGGATCAGAAGGCTCAAGAATTCATGGAGCTAGTACAAGGGGAAAAGTCAATTCGCGAATATTCAACACAGTTTATAAGCTTGGGAAGGTTTGCGAGAGATGTGATAACAACTAAAAAAGTGAAAGCAAGAAAATTTGTGGCAGGGCTTCGAAACGATATCCGAGGACGAGTGACTGTATTCCGGCCAGAGACCTATGCTAAGGCATTAGACATTGCTTCTATTGCTGAGAGAGACCTTGGGTATACTTTAAACATGCCACCACCACCAAGTCAACAAAGTAAATGACCGGGATCAAGTCAGATCAGTGGACAAGGTAGTGCAAAGAGGCAGAGTTTAGGGAGATCATCGGCTAGTATCGGCAGTGGTTCTAGTGGAAATAAGCCGAGGTCTCAAACTTGTCAGAAATTTCATTGGGGTCGGTGCAATCAACTTCCAAATCCAATTACGTGTAACATATGCCGTCAACCGGGATGCATAGCAAGAAATTGTCCAAACCAGAACATGGATATGAGGGGTCGATGCTTTACTTGTAAGGAATTGAAGCACCAAGCGAAAGATTGTCCTACCAAGCTCCAAGGAGTTTCAGGTTCAGGTTCCTCCGCAGCTAGTACCATTACACCAAGGACTACTCAACCTCCAAGGAGGGAGCAGCGAGAGGCAAGATCATTCCAACTTAGGCCGGAAGATACGGCTTCTGCCGACACTATTGTCTCAGTTATGGTTCCCATTTGCTCACATCTAGCAAATGTACTTATAGATTTGGGATCCACACACTCATTCGTGTCACACCACTTTGCTAAACATCTAGATAAACAATTAGAGTTCCTACACTATGATTTATCTATCGCGATACCGTTGGGGGCTCCGTTGGTTAGTTCAAGTGTGTTTAGAAAATGTGAGATTAATGTAAATGGAAAAGAGTTAACCTTTGATTTGGTACCGTTAGTTATTTAGCACTTCGATGTTATATTGGGTATGGATTGGTTAGCGACTAATCTTGCTAACATTGATTGTAACCCTAAAGGAGTAGCATTCCATATTCTGAATCAAGATGAGTTTTATTTTCAAGGTAAGGGTGTTATATCACCATCGTATATCGTGTCAGCCATTGAAGCTTGTCATTTATTATAGAAGGGCTGACGGGGGTTTCTGTGTAGTATTCTTGATACTAAAGGTCCCGATTTAAAACTTGAGGATATTTCAGTAGTTAAAGAATTTTTGGATGTATTTCCAGAGGAGTTACCTAGTGTATTGATTGATCGAGAGATTGAGTTTGGTATTGATGTTATGCCGGGAACCCAACCAATTTCACGAACACTACATCAAATAGCGCCAGTTGAGTTGAAGGAGTTAAAGATTCAATTGCAAGAATTGCTGGACAAGGGTTTTATTCAGCCGAGTGTGTCTCTGTGGGGTGCACCGGTATTGTGAAGAAGAAGGATGGTACAATGCGGATGTGCATTGATTATCAAAAAATTAACAAGGTAATAATTAAGAACAAGTACCCATTGCCACGTATCGACGATCTATTTGATCAGCTTCAAGGGGCTCAGGTATTCTCAAAAATTGATTTAAGATCTGGGTATCATTGACTGAAAGTGAAAGACGAAGATGTAGAGAAAACAGCCTTTAGGACTTGATACGGACACTATGAATTTCTAGTGATGCCGTTTGGGGTTACTAATACACCTTCAGCCTTTATGGATTTAATGAATCGGGTGTTCAAATCATATTTGGATGAGTTTATGATAGTTTTTATTGATGACATTCTTATTTATTCCAAGAGTTCGGAGGAGGACAAACGACACTTCAGACTAGTTTTACAGCGACTTCGAGAGAAATAGTTGTTTGGGAAATTGAAGAAAAGCGAGTTTTGGTTGACAAGTGTCACATTCTTAGGGCATGTGATCTCAAAAGAGGGCATTTCTGTGGACCCATAGAAGATTGAAACTGTTATGAATTGGTCGAGACCGACAAGTGTGTCCGTGATTCAAAGTTTCTTGGGGATAGCCGGATATTACAGAAGGTTCGTTAAAGATTTTTCTAGAATCGACAAGGCTAATGAGAAAAGATGTACCGTTTAAGTGGAATAAGGAGTGTGAAGATTGCTTCTTAGCATTAAAGTAGAAATTAACAACGGCACCGATACTTACAATTCCAACAAGTACCGGAAACTTCAAAATTTATCGTGATGCTTCTCACCAAGGCTTGGGATGCGTGCTAACACAAGATGACAAGGTACTAGCTTATGCTTCAAGACAGTTGAGACCCCATGAGAAGAACTACCCGACCCATGACTTGGAGTTAGCGGCGGTAATTTTTGCGTTAAAGATTTGGAGACATTATCTATACGGGGAAACTTATGAAATCTTGACTGATCACAAAAGCTTGAAATACTTATTCACTCAGAGAGATCTTAATATGAGACAAAGAAGATGGTTGGAACTTATGAAAGACTATGACTTGAAGATTCAATATCACCCAGGAAAAGTAAATATAGTTGTCGATGCTTTGAGCCAGAAGTCGGTAGAAAACTTAGCTTATGCCTTGCCTGGACAGGAAAAGTTGGTAAAAGAATTTGAACAATTAGAACTTGAGGTGATTCCCTAGATTAGAGGTGGTTTAATGGCGGTAATTGTGGCACAGCCGAGTTTAATTGGTAAAATCAAGACAAATCAACTTCTAGACCCAGAATTCAAGAAGATTGTGGATGAATTACCTGAGGGGAGAAGGCCAGAATTCAGTTTCCAAGATGGTGTTCTGAAATACATCAATCGATTATGTGTTCCTAAAATTGGTGATTTGAGAAATAAAGTTATGGAAGAAGCTCACAATACCAGATATTCAATACATCCCGGAAGTACCAAAATGTACCGAGACTTGTGAAAAATTTACTGGTGGAGTGGCATGAAGCGAGAAGTTGCAGAATTTGTGTCTAAATGTATGACTTGCCAAAAGGTGAAACTGGGACATCAACGACCCGGAGGAGAACTACACCCGCTAGAGATACCGGAGTGGAAGCGGGAGCATATTACGATGGATTTCGTATCAGGGTTTCCAAAATCTCAAAAGTTGAATGATAGCATTTGGGTCATTGTAGATCGATTAACTAAGTTAGCCCATTTCTTACCTATCAAGACCAAAGATCCATCAAAACTTGCAGAAATTTATATTAGAGAAATTATTCGTCTTCATGGAGCACCAGTTTCGATAGTGTCAGACCGTGATACCCAATTCGTGTCGAGGTTTTGGGAGAGTTTACAGAGGTCCATGGGGACAACATTACATTTTAGCACCGCTTTCCGTCCCCAGACCGATGGTCAGTCCGAGAGGGTGATTCAGATCTTAGAAGACATGCTAAGGGTATGTGTTATGGATTTTAAAGCTGATTGGGAAACTCATCTGCCGTTGATTGAATTTTCTTATAACAACAGCTTTCACACTAGCATTAGAATGGCGCCTTATGAGGCACTATATGGTAGAAAGTGTAGATCGTTGGTGTGTTGGACAAAAGTTGGAGAGAAACAGCTTTTGGGACCGGAGATAGTTCAAATCACTACAGACAAGATTTAATTGATTAAGCAATGGTTACAAATGGCTCAAAGTCGGTACAAAAGTTATGCGGATACAGGTCGAAGATCGTTAGAAATTGAGGTAGGTGAGTATGTATTTTTGAAGGTGTCGCCTTCGAAAGGCATATCACGATTTGGTAAGCGAGGTAAGCTCAGCCCGAGGTATGTTGGGCCGTATTCGATTCTTAACCGGGTGGGACCGTTAGCTTATCGGTTGGAATTGCCACAAGAGTTGGCGAATATTCATTACGTGTTCCACATGTCAATGCTTCGACGTTATGTGCCGGATTCAAAACATGTCATCATTCTGGAACCATTAGAGATTCAGAAAGATTTGACTTATGTGGAGCATCCAGTGAAAATTCTTGATAGAAAAGATCAAGTCTTGAGAACTAAGGTGATTCCCTTGGTGATGGTTTAATGGAGAAGCCATTCCGTCGAGGAAGCAACTTGGGAAAGAGAGGATGAGATTCGAGCCAAGTACCTGCATGTCTTCGATTCTTGAGGTAAAAGTAAGTTTGGGGACCAAACTTCCTTTTAGGGAGGGAAAAATGTAACACCCGTACCCGGAGAACGAGTAAATTATTATTTTTATCTGCATTAATTAATATAATTAGTGTATAAAATGGATTAAGGGGAGGCTTGGACTCGCCCGTAAAAAGTGTTCGGTAAAGGGCACAGTTGGAAAAGTCCCCAGTAAGGTGGGACAGGTAATGAGGTGGGACCCAGTGAAGGGCCGAACAAAAATATTTGCATTTTATATGTTAAATACATTTATATGATTACATGAGTATGTGTTTAAAATGCTTCCATATTATATGTTGATATATGTGTTAGCAATTGGTTTTATGTTGGATACTCATATAAGGGTATAAATGAAAATGATTCATAACTAGTAAGTGTGATAGCAATTTCACAAAATATGTGGGACCCACGTTGGGACCCATACGGGACTTAGACAACACTCATTAGATAATTGGGTAGTTAATGGAATGTTTTGGGATTTCATAATAGGAACTTAAGAAAAACCGGGGGTGTAAACAAAAATATGGGAAAACTTATGACACATCACATGCATGTGATGTGTGTGTGTCACTAGGAGAGCTTAGACTCTCAATTTTACAGAAAATTAAACCAAACAAAAGAGAGCTCAGGAGAGAAGATTGGGACGAGACGTCAACATCGAAATCTCGCCATTCCGGCGTCGCCGTTCGTCGGATTCGCGAACCGAAGCCGTTTTTGGACTCGTGAAGATGAGACGATCGTTTCTATACCTTTAATTTACGTTTAAACGTCGGATTTTGGTAGTTCATACTAATTGGTGAGACGTCATCTACCGAGTTTATGTAGGAATCTCTTTGGAGTAGAAATTGAGCTTGAAATTGATGAAATTCATCAACTTCTTGGTGTAATTTTGGGTATAATCTTGCTTAAGGTGAGTTTTCTAGCCTAAAAATGTTTGGGGTTTAAGGTTTTCAATGTTGATATGTATATATATTGTGTTGTTCAAATCATGCTCAGAGGCTATGAGAGTTTCTAAATTATGAATTGCATGTCAATTATATGAAAATTGTTATGCTTATTTGCTTGTATGCCTATATGCCTATGTGGTAATCAATGAGTACCGGGGAAATGGTTCATTGTTGGGAGTAATAAGGGTGGTGAAGAGGAAGAATCCGATAAATACAGAAGTCCAAGGAATAGAAGTGACTACGAGACCAAGGGAGGTCTTCGGGTCTGAATGAACCATAGAACCGGTGACTCGGTGATTATAAGTATGAGATATGTACCTATTTTTCGCATTGCACATGTTAAACATTCAGTCATGTTTAGAATTCTCACTAAGCATAATGCTTAAGAAAATCATTTTCCTATTTCTGTTGTGGTACATAACAACCACCACAGGTTCGGAGCCGTATCCGGGGAGGAAATGACGCGCGTTGGGAGAGATTGGAGAGATGGGGGAGATTTGAGCCTCATGCTTGTGAACTTCTTTTGAACTTGTAAAATGATGTAAATTGTAGTTCCTTTTATGATCATGTAGGAAATTCTGTTGTATTTATGGAGCTTAGTTCTTAAACTTGACTTTTGGTAGTTGTGAGTTAACTTGGGGAAAACTTGTGTAAATTTCTATGCTTAGCTAGCTTTGTGTGACTTACTGTGTTGAGCCGGTCTGGCAAGACCGGATTGTGTCGTTAGTGTCTTAGACATGTTCCTTTAATGTTCATAATGTTAGTTATACCTCTGAGTTTATTCCCACCAAGTTTCATGAACTTTGGATGAGAATTGAGTTCAAGGTTTAAAAGTTTGTTTTGGTTCAAATGGAATGAGTTCATGGTTGATTTGAGCAAATTGTGAATGTGTTCGTGAGTTCTAGGCTTGACTTAAGTTTTAAAAATGTTTGGGAATGTGTTAGAAATGATTTCTCAAAGTTTCAGAAGGTTCCCATGAGTTTTGGCTATGAATTGGTAAGTTTTAAACTTGTTGCAGTAGGATTTTTAGGAGCAGAATCTGTTCTGCAGAACGCGGATCGATCCGCGGGGAAAGGGCGGATCGATCCGGCAGTTCTGGGGAACAATCTGCGAGACTCTTAAAAAGATGGATCGATCCGGCCGCATAGAGCAGATCGATCTGTATGTGTTTCTTCCACAAAATTTCTCCCGTCCACTTCACGGAAACGTGTATATCTTCTTCTAGAAAATTCGGATTTGCACGCTGTTTTTTGTGTTGGAATCGGGACACAAAGATCTATATTTTGGTATAAAATTTTGATATACTTTATTAATGACCATTTTGCCCTTGGGTCTGTTTTGTCTCAGTAAACTCTTTTATGATGCTCCAAATCATGTTTTCCTTAATAACTTCCATGGTTTCTTTCTTGTTAGTGTATTTTGGGTGCGTAAAGTCTTGTTACATGTGTCCTAATCCGCCGGGGCGGGTTGGGGTGTGACAAAAACTTTAGGATGCAAAGTGCAATTTACCCTAAAAATTAACACAGAATTATATTACATTATTTTATGAAACATTCAATTACTTTCACTATGACAGGAAACTTACTTATGAGTAATGTCATCCTTCTGAAATCCTAATCCGAAATGATGTGGCAGTGAGCCAACTGTAAGGTCCTTGGAATTGAATTGAAGGATGTTGAAGTGACCCCACAGTGGAACCACTACCACATTATTTGGGATGTGAATTTGAGATTTGGATTTGGGAAGCATATTATTAATCCTTTTTAATATCACATTTGTATTTGTGTAATTATTTAAAGTGATTTAAAGAGTTGATATCGTTACTTTTTACTAAATATAGAGGTTGTGTGTCGAAATTTGGACTAACATTTTTCTAAATGCATTTTGGATCAATTGCTTCATATTTAAAATATTTTAAAATTGCATTCTAATACAATCATTTCTTGCTTACACCTTTAATTTAGCGATGGCATTTTATATGCAATGACCGACAAAATAACTCCATACCATGTTTGATGTACTTCGAAAAGGAAGTTTACTTCTGCTCCAAATGTAACAAAAGTTCTTCATCCAAACTTTATTTAATTTTTTTTTTTTAAGTGAGTGCTAAAATTAATCTACTAACAATATTAATTGTCAGTATAAACTTAATATTTTATGTACTTTTCTTCTAATTTGATTCATGTAAATGCAGAGATCAAACAAAAACTTTTGAGCAGCTAAGGTAATTAGGTGAGAATGTGGAAGCTTAAGGTTGCTGAAGGACGTGGACCTTGGTTGTATAGCACCAACAACTTTGTGGGTCGACAAATTTGGGAGTTTGACCCCGAAGCTGGTACACCCGATGAGAGAGAAGAGGTTGAGAGAGCCCGAGAGGAGTATAAGCTTAATAATGCTTCAAATCGCTTTGGTGCTCAACCATGTGCTGATCTTCTCATGCGTATGCAGGTAAACGCATAAATTAAATTTTGAACTGCCAAAAATAGGATTAGATTCAAACCAAATCTGACTTTTCTATAATTTCATAAAAACCAAAATTATGATCAAGAACAACTATTGAGCAACTCTTTTTAAGTCAGTCACGGATACTTGTGTAACCAGAAAGTAGTAATACAAACACCAAACTATTTAAACTGAACCACTTCTTGTATTACTCAAACCTATTTTGGTCTTCTGGACCCATGCCTTTATTACTAAGGTACAATGGTTTTGATCAAAGTGAGTGAAAGAAATGTTTTAGTACAATATTTAAGGGCTAAGAGAAGATTGAAGGTGTTTCTCATGAGTTTGCATACTTTGATATTTCAATTTATAGCTCAAGAGAGAAAGTGGAATTGATCTGAGCATACCACTAGTGAGAATTGGTGAAAATGAAGAATTAACTAATGAGAAGGTTACAACTGCTTTGAGGAAAGCCGTTCGATTAAATCGCGCAATCCAAGCAAAGGATGGTCACTGGCCTGCTGAAAATGCAGGTCCTATGTTTTACAACACTCCTCTGGTAAGTTTTACTTGGCTACAAAACAAAGATTAATGCTACAAATATCTAGGCCATGTTTGGTTTGCTAATAAAGAATGAAAAGAAAAGGAACACGATAAAGAAAACAATTTTCCTATTATATTTCCTACTGATTTCCTTACTTTATTTATTTATTCATTTTTTTGAATAATATTAAAAATTAATATTTATATATATACATATAGAAACTTAAGAAAAAAGAAAATAAGTGCGACGAAATTTAGAACTTTTCACTTATTTATCACTGCCTTTTTTTTTTTTACTTATTACTTTTTATTTTTATTAACCAAACCAACAAAAGCATATTGATCACTTTTTTTTTGGGTTAAATGTCCTCAAACTATACCCTGTTTGGCAGTTTAGTCCTTAAACAAATTTTTTTCCCATTTTGGTTCCTCAACTAACATTTTGTGGCAGTTTGCCACTCTGTCACTTTGCCGGGGTATGATTTGAGGGTGCGAAATGCATTTTAGCCTCTCTTTTTTTTTCATCACAAAAACCATGAACTAGATAGCTTTAGCTTTTGTAGCAATGAAGAAAGAAAAGGAAAATTTCTGTACTTAAGATTAGTAAGAAAAGTTTTTTTCCGGAAAAAAAAAAAAAAAAAACTGTTTGGTTGTTCGAAGACGAGAGAATTGGATCAGTGCTCAGAGTTTAAACTAATGAGCTATGTGATTCTAAGTCCTTTATTTTCATCCAATTTCTTAGTAACCAAACGGCAAGCTCCTCTAGCTATTAATCTAATTGTTAGAAATGTTACAATCCGCGTGCAGCTCATAATCCTACACATCAGTGGAGCTATCAACACTATCCTAACACCAGAGCACAAAAAGGAGTTGATCCGCTACATGTACCTTCATCAAGTACTAATCAAAAACCCATTCTGATCAATCTTATTTTTAGTCAAAAATGTTAATCCATGTTCTAAAGTTAGTGCAATCAATGTTCTTTTATGTAGAACGATGATGGAGGATGGGGATTCTACATAGAAGGCCACAGCACTATGATTGGCTCTGCGCTTAGTTACATTGCGTTGCGTTTGCTGGGAGAAGGACCGGACGATGGAAATGGTGCAATTGCGAGAGCTCGGAAGTGGATTCTTGATAACGGCGGTGCCACTGGAATACCCTCCTGGGGAAAGACTTATCTATCGGTAAAATTAGCAAACTTTGAATTATTTATAAACTTATACCAATCTTAAGGACAGAACCCTACCCTCTGCCGAGCTCTACCCTGCCCGCATTTCCTTTTGAAGGGGACCAAAGAAATGTCTCCACCTATTACCCGTCTTTCTTCGGAATTATACAGAATGGGAGCACATTCTATGTCATGTTCCTTATATTATTGAATAATCCAAGTGATTTGTGTTCAATTGCACAAGCCATTCTAGGGAAGATTAGACTGGAAAAATTCGCAAGAAAAGTTACTTTCAAAATACTATCAAAACTTTGACCCAAAAAAAAAAAGAGTACTATCAGAGCATCTCCTCATGAAATTAACAAATTGCAAATAATTTTTGGCCAAGAAAGTACAAGAAGAGTACTTTTTCCATGTATCACAATAATTCCTACAGAGATTTTCACGTGTCATTCTCATTCTCCTTCGAAGAAGCAACTTCGAATTGGTTTTTTTTTTTTAATTATTATTTTATTATTGTTTGTGTTCTAGGAAGATAAGGGCATAAGAATTCTCATATCTATATCTTCTCTGCTGCCAAACATAGCAATTAAACAACATACTTGAAGATGATAATGAAAAACTCCCGAGCACTCTTTGAATTCCTTCGCATATATAATAGTTGCAAACTCATCAATTCATTTATTTCCAATGAAGTTCAAGAAAATTAGAAAATTGTGTTCCCAGTGTTATCAAAAGAATTCCTTTCTCCTTCAAAAGAGCAACTTAAGTTGGAATTCTTTTACACGTTCTGCTTGACTTCAAGGAAATAAAAAGACATAAAAATTATCCAATGCTCCATTTACTCTACAGCCCAACAGAGCAATTAAACAATATACTTGAAGGTGATGATGGAAAATACTTCCAAACGTGTTTTGAATTCCTTCGAATGCAACAAAATTTCGTTTCTGCAGGTTCTTGGAGTGTATGAGTGGGCAGGCTGCAACCCATTGCCCCCAGAGTTTTGGCTTTTCCCTTCAATTTTTCCTTTTCATCCAGGTAAAAATATCTACTAATTTTCCTTTCCCACCCCTTATACTCTTGTATTTTTACCATTTCTGCGTGAATATGAATTTAGACTTTGTTTTTTTTGGTCTGTCTCTCTCTAATTGTGCAATGCAGCAAAAATGTGGTGTTACTGTCGCACAGCTTACATGCCAATGTCGTACTTATATGGAAAAAAATATCATGGACCAATCACCAATCTTGTCAAATCATTGAGACAAGAAATTCATACCATGCCATACTATGAGATAGACTGGAACAAAGCTCGCCATGAATGTTGTCCGGTTAGTTAAATTAACCTAAACATGCCTTTCAATAACACTCAGAGGAGATTTTCGTTTTTTTTTTTTTTCAACTACTACTCCGTATTATTGCAATGTTTTAAATGGAAATCGGTTCTTGAACAAGTCCAAGTTTAATAAAGACATTGATATGCATATAAAAAATTGCAGGAGGATGTTTACTACCCACATACCTTTGTACAAGATCTACTATGGAATACTCTTCATTACTTTAGCGAGCCGATTATGACCCGATGGCCCTGCAACAAGATCAGAGAGAGAGCTCTTGACAAAGCAATCAAATACATGCGCTACGGAGCAGAGGAGAGTAGATACATTACCATAGGATGTGTTGAAAAGGTGAGCAATACAAACAAACTAAATCTACATTAATATCGGTAGTTTGAGCTATCAAACTTGAAAACTAGATAAACTCCTAAGAATTATGGAACAAACAACTAAAACGGGAACTACTAAGGGTCCGTTTGTAATGTTGCAGTTTTTGGTTTTCGGATTTTGTTTTTAATTTCTGAGTGAGTTCTGGTCAGTCTTGAGAACAAAAAATGAAAACAAAAACGGCAATGTTACAAAACGGGGCCCTGCGCAAATAAGAAAACAAAACTTTCCTAAAAGGGAAAAAAAATTATAAAGTTTCGAGGCCTAAATTTTTGCCTAAAATCAGAGCATATCACGGCAATAGCTCAAGTTTTCTTCCCATTCCATTTCCAAAGGATTGTTGATTGCAAAATGGATATCTACTTATCATCTTCAATGCAGAGTTTAACAATGATGGCTTTCTATGCACACGACCCTAACTGTGACGAGTTCAAGTACCACCTTGCCAGAGTTCCTGATTACTTGTGGCTTGCAGAGGATGGGATGAAAATGCTGGTTTGTGTCATGAACTTATGAATAATCCATATTATAGAGGACTAGATTTTCTAAATTGTTCATTAAAAATTGCAGAGTTTAGGTAGTCAGATATGGGACAGTACTCTCGCAACTCAAGCACTTATCGCAAGTAATATGGTTGATGAATATGGGGATTCTCTTAAAAAAGCACACTTTTTCATGAAAGAATCACAGGTTTTTTTACCCACGTCCAGAAAATGATTTTCTCGTTAACTTAATTCGATGCTTCAAATTTCCAATAGTAAAATTGTGTACCTGTTCTACTAAATTTGTAGGTTAAAGAAAATCCAAGAGGGGATTACAAGGCTATGTATCGTCACCATAGTAAAGGATCGTGGACTTTTTCTGATCAAGATCAAGGTTGGGCTGTATCAGACTGCACAGCCTTGGCATTGAAGGTGATTTGAACTTCTAAATTTTCCTATAATCATATAGCAAAAAAACTTACAAGAAATTACCAAATGAGATGTTAATATTAAGCAAATACCCATAATTTCCTTTTGCAGTGCCTACTGTTACTGGGACAAATGCCCCAAGAAATTGCTGGACAGAAACCACCGGTGGAGCGATTATACCAGGCTGTGAATTTTCTTCTCTCCTTACAAGTAAGAAAAACACACCATCCTTCACTTTTTCACATTGAAAATCAAGTTATGACACTCCTTTTTGTAGATATATATATATATATGTATATGACATTTGTTTTTTGTGTTTTCTCTTCATCTAGAGTCCTTTAAGTGGTGGTTTTGCAGTTTGGGAGCCGTCAATTCCACAACATTATCTAAATGTAATCTTTTTTTTCCCTTTACTTTGTGGTAGGGGAAAGGGAAAATTCAACGGCTTGCACCATTTTATTTGAGCTTTGATTCTAAAGTTTTCCAAAAAAAAAACCCTATAACATATCATTTTTTTTCAATTTCATAGGCTTTGAATCCATCGGAGATTTTTGCCGATATTGTTATTGAGAAAGAGTAAGTCCTTTTCAAACTTCTCCGATTTCATTATCATGATAAATCTCTATATCATGGCTATAGTCAATCCACATTGGCCATTTTGGGGTTCAGGCATGTTGAGTGCAATGGTGCTATTATCCAAGCCCTCGTCTTGTTCAAGCGTTTACATCCTGAGCATCGGGAGAAAGAAATAGAGGTTTCGGTAGCAAAAGCATTACGATTTCTTGAAGATAAACAACAGCCAGATGGTTCATGGTAAATACAAACCTACGTAAATATGTGTGTGTGTGTGTGTGTGTGTGTAACGAGCTATGGTAGTGTGATTTAATATATATGATGATAATTTGTAGGTATGGATTCTGGGGAATTTGCTTCATCTACGCCACATATTTTGTGCTAGGAGGGTTAGCTGCTAGTGGGAAGACATACAACAATAGCCCGGCAGTTCGCAAAGCCGTGCAATTTTTGCTTTCAATACAAAATGAAGAAGGTGGTTGGGGAGAGGATCGTCAATCATGCCCAAGCATGGTTAGTGTCCCACCTTAATTCTATGTTCGTTTGTAAATTTGATCATTTTGTTTTTTCTTTAGACTTACTTTAGATGTTCTTATTAAACAGAAATATACACCATTGGAAGGAAATCAGACAAATTTAGTACAAACAGCATGGGCTATGCTAGGTTTAATTTATGGTGGACAGGTTAGTACCAATTTCTTCAAGTATTGAGGATAAAAAAAGAAAAGAAAATTCAGAAATGGCTCACTGCATATTCCTAAATCTCCTTACACAGATTACTAATCTCTTTAAAACTTTTTCTAATTATTAACTAGGCGGAGAGAGATCCAACACCGTTACATAAAGGAGCAAAATTATTGATTAACGCACAGTTGGATGACGGTGATTTTCCACAACAGGTAATTTTGCTTTGATATTAAGCATTATTGGAGATGTCAAAAATGTTTTAATTATGCTCTTGTGAATTTCTTATTTTGTGTCATTTTTCTGAAAAGAGACTCTAACGATGCGATGTAATTACCATACAGGAAGCTACTGGAGCCTTCCATAAGAATTGTACGCTGCATTATGCACAGTATAGGAATATTTTTCCTATGTGGGCACTTGGAGAGTATCGCAAACATGTTCAGTTGCCTTCCGGAAAAACCCTAAAGGTCTATTCCCAAATGTAATATACTTACCACTATACAGTTCATCCATAATTTGTCTAGTGAAGTATTGTAATAAGAGATCTATTTATTTTTCTTTTTTCTTTTTTCTTGTGTCCAATAATATTAGCAATGAAAATCCTCTGTATTTTGAAGTTACCTAATCTCATTCCTCGTGTATCATTGAGAAACAATAAAGTATAACTGTAAAATATTTTAGCAATGTAAATCCTCTGTATTTTGAACTTGTGTGATCTAATTCCTCATGTATAATTAGATGTATAAACACTTGTATGAAATACTTATGATAAACACTTGTATAATTCCTCATGTATAATTAGATGTATAAACACTCGTATGAAATACTTATGATAATTAGAAAGTTTTTGGAAATTCATTTTTTTGGAATTCAAAGGTTTCTGAAACTTCAGAAAAATATTAAAAAATTGTGGCTTAGAGTTTTTCTTGATTCTGCATCGTTTGGGCAGAAATTTAAGATTACAATAGCAGTTTTTAGTATGGTTAAACGTGCGAAATTTGGGGAATATGATTTCTTTGTGGATTTTCTATTCGTTAATATGACTTAACGAAAAATTACTTGGAGATACACGAATTCTCATATAATGTTGAGCTATGAAAAGTGGGTGATAGTTATTGACTTTGAGTCCGATAAAATTTTATAATTTCGAGAATGCAGAAATCGTTTCAAGTTCCTTAGTGTTCACCGCTCCCCGTTGTGTTATTTTTTTTGGTAGCTCGACTTGCTGAGTGTACATTTATGCCAGTGGCTTCGTGATCAAGCTGGCCTAAGTCTTATGCTTGGCTTAATTTATAGACGTCTAGGCATATTGACCGGTCTTCTATTATGTATACTTGGTTTGGTTAATACTCTAACCGAACTGGCACCGGAGTGGATGTTGGTAGTCTGTCCGGGCACACATAGGACATATGTGTGGGTTGTACCATGGAGGGTGGCCAAGTGGTGACGCTAGGGAACACAAAAATAAATTGAAAGCTAATGTATAATGAACATGAATTATTTCATACGACTGATAAGCGTGGAATAATGAACGCGACGTTTGAGTTAGAATGTGGACGGTTTGTATATGGAATTGTTTGCTTGGTTTGTGATCATTCAATTTGCAGGATGGTGGCCCCACTAACGTTTTACAGGTTTGGCTCACCATAAGTAGATTGGTCAGTATGAAATTCGTACTAGCTTTGGGTTTTAGGCAAAAAACTACTTGCCACCACATAAATGGAAACTACTCTATTGTCCAGATATGAGAGTGAAACTACTTGTCTTGGCCCAAGAGTGTTGTAGCGTGATTTGTAGTTTACGGGTTCAAGTTGGATCCCTAAGACTTGTTGTTTTGTTTAACTCATACAAGTCTTGTGACTGACCCGAGTGTGTTATGCATTCGGGGGCGTTTCTATATTGAACGTAGTCGAATGTTTTTGTGCAGGTTTAGTATTTGGAGATTTTCGTTAGAGCTTATGTTTGGGTGAAGAGTTTGTCGTTGTATTGTTTATAATTAAAGTTGTACTTATTTTTGTTGTACTTGATTGTATTTCTGGCAGTATGGGCCACTTTTGTATAATTGTAATAAAAATTGCATATTGGGTATTGGGAACATTGTAATTGCTCTGACCAATGGATGTATAGAGTTATTTTCTCTCCGCTGAGCTCTGTAAAGAGGTTTTTATTTAATGAATATGGCATTTCTCTTATAAATCGAAGTAATATAATATTTATAGTGAAACTTTATTTCTTTTATAATGAAATGGATGTTTGAGAATACATGTTTAATAATAAAGAGTTTTTTTTTAAACAAGAGATCACATGTCCTTATTTAAGGAGTACTAAATATTGTTTTCCATAAATTATCTTTTAGCCTGTGTAAGGATGTCACTCTCGAGGTTTTAAAAATTGAATATTAGTCTGGATACATACTCTGAATTAAATATTAGGTTGTCCAAAAAATCGGGGTGTGACAATAAGCTCAATAAATTTCAAATATTCAGTTCTATAAATAAAATATAAGGAAAGTGACCAAAATTATTGAAAAGTCTTATATTCAGGAAAGTTGAGAAGGTACTTTTTTATGTAGGAAAAATGTTAAGTACACTAGTTTGTGAGTAGTTTTTTTCCCCCAAACAAGTCCCTAAAAGTGGATAAGTCCATCGCAAAGTAGCTGACTTTCTTGAGTCTTGGAGTTTTTAGGTTGTGTTTGAGGCCTTTGAACTTAACAATTACTATTCAGTGTTTGAGATTATGGGGCTAAAATTATCCAAAATATTAGGAGCTTTAGGCGGGGCTACAATTTTATACACCAAAACCGGCCCAGAGTCCCACCTTTTGGCGACGGGTTAGGGGTGTTGATGGAAGCTATGGAGAGCTAGCTAGAGAGGGGGAATGGAACCAAGTGAGGGGGTTTCTTTTTACAGGAGACTAGGATGTCACATTACATTAATTGAGTCGGTGCCGGAGAATGGCATATGGGCAAGCCATAGAAATAATAATGTCTATATAGACTATTTTGATGTGTGCTGAAAATAACGAGTAGTTGTGCATTGATGAGTTTGTCTCTCCATTTCGACTCACAGGTCCAATATAGTACATGGTAGTTGTGCATTGATGAGCTTGTTTGTATATTTATGGTACATCTTCTCATTTCACATCTCATTATAATTGATAGTGTTCTTTTAGCTTCTCTTTAAGAGATTTTCAAAGTGAATCTGCTGATCAATGGGCTCAGCCTTAAGCTTGTGAGTGTCTAAATTATTTTTCTTGATTTTCTTGCTTCTCTTCTTTGTTTAATTCTATGCTCATAGTCAAATTCATTCTAACTTTTTTTTAATAGAAATATACGATTTGGTCCCTAATTATGGCCATTAATAGAAATTGATCCTTACTTGATTTGGATTACAAAAATTAATCCTTAATTTGCCTTAGAAATCAATAATTAGTCCCTATCCCTGAATTGTTAGTTCAAATCTGGACCATTATACCCTTGTGATATATATATATATATATGTATATAACTGATTATATGCATACACATATAAGCAAACATTTGAAATTCAAAAAAGTCTAAATTAGGTAGTTAATAAATGGGGAGGATTTATAGGAGAACATGGATAATGTAGTGTATCCCAAAAAATATGCTGATTTGTATTTCAAAAAAGAACCTTTTAAATCTGCATGTAAACATGATTAATTGGAACGCATCACAAAAATAGGAAATAATCTTGCGTGGAAATAATACATAATTTTGTATGGAAGATTGAAGGTTGCTGATAAAAAGGTGAGAAATTCTCACAATATAGTGCGAAATTCATAACTGTAATTCATAACATAGTGCGAAATCATGCTGAAATTCATAATCTGAGAATTTGGTAATAAGCTTGTTGGAAGAAGTGACTTAGTTGTGAGAAATTTCATATTATATCCATTCAAAAAATGTGAAATTTCACATTTTGTCCATTCAAAAAGTGAGAACTTTGTATTACTAAGTGAGAAATTTGTTATTAGAGCATTCAAAATTGCCCATATGATTAGATGTACATATGTATATATGTACCACCAGCACAAATAAGGCGTGTGAATGACAGGTATAGCAAGTATAATCCATGGAGATCATAGATAAGAGAATAAATATTGCTTAAATCAAGGAGTTTCCTTATTTTACTCAACTTTCAAATTTGTTTGCTAAAATAAAGGAATTTCCTCACTCTGGTAAATAATGTAGTGGAATTGAAAGTGAGAATCTCTTACTATTAAGTGTATTAAGTGAGAAAGGTAGTGAACTTACTGTGGGATGTTTTCTATATGTGATTCAGTCATTAAGTGAGAATTTCTCACTATGGTAATAATTAGTGTGAATTTCTCAGTATTTAGTGAGAATTTCTCACGTTAACTTACTGAACATGTACAATTTCTCACTTAAATTAGAAGTGAAAAAAACGAAAATTTTTACATCACACGAAATTTTCACTTCAACATATTATGTACAATTTCTCAATTAAATAAGAAGTGAGGAAAAAATAAATTTTTATACCAAACAAAAACAAAGTGAGAAATACCCATTTTTTATGCAAACTCAACCATTCACACATAGATTAAATCAAAGATTTCTCACTTCGAATATTTGATGAGAAATTTCTCACTTTGACATGTTTATCATGTACAATTTCTCAGTTAAATTAGAAATGAAAAATACACAAATTTGCATACCTAATAAAAACAGAAGTGAGAAATATTCAATTTTTATACAAACTCAACCATTCACACAGAAGTGGTCTCATCTTTGACCAACAAAAAAGAAGTGGGTCAATAAGAAAGATCATTGAAAATCATCAAAACATTAATTGAAAATCAAATCTACTAAACATGGAAAACATCTCTTGAAAAAAAATAAAAATCAGTGCTTATAGCTTGAAGGTTGGTCGAAGTGATGGTTGATGAACAAATCAGTGCTTCCGGTAGCGAGGCGACGACTCCTCCAAGATCCAGTGGCGACAATATTTGATAGGAGATATGTGGGTGGTGGCGGAGGCTGTAGGTTTCGCCTTTAGGAGTTTTTTGTGTGCATGGTTGATATAGGTGAAGGGAGGTAGAGAGGGGAGGAGGAAGGTGATGGGTGGTCGCCGATGACAGTGGAGGGGTTGCAACACTCTCTCTCTCTCTTCTTTCTCCTTCTCTGTCTTCATCTTTCTCTCTCTAGCAGATGTTCTCTCTTTCTCTCTTTCTCTCTCTCTCTCTCTCTATATATATATATATAGACAGTCCAGCTCTTAACCGACCTTAAAAAAAGGACTGAATAAAAAGTGAGAATTTCTCACAAAAAAGTGAGAAATTCTCACATAAAAGTAAGAAGCGTGTTAAAAGTGAGAAATTTCCTGATTTAAATTTGAAACCCAGATTTCATGGGGATATAATATATATATATATATATATATACGGGGGCAGTTTTGTCCTTAAAATACAATAGGGACCTATTTCTAGATTCATTTAAAAAAGGGACATATTTCTAGTTTGATGCATATATTAGGACTATATATTAATATACCCTTTTTTTAATACCTTTTGACCTGCGCTCTGTGTAGCGGTCGTAACTCGAGTTTGTTTCTGTTTCTTTTTCTTTTTCTTTTTTTTGGGTGTCTGGGCTAGCTTACGGGCACCTCGACTAGTCCCCTGAGGCCGTAGAGTCGTCAAGTGAATTCTCCAGTGACCAAACTCCTCATGATTCGAATACTAAACTTCTTAGACGGTACACCCAAAAAACTTTACCACTTGACTACAACAGATGTGGTTTTAACTCGAGTTCTTGTAGTTTAGAAAGTCAATCCAATAAAACAATATTTGAACGCCAAACAATATTCTTAATTGCAAATACTAAGCAATATTTGTACACAAAACCAAACAAAATGATAAAAGTGGAAAGAGATCAGATAAAAGACATGCTCTTTTCATATTCTAGATGTACAATAGTACATATATTGGGTTAAATGTTATTATTATTATTATTATTTTTTATGGCAAAGCATCCACAAGCGTTCCGCACACACACAAAAGAAAGACACAAATCTACAATCCAACAAATCCGACCGGACAAACTCCTCAAAGAAATGATTCCAACAAAAATCGAACTCCCGCACTCCAAAGAGACGGAGAGTCCAAATGTTATTTTACTGAACTAACATGACAAGACAGTTAGAGACCAATCATATTTTAAGCTTTTTGTTTTTTAGCTTGGCTTTGCCTCAAAATAGATATAAAAATAGAGTAAAAATTGAGACACATTTTAAAAAATAATTTTTGGGACATAACTTAAAAGATGTATTTATATCTCTCATATGATGTTACTGGATCCCACAGTGACACAGGAGAGAGATAGACACATATCTTAAGTTGTGCCCCAAAAATTATATCTTTAGGTATGTCCCAAGTATTGCCCATAAAAATATTACCCCATGTCTACGTAAAACAAAAAAGTAAAAATACTATCTTGGAGGTGGAATTTAGTTTAATGATAAAAATAGGAGTGATATGTAGTTTTACAATTTAAGAAATAGTAGGCTAGCTTAGTGTAATTTAGCATCACTTTTGTAATTTTCCTTTCCTTTTATAATTTCGCGTCATTCACACTCTGATTCGTTTGTCTTAAGCAATTCTGTGACAGGTAATTATCACGCATAACTTATGTCCCAATTTCTGTTAGTTTAAGCTAATGACGTTAGATTTTTGGTCTGATTAAATAAAATTTTGAAATTCAGAGGTATAATTGAACAAAGAAAGTACATGTATCAAATTGAAAACACAAATATAATATAAAGGTATAAGGTGTAATTAGGCTTAGTATTATTTATAGATATGTTTTAAGTACATAAAATCTCTCTGAGCACTCTGTTTCTCTCTTAAATAAATAGTATTACATAAATTGTTTTCATAAAAAAATTTTAATTTAAATTTGAACAAACTTTTTTTTTTAAGTACGAAACAATTGATATAAACACACTCATCTATAAAGGTGGAGAAATCGGTTCGGTTCGGTCGGTTCTAGGGGTATTTTCAACTAACCAAAATCGATCGGTTCGGTTCGATTTTTCAATTTTAAGGCTATTTTTTCAATTCAATTTCGGTTTCACACTGTAAACATTTTATGAGAACAGAACAATTGATCGGTTCGGTTCGTCAATTTTTCAATTTTATCTTTCACCCCTACTCATCTATTTGTATATCTATATATATAGATTATATATCTATATTTGTATAATCATGACGTCTTTACGAGTCGCAACTCGCACATTGATGTGAGTTTAATCAATTGTACCCCCAAAAAAATAATAAAAGGGGTATATTTTGAATCTTTTTTTCAAAACATTCGAATCTCTCCGAATAACCCACCTGTCTCTCTCTACACATGTCTTGTTTCGTAGTAAAGTTTTTTCCCTGATAACACCATGTGTGAATGAATCCAGATCCGCTGCAGCCAAAGTGGGCAGGGATTGTGATAGCACTTACTTGGCCACTTGCACGATCACATATATATACATATATATTGTATTTTGAAAAAACAAACATAAAATAAAATAAAATAAATAAATACAAATTTGAGGTCGTGCGAGTGGCCACTACCGAGGATCCAATATCAGTGTGAATTTGCAGGTCTGATGATCCTCAGCAGCGGTTGCTTGGGTGTATCACCCAGAGAAATCATTCGGTGTGGCTGGTACACAATTTTATTTCATAATATGATGTTATATCCTCATAATGTGTAGTCTATGACACTTATTTATTTTTCATTATGTTAGATAATATACCAGTTGAAGCAACAAAAATAAAAATAAAAAATCTACTGAAAACTTTAAGTCACAAATTTCTACTGAAAAGAAACATTGAATTTAGTCTATTTCAGTGTTTGAAAATTTATTTTTTATTTTGTAAATTCAAATGCTTAAAATTTTCAGCACCAAAAATTCAATATTTAATTTTTAGTTTTATTAACTGGACCCTAATACGATGTTGTTCTGATATAGGAACACGGAATAATTTCTCCAAAGACAAAAGCACACATCGTCTTTGAAGGGTGCGGCTGGAATTGCTGCACCTTGTAACAGCTTAGACCATCTCCAACCCTGAGGCAACCACTGCAGCAAAGGCAAAGTTGCTGTGAAAGTGGAGAAATTGTTGCTCCAAGGGGCACAGCAAATGGTGCAGCAAAGTTGCTGGGTTCCTTAAATCACATCAACTTTGCTGCAATTTAAGCATGCCATCAAATCTTATTCTTCAATATTTTAATCAAACATCACACAATTTGAAAGTTAAGCGGGAAATTTATATTTGAATTTAAGCGAAAGTAAATTTTAGGGTAAATTACACTAACCTCCCCTGAGGTTTGACGTAATTACACGGACCTCCCCTCTAGTTTGCAAAATTACACAAACCTCCCTCGAGGTTTGTAATTCGGTAACAAAATGCCCCCTCCACTAACGTTCCGTTAGTTTTTTTTACATTTGCCTCCCCTGAAAATTATAATTAGCCCCCCTATACTATAAAATTGTCATACTAAGCCCCCTTTCTCTTATATTTTTGTTTTAATTATATAAAATCCCTCCTCCCTCCTACGTTTTTGGGTTAATTTTTTTAGCATTAATTTATATCTACACAAAATATACACAAAATACATATAAATAAGTCCAAAATTTTTTTTTCCAAGAACAAACCTCTGTCAAGTCCCCCTGTATTAATTTTCTAGATCCGCCCCTGCCCTTATGCTTCAAAAGTGGACACTTAACCCCCTGTGATTGTGGACTAAAATGGAACTGTTATGATTTCACTCAAAACTGACGAAAATTCTAAAATTGGCTAAAAATATAAACACTTAACCCATTTTGTGATGTTAATTTTGGGGTTAACGCTCTTTGAGTGAAATTTATAGCGAGGAGAACGAACTCCTTACCACTTGGCCAACAGGTCATTGGTAACATTAATTTATATCATCTACACAAAATATACACAAAATATATATAAATAGGTCCAAAAAAATTTTTTCCAAGAACAAACCTCTATCAAACCCCCCTGTATTAATTTTCTAAATCCGCCCCTGCCCTTATGCTTCAAAAGTGGACACTTAACCCCCTGTGATTGTGGACTAAAATGGAACTGTTATGATTTCACTCAAAACTGACGAACATTCTAAAATTGGTTAAAAATATAAACACTTAACCCATTTTGTGATGTTAATTTTGGGGTTAACGCTCTTTGAGTGAAATCATAAATGGGTTAAGTGTTTATATTTTTAACCAATTTTAGAATTTTCGTCAGTTTTGAGTGAAAACATAACAGTTTCATTTTAGTCCACAATCACAGGGGTTTTAAGTGTCCATTTTTGAAGCATAAGGGCAGGGGCGGATCTAGAAAATTAATACAGGGAGACTTGACAGAGGTTTGTTCTTGGAAAAAAAAATTTGGACCTATTTATATGTATTTTGTGTATATTTTGTGTAGATATAAATTAATGCTAAAAAAATTAACCCAAAAACGTAGGAGGGAGGAGGGATTTTATAATTAGAACAAAAATATAAGAGAAATGGGGCTTAGTATGACAATTTTATAGTATAGGGGGGCTAATTATAATTTTCAGGGGAGGCAAATGTAAAAAAAACTAACGGAACGTTAGTGGAGGGGGCATTTTGTTACCGAATTACAAACCTCGAGGGAGGTTTGTGTAATTTTGCAAACTAGAGGGGAGGTCCGTGTAATTACGTCAAACCTCAGGGGAGGTTAGTGTAATTTACCCTAAATTTTAAAATTCCTTTGTAGGGGGGAAATTTAAGTTTGAAATTTAATTGAAAAACTAAAATTGTAAAAAAAAAATTCAAAATAATATTTTAAATTGTAAAATATTTAAAATAATATTTTAGTTTTTTAATTAGAAAATGTCATATATTGCCAATAAACAATACTATAAAATCACAAAATACAATAACATGGATAGAATACAAATAATAGATAAAAGAATAAAATATATTAAAATAACAAAGGTTTGATGTAAGGGTTGGAGTGACTCATCAAAATCATCACAACAACTTTGCCTAAGACCCATCAAACCACCCATTTGATGTATCAATTGATGGTTTACCCTTGGAGATGGTCTTAGGATCCGAATCCGAATTTGCACTGTACCCTCAACTCTCATACATCACATCGTCTTAACAATTCTACTTAACATGGATCCTACATCCGTGTTTTTTTGGGAACTTCTACTATGCATGCACCCACGATCTTCGTGCTCAGCCATTAGATCAAACACTTTAAGGAAAAATAAAGGGTAAATTACACAAACCTCCCCTGAGGTTTGCCTTAATTACACGGACCTCCCCTCTTGTTTCAAAAATTACACAGACCTCCCTCGAAGTTTGAATTAGGTAACAAAATGCCCCCTCCCCTAACGGTCGTTAGTTTTTTTTTTTACATTAGCCTCCCCTGAAAATTACAATTAGCTTCCCTAATATTATAAAATTGTCATACTAAGCCCCCTTTCTCTTATATTTTTGTTCTAATTATAAAATCTCTCCTCCCTCCTATGTTTTTGGATTAATTTTTTTAGCATTAATTTATATCATTTACACAAAATATACACAAAACATATATAAATAGGTCCAAATTTTTTTTCCCCCGAACAAACCTCTATCAAGCTCCCCCCCCCCCCCCCCCCCCCCCCCCACCCCCTCCCTGTATAAATTTTCTAGATCCGCCCCTGCCCCTATACTTCAAAAGTGGACACTTAACCCCCTGTGATTGTGGACTAAAATGGAATTGTTATGATTTCACTCAAAACTGACAAAAATTCTAAAATTGACTAAAAATATAAACACTTAACCCATTTTGTGATGTTAATTTTGGGGTTAACGCTCTTTGAGTGAAATCATAATAGTTCTATTTTAGTCCACAATCACAGGGGGTTAAGTGTCCACTTTTGAAGCATAGGGACAGGGGCGGATCTAGAAAATTAATACAGGGGGGGCTTGATAGAGGTTTGTTCGGGGAAAAAAAAATTTGGACCTATTTATATATGTTTTATGTATATTTTGTGTTGATGATATAAATTAATGCTAAAAAAATTAACCCAAAAACATAGGAGGGAGGAGGGATTTTATAATTAGCACAAAAATATAAGAGAAACGGGGCTTTAGTATGACAATTTTATAATATTAGGGGGGCTAATTGTAACTTTCAGGGAAGGCCAATGTAAAAAAACTAATGGAACATTAGGTGAGGGGGCGTTTTGTTACCTAATTCAAACTTCGAGGGAGATCTGTGTAATTTTTGAAACAAGAGGGGAGGTCCGTGTAATTAAGGCAAACCTCAGGGGAGGTTTGTGTAATTTACCCAAAAATAAATCTAACTCCTTACGGCTTAGTTTGGCCCCCATGTGGCTTTTTAAAAGGAGCTTATGAAATTTATTACTAAGTTGTTTGATAATTTTGTACTAGTGACACACTACTCTTCAAAAATATATAATGAAACCAAAAAGCCACATTGAGCTTTTAAAAGCTCCATTCTAGAGCTTTTAAAAGCTTCCTCAAAAAAGCCCTAAGTTCAATTTTTACAAAGCGCATAAACTAGTTACCAAATGAATTAACATTAAATTGTGCTTTAAAAAAGGAGAAGCACCAAAAGGAGAGCTAAACTAAGCCTAGATCAAAATCAAAGTGATTTTGTCCGTGAGACAATCTTTTGACATGGTGGTTGCAATCTTCATGAGATGTTATAATTTTTTGTCATAATGGTTACAATTTTTTGTCACGTAAATATAAAAATCACTTTGTTAAAGTTTTTTATTATTTGGTTACAATTATTTTATAATGATTGTCACAATATTTTATCATACGTTACAAATTTTTTATCGTGAGTTATGACTAATCTTATCTAGTTATAACTTTATATCGTAAAATGAGGTGGCATTTAATGCTCCCTTTCCACATGGTGACTTGTGAATGGATGCTTGCACTCTCTCTCCTGCGCGCAAAATCACAGGGCACATGAGATGTTTTTCTTGCGAAAATATTGGTGATATATGCCATCTATATCACATCACTAGTACACAAAAAGTATATGTAATGCTTACGTACGTCTAATTATCTTTTTCAAGAAATTAGGATAAGAAATACATCCTAATAATTTTAGTCTCAAATTATTATAACTTAGTCCCAATATATTGTGACTTTAAAAAATATATTTAACTAAAGTAGTTTTCAAAGTGTCTAACATTTAGTACACAAAAAGTATATGTAATGCTTACGTACGTCTAATTATCTTTTTCAAGAAATTAGGATAAGAAATACATCTTAATAATTTTAGTCCCAAAATATTGTAACTTAGTCCCAACATGCTGTGACTTTAAAAAATATATTTAACTAAAGTAGTTTTCAAAGTGTCAACATTTTGGCACCAATTAAGATGTATGATATAACCAAAACAACCAGGATGTATCATGGTAGAAGGTCCCGTGTAAATTTTTTATTAAGTTTAAATTACACTTTACACCTTGTAGTTTCGATGTGATGTCATTTTGGTCTCTTTAGTTTTAATTTTGTCAATTTGGTCCTTACGGTTTTAGTTTATGTTCAATATAGCCCATTCATAAAAATATTCTACAAATTTTGGACAAAAAAATGTACTTAAAAAAATTACAATTTACACACCTATATTGAACCTAAATTCATCAAAAATTGTAAGAAAAATTTATGAATGGACTATATTAAACCTAAACTTAAATTGTAAGGACCAAAATGAAAAAATTAAAACTACAAAGACCAAAATGAAATCACTCAAACTATAAAGTACGAAATGTAATTTACCATTTTATTAACTTTGTAATATTACGTCATAAAAAATCTTTGCATTAAATATTTCTCGTTATTCCTCTCTCTCTCTCTCACCACGTAGTCTTAAATAAGCCCCACCAACATCAATGTATTGTCGCTAATTGTCGCAATCAACATAGTCCGCACCCTTGATAATTGTTAGTGATCAATGGAGTTCTTTCTTTACATTTATGTCTACCCTTGATAATTGGCTGTAAAGGGTGCTTGGGGAATCTTTGGGTGATATGATTGAGCAATGCTATACACACAATCTATTTCACAACCTATTTTATAATTACACATTGTGATCATTGATTTTGATGGGCTCCATGAGGATCTCACATGGGTCCTACACAGGACCCAGCAAAATCAATGGTCAAGAGTTGTATAGGTTGTGAAATAGATTGTGTGTCTAACATTTTTGGATATGATTTGTATATTTCATTTATATGGGGGTGGTGTATCTTGCATTGCCTATTTGGCGTTTTAATAAAAATTTGATTTGCTGTTAAAAAAAAAAAGAAAAAAACATAGTCCGCACCCACACTTATCTATGTATTTATACAAATTTGCTCATTTCACAAAACATTATTCTTAGAAATTGGGAGTAATTGCACTTTGCACTCTTGAAGTTTGGGTGGTTTTGTACTTTGTACCTTAAAATTTTAAAGTTGGCACTTTAGTCCCTAAAGTTTACAAATATGGCAAATAAGTCTAAATAGCCCTTTGTGACGAATGATTTCGTCACTAAAAGTGAAAGTTCCGTCGCAAAAAGTCTTGGAGGGACTAAAGTACAACTCATCCCAAACTTAAGGGACTAAAGTGCTAACTTTAAAACTTTAGGATGTAAAGTGAAAAATCACTCAAACTTCAGGGATGCAAAGTGCAATTGACCCTAGAAATTAACACAGAATTAGATTACAATATTTTGTGAAACATTCAATTACTTTCACTATGACAGGAAACTTGTTTATGAGTAATGTCATGCTTCCCAAATCTTAATCCGAAATTCACATTCGAAATGATGTGGCAGTGAGCCCACTGTGGGGTCCTTGGAATGGGATTGGAGGATGTTGAAGTGACCCCACAATGGAACCACTATCACATTATTTGGGATGTGAATTTTAGATTTAGATTTGGAAAGCATATCATTACTCCTTTTTTTATATGACTTTTGTATTTGTGTAATTATTTAAAGTGATTTAAAGAGTTGATATCTTTACTTTTTACTAAATATAGAGGTTGTGTGTCGAAATTTGGACTAACATTTTTCTAAATGCATTTTGGATCAATTGTTTCATATTTAAAATATTTTAAAATTGCATTCTAGTACAATCATTTCTTGCTTACACCTTTAATTTAGCGATGGCATTTTATATGCAATGACCGACAAAATAACTCCATACCATGTTTACATCTCGTCTCCATCCCACTAGTTTTTTCTCTATATCTAATTATATAGTTATTGATGTACTTCGAAAAGGAAGTTTACTTCTACTCCAAATGTAACAAAAGTTATTCATCGAAACTTTATTTAATTTTTTTTTAAGTGAGTGCTAAAATTAATCTACTAACAATATTAATTGTCAGTATAAACTTAATATTTTATGTACTTTTCTTCTAATTTGATTCATATAAATGCAGAGATCAAACAAAAACTTTTGAGCAGCTAAGGTAATTAGGTGAGAATGTGGAAGCTTAAGGTTGCTGAAGGACGTGGACCTTGGTTGTATAGCACCAACAACTTTGTGGGTCGACAAATTTGGGAGTTTGACCCCGAAGCTGGTACACCCGAAGAGAGAGAAGAGGTTGAGAGAGCCCGAGAGGAGTATAAGCTTAATAATGCTTCAAATCGCTTTGGTGCTCAACCATGTGCTGATCTTCTCATGCGTATGCAGGTAAACGCATAAATTAAATTTTGAATTGCCAAAAATAGGATTAGATTCAAACCAAATCTTACTTTTCTATAATTTCATAAAAACCAAAATTATGATCAAGAACAACTATTGAGCAACTCTTTTTA
The DNA here is from genome assembly GCA_033977485.1 of Hydrangea macrophylla. Taxonomy (NCBI): domain Eukaryota; kingdom Viridiplantae; phylum Streptophyta; class Magnoliopsida; order Cornales; family Hydrangeaceae; genus Hydrangea; species Hydrangea macrophylla. The sequence continues at coordinate 6,398,761 of CM066996.1, read as the reverse complement.
AGTCAGTCACGGATACTTGTGTAACCAGAAAGTAGTAATACAAACACCAAACTATTTAAACTGAACCACTTCTTGTATTACTCAAACCTATTTTGGTCTTCTGGACCCATGCCTTTATTACTAAGGTACAATGGTTTTGATAAAAGTGAGTGAAAGAAATGTTTTAGTACAATATTTAAGGGCTAAGAGAAGATTGAAGGTGTTTCTCATGAGTTTGCATACTTTGATATTTCAATTTACAGCTCAAGAGAGAAAGTGGAATTGATCTGAGCATACCACTAGTGAGAATTGGTGAAAATGAAGAATTAACTAATGAGAAGGTTACAACTGCTTTGAGGAAAGCCGTTCGATTAAATCGCGCAATCCAAGCAAAGGATGGTCACTGGCCTGCTGAAAATGCAGGTCCTATGTTTTACAACACTCCTCTGGTAAGTTTTACTTGGCTACAAAACAAAGATTAATGCTACAAATATCTAGGCCATGTTTGGTTTGCTAATAAAGAATGAAAAGAAAAGGAACACGATAAAGAAAACAATTTTCCTATTATATTTCCTACTGATTTCCTTACTTTATTTATTTATTCATTTTTTTGAATAATATTAAAAATTAATATTTATATATATACATATAGAAACTTAAGAAAAAAGAAAATAAGTGCGACGAAATTTAGAACTTTTCACTTATTTATCACTGCCTTTTTTTTTTTTACTTATTACTTTTTATTTTTATTAACCAAACCAACAAAAGCATATTGATCACTTTTTTTTTGGGTTAAATGTCCTCAAACTATACCCTGTTTGGCAGTTTAGTCCTTAAACAAATTTTTTTCCCATTTTGGTTCCTCAACTAACATTTTGTGGCAGTTTGCCACTCTGTCACTTTGCCGGGGTATGATTTGAGGGTGCGAAATGCATTTTAGCCTCTCTTTTTTTTTCATCACAAAAACCATGAACTAGATAGCTTTAGCTTTTGTAGCAATGAAGAAAGAAAAGGAAAATTTCTGTACTTAAGATTAGTAAGAAAAGTTTTTTTCCGGAAAAAAAAAAAAAAAAAACTGTTTGGTTGTTCGAAGACGAGAGAATTGGATCAGTGCTCGGAGTTTAAACTAATGAGCTATGTGATTCTAAGTCCTTTATTTTCATCCAATTTCTTAGTAACCAAACGGCAAGCTCCTCTAGCTATTAATCTAATTGTTAGAAATGTTACAATCCGCGTGCAGCTCATAATCCTACACATCAGTGGAGCTATCAACACTGTCCTAACACCAGAGCACAAAAAGGAGTTGATCCGCTACATGTACCTTCATCAAGTACTAATCAAAAACCCATTCTGATCAATCTTATTTTTGGTCAAAAATGTTAATCCATGTTCTAAAGTTAGTGCAATCAATGTTCTTTTATGTAGAACGATGATGGAGGATGGGGATTCTACATAGAAGGCCACAGCACTATGATTGGCTCTGCGCTTAGTTACATTGCGTTGCGTTTGCTGGGAGAAGGACCGGACGATGGAAATGGTGCAATTGCGAGAGCTCGGAAGTGGATTCTTGATAACGGCGGTGCCACTGGAATACCCTCCTGGGGAAAGACTTATCTATCGGTAAAATTAGCAAACTTTGAATTATTTATAAACTTATACCAATCTTAAGGACAGAACCCTACCCTCTGCCGAGCTCTACCCTGCCCGCATTTCCTTTTGAAGGGGACCAAAGAAATGTCTCCACCTATTACCCGTCTTTCTTCGAAATTATACAGAATGGGAGCACATTCTATGTCATGTTCCTTATACTATTGAATAATCCAAGTGATTTGTGTTCAATTGCACAAGCCATTCTAGGGAAGATTAGACTGGAAAAATTCGTAAGAAAAGTAACTTTCAAAATACTATCAAAACTTTGACCCAAAAAAAAACAAGAGTACTATCAGAGCATCTCCTCATGAAATTAACAAATTGCAAATAATTTTTGGCCAAGAAAGTACAAGAAGAGTACTTTTTCCATGTATCACAATAATTCCTACAGAGATTTTCACGTGTCATTCTCATTCTCCTTCGAAGAAGCAACTTCAAATTGGTTTTTTTTTTTTTTTTTTTTAAATTATTATTTTATTATTGTTTGTGTTCTAGGAAGATAAGGGCATAAGAATTCTCATATCTATTTCTTCTCTGCTGCCAAACATAGCAATTAAACAACATACTTGAAGATGATAATGAAAAACTCCCGAGCACTCTTTGAATTCCTTCGCATATATAATAGTTGCAAACTCATCAATTCATTTATTTCCAATGAAGTTCAAGAAAATTAGAAAATTGTGTTCCCAGTGTTATCAAAAGAATTCCTTTCTCCTTCAAAAGAGCAACTTAAGTCGGAATTCTTTTACACGTTCTGCTTGACTTCAAGGAAATAAAAAGACATAAAAATTATCCAATGCTCCATTTACTCTACAGCCCAACAGAGCAATTCAACAATATACTTGAAGGTGATGATGGAAAATACTTCCAAACGTGTTTTGAATTCCTTCGAATGCAACAAAATTTCGTTTCTGCAGGTTCTTGGAGTGTATGAGTGGGCAGGCTGCAACCCATTGCCCCCAGAGTTCTGGCTTTTCCCTTCAATTTTTCCTTTTCATCCAGGTAAAAATATCTACTAATTTTCCTTTCCCACCCCTTATACTCTTGTATTTTTACCGTTTCTGCGTGAATATGAACTTAGACTTTGTTTTTTTTGGTCTGTCTCTCTCTAATTGTGCAATGCAGCAAAAATGTGGTGTTACTGTCGCACAGCTTACATGCCAATGTCGTACTTATATGGGAAAAAATATCATGGACCAATCACCAATCTTGTCAAATCATTGAGACAAGAAATTCATACCATGCCATACTATGAGATAGACTGGAACAAAGCTCGCCATGAATGTTGTCCGGTTAGTTAAATTAACCTAAACATGCCTTTCAATAACACTCAGAGGAGATTTTCGTTTTTTTTTTTTTTCAACTACTACTCCGTATTATTGCAATGTTTTAAATGGAAATCGGTTCTTGAACAAGTCCAAGTTTAATAAAGACATTGATATGCATATAAAAAATTGCAGGAGGATGTTTACTACCCACATACCTTTGTACAAGATCTACTATGGAATACTCTTCATTACTTTAGCGAGCCGATTATGACCCGATGGCCCTGCAACAAGATCAGAGAGAGAGCTCTTGACAAAGCAATCAAATACATGCGCTACGGAGCAGAGGAGAGTAGATACATTACCATAGGATGTGTTGAAAAGGTGAGCAATACAAACAAAACTAAATCTACATTAATATCGGCAGTTTGAGCTATCAAACTTGAAAACTAGATAAACTCCTAAGAATTATGGAACAAACAACTGAAACGGGAACTACAAAGGGTCCGTTTGTAATGTTGCAGTTTTTGGTTTTCGGATTTTGTTTTTAATTTCTGAGTGAGTTCTGGTCAATCTTGAGAACAAAAAATGAAAACAAAAACGGCAATGTTACAAAACGGGACCCTGCGCAAATAAGAAAACAAAACTTTCCTAAAACGGAAAAAATATAAAGTTTCGAGGCCTAAACAAAGGAATTTTTTTTTGCCTAAAATCAGAGCATATCACGGCAATAGCTCAAGTTTTCTTCCCATTCCATTTCCAAAGGATTGTTGATTGCAAAATGGATATCTACTTATCATCTTCAATGCAGAGTTTAACAATGATGGCTTTCTATGCACACGACCCTAACTGTGACGAGTTCAAGTACCACCTTGCCAGAGTTCCTGATTACTTGTGGTTTGCAGAGGATGGGATGAAAATGCTGGTTTGTGTCGTGAACTTATGAATGATCCATATTATAGAGGACTAGAATTTCTAAATTGTTCATTAAAAATTGCAGAGTTTAGGTAGTCAGATATGGGACAGTACTCTCGCAACTCAAGCACTTATCGCAAGTAATATGGTTGATGAATATGGGGATTCTCTTAAAAAAGCACACTTTTTTCATGAAAGAATCACAGGTTTTTTTACCCACGTCCAGAAAATGATTTTCTCGTTAACTTAATTCGATGCTTCAAATTTCCAATAGTAAAATTGTGTACCTGTTCTACTAAATTTGTAGGTTAAAGAAAATCCAAGAGGGGATTACAAGGCGATACCATAGTAAAGGATCCTGAACTTTTTCTGATCAAGATCAAGGTTGGGCTGTGTCAGACTGCACAGCCTTGGCATTGAAGGTGATTTGAACTTCTAAATTTTCCTATAATCATATAGCAAAAAAAATTACAAGAAATTACCAAATGAGATGTTAATATTAAGCAAATACCCATAATTTCCTTTTGCAGTGCCTACTGTTACTGGGACAAATGCCCCAAGAAATTGCAGGACAGAAACCACCGGTGGAGCGATTATACCAGGCTGTGAATTTTCTTCTCTCCTTACAAGTAAGAAAAACATACCATCCTTCACTTTTTCACATTGAAAATCAAGTTATGACACTCCTTTTTGTAGAGATATATATATATATATATGTATATGACATTTCTTTTTTGTGTTTTCTCTTCATCTAGAGTCCTTTAAGTGGTGGTTTTGCAGTTTGGGAGCCGTCAATTCCACAACATTATCTAAATGTAATCTTTTTTTTTCCCTTTACTTTGTGGTAGGGGAAAGGGAAAATTCAACGGCTTGCACCATTTTATTTGAGCTTTGATTCCAAAGTTTTCCAAAAAAAAAACCCTATAACATATCATTTTTTTTCAATTTCATAGGCTTTGAATCCATCGGAGATTTTTGCCGATATTGTTATTGAGAAAGAGTAAGTCCTTTTCAAACTTCTCCGATTCCATTATCATTATAAATCTCTATATCATGGCTATGGTCAATCCACATTGGCCATTTTGGGGTTCAGGCATGTTGAGTGCAATGGTGCTATTATCCAAGCCCTCCTCTTGTTCAAGCGTTTACATCCTGAGCATCGGGAGAAAGAAATAGAAGTTTCGGTAGCAAAAGCACTACGATTTCTTGAGGATAAACAACAGCCAGATGGTTCATGGTAAATACAAACCTACGTAAATATGTGTGTGTGTGTGTGTAACGAGCTATGGTATTGTGATTTAATATATACGATGATAATTTGCAGGTATGGATTCTGGGGAATTTGCTTCATCTACGCCACATATTTTGTGCTAGGAGGGCTAGCTGCTAGTGGAAAGACATACAACAATAGCCTGGCAGTTCGCAAAGCCGTGCAATTTTTGCTTTCAATACAAAATGAAGAAGGTGGTTGGGGAGAGGATCGTCATTCATGCCCAAGCATGGTTAAGTGTCCTACCTTAATTCTATGTTCGTTTGTAATTTGATCATTTTGTTTTTTCTTTAGACTCACTTTGGATGTTCTTATTAAACAGAAATATACACCATTGGAAGGAAATCGGACAAATTTAGTACAGACAGCATGGGCTATGCTAGGTTTAACTTATGGTGGACAGGTTAGTACCAATTTCTTCAAGTATTGAGGATAAAAAAAAAAAAAAATTCAAAAATGGCTCGCTGCATATTCCTAAAGCTCCTTACACAGATTACTGATCTCTTTAAAACTTTTTCTAATTATTAACTAGGCGGAGAGAGATCCAACACCGTTACATAAAGGAGCAAAATTATTGATTAACGCACAGTTGGATGATGGTGATTTTCCACAACAAGTAATTTTGCTTTGATATTAAACGTTGTTGGAAATGTCATAATGTTTAATTATGCTCTTGAGAATTTCTTATTTTGTGTCATTTTTTCTGAAAAAAGAGACTCTTAACGATGTAATTACCATACAGGAAGTTACTGGAGCCTTCATGAAGAATTGTACGCAGCATTACGCGCAGTATAGGAACATTTTTCCTATGTGGGCACTTGGAGAGTATCGCAAACATGTTCAGCAGCCTTCCGGAAAAACCCTTTTAAGGTCTATTCCCAAATGTAATATACTTACCACTATACAGTTCATCCATAATTTGTCTTAGTGAAGTATTGTAATAAGTGATCCATTTTTTTTTTCTTTTTTCTTTTTTCTTGTGTCCAATAATATTAGCATTGAAAATCCTCTGTATTTTGAAGTTACGTAGTCTCATTCCTCGTGTATCATTGAGAAACAATAAAGTATAACTGTAAAATATTATAGCAATATAAATCCTCTGTATTTTGAACTTGTGTGATCTAAGTCCTCATGTATAATTGAGAAACATGTTTGTCTCATTTCTTGTTAAATCTGTTGAACAAAATACTGATTCTAAACTCAATAGAGTAAAACAAAACAAATAAGTCAAAGCCAACAAAGACTATTAATTGCAAATGTTACACTTCGATTGGATTGGATTGAGAGAAATGGAGAGAAGAGAAGAGAAAGAGTACCACTTTCTCTCCTCTTTCTCTCCGGTTATCTCATTTGGTAATTTAAGTGGGGAGAGAAGAGAAGAGAAATGAAGAGAAAGCGGGGAGAAAGTGGAGAGAAAAGAGCCCAGTTTTGTTTCTCTCCAAATCGGAGAGATTCTGGAGAGAAAAGAAGAGAAACTTAATTAAATAATGTGTAAAAGACAAATACGCCCCAATATATTATTATTCCATCTAACATGTATCCCTAACAGAGGACAAAAAAGTAAATTGGTTATAAGTACTTTCTTTTCTTTTCTCTTATGATAGTTATCCAAACGAGAAAAAGTTATGTTTCTTTTCTTTTCTCTTCTCTCCTCTATTGTCTACCAAACATGATGGAGGAAACTCAACTTTCTTTTCTCTTCTCTTCTCTTGATAAGTTTCTTTTCTCTTCTCTCCACTTCTCTCAATCCAAACGAAGTGTTAATCTTCAATTGAATGTTTTTTTTTTTTTACCTTTTGCTTGGACACTAGAAATCGATAACTTAACTAAAGTTCATATTTCTTCGAGATATACAGCTAATTACTCAGAAACCTGGGGTAAGTCTCACTAATTTCTTCTTGTGATAGTGCATCCACAAAAACATATTGTGGTAAGCTCACTAGAATCACAAACATTAATAAGCATCTACATATGCAAATAGAGAAAGAGATGTGGATGAATTTCTCACGAGTAATTAGAAATAGTAATACTTGATCACGTCATACAATAATGTTATAAAATAATTCATTAGTGCCATGTGTCACTTTCTAAATATATATATATATATATATTGCTTACCTCAAATTACAGTAGCGGATCCCATTTCAATATACTAATCATTTGGACCCAAAGAATCTCCATTCTTCACCATTTTATTATTTCTATTAAACAATGTGTGTAACGCCCCAAATCCCGAAAATGGGGTTAGGATGATTAAGTAAGCCAACGGACTCTTAGAACATGTGAAAACAAAGACATTGAAAGGAAAAAAAAAAGCCAATCGATCGATCAGACATCCGGTCTACTGGTTTTTGGAATCCAGAGAACACATTTTGAAAAGACACAATCCAATCAACCGGTCGTAGGCCCAGTTGACTATGTTTGCAAAGGGGCAGTCAAAATATGGTCGACTGGTTCCCATATAGTCGAGTATATTTTTCATTTACTGAGAGCCCAAAACTCAGGGGTCCGACCCAATCAACTATTTTCGGAAATGCAGTCGACTCTTTTTGACACAAGGAAAATTGACTTCATTATTTTAACGAATCCAGTCAACTGGACCCCGTTCAGTCGACGTACTGTTTCTCAGCAGTAGAAAAATCTACAACACAACACCTATACCTTCACAAATCTAAGTCTATAAGCATGCTTCCAAACCAAAACTAAAAGAGAGTAAGGTATACGAAATACACTCTCAACCTAAACAGGATACAGGTAAAATCGAGGGGTTCAAATATTAACATATAGGCATGCAATCTTACAAAAAGGAGTGACTTATGTCACGATTACATACCGACACAAAGTATAAAGAATTCTAACAATATTTGGGAATCTAAATAGCAAGTCTAATATGAAGGGGATAACATGTACCCCATAACAACCATGAATTCAAGTTTAAAAATGAGTATGTACTAACACAAGTCCGATAACAAATCTACTATACGAAAGCATAACTTGCAACATACAAGACATGTAACGATGGTGATTCAAACCTAAGTGTAAAGGTTTCGAATCGAACTAAGTTATACTAAATGAAAAATTATTTCATAAGTACAAATTTCCACACACAATATCTTCAATCTTTGACTACATGAGTTGTCAAGACTGGGCCTTAGCTTGTTCAGTGTTTTCTAAAAAATGGGTTTAAAGTTCCCTGAGCATGATGGCCCAATAGAAGCATATATCTAACACTAACCAAACAATACATGCGTGAATGCAATGTTATGAAAACAATGCAATATCACCCGTGGCCTTTTCATGAGTTTTCCAAATACTCACTCTCAACACAACACCCGGTTAATGGAACACTACATATAGGGGCATAATCCACTTCATATGGGTCTTTAGCTTACGATTCCTATGGTTTACAAGACCAGGAGAGAGTTCCTAATGGATCCAATACGCACACATACCCACAACAGGGATTATCTAAACTTCAAATTCAAAACCATCTCGAGGAGGTTTTCATGATCTTTAAAATCCAAAAGTACCATAAATGGAGATCTTCCCCTTTTTAAATCGAAAGCCCCGCACATTGAAGTCCTTCACCCAAAATCTTTTCGTGTATTTTCCATGTTTATGCACGTGCTCATGCTCAATCTCATAATCATGCTTATGAAATGCTAATGAACAATATATTATGCTAATATGAATAATCTTTCATAAAATCCAAGCATAGGTAAGAAATTAAGAACCTCTACATAAACATGCTACCAAAAGTTCTATGAAAGCAAATAGGCATGTTTTCAACTTCCATTTAAACACATAACCACATAAGCATCTAGGGGAAAACATATAAACACCTAGATCCTTTGGGCAAAATTTGAAGAAAACTAGGTTTGGATTATTGACACGCCAAAAGTGCTCCGTACCAGTTATGACAAAAGTTAAAACATGGGAAGTGAAACATTTGAGCATACACTCCTTTCAATCCAAAATTCTCATTTTTGAATTTACTGGTCAAGTTTGACAACACAGGTACAAATGACCAAAATACCCCTATGACTAAAAATCCAAATATATTTCAAAAAAATCCCATATTTTCACGAGAGTACTGAAATCTTATATTAAATCACTACTTAAAATCTCAGGTTATTATAGTTTACTCCCCTTAATAGAATTTCTTCCGCTAAATTCAACAAGACTAATTAGTAAAGAGGTAACACTGTACCTTACCCAAGAAATGTAGTAACATTCCAACTCACAACGTGCAATTCCATTCTCATAAACCAAGCAAATTTCTCATTGTAGTAGCATTACTCAAAGCGATTTATATCAACCGTCCTCAACACAAATAACATTCTTAAGTTGGGTAATATCTTCGAATAGAATACTGTCCCCAAAATTCCAATGCACGAAAACGACACCCAAGCTTACAAAGTCTAAAAAGACATTCCTCAATCTTACACATATGCACCACAATATACATATATGTGAAGTTGGCGAATTAAGCTCCTTGTTGCTTCCCTTAACCAAAAAACCAAAAAGAATTAGTCATAAACATCATTTACCATAAGTTTACCCCTGCTTCACTAGGCCTTGCATGGCCTTCTCTTCAGCATGAAAAAGCCTTATGTGCCAAAGCTTAGTCGTATCAATAGCAGTCTCAACGATGGCTGCTATACCTACAATGGTCTTCCCTTGCAAGTAATACAAATTATTCCTACCAAGGCCCGTCATGATAACTAGAGCACTACGTGTCACCTTCAATACTCTGGCTTATATTAATACCTTGAAACCGTTAGATTCCAAAGCACCTAAGGAAATCATGTTCTTCTTCAAATCAGGGATATACCACACATTTGACAAATCCCTTATGGTACCATCAGGTAGCTTCAACTTGACTATTCCAACACCATTCTTCTCACGCGCATGATCATTCCCCATAAGGACTATTCCACAACTCATTATATCCAATGTAGTAAAATAATCCTTGTTAGGGTACATATGATAAGAACATGCCGAATCAAGAATCCACTCATCACTACAAGTACTCACTGTGGTAGCCAAAACAAAATCTGACTCATCATCTTCAACTTGGATCATGTTTGCATTATTCTTCCGGACAATCCTTCTACCAATGACCCAATTCATTGCAAAAAGCACACCCATCCTTCACCGAAATTCTTCTTCCATTGACAAAAGCTCCTCACGATTTGGAATGAGATTTGCTTCGACCCTTTCTTTTCTTTCTGCTCTCTGATCTATCCCTTATCGTCAAAAACTCGGATGTATCATTCTGGACTTGTTTGTCTCTTTTGAGGAATTCATTTTTCATTAAGGCATTCGTCACATCCTCCAACTTTAATGAATCTTTCCCATAAATTAAGGTCATTGCCATGTGTTCATATGAACTGGGTAGCGGAGTCAACAATACTAAGGCCTTATCCTCGTCCATAATTTCTTCATTCAAATTCAACAAATCGGCAAGCAATTTATTGAAGACATTCAAATGATCTAACATAAAAATACCCTCTTTATATGGAAAATGAAATAACTTCTGCTTCAAATTCAACCAGTTCTCAATTCTCTTCGTCATGTACTTGTCTTCAAGCTTCTTCCTTAACAATTTGGCCATATTCTTTCTCATCACAAAGTATTTGACTTCCTGTATGAGGCAGAGATGAATAGACCCACATGCCAATCTATTCATCTTTAACCGGTCTTGTTCAGTCATATTCTCCAATTTTCCCCTTCCAAAGTTATGTCCATGCCCTATTGAACAAGAGCGTCCATAATCTCACACTGTCACATCCCAAAGCTATTTGATCCATCAAAATTTTCTAATTCGACTTTAGCATTCAAAACAATCATCTTTGTTGCTTTTGTGCCTCAACCGGATTCCTTAGCATCAACTCCATCCTCCTTCGTACCCTTGCCTTCTTCCTCTATATCTCCAAGATCTCAACATGGATGCTCTGATACTACTTGGTTGTGCGAAAGCTCGTGATTCAAAATACAAACAAAGAATCCATATGAGAAAGAAATAATAAGAAAACAATAAACCAATCGCAAACACAGGACACAAAGATTTCACGTGTGGTTCGGCCAATGAAGCCTACGTCCATACCCCGGGAGCAACTCAAATTAATGCACAATGATGATGGTGAAAACAAATCTAAAGAGCATTACAATGCCTTCCAATATCTCTCTAGGTCAAAAGGTGAAAGATATAATATTCCAACACATGTAAATAACAAAATATTATGTGTACATAAGTAGCAACTTCCTAATCCACTTAGGAAACCAAAATATACCTAAAAAACCTACTTTTGCATAACAAAAAAAAGGCAATCTTGTGGTCGCTAGCTAAGTGAGATTTAGAATGCTACACAAAGCAAAGTAGCCAATTCCCACTCGTGCGGGCCGCTCGAGCGACCAATTCAACTTTTGATTTTTCTTTCTTTTCAAATGAGCCACAAAAAATCAACAATCTCCACCTTGGTAAAATTTGCAGGCTACAAACCTCACCAACCACATCCAACATCACCACCATTTCCAACATAGCATGAACACCATGCTAAATCCAAAACAGCCTTCTCCTTGCTCTGAGCAAACACACATTTAAGTGTGAACAATATTGGCCAAGTTCAAATAATGTTGAAACTTAACCCCACTTACCACCTTGGTTAACATATCTGCCGGATTGTCAACCGTTCCAATCTTTTGGAGTAAAATGCTCACTTCATTAATGATTTCTCGCACAAAATGAAAACATGCATCAATATGCTTGATCCTAGCATGATGAACTTGGTTTTTCGCTAAATGTATGGCACTTTGACTATCGCAAAATACTTCCAAATTCTCCCGATGAATGCCCAAGTCTTCAATCAACGCATTGTAGACACCCCAATTTTGACCAAACGTCAAATCCAGGGATTGGTTACGTCTTAAGACCGATGATGATGATGATTGGTGAAATTCAGAGATTTTCCAGAAAATTCAAATCCTTCAAAGATTCTTCAAATAAAATTTCAAATTCAAAATAATACAAGGAGAAATTGGGTATTCGGGAGAAACCTGAACGTTGAAGAATGTATGAGAAAATCAGTCTGGGGATTTATCTTAAGAGAGAGAGAGAGAGAGAGAGAGAGAGAGAGAAAATGAAAAGAAATTTGAAAAGAAAAGAGAAAAGGATGAAAGAAAAGAAAAGAAAGAAATAAATAAAATGATGTTTGGGAATATATACCATCCATATGGGTATATTCTAATAAAGTACATTACAAATATAAGTACATTAGTATATACTTTACTAAATAATTAAGTTTTGTTAACATATATTTTGAAAATTAAAAAGAGGGCAAAATTCTGTTAGCCGTGGCACGCTGCAAAGCCCCCGACAGTCAGTGAGTGCCGCTCGGCACTCAGCGAATGCCGCAGGCAAGTCATCGAGTGTCGCGTGTTGTAACAGACTGCTTTTCTTACATGTTCTAGAAGAAAACTTTGCACATGGGTTTTCACCCGAATTTACCCATTTAACCTTGTCATATTGGTCTATATAAACAGACCTTCATCTCCATTATTAGGACTTTTGGAACTTTCTTTCACTTAATCTTTGAATCAAAGAGAGATACAAGAGTTATATATATAATAGAGAGAGAATTGGGAGAAGAGGAAGAGAGTTTTCTTGAAGAATTTGAAGAATTGGAGAAGAGCTTGAAGATTTTTGGAAGAGCTTCCCAAGAAATAGAAGAAATCCTTGAGGTCATAGAGGTAACCTCCCAATCCTTGGTAGAATTAGGCAAATTCAATCACAAGTTCATAGTTCTAGGAACTTTACACATTTTCAAAACCTCTCTTCCTACCTCATTTCATCACACACCACTTAGAGCTTGTGATTGAATCTCATAACATTTCATTAATTTGGATCCAATTGATGCCTTGGGTTGAAGATAAGTTTGATTTTGAAGAATTTGTGTTCCAATTTCTCTAAGTAAACTTTGATTCTTTATTTCTATTTTTCTCTTAAAATTCATGAGATTTTATATATCTTATTGAGTCTCTTTGAGTTTGATTCTTTAGTTTCCTATGATCCTATGATCCATATGGAGATTAAAGTGAATCATAGTCATATTTACACATAGTTGGTTGAATTCAAATCTCAACTCATGATTTGAATCCCCTTACTAAGAATCTTATGGGATTCATGCTATATTTCATAGAGGTTTATGTAAAATTTTGATTTCATTTAGTCTCCAAGGACCATTAATTTGAGAGGGGATTAGGATGTCATGACTCTATATTCCTCAAGGATCATATGTTTGAGAGAGGAATTAGATGTAGGTTTTCATAGTTTATATTCAAAATTCATGAGATTAAGTAAGACCTTAGGATTCTCTTGTTATGAGATCTATGATGGAATTCCATGAAGGCTAAATCCATGAACATCTTCATATTTCATTATTTACTCCAATAATCATAATCATACTTGATTCTAGTTCTCTCTAGAATCATGGATTAAGTTTGATTCAAAATATGAACATCAATTTAACAAAAGTGTAGTGAATCCATAAACCAATTGTGATAAAAGATTTTTATAAAATCATGGTTCATTGGAAATTGGATGAGACCAATTGGAGGATGTTCATAACTCATTTAATCACCTCTGTAATTTTTTGTTTTGATGAAATTCCATGCTTAAGATGGTTTGGTCTTATGATTTCAAAATAAGCAACTCTCTGTCCAAAATTTCAGAACAGTAAGTCCATTTTAAAATTAATAAATCAAAACCTTAATCGAACTTCCTTGGACTCTAATAATTTTTTCTAAGTACTTCAGTGTGTTAGGAAGATACTCTAAAAAGATCTAAGTGTGTCTCATTTTTTTACTATTTTTAGAAAATCATTTAAGATCTCTGGACAGAGAGTTGCAGATTCCTGAGTGATGTCTAGTGTTTTCCATATTCCCAGAGATCGAACCATTCAAACCTTGATTTTCTTTTTGGGTTAGAAACTAGACTCACAGAAATATATCACATCCAAAAATCATTAAGATCCAACCGTTGGAAGTATGGTTTCTCTATCCTTTAAAATCTGGTCTACTCTCTGTAATTTAGGAAAAGCAGTCACTATTTTGTCTAATCTTATTTATTTCAACTTAGATGGTCTCTTAATGTCTTAGGACTCAAACCATGTTTTGAATAAAGATAATTAAGCTTAAAGCCAGAGACTAAGTGATCCAAGTTAGTGAAATAATTCATAGCTTTTCCTTATACATATCCATGCATTCATTCATGTATGTTGGTACTTGTGATTAGGACTTATTTTGCATTTGTTTAAGTTGCATTTTATTGACTTAGTTGTGAGTTCCTTATGATCATGTTGGGGTTATACCATCTCTATGTGGACATTACATTGGCTCTTAGTTGAGCCTTTTATATCTATGGAGATGTTGTGCTTCCCAACTAATTAGAAGGAATCCATAAATAGGTCAATTTCCTCTCTATTTGATAGATTTAAGCTAGAAGATTAAGATTGATTATTTGATATTATATCTTGTTTGAAGCATGTGGACTAACTCTTTGTTTTGTAGCGCATTTGAGGTACAATTTCTCAACCTTTCCCTAGTTATTCTATTCTTTGATTTTATTAATTTTCGACTCCATGCGCGACACCTTAGCTTAGGTCTTGCCTAATGTATATATGTGATTAGAGACATTTTTCCTAGGATTTCTATTCTTTGTATGCATTGCACATTTCCTATATTGCGGCTGGATCCCGGGTAAGTTCTCTAGTTCCCTTCTCGCACATCATTTTGCTTGCTACTTGAATTATGTGGCTTATGAATGATATTTTACCGTTAACCCTTTTGACATGCTTGTGATATGTATACTTATATCTATGAATTAATTGAGGGCATGCTTAGATTATTAATTCGATTAAAAAGGATGATGACTAGAGGCCTATCACGAGATACGATGAAAGGGGGTGTTTTAGTCCGCCGAGCTCCTTCCCCTTTCATTCCATAATCCCCGGACCTAGAATTTCGGGTTTCGCAAAATTTCCCGTTAAAAATTAAGTGGCGACTCATTGATTTTGAATTTGAATTTGAAAATTGTTTTAAAAAAAACAAAAGTGGGCCCAAATGCCGATATCCACACCCATGCAACCAAATAGCCTCTTTCATGGTCTTTGCGAATGCCACGTATTTGGATTCCTTGGTAGACATCGCTACCGTGGATTGCAATGTCAACCTCCAACTGACTAAACCACTTGCCATAGTAAACAAATACTGAGTAGTAGATCGTCTCTTATCAAAATCACTCGCATAGTCTGAATCCACGTATCCCTAGAGAAATCTTCCAACATCTTCATTCTTTTCAAATGTCAACCCCCTATCCCCTGTACCATTGATATACCTCAATACCCATTTTATAGTTTCCTAATGCTTCTTCCCTGGATCATGCATATAACGACTACCCATACTAACAAGCTGGATAAATATCGGGTCTGGCACATACCATGGCATACATGAGGCTTCCAACAATACTTGCATATGACACTTGGGCCATATACCTCTTTTCTTCATCAATTCTCGGAGATAACTTCTCACTTAACTTGAAGTGGGAAGCCAATGGTGTAGAAACTGATTTTGTGGTCTCTGCCATACCAAACCGTTGCAACACCTTCTTCAAATACTATTTTTGTGTCAACTAAAAAATTCTAGTAACCTTATCTTAAGTAACCTCTATGCCTAAAATCTTCTTGGCTTCACTAAGATTCTTCATCTCAAATTCACTATTCAATTTGTAATTTAACTTAGCTATCTCCCCAACACTTAAGAGTACGTAAATGAAGGCTCCATCCTGTAGTTTACAAAAGTACACACAATGATCAAATTGACTTCTAGTAAACTTTTTTACCTTCATAAACTTGTCGAATCGCAAATACCATTGCCTCGGAGATTGTTTCAAACCACATAGGGACCTTTGCAACTTACATACCATATCCTCATTGCCAGTAGCCTTGAACACATCCAGTTATGTCATATCAATTTCCTCATCCAAATCCCTATGTAGAAAAGTAGTTTTCACATCGAGCTATGCCAATTCCAAACCAAATTGTGTAACCAAAGCTAGCAAAACTCGAATTGAGGAATGCTTCATAACCGTCGAGAGCACCTTATTGTAGTCAATACCTTCCTTTTGAGCATACCCCTTTACAACCAACCTAGCCTCGAATCTCACATTGTTTTCCCATAAGCTTCTTCCTTCTTCGCATACACCATTTATACCCATATATTCTCTTTCCCTTTGGTAACTCAATGAGTTCCCTCGTTTTATTCTTATGGAGAAAATCCATCTCTTTTCCTATGGCCTTATTCTACTCCACCTTTTCCAAACTATGCACAGCTTCTTGGTATGTAGAGGGAATTTTTCATCAACAATCGGTAGAGTATGAACAACCACAAATCGAACTAACTTTTTTCATCTCTCTTCCTGGTCTACTAGTTGCAATTATTTCTTTCTTTTGTGGAAAGCTTTTAAGAGAAGCCTCTACCTCATCATCTTCTTCAAAGTCCCCTTCGTCTTCATCTTTTGAATGAGTGTCTTGTGAACTAGAACCTGTTGGACTATACTCTACTTGCAGCACAATACTGCCATATCTATTTTTTCACTCGCCTTATTCTTCTTCCCATTAGTAACCAATTTACCTGCATTGAAGGTAACATCCCTGCTAAGAACCATCTTCTTCAAAGATGGACACCAAAGTCTAAACCCCTTTACTCTACTACTGAAGCCCAGAAAAAATGCTTCCTTTTCCCTTGAGTCGAGTTTGCCATCTTCCGTAACATGAAAGAAATCAGGGCAGCCAAATATTCGTACAGAATCATAATCATTAGTAGTTTTACCAGTCCATACCTTAATGGATGTCTTGCCCCCAATCGCAATGAAAGGAAGTTGGTTAATTAGATTACCTATATAAGTAACAACTTTTGCCCAAAATTTCTTTGTCAAACCAGCATTGGACAACATGCATCTCACATTCTCTAGCAAAGTTCTATTCGTCCTTTTTGGTACACAATTTTGCTGTGGAATCTTTCTAACGGTAAAATGCCACATTATCCATTCCTTCTTACATAACTCTAGGGCTAAATTTGACTTGTACTCTCCACCATTGTCAAATCTCAACACCTTTATCTTCTTGCCCGTTTGAACCTCAATCATCTTTTTCCAAGTCAAGAAAACTTCAAGTACCTCATCTTTGTGCTTCATCGTGTAAATCCAAAGTCTTCTTGAGTAGTCATCAACAAATGTCACAAACCAATTCCTTCCACCCAATGATGCAGTCTTTGTAGGACCCCAAACATCCGTATTCACCTAATCCAATATTCCTTCCGTTTGGTGGACGACCATGCCAAACTTCACTCCGGTATGTTTTCCCAACACACAATGCTCATAGAAGTCTAACTTGCAAAACTTGGTAACTTTATATAGCCCTTGCTTCACTAGGCCTTGCATGGCCTTCACTTCTGTATCGCCAAGCCTCCTGTGCCAAAGCTTAATCGTATCAACAGTAGTCTCAATGGTGGCCGCTCCGCCTACAATGGTCTTTCCTTGTAAGTAATAAAAATTATGCCTCCTAAGTCCTTCATGACAACTAGAGCATAACATGTGACCTTCAATACTCTGGCTTCCATTGATACCTTGAAATTGTTCAATTCCAAAGCACCCAAAGAAATCAAATTCTTCTTCAAATCTGGCACATACCACACATTTAACCAATCCCTTATGGTAACATTATACAGCTTCATCTTAACTACTTCATCACCCTTCTTCTTACACGCATGATCATTTTCCACAAGGATTGTTCTACTACTCATTACATCCAATCTAGTAAAATAATCCTTATTAGTGTTCATCTAATAAGAACACGCCAATAAGAACATGTTGAATAAACTTATCATCTTCAACTTGGGTTACATTTGCATTAGTCATCTCCTTGTTTTTAACCTTGGACAATCCTTCTTCCAATGACCCAATTGTTTGCAAAAGCACACTCATCCTTCGCTAGTATTCTTCTTCCATTAACAAAAGCTCCTCTCGATTTGGAATGAGATTTGCTTCAGCATTTTCCTTGCTTTCTGCTCTCCGATCTACCCCTTATCGTCAAAGCCTCGGATGTATCAGTTTGGGCTTGTTTGTTTTTTTGCTGAATTCATTATTCATTAAGGCATTTGACACTGTCACACCTCAGAGTAGCAAAAATTAGCAGGAAAATTCCGTAAGCCATGACTAGATACATTAACTGATTGCCCACAAACACACTAGATAAATAAGAGAGTAACTTAAGTAGAAACGTAAACTGAATATACATCAAAATATTACTAGCTATTACATCAGAGTTTAAAGTTTCAAAAGATAAGAAGAACAAAAGAGATTAAGGCGCTGGACGCTGTTTACATCTTTGTATGTAAAGACAAGAGAAAGTGTAAGATCGTTAAAGTAAGGTGTGTGACGCCAATTTACAACTTAGTACAAATGGACAAAATGCTATAAAGAACAACTAAGTCTTCTTTCTTGAAGTCGCGCCTTTAACTGGCATAGCCGTGACCTTCAGTATTGTAGGCCTCTCCTTCGAAGGCATCCTCTTCGTAGGCTCCTCCCTGATACTCCTCCTCCAGATAATCATATCCTGTATAGTCTAGACATGGGAATGTCCAAGACGTAGTATGTTGTTAGCTTTAATAAAAGCTAATTGAGAGTCCTAATCGAACACTCCTAATATAAAATATGTATCCGAAAGTACACAGTGACTAGTTACGATGGTTGAATGAATTATAATTAGATCGTACGTAAAACTATGCATCATCGATATATTCGACTTCACTCGATTTAACATTCGACTTACTTAACTTTGTTACATTACCAGTGTAGCGTTTTTGGCTTAGAGTGACTCACCCAGTGGGTCGAGCTATGGTTACTTTACTATCATTATTTGCCTCTCTGTGGCCATAGTAATCTCGCTTTACAAGCTAACCATGTACTCTAGGTTCTCGGGACCTTGCCTTATGAATATCATTACCGATTTGCAAAACGGTTACTTGATTATCATTAGGCATTGCGACTGCCGTAGTAATCTCGCCTTACAGGTTGTTCGTGTTTATTTATTTCTCGATGTATTCTTATCAACATGGTTACTTTGCTATCGTCTTTGCCTCTCCGTGGTTATAGTAGCAATCATCGCTGACATGTGATCCTGTAATTCCATTTGACAGTACCGACTTACTACATATCAACTTTCATACCTCCACCACTATACGTATTTCAAATGTATACAGACTTGGTCTCTGCGACCGTTCGACTCTATACCCGTACACGTTGACTTGACGTTATGACACTGACTCCTACATGAGGTGTATCATATGTTATGCACAAGGTACAAGTTAATTAAATAGGTACTATTTAATTCTTGAAATTTAGTACGAACCTAAGCTCGTAGTACCACATGTTAAAGCATGAGTTTAACCGGACTGATAATAATATTGAACAGAAATAATAATAATAATAACGGAGATAATATGTTTGAGGTGCAACATATCAACATGAGGGTTAAATCTGGAATAAATAATAATAATATCATTATTATTAATGGAATAATAAAACGGACAATAATATGCTCGAGACACAACATATTAACGCATGAGTTTTAATCGACGATAATAATAAATACTATTAACAATAATAATTATAATAATAATAATAATAATATAATTCATGATACGGACCTAGTTAGGGGTATCACACGTTAAAGCGTGAGAATTAATGACTAACTAATAAGACATTAATAATAATAATAATAACAATAACAATAATAATTATGACAACGGGATTCATAATACGGACCTAGATTAGGGACACCACATGTTAAGCACAAGACTTTCTATAAATAATAATAAACAAGGATAATACGGACATTAATCTAATTATACCAAGTGAGTTAGGAGCTCACCATAGGTTCGGGGTCGCAGTGTGGTTTGAGATTTCTTCCTTTCTTTTCTTTTCTTTTCTTTTCTCCTTCACTCTCTCGGCCTAACTTTCTCTGTCTCTATTTTCTTTCTTGCCAAAGAATGAGAGTGAGGGGGTTTTATAGGGGGAGGGGGTCTCTATATATTCATACATATATACCACACACAAGCACACATGCACTCATCTTAAAACACCTCACACAAACACTCAAGCACACAATACACCTCACATGGACACTTACACAAACATTCAAGCACACAACATACCTCACATGGACACTTACAGAAACATTCAAGCACACAACACACCTCACATGGACACCCACACAAACACTCAAGCACACAACACACCTCACATGGACACCTACACAAACACTCAAGCACACAATACACCTCACATAGACACCTACACAAACACTCAAGCACACAACATACCTCACATGGACAACTCCCCACTACTTGATAGGGGTTGTTTGGCGATTGGCTTAGGGTACAAGCATGGTTGGGTAACACAAGGATAATTACGGGTTCTGAAATAATATTAATTATAGTGGAACTCTTATAAATATAGTTCGAGACTAGAAATTATATTGATAAAATATAATCAAAATTACAGGTATTACAATATCCACCTCTTACCAAAGATTTTGTCCTCGAAATCTGAGCTAGCTAGTCACTAAACAAAGCTAGAAACTTCTCGCACATTTTCTATTCCAACTCCCAAGAAGCTTTACGTTCATCATGGTGTACTCCAGACATCTTAGGTGGTAGTGCAAGTCGGTAGGCTACTTTTCCCACGCGCTCTAAAATTTCGAACGGTCCAATGTAGCGTGGTGACAACTTTCCTCATTTTTGTCTGAATCTGACAATGCCTCGCACCGGAGATACTTTGAGAATTACATGATCTTTAATACTGAACTCTAATTCCTTGTGGTGCTTATCTGTGAAGCTTTTTTGCCTGCTCTATGCTGCTTTCATCTTTTCTTTTACGATGTTGATCTTTTCATTCATCTCTCGAACCATTTCCGGTCCTAGAAGTTTATTGTCTCCAACTTTCGCCCAACACAACAGTGATTGGCACGGTCTTCCATATAGTGCCTCAAATGGTGCCATCCCAATGCTCGAATGATAACTACTATTGTACGTGAACTCTACCAATGGCAGGTGTGTCTCCTAAGAACTCTCAAAGTCTTTGGCACAAGCTCGAAGCATGTCTTCCATTACTTGGTTGACTCATTTTGTTTGTCCGTCGGTTTGGGGATAAAATGCTAAACTTAACTTCAATGAAGTTCCCATTACTGCTTGTAAGCTTTCCCAAAATCCTAATGTAAAACGCGAGTCGTGATCTAATATAATCGATACAAGCACTCCATGTAGTCGTATGACTTGCTGTAAGTATATTCTGCTTATCTTCTTAACCAGGTACGTCATATTATAGGCGATGAAATGAGATGATTTGGTGAGTCGGTCCATGATCACTCAAATAGTGTCATGATTCTGTTATGATCTTGGCATTCCTATAACGAAATCCATAGTAATGTGTTCCCATTTCCATCAAGGAACTGGCAGTGGTTGTAATAACCCTACTGGCCTTTAGTGTTCTGCTTTGACTTGTTTGCAGATTAAACATTTGGATACGTGATCTGCTACCTCTCTTTTCATTCCTTCATACCGGAAGTTTCTTTTCAAGTCCCTATACATTTTTGTTCCTCTAGGGTGGACCGTCATTCTTGACTTGTGCACTTCATTTAGTATGTTCTTCCTTAAGTTGTCCTCATTAGGCACACAAAGTCTATGAGGCATCTAAATCCTCCATCTGCCCCAATATTCCATTGTGTTGGTCCTTTGCTAATGCTTTCTCAAACCATTGACAAAGTCCTTCGTCCTTTCCTTGAGCTTCAAGGATGCAATTTATAAGTGTCGACTGTACTACAAGACATCTGAAAAGTTTTCCTTCACTAGATTTGACAGTTTAAAAGTCAAATTCGGCTAGTGTTTCAAATTTTCTCCACTCTTTGACCAAAGAGAGGATATAAGTAGTTTGCGAGGTTTTCGGCTTAGTGCGTCGGCAACTACGTTTGCTTTACCAGGGTGGTATTGCAAATTGAAATCATAGTTCTTCAATAATTTCATCCAACGTCGCTGCCTTATGTTCTGCTCCTTCTGAGAGAACAAGTATCTCAAGCTCTTGTGATCTGAAAATAAATTGAACTTCTCTCTGTAAAGGTAATGTCTCCAAATCTTGAGAACAAAGATGATTGTGGCTAGTTCGAGATTGTGTGTAGGGTAGTTCATCTCTATTGGTTTCAATTATCTTGATCCATATGTTATCACTCTTCCATCTTGTATGAGCACACATCCAAGTCCTTGATGTGATGCATCGCTATAAATGGTGAACTGCTCACCGCTCTTTGGTATTGCAAGCACTGGCACCGAGGTTAATCTTTCCTTCAGCTCTTAAAACAAGCGTTCATGCTTGTCTTTCCATTCATACTTCACATCCTTCCTGGTTGGATTGGTCAAAGGGGATGCAATCTTAGAGAATCCTTTAATGAATCTTCAGCAGTACCCGGCTAAATCAAGGAAACTCTTAACTTCAGTTGCAGTGTTCGGTTTATTCTAATCCAAAATAGCATCTATCTTGGTTGAATCCACAACTATCCCATCTTATGAGACAGTGTGGCCCAAGAATTTAACTTCCTTTATCCAAAATTTACACTTGCTGAACTTCGCATACAAGTGGTTGTCTTGAAGCGTCTGTAGTACGATCCTCAGATGTTCTTTGTGTTCTTCCTGGTCTTTGAATAGATCACGATGTCGTCTATGAACACAATCATAAATTGATCCAAGTAGTGCTTGAACACTCTATTCATTAAATCCATGAATATAGCTGGGGCATTCATTAGTCCAAATGACATGACTAGGAATTCATAGTGCCCATATCTCGTTTTGAAGGCTGTATTTGATACGTCCTCAAGTCAAACCAATAGTTGGTGGTATCCGGATCATAGATCTATCTTAGAGAAGGTCGTCGCGCCATACAATTGATCAAATAGGTCATCAATTCTAGGAAGTTCTTGATTGTGACCTTGTTCAACTCTCTATAGTCAATACAGAGTCGAAGTGTCCCATCCTTCTTCTTAACAAATAACACAGGTGCTCCCCAAGGTGACATGCTTGGTCAAACGAACCTGAGATCTTCAAGTTCCTGGACTTGCTTCTTTAATTCTTGCATTTCTGTCGATGCCATCCGATATGAGGTCTTAGATATCATTAGGGTACTAGGTACCAGCTCAATACAAAAGTCGATGTCTCTCTTGGGTGGTAGTCCTAAGATTTCCTAGAATACGTCCTCAAAGTCTTGAACTACAGGGATTTGTGCAATTAGAATTTCTGAACTTATGCTTCCAAGGGTAGCTAGATAGCTAGTTAGGAAGATGTTGCACAAAGGATCGCATTGGATTTAAATGGTTGGCTTTCGGGTATCAAAAAAGTATTAGACTTGCTAACAAAGTCTAATTTGCTTGGTATTTTGTGAGCCAGTCAATTCTTAAGATTAAATAGAATTCCTTCATCGACAGAACTATCAGATCAGCGGAGAGGTTCTGATCTTCCAAGTTTAAAGTACAATCCTTACACACTTTTTCCAACTTAATGTTCATTCCTAAGGGGCACATAACATTCAGAGCTACATCAAGCATTTGGGGTACTAAACCCAACCGTTGTATAATCTTAATAGAAATAAAGGAATTGGAAGCACCAGTATTGAACAAAGCTTTAACCTGACTATTAAACAGTGTGATGGTACCTTCCATATTTTGCTGTTCTCTTTCATCGAATCTGGCTTCCTCTGTGATAATGTCATTTAGGTGGGCTTGCTTGGGTTGACCCTAAGTGGATGCTCCATAATATCCGCCTTGAGGCGCTCGATAATCCCTGGATCCACAATTATAGCAGACGGTGTCCTCTTGGCTTCTCCTTGGGGCTTGGCTGTCCTTGGACCTGTGTCTGGGTTTCCCATAATTGAAGCATCCCTCGTTATTGGCTCCAGTGGTAGAAGGTGGTCCTCTTAGGGGTTGTGCATGGCGTGCAATCGGTCAGATCTGAGGGAACGTGAGATGTAGCTTCCTTTTGCCAGTACAATTATAATTATTCCCTTAGAATCTCATTGGGGGTCTTGGTCCATAGTTACCTGGGTTATTTCTGAACAGTGGTCGATTTCCAAAACGTCCTCATTCTCGACCATTGATTTTCTCGTGGCCGATTGCCATGCTTACCATGGCTTTGAAGGTCAGGCCTTGATTGTTGAGAGTCATGCGTTGAAGTGGTAGGGATAGGCCTTGGTAGTACTATCGGTTTTCCTTCTCCGGGGTATCAATCATGTGACGGGCAAAGCGGGATAATTTTTTGAACTGCACTGTATATTTCCTCACAGTTTGATTCCCTGTGTTATTTTGATAAACTCCCTCTCTTTCTTATTCCTCTCTGTCTGTGGAAAATAATTCTCCCAGAACAGCTCTTTAAATGTAGCCCAAGGCATTCTTCTAATTGCTGCTTCTCCTACTGTTGCTTTCTCTGATTCCCACCAATCGGCTACCGTGTACATTAACTAGAACGTCGCCAGTCGACGCCTCTCGATCTCTGTACATCCCAGTGTGTCGAGGATCGCCTCCATTTCCTGGAGCCACTGTTCTACATGCCATGGCTCGACATCTCCGTCGAACTTCTCAGGATGAAAATGACAGAAACGCTCTACCACTCTATCCTCTACAAGTCTTGGAGGTGGTACGGGGCGGTTCCCATTATTCGCGTTATTATTGTCGTTGTTGTTGATGTGTTCTAGTCTCCATACAAAGGCCTCAAATAGACCAGTAGGATGAGCGACTGCGGGTGCTGGGGGTGCAACCTCAATTTGCCCAGCGAGATTGTTACGGGTATTCCTATTTCTCCCTACCATAGTGATCCGTGTATTGGTGTACCTACATAGACATCTATTGGTTACTACTAGTATACGCACGCACATCTACAAGTTTATCACTGAAACATGTACGTCGAGATATGAAATTTAATAAAGTAGCAAAAATAATAAAACTAGAAACATCAAGATCATTAGACCAAAGTATATACCAAAAGGTAGATTTCAGTAATAGTTTAGAGGTTACAGGGCCGATTTACAACATCTAGGATGCATGGATTACAAAATGGGAATATTACCTTAACACATGCATCTTACAAAAAATAGGGTTAGTAACCCAAGTTAATACATATATAAACATAAAAATGGGGCTACTATCCCATCCTAATACATCATTCCTAATAATTACTGCTTGTGAGCCCTAATCCAGCTCTTACGGATCTTACGAGTCTTGTTCCAATAATCGCCATCATTGTCGGACTCTAGAGATGGTGCATCATCTCTACTGGTGATCTCTTATGGTCGGACCCAATCAAGGTATGGATCAAACTCATCCTCATCGTCTACGTCCTCATCATCCTCATCATCGTCGAGCTCATCTACTATCCCAAAATGCCACAAAGGAGGCGGGCCTATCACATGTGGTACCGGGTCTTCCTCGATGTCAACCTCCTTAATGACTGGCACATCTGCCATTGGAGCTATCTCATGCTCCTCATCTGGCTCATCATATTCTATTGGCTCCACCTCAGGCTCTTCGTTGTCACTATCTCCCTCATTAGGGTCTTCCTCAGGGTCTTTATCCTCATCAGGCTCTCCTTCCTCATCAGACTCTTCCTCTTCATCAAACTCCCTCTCTACAGCCTATGCGACGGAGGCTAAACTTGTTGCCTTGGCCGTGGCCTCAGCCAACTCAACTTCTCCTATCTCAAACCCATCAGGATGTGCTACCATATCTGCAGCCCACTTTGTGGCTATCCGTGCTATATCAGTCGTAATCCCTGCTAGAGGTATTTAAGGTACTACAACATCAACTATTATGTCTCCTACTTCCTCTACAATATTCCCTGTTGGTGGAAGTGGGGGTGTCTACGGTAGTGATTTTGTCGGAGGTGGCGGGGACATCCTCTAAACTTTCAAGAGTAGTCTCAGAAAGGCATGGCAATCCTTTAGTAGCTTTAGTGTCTCTGCCTCAATGCGCATGGTGGTATCCATGCGGTAGACGACCTCTCTGCGCATGATATTGGGATCCTAGATCCCAACCCTGTGTATATCATACCATAGGTCATCTAATACAGGGATACCACCATGCACATTAAGGCAGAGACATAGGTCAGTTTCAATGTTGTTAGCGGCAGTCTGTCGAATCCTTGATAGATAGTATATCGGGTCTGCCAGCTCTATATGTTCCACTTAAATGTACGATCCTCCAAAAGCATCTGGGACGAAGATTGGATCCATGCTACCTGTCTAACAAAAGTACCATCTTAGTGTGAGCACTATTCGAAAGTATCTTAGAGTTCCCAATATAGAGGTGTAGGACAAATAGCGAGCACGCCTAAATAAACCTAGTGCTCGAATATCAAAAATTCTGTCACGTCCCAGATTAGCATAAATTAGCAGGAAATGAAATTTTCCTTTTTGGGTCCATAAGCCATGACTAGTTACATTAATTGATTGTCCACAAACACACTAGATAAATAAGAGAGTAACTTAAGCAAAAGCGTAAACTGAATATACATCAAAATATTACTAGCTATTACATCAGAGTTTAAAGTTTCAAAAGATAAAAGAACAAAAGAGATTAAGGCATTGGACGCCGTTTACATCTTTATATGTAAAGACAAAAAAGAAGTGTAAGATCGTTAAAGTAAGGCGTGTGACGCCAATATACAACTTAGTATAAATGGACAAAACGAACTAAGTCTTCTTTCTTGAAGCCGCGCCTTTAACTGGTATAGTTGTGACCTTCAGCATTGTAGGCCTCCCCTTCAAAGGCTTCCTCTTCGTAGGCTCCTCCCTAATAGTCCTCCTCCGGATAATCATATCATGTATAGTCTAGACATGGGAATGTCCAGGGCGTAGTATGCCTTTAGCTTTAATAAAAGCTAAGTGAGAATCCTAACCGAACACTCCTAATATAAAATATGTATCCGAAAGTACATAGTGACTAGTTACGACGGTTGATTGAATTATAATTAGACCGTGCGTGAAACTATGCATCATCGATATATTCGACTTCACTCGACTTAACATCCGACATACTTAACTTTGTTACATTACCAGTGTAACGTCGTTGGCTTAGAGTGACTCACCCAGTGGGTCGAGCTATGGTTACTTTACTATCATTGTTTGTGTTTCCGTGGCCATAGTAATCTCACTTTACAAGCTAACCATGTACTCTAGGTCCTCGAGACCTTGCCTTATGAATATCGTTGCCGATTTGCGAAACGGTTACTTTACTATTGTTAGTCGTCGCGACTGTCGTAGTAATCTTGCCTTACAGGCTAACCGTGTTTATTAATTTCTCGATGTATTTTTATCAACATGGTTACTTTGCTATCGTGTTTGCATCTCCATGGCCATAGTAGCAAACATTGCCGACATGTAATCCTATAATTCCATTTGATAGCACCGACCTACTACATATCAACTTTCGGACCTCTGCAGTCAACTATACGTATTTTCAAATGCATACAGACTTGGTCTCCACGACCGTTCGACTCTATACCCGTACACGTCGACTTGACGTTACGACACCGACTCCTACATAAGGTTATCATATGTTATGCGCGAGGTACAAGTTAATTAAACAAGTACTATTTTATTATTGAAATATAGTACAGACCTAAGCTCGTAGTACCACATGTTAAAGCATGAGTTTAACCAGACTGATAATAATAACGAACAGAAATAATAATAATAATAATAATAATAATAATAACGAAGATAATATGTTTGAGGTGTAACATATCAACATGAGGGTTAAATCTAGAATAAATAATAATAATAATAATAATAATAATAATAATAATAATAATAATAATAATATCATTATTATTAATGGAATGATAAAATGGACAATAATATGCATGGGGCACAACATATTAGCGCATGAGTTTTAATCGATGATAATAATAAATACTAATTAACAAAAATAATAATAATAATAATAATAATAATAATAATAATAATAATAATAATAATAATAATAATAATAATAGAATTCATGATACGGACCTGTTTAGGGGTATCACATGTTAAAGCGCAAGATTTAATGACTAACTAATAAAATATTAATAATACTAATAATAATAACAA
This sequence comes from Hydrangea macrophylla, assembly GCA_033977485.1. Taxonomy (NCBI): domain Eukaryota; kingdom Viridiplantae; phylum Streptophyta; class Magnoliopsida; order Cornales; family Hydrangeaceae; genus Hydrangea; species Hydrangea macrophylla. The sequence continues at coordinate 6,370,440 of CM066996.1, read as the reverse complement.
TAATAATAATGACAATAGGATTCATAATACGGACCTAAATTAGAGACACCACATGTTAAGCACAAGACTTTCTATAAATAATAATAAACAAAGGATAATACGGACATTAATCTAATTATACCAAGTGAGTTAGGAACTCACCGTAGGTTCGGGGTCGCGGTGTGGTTTGAGATTTCTTCCTTTCTTTTATTTTATTTTCTTTTCTTTTCTTTTCTTTTCTCCTTCACTCTCTCGGCCTAACTTTCTCTTTCTCTATTTTCTTTCTTGCCAAAGAATGAGAGTGAGGGGGTTTAGGGGAGGGGGTCTCTATATATTCATACATATATACCACACACAAGCACACATGCAGCCTTACAGCACCTCACATGGACACCTCACACAAACACTCAAGCACACAACACACCTCACATGGATACCTACACAAACACTCAAGCACACAACACACTTCACATGGACACCTACACAAACACTCAAGCACCACAACACACCTCATATGGACAACTCACCGCCACTTGATAGGGGCTGCCTGGCGGTTAGCTTAGGGTACAAGCATGGTTGGGTAACACAGGTATAATTACGGGTTCTAAAATAATATTAATTATAGTGGAACTCTTATAAATACAGTCTGAGACTAGAAATTATATTAATAAAATATAATCAAAATCCATGTATTACAGACACATCCTCCATCTTTATTGAATCTTTCCCATAAATTAAGGTTGTTGCCAGGTGTTCATATGAATAGAGTAGCGAATTCAACAACACTAAGGCCTTATCCTCGTCCTCAATTTCTTCATCCAAATTCAACAAATCGGCAAGCAATTTATCGAAGACATTAAAATGATCAAACATAGACGTACCTTCCTTATATGGAAAATGAAATAATTTTTGCTTTAAATACAACTAGTTCTCAATGCTCTTCATCATGTACTCGTCTTCAAGTTTCTTCTATAACAATTTGGCCATATTATCTCTCATCACAAAGTATTGAAATCCTTTGTGAGGCAAAGATGAATAGACCTACATGCCAATCTATTCATCTTCAACCACTCTTGTCCAGTCACATCCTCCAGTATCTTCCCTTCCAGAGTTATGTCAAAGCCATGTTGAATAAGAGCGTCCATTATCTCACGCTACCACATACCAAAGCAATTTGATCCATCAAATTTTTCCAACTTGAATTTAGCATTCGAAACAGTCATCTTTGTTGCTTTTGTGCCTCAACCGGATGCCTTAGCATCAACTCCATCCTTTTTTGTACCCTTGCCTTCTTCCTCTATATCTCCAAGATCTCAACCTGGAAGCGTGTGTAACAACCTGAAAATTCATAAACATTTAATTGCATTGTCATATTTAAAATCAAATTTCATTGTCTGCTTTTATTTTAATTACATTTCTTATGTGTAAAATTTATTTCTTGCTTGATTTCATATTTGAAATTCTTATTGGGTCCAAAACTGTAATTTTTACAAAGTTTGTAATACCTGTGGGGATTTCAAAATCTGTATTTCAAAACGGTGGAAATCTTTCCTTTTGACTAAATCAGTATTTTTATAAAACTAGATAATCATTTCCTAAATTAAAATGAATTTTTTGTATTTTTGTAGTGGACACCGCGCCCCGAAAATACCAGTTTACTTCCAAAACTGTCTGCACTGCATTAAACTTCCAAAATTTTTGGAAGTGATGTAAAGTTGGACATGACATAAGCATTATTTCCTTTTATGGCAACTAATGATTGCCTTAGGCCTTGTTTGGCAAACTAATCCATGTGTGTGTTATTCTTATGCCTAAAACTAGTTTCCCAAACAACACCAACTTGACCCCTACACATCTTTATTTGGCCCTTGACTCAACTGTAGAGTTCCAACAATCTGCCATACGTATGAATATCTATATGCCATATATATTACTATGTATTCTGATTAACAAAATGGTGATTTTGTAGAGTATGTAGGAAGGAGCTTGGGCTCCAAGTAGTTTAGTTGTTTGCTATATATATATATATATATATGTATACACTCACTATCTCACAAAATCTGCACCTTGGTTTTACAATTAAAACAAGAGAGTTTCAGAGAGGGAGAGAAGAAATTTACAGAATTTTTTATTGAAAGAGAAGCTTCTCAATTTTCTTAGTCAAGCTTGCTATTTGGAGTTCTTATCTTGTTTCTTTCTCAACATCTATTCCAATCTCTAATCAAAGTGAGTATTATTAACTCACTAAGAATGTTAATCATACTTGTTTGCTATGTATATGATTGTAATTTATAATCCACCATTGTTATGTAGCCATGGAAGCTTTGAGCTTGAAAAACACAATTTTGTCAAACTTAACCAAAACTTGTTTTCAGAATGAAATATGAAAGATGTTATATCTCATATGCCATGTTTGAAGTTTTAGAACCCAATTTGTTCATATGAGTAAGTATATTAGAAATTTAGTTTTAACAACTTTTAATCTTTCATAAAATTCAAAAGTTATAGTTTAAATCATGTAAAACTAATCATAGATTCTTAATCCTTGTTGAAAAACAAAGAGATTCATATATTGGACGACATATATAATTCCAGAATTGAAAATGGGTCAAAAAGGCCCCTGAAACTGAAAACAGAGCAGTCTGAGGAAGAGGACGAAGACACTGCATGAACTCGCGCGCGCGAGCCCCGTATTTTTTGGCCGTTGGAAAAGTTTACTATAAGAAAAAGGAAAAATAGGCAGATCGTGCGAGCGGATGGCGCGAGCGGCTCGCGCGCGCGATCTACCAGTTTATGGTTTTTGTTTGTTTTGTGTTAAGGGACTGTTTGGTTCAACTTTTAAGTACTGTTAAGGTTCTATTTGGGGAAAACTATTAAAACAGAATCCTAATTGATTATGTTTGAACGAATAGAATGTTGTATTATGACTTATCAATCCCCGTATATACGTTGTTCCTTTAATTCAGTGATTTACTTTGTGTTTAAGTTCATGTCATTCATGTGGGGTCAGTGGTACATGCATGTGGGTGTCAGTTAGTAGGGAAAAGAGTAATGGTCAGTGTGGAAAGAGTATGAGGTCGAGATTGAGATTGAGATTGTAGTTGTGGTTGTGGTTGAGATTACGGCGAGGGTATCTTTGAAATGCGACGGTGGCAAATATAAACACTCCCTGACGCCCATGGAAGCGTTAAAGTGTGTGACGCCGAACTTGGACATTCCCTGGCACCCATGGTAGTGCTAAAGTGTGGCCTACGGACACTCCCTGATACCCGAGTCTGGATACTGCGTGAGGTTGCTCCGGTATTTGCATGGCAGATTAGGTAATCAAAGTGTGAGGCAATGGACACTCCCTGGTATCCCGGACCAAAGTGTGAGGCAAACTGGACACTCCCTGGCGCCCCGTTGCTAAAGTGTGGCTATCTTAGTGTTTCAAAGATACTGGAGTGAGATAATGGGTTGTTGTGTCTGTCGAGAGAAAAGAGTCGGTAAGATGAGTGTGGTGCATTGTCTCATACATGATCATTTGTTTTCATGAATGAACGACATCTTTAATACTTTTCCCGTTGTGTTATAATTGAATTCTTTCTTTGGTGAAACCATTGATTTTACAATACTTGAAAAGAGAGAATTTGTAAATGGGTATGTTTTACATTCAAAGTCATGTTTTTAATACTCACCAGCTTCTTGAAGCTGAAGACGTTGATGCGTCTTGGACATTCGTGTTCAGGCTTTTCAAGTTATGATTAGGAAGGACCTTATGACTATGCTAACTGAGAAGGCTGCTTTTTGAAGAAAACCGTTATCATCTTTGCATACTTTAAATTATATGTTTTAAGTTATGAACTGGTTCGTAATAAGGATGACTGTAATAGACATTAAGCTATTGTTTTGTTTCAAGGCGATTTGTGCCTTTAGATGACCCGTGCTATAATATTTATTAAGTTAGAAAATTTTTATAAGCCTTGATTGCTCTGCTCTGATTATTGTTTATCGTTGTTCGACGTTTGGGACGGAATCGATCCTTCAAACTATCGCGACCTACGGGTCCATAAAGGAAATTAAACGATTTCCTTATTTATGCTACGTCGGGGCGTGACAGCGTGTGATTCAAAACACAAACAAAGGATCCAAATGAGAAAGAAATAACATGAAAACAATAAACCAATCACTAACACAAGACATAAAGATTTCACGTGTGGTTCGGCCAATGAGGCCTACGTCCACACCCCCGAAACAACTAGAATCAATGCACTATAATGATGGTGAAAACAAATCTAGAGAGCTTTACAATGCCTTCCAGTATCTCTAGGTCAAAAGGTGAAAGATACAATATTCCAACATGTGCAAATAACCAAATACTAGGTTTACATAGGTGGCACCTTCCTAATCCACTTAGGAAACCAAAATATGCCTAAAAACCTTCTTTTGCATCAAAAATACAATCTCGTGGTCACTCCAGTGACCACCCAGGTGAGTGAGATTTTAGAATGCTACACAAAGCAAAGTAGTCAATTCCCACTTGTGCAGACCGCTTGAGCGGCCAATACAACTGTTGATTTTCCTTTTTTTCAAATGAGCCAAAAAAAATCTACAACACTTACAAAACAAGAGTATTTTTATGTCTTATATATGAGTTAAAAAAATAACTTTAATTTGAAATGTTTTCAAAGTGTGGTTTTATATTTTTCCTATCTATAAAATGAAAAGAAAATTTTTTCTGAGTTGGACCGTTAGAAACCCCCCCCCCCCCCTAAGGCATTCGAACCCTTGAGGTCAGTTTCAATGATTTGAAAATAAAATCATTTTAGAAATTACGTACATATCAAGTTAGACGTCCAAACGGCCTAAGGTGTTCGAACGACTGTACGTATATTCCTTATCACCCTATGCCCCAAACCTATAAATAGGGGTTTCTGCCTGAGAGAATAAAGACATCACAACCTGTGAACTAAAGAGTTGTATATCCACATAGAGCTCTAGATTCATTTTTAGTATAACCCTAGGTTATCACCTTAATCAAAATTAAGGGTTAGTAGCTCACTACTGGTGAGGCTACAATCGGAGGACTCCGAGGCATTTGCAGAAGCTGTAAGTGCTAGATCCAAATGAAACAGGCGCAACATTGTAGATACTCTAATTTTGACCAATTGTCAAACTTAGGGGGATTTATCTCTAGAAATCAATGATGAATAATGTCCCGACAATTTTATTCAAGTTCATTGCTTCGACTTCTGAAAAGCTTCAAGTTCCCGATCCATGCTCCTAATACCACTAGATTTGGTCAATCACTGACCATCTGTCTCAAGCTCACTGGATCATGGGTTTACTTTCTGAAAAAATGGAATAGATTAACTAATAATAATAATAATAACTGTAATAATAATAATGATATTTTTAAAAAAAATATCATTGTTTCCCATATTTTTAGATTCAAAAAGAAAAAAAGAAAATTTTTATTTGGAGACTCATATGCTTAATTTGGATTTAAAATGAAAAATGTGTTTATACATACACACACACATATATATATATAAGAAAAGAAAATTAATTAAAGAAAGTATCCCATGTGATTTGTAGAGTTAGAGATTCCTTAGCATATTCCTAATCCAATTAAAATACCCAAAGAGCCCTTTCTTGGACACCAAACTTCCATGTGCTTTGAAGATGGTCTAGAATGTTCCTTTATTCTACCCATCTTAAATGCCTTTCAAGTTCCTTGGAATTACATAGAAGAGTTATGGAGAGTTAGAGATGCCATAGAATATTCCTTTATTCTTAACCCACCCCAAATTGACCTATTTACCCTTATCTTAGCTACCAAGAAAATCAAAGTCTACAAAAACTCATTTATCTCATTAGGGAAAAAGGTTGGATACTTGAATTATATAGAGATATATTGGGAGAGCTCTAGAGAAAGACATAGGCACAGAAACCCTATCAATTACATAACCAAACCCCACCAAAACTCTACCCAATTCATACAATTCATCAAATCACCATTGAAGGAGCTTCAAGCTTAAGGAAGAAGAAGAGGAAAAGCTCGAGGAATTCAACATCTCTACAAATTTTGAGAAGATCTAGGGGTAATCCTTAAGCCAACTTGTTATATGTATTTAATATTGCACAATTTTTCGTTTTGGTTCAGTAAATCCTCTGTCAGATTTTGATCAACGAATTTTTATAAATTCATGATCTATTTGATTAAGGTGAAACCAATTGGAGGTTGTCCTAACACGTAGATCTACCAGTGCATTTTCTACTTTGTCTTAAATATGTGGTTATGTTGGTTTGATCTTAGGATTTGTAAACTAGTCACTCTCTGTCTAGAATTTCATAACTGTGAACTCGTTTTAAATTGATTAGATCAGAGCCATAAACAGGCATTTTAAGCTTCAAATAATTTTTTTCTATGAAGTTAAATGTGTTAATAAGATCCCCTAAAAATATTGAAGTAATTCAGATTCGTTAACTATTTTTAGAAAATCACATAAAATCTCTGGATAGAAAGTTGATGAATACTGAGTGATGTCTAGTCTTGGTCCAATTCCCAGAGATTGGAGCATTCATCTTTGATTTTTTTTTTTTAAGTTAGAAACTACACTCACAGAGGCATATCATATCCAAAAATCATTAAGATCAAGCCATGGGAACCATTCGTATTTTTGAATATTTGATTCCTTCCCTGTAAGAAATTATGTGATAGATTGGATTCCTTTGTAAATGATGATCCAAATGACTTTTTTATGACTTAAAACCATGTTTTGAAAAAGGTTAATTAAGCTTAAATCCAAAGGCTAAAAGATCCAAATCAATGAATATTTTGCATCTTGTTCATGATTATACATTCATGATCATCATGTTTAGGTTGTGATACTTGTATCTTAAGACTTTAACTTGTAAATCATTGAAATAAGTTATAATTGGTTAAACTTAGTCATGGATTCCTTTTAATCACGTTGAGGTCATATAATTTCTATTTGGACATTACATTGGCTCCTGGTTGAGACTTGTATATCTATAGGAATGTTGTGGTTTCAACAAATTGGAAGGAATTCATGGTTTTGTCAACCTTTCCCATTTTTGTTAGATTTAGGCTAAAATTGGGTATAACACTTAGGATTTAATATTATATTGTATTCAAAGCATGTTCACTAACCTTTTTCTAGTTTATTTTATTTTTTGATTTTATTATTTTTTTCGATTCATGTGAGACATCTTTAGACTAGGTCTTGCCTTATGTGTAATATGTGAATTAGAGACTCTTTTTTTCTAGGGTTTTCTATTTTATATGCATTGCACATTTTCTTTCGCAGCTAGATCCCAGGTAAGTTCTCTTGTTCTCTATTGCATATCATTCGCTTACTAGCTGAATCTACTTGACTTTGTATGCCTTTTATCGTTAGCAACCTTGCACCCTTTTCAACATACTTTTTTAATGTATTAATTGAAAGCATGCTTAGATTAATAATTCGATTAAAAAGGATGTTGAGTAGAGGCCTATCACGAAATAGGATGAGAGGGGATGTTTTAGTCCGTCGGGCTCCTTCCCCTCTTATTCCATAATCCCCGGACCTAGAAATCTCTGGTTTCCAAAAGATTAGTTTGTTTTTAAAATGGTTTCTTAATTTTCCTTTAAAAAATTAAGTGGTGACTCGTACTTGAATTTGAAAAAGTTAAAACGTGGCTAGTCTACGATATCCATACCCTACTAATGAACAAATATGTTATGTCATGGAAGAGAAAAATAAGGATTCTAACACATGCACTTTACAAATTTTTAAATTTCAAAATTCTTTGAGAGAGGACTTAGAAAATATTGGGCCCACATTAGATGATCTTCACCTTCCACAAGAAGCTAGTAATTTTCTAGACTGCTTAATCTTCTTGAGTGATAACGACATAGAGGTCCAAATAGATAGCTTTATCTAAGTCCCGTCCAAAACTATGTACATGGAACAAAAATCCAATTCTTATAATTATATTTCCATAGATTTTGTTCTAGGACAAGAGGAAGGTAATAAAGTTTCATTAGAACATCACTCAGAACCTGCCCCTTTTATTGAACCATAGGCTCCGCCTATTTTTGGTATTAAAAAAAAGGGGGCCGTTATAGGAAATACTAACACTAAAGATCATTTCTTGAGTATAATTCCTAAAATTTGTGGTATACCTCTTATGACTGTCCCCATCAAATCTATAGGCCATAGGTTTTGCATCGTCTCCTCTGACCTTGAGCGGGGGGTAGTTAAATTTTTATGAGGATCCCCACATTCTTTTCACTGCTAAATTATTTCATTGGGAGGATCCTCAAAAGTTTCAGTTATTACTTTATGATAAAAATCTTGATTAACCAAATTTATTTACTAAGTGGTTGTATTATATTCTCTGTTTCTCTTGTTGCTACTAATGATTTTGCAGGTAACTTAAAAAAAAAAAAAAAATGAAAAAAAATTGAGATATTAACGCCTTGAGGTAACATCATTCGTTCTCTCGCTTTACTTTACATGTCCATGTTCTTAGTTTAGAACATTGAGGACAATGTTTAGTTTTAGTTAAGGGGGAGTGAGTCATTGTATGCCTCACACACCACCCAGATGGATGCGCTACTGTTTCAGTATTTTAGAACCTAAGCCTTAAGGTCATTTTCTTCAATGACTTGCAAACCACCCTGAATGCTGACACCATTGACGGTGCGAGACTAAACCATTGTTTTAAAGTGTCTTTTAAGTATTTTAAATCAATTGTGATGATGTAATCCTAGTCATGTAAGTGAGTCATTGCATGCCTCATATCTTTTTTTTTTGTGCTTTAATGTCAGTATACCTGCTTAGCAACATGTAACTCAGTAAAGCAAAATTGCAAAAAAAAAAAAAAAAAAAATTAATTTTAAAATTTTTAATTATAATAAAATGGTTTTGTTTTTCTCTTATAGTTAATGTAGTTAGTTATGATGCATTAATGTTATTTTCTGTATATCATTAGTATGTGATGCACTATGATAGTTTGTTTACTATCTTAGTTACAATATATTTTATACTTTTTAATCTTCAAACAACTTTGAGCACGTTGGGCCAATCTTGTACTTAGCTAAAATGTATTAGTAAGCATAGCTGAGGCGTCTTGAGAGACTGTAGTGGAGAATAATAACCCAAGTAAGCTTTTGTGCCATTCTTTGCTTTTGAGAGTTTTATAAAATTACTCTTACTTTTTGAAAAGCGTATTCACTCCTTCAAAGTCTCATTTTTTTTTTCTTCATTTTGACTAATCATTATAAGAGAAAGTTCAGGATTTACCAAATCTAGAGCTCTTGAATTTACTAAAATGAACAATCTGATGAACTTGGAAGAAGATTTAGGCCATCTTTTGATCATACATGCATAATACAGCCTTGCTCTACCTCTATACTATTCCTTTGTTTCACCCTTTGAGTGTTACCATAATTGCCTTGTCGTTACAATCCTCGAATCTATACCTAACTCCAAATTACGAGTTTGAGCTTCTTTTCTCTACTTAGGAGTAATTGGGATGTGTTGCGTTAACAAAAAGTTTGGTTGTGTGAATAAGGGGATGTTGGCAAAAAAAAAAGCATGAAAATATAAATTAAAAAAAAAAAGAAAAAAAATGCCAATGGTTGTTACAAAAGAAAATTAATGATAATAAAAAGAAGAGTGTGGGAAAGAAAAGAAAAGAAGAGAGAGAGAGAGAGAGAGAGAGAGAGAGAGAGATTGAAGATGTGGGGGAAGTTTGAAAAGTTGTAGTAGATATTCAATTCACATCCTTTGACTCTATTGAAAATCACAAATCTCTTTCTTTTTAATCGAACACCTCTTTTTCAAAGTCCTGGCAATTTTAAGTAAATTTGATTTGAAGTTAAGGTAATGAGAGAGTTCTTCACGGTATCTCGCTCTTCTAGTGAAAAGTATCCTTTCATGAGACTTTGTGCACTAAAATGTCTGTTTTTCAATTTAGATATGAGAAGCATTAGTTTCTATTTACATTTACTTTTATAGCTTCCATATCATGAGTGATAATTATTACACCTAATTCGGAGTGATTTCATCTTAAGAGTGTAATCCCGATGAGAGTTGAGTCAAAATGAACGTCTTGATAGCGTCTTAGGTTATGCAAGCTTTGAAATTAATGTTTTGTAGTTTGGTTGTCAATTCACACACACACTTGATGATTAATAGGTATGGAATATTCTAATGACATTAATAGTAGATTAATGTGTGTGTTGCATGGCTATGGCATACTATAGAGTTTCATGAGATTGTTGAGCTTAACCACATTGCTAAATGAGAGAGGAAAATATTTTTGAAAACATTTAAATGAGAACCATTACCATAAACATGAATTTTGTGGGTAAATTCATTGCAAACCCTCACGAGACAACACTCGTCCACTAGGGGAAACCTAGAGGTTTATAGGCTTATTGCATACGCTAAATGCAATTGCGATTCCTGCGAAAGTGAGTTAGGAGTTTTACTTTCTTTTGTTTTCAATTTTTAGAGCTCAATAAACATTGTTGTAGTTTGCTTGATTGCTAGGGACTAGCAACGAGCTAGTTGGGGGGTGTGATTAGAGGTGAAAACTACATATTTATAACACATTTTATGGTTGTTTGTGTATACTTTTATCCCCAAGTCCTTAGATTTAGATGCATATCAATGATTAAGTATTTTCTATGATGTTGAGACTCAAACATGTGTTTTTACACTATTTTATAGGTCATGGAAAGCAGTTGTTGCATAAAAAGTGATTCTGGTTAAGAGAACAACAAAAGCAGCTGAGAAAATAACGTTTTTGACATTGAAGACCTTGGCATTATGAATTTGGTGCAGATATAGAAGTTGTAGTTCTATGAGTGGCCATAAATCGTGCGTCAATCCGAGGTCCGAGCAGAGAGATATGCCAATTCTCCCATTGGCGTGCGAAGCTGTCAAAAGCAGCAAAAAGCCCAACGCGAAAATAAAAAGCCCGGCCCATATACTACTTATATATACATGTTTATGAACGAAAATCAGCAGCTCTTCATTATATTTTAGGGTTAGGATAGTTTAGGAGTAGGAGTAGGGTGGATTAGAGTAGTTTTCATCCTCTCTTCATCCTCTACACTCCATAGCTAGGGTTTATGATTGTATTCAAGAAGCCAACAAACTTTCTTCTCGATTTCAAATTCAATGCAAGTTTTAATTCAGTTTCTAATGTTCCTTCTCTTCATTTATATATTTCTTAGTTTAATTAATATGTTTGCTTTATTATACTACTTCGATTTCAATATTAGTATGTTAGAGTAGACGTTTAGCTAAGATTATGTGATGAAACAGTGATTTATTAGATTTCCATGCATGTTCTTAATTGGGCATCCTTTCAATCCATGTTTTTAATTGTGATTCAAGTCAAACTCATTGAATTCATGTTTTATAACACTTATATAACATGACCTAGATGATCTAAACGTGGATTTCAACTTGTTATTGTGAAAATAGCTCATAAGTTTAGTTAACACCTCATATATCAAATAAAATATATTTTTTGTACGGTTAAATCAATGAGTTGAATTTACAATCAGATCTGCCCAGATTAAATAAAAACGAATTATTAAAGCCAATTTACATCTCTTATCATATACTTGATGTCTCAACTACTTTAATGATCCTATAAGCAAAGAGGCATAGTAATGGATTGTTTAGGAGGCCGTACCCTTCCTTAGGTATGGAAGTTGAGTAGGTTACCATGGATTTGCATATTCCTAACTCCATTTGTCTTATTTGAATTAAATTAGATTTATTTTGCTATTTCGTTTACTTAGTTTCACTAGTTCAATCCTTAGTTTCACCTTTTAGTTGAACTTCTAGTTTGATTTAGTTTTAGTTTACTTTTATTTAAATCATATTTTCTGTCTTCTTTTCAGAAGTAATCTAGTGAATTGTTTGTCCTATTCTTTCCGTTGGTTCAACCTGGACTTATCCAGTATTACTTGCATGATCACCTATACTTGGGTGTTGCACAAGAGTGCACAACTTTTTAGTTGTGTTAGATTGTACTGCTTCAAATGCTACCCATTAATTGATCTAACATGACTTTGACCATCAATATCCATTAAATGATAAGCACCACCTAGAATGACTTTTTCGACTAAGAATAGACCTTCATATTCACAGACCATATTCCATATCGGGGATTCTTAACTCCGAGAGGTAAAACTGCCTTCCACACTCTAGATCACCAACACAAAATGACTTGGCTTTCACTCTCTTGTTATATGCCATTGCAGTTCGATTCTTCTGGACCACTAAACAATCCAATGCATTTAATAAGACTTCGTCCAGCTCTTCTAATTCGGCAATCATAGCTTCATTATATCTAGCAGGTTCCAGATTATTCTGTAGTGCTCTCCTTGCAGATCGAACTATTACTTCCATGGGTAACATTGCATCATGACAAGATATGTATTGGTGTTGCAGTGTATGGCATATAGAAAGAAAGAAATATCAGAACCTTCAAAGGAAATTCTACGGCTAGAGAACAGTTGATTCAAAGTTTGGTGGCTCAAATTAATACCCAAATTAGGATTAAATGGATACATCATTCCTAACTTGAATTTTTTGTACGTCCATGGACATGAGTGGGGATTGTTTGAAGTTGTTGGTGATATTTTGAGATGACTCTCTTGTAGTCTATTTCTTTTGTTTTGTGGCCTTCTTGCCACTGTCCTCATGATGTGCTTCTTTATTATATCCTGGAGTATGCCCCTTGTACATGTGTGTATTTTTTGGAATATATCTTCCATTTTTCGGAAGGAAAAAAAAATACATTCCATTATGACCATAGGTTAATGTGAATGGAGTGACCCCTATACTAGACCTTTCTAATGTCCGATGTGCCCAAAGTGTCTCGAAAAACAGAATGTCCCAATTTTTAGGATTTTCTTTCACCATCTTTTCAATGATATTGATAACGGTCTTGTTTGTGGCCTCAGGTTGACCGTTTGCCTAGGCATAGTAAGGGGTATAATTTAGAACTTTGATTCCCCTACTTTTCGCAAAAGCCATTGTTTCTCCCCTTGTAAACATTGTTCCTTGATCGACCGTTATTGACTCGGGAAGACCAAACCGTTGTATTATGTGTTCATCATTAATAAACTTTATTATGATTGCCTGTGAAACCGATCTGGAATCATTGGTCACAACAATAAAAAAGCAGTGTTGACCACAGGAACGAGGATACAATTTACCAATCAAGTTCATTGCCCATTGATCTTGTCAGAATCAAGATATAAAAGTATGCTTTACTTTCTAAGGATTTGTAGTGTGGAAGTAAAGGTCGAACGCACAGAGATTGAATTACTAAATCACTTTAATTTTAAAACCTAAATCTAGTTAATTAAGAAAACGGTAATTTAATTTTTATTTTGATTTAAACTAAGAACGATAAAAATAAATCTAAATTATGAAAGCAATTAAAAGTTATTTTAAACGATATTTAAAGTGAACCTAGGATTGCAAATCCACCACTAGCTTCATAATAAGGGTATTTATGCATTCAATTAGCTTATTACATTGAATGATAATGGGGAATTGTAGCTACAAGCCCAATTCCTCCATCAAGAAGATAACTACGATTCAAGCACCAACATAATTCATCTTCGATTGGCACGGTGTGGATACCGGCATTTGGGCCCACTTTTGTTTTTTTTAAAACAATTTTCAAATTCAAATTCAAAATCAAAGAGTCGCCACTTAATTTTTAAAGGGAAATTAAGAAACCATTTTAAAAGCGAACCGATCTTTTGCGAAACCAGAAATTCTAGGTCCGAAGATTATGGAATGAAAGGGGAAGGAGCCCGGCGGACTAAAACACCCCCTTTCATCCTATCTCGTGATAGGCCTCTACTCATCATCCTTTTTAATCGAATTAATAATCTAAGCATGCCCTCAATTAATACATAGATATAAGTATACATATCACAAGCATGTCAAAAGGGTGCAAAATTGGTAACGGTAAAATATCATTCATAAGCCACATAATTCAAGTAGCAAGCAAAATGATGTGCGAGAAGCGAACTAGAGAACTTACTAGGGATCCAGCCGCGAAATGGGAAATGTGCAATGCATACAAAGAATAGAAATCCTAGGAAAAATATCTCTAATCACTATGGATATTTTGGAATGCTAATTTTCGAGTTTGGATGTATGAGAGAAACTTTTGATGCCCCTTTCTTTGTAGTTATATTATCACACTGGTCCTCAACTACTCTGGACGTGCTTCCGTGATTTTTAGCCTCAATACGTCTGGGTCCATGCTTTCAACGTTTAACTGTCATCCGTCGGTCACGTTTGTCCAATTTAATTCATCCCTAAATCGGACAGATGTGTGGTCACTTTCTTCACTTTGGCTTGCCATCCATTCGGACCGAGCAAAAGGACACATCTTCCCTCATTACCCTTGAATTGAAATTGGGCACTCTTTACCTCGGTCTGGTGATCCATGGGCTAATCCCATTCCTTCATCGTTGACGTCGGTCCAGACCCCGACCTCGAACTAATCTTCAGTCTTGTTAGCCTTGACCCAAACCATTTCTTGTTACCAAGTCCATTCATCCTGGGCCCAACTTGACCCCGATAGCCCAATAAGCCGAGCAAAATTTGGGCATTAACACTTTCAAAGTGAAGATAATATTTGATGCAAATCAAAATTTTCAATTAACTAATCCCATTAAAAAACAAAGCCCACTAGAAAAAACAAATGTTTAGAGTTTCATTACCAATCAACTATGATTCATTGGAGTTCCCTTCAACTGAATTGAATCCTGCAGAAAGCAAAGACATAGCCGTAGTTTGGATAATCGTCATAGAAACAACAAAGTGGAATGGTAGAAAATGGTTTGTCATTGGCTGATTTGTGAAGTACGAATCATAGTAGAACCACTTAGAATTACTAATAAATAACACAAGACCACATAACTCAAACACTTTATTGAGTTATACTTTAAATTGTGACTCAAATCTGGATGATTATCAAAACCCAACTTAATTTGATCATCAAATGAAGTCGTAGAGCTGAAAGAATTAGAGTTTGTTATATAATCAAGAGTTGATTACATTTTCTATTTGTATATAATCAGAGTTTGTATATATATATTTGAGCTGTAAATATATACATATATATATATATATAGAGAGAGAGAGTATGTGTGTGTGTGTGTGAAACAAAGAAAAAATTAATCTGATAAATGAGAAAAACAGAGAGAAAATGGATTCAAAGAAGAAGATCAAAGAAGAATAAGAACATAATGAAGATCAAGAGAATAGAAGAAGACGAAGATCGAAGAAGAAGAGATCAAAGAAGAAGATAATCGAAGAAGAAGAAGAAGAAGAATCGAAGCACTTACGCGGGCACCAATATCGCCAGATCGGGAGAGGTTTAGGCCCGATCGTTTTGATTTTTAATAAACATTAAAACACCTTTTTGCTGTTTTCATATTTTTCCTAAATTGTAAAAACAATTTTTGTTATTTAAAAAAAAAAAAAAACAAAACAAAACAAAAACATAAATGATACCAAACGTATTTTCAAATTTTTTTTTTTTTGGTTAGTTGTGTTTTTCAGTTTTTGTTTTGTCTAAAAAAATAAAGGGAAAGTTAGATGAGGATCCCTAATTAGAGAAATATAGTGGTTTAAGGATAACTAGTTATTTTTACTTTCGTTTAGGTCCCTTTTCAGATAATTATCTTTGATAAGACAAAATATAATAAAAAATCCAACAATACCCTAGTCATGGCACGCGCATCCCACGCCCTAACATTTTTAAAATTCAACCTTAAGAATTCAAGCAACTCAGTCGCGACCCACACGCCACACGCGCACAGCAAGGGAATTGAAGTGCTCGCACGGTCCGAGCAGATTCACTATATCAATGCACATTTTAAAAATATTTTTTAAACTTTAAATCTTCATAACGTTTGATTAACAACTCCAATTTTTACAAATTTTATACCGTTGGAATCGTGTCGACGAGATCTACAAAACTAGTACCATTGTTGATATGTTTTGAGGTAAATTTTTTTTTTTTTTCACATACCTTAATTACCTTGTTCCTAAAAAGTGGTGAAATTTCACCACTATTTTAAATGTGCATAAAGTTTTGTTTATAAAAGATTCAAAATGATGAAGTTATGATTGTGGTGAATACTTTCATAAACTTCACATGTTTTGACACCCATATGTATTTGAAAAGTATTTAGGATGCAAAAATTGGAAAGAATATGTATTTATTAACTAACTCTTTTGCCCCTTAACAAAACACTATTTTGAAAGACAAATGGTAGTTGGACCAAAATATAGCATTTGAAATGTCATATATCATTGGAACAAAAATATCAAAGGGTAATATTTGGGACACACCTAAAGACACAATTTTTGGGACACAACTCAAGAGATGTGTCTATCTCTCTCTTGTGTCACTTTCCAGTGCTATCACATAAGAGATATAGACGCATCATTTTGGGTTGTGTCCCAAAAGTTGTGTCTTTGGGTGCGTCTCAATCTTTCCTCAATATCAAAATTTTACATTTGACATTGTAACAATGTCAAAAAATAGATTTGGCATAATGAAAATGGCATGTAGCATTTAAGTTGCTCTAAAAGTGATGAAATTTCACCACTAATTTTAAATGTGCTAAAAACAATGGTAAAATTTCACTACTTTTCAGGAACAAGGCTCTCAAGGTATGGGTGTTTTTTTTTTTGCTCAAAACATATCAACAATGGTACTAGTAGTAGTGAAAAAAAAAGAGCATAAATAGCACAAAGCATGAATATTATTCAAAAGTGGTGAAATTTCACCACTTTTCAGGAACAAGGATGTCAAGCTATGTAAAAAAAAAATAAAAAAAATTGCTCAAAATATATTAGCAATGGTACTAGTTTTGTAGATCTCGTCGACATGATTCCAACGGTATAAAATTTATAAAAATTGGAGTTGCAGAGTAAAAGTTATGGAGGTTTAAAGTTTAAAAAACATTTTTGAAATTGGGTTTGATATGGTACAGTCACTCACATCGTGTGAGTGACTGCCATGGGCTGCTGTCGCACTGTGCAGTGTTGTGCGCAACTTTGAGGGAAAGAGAGAGATTATTTGGTGTGGTTGAGGGTATGGGTATGTTCGTCCAATAAAATATTTAGAGACTTAAATTAACATATTTTTTTAAATTATCCTTAAATCAATATATTTACATTAAATTGTATTTTTATCTAACTGACCCAAAAATGAAAACAAAAACCGCGAGCCCCGATTTTTTAACTTAAAAATAGAATTAGGTGGCCTAATTTTAAAGTGAATGTTTCTTTGTCCACCACACTCTTAAAAAAAAAGGATAATTAAAAATCAGTCAACAATTTATTAACAAATACAAAGTTAGTCACCTATTTTTTCAAAATAAAAAGGAAATTATTTTAAAACTAAAAATTCAATAATCAGTCAACTTTTGATCTTTTTTTAAAATGAAAAATCAAAAAAATTGCATTTACCCCCTATCTTCTTCCTCACCACCACCAGATGCCCCCACCACCCCCACCATACCACGACCACAACCACCAGCCGCTGCCACCACCCCCACCACACCATTACCACCAGCCGCCACCAACATCTTGACCATCACTACTATCAGCCATTACCATACCACGACCTCCCCCACCACACCACGACCACTAGCTACCACCACGGCCACTACCACCACCCCGACCACAACCTCTCTCAATATATATACATACATGAGTATATATATATAAATATATAAT
The DNA here is from genome assembly GCA_033977485.1 of Hydrangea macrophylla. NCBI lineage: Eukaryota > Viridiplantae > Streptophyta > Magnoliopsida > Cornales > Hydrangeaceae > Hydrangea > Hydrangea macrophylla. The sequence continues at coordinate 6,352,660 of CM066996.1, read as the reverse complement.
ATGGCCACCACCACCACAACCTTTCTCTATCTCTTCTTTCTCTTCTCACCACCACTAGCCACCACCACGAGCCTCCTCCCTCATCCACCCCCACTAAAGCAGAAAATAAAAAAAAAAATTGTAGGTTGGAGCAACTACCCAAACAACAGGAGCAACTCACCAAACGTATAGGGAGCAACTCACCAAACGTAAGGAGCAACTCACTAAACCTGGTCGTTGGTGAGTTGCTCCTTAGGTTTGGTAAGTTGTTCCTCCAGTTTGGAATTTTGCTCCAACCTGCAACTTTTTTTTTTCTTGAAGGAGAGAGGGAGAAAGGGAGAGTTCTTCATGGATCTTAGAGAGAGAGAGAGAGAGAGAGAGAGAGAGAGATGAGGGGAAAGAGGAAAGTGAAACGAGGGAAAAAGGAAGAGTTCTTCATGGATCTTCTAAACCCCAACCTTTCTATCTCTTCTCTCTCCCCTCATCTCTCTCTCTCGATCTCGATCTCAATCTCTCAGATCCATGAAGAACTCTCCCTTTCCCCCTCTCTCCCTCAAAAAGAAAACAAAAGTTGTAGGTTTGGAGCAACAGTCTTAAGTTTGAGGAGCAACTCACCAAACGTAAGGAGCAACTCACCAAACCAAGGTTTAGAGCAGCAGTCCAACCTTGAGGAGCAACTCACCAAGCGTGAGGAGCAAACCATGAGTTGCTCCTCACGCTTGGTGAGTTGCTCCCGATACGTTTGATGAGTTGCACCTGTCGTTTGGACAGTTGCTCCAATCTGCAATTTTTTTTCCCAGCTTTGGCGGGGGTAGATCAGGGAGGAGGGCAGTGGTGGTGGCTGGTGGTGGTGAGAAGAGAAGGAAGAGATACAGAGAGGTTGGGGTGGTGGTGGTCATATACTATATATATATATACTCATGTATATATATATAGAGAGAGAGAGGTTGTGGTCAAAGTGGTGGCCGTGGTGGTGGTTGGTGGTCGTGATGTGGTGGTGGCTAATAGTGGTGGTGGTTGTGGTCGTGGTGTGGTAGCCGACCATGGTGGTGGTGGTGGTGGTGTGGTGTGGTAGTGGTGGTCGTGGTGTGGTAGCCGGCTATGGTGGTGGTGGTGGTGGTCGTGGTCGTGGTGGTGGTCGTGGTGTGGTGGGGTTTAGTGGTGGTGGCGGCTAGTGGTGGTGGTGAGAAAGAAGACGAGGGAGTAAATATAATTTTTTTATTTAAAAAAAATTAAAAGTTGGTCTCTTTTTATTTGTGAAGATGAATTAGATTTTGCTTTAATTTAAATAAAGTAGTAAATTTTTAAAAAAAGTTAACTGATATCCTTAAAATAAATGCTCCAAAGTCTCAAACCTCTCCCCTTTCACTTTCCTTAGCGCAGAGAGAGAGACAAAGAGACGATGGCGAACGCAGATGTGGAAGCCGTAGATTTCGAGCCAGAGGACGATGATCTCATGGACGAAGACGGTGGTGTTGATGTCGACGGCACTACGTCGCCGAGGGCTGCTCCTCTTCCCAAGCTCAAATCCGCCATCACTGGTGGCGCTTCCTCATTCGCCGCCGCTCCAAAGAAAACCAAAGGCCGTGGATTTCGGGAAGAAGCCGAAGCCGAACGCAACAACCGCATGGCGGGTCGCTTCGATTCGCTCGACTCCGATGGCGGCCCTGGCGCCGAACGATGTCAGTACTACTTTCAGTCATCTCTTTTTCTCTCTCTCTCTCTCTCTCTCTCTCTCTCTATAGTTCTAGCTTTTTTTGTTTTTGTTTTTTTTGTTTATACCTATTGTTGATTTCTCTTTCTGTATGGTACTTATAGTTTTAGGGTTTCGGTAGTTCTCTCTGTTTTCTGGGTTTTTGTTTCACGGTCTATCTCTCTGTCTCTAACTATCTAGGAGTGGGATTTTGTAAGGATCCATCTAAACTACACTATGAAAATAAATGGAAATCAACAGGAAAGGAAAGAAACACTCAAACAAGTAAAGGAAACTCAATTCATTCATATCATAGTCTCCATGGATGTGCACTTACTGATACTTATAGAGAGAGAGAGTGTGAGAGAGAGAGAGAGAGGAGTGCAATACATGGTGTGTGGGTGCATCTGAGTAGCATGTGGCCAAATAGCTGTAAATAGATGAGAATGAAATATGGACTATTTGGACATAAGGCTGCCCTTATTTGGATCCTGACAATCCATCCACCATAACGACAAGCTTGGACTATGTATTTTGATTCGCAAACTATGTAGCTCCAGCTTATTATTCTCTAACTCGAGATCACTCATAAACAAGTCATGAAGAATACTTTCAAGCTCAATCCAATTGCAATCTAACATTTTCTTCAAGGGTCTTCCCTTCATCATTATTCTAACCCTCGTAACATCTTCCCTTATAATCAATCCACCATAAGTATCTTTGTAAATTGACTTGTAACTTTTAAACTTCCAAGCACCATAATTTTAATAAGCACTAAACAAAGTCATCCAAAATCTCTCATATGCTTCAAGCTTCATGTCCCTTACAAAGTTCCTTACTACTCCCATGAGACATGCTAGATTGATAATGTCAATCATGCATTCATCGTGTTGGAGTTCAGGCTCTAGTGTACAAATCCTTGTCTTAAGTTCAAAACATAATAGGCCTTTTTCCTTCAACTCAACATGGCCACAAACATTAAGCACCACAATGAATGTGCATCTTGTTTCACCAAAAGCTTCTCCATCCTCATAATTCATTTCAAGGCCAATTCCCTCGGGCCATAAATCACCAAATAGTATACTCTAACTTCACAATGATCTACATTTTTCTCTTCAATTACACCAATAGCCATTTCTATGTTGCCACAGTTAGGGTACATGAATATGATGGTAACACTAAATATTCCACAAAAGTTGTAAGTCATCCATGATCAAATCCCAATAACCTAAATCACCTTTGGGCATTTTTTCTGACAACTCCCAAGTAGGGGTGTATACGAGCTCGCGAGCTTGCGCAAGAGCTCAAATGAGTCGAGTTTTCAAGTGTTCGCGAGCTTTTTAACGAGCTTTTTTGCTCGGCCTTTTAAACTATATAGTTTAATAATAATAAAACAATCCCTTATCAAGCCTATTTACAAGATGTCATATTTTCTCTAAATTTATATAGTTTTATAATAAATATATATAAATAAAATTCAGTATACAAGTTCTTTATAAAGCCTATTAACGAGCTTTTTCACGAGCCTTAATCGATCGTGTTCACTCTCTCAAATGAGTGAGTCGAGCCTAGACTTTATCGAGCCGAGCTTCGAGCCCTTGTTGAGCAGCTCAACTCGTTTGCACCCCTACTCCCAAGCGACCTTAAAACCAAATTCATATTTCGTGTACCCACTAATAATACAATTCCAATTATTCAATTCCATCTTCATCGGCATTATACCATCAAACATCTCATTTGTCAAAATTATCATTTCATACTCTACATAACCATTAAAAATGGAGTTAAATGAACTTTTGTCTCTGTTTCAAATCCTATCAAACACTTGATACTTTGTTGCAAACACATAATTGATGTTTGAAGTGGTGATTGGGGTGGGAGGTGTGTGGATGTTTGGTTGGGATTCAAGTATATCATCAGTTGTTGATGAGGAATGGTTGTTTGAGTTGGAATTGTTTTCAGGAATGGAGGAAGTGGCGGAGGAAGGGATTGTATCACTGGAATTTAAAGATGTTGCAGGGGTGGTACAATGAGTTTTGTTGAATCTATGGTTGTAACTACGGTTATAATTGGAAGAGGAGGTGATGGTGCTTGAATTGGTTGGGGCGTTGGAGGAGGGTTTTGTTGTAGAGATTGCATTGGTGGTGACGGCGGATTGAGGTTGGAAGTGCTGATGGTGTGAATAGGATTGGGAGATGAATTGGAAGAGGAGTAGAATGAAGGGATTCTAGGGTTTGAGAATTACCTGATGAAGGCATGGTCGGTGCAGAGAAGATCTGAAACTGGCTCATTGCTTGTCACACTTCCGTAGTGATACTTCTCTGTAATCCTTGTTCCAATTCCTTCTTCAATTGTTCCATTCTCAAGTCTAATCGAACATCAAAAGCCTCCAGAATTTCTGATTGCAATGACAGGAGTTGAGATCCCATTTGAGCCCTAGCTGATTGGAGCTCCTTTTCCCACACTTGGCCGAAAGCTTGTGGTTGTCCTCCCATGGTGATCGGAACACAGCTCTGATACCAATTATAAGGATCCATCTAAACTAACTAAGAAAATAAAAGGAAATTAACAAGAAAAGAAAGAAACACTCAAACAAGTAAAGGATATCTCAATTCATTCATATCATAGCCTCCATGGATGTGCACTTACTGATATTGAGAGAGAGAGAGAGAGAGAGAGAGAGAGAGAGAGAGAGAGAGAGAGAGAGAGAGAAGTGCAATACATGTGTGTGGGTGCATGTGAGTAGCTTGTGGCCAAATAGCTGTAAATACATGAAAATGAAATAAGGATTGTTTGGACATAAGGCTACCCTTAATCGGATCCCGATAGATTTTTTTGGTTAAATTTTATGGGGTCATGTGCTTCTACTTGAAGATCTCTTGACTTGCTGGAAACCCATAGGAAACACAGAAGAAAAACTTAAGATTTGTTGATTATTGGTTTTAGGTTTTTTTTTTCTTTTTTGGCTCGGAGTCTAGGGTTTCTGGTTGTCATTGAATTTGCAATGGTCTGTTTCTTTGACTAGAAACAGAGCAGAAGCCGAATTCAAAGTTGGGGGCTTGGCAAGGTTAGAACTAGGATGTTGCACTTGAGGAGCGAATATATGGGGCTGCCCCCGAGGCGATCTTTTTGGGTATGTTTATATATATATATATATATAATTTTCATGTAGAATTTCTGTAAAGTTTTGGATGATTTTAAATCAATTCGGGCTAGGGTTACGCTAAGAAGTTAGGAGTATTTTGGAATCCAAGACTTCGCTCATGTTTTATGATGGATTTGAGTATGTTTTATCATAAACTCAAATGCTCATAAAACATATGGCTTTTTACCAATTTTAATGGCTTCTTCCGCTTTTAAGTTTTATTTTATTTTATTTTTTTTTTTTTGGGGGGGGGGGGGGGGGGGAAGCGCGTCGGCTTGAGTTGTCCCTCTTTAGGTCCCTTGGCTGGAAATGGAAGGGAAATGTAATCACAAACAGAAAACCCTGGTGCTCTCAGGTTGCTTGTTTTTCGGTGTAGGACCATAAATTCATGAACTTAAAAACACCAAAGATAAGGGAGAGCTGAAATCTTACGGAAGGTTCAGATGTAACAGGCTAAGTAAACTTTTCAAGGCTACACTTGTATGGTAACACTATGATGTATCTTCAGTTAGCTCTGGGAATGATTCTCATTGCATTTAAAGCCACGGTTGAAACCTTATGGAAGGGCCAATTGTAGCATGTATTTTTTTGTTTTATTTTTTAGATTGCTTAGGCCTTGAGAGATGATTAGGTCAGTTTCCCTCTCAATTTTGAATGAATTAACAGCGGTTACGTATATTGAGTTAGCTCATACTTATTAGGAATCCGCTTAACCTGCTTTCGTCCGAAGTTACGTTTAGAGATGTTGATTGATAGTATGACTATGTGTTCTTGAATAGATTCTAAAAACATAATGGTAAGTTATGTCCATATAGAAGTTTTAACTGTTCTGAACTTATACAGCCATTGAAGGATGGATTATTTTGGTAACCGGAGTTCATGAAGAGGCGCAAGAGGATGATCTTCAGAATGCATTTGGTGAGTTCGGGGAGGTTAAGAATTTGCATTTGAATCTTGATCGCCGTACTGGATTTGTCAAGGTAAGCAATTTTTAACATGCAGGACCATGTATTACTCTGATGGATTGTATCTATTTGAACATATTCTACCCAATTAGAAATATGATGACTGGATCTTTGAGAATCATTTCGTATGCTGAGATAAGGTCTCTACATTCTTGTAATTCTTTTTAATATAAGTTGATTGTATGTCAAAACTAACGGTTGCTGCCTCATCATTGCATGCAATATATGTTTTGTGTTCTAACTATTTGATTAATAGTTGTTGAAAATAGTACTAATTCACATCGTTCAGATGTCTTATCCCTATGGGTTGGGAGTAGGGCTGTACTCGAGCAGAGCTTTAAGAGTTGGCATCCTGCTCAAGCTTGTGCTTAGCTCGTTTATTATCGAGCTGAGCCGAGCCTAGCTGTTATCGAGCTGTGCCGCGAGCCCTTGTTGAGCGGCTCAACTCGTGTACACCCCTAGTAGCAAGTTTAAATTGCCAACCAAAACCCACGGACCAAGCTCAATGCTTGACAGTTGGCATATATATATACCTAAAACAATTGCTTTGCACGTGAATTTAGGACTATGAACATTATAATATGCCAATATTCTTTCAATTTTAAATAGTTTGTATATGTTTTTATAATTATCATGTATATAGTGTTCTTTCAATTTTAAATACTTTGCATTATACATATGTTATATTTTTCTAATTATCATATATATATACACAATTATACAAGCCCTTATCTAAGCAATTAAAGAGATTTTTCACGAGCCTACTATACGAGCCTTAATCGAACTGTTCGGGAGCCTTATCGAGCCAAGCCTATGTGTGCTCAAGCTTTGCTCGTTTATTAAACGAGCTTTGTATTCAAGCTCGAGCTTGGCTCGCTTATTATACGAGCCGAGCCAAGCTGTTATCGAGCCGAGCTGCGAGCCCTTGTTGAGCGGCTTAGCTCGTGTACACCCCTAACTGGGAGCTAATCACAATGATGTTGAATGCTTTAAAATCTATTCAAAATATTGGAAAAGAATTATCTATATGAGTTATGGTATGATTTTTTTAAAAACGACATGAGATGCAGTTAGTTTTCTAAAATTTAAAGCCTTGAAGCATTTGTGTTGTTTATCTCAGGAGTGATGGCAAGAAAGTTCTACTTTGAGTTTATCTCAACCTCAATACCAATTTTTGAAGTTTGGTTCATGTGGTCAATATTAAGTAGCTTAATGGAATAAGTTTTGAGACCAACTCAATAAATTAGGAAAGCAAAGCTCCAACTGGCAACTATGACTGAACTTGATTTTGTTTATCCCACAAGCAATCTAGAATTGGGCTCAAGCTCGCGATCTTGAGCCAAGCCTATGTTACTTGGTTTATTCTCCGTCGCTGGTACTATGCTTCTCGCTGCCTGGTTTGTCGCTATTTCAAATTGTAATATTGTAATGTTTTGAATTTTTTTTAAGGGTATTATGGTAATTTTAGTGGTCAATGTATGGACCCATTGTGGACTTATACATTTTAATGCCTAACCTTTGGTCTTGTAGTACCACTTTGGTAATTGTTTTGGCACATAGGTGTGTATATATATATATGTTACATATTTGTATGTGTGTGTGTGTGTAAGGGAGACAAGAGGGGGCCCACAAGTCACCTCCCCAAACCACTCCCAAACCACTCCCAACCACCCCCAACAACTAAAGTCTCCTAGGAAGCTTCCTAGGAAGCTTCCCCCTCTCCTTCTCCCTCCCTTATATATCTCTCCTCCTCATTTTCTTTTCATTATTCTTCTCCTATCTCTATCTCTATCTCTATCTCTAGCACCCTCATGTTTGGAAGAGCAAACCCCCATATTTACTTCAACCTTGAACCCTAATTTTGAGCCTCCATAACTCATTATTGGGAGCAAGCTATTAGTATCAAAAGTGACCCTCTCTACTAGAGCTTCCCATTGGTGTTCTTATTTTCTCCATTTGTGTTCTCTAGCTCAAGTTATGGCCTAAGGAAAGAGGATGAACTTTCTATTTTCTTGTTCTTGAAGATCTACTACTTGGGCTTTCTCAATCTCTCTTGGATTCTCTTTGCTTATACTTATATTCTCAAGGAGAAGGTAGATTACATTATTTATATACAAATGGTATTCTATATCTAACTTTGACATGTGATTAATTGCTAGAAATAGAGATTTTGCGGAGTAAATTATAATTCTTTCCAAATGCACATGTTCATGTGACTTGCATGTCTAGTTTATGTGACTTGCATGTCTAGTTGTTAATTAGTTGCATAGATGCTTAAATGAGATTATGTGCTTATTTACTTAGTTGCTAATTAATAACTAAAATATTCAAATAAATTAAGTCTTGTTGCTAAGTTGAAAGCATGCTTGTGTGTTATTATTAATCCTCTAAATGGTAGAACTCATGCTTACTTTGATTATTGTCAAAGTCTTAATGTTGCTAAGAAATGATGAAATTTATTGATATCATTCTTGAAATTTGACACATGCATTAGAATCGTAGAAGTCACGTGCATTGTTGCCAAGTGGGCACACCTCATAGCATAGCATGATTTGCATATGAGAAGTCCCAAAATGGGGATAAAAAGATGTGAAAAATCCGGATGTGGGTTGTGTGTGAGGACAGGGTGGACGTACCTAAGAACGTACCAAACTCCAACTTATATTCGACTAGGTATCGGAAAGTTGGTATGCTACATTCCCAGTGAGGGGTGGCTCGCAGTCCGGTAACGAGGCGAGTGAACACGTATGCATAGCCCGAGGGCTCATTAGTTGAAAGGCTTAGGCATCATACATGGCATCACATCTCATTGGTAGTTATGGGATCCATCTTGTATATCTATAATGTTTTCTACTAAGCCGTCGTGCTTAATGAATCTATAAAAAAATTCTTTTTCAGGTGGTCTTGATAGGGGCAAGGCCCATGAGTAGCCGGATACCCTAGCCTCATGTTTTTGAAAGCTCCCCACGAGAAATTATATTCTTTTAGACTTACTTAGCATAGTTCTTTTATTAAACTTGTAATAGTTGTAATTCGATATCGTTCATGTTAGAATCGAATTATGGAACTTACAAGTACTTGGGTTTAAATCCTTCCATCTATGCTAATTTGTAAGCTATGACCTAGCTTGGGCACATGTTAGCCCCTTTATGCGTTTGGTAACATTAGTGGAGTCCTTGTATTGGAACTCTTTCACAACTTGTAATATTCTCATTGTTAATATTCGTTGTTATGTATCCGAGATCTTCGATTCCCCCTATGATCTATTTATGCTTTTGAACCATTTTGACATGTCAAAAGACTTGCTACCTGACTTATAAATTTGGACCTAACTCGAAAACTTTTAAACTCTGATTTGGTTTATACTAAGCCTATGGCTTGTACGTTGTGAGGAATATATTATTTTTAATTTCTAAGGGACCGTTCAATCGTAAATTCTCAAACCTTGATTTCATTAAAACCTTCAATTAAACTTCTTCTTTTCTTCCACTCTTGACACTTCTTATTTCTATTCTTATAAAAACTTCTTTGAAAACCAGAGTACTGTGGGTCGACCCTACTTGACTCGTTTGGTCTCAGCGGGTTGACCTTTGATTTTTCTTTGGAATCCATTAGGATTCTTTTGTAGCTTCCGCACTATTTGGTTGGTTCACGTAGGACATTTTCTTCTTCTTAACCTCTTTCTTTGACTCTTTGGCCCGTCCACATGTCGTGGATTTTGGGGCGTTACAAATATTAAGCTAGATGGCTGAATTTTGCGAAGTAGATTAGCTTCAGTGTATGCCATCAAATCACTGTTGGTGTTATTCCACATGGGTTAGGTTTTTGGCCTAACCTGGCCATGAGGATGAGACTCCGCCTTTTTTTTAGTAATGATAAAACCACGTATTAGTTTTCCTGATTATTTTCTCCATGCTATTGCTATATCAATTCACATCGAATGTATACGAGGTAAGACCCACCGATTTTGCCTTTAAGTTACTTAAACTAAATTGTTACATCCCATAGATGTACAGATTTGATGCATGGATATTTGTACAAAGGTTTTAGTTACATGACGGTGCTTGATGAATTTTATTAATTTTTTTTTGTTTAAGGTAATTTACACTCACATCCCTCGAGGTATGGCCACCTCCCTCGCATTTTGAACAATTACACTGACCGCCCTAGTCAGTTTTTGTTGGAAAATGGAGGTGACAGTGAGGGGAGCTTTACTATTTGCCCACTTAAGTTTTACACAATTTCATGTCAAAGTCGAAGAAAAGAGGACAGGACTAGACCTTCCATATTTCTGTAAATGGAAATCCTTCCATCCATCCCTCCTCTTCTCAACCCAGCCGCTGCCATCTCAATTGAAATCATGACGTTCTACTCTCATCTCCATTGTTGGTCCCACACACCAAATCCACCAACCATGTCATCACTCACCCAGCGATGTCAAAGGGAACGATTGACGGCGAACTTGGGTGCCGTGTGCTGTGTATGGCTGGAGTCATTTTTGCCGATTGAAAACTCTTGCTTAATACACTCTTGGAAATGGATCTAACGTGCATCAAATTTGAAATATGAGTGTCAGAATATGGCAGTGTTATCATTTCTAAGGGAGATAGATTTACTTTAGGAGTGTGCAGATCATTTCAAAAGAAGAATGAGTGAGGTTTCCTATGTAGTAGCACGGATACGATACGATACAGCAAAAATCCAAAAAAATGTAGGGTACGGGTACGATTAGGGTACGGTGAATTAAAAAATATTTTTTTAGAATATTTTTTGTAGTTAAAAAAAAAAGAAAGAGGATTGAACTTCAATACTACATATTCATCCGTAGCAACCTAAGAAGAATGGGTGCGGCGGTCCGACACCCAGTACGGGTGCAACTGCCTTTAATTAGTACACACCTAGTGTGGGTGCGGGTGCCATTCTGAAGTGTCCGTGCTTCCTAGCAATTAGTAGTCTATCAATGTCACAATATTGTTTTAACATTACAAGTCCACAACAAAAAGAAGAAGAAGAAAGATTCATCCATAAAAAAAGGAATAAAAACAACCAAAACTAAAACTCTTGAAGTAGTTCTCACTCTATGTTTCTAGAATGAATGTACAAATTTATAAAGGAAAAGGGGAAACCACAAACACGGTAACTCCCTTGATTCAAGGACTAGAAAATATGCTAACAATCCTGAACTAACTAAAATAGAAAATCTAATCTTTACAAAATAGGAAAGGCTAACAAATAGCTAGCTAATTGATTGGTCAACCCAAGATACACTTGGGTTTACCCTATACAGCAGAATCAATCTTGGAAATCAGTATATCAACTTCGGATTTCCACACTCCCCCTCAAGCCGATGAGTAGATATCGATCATTCCTAGCTTGGAAGTCAAGTTCTCGAAGTTGATTCTTGGTAGAGCCTTTGTGAGGTTGTCTGAAGATTGCAGATTTGTGGTGTATAGACCATCGTGATTATTCCTTCTTCAACTTTCTCCTTGATGAAGTGTCTAATGATTTCCACGTGTTTTGTCTTGTCATGATGAGCATGATTCTTTGCAATGTTTATTGCTGCTTGATTGACGCAAAACATCTTCATTGATCTTTCAATGGGAACCTTGAGTTCTTCTAACCTTCTTTTTCAGCCACATTCCCTCGCATATGTCGTGTGCCATGGCTCTGAATTCAGCTTCAACACTGCTTCTAGCTACCACCGACTGTTTCTTACTTCTCCAACTAACCAAGTTCCGTCACACATAAGTACAATAACCCGAGGTAGATCTTTGATCAGTTAAGGAGCTTGTCCAGTCTGCATCGGTGAAGATCTCGACAGTGTTATTTAAGGCGCAAGGCGCACTGAGGCGCAAAGGTCCCCTGGAGCCTAGGCGCAAGGCGCAATCCGAGGCGCGCGCCCGAGCGAAGCGAGGCGCACTTGAAGAAGAAGAGAAGAGATCGCAGATCATCAGGAAAAAAAAAACCCCAGTTCGTAAGAAGAAGAAGAAGAAGAAGAAGAAGAAGAAGAAGAAAGGAGGAAGAAGAGATCGCAGATCAAAAATAAAAAAACAGTTCGCAAGAAAAAGACAGAAGAAGAAGAAGATGAAGAAGACAAAGAAATACCTGGTTTCAGCCTCTTCTTTCTCTCCTTTCTGGTAGTCTGTTTTCGCCTCTTCTCTCTCTAGTCTCTCCTTTCTTCTTCTTCCCCCCCCCCCCCCCCCCCAAACTGAGATGCGATTGGGATTTTGAGGGATTAAAATGTTGCTGGGTCTTGTTTGTATTAGGCGCTAACCTCGTGCGCCTTGTCAAAAGGCGTGCCTCGCTTGCGCCTTCTTGAAGTCGCCTCGCCCAGCCTAAGGCGAGGCTCACCCCTTGCGCCCGCCTGCGCCTCGCGCCTAGGCGCGCCTTTCACAACAGAGGTTCATCTCGATGCTCTTGTCATTCCCTTTTTTGAAATATAGACCTTTCCCCGGTGTCATTTTGAGATACCTGAGAACCCTGTATACAGCATCAAGGTGTTCTTCAGTGGGATTGTTCATGAATTGACTGATCACACTAACTGAGAATCCAATGTCAGGTCTAGTATGGGACAAGTAGTTGAGTTTTCCCACAAGATGTTGATAACGACCTTTGTCAACTCGTTCCAATTTTACCATTTGGATCCATAGGAGTGTTTACTGGTTTGCACCCGAGCATTCCTATTTCCTTTAGTAAGACTAGAGTGTACTTGCATTGAGAAACTGAGATGCCCTTCTTTGACCTAGCTATCTTCATGCCAAGAAAATACCTTAGTGCTCCAAGGTTCTTCATTTCAAATTCTTTGGCTAGAATTGACTTTAACCAGACCATCTCTTCTTCATTGTCACCTGTCAAGATGATGTCATCAACATATACTATAAGAATGGAGATCTTCCCGTTTGGTGAATGCTTGATAAAGAGTGTGTGATTTGACTGCCCTTGTGAGAATCCATGCTTCTTCACTGCTCTAGTGAATTTATCAAATCAAGCTCTCGGCGACTGTTTAAGACCGTATAGGGATTTCTTCAGCTTGCACACTTTGTTGGTGTTCTTCTCCGTATCAAAACCTTGAGGAATATCTATATAGACATCTTCTTCTAAGTCACCATTTAGGAAAGCATTTTACACATCTAACTGATGAAGCGGCCAATCTAGGTTTGCTACCAAGGACAACAAGACTCGTATTGTATTTAGTTTAGCTACCGGAGCAAACGTCTCTTGACTCTTGGAAGTCTATGCCATAGGTCTATGTGAATCCCTTTGCAACCAATCGAGCTTTGTATCGGTCAATGCTTCCATCTGCTCTATACTTGACATTGAAAATCCATTTGGACCCCACTGGACGTTTTCCTTGTGGAAGTTCTGCCAATTCCCAAGTCCCATTTTTCTCTAGGGCTTGGATTTCTTCATCAATGGCTTTCTTCCATTTTGGTTGTGTGATTGCTTCCTGGATGTTGTTTGGAATATCTATTTTTGATAGATTGGAGGTGAAAGCTTTGTAGCTAGGAGATAATCTATCATGTGACACAAAGTAACAAATTAGGTGACGAGTGCATGATCTCACACCTTTTTTATGAGCAATAGGGACATCAAGATCATTAGTCAACGAAGGATCAGAATGAATATCGGTGTTACTTGAAGGGTTGGTTTCTGAACTTGGACTCGGATTAGGTTCTTGGCTTTGCTCGGAAAGAATTGGATGCTCTATCCCTTTTTGAGTCTTCTGCTACCTTGAGTAAACAATTCTGTAATCTGTATCAAGTTTTCGAGTCGGGAAAGTTTCTGTATTCAAAGGAGGAGATTCAAGCTGAGTTGTTTGAGGAGGAACTTCGGTGGGCTGCACTGTTTGTGAAGGTCCAGTCGTAGGAGTAGGATGATCCAAATCTAACCAAAACTGATATTCTTCTTGAGTGATGGAATTCTCCCCCTGAATATGAGTTTTGGGGTAGAATGATTGATTTTCAAAGAAGGTAACATCCATAGAGTTGTAGGTTTTCTTTGAGATTGAAGAGTAACACTTGTAACCTTTTTGATTTGATGAGTAACCAAGAAATATACATTTGATGGCTTTGGGGTCAAGTTTACTTCTCAGATGTGAGGGAACGTGGACAAACACTGAGCAACCGAACACTTAGTGGAAGAGAAGAGATCAACCGAGTTGTAGGATAAGCTTGAGAGAGAGTTTGGCATGGAGTTTGGAATTTTAGTTCCCGAGATGTCATTCTGTTGATGAGGGCTGCAGTAAGTGTAGCATCACCCTAGAAATGTTTTGGAACATTAGAAGTAAACATGAGAGCACGAGCAAATTCAAGAAGATGTCGGTTTTTCCGATCGGCTATGCCATTTTGTTGTGGGGTAGTAATGCAGGAACTTTGATGAACAATTCCATTTTCCAACAAGTAATCCCCAAGAATGGTGTTGAGATAATCTCTTGCACTGTCTGTTCTAAGAATTGAACCTTGGCTTGAAATTGATTTTGGATCATGGAATGAAAATTTTTAAAGATAGGACCTGCCTCTGATTTTTCTTGCATGAGAAATATCCAAGTTGTTCTTGTATGATCATTAATAAAAGAAACAAACCACCGTTTCCTTGAAATATTGGTGATACGAGATGGACCCCAAATGTCACTGTGCATCATGTAGAAAGGATGAGATGGTTTGAAATTATGTGCTGGAAAGGAATTTCTCACATGTTTAGATAATTGACAAACTTTACATTGAAACTGACTTGGATTTTTATTTCTGAACAATGAAGGAAACAACTTTGATAAATACAAAAAACTAGGATGACCTAATCTATAGTGCCATAACATGATTGCACTACTGTTATTGTAATTAAGAATAGAAACTGAAAAAGAATCCCTGTCGGGATGACCACTATGGCTGGAGCAGATACACATCGAGCTTGTTTCTCAAGGGCAGTTTCAACTTTAAAGAGATAGAGCCCTGCACACTCCTCAGCATTGCCAATCGTCTTCCTCGAGTCCAAATCCTGAAATTGATAGTGAGTGGGAAAAAATTTAGTAACACAGTTATGATCTTTTGTGATTTTACTGATGGACAACAAATTGCACGTCAAATTAGGGACTAAAAAAACAAATTTGAAGACAAGATCTCGTGAGATTGCTATGGACCCAATACCAGTTACAGAGGATAAAGATCCATCTGCAATACGAACTTTGTGATTTTCAGGACAAGGATGATAAGATTAGAATAATGAAGGATCACCAGTCATATGATCGGAAGCGCCTGAGTCGAGTATCCACATACTTGATTTCTCGATTTTGATACTCAAGGCATTTGAGAATTTACCTTTCTGGGATATGGACCCAGTTCCAATGATTGAAGTGGAGGCACTTGGCTGCACTTGGTTGAACAATTTTTGAAGGAGTTCCATCTGATCTTTGCTGAATAAATAGGCTTCTTGGTGGGCTCATCAGTGGTTACAGCAAATCCCCGACTTTCTTGAGGTTTTCAGTCGATAGGCTTGGCGTGTATCTTCTAGCATGTGTCTTTTTGGTGTAACCGGGTTTTCAGCAGTGATCGCACCATGGTCTGGCCTTCTTCCCTTCGTTGTCAAAACTAGGAGGATTAGCACTACGGGAGACAAGAGCATAGCTTTCAGTTGTTGTTGAGGGCGTGGTTGGATTTTTTAGCATCACTTTCTTCCTGCTTTCTTCCCTTCGAACCTCAGAAAACGCCTCACGGAGAGTTGGGAGAGGCTTGGAACTCATGATTCGCCCCTTGACTTCATCTAGGTTCTTATTGAGGCCAAGCAAGAGCTTGAATACCCGTTTCTTCTTGATTAGCTTCTTGCATTTAACGCTATCTCCAGGGTTGTCCCATTCCAATTCTTCCAAGATGTCCAGTTGCTGCCAATGACAGGTTAGGGTGTTGAACTATTGGGTGACAGAGTGATCTCCTTGTCTTAAATCATGAAGAATGCTTTCTATATTAAAGATTTCAGCCGTATTGTCATTGTTGGAGTAGGTTTCTTTCATAGCATCCCAAATTTCTTTGGCTGTTCCATAAAACATGAAATTTTCACCAATCTCACTAGTCATTGAGTTGATGAGCCAGGACATTACCATATTATTTTCTTTGTCTTTCATGCCTTGAATTTGTGATCATCCTTCTTTGGTTGTAATGTTAAAACCAATCACATAATCATCCTTGCCTTTCCCACAAATGAACATCATAACAAATTGTGTCCATTGGAGATAATTATGGCCGTTGAGTTTGTGCCAGTGATATGAAGGAGATTACCCTCAGGTCCTCCTTGAGTAGAGTCCTCCTTGCTGCTGGTCATTCCATAATAAAGGATTGAGAGGGTTGGGACTGAGAGAGTGGAAGCAGAGTTTAGTTGTAGAAGCAAATGGTCGCGATTGAGAGAAGGAAAGCGTAGGTCAACGTCAGTGATGGCGCCGATCTGTTCTGATAAGTCCGGAGGAAGAGTGGCTGATGAGAGATTAGGTTTTCAAAGGTTGCTCTGATAGCATGAAGTAATTCTCACTCTATATTTCCAGGATGAATGTACAAATTTATCAAGGAAAAGGGGAAACCACAAACACGGTAACTCCCTCCCTTGATTCAAGGACTAGAAAACATGCTAACAATCCTGAACTAACTAAAATAGAAAATCTAATCTTTACAAAATAGGAAAGGCTAACAAATAGCTAACTAATTGATTGGTCAACTAAAGATACACTTGGGTTTACCCTATACAGCATAATCAATCTTGGAAATCAGGATATCAACTTTGGATTTTGCACAACTCTCCTGATCTCATCCTCCATCGTTGGACCATAGAAGCACGAAGCGGGGGCGGGAGCGGGAGCGGGAGCGGGGAAGCATTAAACTGTAAGAGGTTCAGAGGTTGGGGGCGTCAAAGAAGCTTCCAAATATTTCAGATAGATATATTGTGTACTCCCTCCGTCCCATTTTATGTGTCCATCTTGGGGAATCCAACTATTTAAGGGGACAAAAAGAATCTACACCTATTTTCCACAATTGCCCTTGATTGCAAGGAAGGGTGGTTTGGGAAACTAAGTAAAATTGGCATACTAATTTAGGAAAATGGACAACAATTTTGGGACATCCCATAAAGGAAAGATGGACACATAAAATGGGACAGAGGGAGTATTTAATTAGTGAAGAGGAATTTGAATTGAAATAAGACAGTTTAAGGGGAAGGCCGCGTACATCTCACCCTCTCCAGATCCCGCAATGGCAGGAGCCTCGTGCGGTGGGTTCCCTTTTTTAATCGTTGATTTTGTTTTTTGAAGTCTTAAACCATATGTTCAGGCATAAAAATATTTCTTCGATAAATGTTTGAGCAAAATAAGAACTTGAATCAATTTATAAACAATTTTGGGACTTCGTTGTGATGGGAGCGGGTGGGAGCGGGTGGGAGCGAGGATACGACAAGCTTCTTAGTAAGAAGCGCGGAATTGAGAGTCTAAGGTAGGTGCGTGATCACTTTAGAAGGTTCCTACTTCTAAGCGTTGGACCCAACTTCAACCGCCTCATCGTCATTTCAAATTAAGGACAACATAACTATTATTTCAAATTAAGGGCAAAATTGTTAAATAATAGTAAGAAAATATTGCAATAGACTCATTAAGCCATAAATCAAAATCCTAATTTGAGAAACCCTAATAAGTATACATGAATGAAAAAGGAAAGAAAGTATGAGAAACCTCGAGGTCTGTGTCGCGTCGTCGGAGTCTCGCCGGCGTCGTCGGAGTCTCGTCAACGTCGTCGAGTCTAGTCGGAGGAACGTCGTCAAGACTAGCCGGAGTGGTCGGAGGCGTCGTCGAGCGGAGTCGTGCGCCGGCGTCGTCTGTATCAAACGAAGCGCTATCTCTCTCTCTCTCTCTCACGTGATATGAGATATGTCATATCTAACCCTTTGAAGTTTAAAGCATTGGATTCCTTTAAAAGTTTTTTTATTCTTTCACTTTCCACCCCCAAAGCATTCAAAATAACAAATTGACCCCCGTGCGGTGTCGAGGCCGTATCTCGTTCATGTCCTCACCGTGTCCGAAAGTATTCTTTCATGTGAACCCACTCAGATACGATTTCAGGTGTGTCTAACACGTACCCAGGTATGTCGTACACGTGTGCCGGCATCGTTGGAGTCTTGTCGGCTTCGTCGAGTTTAGCCGGAGGAGGCGTCGTCAAGACTAGCCAAAGTGGTCAGAGTCATCGTCGAGCGGAGTCGTGCACCGGCGTCGTCTGTATCAAACGCAGCTCTCTCTCTCTCTCTCTATCTATCTCTCTCTCTCTCTCTCTCTCTCTCTCTCTCTCTCTCTCTCACACACACACACACACACACACACACACACACACACACACACACATACACATGTGATATGAGATATGATCATATCTAACCCTTTGAAGTTTAAAGCATTGGATTTCTTTAAAAGTTTGTTTTGTAGGTTTTTGAAAATGATCTCTGACTCTATCGAGTAAATTAGCAATAAAGCTATGCTGAAGTAGAATTCTTTTAAGAGATGGATCCTATTATTTAAGGAATAGGTTTCCTACTAATCGGCAAACTGCTATTCATTTTAAATGTGTTGTGGTTGCTGAAACATTTAGGTGCTGCTTCTTGTTGCTGGAGTGGTGTACTCTCTCTCCTTTTCTTTTCTTTCCTTTTTTTTTTCTTTTCCCAATTGGATGCAGTAGATGTAGTTTTAAGATTGCTATTCAGTGGAAGTCAACCATATGATTGTTATTTTAGCAATGATTTCTGGATTTGTTTGTGCTACATTTCTCAATTCTCATGCTTTGGGTGTTATTTTGTTACATTACATGAAGTGGAATTTCTTTTGTAGGGTTATGCACTGATTGAATATGAGAATTATGAGGAAGCACAGAGAGCCATAGAGGCAATGGATGGAGCTGAACTGCTCACTCAAACCATCAGTGTTGATTGGGCATTCAGCAAAGGTCCGTTCAGGAGGAGGAATATGAGGAGAAGGTATGTTTCTCTTTAAACATGTAGACTTTGTGTGGTTCATGAATTTAGTGACGGAAAAGAAAAGAGAACACTGGAAAACACTTCCTTTGTTTGCTTAACAAGGAAAATAGTGAGGAAAGTAGTAAAGAAAAGAAAATATAGTGAAATTGAAATACTTTTTTTGAATTTTATGAGTCAATTCCCTACATTTTTTCCTGAGTTTCAGGTATATTTTAAACCTTTTTAATTTATAATGTTATTTAAGCATGGAGTAAACAACAATGGAAAACAGTACGGCTTTGTTTGGTTCATGGATTAGGTAGCACCGGTGCGGGTGTGGGGATTCGGATACAGAGATGCTGGTGCGAGAGATTTGCCAATTTTCCAAAAAGTAAGGGTGCGGGTGTGGTGGGAGTACTTGGATAAAATATTAAAAATATATTTTCTCCATTGTGACCTGGAGGTCACAGTTTCGAATCTGGAAAGAGTCTCTCTACTTGCTGGGTAAGGTTGCGTACATCTCACCCTCCCCATACCCCGCAATAGCGGGAGCCTCGTGCACTGGACTGCCCTTTTTATGATAGTAGATACAAATTATTTTATAAATATTAGTGCATTAGTGTATACCCTAAATAATTGCCATTTGGATTTTCTATATTTCTCTTTTAAACCCCAAAGTTTTCAAAATTGTATGAAGAATTTGTGTTTTTTTTTTCAAAAGAATACTACAAAAAAGCCCAAACCACACTCCAAAATAACTCAATAAATCTACGGAGCACCCAATACGGGTGCGCACTAAGTGGTGGCGGCCTTTTCAAAGAGTCCGTGCTTCATAGTTCGTGGATTTCATGTGGAAAAGAGAGGGGAAAGGAAAACAAGATGGAAAAGGAAAACTAGTTCATTTTACCTTACGGATGGGACTAGTTTTCATCTTGTATTCCTTTGCCCCCCTTTTCCCTCGCAAAATCCATGAACCAAACAAAGCCTAAGGAAATAGTTTTCTTCTCGTGTTCCTTCACCTTTTCCTCTTCTAAATCTGCAAACCAAAAGGAGCCTTATGTGCTTGGATGTATCCACGTACTTGGACAAACTTCATACGAGGAAATTCTCCATCTGAGTGAGTGGTAGATTTCTTGGGAAGTTGGGATTACATTTAGAATTTAGGGTGGAAAGGAGGAAGCACTTCTGCATCCTGCTCTCTTTTCATCAAAGCTTTCCTGTTTTGAGATAATATTTAATCAAATTATAGTAATCTCTCACTCATAGTTGTCAAATTGGGTTTCGTATCGTGAATCGAAATGTCACAAATGAATCGAATCGGGATTCGCGAATCGTGAATCGTAAGATTCGGTAACAAATTAAAAAAAAACTGTAACAAGAATGAAAACTATGTAGTGAAAAATAGAAGAAAATAGCAATCAAAGAATGATATATAACATATCTAATTACATGATTACGTCATCTAAGCTTTGGAAAGACATTGCGTTAATGGCAAAAAATGTGGGTTCGAATCCCATCATGATCAAAATAGATGAATCCAATGAAACATACCTCATTAAATCATTAATTCATCATTAGTTCATTACATTAATCACAAGATTCACAATCACAACTACTAAAGTGTGCGCAAAATATATCCCAATTCCCAACTAACCAAAAAAAGTATACAGTGTATACCCCAAGTTTGTAACAAGTATCCACAAAATATGGCCCCAAGTTTGGATCTAGAAACAAATTATAGCTCAATGGTTGAATTTCAATTTACATAAAAAAAAATCCTCGAAAATGTTGAGATCAAGGTCATCTTCACCATCACTATCTTGCCTACTCATCTCCTCATCCAATTCTCTTTCTTCCTCATCTTCATCTTCAATCTCATCAATGATTACCCCTTTTCCTTTGCCTTTGTCTTTTCCTTTTCCTTTGTTGTAGGCATTCAAGTTCCTTGGTCCTATTATCATTACAAATAAAGAATTAATATGATTATGACATACAAAGATTATTTATATCTTTCTCTTGTTCTTAATAAATAATAAATCAATCTAGTTAGTATACCTCTCTTTCTCTTGTTACTACTTGGACCTTCATCAACTGTGAAGCATTCATGAACATCCATCCATGATAAATCAACTAGACATGCATCTTCCCTTTCAGTGATCCATTCATCATCCGATACCATATCTGGCAAACCAATTGGATCATACAAATCCTCCCTATTCTCTTGCGTTTTTGCACGTCTTACCTCAAGTTGAAGGTTGTACTTTACAAATACCAAACCATTCAATCGTTGTTGCTCCAAACGGTTCCTTTTCTTAGAGTGGACATGGTCAAATGTGTTCCAATTTCTTTCACAATCGGTGGCACTACAAGTAAGGCTTAGCACTCGTATAGCTAGCCTTTGAAGCTCTTTGCACTCTTCTCCATAATTTTCCCACCATAAAGCTACAAGTAGAAAGTACAAGAGGTTAGGTTTTAAAATATATTAGTCCTTGTAATTTGTAAATTTGTAAAAAGAGATTATCAGGTTGTTTCTTGTCTCTTGTCAAGACGGCCATCTCCATTCCAAACATACCCTCGGCTCTCTTGAATTTCTCAAGTTGTGAATCAATCATGACTCTTGTTTGCACATCGGGATACATTCTCTCAACTGTTCTAAACAAACCCATCTTTACTTCTAAATCCGCTTGAAAATTTGGATCATAATGGAACCTTAAAATTAAATAAAGTTCAAGTTATATAAGTATTGGTCACTACTTGAACTATTAGAATTCTATAATTTAGATTAATATAGCAACTTACTTTAGATTAAGATAGAATGCCGCAACATGAAGTGGTCTATGGAGTTTTAAGTTCCAACGTTCGTCAATGATGCCCTAAATGCGATTATATTTGGCCGCCACATGTTTGAAATTCTTCTTGATTTGTTCTTTTGCTCTATCCATAGCCTCATAGATATACCCCATTGCCGGCTTTGCATCACCATCTACTAGTCTTGGAACCTTCACTAGTGGAAGCACACATTTCAAACAATACTTAATTGATTTCCAAAATCTTTGGTCGCCCAAAACAAAGTGTGAGATGATCTCTGCATCATCTTTACTTTCATAAGAAACTCATAGCCCACTTTGCGATGCAAACATAGTCTATAGAGGAATTTTCGCTTCCATAATACTCTTTAAAGTAAAGATAAGACGTGGCAAATCTTGTCATCGCCGGTCTTATCAATTCCCTATTCTTAGAGTACTTTCGAAACAAAGGTGTAACCCGTGATCCTCCGTGCCTTCGTTAGTGTATCAAAGAAAGCCGGGATATCACTAATGTCGCTAAGAATTAAATCAATACAATGGGCCCCACATGGGGTCTAAAACAAATTCTTCTTGTTGTCCTCTAGCAATCTACCAGCGGCTACATAAGCCGCGGCACTATCGGTCACTACTTCAACAACATTTTCCTCCCCAATCTCTTCAACTAACGAATCAAGCAACTCGAACAACTTGTTTGCATCCTTTATGACATCGGAAGTGTCAATAGGTTTAATGAACACCGTACCACTTGGACTATTGACAAGAAAGTTCGTAAGTAATCGGCTCTTTCCATCGGTCCACCCATCCGACATCAAGGTACACCCGGTCCTCTTCCATTCGATTTTATACTTACTCCAAACTTGCATTCACACTATCAACTTCCTTTTTTTAAAAATGTGACTCTAGCTTGATGGTAGCTTAAGGTTTCAAACCTTTCCCATATTCACTAACCGATTTTATCATCTTAAAAAATAACGGACTTTTAACTAAATTAAATGCTAAAAGCATTCCCATATAAAAATCTACAAATATCTTTAACAATGGGTTCCCTATCTCTAAGCATCTCATTTAAAGTCTTTTGAGTATATGTGTTTGCTTGTAACTTGCCTTTCAAACAAATCCATCCATGGTTCCCTTTTTTTTACTCTCATAGTCATTGTTGAATTCTTCAAAACAATCTTATATTTTATTTACATAACCTTCCAACTCTGTCGAAATGCCTATGAACAATTTTTTTGCTTCTTCCAGTGCTTGGGCAAGCCTCTACATTACGATGAGTGCACGCAAAATGATGTTTCATTCTAATAACCCCACCCCAATAGGCTTTTCCACAATAATTACACATGAGGTGCATTCAATCTCTTACAATGATTCCAAGTTGAGTCATTAGTTTTCCTAGCCTTTTTCTTTGGAGTCATTAGTGAGTTGTGATTCTTGTGAACAATAAAAAGATAGAATATCTTACCCCCAATAAATTCCAAGTTTCAAGTTTCAACCACCATAAAATGCCTCCAATAAATGTCTTCAATAAATGCCTTCAATGCCTTTTAATCTCCACTTGCAAATAATGACAGAGCAAAAAGCCAAAAGAACCCTAAAAAATATTTGGGAAAAAGGAGAAAGGGGCTTGTCTACAATAAAGGAAGAAAACCCTAAAATATATATTTTCTCCACTTGGACCATTGTCGGCTGAGAATAAACACAAAGAAAAAAGAAACAAAAAGAAATCGAAAAGGAAGAAGAGATTGGGCTGAGAAGAAATCGAAAAGGGACAAAGAAATCGCAGGCCACATAGTTTTCGAAGAACACTGTCGCTGCGAGGGTTTGTGTGGGTCAACTGTTTGTCTAACGTCTATATTGTATATTATATCATATATATTGTGTATATATACTGTATATGTGTCGTATATCAGTATATAATGTTGAGATTGGGCTTCGAAATGTTCAGATTGGGTTGTATGGGCTTCGGATTGGGCTGGGTACTATGAAGCACCGACACTTCAAAAATTGTAACGTACCAGTGTCGGACGCGACACTTTGCCCGACACGTGTCGGACACTTCAGAACTATGTCCTACTTTACATAATTGCATTTTGGCACCCCGACACGCGGTGGACACTTTATAGACACGCGTGGACACGCACGAGACACGTCTGACTTGATTTTCAGTTTTTTTAATGTTTAATAATATGAAACTTAAAAAGCCCTTTTGTAATGAGACGTCTGAATTATAATGTACATGTGTGGACACGCACGAGACACGTCTGACTTGTGGCATTTGCTTGCTTTAATTTTCCTTTGTTAATTGGTATAAAGTGATCCTGTGAAAGCTACTAATTATTACATTTTTTTTACATTGGGTCATTAGATAATTGATAAAATTTCAGGAACATTATATTTATTTATTTGTTAAAAAATATTATAGTCCCAAGATAGTAGTGGATTGCTAAATAATTTCTATTTTCCCCAAGTTGAAGCCTTGATCCAACTCTGCCTTGACCCAAGTTGAAGCCTTTTTTTTAGGCAGAAATTTTGTGTAAATGAGTACTTTTTTACGGAATATATAATCTTAATGTGTTTTTGTATAAATTCTTTTTGATAACGTGTTTTTATTTATAATTATAATACATAAGAATTAGCATAACATTAAAATTAAAAAATATATAATTAAAAAAATAAACGTATCCCCGACGTGTCGTGTCTTCATTTTTTAGAATTTGTCGTGTCGGCGTGGCGGTATCGTGTCGTGTCCGTGTCCGTGCTTCCTAGGCTGGGTATCTACAAAACCATCGCAGATTTCACCCCCCCCCCCCCGATGGAATCGCAGAATCGTACCATGCGATTCAAATCGTACGATTATTGGATGTATCGATCGATTCGCATACGATTATTGGATGCATGCGATTTGTATATGCTTATCGTATCGTTTTTTGTGTGAATCGTATCATATCGTACGATACGTATCGCGTATGTACGATTTTAACAACAAAGCTCTCTCTCTCTCTCTCTCTCTCTCTCTCTCTGAGAGAGAGAGAGAGAGAGAGAGAGGAAGAAGTTCAGAGAGGAACCAATTTATGGTCTCGTTTCCCGCTAATTCCAACCAATCCTTAGGTAAAAGGAAGGTCTGATCCAATACTATACTCTCACAGAGATGGTTTTGGTGGTAAATATCAATTGTTTTTCCTCCGTGATTGACCAACCAATTATAAATTACTTTAAATTGGAGCAATGGTTGAATGTATAAAAAAAGAGTAGGTGCAAAATTATTGTGACTCCTTCCTATCTGCATGCCTTTCCTATAACTATCACCTGGCTGATTTTTGTATTATGAGCTATTTTTATTGTCAAATGATTATTATTGAAATGGGAATCTATGTTTTAGAACATGGATCTCTTAGTAAAACTATTGCTTGTTATATTTTTCGGGCTTATGAGTCGTATCTTTTTTTGATCATATGATTTACGTGTTTTTTTTTTTTGATGTATTTTTTGTGTCCTATGAATTTGTAGGTCACCACGTGGGCAACGTTCAAGAAGTCCCAGGAGGAGATTCTGATGTAATACATCTGACGTTCCACCAGGGTTTGTGAATTTGAGAATGGAAGATGTTCAAAAGAAGTTGGTGCGCGCATCTGTTTGCCATGGATTCCTCCACTTCTAGCTGATGTATTTTTTTTTTTGGTCATTTCTACCTCTTTAATGGATATGTTTTAGGCTCTCTTCCTTCAGATCTGCAATTCTTTTGGTGATTCGGAATGGTTTTTAGTATTAGTTCTGCAGTTGATATGGAGTACTCAGATTGCGGGAAGGTGGATTTGTTGTCTTTCCTTCTTTGTTCTTTGGTTTTTTTTCAAATCCTGTGATAATTTTGTTACAGAATATTATGTTTGAACTGATGGAAAATGAACTGTGATGAGATTGGAGTGCGGTTGTAGTACTAGTAATATTACTAGGTGATGGTAATGAAAAATTTTAAAGTGTTTGGATGAAGATGTTGCAGCCGGCCTATTTGTGATCATTTTTGCTCACTCAGGCACTAGGTGACATGTGTCTCATTTCTAGTGGGGCTAGGTGAGCAAAAATGTTCTTAGCTTATTTGTCCAACTATTTGGGCTGGAAAAGTGTAAATTATATTTTACACCCTTATAGTATGAGCGTGATCTTACTTTGGTCCTTGTAGATTTTGAGTCTTCGACACTGGTCTTTTTTTTTTTTTTTTTAAACAGAAATAGTTTACATAGAGAAATTATAATTTCCTCCCCTAAATTAAACTTAAATCTGTGAAAAATTGCTAGGGAGTTCGACTAATGGATTATATTGAAACTATAAGGACTAATGTGTCAAAATTGAAATTAGAGGACCAAAGTAAGATCAAACTCAAACTACAAGAATACAAATTGTGATTTATTCGCCGAGAGAGTAGTGTTGTGATCTTTTTTGTGATACTAGGTTTTTTTTTTAGAGACTTGGTCTAAGGTCCTTAAAACTTGGTCTATTTGGACTAAAGGACAAGTTATGAACAAAAACTCACACAAGGACACTCTAAAAAACTCTCTCCACTAAAGTCCCTTAAAATTGAATAATGCTACACCCACTCCTCCAATTACACCCCAAATTACATCCTTGTTTTAAATGCAAGTATCATGTGCTATGTAAGTGGTGCATAAAAAAGTGTGAAAAATTCAAACAGCACAGGGTGCATGTATTTAAAGCATGTGATGTAGTTTGGGATGTGGTTGGAGGAGTGGGTGTAGCATTGTTGCCTAAAATTTTAACTTTCCCTCTAAAAGTTACTCTAAAATTTTAAATTTCCCAATAAATTGCAAAATTGCACATGGAACCTAGGAGACCACCACCACCATCTCTCTTCTCTCTCTCTAACCCTCTCTCATCCTCCCTCCATAGCCACCACCATCATCTCTCTTCTTTCTCCCTCCTCATCCCTCCATAGCCACCAGCATCGCGACCACCACCACTGGAGTCGTCGCCACCACCGCCACTACCACCGAAACCATCGCCCCCACCACCATCTCTCTTCTCTCTCTAACTTTCTCTCTCCTCCTCACTCCATAGCCACCACCACCATCTCTCTTCACCCTCTCTAACTTTCTCTCTCCTTCTCCCTCCATAGCCACCACCATTGCGACCACCACCACTGGAGTCGTTGTCGCTGCCGCCACTATCACTGGAGTCGTCGCCCCCAAACCGGTCAATATCTAGATCTAAATGTCATTGCCATCGCCAGTAACGATCTCCGCCGACCACCGTACAAGGCGATTTCATGATCATCGCACATGCATATTACCAAGTGCAAATTAGTTGCTGAATTTTCAAAAATCAAATTAAATTTCACGTGAAATTTCTCTTAAGATTTAAGAGAAATTTCACTTAAGATATCAATGATTTCTTCTCTGAAGTAGTAGGAATTTGAGACAAATGTGGCTTTAATTGCTGGGGGACCGGAGAATAGGATTCTTCTTACATGAATGAGAGATTTGTGTTCACCAAGCAGTTTAGCTCAAGTTTGGGTAATTCTGTTAATGTCCAATGTTCAATTGATTGTAATATTACAGAAGGACTAATAATATAGCCAAGAAGATCAGGTGTACTAAAAGTCAACTGACAAACCATGAACTTGAACTGAACTCCTCAATTGAGCAATATCAATATCTATGATTAGGCCTCAATTGGATAGTTGTAATGAGGATTGGAATGGGTACCCTATTCCTACTCAAATATAATCCCATATGTTTAGGATGGCTAGGGTTGGTTATGGTCTTCCCAAAAGTTCTAAAAATTACTACATTCCTCATATTAAGTTTTTAAATTCTTTAATTTTATAACATTGCACCTCCAATTATTATTATTATTATTATTATTATTATTATTATTATTATGGTTGATAACTTAACACTGGCTCCTAACCTTCATTCCTAGTTTTGGGCACTAGTTTTTGGAAATTTGCAGTTGGATATGCAATAATCATGGCAACAAAAAGGTGCACTATTTGGAAGAAAAAAAAATTATTTTTGTGGTAAGGTTTCTTTATTGGTGTAAGGTTCTTCTATTGTTTTTTGCACATCACATGTTCGAGAATGAGCAAATATTCTCTATGCATATCGGGATCATATTGTATGTCTATATGTATTGATGATGCCGAAAATTGGTAAGAGACATTTAGAGAGAGACACAAGAGATTGTATGTGGTTCGGCCCCGTTAATGAGGTGACCTACGTCCACGGTTGCATCAGTGCGCTTTCACTAGCAGATCATCGGTGGTGTTTGGTGAGCCAACAGAGTGGGTGGCACTACCAGAAACCGACCGAGTTTATACGTAACAGTGAGTTTCTTATATGCTATTCTTTGGAATCAGAATGCGATCCCCTTCAATGGGGGCGGGTGGCCTCTTTTATAGGTCCAAGAGACCACCCGTACAAGGCAACTTATTAGATTAGGAAGCCTAATCTAGCTACAAGTTGATTAGCATGATTCAAGGAAAGTTTCCTAAGTGGTTTAGGAAGCTACTTGTTCCTTCCATTTAGTCTTCTAGCTGGGATAGGAAACTGTCTGGTTGCTTGCTGAACATGCAACCAGGCCTTCTGGGGGGTGTGCCCATGTGGTGCCGGTCTGAAGTGAATGTTCGGGCCGTTGACCATCCTGGGCGGTTCTGTGTAACGGCCCGGGAAGGCTGAGCAGTAGGCCCAGATTCACGGTGACTTGACTTCTCTTTGCTGAGGTGGCGAGGGTTGACTTTGACCGGATACTTTTGTACATATCAGTTGCCCCCCATTTTCAAAACTGATGGGATGCTATATCAGATGAGGTTTGAAAATTAAGACTGCTTCTGAAAAACTGTTCGGGGGACTGGCCCCAGGATACTACCCGAGTACGACCGGTCGAGCTGGTCTTCCAGGGTCTGTACCATGCGGTAGCTATGTAGGATCGGGACCGACTTCTGCCATGTGTCAATCGGTCACTGGCCTGGTTAGGATCCAGTGAGGCAGGTGCAAACGTAACTGAATAATTGCGTTGTAACCGGGCCGTCACATCTTGCATTTAATGCACGCGCCTTTTAAGGCGACGCTTCACGTGCCCGAGATGACAATTGGCAAGTGGTTTTGGCGGGAAAGCTTCTTGACCGTTGGATCTGATCTGAAATGGTCCGTCCGTGCTATGTATATAAGAAGCACGTGTCTATTTAAGCCATTCCTTCTGCCAAGAGATAGAGATACCGAACCGTTTAAGAGCAAAAAGTCCCCAGTCAAGCTTTCTGAGCCCTTTTTCCTGCGTTGATTCCTGTAAGTCTCTCACTCTCGAGTTTCAATTCGCTACTCTTCCCTTTATTATCTTTTCCTTGTCTTTTCCTAGTGAAGCTGGAGAGGACGGATCCATTAGGTTTTGAACAAGAGTGGGATTTTTTTTTCTTAAGGTTCTGTTCTTACTTTAGATCAGGCGGCACGTTAGACAGGTTGAACCGAGCGGGCTGTCCCCGGGTAGTTTTAACTGAGTGTCACCTTACTTTCGAGACTTTGTACTCCCTACCCTTTAGATTGATAACCCTGCCCCCTTTATACTGTAGACTCGGAGTTCCCAACCCATACCTAGGTCGTCATTTGCTTCCTTGTCCAGTCACTGGAACCCAAGGATGTGTCACTCCGGCTTCGACTCGTCTTCCCATTCAGAGGATGAGAGGTCCGGGTCAAGGATGTCGGACACAAGTCTAAGTCCACCTTCTGCGAACCCCTCTGATCACCATAGTGAAGGCAAAATCTCAATCCGTCTATCTGATGATGAATTGGACCATGAGGCCCCCGTTGCCTCCGTTTCCCGGGTTCGGGTAACGAAACACCAGGGGGAACCTGACCCTAAGGTAGCCTTTTCCAGTGAGTTCATCTCGTCCACCCTACGTGCTGAAGATCTGGGCCGCATTAACGATAGGTATGGCCTTCCTAACTACTGCTCCCTGGCCGTAAATGCTGGAGGAGCCCAGATATACCAGCAGGGTTTCACCACCCTAAATGAGGACATCCTCATGGCTGGATACCGCATTCCCCTCCATCTGGTCGCTCGGGACGTTCTGATATACTTGGCGATCGCCCCGGGGCAACTGGCCCCAAACGGTTGGAGGTTTCTCATGCGGTCCATCTCCCTTTGGCCCCAAGTTTTTGGGTATAAGCTTTCCGTTTAGTAGTTTTTCTGGACGCACCGACCGTTTACCGTACATGGGGATGCCGAGTTCTTTTCTTTTGGGGCTCGGCAAGGGAGAAAGATCATAGTTAATTACCCAAGCAATAACAAGGGTTGGAAGAATAGATTCTTCCAAGTATCTACCCTTGGACTCTGCGAGCGAGCCCCGGGGATCCAGATGAGGACTTCCTGGCGGGAGAACTGAGGGGTAAGTTAGTGCAGTTTCTTCTGTCTACTTCCTTTACTTCGATCTGAGACTAACCGCATTATATTTTGCCTTGCAGCGGGGTCGGCTAGCCTACCTAGTATTCCCGAGGAGTGCCAAGCCAGGATTAGGGGCCTGACAGACTTGCCGACAAACATCTGGAATGTGCTGACACGGACGGGCGATTTCAAAGCGTCCTACAACCCGGCCGAGCCCATCAAAGCTCCTGTCTTTCCACCCACAATTCCTGGTAAGTACCCGAGCACACCTAGTCTTGTCTACATTCCCATTGTATCTGCCGGTTACTAGCCGATTTTCTTTCCTTTTTTGCAGAAATTGCCCCCAAGAGAGATCTTGAAAAATTGAGGGCCAGGCAGGCCGTTGCTGCTATCGCCGCTCGAGTGGCAAATAGAGGAGGAAAAAGGCCTGCTACAGAGGCCTCGGGCAGTGAACGCCCGCTGAGGCAAATTCGGCACGGGACTGCGAACCGTCCGGAACCCGTGGGAACTTCAGCTCCCCACGTGGTGGTGGTAGAGACTCCCCCCGAGCGGGAATACCGTCCGGGGTGCCGGTTGAGTAATTGGCAGTGATCAGGGAGAGGGTCAAATCTGCCCTTCTTCCCAGCAAAGTGGAGACGTGTGCAAACATGTCTCCCGAGGCATTCCAGGGATGGCTATACATCCTCTCCCACATGGTAAGTACTGACTGTTAGGAAACTACGTTCTCAGAATCCGTTGACAGTGCGTATAAGTTGGTACTGCAAAAAATTTCGTGAAATCTACAATAACCCTATAAGGGCGGAACTAGGGTTACCTTGAACTGCAAAAACGGATTGCTGTAGTAGACGAATTGATAACACGGACTCGATAACAGCTCACGATCTTCTACCGTATTCCTCCATTTTCAGAATATCGAACTGAGTGTGGGCTCTTTTGAAATCCTTTCTGTTTTTTGCTCTCCCTCTTTTACGCTCTCTTTTCTATTCTGAGTTATAATACTCTATATGGAAAAACGCAAAATGAGAAGAGAGCCAAAGCAACATATATATAGGCTACGATAGGGACCATAAGAAGTCAATAAGGAATAGGCTTCCTTATGGAATTAGGAAACCCTAATTCCAACTGAATCAGATTCCTATTTTCATAAATTATAATTCATACCACTAAAGAATTATAATTGCACTCCTACCCTTATCTCAAAAATATATTTCGAGCTCCATGTTATTTAATGCTTATTATCTCCCCACGTTAAGATTACAGATATCCATTAATTAAATATAATTACTGACAATCATATTTAATTAATTTCTTAAAATTCCTTGAGATCCTCTGCTTAACTTATCTGATATGTCGGATGCAAAATCTACCTGCAGGGTTTGACATAATCAAAACTTATAAGTTTTCTCAAGGGGATATCATCAATCCCAAAATTGAGACATGGATTCCATCATAAATTAATATCCACCACACAATTAATATTGTCACCCAATCCAATGAGATATTGACCCATTTAAGGATCTCACCCTTTTAGGGATCAAAGTGTAAATATCAAATGTACGTATCTACAAATTAACTTAGGATTTAGAGCATAAGCACTCATAATAGCCATGAGGTATTAATTATCTTATAAGTCAGTATAAAGATAATTACCCCAAGTCAGTCCCGTTTAATACACAAAGTGTACCAGCATAGTGAGTTGAAACTATACTGTTTTCCGTAGTCATGACAAACCTACTACAACACCTTGTTGCAGTCCTACCGATGGTGTGTCCAATCCCATCTAAGACTGTAAACCAAAATCTTACATTCTATAATATCTGATGGCCTGATCTTCCGTGTGTAAGCCGAACTCTACACACCAAACCACCAAATATATAGAATGAGAGACACACATGCATAATATTAAATAAATAATATAATACAAACATTGCCCACACAGATTCTCATAAAAATGGAATAATTGATTTTATTGAATGAATAATAAATCAACTACATAAAGCATGGCTTTTAGTACATATCCCTAACAATCTCCCACTTAGACTCAAAGCCATGATGCGACACACCTCACTCCTATCCCTTTTATGTGACTATCAAAAGTCTTGGCCGGTAAGCTCTTGGTGAAAGGATCTGCCAGGTTATTTGCTGATGCTATCTTAGTTACTTCAACATCACCTCTTTGCACGATCTCTCGTATCAGGTGATACTTATGCTCAATGTGTTTTCCCTTCTTATGGGCCCTTGGTTCCTTTGAGTTAGCAACTGCTCCGCTATTATCGCAATAAAGGGTAACAGCCGATTGTATCGCAGGTACTACTCTTAGATCCATAAGAAAGTTTCTGAGCCAAACGGCCTCCTTAGCGGCTTCCGAAGCAGCCACATACTCGGCTTCCATGGTGGAATCAGCAATACATGACTACTTGATACTCCTCCAAGTAATGGCTCCACCTTCTAGGGTAAACACATATCCTGAGGTAGACTTTCTAGAATCCCTATCTGACATGAAATCAGAATCTGTGTACCCAATGGGTACAAAACTGTCTGCTTAGTAAACTAACATATAGTCTCGAGTCCTTTTCAGGTACTTGAGAGTATTTTTCACGGCAGTCCAATGTTCTTGCCCTGGATTAGACTGATATCTACTAACCATGCCAACAGCAAAGCAGATGTCAGGTCTAGTACACAACATAGCATACATAAGGCTTCCTACTGCCGAGGCATAAGGAACTGCCTTCATCTTCTCTATCTCATCAGGTGTCTTAGGACACTGATCCTTAGATAGAGTAATTCCATGTCTGAAGGGAAAGAATCCCTTCTTGGAATCTTGCATGCTAAACCTTGCAAGAATATTGTCAATATAAGTGCCTTGTGACAAGCCCAACATTCTATTCTTGCGATCTCACATAAGCTTGATTCCTAGGATGTGACTAGCTTCTCCCAAGTCCTTCATATCGAATTGACTGGATAACCATACCCTTACAGAAGATAATACCCCCACATCATTTCCGATTAGCAAGATATCATCCACATATAGTACTAAGAACACCACCACGCTTCCATCATGTTTCTTGTATCCGCACATTGATCAAAACCAAAAGACTTGATTGCTTGATCAAAGCGGATATTCCAAGACCTAGATGCCTGCTTAAGTCTATAAATGAACTTCTTAAGCTTGCACAACATGTGTTCTTGGCCCTTTGCAATGAACCCATCTGGTTGCACCATATAGATGCACTCGTCAAGATTCCCATTAAGAAATGCTGTCTTAACATCTATTTGCCAAATTTTATAATCGAAATGTGCAGCAATGGATAAGAGAATTCGGATAGACTTCAGCATTGCCACCGGCGAAAAGGTTTCCTCATAATCGATTCCTTCTTTTTGAGTGAACCCTTTCGCAACAAGTCTAGCTTTAAAGGTTTCCACCTTACCATCTGTTCCTCTCTTTTTCTTATAGATCCACTTGCATCCAATGAGTTTTATTTCATTGGGTGGTTCTACAAGATCCCAGACATGATTGGAGTACATAGACTCCATTTCAGATTTTATAGCCTTTTGCCAAATAACTGCATCTTTATCTTGGAGTGCTTCATTGTAGTTACAGGGGTCGGTACCTTGTTCATCAGGGACACGGCCATAAGAACATATACCGGTCAGGTTGAATAATAACCCTCCCACTACGACGAGGCACAACCCGTTTCTATGTATCATTGATATTTCGTTATGAAGATTCTAAACTTAATACACCATTAGCTACACGTTGTACTGGTTCAAGAACCTGCGAGTTAATGGTTGGTTCGGGATCTACACGAGTTTCGATAATCCTCCCACTACGACGTGGCAATGGAATATCGATAACTCTTTCTTGTGGTATTTCTTCTCGTATTGTTGGTATCGAAGAAGTATGTCTCGGTGCCTCTCCTCTCATTTCCTCTAGAACAATATGACTTTTGGGCTTGTGGTCCATAACATAGTCCTCTTCTAAGAATGTGGCATTGGTGCTAACAATAACCTTCTGATCCTTAGGACTATAAAATAGACCACCTTTAGTTCCTCTTGGATACCCAACAAAGAAACATACTTCTGTTCTCGATTCCAACTTTTCTGCATTCTTTTCCAGCACATGTACTGGACTACCCCAGATCCGAACATGCCACAGACTAGGCTTTCTCCCAGTCCACAATTCCGTAGGAGTAGTAGGTACTGACTTAGATGGTACCAAGTTTAGAATGTATGCAGCTGTCTCTAATGCGTGTCCCGAAAAGGAAATTGGTAAATCCGAATAACTCATCATAGATCTTACCATGTCCATAAGAGTCCTATTCCTTCTTTCTGCTACACCGTTCTGCTGAGGCATACGGGGGTGCAGACAATTGGGATGTAATCCCTTGCTCCAATAAGTATTCCCTAAACTCTCCCAAGAGGTACTTTCCACCATGATCAGATCGTAGTGTCTTGATACATTTACTTAGACGCTTCTCCGTTTCAGCCTTGAAGTCTTTGAATTTCTCAAAGCATTCAGACTTACACCGCATCAAGTAAATGTAGTAATGTACCCATACCTTGAGTAATCATCGATGAAAGTGACAAAGTACTCAAATCCCCCTCTTTCTTGGACATTCATAGGACCACACAAATCAGAGTGAACCAGTTCCAACAGCTCTTTAGCTCTATAGCCCTTGGCCGAGAACGGCCTCTTGGTCATTTTACCTTCCAAGCAGGATTCACAGACTGGAAGTGCCTCCACTTCTAATGAACCTAATGGCCCATTTTGAACTAGTTTTGAATCATTTTCAAATTAATATGACCAAGGTGTTAAGTGCCAAAGATGCGTTTGGTTCATCCTCGAAGGTACTTTTCTCTTAAATGGAAAACTATTTGTGTTATTCAATTAATTAAGTTGCAGTATAGGAGAGACATGATTTATAATATAAAGATCATCCACCAATAGACCAGAACAAATAAAACGTTTATTTTCTTTAATAACTACTATTTTATTAAAATGAACTGAATATCTATTCTTTACTAAACTAGAAACTGAAACTAAATTCCTTCTTATAGAAGGTAGAAAAGGCAATTTCTTAATATTAAAACCTTATCTCTACCAAAACTAAGATGTAGATCTCCTACTGCAACTGCTGCTACTCTCGTAGCATTTCCCATATATAGATAAACCTCTCCATCACTGAGCTGCCTGGTTTCCCTGGAACCCCTGCAAAGAATTGCATACATGATCAGTGGCTCCCGTATCTACACACCAGGTACCGGTAGATCGGATCGCTAAACACGATTCAACTACTAGTAAATGAGATTTACCTTGATTGTTCTGTCTAGCGAGATAAACTGGACATTGCTTCTTCTAGTGTCCTGGCTGCTTGCAAACAAAACATTTGCCTTTAGGCTTTCCCGGTTGTCCTCTTGGACTTTGGATTGGCAGAGGACCCCGGCCTTCTTTTGAGCCTTTTTTATTTTCTTCTTGCCTTCGGCTTTGAAGCAGAACCTTTCTCAAACACAAGAGCACTCCCTGACTTTCTGTTGAGACCCCAGCTGCCTGGAGTTCTTTAAGCAGCTCCGCCAAAGTATAATTAAATTTATTCATGTTGTAATTGAGGCGGAATTGCTTAAAAGACTCTGGCAGTGACTGGAGTACGATATCGACCTGGGTTTCCCCGTCGATTTCAGCTCTAAGGATCTCTAGTTCATTAAGAAGAGATATCATCTTAAGAACATGATCCCTTACAGGCGTCCCCTCAGCCATGGTTGTGTTCATCAAGTCTTTCATAGCAACCTGCCTAGCAGCATGACTTTGATCCCCGAACATCTCTCGGAGGCTCTCCATCATGTCATAGGCACTGGTCATTGACTGATGTTGATGTTGCAGAATATTTGACATGGATGCCAAAATGTAACACCGTGCCATCTCATCAGCCTTGACCCATTTCTTGTGAGCCTAGGTTTCCTCAGCGGTTGCCCCCTCACCAGGTTGCTCAGGACATTCTTGAGTAAGCACAAACTTGTACTCTTCAGCAGTTAACACAATATCCAAATTCCTTTTCCAATCTATATAGTTTGGTCCAGTAAGTTTGTTTTCTTTAAGTATAACAGCAAGTGGATTGAAAGTACCCATTTAAAAGCCTGAGAATCACATAACATAAATAATTATGTTTGGGCAAAAATTTCTATGGATTCGAGTTAAAATATTGGTTCCCTCTACCATATTTGAAAGGAATCCGCCAGCAACCTGATACACCGCGAATAGTATGACTCGATGGGAAGCCATATACTATCCATTATTTGTTCAGATAGACAATTGCCTTTTAATTTTACTATCCAGGAAATGCACTTTGCCTAATAAAATTAAACTGCGCGCTGATGTGCTTTGGTCCTATAAATAATAGCAGTGACTCAGATGGAGAGGATATTATTATTTATAGCTAAGTGTATTCCATCACTTAATTCTAGGTCAAGAGTTCCATGAGGAACACCTCTGCTGGAGAGGTGACCCACACTAACAATCACCCAAAATATTCTTTTAAAGAAGTTTGTACTGATGATTCCATGATCAACTACATCCGATGGGGAGGATGGCACTAGAGCCATCACACAAAATTAATCATATCATCTACAGACCAGTGATGGAGACCATGGGATTTACACTTGATAAATTCCCTCTCCCACTTAGAATTTTAAAAAAAATTGAGGGTTATAATATTTAGAAAAACTTTTAATTTAATTAATAAAAAATAATGGAACACTTGACATGGATTAGTCCATCTTTATTTGTCAAACACACATGTGTATATAATAAAATTATTCTATTCTCATGATTTTAGAAAATAAGTACTTATGTTTTCAAAATATGAAATTAGTTTTATTTTTAAATATACATGTAGTTGTCCATCATTTTAAATTAATATAAATTAAACATGCAGCTAGACATCTGAAATAGGTCTAGGAACAATTATCCATGTTGTCCTATTCATTAAACAAGAAACAATAATAATCATTCAATCACACATAAATAAGGAAACCACATTAAAATAGGAATCCCACTATTATGGTCAAGCTGCAACTCTTGTGAAGAAATCTTCATTGAACCCGATTAGCTCTATGTCGCTACTACGCACAGGGTCGAGCTGCCCGGTCAGCTCGCGGGGATCGAGCTGCCCGGTCAACTCGCAGGGGTCGAGGGGCAACGCCCTGGAAGCTAAATCCGATCTACCATCAGCAACTACCTTCCAGAACAATTTTCTGAAACAGTCTTCTGAAGCTTCCTTCTGAAACTGCTTCTAGATCGCTTTCGAAAACTGCTTGTAAAACTGATCTCACGAATCACCTTTACAGATTTACTTGAGATATATTACATAAACCCTATGCCTCCATGAAGGAGTTCACATGTTATATATTTGCAGTAAATTAACCACGCATCAATCAAGCGTGGGATTCAATACATACAAATCATATGCCTCCATAAAGGAGTTCACATGCTATATCAACATAGCAATATTAACCACGAATAAACCTATCGTGGGATCCAATCACAAAAAACCAGTAACCATAATAGTGAAATAAGAACGCTGCAAAACAAGGGTTAGCACAGATCTACGTTCTATCCATCCATCAATGCACGCATAAGATCTGTATTACTGGAAAACATGGTTGCGTCCAACCTATACGTAGAATCAACGTTGCTTTGATACCACTGTTAGGAAACTGCGTTCCCAGAATCCGTTGACAGTGCGTATAAGTTGGTACTGCAAAAATTTCGTGAAATCTATAATAACCCTACAAGGGTGGAACTAGGGTTACCTTGAACTGCAAAAACGGATTGCTATAGTAGACGAATCGAGAACACGGGCACGATAACATCTCACGATCTTCTACCGTATTCCTCCGCTGCCAGAATATCGAACTGAGTGTGGGCTCTTTCGAAATCCTTTCTGTTTTCTGCTCTCCCTCTTTTACACTCTCTTTTCTATTCCGAGTTATAATACTCTATATGAAAAAATGCAAAATGAGAAGAGAGCCAAAGCAGCATATATATAGGCTACGATAGGGACCATAAGAAGTCAATAAGGAATAGGCTTCCTTATGGAATTAGGAAATCCTAATTCCAACTGAATCAGATTCCTATTTCCATAAATTATAATTCATACCACTAAAGAATTATAATTGCACTCCTACCCTTATCTCAAAAATATATTTCGAGCTCCATGTTATTAAATGCTTATTATCTCCCCACGTTAAGATTACAGATATCCATTAATTAAATATAATTACTGACAATCATATTTAATTAATTTCTTAAAATTTCTTGAGATCCTCTGCTTAACTTATCTGATATGTCGGATACAAAATCCACCTGCAGGGTTTTACATAATCAAAACTTATAAGCTTTCTCAAGGGGATATCATCAATCCCAAAATTGAGACATGGATTCCATCATTAATTAATATCCACCACACAATTAATATTGCCATCCAATCCAATGAGATATTGACCCATTTAAGGATCTCACCCTTTTAGGGATCAAAGTGTAAATATCAAATGTACGTGTCTACAAATTAACTTAGGATTTAGAGCATAAGCACTCATAATAGCCATGAGGTATTAATTATCTTATAAGTCAGTATAAAGATAATTACCCCAAGTCAGTCCCGTTTAATACACAAAGTGTACCAGCATAGTGAGTTGAAACTATACCGTTTTTCGTACTCAAGACAAACTTACTACAACACCATACTGCAGTCTTACCGATGGTGTGTCCAATCCCATCTAAGACTGTAAACCAAAATCTTACATTCTATAATATCTGATGGCCTGATCTTCCGTGTGTAAAACACACATGCGTAATATTAAATAAATAATATAATACAAACATTGCCCACGTAGATTCTCATAAAAATGGAATAACTAATTTTAATGAATGAATAATAAATCAACTACATAAAGCATGGCTTTTAGTACATATCCCTAACGCTGACGCCTCTGCCCTTTCATTGCCACTACTTTTCTTTTTATATACCCGGTTAACTGACCGATTTTTGGGCTTCTTCCAGGTCGGCTGCATGGCCGCTGGGGCTGAGTCCTTCCTGTCCCCTCTTTGACTGGAGGGCCGCTGCTGCTGAAGCTGCTTTGGCAGAGGAGCAGGCTGCCTTGGAGGCTAGGGAAAACGCCCTAGCTCAGGAGAAGGACAAGGTGAAGGGCTTAGCCCTGAGCCTCGGGGCAGCCCAAGCGGAATTGACTACTGCCCTGGTGGATCTGGAGGCATCTCGGGCCATTGTGGCAGCCGTAAAGGCTCGAGCGAAGGCTGCAGTTGAGGTAACGGTGGTGGGGTGCACGGAAGAGGCTTTCGATGATGGCTTCTTTCAAGGTTACGGGTGTCACGCCCCGACGTAGCATAAATATGGAAAGCGTTTAATTTCCTTTATGGACCCGTAGGTCGCGACAGTTTGAAGGATCGATTCCGTCCCAAAACGTCGAACAACATAAAACTATTAATCAGAGTAGGGCAATCAAGGCTTATAAAAATTTTCTAACTTATTACATCCTATGGTACGGGGTAAACTAAGGCACAGACCGCCTTGAAATAAAACAATAACTTAAAGTTTATTACAGTCATCCTTATTACAAAACCAAATCATATCTTAAATGCACATAAACATAAAGCATATAAAAGTAAATTCTCTTCTCAGCAGTTGATCTCAATTAGCATAGTCATAAGGTTCATCCTGATTATAACCTGCAAAGCCTGAACACGAATGTCCAGGACGCATCAACGCCGTCAGCTTCAAGAAGCTGGTGAGTATTAAAAAACATAACTTTGAATGTAAAACATACTCATTTACCTTTTTCCCATTTCCATTTAAAAACCACAAGTTTATATTTAAGATAAAGAGCTCGTTTAGAAAACAACCACAACATTATTTAAAAGATAAATTCACACATATGTGACCGTGTATGAGAACAATGCACCATCTCATCTAACCGACTCTTTTCTCTCGACAAAACCCAACAACCCTCTATCCTACTCCTGGTATCTTTGAAACACTAAGATAGCCACACTTTAGCAACGGGGCGCCAGGGAGTGTCCAGTTTGCCTCACACTTTGGTCCGGGGTACCAGGGAGTGTCCATTGCCTCACACTTTGAATACCCTAACCGCCATGCAAATACCGGGGCAATCCCTCACACAGTATCCAGACTCGAGTTATCAGGGAGTGTCCGTAGGCCACACTTTAGCACTTCCATGGGTGCCAGTGAGTGTCCAAGTTCGGCGTCACACACTTTAACGCTTCCATGGGCGTCAGGGAGTGTCCATATTTGCCACCTTCGCATTTCAAAGACACCCTCTTCCACATTTTCAACTACAACCACAACCACAACCACAACCACAACCACGACCACAACTCAAACTCATACTCTTTCTATACTATCATTACTCTTTTCCACCCTACCATTACTCTTTTACACACTACCAACACTCACCATACATGTACAACTGACTCCACATGAATGTCATCAAACTTTAAACATAAAGGAATTCACAGAATTAAAGAAATAATACGCGTACGGGGATTGAAAATTCGTAATTCATTGCCTTAATCATTTTAAACATAACTAATAGCATTCTAAAAATTGCTACTGTAATCCTCGTTTTCTGTCCAAACGGTGCAGAATCTGAGAAAATTGCATTAGACAAAAAGTGTGCAGAATCGAGTTTTGCTTAGGACAACGCGGGAAGAACCTTAAATTTCATTCGTTTTCCTAACAAAAATCTGAAAACAAAATTCTGCTACTGTTAAAATTAAAAGAGAAAATATTAGATTGAATTTCTAATATACTTTTTCTGCTACTGTAATCCTCATTTTCTGCCCAAACGGTGCAGAATCTGAGAAAATTGCATTAGACGAAAAGTGTGCAGAATCGAGTTTTGCTTGGGACAGCGCGGGCAGAACCTTAAATTTCATTCGTTTTCCTAACAAAAATCTGAAAACAAAATTCTGCTACTGTTAAAATTAACTACCTAAATCAGTAAATAAGGAATGAGTTACATTTGGAGTGAGTTAGTAATACTCACCGTGATGAAGATTGAAGAAGTTGTTGAGAAAGAAATACAAGAATTAAGAATCTCCAATTTCAAGCTTTGGCTATGGAGGATTGAGCTCTTCAAATTCTGAAATTATTATCT
Source organism: Hydrangea macrophylla (assembly GCA_033977485.1). Classification (NCBI taxonomy): domain Eukaryota; kingdom Viridiplantae; phylum Streptophyta; class Magnoliopsida; order Cornales; family Hydrangeaceae; genus Hydrangea; species Hydrangea macrophylla. Next base: position 6,311,527 of record CM066996.1, on the reverse strand, counting down.
CTCTATGTGACTCTCTCAAGCTCTCTATGTTAGGAGTGTAGAATGTGTAGTGTGGTTGGGTGTATAAATAATCAAACTCCCACTTAGAAAACATTTGCCTAACATCCCTGACACGCGAAAAATCTTGTGCGCTCTTGTGCAATACCCAAGTGTAGGTAGACGTGCAAGTAATATCTGGTAAGACCAGGTCGATCCCACAGGGAAGGTGTTGACCTATCGAATTAGACTAACCTCCTAAAAGAAAACAAAATAATTTTGAACAATGGTGCAGAACACAAAGTTCCACAAACTAGGGTTACTAATGAAAATAACTAAAATTAACTAAATAATCGAACTAACTAATTAAAACGGTACTTTGAATTAAAGCGTTTAACTTAAAAAAGGAAAGTGTTGGGATTACACGAATCCGCAATAACCTAGCCATCTACCATGCATTTGCCTTGAAGCACAATGGAGTACATTACCTACAGTTTTCCGTATTCCTCTAAAAATAAAGAATCCATGGCCCTTTCATGACCGGGACCATATCATCACAATTAAATTAAAATACGTAAAAGCGGTTTAATCCAATAGTTAAGACTCGCATCCTCAATGGTGTTAGCATTGAAGATGGTTTGCAAAATGTATTGAAAGAAAATGCCTTAGGGCCTTATTTTTAAAACTGTTTTGACAAACTGAGCATTTATTTGGGACAGAATGATAACACATCTTAAAAGAAAAGGTCCTGGAATACTGCAGGGAACATCCTCAAGAATCAGGGAGTTCGATCGATCGACGCGCCTTCGATCGATCGAAGACCTTCATCCCTCAATCGATCGAACTTACTTCGATCGCTTGACTGTCTCTGGTTCGATCGATCGAACTAACTTCGATCGATCGAACACAGCGATTATTCTGCTGCATGGCAGAGGCTGGAGATCACTGTTTCATCGTGCTCTCCCAACCTGGGACTACTCAGACATCGTCTGGAGTGTCAAAAAATTATTTTTAACGTAAGAAAACATTAATACCCTGTTTGGTTGCGAGTTTTTCATTAAAAATCTAAAAACAATGGTTTTGACAATATTTAGCATGCAATACTACGATATGAGCGATTAAACTACGACTACCAACTGCAGAATGTAAATAAGTGATATATAGTTAACCTGGAATGAAGAATACTAGTACTAACTCCGAGAAATCAAGTCCACAATGTAAATATTCAATGTAAACCTACAAAACACAAGCAAAACTCTCTATCTCTCTCTCTAAACCGTTAAAATGTAAAGTGGGCCTCCTTCTGGACGTGCATAATACTCCTATATATAAGAAAACCTAAGACACTAGGGTTAAAACCCGCATTCTGCTGCGCACGCAAATGTTACTGGAAATACCCCGTTCGATCGATCGAACTTCTTTCGATCGATCGAACCCTTGATCTTCAAGCGCTTTAACACTCTTCAAGCGATCGAACCCTCGATCGATCGAACCTTCTTAGAGCGATCGAACTCCACATTTCAGCTTTGACTTCTTTTGGTTGCATTCCAGCATTCCATTTATTCTGATGTTCATCTGTTTAGTCCGCACAGCAGTGATCTGCATAAACAACAGCTAAAACAATACAACTTATCATAGATTAATCATATTGTATAAAAATTAACCTTGCAATGCAAATTGCGGATAACACGGGAAGGTGTGATAAAAACTAATACAATTCTTCCTTTTAGCGCGGTTGTATTTTACAAATACCCCCGCTTTGCACAACCCCCAACTAGCTTATTGCTAGTCCCTAGCGATAAAGCGAAAATAAAAATAAAATAAAAACTCCTAAACTAATGCTACCACGACTAAGAAACAAAGAAGAACTAAAAACAACCTAAACTAAGATAGAGAGAAAAAAAAAATCCTAACTCATTTTCGCAGGAATCGCGGTTGCATTTAGCAAATGCAACAAGCCGTTAAACCCCTAGGTTCCCCCTAGTGGACGAGTGTTGTCTCGTGAGGGTTTGCAGTGAATATACCCACAAAATTCCAATTTTAAGCTCAAGAAGATTTAGAACAACTTGTAGAATTTCCCCTTCCATTAAACTGTTAATTCAACTCTACAATAATATAATATCCTCTATCAACCCATGAAAGAGATCCACATGCTCCCCTATATTACCAAGTAAAATATACAAATGTATTACCATCATGCACCCGTGTGTGTGAAATTACCAACCATGCGTCCAACCCTTATTAAGAGTTATCTAGACTATTGTACTTTGGAAACTTGCAGTTTTAGCTCAATTCTCACATTGGTCACACTCAAAAAGAACGTCTCTCAGAAACTTGCTTTACAATGATCGCACATCGTATGAAAGCTTTGATAAGGATGATATTCTAAGTACTAATGCTTTCATACTTGACTCAAAGAAAAACAGACATTTAAGAGTGTATAGTCTCATGAATGGAATACTACCTACTAGAGGAGCGAAATACCGTGGAAAACTCAACTCACACTTTCATGTTCAAACCAATGGTTGAGAATCTTCAAGACTTTGAATTATGGCTTTTATTTAGTAGGTGGGGATGTTGTAGAGAAGAGTATGCTTTTTAGTATGTGATGGAATTTCAACTTCTCTTTTTATTCTTTATTCTTTTCTCCACCCAATCTCCCATTCATTTCATATACTTTTTTTTTTTTTTTTACTCCTTCATTCATCATCATTTTTTTTATTTTTTTTTATAAAACCTGGAATATCCCACAACAACTTCCTTCCATTTCACATACTTTGATGACTCATTCTCAATAAATTTATCAAACGGTTCAATGAGGTCAAGGTATAGATCAAGGATTTAGATTCTTGTGATCTCATTGGAAATATTTATTTGAGGTGGGATCAGGGGTGAAACGATTCAATGAATGTAGGTGAGCTATATTAGGTAAAGGAATGGGTAAACGATGGCTTGAATCATTTTCTCAACTTTCAATTTTTAGCACTTAAGTGTTTATTGAGTTTAATTGGTAAATCCTGAACATTCTCCTCTAACAAGCAGTCAAAACTTAAAAAAAAAACTGAGACTTAACAACGAATTCACAAGTATACGCAAGAAAAACCATTCGACAATGTATGAGAATCCCCTCAGAAATGACGATTGGCTCAATAGCTCACAAAGGGTTATTAGCTTCCACTACTTGTTCTTTTCGCACAATATTCATTTTAACTCAATTTTCAGGTTTTTTTTACATGGCTGCTAATTAGTGCACAAAAGTGTTGGGTACATAATAGCTTTACAGATGCAATTCATTTCAGTGATACAGAAAAACGCGTGGATTTAATCCATAAAAAGATAAGAATACTACAAATGTATCATTGTCTAATTAACAAGCAGGTGAGGTTATTCAGAGTTATTCTATCAATACGATTCAATAAAAATTTTCAAAATTTTAACAGACTGTGTTCTCATTAAATTTAAAACATATCTAGGTGCAAAACCTGATTATAACGGGTGTATACCTATCTATTATCTCCTACCCCCAACTGAAAACAACAAAGTCCCCAGAAGTTGATTTTCAATAAATAAAATAGATGGGTATCACCTGTATAGAGCAAATTGAAGATCGCAAGCAAACAACCTAGCATCGAAAAGTAGAACACAATCTCCAAAACAAACAGGATCAATAAATAAGAATAATCACGATAAAACCATGATCCAACAAACCAAACCACTGGAATATGAACATAATAAAATACAAACAGAGATACATAATGTCCATACAAAAAAAAAAAAAAAAAAACAACCAACCACATAATACAACCAAAACCACCAACATCTATCCAACCTACCAAAAATACATAAATACCCCCTCCCCGACGAAAACTAATCGACCCCAGACGGCGTATCATCGGCTATATCAGAAGGGATGTCGATGGGAGTAGGCGGCAATACTGTAGTAGTAGGAGCAGTAGTAGATGGCTCGGAAGCAGTGGTCGAAACAGGATCAGCAGCCTCAGAAGCTGGGGCAGCAGCAGATGATGGATCAGTAAGTGGTGGATCTGTAGGAGTAGCAACATGTGATGGATCAGCAGCAGGCGGAGCAGACGGGGTGGCTGTGGGATGGTGAGCAGAGTGAACAGCCTGATCAACCCCTATCTGAATCAATATAGACTCCAACAAGGTCTGTATCTGATCCATCCGGCCCTCGAGTCTAATCCTGGCCTCTCTCTCCTCCAATAATAGCTCGTGAACTGTCGGGAGAGGCACAGAAGAAGAAGACTCTCCCTGGGCACGAGTCTGCGATCGCTGTCGCAGCTCAAACTGCTGAACCGCAGCAACTGGATCATCCTCATCATCCGAATCAAGCTCCTCCACCTCGGTGGGTGTCCCTGAAGCTCCGGCCTCCGTGTCTGTACCGCCACGCCTCTTCTTCCTCCCCCTCACCCTCGCTGTCCCTTTCCCCTTTCGCTTCCTCTTCTGGGCATCGGAGCGGCGAGCAGCCGCCTCGCTAAATCGGCGGGGAGAAGGGCGGATATCATCCCCAGCGAGCTCGAGGAATCCGGCATCAGCCATGACCCTCTGAATAGCCCAAGCACCCTTCAGGTGCTTCCTGGACGAGATATAACGGGTGGGGTGGACCATAAAATCAATATATAGGCGTGGTATACAAACAGGCTGTCCTGTCCCCACTGCATATAAGACTCGCGCATACCAAGCCGCGATCTTCTCTCGATAGGACGTCACTAGGAGGCAATTGCTGAGGACCAAATGAAGCATGTGGTAGTCATCAGTGAGAAAGTGGTCCTCGATCAAAGCATCGCCATCCCAAGACGGAACGGCGCCTCCAGTGAGCTCTCGGATAATAGCGGATGGAGGGGTCACTGGTGCGTCAGGCCGGTGGGGGCAAACATAATCAGGTACCTCGGGTACCCCCAACGCGGCGGAAACGGTGGCGGGACTGATGATGAACGGCCGGCTCCGAAAGAAGGCATGGTAGGTGAATGGTGTAAACGGGTCGCTGATCATAGTCGCACACGCACCTCTAATCCAGGATAGGTTGACCCTCTTGGCCAACGACAGGAGATCGAACCAGTGAGGCATAACGCGGATCCGTGTGAGGAACCATGGGCTCTCAGTCCATATGTGCTCAATAGGGCGCTCTACCATCACCATCCTCGTCTGAAAGTATCACTCAAACCAAACCCTATCCTCGTCATTCCGGAACCCGTGAGCGGGTACCGGATCTGGTATAGTACGGCTGAGAGGCTTAGACTTATGGTAGCCCGTCACTGGATTCATCTGGCAGTCCTGAAAATAAGATCACACAAGATACAGATAAGAACAGGGAGAAAAAGAAACAAAACAAACACTGCTGGAGTTCGATCGATTGAACTGAGTTCGATCGATCGAACTGGAGTAGATTTCGATCGCTTGAACTTTGTTCGATCGATCGAACAACTTCCCTTCGATCGCTCGAAACCAGTTCGAGCGATCGAACACAGCGGTCGCAGAAACGAAAAGGAAACAGAAGTTACGCTAACACAAGACGAACCTAAGACCAAGGGGACACCCCCTTGGGATTTTCTAACACAATCAGAGATGAAAAAAGAAACACAACCGAGTGGGGCCTACCTCGGTGAAGAACCCGCAGTGGGGATGGAGAGATGATGAGATGAAGATGAGGATGATTAGAGGGTTGATCAGGGCATCTATTTGGATGCCAGAAATCGAGAATTGCCCAGTCACCTTCTCCTCTGTCTTCGAGCGATTGAGAGTGAGAGTGAGGGAAATGAAGAGATGTGCTGAAGACGCCTCGTTTAAATGCTTCGTTCGATCGATCGAAGTATGTTCGATCGATCGAACAAAAATCCCTCAATCGATTGAACATAAGCTACAAGCGCTTGAACATCCAGGTTTCGATCGATCGAACTGGGTTCGATCGATCGAACACAAAAATTCCAAAATTCAATTGGGGCATGAACCACATCACCCCCAACTATCAGAAACAATTCTGGACATACAGAGAGACTGAAAAACAGTTGAAGTACAAGCATGTATGACAGAAATTCATCCTCAGAATAGAAAATTGCAATTTATATAAAAATAAAACTTTATAATTGCATTCAAATTGCAACATTATCATCCCCAACTGTGGTTAAAACCTTATTTAACTAAAGAAAACCAAAAATAAAAACTAAAACTAAAACCAAAATTATTCTGTCAAGGATTACACTCCAGTTGATAAACAAAAGATTGAAATTGAACAAAAACAACTGAAATGTAGCACTAATCTTCGAGTATAAAGATTTCCTCTTCCACAATCTCTTCATAACTCGCCGAATCGTCAGAAGTGAAGTCCAAACTCGATGATTCCCTTTCCCAGAACAATCGAAAAGCAGCAAGGACATCATCAAACAAGTCTGGCATCTCCAAAGAATTGAAAACCCATGCAAGAGGTGATCCGGACGGAGACAAGGATAACGGAGTATGATTGCGCAACGGACTCTCCTCTCGCGGCGGAGTGTGTGGAGGCCTTATGTAGGGCCCAAGACCATGAATCAGTTGATGTGGAAGGAATACCGGGATGCCATTTAGGAACATAGTGACAATCCTGGACAAAAGACAACAAACTGAAATTAAAACAACAGAACACGAATTAAAACGAAAAGAAAAACAAAGAACAGAAACAAAAATACGAAGAAACGCGACAAGTTCCAACCTCACTATTGGCGTAGGTTCCCAAAATGCACTAGCTGGTAAGGGGCATTGTAGCCTGAATAGCAAGTAGCTCAAGTGCACGTAACGGTATGGGACCAACTCAGGCACAAGGAAATCGTCCACGAAAACAAAGACGGCATTGTGGCGTTCTGGGACGACATCCTGAAGGTCATGATCCTCCCATGGCTCCCACATATCGTCATTCTCCCACTGGGCCATGAGTGCGTCATCCACCATTCGTCCCATGTATAGGTCATCATCCTCCTCCACATCATCATCATCCTGAAATCCCATATTTTCGTATGGATTGATGTCCAGGAGGGCTGGTGGATATGGAATGTACCCGTGAGCAGCATCAATGAGAGAATGAGCTTCAGGATCTTGATGAAGCAAGGGGCAAGGTATGAGTTCACCCTCAATCCAGGTGCCACAGCGACATTCTGAATCAGCCCAAGAACCGACAGAATGAACATCATCCCCTCGCATCTACGCACCTGCAACAGAGTGGTTTAAGGAATAATGGATTAGAACTACATCACAAACACGAAAAGAAGCACAAAAACTTACAAACAAAAGAAAGAACTAACATGCAGGGAAAGAAAAAAAATACAACAACAAGTTGGAATTCCACTTTGGATTTTTAAGTGGTGGAATAGCTGGGCTCATCCAGCTGGATGTGCTCAGCTTCAGTGTGGAAATTCTCCAAGAACGGCTTCAATCTTTGGCCATTGACCTTGAAACACTCATCGTTCTTTGGATTGACAATCTCAACCGCCCCATGTGGAAAAACAGTTTTTACGATGAACGGGCATGTCCCCGGCAACGGTGCCAAAAACTTGACACGCGAAAAATCTTGTGCGCTCTTGTGCAATACCCAAGTGTAGGTAGACGTGCAAGTAATATCTGGTAAGACCAGGTCGATCCCACAGGGAAGGTGTTGACCTATCGAATTAGACTAACCTCCTAAAAAAAACAAAATAATTTTGAACAATGGTGCAGAACACAAAGTTCCACAAACTAGGGTTACTAATGAAAAGAACTAAAATTAACTAAATAATCGAACTAACTAATTAAAACGGTACTTTGAATTAAAGCGTTTAACTTAAAAAAGGAAAGTGTTGGGATTACACGAATCCGCAATAACCTAGCCATCTACCATGCATTTGCCTTGAAGCACAATGGAGTACATTACCTACAGTTTTCCGTATTCCTCTAAAAATAAAGAATCCATGGCCCTTTCATGACCGGGACCATATCATCACAATTAAATTAAAATACGTAAAAGCGGTTTAATCCAATAGTTAAGACTCGCATCCTCAATGGTGTTAGCATTGAAGATGGTTTGCAAAATGTATTGAAAGAAAATGCCTTAGGGCCTTATTTTTAAAACTGTTTTGACAAACTGAGCATTTATTTGGGACAGAATGATAACACATCTTAAAAGAAAAGGTCTTGGAATACTGCAGGGAACATCCTCAAGAATCAGGGAGTTCGATCGATCGACGCGCCTTCGATCGATCGAAGACCTTCATCCCTCAATCGATCGAACTTACTTCGATCGCTTGACTGTCTCTGGTTCGATCGATCGAACTAACTTCGATCGATCGAACACAGCGATTATTCTGCTGCATGGCAGAGGCTGGAGATCACTGTTTCATCGTGCTCTCCCAACCTGGGACTACTCAGACATCGTCTGGAGTGTCAAAAAATTATTTTTAACGTAAGAAAACATTAATACCCTGTTTGGTTGCGAGTTTTTCATTAAAAATCTAAAAACAATGGTTTTGACAATATTTAGCATGCAATACTACGATATGAGCGATTAAACTACGACTACCAACTGCAGAATGTAAATAAGTGATATATAGTTAACCTGGAATGAAGAATACTAGTACTAACTCCGAGAAATCAAGTCCACAATGTAAATATTCAATGTAAACCTACAAAACACAAGCAAAACTCTCTATCTCTCTCTCTAAACTGTTAAAATGTAAAGTGGGCCTCCTTCTGGACGTGCATAATACTCCTATATATAAGAAAACCTAAGACACTAGGGTTAAAACCCGCATTCTGCTGCGCACGCAAATGTTACTGGAAATACCCCGTTCGATCGATCGAACTTCTTTCGATCGATCGAACCCTTGATCTTCAAGCGCTTTAACACTCTTCAAGCGATCGAACCCTCGATCGATCGAACCTTCTTAGAGCGATCGAACTCCACATTTCAGCTTTGACTTCTTTTGGTTGCATTCCAGCATTCCATTTATTCTGATGTTCATCTGTTTAGTCCGCACAGCAGTGATCTGCATAAACAACAGCTAAAACAATACAACTTATCATAGATTAATCATATTGTATAAAAATTAACCTTGCAATGCAAATTGCGGATAACACGGGAAGTTGTGATAAAAATTAATACAATTCTTCCTTTTAGCGCGGTCGTATTTTACAAATACCCCCGCTTTGCAATCCCACTCATTCTCCATTAATCTCCACTAATTAGAAGGACAGTGCAGCAATGATGTGTAAATATACACTAGCAATTCATAATGCTCCATTGATAATTGAAAGGGTAGGTGGAGTTGGTGTGGGTCAAGGTGTGTTTGGGAATCAAGCTTATGGCATTAGGACAACACACATACTACAAGCATTTGCCAAACATGGCCTAAGGGAAAACTTCAGCAATAATAATTGGGTATGAAGAAATTTGTCCAATCAGTTACTCCCAAAATTCTGTGGAAGTTTAACACTGCGCGGACAGTTTTAAACCTAAACTGGTATTTTCGTGACACGGTGTTTATCACAAAAATACAGAAAATTCATTTTAATGTTAGAAATAGTTTTCTGATTTTATAAAAATACAGTTTGAGTTTTAAAAGAAATAATTCCACCGTTTTGAAATACAGATTTGAAATTTAACACAGGTATTGCCAGTTTTTATGAAAATTGCATTTTGACCCCAAAAGTAATTTCAATTATGAGATTAGTCAAGAAATAAATTTTTCACATAAGGATTGAAAATAAAAGCAGACAAAGTATATATAATTTTAAATATGACAATGCAAGAAAAATGCAGGTTATTACACCCTTCCTCCCTTAAACAGGATTTCGTCCCCGAAATCAAGACTAACTAGTCATGAAACAACTCCGGGTACTTCTTCCTCATATCAGCTTCTACTTCCCACGAGGCTTCATTCTCGTCATGGTGATTCCACTGAACCTTCACCAACGGGATATCCTTATTCCTTAACTTCTTGATACTCTGATCTAGAATCTTCACAGGTCTTTCCTTGTAAGAAACGTTATGACTCGTCTCAATGTCGTCATAACTAACCACGTGCGAGGGATCTCGTATGTATTTCCTCAATATACTCACGTGAAACACGTTGTGAACCCCAGACATCTTCGGTGGTAGTGCCAGTCGATAAGCTACTAACCCGATACGTTCCAAAATCTCAAACGGTCCAATGAAACGCGGAGCTAACTTCCCTCTCTTGAGACCAAAGCGTACTACTCCTCGTGTTGGTGAAACCTTAAGAAGTACGTGATCTCCAACACTAAACTCCAGATCTTTTCGGCGTCGATCAGCATAACTCTTATACCGGCTCTGAGCGGTTCTCATCCTTTCCTTGACCAAGGAAATCTTCTCGTTGGTTTCTCTAACCAAATCTGGTCCCAACAATTCTGTGTCCCCAACCTCTGCCCAACACAATGGAGAACGACATGGTCGTCCGTACAGTGCTTCGAACGGAGCCATACCGATACTCGTATGATAACTATTGTTATAGGCAAATTCAACCAACGGCAAGTGTGTCTCCCAAGATTCTTCAAAATCGATCACACAAGCCCTAAGCATATCCTCCATGATCTGATTAACACGCTCAGTTTGCCCATCTGTCTGAGGGTGAAAAGCAGTACTCATCTTGAGTGAAGTTCCCATAGCTTCTTGCAGACTTTCCCAAAATCCAGAAGTAAAACGTGCGTCACGGTCTGACACAATCGTCACCGGTGCACCGTGAAGTCGCACTACTTGTTGTATGTACATCCGACTCATCTTTTCCACCGGGTATGTCATACTATAAGCGATAAAATGAGCTGACTTCGTCAATCGATCCACAATTACCCAAATAGCGTCATGATTCTGCTGTGATCGAGGCAATCCTACAACAAAATCCATCGTAATGTGCTCCCACTTCCAACCAGGAATAGGTAGCGGTTGCAACAATCCTGACGGTCTCTGATGTTCGGCCTTGACTTGCTGACACGTCAAACACTTGGATACAAACTCGGCCACATCCTTCTTCATGCCTTCCCACCAAAAATTTCTCTTCAAATCTTTATACATCTTCGTCCCTCCCGGGTGAACTGTATACCTCGATTTATGTGCTTCTTCCAAGATATCCTTCCTTAACTCTCCATCACCTGGCACACATAATCTATTCCTGCACCGATACCCTCCATCGACTCCTACTTTCCATTCTGTCGGGTCTTTCTCTGACATCTTTTTGAACCATGTCTGAAATTTCTCATCTTCTTTCTGAGCTCCAATAATGCGGTCAATGAGAACAGGCTGTAGGATAAGACATCCGAAAAGTTGTCCTTCTCCTTCTTCAGCACTCTGTACATCGAACTCCGCCAACGTCTCCAATGCTCGCCATTCTCTAACCATTAAGGAGGCGATCGTCTCCCGAGTCTGCCTACTCAAAGCATCAGCGACCACATTAGCTTTACCAGGGTGGTATTCCAACGTGAAGTCGTAATCTTTGATCAACTCCATCCATCTGCGTTGCCTCATGTTCAACTCTTTCTGTGTGAACAAATATTTTAGGCTCTTGTGATCGGAGAACAAATCAAACTTCTCACCGTAGAGGTAGTGTCTCCAAATCTTGAGTGCGAATACCACTGCCGCCAACTCCAAATCATGAATGGGATAATTCAACTCATTCGGCTTCAGCTGCCTGGATCCATAGGCTATAACTCTGCCATCTTGCATAAGTACACACCCTAGTCCTTGATATGATGCGTCACTAAAGATAGTGAACTTCTCATCAGGCTTGGGTATTGCTAGTACTGGTGCGGTAGTGAGTCTCTCTTTCAACTCTAGAAAGGCTCGCTCATGCTTCTCTGTCCACTCGAACTTCAAATTCTTCTTCGTCAACCCAGTCAAAGGTGCAGCTATTTTAGAGAATCCCTCAACAAATCTCCTGTAATAGCCTGCGAGTCCCAGAAAACTCCGAACTTCTGTAGGGTTGCTTGGCCTAACCCAGTTGGATACAGCATCGGTCTTGGACGAATCCACAGAAATTCCTTGAGATGACACCTTGTGTCCCAAAAATTTCACTTCTTGTAACCAGAACTCACACTTACTGAACTTGGCATACAAGTGGTGGTCCTTAAGCGTCTGCATCACAATACGTAGATGTTGCTCGTGTTCTTCTCCTGACTTAGAATAGATCAAAATATCATCAATAAAGACGATGACAAACTGATCTAAATAAGGCTTGAACACTCTATTCATTAAATCCATAAACACTACCGGGGCGTTCGGCATCACCAGAAATTCATAATGACCATATCGGGTTCTGAAAGCAGTCTTAGGTATGTCTTCCTTCCGTACCCTCAACTGATGATATCCTGACCTAAGGTCTATCTTGGAAAATGTCGTAGCTCCTTGTAGTTGATCAAATAAATCGTCGATCTGAGGCAAGGGATATTTGTTCTTGATAGTCACGCGGTTCAATTCTCTGTAGTCGATACACAGCCTGAGCGTCCCGTCCTTCTTCTTTACGAATAACACCGGTGCTCCCCAAGGCGATGTACTTGGACGTACAAAACCTAGGTCCTCGAGCTCTTGTACTTGTCCCTTTAATTCCAATAGTTCTGTGGGGGCCATTCTGTAGGGAACCTTGGTGATCGGTACGGTACCCGGTATAAGCTCAATACAGAACTCTATACTTCTCTCGGGCGGTAATCCAGAAATGTCTTGAAATACTTCTTCGAAGTTCTTGACTACAGGTATAGATGAAGCTGTCACCTCTGTACTGACGACTTCAATGTTGGCTAAACATCTGGTGAGGAACATATCTCCCGAAGTGTTACATTGAAAATCAAAGGGTTGATTCTCATTGTCGGGGAATGTAATTCTCTTCCTCGCACAATCCAACTTCACTTGATTCTGAGAGAGCCAATCCATTCCTAGGATTATGTCAAACTCCTTCATCGATAGGACGATCAACCTTGCAGGGATTTCACGGTCTCCTATCCGTAGAGGACAATCCTTGCACACGTGTCCTAATCTGACCGCAGCTCCTAATGGTGATGTAGCCTTCAAAGCTTTCTCTAAGCGATGAGGTAAGATACCCAATCTTCGAATTGTATTAACAGATATGAATGATAGAGCAGCACCCGTATCAAATAATACTTTAACATGGGAGTTAAATAGAGTCAATGTACCTTCCACTGCTTGCTGATCAGGTTGAGCCTCTCCATGATCTCCTTCTTCATATACAGTTCCGTCATATCCAGCGGCATCAGGAATAACAGCATTCAAGCGGGTCTGACCCTGTTGTCCATAAGTCGCTTGCTTAGGAGCAGTGCAGAACCTGCTGATGTGACCTGGTTCACCACAGTTGAAGCAGACTATTCCTGGCTGAGCAGCACGCCTTGGTGCCTTGCAGTCCCGAGCCAAATGTCCAGGGTTGCCACAGTTGAAGCACTTTACACCACTACTTCCTTCTCCTACTCGGGGTTGAGTCGGATAGGTAATAGCTTGTGCCTTCTTGCTTCCATCAAAATTCCTCTTCTGCCCTTGGGTACGGTTCATTGGTGGTCTATTCCCAAAATTACCCCTCTGAGGTGGTCGGAATTCAAATTGTTTACGGTTTACTCGAGCATCCTCTTCCAGATCGGTAGCCAGGCTAACTAGTCCTTCAAACGACTTGTCTAGGTGGCCGAGAGTCAGGCGACGAATCTGCGGGGCCAACCCTTGGTTATACTTCCGGATCTTCTTTTCCTCGGTATCAACCATATGAGGGGCAAATCGAGACAGCCTCTTGAACTGTGTGGTATACTCTTGCACCGACTTGGTTCCTTGCGTCAGATCCATGAATTCCTTCTCTCTTCTGTGCCTCTCCGTGGCCGGGAAGTACTTCTCCAGGAATCTCCCTTTGAATGCCGTCCACGTCATCCCCACAGCAGCTGTGTTCCCGATAGTGGCTATGACCGAGTCCCACCAATCTGCAGCGGCGTCGGTCAATTGGAATGTAGCCAATCTCCTTTTATCCATCTCGTTGCATTGGACAGCTTCGAACATGCGGTCCATCTGTCTTAACCATTGTTCCGCCTTCCAGGGATCCGTGGTACCCGCAAACTGCTCGGGTCTGAGCGCACGGAATCTCTCCAGCAGCTTATCTCCCGTCTGGCGGTCTCGTTGGTTTTCATTCGCATTACTAACCCTTTCGAGACGTCTGATGAAAGCTTCAAATATTCCCGTGGGATCGGCAGCCTCCGGTACTCCCTCAATCAAATTTCTGTTCCTCCTTGGTCTTCCAGCCATTCTATGCATGATAGTGGTAGTAGAATGAGAAACATGCATGCAAGAGTACTATGACGACAATTTTCAAAGGAGTATACATTCTATATCACATACTCGTATTATCACATAAGCATACAATAAAATCTAAACACATATCAGGGTTGTCTAATATCAAAGAGGTCGTATCCTTATTCTCTAGACTCTGGGTTGTGGGCCATGCTAACTGTTCCGAGATTTGACTCAGGAAGTTTGTCAGTGCCTAAGCTATTTATGAAGGCTATGGTATGCTTTTAACTCCTTAGAAACTTGGCTACTATCTGTCTGTAGGGGCATCATAAGTTACAGCTATCTCGGCTAATCCTAAAGGGATACGTCTGAAGATATATGGAAATTGCTATCATTCTTGTCGATGTGACAAGACAAACGGGTAATCATCTCTATGACGAAACCAACCTAGAATTTAGTTTCTGATCTAAGGATAATCCGTACTAACACTAGAACTTGGTTGTATAGCTTAGTAAAACTTAAAGGTAACCTGTGTCACTAATCTGTGGCGTGAATAACTAAGCCTGGTTAATCTAAGAAAACAAGGCTCTGATACCACCAAATCCTGTCACGCCCCGACGTAGCATAAATATGGAAAGCGTTTAATTTCCTTTATGGACCCGTAGGTCGCGACAGTTTGAAGGATCGATTCCGTCCCAAAACGTCGAACAACATAAAACTATTAATCAGAGTAGGGCAATCAGGGCTTATAAAAATTTTCTAACTTATTACATCCTATGGTACGGGGTTAACTAAGGCACAGACCGCCTTGAAATAAAACAATAACTTAAAGTCTATTACAGTCATCCTTATTACAAAACCAAATCATATCTTAAATGCACATAAACATAAAGCATATAAAAGTAAATTCTCTTCTCAGCAGTTGATCTCAATTAGTATAGTCATAAGGTTCATCCTGATTATAACCTGCAAAGCCTGAACACGAATGTCCAGGACGCATCAACGCCGTCAGCTTCAAGAAGCTGGTGAGTATTAAAAACATAACTTTGAATGTAAAACATACTCATTTACCTTTTTCCCATTTCCATTTAAAAACCACAAGTTTATATTTAAGATAAAGAGCTCGTTTAGAAAACAACCACAACATTATTTAAAAGATAAATTCACACATATGTGACCGTGTATGAGAACAATGCACCATCTCATCTAACCGACTCTTTTCTCTCGACAAAACCCAACAACCCTCTATCCTACTCCTGGTATCTTTGAAACACTAAGATAGCCACACTTTAGCAACGAGGCGCCAGGGAGTGTCCAGTTTGCCTCACACTTTGGTCCGGGGTACCAGGGAGTGTCCATTGCCTCACACTTTGAATACCCTAACCGCCATGCAAATACCGGGGCAACCCCTCACACAGTATCTAGACTCGAGTTATCAGGGAGTGTCCGTAGGCCACACTTTAGCACTTCCATGGGTGCCAGTGAGTGTCCAAGTTCGGCGTCACACACTTTAACGCTTCCATGGGCGTCAGGGAGTGTCCATATTTGCCACCTTCGCATTTCAAAGACACCCTCTTCCACATTTTCAACTACAACCACAACTACAACCACAACCACAATCACAACCACGACCACAACTCAAACTCATACTCTTTCCACACTATCATTACTCTTTTCCACCCTACCATTACTCTTTTACACACTACCAACACTCACCATACATGTACAACTGACTCCACATGAATGTCATCAAACTTTAAACATAAAGGAATTCACAGAATTAAAGAAATAATACGCGTACGGGGATTGAAAATTCGTAATTCATTGCCTTAATTATTTTAAACATAACTAATAGCATTCTAAAAACTGCTACTGTAATCCTCGTTTTCTGTCCAAACGGTGCAGAATCTGAGAAAATTGCATTAGACAAAAAGTGTGCAGAATCGAGTTTTGCTTGGGACAACGCGGGCAGAACCTTAAATTTCATTCGTTTTCCTAACAAAAATCTGAAAACAAAATTCTGCTACTGTTAAAATTAAAAGAGAAAATATTAGATTGAATTTCTAATATACTTTTTCTGCTACTGTAATCCTCATTTTCTGCCCAAACGGTGCAGAATCTGAGAAAATTGCATTAGACGAAAAGTGTGCAGAATCGAGTTTTGCTTGGGACAGCGCGGGCAGAACCTTAAATTTCATTCGTTTTCCTAACAAAAATCTGAAAACAAAATTCTGCTACTGTTAAAATTAACTACCTAAATCAGTAAATAAGGAATGAGTTACATTTGGAGTGAGTTAGTAATACTCACCGTGATGTAGATTGAAGAAGTTGTTGAGAAAGAAATACAAGAATTAAGAATCTCCAATTTCAAGCTTTGGCTATGGAGGATCGAGCTCTTCAAATTCTGAAATTATTATCTCTCTATGTGACTCTCTCAAGCTCTCTATGTTAGGAGTGTAGAATGTGTAGTGTGGTTGGGTGTATAAATAATCAAACTCCCACTTAGAAAACATTTGCCTAACATCCCACTCATTCTCCATTAATCTCCACTAATTAGAAGGAAAGTGCAGCAATGATGTGTAAATATACACTAGCAATTCATAATGCTCCATTGATAATTGAAAGGGTAGGTGGAGTTGGTGTGGGTCAAGGTGTGTTTGGGAATCAAGCTTATGGCATTAGGACAACACACATACTACAAGCATTTGCCAAACAAGGCCTAAGGGAAAACTTCAGCAATAATAATTGGGTATGAAGAAATTTGTCCAATCAGTTACTCCCAAAATTCTGTGGAAGTTTAACACTGCGCGGACAGTTTTAAACCTAAACTGGTATTTTCGTGACACGGTGTTTATCACAAAAATACAGAAAATTCATTTTAATGTTAGAAATAGTTTTCTGATTTTATAAAAATACAGTTTGAGTTTTAAAAGAAATAATTCCACCGTTTTGAAATACAGATTTGAAATTTAACACAGGTATTGCCAGTTTTTATGAAAATTGCATTTTGACCCCAAAAGTAATTTCAATTATGAGATTAGTCAAGAAATAAATTTTTCACATAAGGATTGAAAATAAAAGCAGACAAAGTATATATAATTTTAAATATGACAATGCAAGAAAAATGCAGGTTATTACAACGGGGACCTCAAGCGAAGGCTAGCCCGGGATCACCCGAATGGGACATCTCATCCTATGAGGGTATTAACTCGGACTACTGTGATCTTGGTCCTCCATCTACCGATGATTCTGCAGCTCTAGTCAGAGAAGTTGATGACTCCACCACCTTGGCTGGGGCTGCTAATGGTTCTATTGCCCCAGGCCGTAGCTCGATCCCGGATGAAGGAGCTGCTCTGGTGGGAGAGACCGGAGAGACTAAAGACATGGTCGTGGAGGACGACTCTTAGTCCCTGTAGACACCCCATTTTGTCGGCTATCAGATTTAGGAGACCCATAGCTTGGTGGTTCACAATGATCGCAAAAGACTCAAAAGGACTCTCGGAAGTCAGCTCTATCTCTCAGAATGCTCAGAATGACCAAAATACCCCTGAAAGCCTGAAAACTCCCAAATTTGGTCCCAAAGTTCTGAAAAATGCTACGTCGTAAGAAAAGTGATAAAATGAGTTTTTAAGAAAAATCAAATGAAATCGTCAGCCCCCAAAGACCACCGAAAGTCCCGGAAGTTCCCGAAAAGTCCCCGTTGACCGGTTTGACCAAGGTTTGACCAGGTTTGACCAAGTTTGACCAAGTTTGACCAAAGTCTTCCGAATTCACCGGAATCATTTTAAATCATGAGAAAAGTGTTAAAACAAGTTCCAAAAGAAAATCGAGCGAAAACATCAGCTCCCGGGAACTCCCGGAGGTTTCCAGAACTTCCCGGGAATCCCAGGTTTGACCAGAATTTGACTTTGGAACCGGGGCACCAAAAAAATTTTCAAACATTTTTCACAGATACTAGAGGTCGATAGCTTTCCAACGGCATATCGCACACAATTTTCGGATTTAAAACGAGTTTATTATCAATTTCTGAAGACGAAAAAGGCGATCAAATCGGCTTTTATCGCAAATACCGCAAAACTTTTCAAAGTGACCTATCCCCGAACTATTTTCTATACAAAGTAGACTCCATTACCTTTCCAATGGTATATCACAACCTCAGTTTGGAGTTCATACGCATTTTCTGTGAATTTTGGACAAAATAGGGCCTTTTCGCGAATACCGGAACCTCAGGGGGCCTAAACAGCATTATCTGGACGAAGGAGGAGCAGTGCCGCCGCGACACTGGCCCACTGCTGCTGCGGCACTGGCCCAGTGCTGCCGCAGCACTCCCCTCCAGAACAGTATGTTTTTGTAAATAATTTTGTGGTTCCATTTTGATTAATTGAAAACCAAAACGACGTAGTTTTATGATTTCAAATGTTTGGGACCAATGGGAATACTTCTAAAACCCCAAAACCACCCCCAAGTTGGCCTATATAAACCCCCCATTGCTCTTCATTTTAGGGGGGCCAAGTGCAAAAGCTTGAAAAGTTGTAGAGAAGAAGAGAGATAGAGATAGGTTTAGAAGAGAGAAAATGAGCTTCCTCCTACTATTTTGCTATAGAAAGTGAGTTTTAATCTTGCTTTATTCCATTACCTCTCTTACACTTCACATTCCAAACACCCCCAATCACCATTCTTGAGCATTCTTGAGTTAGGAAGCTACTTCCATGTCCAAATGTCAAAATCTATGAGTGAAACACCAAGATACAAGTCCAAAATCACATTGATTATCATCTATTGATTGTTATTTACTTGCTTGTTCATATTATGTTCATCTCTTCTTAATCTCATTTCTTTTTATTTTCTTTATTTACCTACTAGTCCATCATCATCTAAATGATGACATGAAGTTTGGGGTGAGTGAATCCTTATGGATAGTAGCTCTTGACCTCAAAAACATGTTTGATAGATGATGATCATAACTTCAATACCTCCAAGGTATTCTTGAAGTTATGTTCAAAGTAAAATAAATCTCTCCAACAATCTTGGAGGTTCTTGATGATGAGTTTGATGTTGGCATTTTAAGTGGCTATAATCCTTATTGAGTATTGAAAATATGCTTTCAAAACATCTATTTCAAAACCCCTCTCAATCCCTCTCATTTTGGTTTCAAGAAACAAAACCTTGTTTTATCCAAAATCTTCAAAATAATGAGTCAAAACAGTGAGTGAGCTGAGTTCAAAGATTTCTCTAGAACTCAATACTCAACATATGGATGCAAGGCCACTTGGAAAGTCTTCCTAACTCATTGGAGAACACCCATGATTTTTGGTTTGACTTGGAAGTACTTGGAAATGGTCTATTTGGACCCAAACATTCCTTCCAGACATTCTGTCTTTGCTGTCACAGCAGCTAGGTCCACTTCCAACTTCTTTTTCAGAAAACTTTTCCAAAAGGGGTGGTCCTAACTTATTTTTACCTTAAACTTCAATGTCTTAGGGAACTTTCTGTATAAAATGGGCCTTTAGATCATTAGTTTTCAGTTTCTAAAATTTTTCAACATTTCAGTCGACAGTACGGACTCTATTTCTGAGTGACCTTCTTTGTTTATATGATTTCTCTCAATCTGTGATATCTATTCAAGATTGTCCTTTTGGGTAGTGTTCTAGACACAATAAGGAAGATCTCCATAAAAAATCATGTACTGAAAACATTTCTAACCCCTCTTTTCAATTTCCAAAAGATCATGCTATTATTCTGTCCACTATTCACAGCAAGCACATTTCAACTTTCATTCTTTGATTTGATGCCTATATGCATTCCAAATTAGCTCATGTCCTAGGAAGTAGTTCATACTACATTTGTACATGTCCCATGATGATTTCATTCATCCATTCATACACATTTTAGACTTCTAAGTCATTCTAGGAATCCATGAACACATAGCACACTACAACCTTGGCACATTTTAGATACATACATTGCATCCATGCAAAGATTTGGGGCTTTTGTGACTCCTAATCTAAGAAGATTATAAGGAACGATCATGATCACACATTCATGCTTCCCCCGATCAAATCACCCTTTCTCATCCATCCCGGGGATTGAGAGGTCTTCTTTTCTCAAAGAATAACATGCATTATACTAGCTTGTTAAACATATTTTGATTTCTTTGTTTATTTGTTTCAAGAACAATTCATGCCCCCTTTAGATTTAGGAAACTTAATTACTTGATACATGATTAGACGATCTTTCCTAGGTTTATTTGTGTGATCTTTCACTTTACATTGCATGATATTTGACTTAAATCTTATGAATGATATTTTATCTTTAGATCTTCCATTTTCAAGTTTCTTATGTGATGTAATATACTATCATAGTATTAATTGCCGAACCATACATAGTATAAGATGATTATTTGGATGCTAATTGAGGCCCGTCGAAAGACAGGGCGAGTTGAGGGTGTTTTAGTCGCGACAAAGGCTCCTTCCTCTCTCGTACCAAAACCCCGAATCAAGTTCTTTGGTTATGAAGGGCCGGTGCCCTTATCCGCTTGGGTGAGTCAAATTAGGTTTCTTGGTTCCTTAAAGACCAAGTGGCGACTCTGTATCTATTTTCAACAGACCATTTTCTTTCTTTGATCAATTCCAAACAAGTTTCAAAAACAAAACAACAAAGAGGCGGAAGCCCGGTGTCCACAGTTCCCGACCTGTTTCTTCCTTTTCTTTTTTTTGGGAGGCTACTACAATTACCCCCCAGTATCTGTACAAAACTGTTCAATTAATGAAAAGGTCCATCGAGACCATCTTTTGCATTAATTGTTTATTATTCCATACTTGTATGCCTATTTGTGTTTGCCAATACCCGATCGGTTGTTAGCCAATCTAAATCCCTGCCTTAGCAAAAGATTTAGGACTGTAACCGGTAGAGAATACTTGGTCTTTCAGGGACCTATTATGTAGGTCCCGCTCGGGTATATTGTAGGCTTGTGACATATTAACTATCCGAGCGGTTTCTCTGGGTACTATAGGTACTTAGGAATGTTAGATATTCTAGGATTTCAAGTCCTGTTAGTGCCCGGTGTGATTTTCTGTTTAGCCTGGTACTCCCTTGCCCCCCAAGCGTTTGCTAAGGCAAGCGTATGGAGGGGTGACCGTAGGAAACCGACCAGGAACGTGGGTGGCCGCAGGGTCCTTTAAGGCTTGCTATCATCAGCGACCTAGGGGGTGTTACCCCATCATCAGTTGGGCCTTAGCGAAGCCTGTGCCTCAAGTTATGGACCCGAGGTCTTTTGGATGCCTAGGGTCTTACCCCGAGGTCTTTTGGATGCCTGGGTCTTACCTCGAGGTCTTTTGGATGAGCAAATATGGAGAGGAGTTGTTTGGCGGAAAAAGAAACTTTTATTACTTACATGAATAGAATTGCTCGGGCAGAGCTACACGGTTCCTAGCCAACATTATTGTTATGCTTCACTGGTAATACTTGTGGAGATGTTGGACGTTCCAAGGGTGAGAGAGGTCGTGCCCATCCAGAGTTTGTAACCAGTATGTTCCCGGTCGGTTGACTCGTGTGACCTTATACAATCCTTCCCAGTTCGGCCCTAACTTACCATGGCTCGGGACTTTTGTAGACTGGTTCACCGCCTTTAGGACGAGATCCCCGACCTGGAAGCTCCGATGCCTGACTTTGCTATTGAAGTACCAGGAGACCCTCTGTTTGTAGGCTGCCACCTTCAGGTATGCCCGATCTCTTTTTGCTTCTACCAAATCAAGCTCTACTTTGAGGGCTTCCTCATTGCTATGCTCGCTGAAATTTGTCACCCGATACGTATGCAACTTGAGCTCCGTGGGGACTACTACTTTCATGCCATAGGTTAGTCAGAATGGTGTCTCGCCTGTTGCCTCTCGGAGGGTGGTGCGGTAAGCCCATAGTAGGGTTTGTAATTCCTCCACCCATGCACCTTTGGTGCTTTCAAGCCTTGTTTTAATTGACTATAAAATAGTTCGGTTTGTCACCTCAGCTTGGCCGTTGGCTTGAGGGTGCTCGGGAGAGGAATAGTGATTTGATATCCCGTATCCTGAGCAGAATTGCCTGAATACCGGGGTGTCAAGATGTCTACCGTTATCGCTGACCAGAACCCGGGGAAATTTCGAACCTGTAGAGGATGTTTTTCTCAATGAAATTTTCCATCTTTTTCTCGGTGATTTTGGCCAAGGGCTCGGCCTCCGCCCACTTGGTGAAGTAGTCTATGGCAAAGACATCGAACTTAACTTGTCCTTTTCCCATAGGGAGGGGACCGACAATATTGATTCCCCACTGAGCGAACGGCCAGGGGCTGAGAATTGGTGTCTAAAGCTCTCCCGGTCGGTTGATCATCAAGGAGTATCTCTTGCACTTGTTGCATCATCTGACATACTCCTAGGAATCCCGGGCCATCATCGGCCAGTAGTAGCCCTGCAGGGCTTTTCAGAAGAGTATCCGACCTCCTACGTGGTTACCGCAAACACCTTCATGGATTTCATATAGTATTGCTTGGACTTGTGTGGGGTGGACATAGCAGAGATATGGGATAGAGAACCCCCTTTTGTAGAGGATGCCATCGACGAGGTGATATATGGCCGCCCAGTACTTTATCCGGTGAGCTTCTTCCCTTTCGTTCGGTACCGAGCCGGTTGTGAGAAATGTCGTGATCGGATCCATCCAACTGGGGCCTAAGGTGATCAGATTGACCTCCATGCCTTCCAAGTTGATCACACTTGGCTCGGGTAAGTATTTAACCCTTATCCCAAGCAAGTCTGAATCGGAGGATGAGGCGAGGCGGGCGAACCGATTAGCCCTGGTGTTCTCTTCCCTCGGGATTTGTGTGATCGAGAAGCCCTTAAGCTTCTTCGAGACCGTTCGGACGAGGGCTAAGTAAGCTACCATGTTCTCTTCTCGGGCTTTCGTATTCTTGATTATTAATTTGGTTGACCATGAGCTGGGAGTCGTTGTACCCTTGAGCTTGTTGCGCACCCATTGAAGTAACCAGTTGTAATCCTACCAACAAGGCTTCATACTCGGCCTCATTGTTAGAGGCACAAAATCTGAACCTCAGCGCGTATTCAAGCTGGATTCTGTCAGGAGTAGTCAAGATGATCCCTGCCCCGCTTCCTTGTTTGTTAGAAGACCCGTCCACGTATAATACCCAGGTCTGGACATTTGATCGTAGGCCGGGCGGTAGGTCAGGAGGGCTAGCTCTTCAACTGGGATCTCAGGGTACGTGAACTCCACAAGAAAGTCTGCCATAGACTGTCCTTTGATCGCCGTGCAGGGTCTGTAGATTACTTCAAATTCCTCCAACTCCAAGGCCCACTTGACGAGCCTTCCGGATGTTTCAGGCCTACTCAAGATCCGATGGAGAGGCTGATCTATGAGGACTACGATTACGTGGGCCTGAAAATATGGGCGAAGTCTCCGGGCAGAAGTGACGAGGACAAAGGCGAGCTTTTCTATGCGGGAGTATCTGCTTTTTGCGCCATGTAGTGCCCTGCTGGTGTAGTAGACCGGGAATTGTATCCCGTGTTCTTCTCGGATGAGAGCCGAGTTGACCGCTGAGGGGGACACTGCTAAATATAAGGGCAATTCCTCGTTCGGCACGAGTGTTGAGAGTAAAGGGGTGATGCCAGGTACTTCTTGAGTCCCTGAAATGCCTTCTCGCACTCTTCTGACCACTGAAAGGCCTTGTAGATGATTTTGAAAAATGGAAGACACCGGTCGGTAACTCGGGAGACAAATTTGTTCAATACGGCGACCTGCCTGTCCAAACTCTGAACCTCTTTGGTTGACCTGGGTGACCGTATGTTGATGATGGCCTGGATTTTCTTGGGATTTGCCTTGATACCCCGTCTGCTGATTAAGTGTCCCAAGAACTTCTCGGACGAGACACTAAACGAGCACTTGGTCGGGTTCAACCTCATCTCGAACTTTCTCAAAATGTTGAAGGCCCCGACCAGATGCTCGAGGTGGTTGAGCTCGTCTTGGCTTTTAACCAAAAGATCATCAAAGTAGACCTCCATGGACTTCCCGATCAGATCCTTAAACATGTGATTAACCAGGCGTTGATAAGTTGCCCCCGCGTTTTTGAGGCCAAAGGGCATCACTTTGTAGTAGTACGTTCCTTGATCTGTGATGAAGGAGGTCTTCTCTTCATCCCCGGGATACATGCTGATCTGATTGTATCCCGAGTAGGCATCCATGAACGAGATGAGTGTGTGACCGAATGTGGAGTCCCTAAGGAAGTCTATCCTAGGCAATGGGTAGCAGTCCTTGGGGCATGCCTTATTTAGGTCAGTGAAATCCACGCACATTCTCCACTTCTCGTTGCTTTTCTTGACTAGAACCATGTTTGCTAACCAGTCGGGATAATGGACCGCTCAGATGGAATTCGCCTTTAGGAGCTTCTCGACCTCTTTACATACCGCTGCCTGCCTTTCGGCCGCCATACCCTGTCTTTTTTGCTTGACCGGCCGGGAGTCCTGGTTGATGTTGAGATGATGAGACATGACCTGAGGATCTATCCCTGGCATGTCTTCATGGCTCCAGGCGAAGACATCCTGGCTCTACTGCAGGAATCGGATCAACTCCTCCTTGAGGCCCGGCTCCAAGAAAGTACCAATGCTGACGGTCCGGTCAGGAAATCGAGGATCCAACACCACCTGTTTCAGCTCTTCCATTGGACTCACTCCATCACTTTTGTCTAGATGATCCATCTCCTAAATGTTTAGTGTTTCCGTAATGCCTTCCCGGTGCAAGAAACTGACATAACAACTGGGAAATGGCTTGGTCTCCACGTAGGCTCCCGGGTCCTTGAGGGGTTGGGAATTTAATCACCAGGTTGTACGTTGACACGACCGCCTTGGCCTTGTTGAGAGTTGGCCTCCCAAGGATGACATTGTACGCAGATGGAGCTTCCACGACCACAAAGCTTGCCAGTACAGATGCCTGTAGAGGGTAGGCTCCCATAAGGATTGGGAGCTCGATGATACCGAGCTGTTGGATGCTGGACCCATTGAAACCTACCAGGGGAGTGGCCATTAGTCGAAGCCGGTCCCTGGATATCCTAAGCTGATCAAATGCTGAGACGAACATGATGTCAGAGGAGCTGCCCGTGTCCACCAACACCTTTTAATCACATAGTTTGCTATGGAGAGCATCACCACCAGCGGATCATCATAAAGGAAGTGCAGGTCTAGCATGTCCTCGGATGAGAACATCAATACGTCGGGTTGGGAGGGAGCGGGTGAATTGGACATGCCAGACATCCGATCGGGATGCCCGTGCATGCCTCTTCTGGCCGATTGTGAATCTCCTCCGCCCAAAGTGCCTCCGGAGATTACATTGATTTGCCCAAGGGGTCGCGGCTGCTCGAGTTCCTGGGTATCTTGTCGAGGTCGTCTATCTGCCGCTACGAACTCGGCTAGATGGCCCTACTCAATCAGCTTTTCAATGACGATCTTAAGCTTAAAGCAATCCTCCGTGTCATGCCCGTGGTCTTTGTGGACATGGCAAAACTTATCTCGGTTTCTCTTACCGGGGCAGGCTTTTCAGCTTTACCGGCTCCTGGAGGAGCCGTTGGGTCTCGGCGGCGGCCATAACCTCATGAATAGGCCAGGAAAAGGGGGTGTGAACTTGATTAGGAGCAGATCCCGACCACTTGTAGGTTGATCTTGCTTTATCTTCTTTCCCGAGCCCTTCTCTGAGGCATCGCGCTTCCGCTTTGATCCCGAGGACTCGTCTTCTGCCAAACTAGCATGCTTGGCCTTGAGAAATTCCTCGGTGTTGATGTACTTTTTGACCCTCTGCGACAGCTCCACTAGGGTTTTCGGTCAGTTGCGGTGAAACGACGTGGCAATCTTGGTGTGTTGAACTCCTGAACAGAAGGCCATGATTGCGGCCGTTTCATTCAGATTACAGATTTGGAGCTTCTGTTGGTTGAAATGATACACATACTCCCTTAGGGATTCCCTTTTTCGCTGCTTAACGGTCAGTAGCTGGGTGTCCAATTGTGACCGGTCGAGCATCCCCACAAACTGGCTGATGGAGAGCTTGCTCAACATCTTGAAGTTATCAACCGTTCGGGGTTTCAGAACCACTGCGCGGCTAGTCCTTTAAGGGTGCTAGGAAAGGCTAGGCACAATAACACATCGACCGTGGTAACCAGCACCATTTAGCTTTGTATGTGTGGACATGGTCCACTGGGCTTCCTGAACCGTCATTGGAGCTAAGATGTGGCGGCTTGAATTTTCGCGTGATGGGGAATCCCGTTATCTGGGTGGTATAGGGCGACTTGGCCTCTATGTTGGTGGGATCCTGGTCAGATTTGCGATTCAACTTTTCGATTTGCTACTGCAAGTTCTCGATTTGGGCCTTTACATCTCGCCCGGTTTTCCTCTTCATATCTGAGCAGTACGTCGGGTCCAATGATGAGGCCTCCTCCTCGAAGTGCGTTGTCCTCGGGGATAGAACCCGACTCCGACTCTGGGTAATCGTGTATCTAAGATCTCCCCGGCTCCTGACCGGAGGTCTTTGGCCGATTCTCAGGCCTTTTGTCCTGATTCCTCCCCTCTGGCGGCGCGTCGTTTGTTGATGATATCTCTAGCATTCTCCACCCGGCGAGAATTGGTCTGGGCTCGCCGTCTGGTACGCCTAGGCTCTTTGCTATGGTCACTACGCCTGACGCGTTCCCAATCCGATGGGACACCAGTGCAGAATGGGTACGGTTCCGGACTCGTGCGAACTCCTGGTTCGGGACGCTTTTCTCGGGCTGGCTCTCGGATTGAAGACGCTATTCCTGTAGGGCCAACAGTACTTCGATCTGCTGCTAGGTTTGCCACTGGCCTTCTAGAAGTTGCGCGAGCGCCGCTATTACTTGCTCGAAGGTCATGGAGGCAGCCTGTTGCTCGAGTTGCAAGTTCTCTTGACCGGCCTGGGCGGTAATCTTCTTGCTCGTCTTCGGTGGCATGTTGATCAGTCAAGAAATTTATTGGTGAAAAACTTACCGTTTCCCATAGACGGCGCCAAAATGATGATGCCGAAAATTGGTAAGAGACGTTTAGAGAGAGACACAAGAGATTGTATGTGGTTCGGCCCCGTTAATGAGGTGACCTACGTCCACGGTTGCGTCAGTGCGCTTTCACTAGCAGATCACCGGTGGTGTTTGGTGAGCCAATAGAGTGGGTGGCACTACCAGAAATCGACCGGGTTTATACGTAACAGTGAGTTGCTTATATGCTATTCTTTGGAATCAGAATGCGATCCCTTTCCATGGGGGCGGATGGCCTCTTTTATAGGTCCAAGAGACCACCCGTACAGGGCAACTTATTAGATTAGGAAGCCTAATCTACCTACAAGTTGATTAGCGTGATTCAAGGAAAGTTTCCTAAGTGGTTTAGGAAACTACTTGCTCCTTCCATTTAGTCTTCTAGCTGGGGTAGAAAACTGTCTGGTTGGTTGCTTAAAAAGAAACCAGGTCTTCTGGGGGTGTGCCCATGTGGGGCATGTCTGAAGTGAATGTTCGGGCTATTGACCATCCCGGGCATTTCTGTGTAACGGCCCGGGAAGGCTGAGTAGTAGGCCCAGATTCACGGTAAATTGACTTCTCTTTGCTGAGGTGGCGAGGGTTAACTTTGACCGGATACTTTCGTACATATCATGTATCACTCTTTATTTCTTCTTAGTTACGGATTTTTTTTTGTACACATGACCTGACAAAAAGAGATTATTTTTCAAATGAAGGGGAAGGGTATGATCTTCAACTAACAACGAAAGTATCATATATGGAAATGCAAAAAAAGGGGATATAATGTACATCTTATATATATATATATATGTGTGTGTGATTCAGTATGTTTCATGTGCTTCCTAAAAACATCAGGAATAACTCTAACCGTTTCAAAGTCCAGAGGGTTTTTAGTAAATTTAATTTACATATTTGTAAACTGTACAGAGTTGTAACTTTTACATCGTAGATCTATATTTTATAATCAGCAGAAGCTTGTGAGTAGCTCATATCCTGTCTTCAATTCCTAGCTCCACAAGCATCAAGAGAAGAAAAAGAGGGCTATCACAGTGGTTGTGTAAGGTTGTAGAATAATTTGGTATAATTTGGAGAGACAGAGAGAGAGAGAGAGAGAGTTTTTTTGGGTAAGGATATCTAAGTATAATTTTTTTTTGGTATGCGACTAATGTCTACGGTGCTACTTAGCAGTTGCGAGTAATTTGATTTCATTTCACATAGATGAGGGGACATTTGTTCAATTTTTTTGTTTAGGGTTTTTAGTGAAAACAGGTTAGAAGTTTAGGGGTGTTAGTGTAATTTACTCTAAATACTACCCCAAATTATTCACTTCTACCTTCAAGACCTAACGTATCGAGTCTATCGACCCGAGAAAGAGAGAGAGAGAGAGAATTTCCAGACCGAAATCGGCACCCACTCCGGCGACGACAAATTCGGCAACTCCTCCCAGGTGAGTTTCTTCTTGTACCGTTATGAGTTTTGCCTTCCTCGAGAGAGAGAGAGAGAGAGAGAGAGAGAGAGAGAGAGAGATATGCCGCGGCGGAGCATATTTGCAGCGAGTCATTTAGGGCAGAGAGAGAGAGAGAGAGAGAGAGAGAGAGAGAGAGAGATATGCCGCGGCGGAGCATATTTGCAGCGAGTCATTTAGGGCCCTCACACTCACTCACTCACTCACTCACTCACTCACTATTTTGGCTTCTAGGAATTTAAAATTTGTAATATGGTTGATATGTGGATTTCACATACAGTGGGTTAGAGTGCTGAAGCATTTCTATTATTCAAAGGCCAACCATTCATACTTAATTTCTTCTTCTTCTTCTTCTTCTTCTTCTCTCTCTCTCTCTTTTTTTTTTCCCTTACCAGTTTTATATACTCATAAAACAAAGAATCTTTTAGGTTCAAAGGGGATATGATATCTATAAGGATTTAAATATTTGAGGCTAACTGAGTCAAATCCCAAAGTGAGATAGATTTCTTAGTTTAAAAGGGGCAAATTATAAAATTTAAGTGGGGGGCACAAATGCTTTTAAGTATAGATTATATAACGTAGAATAACCGATTTTTAAAAAGTTGAGTGGGGGCAAGTTGAATTAGCTGTAGCTCCGCCCTTCCTGCTTTTTAAGGTCTAATAATTGTCAATTTACTTGTAAAAGGAATGTGTTTCTGGAAATGCATACTGGGTGATGGTTGAATTTAAGAGTACTTATCATCTTTATTTCGCAGAATCAAACATGGAGCAGAGATTGGCTAATACATGGCGGATGACTGTCAATGAGAAGAAGTTTATTGAGACGGCCATACTTTCAGACCTTAGAGTTGATGGCCGTCGTCCTTTTGACTATAGACGCCTGACTATCAAGTTCGGTAGGTAAGAATTGTTGATGTTGCTGTAAGAAGTTTCTTTTTTTTTTTTTTTTACTCTTTTCTTTTGTACCCACTTATGTATGTGTTTGCATATCAACTATATAGATTATCATTTACCTTCTAATCTGATGAGTACGCTTGGACGCTTTCGTTTGTGTTTATTGATTAGTAAGGGCCTAAGGGGTCTCGTTTGTGATGTAATTTATTCAGCTGCTGACCTACACCACATTTTTAAATGACCAGTTCTGCTCAAAATAGGTTGTCTGTAAAATGGAACTCGCAAGTGTTCTTATTCTAATAGTTTGTGTCTTGGCATTTGAATTTGTTTCAAATCAAAACCTTGGATTTCTTGGATGATTCAATCCTATATCTCTATCATATTTCTATGGCCGTTGTTGCCTCTCACATATCCCAGATACTTATCAAAAGTTTATATAATTCATAAGCCTTATAGCTCGTTTGGGTAAGTTTTTAAAATACCTCTTTTGAAGGAAGATATTTTTATAAAAAGCTAGATATTGAGGTTTTTATTTTTTTATTTTTGAGAAAGCTGTTTTTTTTAGCTTAAAGAAGGAATCAGATTTGATAGATATCTGTGAAAAGCTAGTCCAACGGTCACAGCTTGTTAAACAATCACTTCCCAAATGAGCTCTTAGTGTTATGCTAACTGTGCAGAGAAGATGGCTCATCAGAAGTGCAACTTGGACATACTCATGTTATGGGTTTTGTGACTGCCCAACTA
This sequence comes from Hydrangea macrophylla, assembly GCA_033977485.1. NCBI lineage: Eukaryota > Viridiplantae > Streptophyta > Magnoliopsida > Cornales > Hydrangeaceae > Hydrangea > Hydrangea macrophylla. Next base: position 6,281,167 of record CM066996.1, on the reverse strand, counting down.
GTTCAGCCTTATCGAGACAGACCGAATGAAGGGACAATTTCAATCTACACAGAGTTTTCTCCTATGGCTGACCCTTCATTTGAAGCAGGCCGTCCTGGAGAGTCTGCGGTGGAGTTGGGACGTGTAATAGATCGCGGTTTAAGGTGATTTTTATTTTTTAGTTTTATCTTATAGATACAAGTTTGCTCCTCAATGGTTACATTCCGTGTCTCATTTTTACCATGGAAGCTTCTTAGAGTACTTGGAATATTGATCCTTTGTGATTTTTATCATTAAGAATGCTTGGGAATAAATTTATTAAGTGCTACATGGCAATAACTTAAATACTGGTTCGTTAAAAAATGAAATAGGATCATGTGATACCTTCTACTATTTTGTTGATGATTCTATTTAAAATTCTCATAATCTTTTACATATGGGAAGAATCATACTTATACATTGCTAGAAAATCTGGGAAAAATTATGATAGGTTCAATTGTGTAAATGACTAAGTCCCTAAAAACTAAATCTTGTTATTAAGTAAATAATAACATTTTACCCAATCCTGTTCTATACAACAACATGTACTTTTATTAGGCTTAGATAAAAGTTAATTTTGTGTGGTTTTGTGTTAAAAAATGATGAAAGTCCTGAAGTGATTTTGCAGGGAAAGTAGGGCAGTAGACACAGAATCACTTTGTGTTGTTGCCGGGAAGTCAGTATGGTCCATTCGTCTTGATCTTCACATTTTAGACAATGGAGGGTAAGTTGTAATTATCATGCAGCTAAATCCATGTGATCTTTTATTTGCTTCCTCTGGTAATGTTTCAAAAATTACTTTTTCTATTTCTTTTACCCTTTTCCCCAATTGGAATAGAAATCTTATTGATGCTGCGAATATTGCTGCTTTGGCTGCTCTCTTGACATTCCGGAGGCCTGAATGTACATTAGGAGGAGAAGATGGGCAGGAAGTGATTATACATCCACCTGAGGTCAGTTCCTCCCACTGAAAAACTAGGGGCTACAGGTCAAGTTTTAGTGTGCCATTTTTTTTAAAGAACCATTGGGAACCTATCTGGTTTATTGCCGGGCTCAACGCCCTGTTTAGCTGAATGGTGAACCCCCCAGGGCCCATTGAATTCCCTACTAACCCAGGGGACAGGGTAAGACGTAAATCTTTCGCCTTGGAACCCATCTGGTTTTTTGCCAGGCTCAACGCCCTGTTTAGCCGAATGGTAAACCCCCTAGGGCCCACTGAATTCCCTACTAACCCAACGAAAGGCTTACGCCTTGGCTTGTTAGCCACTCCATCAATCAAACACTAGACCTCCGGGGAGTACTTCCAAACTACCACCGAGCCACCGATGAAGTGGTTGTGTGTCATGTACCCAATTGTCATTCTTTCAGTTTGACTTTTGACATTGAAAGGTGAAAATACGGCAATTTCCTATCTATACACTCCATTAAGTATCTGGTTTCGATTTTGTTTTTCATGGCCTGTGCACTTCAATTTATGCATGCTGAGGTTTGCTGTTCCAAATATTTGCAATATGCTAGATTCCAGGGGACGTGTCCAAATGTCCTATTTGATACTTTACTGTCACAATTGCAAATCGTTCTTCTTTACTCTTACATAGCTAAGCTGCCATGTTTATCGATCCTTAAGTTGTTTATTATATCTTGAACTGGGACAGGTGAGAGAGCCACTTCCTTTGATAATACATCATCTTCCCATAGCAGTGACCTTTGCGTTTTTCGGTAATGAGACCATGGTGGTAGGCAAACTCACTCCTTTCTGTCTTTCCTCTTAATATAAAGAACCCCTCCAGAGTTCAGTTTGAATTATCAAATTCTATTCTCAGTTGATTGGTAATGCCTAGGTGATTGATCCGACCCACTATGAAGAGGCTGTTATGGGGGGAAGATTGACTGCTACGCTCAATACAAACGGTGATGTTTGTGCTATTCAAAAAGCTGGAGGAGAGGGTGTCATGCAGAGTGTTGTTATGCAATGTTTGCGAATTGCTTCTGTGAAGGCTGCTGATATAACAAGCAAGATAAAGAATGCCGTGAGTTTAACTTTCGTGAATTTTTTTTTTGTTTTATTATTAATTTTTTTTTTTTTTTTTTTTTTTTTTTTTTTTTTTCTGAGTTGCCTTTGGTGGTGGTTCCACTATTCAATGACGAAGTATGCTTGACTAGTGATATTTTTTTTTCGGATGGGGTAAGATGTCCATTGTTCTGTTTTCTGTCATGGTGTTTTTCTACGTAGGACGGATAAGGACACGACAGATTCTAGAAATGTAGGATACAGCTAGTAAAAAATATCCGTTCAGAATAAATTATACAATACACCGTGCCATGTCCAGTCTCGTTTCTGAAATTCACAAATAAACCTATTACGTCTCCCATTTACTTATATTAAGACTTCTGCCTCAAAATGTTTAGAACATTTACAAAGGAGCCAGCATGCTCTGTCCACTGCTGTGTCGGCCGCATGTCTAATGTAAAAAAAGGTAAGTCGAGTTGCGTGTTGATATCTACCACCTAATTGATGTGTCTGTGCTGCGTAGGCATTTTTGTCCCTGTTTTGCTTGACAGAGGAATGATAAAAGCTCCGTTGACAAGTGCGAGATCAATTTCGAGTCTGACAGCAGTTAATTAGTTGAAAAAATTCGAAGTGGAAGGTCTGTCTTAGGTCTCTCTCCTAGGCCCTAGCACCTGCTCAAGGGAGAGCAAACAGAGAGTATTTACGCTTAATGCTCTAAAACCTCGCGATTGGAGGAGTGAACTTTATGAATGATAGTTTTAAGCATACGATATGTTAGTGTTCAAATAGATTAGTACACCCTATCCTTGATATGTACGTTTGGACACAGTGTCTTGCTCTGACATGGACATTGCAGCTTCCCAAGATCTAGAAGCAGGGATAATGCGAATTTTTTAGATTGATAAACATATCTCTCCACTCCCTCAAACCTCCCCCCCCCCCCCCCCCCACGAGGATAGTGGTGAAGAAATTAATTGGTTTTGAAGTAGATAAAGGTGAATTTTTATTTATTTATTTAATTTTTTCCCGTGGGGTTGTTTTGAAGTCTTGGCCAAAACAAGCACTAGATCCTTTTGAGTGGGAGTGCATGCTCCTACATAAATCAGCCTTGCATGCTACGTGAGTTCAAGAGTACACATTCAGATAGTGTTACCTTACTGGTACAAAGAGTCATTTCTCTACTAAACAACAGATATATCTAGCTTTCTTTCTTATCTTTTCTCCCATAAAACCCAATCATTCCAAAAGGAAAAGGTTATAAAAGTTTAGAGTTCCCATTCTGATTATTGAACTCGTGAAGAATGTGTTTATAAATGTTATTTTACCGTCCTTGTGCCCTGGAATTGACCATAATGATGCGAAGAATTTAGTGAGCTGGCACAAAATGGGCAGGGTGATAACATTCCCAATTCAGATTATTACAACTGCAGAATGTACACCGAAATTCTATCCCGTGATCCTATGTTTTTAATTCAGTTTATGAGGTTCCGTATATAGAGCACTCTTACCTACTTCTGTGATTGCAATCTACAAGTTCCCTTATCATGAATCGAATTGTGAATTGGTTTCGTGAAATTGCGAATTGTTAATCGTAAGATTCACATTTTAGAAAATAGATAATAAGACATATGCATATGCTGCATGCATATAAAAACATGTGAATAGTACGTAAATGAACAAAATAATTTGACACGAGTATTATGTAATATATCAAGACTCCAATGTTGAAATTTTTTGCTTAGAAAACATAAAATTTCAAAGTTCAAAAAATTAGTGCTAGTGAATCGTATTTGAATCATGATTCGTATAAGGTTGTTTGAAACCCGAATTGAATCGTATGAGTTGACTTGTGAATTGATTGATTCTAACGAGCATGCATTTATTATTGATTTTTTTGATAAGTAAATTCTCTTGGTCTAGTACCCCTATATATTGCGTACAACTTCATATTTTTCATATATATATATATGTATATAAATTTTTTTTTTTAACAAAAGAAGAGCGTATCCATTACCCACTCACCTTATGCATGCATTGTGCTTTCCAGTTTGAACTGGCTGATTTAAATCTGAAATGAGAAAGGTTATTTACTTAAACGATATCATGTGTGCACTGGAAGAAGATGTTCTACTGGTGATATTTGTCTTTTACTTCTGTCAAAGGGATCACTTTTGTTGGCATCTGGCCTATACGATGTATCTTGTTTTACACCTATATTACTTACCTATTGCAGGTTGATTCATACAACACTGAAAGGGCTCTACGGAAAATCAAACGTCATTCTTCTGTTGCCATTTTGGATGTTACAGAAACTGGATCTAAACTGCAGGAGGTGCAAACTCGATCTGTTGATCTGGAGGGAGTTAGTGGTTTGTCAGGGCATCATATGGAGAGACTAAACTTGATATCAGAGGAAGGCAGTGTTAACCAGAGCAATGACATGGAAATTGAAACCCAATTGTCGGAACAAGATAGAGTTAACAGAAGAGATGGCAATGCTATGAACTTTATTGGCGGGCCCTCTAGTTGGTATGTGGTCATTCTTTTCATATTTTTTGCCCTGCCCTCAGTGTATATGTTGAAATTTCTTGTGGGAGAGATTATATAGTTCGAAAGTTGACATATAAGCTAATCGACAACCCGTGCAATTCTCGGGTTGTACGCTATTTAAACCCAAATAAATAACTCGTGACTTAAGATCTAAATGCCATTAAGGTAATTGTATTCTTTTTTTTTTTTGGGCGAAAGGAAAAGATCTAGTATTAGTTATTGGGTGTTACTGTAACAGTCTTAGGTGTTTTTTGTTGGAAAAAGTTGTGTCAACCATTGGGTATTCCATGAATCATTTCTATAAAAAAAAGAAACCAGTAAGCCCATAATTAGTATAAGCTACAAATAAGGGCAAGCACTATTCTTGAGAAAAGGAAATAAGAGTAGAACAGAGAATTAGACAAATTTGGAATTGAAAAGAACATGAACTACTTACCCAGAAACAAAATCCGAAAGAAAGATCAGAAGTGTACCAAAACAAACAAATCAAGAAAACGTAATCAAAACATTATAGCAAATTTGATCACAAATTGCTGCATTTCACAGGAAAATTAGATAAATTTTACTGTTTTCTCATCTCATTATAGCCCAATAAATGTAACTACAGAATATAGGACAATCAGTAAAACATGAGAGGCTTTGGCATTTACCGGCGTCCGGCGATGTGTACTGAAGTCATCCGTTAATCTGCCTGAGATAAAGGTGTGCACATATGTATACGCATAAACATGTACACACACGCGCGCACACACACACATAGATATAAACAGGAATCACAGCCTTTTTAGAAGAAGCATTCTCTGATTCCTGCAAACCCCAATCTAATACTGTCAGTAACCTTAATCGCACAAGAACAAAAACAATAATCACATATTCATATGTGTACATTCAGACACACACACACACACACTCTCTCTCTCTCTCTCTCACACCCACACACACCCACACACACACATATATATATATATATATATATTTATGCAGATTTGGGCTTACACAGTTGGGAGACTTAACAATAATGTGGCAACGGCAGAAGTGTGATGCTTTGAAACTTGATTTTCAGAATCGATGGATGAAGAAAGAGCCTGTGAATAGAGATAGAAGGGACATCATGCTTGAGAGAGAGAGTTTAGGTTTCATTTAATGTCGAGAGAGAGAGAGAGAGAGAGAGAGAGAGAGAGAGAGAGAGAGAGAGAGAGAGAGAAGCTGTATTAGTGTTGGTGAATATAATTAAAAGAAATGCTAGAGATTGGGTGATCATTAAGCGAGAGAGAAGAGTTGTGGGTATTTAATGAGAGAGATGGCATATATATGGGAAATATTTATTTTGAGCCCATTCAGATTCTTAGGAGAGAGAGGAGAGAGAAGGAAGGAGGTAAAGAAATGAAAATAAGAAGAAAATAACGTGACAGAGAGAGAGAGTTTAGGTTTCATTTAAATGTCAAGAGACAGAGAGAGAGGCAATATTAGTGTTCATTGAGAGAGAGAGAGAGAGAGAGAGAGAGAGAGGGAGAGAGAGAGATGACACATATATGGGAAAGATTTATTTTGAGACCATTCAGATTCTTAGGAGAGAGAGGAGACTGATATGTGAAGAGGAGAGAGAAGGAAAGAGGTAAATACTAATGGAAAAAAGGAAAATTGTAGAAATAGCCACGTGGCACTCCGAGAGGAGAGTTTTGGCTTCATGCTTTATATAATAGATATAATAGACAATGGTGAGCTTGCTTTCCTAGATGGAATAATTTAGGGTAAAATACATTTTGCACCATTGAACTGAATCGATTTGCACATTGGTTATTCTACTTTCAATTATGGCACTTTAGTCCCTTAACTTTCAGACCACTAGCAAAGTCAACTTTCCCCAGATCCTTTTGAAAATGTGTCTGAAACATTTCACGTGGAAGGTTGCCATTGCACTATGTGGTAAGCTTCAGTCACTTTTTTTAAGAAGATGACGAAAAGTTGATGTTGCAATTGCCCTAGAAGTTAAGGGACCAAATTGCAATGATTATAAGATGAGGGACCAAATTGGAAATTGGTGTATAGGTTCAGAGTGTAAAATTCATTTAACCCAAGAATCTAATTCTCTCTCCAAAACCAGGTCGTATCCTCTGACTCATTCTAGGAAATGGAGCCGATTATCATAAAGATAAAGATTGAAAATATTGAGGTAATCTCATTTTATCAATGATACCCTAGCAATGATAATAAAATCACTTAAATTGCTATGAATTCATCTGGGGACATCTTTTCTTAATTTAATGTGAAGCAAACGGAAGATATCCCATAACATGTCCAATACTGCCTTGGTGACACCAAGTATAATTCCATGGAATCCAGTGCTCTGCAGAATAAAATTGCTTGTGTTGGAAATTGCGGGTGAATGATGTTGTGACCATGGCTCTGCAATCTGAGTGAGTCGTGCCTGTGGATCTTTCTTTAGTGCCTATATAATATGTCATGTGTTTCATTTGTTCAACACATTTATGAGTTGTACCAGGTACTTATATTGAACTGGTGTGAGCATGATACCACAGTGAAATGTATTTGTATTGAATGCATGTAAGCATGATACCGCAGCACAAAAGAGAAACAATGTATTTATATTGAATGCATGTAAGCATGATACTGCAGTGCAATGTATTAATATTGCATGCGTGATACCGTAAAGGAAAAAAGAACATCTTGGATTTCCTTTTCCTTTTCCAATTGAATTAGTTTTACACTTTAATCAGTCCCCTTCTTTTCCAATCAGGGATCCATACTCGAAGGGCATTGATCCTGATGTATTGAAAGCTTCCCTAGCTTCACGTGGTATGAATCTTTTGTAACAATTCTGAAAAATTGGTTAAATTATTTGCATTACTTACCATTTCGTTATTCTTTTTATTAAGATCGTATATCTTAGCTCTTCTTCGAGTATATGTTTTGCTTATTGATGAGGTCTTCAAGTTTAATTCTGCAATTTATTTGGCTGCTCTCTCTCTCTCTCTCAAAAGTGATTAGTTGAACAGCCCGGATTTGTTTCTTTTTTGTTTGTTTGTTTGTGTTTTAAAGTTGTATTTTCCAGGCATTATGTGGTGTTTGTGCACGTCTTTTTGCTTTTCTTATTCCTTTATTTTGGTCCTTTCTATTGCATAAAGAACTAGTGCTTTTTCCAGTTTCCTTTCCAAGTTTTTGAACCTTCCTGTACATTCCCTTATCACTTAAAGCTATTATACATGCATATAAATATTTCTTATGGTGTTCTTAATAAATTGACATAAAATTTTTTTTATAAAAAAATTTTTCTCACTTTCTTTTTTGTGAAGTTTCATTCGCTGCAGTCATGTAACATTGATGAGGGATTGTATCTAATCTTTGATTTGTCTGTCTAGGTCTTAAAGTAGTGGGTGTGGGTAGTATCTAGAGGCCTGGGCTTGTGTTTGAACTCTCACAGTATGTTCAACTAAGCTGTCATGACATGTCTCTAGCATGTCCTCAAGTATTAGGCATGTGAATTTGACATATGTAATTCAAATGATCATCTGATCTGGGGTATGTCACATTTCTGTGTTCGACATGCATACTGCAGCCTAAATAGCGTGTTGTGCTTCCTTTGGCACTGTTTACTGAATACTTTTTGGAGTAAAATGAAGAAACCAAAGAAAGTTTTGGATTTGAGTGGCGATTCATGACTTGGGACTCCTTTTTTCCTTGGGGAAAAAGTGTCTAGTTTATCGACAATTCTTGACTTGCATTCATATATATATATTTGGTTGAATTGTATGCTCATTTGAACTATTCACAAAAGTTTTCTTTTAACTCTTTCTTTTAAGTCTCTTCTTCTATGTGGTTGGCAACTTCAAATGCCCAGCAGTGGTTGAGAGGTGACTTGTAGCTAAATCAAAAGAGACTTGTGAATTCAATCCCTGTGAATACATTGAATCAACACATTCCTGTCCTGTGAAAAATTGATCTCATGGCGAAGGTGTACAAACTTGTAGGTATGCTCGTGTGTAGAAATTTGCCTTCCCAGTAATTGTCTAATTTGCAAGTGAACTCATTGTTTATCAAATCTACGAAAAGACGTCGTAGTAGCCTTCATGTCATCCCTAAACTAACGCTTGCATTTTGCCTTCATTTACCTACCAAAGTCTTGCTTTTTCTGTGAAATTATACTCCACAAAAAAAGTTCCCTTTTACTCTTGGAATGTTACCACCTAATCAAATTTTTTTAGGCTGTTGTAACCAGCCATAGAGTATCCTAGTTGTCTTCTTCAAAATGCGGACTTCACGCTCACCCACCCCATTCACGTCAACCTTTCCGCCTCTCACAAAAGAGTTCTATTCCAGCTCATATCTCCACAACCATTCTCAAGAAGAGCACAACTGAAAAGCCTTAGCTTTTGATCGTCAAATCCCTCCTTCACGGGAGAACGAACTTTATCCTATTTAATGACTGATCTATGAATCATTTCCATTGCAAAAATTCCATCCGAATCTTTTCAAATATCTTTTCAGCCAAAGTAGAGAATACGCACCATGAGAGGGATTGAAGTTTACACATGCATGGCTACCTCCGACCCGCTTCGCCACAGAGGTGCAAAGTGCAAACTGCCTTGGCTTTATAAGATGACCTAATAGAAGGCGCAAGTATGGTAGTGGCTAGCATAGCATCCGCTTTAGGTTTTATTAACGCTTTGTGGTAAAGTTTTTGTGAAGATGTTAGCAGCAACCTCCTTGATATATGTAAGTAATAAATAAACTTCTAAATTTGGTTATTTTAGGGCTTATGCTTTGATAAGAGAAGGGTTACTCTTGTCAGGTGAAGATTTTGCGAAAGTCGTTATTAAGGTCTTATGGAAAGAAAAAGATAAGGTGAGACTTACTCCACTTAGCCTATTCTAAAATCTCAACCTGTTGCAACCAGTTAGTTATAAAGACCGAGCAGTATAGGTTATATTTTGATAGAACTAACACACCTTTGGCTCCTAAAACTTATTCAAGTATTAATAAAATGACTAACATGCATGCCCACTTTGTGTTGGTGCTAGACCAAAAAAGGTAATGAAAAACGTAGGACGTGGCTTTTTCGTGTGTTTGACTTGTGTCAACTGTTTCGAATTGTGCGGCACACAACAATTCGTTTCATTGTTAGTACACAAATTTAAGGTAATTTTTTCAAATTGCTCTCCATTTCTAAGTTCATAGCTTGTTGGAAGCCGATACGTGACCCTTCTAGAAGCCTGTTTGCTTCCTAGGCAGTAGTGAGGGCATGATCATGATGGTTTTATGTTCGAGAGAAAAGTTTGTCATTTGCATGGTGGTGTTGGTGAGCGAGCTAGTGGACTTGATAATCTTGTTTATATTGAAGACTTTTGCCCTGTTTGGAACTCTGGTGACAAATCATATTGACAAAAGTAGCCCAAGGGTTGCTTTTGGCAATCGCAGATTTTTTGCCATTGCACCGTAATTTTGGAAATTCATTATGATTTGGGGACTGCCAAACGGTTATGGAAACTGCGTTGGAGAGCCAATCACGTGATTGGATCTTTTGTTAGGTGGTCTAGTGTTATTTTTTGTCCTATATATCAACCCACCTAGGAGGTGAGATATTGTTTTTATATTTAAAACCCTTTATGCCGTCCTACTACGAATAAAACCTGTACAAAGTACGATCACTTTTAAAACCCTTTATGTCGCACTGGTTTTATTTGTAGCAGGACGATTTAGTGGTCATGCTTGTTTTATTCGTAGCAGACTACATAAAGAGTTTTAAATGTAAAAACAATATATCACCTCCAAGGTGGGTTGATATATAGTGATAATACTGATTTTATTCGTAGCAGGACGACATAAAGGATTTTAAATGTAAAAGCAATATCTCACCTCCTAGGTGGGTTGATATAGTGATTGTACTGGCTTTATTTGTAGCAGGACGCAAGGATCAAAATTTCGTAAACACTCGACCCGTAAACGGAAACATTTTGGAAACATTTCGGAAACACGTGGAAACACTGAAAAAAATTGGAAACATTGAGAAACATGTGGAAACATTACTTCAATTTTAACTGTATGCACATATGTAGCTAATAATTGATTAATTGAATCTTTGAGAGGTCTATATATGTACTTTACACTAATAATATATAGTTAAAATTGAAAATATATGATGATTTGGTCGCCAATCTACTGTTAAGTAGTTCAAAGAATACATAAAACAGTTTATACAGAATAGAAAAGTTTACTAATTAACACTATTAATTAGTCTTATAATTATGTACTTTAGTTTTTTTTTTTTTTTGATAACCTATATACTTAAGATACTAAATTTGTTAAAATTAGCAATGATTAATATAAGAAAAATTATAATTTCTATAAAAAAAAGTTATATCGATATATATATATATTTTTGAGAAAAAAATTTCTAATTAGTTCCAATTACAATTAGTATACCACTATTTTTTATATTATAAGATTTATTGTAAGATAAGATAAGACTAATTATTTATTATATTATCAGAATATAAGACTAATTTATTTATTTATTTTTTGATGTGGGATATAATACTAATACAAGTTACTATATAACACTAAGTGGAACTTTAGTATAAATAATACTTATATAAGACCAGTTGGTCCAGTTATATTATATATACATATCTATACTATACAGAGAGATTATCGAGAGGGTGAGGGGAGGGAGAGGGAGAGGGAGAGAGAGCAGACCAGCGAAAGAGATAGAGATAGAGATAGAGAGAGAGAACAGACCAGCGAAAGAAGAAGAGCGAAAGAAGAAGAAGAAGAAGAAGAAGAAGAAGAAGAAGTGTGACTGCTGAAGGGAAAGTGGGAAACCCTAGGTCCAGCGAAGAAGAAATCAGGGAAGATAAATTAGGTAAGTCCAATTTCTCAGGGAATCTCTGTCATTTTCCCCCCATTTTCTTTTTATTCAATGATTGTTAGTCCAATTTCTTCAATCTCTACTTCTTTGCTTCCCTTTTCAGTTTTTTCACAGGGGTATTGTTTCGAAGAATATCTTTGTTTCATTGGAAACAAAGATGTTTCAGCCGAAACATACGAAAACATAATTGTTTCGATCGAATCACAGGAATTCGTGATTCATAGTGGGTTTCGTTTCGGTGGCCGACGAAATCGAATTGTTTTGGCTATTTCGTGCGAAACGCAACGAAATTTTGATCCTTGGCAGGACGACAAAAAGGGTTTTTAAATGTAAATGCAATATCTCACCTCCTAGGTGGGTTGATATATAGGTCAAGAAAATACATGTTTACTAGTTTAGGATGTCGTTTAGATGGGTTGGGTTAGGTTGAAGGCTAATCCAAGTCTAACACAACGGTAATTGTTGGAATGTTGTCCCACATCGCTCATATATGGCCCATTTGTGCGGTTTATAAAGCTTTAGTTCCCCTTTCCTTAACACCTGGGTTTTAAGGTGTTGAATGGGCTGGGCCTTACAAGAGTAATAATAGAGATAATCCAAGCCCAAGCCTGGGGTTTGGACTAGAACCGTTTGAGGTGCAGGATTTTGAATTTGTGAAGCTAGCAACAAACTCTACCATTTGATGAGAAGTTTTTTATTGAGTGCTGTAAATTTTATGTAGTTCTCTATGTTTGTAATTTTTCTGTTATGGTTTTTTTCTTTCAATGTACTGTTGTGTAATTAGAGTACTATGGTGGAATTAAGTGTCAAAGAATGGAGAGTTGGAAGGATTAAGTGGACTCTTCTGGAGTTATCCGTGAAGTATGTCATTTCAAGATGTTTTGTGTGGCTTTTTACTTTTTCTCTGAAGGACCAAGACTCCCCTTCATGTCGATAATTTGAGTCACGCTTAATCCGCATAATTGATGCTCAAGGGGTTGTGTAATTTTATTTCTAGGGTTGTCTGTGATTTTACAATTTTTTTGTTGGCATCTAAAAGCAATTTAAGTGATTTTTTTTTAGGTAAATATGACTTTGTATAAAATACACATATGAGAAAGAACATAACTTCTTTGGATTGCACTATGGTAAGATAATAGGGTCAAGACCCACTGTGTCAAACTTCTTATTATTCAATTTTTTCTTTTAAAATTAGGGTTAATTTTATTTTACCTCCTTACGGTTAGGCCCATTTTCAATTTACTGGACACTTAACCCCCCTATAGTTTTGGACTAAAGTGAAAGTATTAAGATTTCTCTCAAAATAGCCATACATGGGGATTAGATGTTAAAATTAGCCCCACATAGGAGTGTTTAAGTGTCGAAATTAACCTCACATAGGCAATAACCCCAAACTTAGCTCCACAGGGTTAAGTGTTAAAAATTAGCCCCACGGTGGGTTAAATGGCAATATTATTCTATGTAGCACGGATACGAACACACGAGTAACAGATACGACACGATACAGACACCGATACAGCAAATCGGGCTAGGATACGATGAGTAGATAATTATATCTTTGAATTAAATATAAATTTTGCACTTCTATGTCCACTACTGTTTCCATATTTCTCAAATAAACCAATTGCTTAACCCCTATTTTACTATATTAAGACTTTTGCTCAAAATTTAAAAGTATTTCTAATGAGAGGCCACCATGCCGCGTTCACTCGGGTATCCGGCCATGTTGGCTGCTTGTCCGGCACGTGCTCAAGGTGTTTCCGATGATAAAAAATTTAAGACACGTTTTTTTAGAGTGTCACACGTGGTGGCGAGTTTCGGTGTCTGACATGGACACGATACGAAGACGGCACCCAAAGTGAAGTGTCCGTGCTACATAGGTATTATCCCTTTAAAATTTCTGCTAATTTTAGAATTTTCATTAGTTTTGAGCTAAATTTGAACAGTTTCACTCTTGTCCGAACCACAGGGGGGTTTAAGTGTCCACTTTTGAAGCACAAGGGGTAAAGTGGAAATGGGTCTAACCATAGGGAGTAAATGTAATTAACCCTATATAAAATATATGTATATATAGATATATCCTCGTACAGAATTGATATATGCCTCTATGGACTCGTGCGCATGCTGCCGTGGCAACGATTATAAGGAGTGCACTCCCTATAAGATGTCATTATTGTGTCACGAGACTTGAGTGTCTCTGAGATAGGTTGATTTTGAGTGGTTGCTGAAAGAGCTGTGGTTGAATGACTTGGATGGAATTTAAAATTTTACTCCCTTTATGGTTATGTCCATTTTCACTTTATGCCCCTATAGTTCAAAAATGGACACTTAACCCCTTGTGGTTTTGGACTAAAGTGAAACTTCTAAGATTTTTCTCAAAATAGCCCCACAGGGAGACTAAGTGTTAAAATTAGCTCCATAAAGGAGAGTGTAAGTGTCAAAATTAACCCCACATAGGCAGTTAATCCCAAAATTAGCCCCACAATGGTGTTTAGTCTTTAAGTTAACCCCATATAGGTTGGTTAAATGGCAGTATTCCCCTCAGAGGGGATTAACCCCAAAATTAACATCACGTAGGGGGTTAAGTGTTAATATTTTTGGCCAATTTAAGAATTTTCATCAGTTTTGAGGGCACTCTTAACAGTTACACATCAGTCCAAAACCACAGGGTTAAGTGCCCACTTTTGAAGCACGGGGGGCTAGAGTGAAAATATTCCTAAACCTGCGAGGGGGGGGGGGGGGGGGTGGTGGGGGCGCAGGCACCATGGTGGTTAGAATCAGTCAATTCGCACGAGTTGATTTGAGTTTCATACACGCCGATACAATTCACAGGTCATAATTTTAATTTTGAACTTCGAATTTTAAGTTTTGAATGGAAAGCTTTCAACATTTTGAGCCTTGATGTTCCGTGAAACTTATGTTAAACAATTATTTTGTTTATTTTAAGCAATGTATATGTATTTTTATATGTATGCAGATACATATTATTTTCCAAAAGCCTGATTTTTATAATTCACAATTCGATAAGATTCACGATTCTACTTTTGGCAAACCAGTGCCTGATTTGACAACAGTGCTTATAACACACATCTGTCTAGGTATGTGTGTCGGTGCGTGTATGTGTATTGCAAACATGTTTTATTTTTCTATGTTTGCCAATTACCAGAATTGTTTCATACAAGTTAGATAGTAGCATTATGTCATGTTCAGTCTTAACTCTTTAACTCCAGCTTTGGGGTCCTGGTATATTAAAAATTGGGAAGCTTGTCAAGCTCCCAACTGGAGCCTGGATATTTAATACGCTGGCTCTCCAATATGCTATGGTATTTGCTTATAAAAAGGTTGTAGAATTAGTAACTAACAAAGAAATTCATCTATTCGTAGGGCAATTGAAAGCATATTAAGAAAATTGAGCAGGGTAATAAACTCGAACATCTGCTTTTTATGCTGTCCAAGACACTTAATATAATGAGTATCCTGTATTGTAAATCGACATCCACTACATGATGCAATGTATTGTTTAGAGAGAAACTATTGTCTTACAATGTGAAGTGCAGGAGTATTAACGCCCAATAAGGTGGTAGAATCAAGAAGCAAGAAGCCCTCAGAAACCGAAACAGACCAACCTCTTGCAGATTTTAATGTGGCTCCTTCACCAAAAGAGGCAGCAGGAAGTGGAGCACAAACAAATGGAGTGAAGACTTTGAAAGATGCTGTGAAGCCTAAGCACAAGAGAAAAAAGAAGGCATCCTCCACTATTGATGCTTGTTAACTGAATTTTGTGAAGAAAAAAAACTCTCTTCTAGGTATGTGCTCTTCTCTCCTCAAGAAATGGGATACAATAATGATATAACACACTTTTGTACACCACTCAATCTTGGCCATTGATTCCAGTGGATCCCATGTGCTCCGGCGTGGGACCCATGAGGAATCTACATGGGGTCCACTGGAATTAATGGCCACGATTGTGTGGCGTACAAAACTGTGTGTATCTATGTAGCACGGGTACGGATACGGGACACGGGTACGACACGATACGGGTACGGGGTACGACGAATCCGAAAAATGTTGGGTACGGGTACAGCTAGGGTACGATGAATAAAATATTTATTTATTAATTAATAATAGGGTTAATTACAATCTCCTCCCCTGAGGTTTGCCTTAATTACACGGACCTCCCTCGCATTTCGAGAAATTGCACGAACCTCCCTTGAGGTTTAGGTTGAGTTACACTTGCCTCCCCTCCGTTAGTTGACCGTCTACTCCCTTGACAGAAATTGATGATGTAAGTGATTTTTGAAAACCTAATGCCAAAAATACCCTTGCTTCTCTAATAGAAAATAAGAATAATTACACTAACCTCCCTTGAGATATGGCCTAATTGCACGAACCTCCCTCATAACAAAAATATTTTTTCGTTAATTTTTTCTCGCTCTCTTCTTCTTCCTCTCAAGAAAAATTATTTTTTTCCAAAATTTAGAATCATCTCTTAATTTTAAGAATGACTTACATGAAGCACAGAAAATTCTTTCCAACAAACCAAATTGAAGATTGCCCATTTTATTTGTCATATTTATTCCATGAATAGGAGAAGCTAAAAGGTAGAAGAAATAAAAAAACCAAATCCAAGAAATTTAAATTATTAAATTGAAAAAAAAAATATTTTTTTGTTTATTTTTCTCTTCGTCTTCCTCCCTTGTTCTGTCACTCAATAGAAAATAAATTTTTTCCAAAATTTAGAACCGTATATGTTATTATTCAGAATGACTATATTACCCTTACCATTTTTCAGTTCCTTCAATTTTTCACAAAACACGGAAAGTTCTTTCAAACAAACCAAATTGCAGTTTGCCTAGATTCTATTGACCTATCATATCCGTCATATTTATTCCATAGACATGATAAACTAGTAGGTGGAAGAAATAAAAAAAAATCAAACCTAAGAAATTTAAATTATGAAAGTGAAGAATTTGAAGAAATGCCTGAAGAAATTGCTAGAAGGAATTTGAAAAGAATTGAAAGATACACTTCTTAGTAGTATAAAAAGTTTAATCTAAACCCTATCTCATTGCAAAAGCAAATTTTATTCGTGGATATAATAATACATATGCACAAACTATAATTATGGGTGATAAGGGAGGTCTGTGTAATTTTTAAAATTCGAGGGATGTCCGTGTAATTAGACCATAGTTCAGGGGAGGTTTGTGTAATTTAATGTTGGGGAATTTTGGTACTTTCATTTAATCCGTCATAGACGTTACTCAACCGTTAGCGAGAAGGGAGGTCTGTGTAATTTCTCAAAATATGAGAGAGGTCCGTGTAATTAGGGCAAACCTTAGAAGAGGTGAGTGTAATTAACCCATAATAATATAATGCTAATAAAACAAATAGTCACATAACAACAACCATAAGTATTATAACAAGATTGTTTTACCATTAAAGATCTACATTACAAATTCATCCATAGCAAGATTGTTTGACTACATCAAAATCATTCACAAGGACCATAAGCATGACAAAATTGTTATAATTAAACATCATTAGATCATCAATATCAATACCAAATCATAAAAACCGCTAGTCCAAAACAAGACAAGAAAATGTTCATCCTAAAAATGGGCAAAAAACTACAATACTATAAAGAGGGGAATTAAATAAGAGGACACGGTTTTTGAAGCGTCGGGTAAGTATCTTGGAGTGTCCAACGAGTGTCGGTGTCCGGTAAGTACCCCGTACGGCCCGTGGGCCTAAATGAAGTACCCATGCTACATAGGTATGTATAATTACTCAATGGGATATCCTTCTATTTAGGAGACTAAATCGAATGGTATCTTTTGGAGTTCTAAGTGTGAGATTGTCGCAACATCTATGCATCTATTTATTTGTCAAATTTAGGCCTGGCAATTGGGCGAGCTCGGGCCGGTCCCAGATAAGGCCCGCAGAAATCAGGTTGGGTTTGATCTGTTATCAAGGGTGGTATAAAGGATTATTTGTTTTGTTGAGACTCAAGTTCTATTCATGAAATTCATTTTAAAGTAATTATAAGGATGAATCTGTGCATCTTGTTGCAGGAAAAGAACCTGGAATGGTGCAATTTTGATGAGATGTTTGGTTACCCCTTTTCTGGATGGGACATCTAACATAGTTACTGAAAAGGAAGTGTAAAGACATGAAAGCTCTAAATTATGGCATCGGTGTATTTTGCTTTCTTGTTATCGTTCATCCACAGGGACTTCGTCACTTTGATTTCCGTTCTTATGAAAATCCAAGTGGAGTGGCATTCGGACATCGAAAGTATAATGCTTCACGCCCTTTCTGCACCGGAGACATTTGCATTCTGAATTTGAATATTGGAAACGCTTTCTGTATAACATATGGTGGTTTTGATTTCTACAATTCATGTCCATCTATCAGAGAGGGTGGTAACTCAGAACTGCGATATTTTAGTTTTATTTAGTAACTGAAATATTGAATAGATTTCTTGGTTTAAGCACTGGTGTATATTCGTAGTGAGTGAGTATATCACTGTAGTTGAATGTTAACAAGTTGGTGATCAAATTTGGGTTTATTGTTGGAGCATCATATCTGAAAGTACTTTTTGGTTTGGCATACTGCTTACATGATATACACAGGTTGGTTGGACTGGTGGCTGGC
Source organism: Hydrangea macrophylla (assembly GCA_033977485.1). Lineage (NCBI taxonomy): Eukaryota > Viridiplantae > Streptophyta > Magnoliopsida > Cornales > Hydrangeaceae > Hydrangea > Hydrangea macrophylla. The sequence goes on along the minus strand of CM066996.1, from coordinate 6,263,048 downwards.
ACTCAAATGCAATCCTCCCTCTCAGTAAAGGCTGAGAGAGAGAGAGAGAGAGAGAGAGAGAGAGAGAGAGAGAGAGAGAGAGAGAGAGAGAGAGAGAGAAGTAGTAGGCTTGTAGCCTTACAAGCAGGGCTACCGGTGGTGATTCCGGTGAATTGTACCGTGACGTTGTCATCTTGTGAAGAGAAGATATCTCCTTTGAAGGAGTTTTAATGGGTTTTGTTGTGGTTTCAGTTTTTTTTGTTTTTATTAATTTTTTTCAAATGAAAATGAGAACATGTTTTGATAATTGTTTCCATTTTTACTTTTGTTGAAACAGGAAAATCGGAAACGTATTTGGTAATTGTTTCGAATTTTTATTTATTTTTGGTTGAAAATAACAATGAAATTGGACCAGAAAATGACAACAGCAAAAATGGTTTTTCAGTTTTAAGTTTTCGTTTTTATAAAAAGAAAAACTGTTTTTTTTTTCTTTTCAGAATTTGAAAAAAATGAAAACATCATCGTGCAATATGAATTGTTGATTCGGGACGGGTCTGATCAGATTACTATATGAAGGAAAGATTATATATTGTGTATGCAAAGTTTATTTTACATTCATGATATGTATTGCATTGTGTCCTATTTTTATATTAGGTTCACAAAAAATGTCGTTCAAATTCTTTGTTAGTAAATTCTTTTCAACTTATCAAATCAGTAAAAAAATCCAAATTCAGATTAATTATTATTATATTTGTCAAATTATTGGAGTTCTTATATGACATGCACATAGAAGAAAAAAAAAAGAGTAATGCTATGCTTTTCAAAAAATTTTTTTCTTCCAAAAAATGTTTTCTAACGCACGTGGCAGTGAACCCATGTAAGATCACTCAACATCAATCAATCAAAATTAACTAGCCCTACTGTCACATGTGTAAAGAAATTCTTTTGGAAATTTTTTTTTTTTTTTGGGGAAACAAAGCATTACTCTAAAAAATTAACATGCACACAAATTTAAATTGCTTTTCATTCATCAATTTTAGTTTATAGAAATAACAAGAAGGAATAAGTCAATAGTATAAATTTATACTAGAGAAATTAGTTTTAAATGTGAGTAACAAAAAATATTAATCATCAATATTACACCTCTTGTTGGGAATCCCGTGCTGAACTGCTCAACAAGGGCTCACGACTCGGTTCGATCAAGGCAAGGGTTGGCTCGGCTTGATAGAGCTCGTGAACATGTTTGATTAAGGCTCATGAGTAGGCTCGTTAATAGGTTTGATAAAGAGCTTGTACACTGACTTATATATATATATATATATATATAAAATAAAACTATATAATTTCAGAGAAAATATGACAAACCTCGTAAATAAGTTTAGTAAGGACTGGTTTATTATTAAACTACATTATAAATGGTGCGTGAAAAAGCTCGTTAAAAATAACGCGAGAAAGTTCACGATCACTTGAAAGTTTGCGATAACTTGAAAGCTCGACTCTTTTAAGCTCGTGAGAAAGCTCGTGGTCACATGAGCTTGGCTCGAGTTCGGCTCGTATACACTCCTAGTTGGAACTATAACCGACAACCACCCAGCCCCCCCCCCCCCCCCCCCCTCTTTTTTTTTTTTAAATCAATAGGTGATTTGTTGTAAAATTTATTCTCTTTTTTAATCTATTATTATTTACTTTTTCTATTAGGGTAAATTGCGTGGACTTACCTTGAGGTTAGCATATACTATATTTCCACCTAGATATTAAAAGAACTTCCTCTATTAAAGTTTTAGGTAACATATTCACCAGCATGTTAACCAGCCGTTAAAAAATTAACGTTTTCATTGATGTGTAATGCTATAAGGCCTCATTTTGTAGACCGAATAAAACTGTCGGATAGGACACAATTAGGTAGGATCAGAGAGGATAGTAAGCCTATCAGATAAGCTGTTATGTTGTTATATGTTTGGAACATTCTGGATAAAACTGTCGGATAATCTGCTTATATTCTTATCTTGTGTTTAGTACTGTCTGGATTAAAGTTTTGGATATATTTTTTGAGAACCAGTTTCTTATTTTTATCACAAAAATTCCAAGTATGGATTAAAAACATTTAGACTAGACTTTCAATTTTCTATCAAACAACAACAATATCAACCAAAAAAAAAAAAAATTACTTTCAATTTGAAACCTTCAATTAACACAACATTATTCATTACCCATACGGCCATACCTATAGATGGTTACAATTCTAAAGTTGAAAGTAGAGTCACAAGTAAGGCCCTGTTTAGGGCAGCTTTTGCTTTTGCTATTGTGATAGCTTTTGTCATAATAGATTGTGGTTAGAATAGATTTTGATATTATTGGTGTTTGGGCAATATATTGGAAAAGTGGTTATGAAGGCATAATTGATTATGTAAGTGTTTGGTTACATAAATACAAAATTAATTTTAAATGTGCAAAAGACAATTGTATCCTTGTGCTATATTGTTATTGTATTACTGTTGAATTATATTTAGATTATAGTTGAGTTAAGTAAATTACTAAGCATATTATAGCTATCGAAAAAAAAAACTATGATTAATAATTATGTAGTATCTTTAAACACTATATATTTAGTATTTTTATATCACGTACTTATTACTATTATTAATTTAATAATGCATATATATTCCCTCCATTATAAATCAAAGGATTCTTTTTCGAATTTTAACTATTTAGTGAAATTTATTTTATTGTGATGAAATTTATTTTTATTTTTATTTTTAATGTCCTGTAAGTTTAAATTTCAAAGTAATAGTAGAATGAAAAGTGTGAGAGTTTTAAAGTAGTAATGTGAACACAAACTAATGAAAGGTAACCATTCTTTCACATATCAATCCTAGTATTAAGGACAAGACTTATCGACATAAGCACTACATTCGTGTGGTATTATAGTGGTGATAACGATAATATGGTATCTTCGTTGTACTAGATATCTACTCATGGGATATCCCAAAATCAACTCAAACTTGAGCTTGGTTTATTTATTATCGAGTCGAGTTAAGCCACGTCTAGCTGTTATCGAGTCGAGTTGCGAGCCCTTGTTGAGCGGCTCAACTTTGGGTCCTAAATAACTTAATTAATAGTTCTACTACATGTTGTGACAATGACAGTGGTATCTAAGGCTGTACTCACACCGAGTTTTAAGAGTTGATATCTTATTAAGCTTGAGCTTGGTTCATTTATTATCGAGCCGAGCCAAGCCGAGCCTAGCTGTTATCAAGCCATGTCGCGAGCCCTTGTTGAGCGGCTCAACTTGTGCATACCCCTAATAGCAAGTTTAGGTTGCAACCAAAAACCACGAAACAAGTTCAATGTTTGACAGTTGACATATATATATATATATATATATATAAACCTAAAACAATTGCTTGACACGTGAATATAGAACTATGCACATTATAATATGCCAATACTCTTTCAATTTTAAATACTTTGTATTATGCATATTTTATATTTTTATAATTATCACACATACATATATAAATATAATAGGGAATTAATTTTGGCACTCCAAAAGCTACCATTGGCACTCCATGCAGTGCACTAACTGCATGGTACTACATGCAGTAGATGTGGTACAATAGAGTGCCAATGGTAACTTTTGGAGTGCCAAAATCAACTCCCATATAATATTCTTTCAATTTTAAATACTTTGCATTATACATATATAAATATATATAAATTTTGAGTTGACAAGGGATATATCTCTAACTGTCCCTTTTAATAATGATTATATATATATATATATAATAATAATAAAACAAGTCCTTATCAAACCTATTAAAGAGATTTTTCACGAGCCTTAATCGAACTGTTCGCGAGCTTTATCGAGCCGAGACCATGTGTGCTTAAGCTTGGCTTGTTTATATTACGAGTCGAGCCGAGTCGAGCTATTATCGAGTCGCGTCGTGAGCCCTTGTTGAGTGGCTTAGGTCGTGTACACCCCTAATTGTACCACATGCCACTGCATGTGTTTAACTGACAAAGCATTTAAAAACCAAATTTGGGATATATAACATTACTCTATCACAATTGAGGGCATAAAAATAAAATTAGCAACCAAGTCATGATCGTAGAAATTTGAGATGGCTCAAAAGCAGCCCATGGGCAGCTTCTTTGCCATCCCACAAATGTGCATAGTGAAGTGCAAATCTCAATTGCAATTGGTTGAGCCAAACACCCAGTATAGGTATTGAATCACGTTTGGAGCTCCCAAAATAGATTTTAGGATCCCGAACGTGGTAGCCAAACATCCACATAACATAATAGAAACTCAATCTAAAAAAAATGTGGATAATCACAGTCATAATTATTGAACCAACAATAAGGCCAAATAAGAAACCATTTATCCATACCACATTTGAGGTTAGAGTTGGTTGGTTGAGGACGATGGTACAAGCTCTTCTCGTGTAATCGTAATTGTAGTACACCAGATATTTCCATAACTCTGTTCCATCGACTATGATGAAGAATGTACGCCTTTTCTGCTTCATCATAAGACACATACGAATTTTTACTATAGTTGTGGACTTGCGATTGAATTCTTCCCAAGGATAATGGAGATTAGCAAACTGAAAGGGGGAAAAAATGAACTATAGACACTCCATTTTGCCCCAACACCCCAAAAAGAGGACTGCTATCACAAGGGGCCCACTAGGCACGCAAATTGAGAAAAAGAGCTCCGGAGTCAAATCAGGAGCCCCATAGGTCAAATCGACATCCTGAACTACGTCGACGCAAACATATTGCATTCCGGATCACCCGAAAGTCAATAATCAATGCCAATTCGAGTCTAAAGTCAACGTATCAGAGTTCAGGATGACTGTACGTTAAATAAGAGTCATTGCAGAGCCCACAACTCATCGATCGAAAATTACAGGACTCGGGATTGTCCGATTATGAAAAACGGTGACATTTTCAACCGAAATTGACGTTTGGCACAAAATTCAAGATCGAAATCAAGCCCGGGACAACTGAATTACGAATTCGATTATATCAGGGCAAAATAAGCATCAATATAGGCCCACAACACTTTGAATCATCAAATTCTAATAATCGACGGAGAATCGGGCTCCGATCGAAGTTTTAGCACACCAAAATTGCAGAAAAAGGATGCAATTGTAGATCCAAAAGTGCCAAAAGTCCGGCTGGACATGATTGACTAAAAATACAGAGAAAAGCAAAGATTTTGCGACTTAAATTAGTCCAATCGGACAACTGGAGAAGAAATGGCATCCGACCATATGGATCTGCAGAGGACATTGATACGAGTCTAAATCTTCTCGAATTGTGAAAACTGGACGGTCTGATTGAAAGATATTGGTGACCAAAGGTCCTAGAAAGACGTACGACCGCGATCAGAGTTGCACCGATCGAATTCGCGATGCGCGAAACACCCAACCACCACCCAATGGGTGGATGGATATGAGAAGGAGGCCATCCCCCTCATTTTTCCCACGCATGAAGCTCCTTAATATCCAAATCCTTAAACTAGGGCTTTATTTAGAAAATAAAGGAAAAAGGGCCCTTGAGTTTTATTTGGTAAGGCACTTACCACCACCACTATACAAACACCACCCAAACTCCATCACCAACACCACCACTGCCTCTACCCTCAAAAGCCCATAATCACCATTACATCACCCAACCCCTACCCAATCACAGCCCTTAACATAGCCCAAAAACCCCAAAAAATTAACCAAAGCCAAATAAACCCTTAAGCATCTTGCAAATTGTGGAATCTAGGAAACAGAGCCTTAAACTCTTTCCTTTTTCTCACCCCGCCGCCACCACAAGCTTTCCCTGGCCAAGAAGAACCCTCCGCCGTTGGACCCACCACCAAATCAGCCTCCAACAGCCCACACGGCGTGCCAACAAAGTCCACAAGCCGCTGCTGCATTTCTCTCTCCGACTACAGTTTGGCCCATAATCGTCGGGAACCACCACCATCGTCCGGACTTGACGATCAGAACGCCACCGGCGCTGCCGCCGTTGCTGACCAACGCAGTGGCCTACACATGTCTCCCCACGCCGTGCAGCCTCCCCTAAGTGCAGACAAATCCCAGCCAACTAGAGCCTACCATGTGGTACTGCTGTCAGCACCCCAACCAACCACTACCTACCACGTGTCCCATTCGTTAGCACCTCAGCCAATCGCGCAATGATACGTGACCCTATACGTGTTGATCATCTAACCAGAGTATGACACGTGGAGTTGACTTTGCCACGTGTCTGTCATGTGGCAGTGGGCCCTACTTTTGGATTTTACCTATTTTCGTCTTTTTGGGTTCGATTTTTGACGAACAGACTCTCACTCTTAGCTAATTTGGCCATTTCGAATGCACCGATGGCCTCAGATTTGGCCAAAACCAACTTTTAATGTTTGGGTTTTTTTTTTTTTATGTTTGTTTTAAGCTATCCTGACCAGATTCCGACCCTCGTGGGTCTCGCCTGGCTCAGCTCGGGCCCGTGCCAAGCCAACATACTGGCTTTTTGACTAATTTGGTCATATTGAACGCATCGGTGAGCTCAAAATCATGAAATTCAAACTTTTTGGCACTTTCCTACTTTTTATAAGAAGATTTCCAACCCTCTCAGCTAGATTTTGAACCCCGCCGGTCCTACGTAACTTAGCCTATACCGACATATAGGTTACCTAACTTTTTCTGCTCTTTCGGACACAACCGTGACGTCCGTTTAGGCCGGTTTTGAGTCAAAATTTAGCTTGGACTTTCTTGGCTCGTTCCTACAATGTTTTTTAATAAATTCTTTCCAATCGAATTCTTTTACTCATTTTTTATACGAATGTAAATAAACACTGACTGGACTTCCAAAGCCACCTTTACACTGGGATCCCCACAGGTAGTTATTTCTATCTTTACTCATCGGGGTTGGCCGACCGATAAGCTCGATCAAGTCTGGTATTCAACTAGGTTTTATTTCTGTTTGTATGTATGTATATTTTACTATAAATAACGAGTCTATGAACTTGTCACCATTGTGAACTGGCTTCGTCCTAACTCACTTGATTTTCCAGTTAGTCAGACTAGAATTGTTAGAATTACTTTACGTCTTTACTGCTTTCATTATTAATCTTGTATATACCTACTATTGCAAATAACAAGCCCTTGAACTCATCACCATTGTGAACTGACATCGTCCTAGATCACTTAGTTTTTCGGTTAGCCGAACTAGAACTGTTAGATTTACTTTACATCTTACTGCTTTTTATTTATTTATTTATTTATTTTTATTATTATTGTTGTATATACTTACTATTGTTAATAACGAGTCCTTGAACTCGTCACCATCTTCGTCCGAGATCACTTGATTTTTCGGTTAGGCAGACTAGAACTGTTAGATTTACTTTCTGTCTTTACTATTTTTCCCTAACTATACTAACTCATTACTATATTAACTCGTTACTCTACCAACTCGTTACTTTACTAACTCATTATTGTACTAACTCATAACTATACTAACTTATAACTATATTACGTTACTAACTCCTAACCGAAATCATTCATTGCTCACAACTTCTTTTCAATCCCTCGCCCTGGGCATAAACACTTACTTCCGGTACACACTTTTCAAATCACTGGGCACCGATCCTTACTTCTGGCACACTTTTCTCAAATCACTGGGCACCGACCCTTACTTCCGGTACACCCTTTTATTTATTTATTTTTTATTTTTTATATTTTTTTATCACTGGGCACTTACCCTTTCTTGTGGCACAAATACAAAAAGACAAAAAAAAAAAAATCATAAAACATAAACTTCAAAAACACTTTTACCCTGAAAGGGCCTTTTCCGTCAAGGTAATCAATAGCTTGACGAAAGGCAACACGGGCACAATACTCATCATTTGCACAGTCGATCTACTCCACTTTTTTTAAGGTTAAAGTCTAGGACTATACTGTATAGGTTAAAGTTCCTAGATACACCGAATTTTTACTCAAAAACACTTTTTAAAAACTTACTACTCTTTCAAAGGTTAAAATTTTGGACCACACCATACAGGTTAAAGTTCCTAGCTACACCGACTTTTACTCAAAACACTATTTCACACTCGTACGGTCTAGATCGACCAACTTTTTCAAAACATTTGCACACACTCACACACATACAAAGCACTGATTCTCGACTTGAGATACGTACCTTCACTTGGGTGCAGCCATAACCATTCTTTTTTTGATTTCAAGTATACATCTTATCGTTTATTCCTCTACTTATGCCCCATTACTATGAAAATCACTAAAGCTGGCAACTGTGCTTGCACGGATGTTCAAGGGTGCCTAACACCTTCCCTCGACATAATCGAGTCCCCGAACCCATTTCAAAATCTCTGGTTTTTGTATGACTATTCTAAGTCACACTTTTCTTAAAACTATTTTTCAAGAGTCAAAGATGATTACTTTAATTTAGGTGGCGACTTTGAAATTTTACTTGACCCTACTCCCACTTTTTCCCGATTTTTGATAAAAGCCGTCGCAATCCTCGAAGGGACCGTCTCGCATCGATGGGGGCATATGCGATACGAACATACAAAAAAACATTCAGAAAACTTTTGCTATCAAATGCATGAACACATGCCAAAACAATAAACTCAAAAACATTTTACTGATCTAAAGCTGAAATGAAGATCACGCCAAATATATTTTTTAGATTTGAACCAACCATATTTAAATCTTAGAGATGAGAGAAGGGCTTACCGGACTGGCGATGAGGCGGCAGCGAGCGAAGGCAAAGATGAATGCTGGCGGCGAGGCTAGCCGTCTCTTCTCTTCTTCGAATCGTGTTTTGCTTCTTCTTTTTTCCCATCTCATATCCTACTCTCCCTAATCCACCCTAACACCACCCCCCATGGAATGGAGTTATCCCAAACTTAATGGGATAAAAATGGACTTTGGGATTATTTTATCCGTAGGATAGGAACACCAAACGCTGGATATGATACAAGGTACCCTATCCTGAACTCCTACCCGACCTGCTAAACAAGGCCTAATAGTATTAAATTACCAAAATTCCATCACTCAAGTAAATAAAGTAACAAAGCTCCAAAATAAAATACACAATTGAGATTCTTTCTTAAGTGGAAATTAATTTTTATCTTGCTCAATTACGTAAGTTTGATCTTCTGTTAGTTTAATCAAACAATGAGGATATAGAGATTTTAATAAGTGTCTCTATGATCCTAATCAGCAGTGAGGATATAGGGATTTTAATAAGTGAGTGTATAATAGTCATTCAACATATGTTGTTATAGCATTAACTATAAAGAAAACGTTAATATAAAAGATTCTTGTATTACCTCATACCAAGTTGTAGTGTATGCAAATGCTACAGCTCATTTGAGGCATTTCTCGATCTCATCTCTATCATTTTTTCTGTTTTGCTCATCCCAAATTTAGTTCCCAAATACTTAATGGTTGTACCACATGATGTGACATATACACGCACAAGTATCAGCATATCTAGAACAAGCTTTGATGTAGTGCAAGAGCTTTCCTTTGGTTAGATCAACAGAAGCTAACGGCTAGTCCCACATCGACAAATAACATTAACTTTCATTATCTTAGAAGCATGCTTCCTTTTAGGAGCTAATTTGTTTGGTTAAATCTAAACCAAAAAGGATAACAAAGAACTGGAGAAATGACTAGGAGTCAAATGAAGTCTTCTACTGAATAGCAACAACACAAACCATTTAAGTGCTGTGATATAGCTCTACAGAGACATACATATACGTATATGAATTTCAAGGAAAACAGAGGTTCCTGAGGTCTTCCTCCTTGGCATACCAACTGGGTATTAGTCTTGAAGCATAGGGGTAAAGATCCCTATATAAATTTCTAATTATTCCTTTAGCAACTCCAGTAGCCACTGAAATATCTGCACATAAAAAATATGCTTTAGTATTAGTAATACAAATACTTTTGAAAACATAACTTGTAATTATCATATGTTGGAAACAGTAACTCTTCACTATAAGTTCAGGTTTATGGTCTTGGGCAGTGAGTTGGTCACCTAGGAACTCTTCAATCTTTTGGTTTATCTATGTTCTTAATTATGTACTTCCTGTGATGGCTATATATACAGTTATGTTATTATGGAATGTAATAAGAAGATCAAGTTAGTAATACAAAGAAATCTGGAGCAAAGTACTCCAAAGTTCTTTCTTTCTTTCTCCTATCATCTTCTGCTATCTCCAACAAATTTGGTATCAGAGCTTGACAGTTCTTGAGTTCTCTTAATGGCAGCAACCTCAAATTCAAAATTTTCAATTATGCACAAAATTTGATCCCAATTTTCGATGGTGAAAGTTATGATTATTGGAGTCTCCAAATGAAGACTCTATTCATCTCTCAAGATATTTGGGAACTTGTTGAAGGTGGTTATGAAGAACTGGAATCCACTACAGTCCTTGTAACATGGACTCAAGCCAAGCAAAAGGACTACAAAGAAAATAAAAAGAAGAATGCCAGGGCCTTACTTTTCATTCAACAGGGAATAAGCCAAGCTATTTTCCCAAGAATTTTGGGTGCAAAGAAATCAAAGGATGCATGGGACATTTTGAAGGAAGAATTTCAAGGATCATAAAAGGTAATTTCTATCAAGCTTCAATCATTATGGAGAGAATTTGATACTTTGATGATGAAAGAGAGTGAAATAGTTCAAGTTATATTTTCAAGAGTTTCTGGAATAATAAATCAAATTCAAAGCTATGGGGACACAATTGAGAATAAAAGGATTGTTGAAAAGATTCTAAGAAGTTTGCCACACAAATTTGATGTTGCTGCAACCATTGAAGAATCAAAAGACTTATCTAACTTGTCTTTGCATGAATTAGCTGGTTCTCTTGAAGCACATGAGAAAATAATTAATAGGTCTTTTGATGTATCATTCAAGCAAGATTTTCAAGCAAAGGTGAGTTTCAAAGAAACAATGGACAAGGAGGTTGCGAGAGAAAGTTCAAGAGGTGGTGCACAACAACAAAAGGTTCATTATGGACGAGGTTCAAATTCAAATCATGGCTGAGAAAATTTAGTCGAGGTCGTGGACGAGGAAGATGAAGAGGCAGATTTTACCATCAACAAGGTTATAACAGATCAAACTCCCAATGTTCTGTTTGCAAAAAGTTCGGCCATCAAAGTGAAAATTGCAGATATAAGTGTACTGGATGCAACATACTCAACCACATGGAAAAAGATTGTTGGTTCAGAAACAAAGATGAGGTTAATTTTTGTGAGAAAATTGATTGTTGATAAATTGTTTTTCACACGCCCAAGTTCTCAGCATGAGTCACATAATATTGGCACTTGGATAGTGGTTGTAGCACTCACATGACAAGAAACCAAAATTTTTTCACGAGTTTGGATAATAAAATAGTGTCGCAAGTCAAGCTTGGAGATGGTAAGTTGTATGAGGTGAAAGGTAAGGGAGTACTCTCTGTCCAAACAAAGGAAGGTAAATCAAAACTTATACATGAAGTTCTTTATGTTCCGGGCCTAACTCAAAATCTGTTAAGTGTTGGCCAATTGGAGCAAAAAGGTTACAAGATGATATTTAATAGAGATGAATGCCTTATTTTTGAAAAGATTAGAAGAGAATTAGTGACAAAAGTAAAAATGGCACCAAATAAGGTTTTTCTTTTCCTCTTGCCTCCGGATCCATATTGTGTTTCAAAAGTTGATGATTCTCTATTGTGGCATATGAAATATGGTCATTTGAATTATAAATCTCTCAAAGTGCTAAAAGATAAAGACATGGTGATCGAGCTTCCTAATGTTCATTGTGGAAATAAAGTTTGTGAAGGATGTATTTATAGAAAGTTTCATAGATTATCATTCAACAAAACATCTAGGAGGGCCAAAGCTCCTCTCGAATTGGCTCATGCTGATATATGTAGACCAACGCGAACTCCATTCTTAAGAAAGAAAAGTTATTTTTTTCTCTTTCGTTGATGATTTTAGCAGACATATGTGGGTGTACATCTTGGAGCAAAAATCAGAGGCATTTTTTTCTCTAGTTCAAGGCACTGGTAGAGAAACAAAGTGGACAGCTGCTAAAAATTTTTAGGACAGATCGTGGTGGAGAATTTGCTTCCAAGGAGTTTCTACGATATTGCAGAAATAATGGACTCAAGCGTGAATTGATGGTGAGATATACGCCACAACAAAATGGTATGGCGAAACAGAAGAACCACACAATTGTTGAGATGGCTCGAAGTATGTTAAAGGCAAAAAGACTCCCAAATAAATTCTGAGTAGAAGCAGTCAACACTGCTATTCATATTCTCAATAGACCACCAACAAAGGCTATTTTAAACAATACTCCTTTTAAAGCATGGCACAAAAGAAAGCCAAAGGTAAAATCATTCAAAGTTTTTGGTTGCATTGCATATGCGCATATTCCATCTCAGCACAGGGAAAAGTTTGATGAAAAGGCAAGAAATATGTGTTCATTAGATATAGTGAAGAATCAAAGGCATATCGCCTTTTCAATCCAAGAACTGAAGAATTGGTAATATCAAAAGATGTGATATTTGACGAATTAAATGCATGGAACTGGGAAAATGAAGACATGGAGCGATCAATGATCATTGAAGAAGAAGAATCACCTCTAAGCACATAAGAAGTTCCTACTTTACCACTAAGCTCGGCAAGTCCTTTTCTAAGCTCATCTGATTCTCTACCAAGGAAGTTTAAATCTCTTCATGATGTTTATGAATCATGTGATGTAGCATTTATTGCTTGTGAACCATAGAAATTTGAAGAACCTACAAAAGACGAGCAATGGAGAAATGCAATGGATGAAGAAATTAATGTCATCAAGAAAAATGAGACATGAGAGCTTGTTGACAAGCCCAAAGGAAAAGAAATTATTGGGCTCAAATGGGTCTACAAGACCAAGTTTTATGCGGATGGAACAATTCAAAGGCATAAGGCTAGATTGGTTGCAAAAGGCTATTCTCAGTAACCGAGTATAGACTTTAATGAAACTTTTATACCAGTCGATCGAATGGAAACAATTCGGATTGTGTTAGCTTGAAGCACAATTACGGTTGAAAGTGTATCAATTGGATGTCAAGTCATCCTTTCTTAATGGTGAACTTGAAGAAGAGGTGTACTAAGAACAACCACAGGGTTACATAGTGAAAGGAAAAGAAGACAAGGTTTATCGGCTTCATAAGGCTTTGTATGGCCTTAAACAAGCTCCATGAACCTAGTGTTATATATATATGAATTATGCAGTATTTACTAATAATAGTTTATAATAGGAATCTTTACTATATCATATAGTAGTGTACTTCTTATTTTTTTGGAGGGAAAACCAAATTTTCATTTTCCCACCAAATATTTGGTTGAAAGAAAATTTAAATTTGGTATGTTGTCCCACATAGGAAACTTGGAGTAATCTTGTGGGAAAGCCTCTCCTATAAATAGGAGGTGGTTCTTCATATTCTCTCCCAAGCTCCCAAGGGGATACCTCACAAGAGGAGACCCATGGAAGAGCTTCAAGTTTTTAATTTTTTCTTTTCAATTCTTATATATATATATAATATTATATATATATAAGAAAGAAAGAAAGAAGAAGAAGATTAAAATAGATAGTTATATATAACGGTTGGTTTTAATACAGTTTAAATTTTACAAATAACGGTCAGTGACCGTAGGGACTGTTTGGCGACGGAAGTCTCCAACGGTCAAGAACAGAGAGTCACGACTTTTCTGAATAATAGTTGCGATCCTTCTTCGTGACTTCTGGTGTCTATATTTATGGACATCAGTAGGCATTCGTGGTTACTTCTTTCTTTTCTGTTCTGCCTTTCTGGTTTTTTCTTTTTTTGTATACATTTTCTGATTTTTTGTCGGGTGAAATTCGGTGGTTCCAAGATTGCTAAACAGTGAAATTTAGACAGTCTTAAGTTAGGCTTTGTATCCTTGAGATAGATTTCCAAGAGTCCATTTGCACCATAGTGGGGAAATTACTATCTTAAAGAAAGCTTCCTGGAAGTGCTCTGCCTAACGAATTTGTTTTTTAAATTGTTTCTGTTTTCTTTTCTTAAAAATCAGTCTTGTCATTCTTCTTCAAATTTGTTCTTTTCACCATTAGTTTTACAACAATTTTAAGATAGTATTATTCGTCAATGGAATCAACAATGGTGAAGACTCAAATTCAAGAAGTAGAAAGACTTGAAAGGTTCAATGGTATCAATTACAAGCGATGGAGCATGAAGATCTATTATCAACTCACTATTGCCAAAGTTGCCTATGTTCTGTCTACTGCATATCCACAAGATGAACCAGTCAATGGAGAATACACTGAACGACAAAAGAGATGGGTTGAGGATGACTATGTGTGTCACTTTACAATTCTCAATGCGATGACAAATTCTCTGTTCAATGTGTTTCACAAATTTGCTACATCTTGGGAGTTATGGAATGCTATACAACGGAGGTATGTAAATGAAGATGCCGAAAATAAGTCCTTCCTTATTAACAAGTATATTGAATTTAAATTTGATGATTCTAAATCTATAATTGATCAAGTGAATACTCTTAATGATATTGCCACCGAATGTGCTGATATTGGTAAACTTTTTTCGAACAGTTTTCAAGTGTCTACAATTATTGGTAAACTTCCACCTTCTTGGAAGGATTACCAAAGAATTTTAAAACATAAAAAGAAACCTCTGAATTTGGATGAATTACTTGAACATATCCAAATTGAGAGCGAGGCTAGATTAAGAGATTTACTTGACCATCAAGGAAAGACTAAAAAACTTCACAATATGGAAGGTCCGGTATCCGACTCTACAAAACCTGTCTCTAAGGATCATAATGAAAAGAAGAGTTCTTTTAATAACAAAAAGAGAAAATTTGGTAACTCTAATAAAAAGAAGAATACCAAGAAGAAGAAGAAAGGTCCCTATTTTGTTTGTGGTAAGTTAGGTCATTGGGCCAAAGAATGCCGTTTTTGTAATGGACAGAAAAAAAATGAGACTAACGTGGTGGAAGACGAAGACATGATTGCAATGCTCACCGAAGTTCACATGGTCAATAGTGATGAAGGATGGTGGGTTGACTACGGGGCAACCTGTCATGTGACTCCTCACAAAAATATTTTCAAGACCTATGAAGCTGTGAATGGTGACAAGGCTATATTCATGGGAAATTCCTCTACAAGTTCTGTCAAAGGAAGGGGACCATTCAACTTCCTCTCACATCTGGGAAAGTGTTAACGCTTAAAGACGTTCATCACATTCCCGGATTGCGCTAGAGCCTTGTTTCCGTTAAGAAGTTAGATGACCATGGTTTTAGAGTTGTATTTGACACCCAAAAAGTGATCATATCAAAGAAGGGATCATTTGTTGGGAAAGGCTATGCCAAAGATAATATGTATTTGCTTAATCTAAATAAAGATGTTTCTATTTCTACTTATATCGTTGATATGAATGATAGTCATATTTGGTGTTATAGCTTAGGACATATTGGTAGTAATACTATGAATCGCATGATCTCACACAATTTAGTACCTAAAGATAGTGCTATTTTAACTACACAAAATTGTGAATGTTGTGCTCAAGCAAAAATAGTTAAAAAACCTTTCAAATCAGTTTCTAGGAAAACTACATTATTAGAGTTAATACATACCGATTTATGTGACAATAAAGATCATTTTACTAGAGGAGGAAAAAGGTATTTCATAACTTTTACAGATGATTATTCTAAATATACTTATATTTATTTACTTAGAACAAAAGATGAAGCTTTTGAAAAATTTAAGATCTTTAAAGAAGAAGTTGAAATTGCACATGGAAAAAGGATTCAACGTATTAGATCCGATAGAGGCAGTGAATATCAATTAAATGACTATATTAATTTTTGTGAAACTCATGGAATTGTTAGAGAAGAATCTGCACCTAATTCTCCCCCTCAAAATGGAGTAGCAGAACGTAAGAATAGGACACTACTTGAAATGGTTAGTGCAATGTTACTACATTCAAAATTACCTATGACATTTTGGGGTGAAGCCCAATACACAGCATGTTATATATCTAATAGAATTTTACATAAGAATCAAGATAAAACTCCTTATGAATTGTGGAAAAATCGTAAGCCGAACATTGATTACTTCAAAGTTTGGGGTTGTATCACTTATGTTTTAGATGCTACACAAAAATGACCTAAGTTAGGGAGTAAAGCAACTAAAAGTGTTTTCGTTGGATACTCTAAGCAAAGCAAAGCTTCTAGATTCTTAAACTTAAGCACTAACAGTGTAATTGAATCTACACATGCTATTTATTTTGAACACTTAACTATTAAAGATGCGGATAGTCATGAATTAGGAAATGATCTAATAGAAGAGGTAGATAAAGGTCCACATATTAATGTTCAAGATAATGGGAAAAACTCTCATAACATGATTAATGAGAATAATTCAAATAGCTTGAGAAATGAAGACATAGAAGGCAATTCTAATGGATTGAGAAAGAGTAAGAGACGTAGAATTGAAAAGGATTTAGGACTGGACATGTACACTTACATGTTGGAAGAAGATCCTAAAACTTTCCAAGAAGCTATGTCCTTAACCGATGCAGATTTATGGAAAAAATCAATGGATGATAAAATAAAATCTATAAACGAGAATAACACATGGTCTTTAGCTTATCTTCCTCCGAACTCTAGAACTATAGGATGTAAATGGGTTTTGAAAAAGAAACTCAAAACTGATGGAAGTGTAGACAAATATAAAGCAAGATTAGTCGCTAAAGGCTTCAGTCAAAAAGAAGGTATAGACTATTTTGAAATTTTTTCACCTGTAACTAAAATAACATCTATAAGAATCATGTTTGCAATTGCTTCCGCTTATAATTTAGAAGTACATCAGATGGATGTTAAGATTGCATTTCTTAATGGAACTTTAGATGAAGAAATTTATATAAATCAACCTGAAGGGTATGTAGTTAAAGGTGAAAACGATAAAGTTTACAAGTTAAACAAATCTTTATATGGTCTAAAACAAGCACCAAGACAATGGTATGAAAAATTTAGACAACAAGTTACAAACTTTGGGTTTAAGAGTTCCAAAGTAGAAAGTTGTGTATTTTATAAAGTGACTAATAATGATAAAGTCTTAATGACACTTTATGTTGACGATTTGCTTATACTTGGTGTTTGCTTGTAATTATGCGCGGGTGTGCCAGAACCAAAAAGTGGTTCGGTTGTGCAAACTAATTTCCTATATGCTTGAGTCAGTGATACTCAAGGCTTTCATATCTGACTTCTAAACTAAACGATTGTGTACGGCGAGTAGGAAAGTACCCTCACCAGAAATCCCTTGGCAGTACTGAAGCGCACAAGCCAAATAGTGTATGAGTTTACCAAGTAAACAATCACAAACGATTAATAAAATACGGATTTTATTAAATGTTTGGAAAATATAACCAAAGAACAGATTCAGAACATGCTCTGATCGTTCGTGAGAATGAAAACAGTAAAAGAAAAATAACAAAAAGAGGGTAGACCTATTTGCTATGAATGCAGAAAGAACATAAAAGTTTGAATACTTTTGAATGCTATTGAATGCTTTGTTGAATGCTTTTTTCGAGAGTGAAGCGGAGTCCTTTGCAGCTTGGCCTGCCTCCATATTTATAGCGGCCATGATTGAATTCTGATTAGGAAAGGACTCCTTAGCTTGCGCCTTAAGCTATGTAATTGATTGGTTAGTTAGCAGAAACCTTCCTTATCTCCCACCCTTGCCTTATCATTATCTTGATTGAAACAATCCCACCATCTCAGGGATCATCTCGTCCAAATCTAGCTGTTAGTGATAAGATTCTTTCCCAAACGGACTCGGATTTCCCCAAATCTGGGGTGACGTCACAAATGGCAGCTGTCCCCAGAACCGCCTTTCCTCCACTCCCATCGGCCTCATGACTGTGACTGAAGACTCATCGGACTCATGTAACGTTTTATCATGTCTTTATGCCCGATAACATTTTTCCAGATGCTCACGTCCGATCGGGCTCATCCCACCCACCTTTATCACTTTCCGTAGGTATGGTGTCCGATCGTTGGTACATTCATGTTCCCTAACTCCCCATCGGGCTCCCGTTCTGACAAATGCCCGATGAAGTCCTCCATTCCCGGCGTCCCAATCGGTCTCCAACATGTGTCATTGCTCCATTACTTCCACCATTGATGCCCGATAGACCAATGCGGGTCTGATGTTGCCTATCGGGCTCCATCCCATGGAACATCCGGGTTGCCTTCTCTAAACTTCTAGTGACGCTTCCCCTAAGCCCGATGTCATCACCTACTCCGGACCAACCGGCCTCTGATATGCCTATGCACGACTATCTCTAGGCCCATATCCCCATATCAATCGGGCTGGAAAACCCTCGGTGGTTTTTAGGTGCAAACAATTGCCCCCCAAAAGGTCATATCAAACGTCCCGCCCTTGGTTGATGTGACATTTTAAATTTTAAAACTTGTGTCATGTGTCACCGATGCAGAAAATGTCAGACCATCGAGAATCCCACTAATCATTCCTCATTAAATGCAACGCGTATAAAGCAAAGATTTTCGAAAATCTCTTCACCTTCTCAATCGCGTCCTTCTGCTTTCTCTTTCTAAACTTCATCTCTTCCGGCGACACCAAACTCCATCCTGTCACAGAAATGGCTCCCAAAACAGCTCCAGCAGCCGCCTCCAAGGGTAAGAAGACATTCGTATATGCTCCCCCACCACAGAACTGCTGCAGAGAGATCAGGACCTCGCAAAAACCCACGTCGCTAACATCTCCACCGAGTACCTCACCCCTTACTGCTCTTCTGACGGTGCTCCGGTAGCACCAGGGCTTGGCGCAGTGTTTCAAGGTGACATTCCAGCGGACTTCCTCCCTTTCTTCTCGCCGGTAGACAACGAAATGTTCCTCCAGCTTCTGGCCCACTAGAACAAGGCATGGACTGCAGCACACCCCATCAGGGGATGGCCTGCCCCAGCAATGGATTGGGACAGATGGGTAGCAAGAGTATCGGCCTCAAAGGCCGATACCTGGAAGCGCACGGGTATATATGAAGCTATTATGCTCAGTCGGACGAAGCTGGAGATAGACCGTCCACTCGTTTTTGCAGCGCTCCTGTTCTGGTCGGCCTCGTGCAATGGGTTCCTCTTTCGCTGTGGCCCAATGGCTCCCACCATCAAGGACATCAGCTACTTGCTCGGGCTTCACCCTCACGGTCAAGAAGTCATGCCAGGCTTTCTGGATGTGGGCACTGCCAGCTTTTCCTATCCTCAACAAGAATCTGTGAGGGACGGGGCCGTGTCTTACAGACCGATTACGGCCTTTGGTAACTTCTTAACAGCCTGCATCGGCGCTGATGGCACCGAAGTCTCAGACGCCGAGCATACGGCCTTTCTAATCTACTGGTTGAACCGATACCTTTTCTGCTCAGCCAGCCAAGCCATCACCAAGGAGTACACA
Source organism: Hydrangea macrophylla (assembly GCA_033977485.1). Classification (NCBI taxonomy): domain Eukaryota; kingdom Viridiplantae; phylum Streptophyta; class Magnoliopsida; order Cornales; family Hydrangeaceae; genus Hydrangea; species Hydrangea macrophylla. Next base: position 6,243,542 of record CM066996.1, on the reverse strand, counting down.
ACACTAGCCTTAGCTCTTGCTTCTGGGAAGCCACTGGCCTTGGCCAGCTTAGTTTGGGCCCATCTTGTCCGTGGCATAACGGACTTTGTGCACTCGGGCTTTGGGGCTGGGAAAAGCCCGATTTGGATTCTCCAGGTCTGGCTCTATTCTTACTTCCCAGAGTTCCAGCCAACCATCCCTCAACGGGCCGATACCCCAATTTCCGCCACAAAATTTGTGGACGTGACACCTTCCTCCCATTCTTTTGAGGAATGTTTTATATTTTTCTACCAAGGGTGCTCCCCTCGGGCTATCAACCTTTTCACACCCTTTTTCTCTCTTCAATTTCGTTCCTTTTTACAACTTTCCACCGCCCCGGCCAACTGGGGCCCGGGTACTCAAAAAACCTACAACGAAATCTTCTCTAGCTACTTGGTGGCTAGAGACATAATTTTTAGCCCATCAATCCCTTCGGCCAATAATAAATGCGGGGCCGAATATTACTTTGCCCCGATGTACGCCCGCCAATTCGGGCTTTCTTAGCTGGTGCCCGTTCCACCGGGCATCACTGTCAATGTTGACTGGGTGGAGCGCGGCCTTATTGTCAATGATGAGCAAGTAAAAAAGATCAAGGGCAGGTCGGACAAACTCAAGGCCGCTTTCAAATTCACCCCATTCTCTGCCCGGCCTGTGGTATCAGAGGCGTTCACAAAGTGGTGGACTGATCGGGCAAGCCGAATATTTCAAAGTACCGCCGCTGAGGCCCTCACACAGTTTGCTGTATTACCGGCCACAGAGGCCGATGCTCTTGCTCCAACAGCGGCTCCAGCCCGGCGTAAGCAAATAGCCAAGAGACCGGCTCGCAAACCAGCGCCGGGCCAAGTTCCTGCTCAGAAGAAGAAAAAACAAGCATCGGGCTCTGCCACGCAGGTTAATTTCTTTACTTGTGTAATGTGAAAGCCCGATGATATTTAAGAATTCTAATATTTTCCTTTTTTTTAACTTCAGCTCGTCGACGAGGATTCTGGGGAGGACATTATCTTGACCAGTGGAGCCTCTCAACCAACACAAACACCAATTCTCCCAACTGATCTTCCCACTTCTCCCACACAACAGGCAGCGTACCTAGAACGGGCTGCTATGAGTGTAATGCCTCTTCATATCCTGCCTCCATTATCCCCTTCTGATGAGGACGTGACCAACCCCGTTGGAGGCAACGTCCCTGAACAAGTCGTTCTTTCCTCGAGCAGCGAGAGCATGCCTGATGACGACGTCGCTAGGGAGGCGGCAGTGGAAGAAACTGAACAGGTTGCCCCATATGTGGTTGATGTTCCTATCGGCCGAACTGATGCCACAGAAGCCACGGGGTCGACCTCGAATGTTAGGGAGGGAATTGTTGAGACCGTTTCGTCGCCTCCTCCTGAAGGTCCACCGTCTGCCAATGCTGAGGATATGGCTGGAGCTACCGAATCGGGCTCAACCCTTGGTATTCAGACCTCTTCCAATGAGGGAACTGTTAACCCGATGGCAGAGACCATCACCGCCCCACATTTACCCGATCAACAGTCCTCTCAACCGTCTTCTTTTCAATCGAGAAATGAGCCCGAGATTTGTCAAGAGCTCTCGGCCTCACTATCTCACCAAGTCCAGGTATTATAGACCTCTTTCTAGTTTTTCTTATGTACTGTTTCCTCTTTTTTGACCCATAGTCTTGAACAGGTCACTCCCATCGGTCCAGAGCCGTTCATTCCCTTCGACGACTTCTTTGCCAGCCTAGACCTTGGAGCGTATGACCTAGACGTGCCTGAGCCAGAGGCGGTGTCTCCCACTCACCTTCAGCGATCCAGAGAACTTGTGCTCGGACTTGCTGAACATGACTTGCCAAGCCTTCCCACCATCGCTGATATTGACGTAGCTTTGAACATTCTTATGGCCGATCCCTCTCTATCGGCCGGACAGCTGTCCCTGCTCCGGGAAATCCAGGAAAAACTCCCAAGCTGCTGTTTCTTGGACCAATCGGCCCTCAAGATTCAAACTGACGCTGAAGCTCACCTTGGTTCTCGGCAGAAAGCAATGAAGTTTCTTGAGGGTGCCAAAGCTAAGTTTGAAGCTGGGAAGGTTTCTCGGGCTCAGGTGATAGCACGGGACGCTTGGCTGCACAAGCGTATTGCTGTACTTAAGGCTCAACTGGAGCAATGTGAAGCCGAAGTCATTACCAATAATGCCAATTTGGTGAAAATTGACGAACTCCTGACCCAGCTTGGTGTGGATGCCCAAAAGTGTAGCGACCAACTACAGACCAACCTACCGACATCCCGTGCTTGGGCCCAGAAACTTGACAAGGCAAAGCAAGATCGGGCTGGTGCTAGCAAGGCTTGGGAGTCTCTAAGGGCCAAGCTTAGGAACTTTGGGTCGGCCTAGAGGCCGACTCCTCTTTTGTACTTAATTTTTTTTTATTCATATATATTTGTAAGTAAGCTGTGCTCAGCCTTATCAATACAAACAATATTTTTGTTACTCGGGCTCAGGGTCGTAGTTAATGAGTTGGTCGTATTCTAACCCTGGATTTGGTTTATAGTTCAAATCAATAGTTTCCCACAGAGTAGGGTAATAAGACTTCAAGTATTGACCGTTTATTAATCTAGGATGAATACCTCCATCCATATCACGCAGTCTGTAAGCACCACCATTCTTGACTTGATGTATAATGAAAGGACCCTCCCAGTTGACCGACCATTTACCGTACCGATTATCCTTATCCCCGATAGGTAAAATGGCCTTCCATACCAAGTCTTCTGTACTAAAAGATTTCTCTTTCACCCTCTTGTTATAAGCTCGGGCGGCCCGCTGCTTCTGCACTTTTAACGAGTCTAAGGCCATGAGCCTCGTTTCATCAAGTCCTTCCAACTCAACTATCATAGCCTCTGTGTATTCTGCGGGCTCAAGCTGGTTCTGTAAAGCTCTCCTGGCCGATCGGATGGTGACTTCCATTGGTAACATAGCGTCGTGCCCGTAAGTTAACATAAATGGTGTGACTCCGGTGCTGGACCTCTTAGACGTCCGATATGCCCATAGTGCCTCAGACAACAACTTGTCCCACTCCCTAGGGTTCTCATCGATCATCTTCTCAATGATCCCCTTAAGGATCTTGTTGGTTGACTCGGCCTGACCGTTAGCTTGAGCATAGTATGGGGTAGAGTTGAGAATTTTAATCCCTCTGCTCTCTGCAAAAGCGGTTGTCTCGGTCCCTGTGAACACATACCCTTGGTCGGCCGTTATGATTTCTGGCAGGCCGAATCGATGTATGATGTGTTCTTCAATGAATTTTATCACGGTGGCCTGGGTCACCGTTTTACATGGTATGGCCTCGGCCCACTTAGTAAAGTAATCCGTCGCCACTATAATGAAACAGTGTTGGCCTGATGATGGTGGCAGGACTTTGCCAATTAGATCCATAGCCCATCCTCTGAACGGCCATGGTTTTATTATTGGTTGGAGCTCCTTAGCTGGTACATGCTGGATCGGGCCATGCTTCTGACACGCTTGGCATCCCTTTGCATAGCTGATACAATCCTTCAGCATACTTAGCCAATAATAGTTATACCTTCTCAGCAACCATTTCATTTTTGTACCGGCCTGATGAGCCCCACAGATCCCTTCATGCACTTCGGCCATAACCTGCATGGCCTGTTTCTTGCCTAAACACCTCAAAATCACGTCGTCACCGATGGGCTTTTTAAACAATTCTCCATCAAGTATCACAAATTGGACAACAAACAATCTACTTTCCGGTCTGCCTTGACATTTGGGTGATTCAGGTACTCAATGATAGGCCTTCTCCAGTCGTCGTCCTCTATTAAGACCGAATTAGTGCTAGTATACCAACCTCTCTTTGCAACTGAAGGTAACAGTCGGACATGAATCGTGATAACTTGGTCTTCCAAAGCCTTTATAGAAGACGAGGCCGATCCTGCCTTTGCCAGCTTATCGGCCTCGGTATTCGTAGACCTAGGGATATAACTCACGCTAATATCATCAAACTCGTCCATGAGCTGCGTGGCGACAGAGTGAAACGGGCATAATTCCCAACTTTTTATCTGGAACTCTCCTGATATCTGCGCGATCACCAGCCCTGAGTCTCCCTTTATGTGTACGGACGATGCCCAACTCAAGGAGTATCTCTAGTCCGATAATTAATGCTTCGTATTCGGCCTGGTTGTTTGTGCACTTGAAATCGAGCCGAAATGACATTTTTGTCTTCTTATACTTGGGTGATACAATGACCACACCTGCCCCAGCACCCCCTGCGCTTTTGGACCCATCAAAGATCAATGTCCATGGGACCAAGGAAGTGTTTAGTACTTTAGGTGCTGGTAGCAACTCTCCCAGATCAGTTGGATCTGGGTGATCAGCCAAGAAATTGGCTATAGCCTGGCCTTTAACCGATTGCTGTGATCGGTATTGGATGGCAAATTCCATCAGGGCCAAGGTCCATTTTCCAATTCGGCCTCTCATGATTGGTCTTGACAACATATATTTTATCACATCGGTTTGACATATAATATAAGTAGAAACGGGCAACATATACGTTCTTAACTTCTGTGATGAAAAATACAATGCCAAGCATAATTTCTCAATCGGCGCATAGCGCTGCTCGATTGGAGTTAACATTCTGCTTAAGTAATAAACGGCCTGCTCATTCCCTTGCTCATTATCCTGAGCTAACATACCTATAGAGCAGTCAGAAGCCGATATATACAATTTAAGGTGCCTACCCTTCTTGGGTGGCATTAAAACTGGGGAAGTTGACAGATATTGCTTAATTCCCTCAAAGGCCTGTTGATGGCTATCTTCCCACTTGAATTCTTTGTCGGTCTTGATCTTCAATAGTGGGGTCCATACTTGGGTCTTTCCTGCACAGTTGGATATGAATCTTCTCAGGAAATTAATCTGCCCAAGCAGCCTTTGAAGCTCTTTCTTATTGGCTGGTGGCTTTGCTGCTTGTATTGCCCGAGCCTTGTTCTTGTCCACCTCTATCCCTCTTTGATGCACCAGGAATCCTAAGAAGTTCCCTGCCGAGACGCCGAAAGCACATTTGAGAGGGTTCATTTTTAGTTTATGAGCCCGCATTCTTTCAAATGTTTTTTCTAAGTCTCTCAAGTGATCGGCGTTGTCGCTCGATTTTACCACCACAACATTAATGTAAACCTCCATGAAATGCCCGATCATATCATGGAAGATTGAATTCATCGCCCTCTGATATGTGGCTCCAGCGTTCTTTAGTCCGAAAGGTATGATAACCCATTCAAAGGTTCCAATTGCCCCCGGGCACCGGAAAGCTGTCTTCGGGACGTCCTGCTCAGCGATGTAAATCTGGTTGTACCCTGAGTGCCCGTCCATAAAGGATAAAATTTTATGTTTTGCAGCCGAATCAATCAATTGATCGGCCATGGGCATAGGGTACTCGTCTTTTGGGGTAGCTAGGTTTAGATTTCTGAAATCAATACAGACTCTCAGCTTACCATTTTTCTTTACCACTGGGACTACATTTGATACCCATTCCACGTACCTGGCTATCCGAATGAAGCCAGCTCCCAAAAGTCTCTCAATTTCTTCTTTCACCTTCATCGTGACTTTAGGTGACATGCACCGTGGGGGTTGTTTGAACGGCCTAAAACCCGGCTTAATTGGCAATCGGTGCTCCACCAATTCTCTGGATAGTCTGGGCATCTCATCGTAATCCTAAGCAAAGCAATCCTTGTATTTGTGTAAGAGAGCAATGATCACGGCCTGGAACCGCGGTTCAAGCACGTGACTCACATATGTGGGTTTGTGCTCTCCTTCATTGCCCATGTTGATCTCCAATAGTGGATCCTGCACGTCGGCCTTCAGGTCATCAAGCTTGGCTGTAGCCGTTTCGAGTTCATCCATTTGAATCTCTTCCTCTATTGGCGTTTCTTCTTCATAGATACAATCGGCCAGATTAATCATTCCGTCCACAGGGCCGATCTCTAATCTCCTATCGGCCAGATATGTGCACCATCTGGCCATGCTGGCCTTGAGGGCCAGCTGTCTTTTAACTTCAATTGGTCGTGGATCCATCGAAGTCTTCTTGTTCATTAACCTCTATCGGCCTTGATTCTTCTGTCCGACTGAGATTGTGATAACCAAACTTTAAGTTTGGTAGAATTTCTTTACAGAATGTGGCTGCATTTGGTCTACCCAGTTTGCCGCATCCTAGTAATTTGATAGGTCCGATATCATCTTCGTATAATACTGCATCGACTGTCTGCACCCGGGCAACAAATGGCTTTGTATCGGCCCCAACCACTTCCACTTCGTCATCTCTCCAAAAGATCAACAATTGATGGAGAGTGGAAGGGATGCAGTAATTGGGATGGATCCAATCATGGCCAAGCAACGCATTGTACGCGGCCGATGTCTCAATGATGAAAAAGGCTGTCATGGCCGTTTGGGTTCCGACAGTCAGCTCAAGAGGCAAGATGCCCTTTGTCTTAGATGATGTGCCCGTGAAGCTCTGAACATTCATCTCGGTCGGAATCAGTTCTGACTCAGATTTTTGAAGAATCCTCAGCATTATTTAGGGCACGATGTTGATGGTAGATCCCCCATCGATCAATATTCTATTCACGGGGATCCCCTCAATGTGACCCTTTACGTACAACGGCTTCAGGTGCTGAGACATTTGATAGGTAGGTTTTTCGAAAACCACCTTGACTGGTCCCGCTGGTTTCAACCCTTCTTCAGTTTGGATCCCTTTCGGCCTTAAGATGGTTATCTTAGGCCGATCGGTTTGTATATCGGTAGCATCCACGTTCTTGCTCGTAGCCTCTACCACCTTGGGTCTGACGGTTTCTCCACCACCCCAACATAAACTTTCTATTACTGCCGAATCCTTGGTCTGGCCTTCTATTACATCACCTTCTATGGCCGTTGGCTGATCCGGTTTGGCCATGAATGACATGGGAAGAGTAAACACCATGTTTGAGGATAGATTTTTCGGGATTGTTCCGAATTAAATTGGTGTATCATCCTCATCTTCATAATCATCGACCTCCTCCATTGGATGGACCAATGGCTCACACTTCTTTTCTTGTTCAAAAAGTTTCTTTAAGCGCTCTGTGGCACGCATCGCCCCTTTACCCGTTTTCTTGTCGAAAACGAGCTCATCTTCTTCCATGGCCGTTATTTGTTTGTCGGCCTTACACTGAGGGGACCTTGGAGGATTCTGGACGCGACCCTTCGAGTACTGCCGTTCCCTCTCGGCCTGTCTCACCCTCTGATACCTCCTCTTCTGAGACTTGCTGTATTGAGGCATCACTGGAAATTTTGGATGCTCAGCTCTATACCACCTCCCTTCACTCACTCTTGGTGGGAGTATCATTCGGGAGCGAATGTCCGATGCTTCAACCCTTTGTGAGGCACTCATTGTGGGTCGTGATCGATATTGCCTTCCTTCCATATGACTCGAGCTAGGCATACCGCTTGCTGGCGGCGGCTTCGGCTTCCACTCGGGCTTTACGCGTCCCTATTTGGGCAAGGAAAGCCTCTCATGCACGGATCTTCTCAGGCTGTATTCTCGTCGTTCCTCAACTCTAGGCCTTTTGCTTGGGCTGGAGGCCCCTTTCTTAATATCGGCCTTGCACCTCGGACACAGGCCTTGTTCTATCAGCTCTAGTTGGTGTCGTAAATCTGCGATCAAACTATCTGTGGTTGATCGGGCTACCTCGACCTCAGCCTTTATTTCTGCTTCCTTGCGTTCCTGGTATGTCCTCTGAAGCTCGCGAATAGTCACCTTCGGCCTATCAGTTTCTGAAACGGCAATTTGTTTCCCTTCCCTTTGCTTTGGGACCTTCTCGCTGTCGGTCAAGTCTACCTTGGCCCTTGGCCGTGTCAGCTTGGTCAAATCGGGCACTACCATATTGGTTCCAGTGACCTGTGGGAACGGATTCGCATCAACTCCCATAGCTTTGTCCAAAAATTTGAACACTCCTTTCTCCACGTTCTCCTGTATCACATTACGAAAAACAACGCAGTTATTAGTGGAGTGTTTCCAGGAATTATGCCACTTACAATATTCCTTATTTTGTATGTCATCGGCCTTGGGGATCCGATGACCTTCACCTAGCCTAATCACCTTTTCAGCCAAAAGGGCGTCAAAAATCTGATCGGCCATTGTTATGTCAAATGTGTAATTTTTTCCTGCCTCGAACGCTATTTTTTTAGCAGCGGCGTTATTATTGACAGGTTTGTTCAAGGCATTACACACAATAGGCCGCTTAGAGATTAGTTCGGCCATGTCGATTTCTGCCTCGAGGTCACAATCTGCTAGATAGACCTCGTAGTTGGGATCTTTGTAATATGTTCCTTTAGAAGAATTCTTCTTTTCCTGTTCATCAAGTAGGATACGCTCGTAACGGGCGGCCCTTGAAGCCAGCTCAAATAAATCACGGAAATCAGTCCCTTCGAACTTTTTGCGAAGCTCGAAAGACATTCCACCCATAGCCATCTTTGCGTATTCTTCTTCGGGCAATATTGTCTTACATCTGTACTTAGCCTTCCTGAATCAGGCTATATATGTTTCAACGGTCTCTCCCACTAGTTGGAGCATCCTAGACAGATCTGCCAACGATATCTCGGGCTCAGTCCTATAAAACTGCCCATGAAACAATTCCTCCATTGCTGGCCAGTTTCGTACTGAATTGGCCAGGAGATTGACATACCACAAAAACGCTATGCCCGTGAGCGAGTTTGGGAACAACCTTAGTTTTAAAGGGTCGCTATTGCCTGCATGGCCGCACTGCACAATGAATCGGCCTATGTGCTCTACCGTGGTATGCTCACTTTTCCCAGAAAATAGGGTAAAATTCAGAACTTTATACCCTTGTGGGAAATTAACTTGGTCAATTTCAGGCGGGTAAGGCCGTCGGTATGTCGGCCTCTCCATCCTTCTCATGAACGGGCCATACTCTTCGTGTATGGCCGCCACCAACTCTTCCCTATTAATAGGCTGCGCAGCGGGTCGGGCATTCACCAAAGGGGGTGGTGGTTGCTGTTGGTTGATATTGGCCTGATGAAGCCAAAAATCATCATTATTCCTTTGCCCCCCAGCAGCGTTACCTGGGGACATTTGTTGGCCGATTACCTCTGGGTTACGGCCAATCGTTGTAATTACTTCAGGCTGAGCCCCTGTTATCGGGGTTATTAGTGGAGGGAGCAACTGTTGATTATTATTGATCTGGTGGGTCCAAAACCCGCCATTGTTTCTTTGCCCCCCAGCAGCGCGAACTAGAGGTGGTGTACGGTCGAACTGGGTTTCAACACGGCCTCCTGTCTGGACAAAGCTCGGCGTCGCCGATCCATTGGGATCGGTGACCATCACGCCACTAGCCGTTTCGTTATGTGATTCAGGCTTCTTGCCCGAGACGTTACCCTTCCTTAGGTTTGGACAGACATAGAGTGGGTCTTTTAGTTTGTCGGACTCAAGCGGCGTGCCAGAGCCCGATCCCGAGCCTGAGGCTGATCCAGAGGCCTTTTGGTTGTTATTGGCCTCAAGAATAGCGCAAAGCTGTCGTACCTGAGCAGCCAGGGCGTCCAACTTCACGTGGGTAACCCTAGTCTCCATGACCAAATCAGACTGTTCCCGGCGTATATCGGCAGTTTGCCTGACCACATTGTTGAGGTCTGCCATTGACCCTATCAAGGTATTATAGTCCTGCCTCAAGGGATCAACGGTGGCTCTCATGGTTTCCGAGATTGCTTCGATAGTAACGCCACCATCGTCCGGAGAATGACCAATGCTTTCCTCCATAGATGGATCAACGGCAGACTCGTCTTGGCCGTTTTTGCCCGTCTGCTTATCCCTCTTTGGCGGCATGACTTGACACTATGGGTCCCACCGGGCGTGCCAAAAATGTTTGCTAGTAATTATGCGCGGGCGTGCCAGAACCAAAAAGTGGTTCGGTTGTGCAAACTAATTTCCTATATGCTTGAGTCAGTGATACTCAAGGCTTTTATATCTGACTTCTAAACTAAACGATTGTGTACGGCGAGTAGGAAAGTACCCTCACCAGAAATCCCTTGGCAGTACTGAAGCGCACAAGCCAAATAGTGTATGAGTTTACCAAGTAAACAATCACAAACGATTAATAAAATACGGATTTTATTAAATGTTTGGAAAATATAACCAAAGAGCAGATTCAGAACAGGCTCTGATCGTTCGTGAGAATGAAAACAGTAAAAGAAAAATAACAAAAAGAGGGTAGACCTATTTGCTATGAATGCAGAAAGAACATAAAAGTTTGAATACTTTTGAATGCTATTGAATGCTTTGTTGAATGCTTTTTTCGAGAGTGACGCGGAGTCCTTTGCAGCTTGGCCTGCCTCCATATTTATAGCGGCCATGATTGAATTCTGATTAGGAAAGGACTCCTTAGCTTGCGCCTTAAGCTATGTAATTGATTGGTTAGTTAGCAGAAACCTTCCTTATCTCCCACCCTTGCCTTATCATTATCTTGATTGAAACAATCCCACCATCTCAGGGATCATCTCGTCCAAATCCAGCTGTTAGTGATAAGATTCTTTCCCAAACGGACTCGGATTTCCCCAAATCTGGGGTGACGTCACAAATGGCAGCTGTCCCCAGAATCGCCTTTCCTCCACTCCCATCGACCTCATGACTGTGATTGAAGACTCATCGGACTCATGTAATGTCTTATCATGTCTTTATGCCCGATAACATTTTTCCAGATGCTCACGTCCGATCGGGCTCATCCCACCCACCTTTATCACTTTCCGTAGGTATGGTGTCCGATCGTTGGTACATTCATGTTCCCTAACTCCCCATCGGGCTCCCGTTCTGATAAATGCCCGATGAAGTCCTCCATTCCCGGCGTCCCAATCGGTCTCCAACGTGTGTCATTGCTCCATTACTTCCACCATTGATGCCCGATAGACCAATGCGGGTTTGATGTTGCCTATCGGGCTCCATCCCATGGAACATCCGGGTTGCCTTCTCTAAACTTCTAGTGACGCTTCCCCTAAGCCCGATGTCATCACCTACTCCGGACCAACCGGCCTCTGATATGCCTATGCACGACTATCTCTAGGCCCATATCCCCATATCAATCGGGCTGGAAAACCCTTGGCGGTTTTTAGGTGCAAACACTTGGTTCGAATATGGGTTGCATAAATAAAACTAAGAGGTTTCTAGCTCAAACGTTTGATATGAAAGACTTACGACCCGTGGACGTGATTTTGTGTATTAAAGTAATAAAGAAGGATGGAGCTTTCATTTTAACGCAATCACACTTTATAGAGAAAGTGTTGAAGAAGTTTAATCATTTTAATTGTAAACCTAGTAAGACACCTATCAATCCTAATAATAAGTTAGTACCTAATAAAGGAGAATCTATCAATCAAGAAGAATATGCTAAGGTTATTGGTAGCTTAATATATGCTATGAACAACACTAGACTTGACATTACGTGTGCTATCGGAATACTTAGTAGATTCACTAGTAATCCTAGTTCTGAACACTGGAAAGAACTTAGTAGAGTTTTGAGATATTTAAAACACACTATAACTTATGGGTTACATTATTGTTGCTCGAATTCTGTTTTAGATTGCTATAGTGATGCTAATTGGGCTTTGGATAGAACAAATTCTAAATCAACTAGTGGTTGGCTATTTACTTTAGGAGGTGCTATTGTTGCTTGGTCATCCAAGAAACAATCTTGTGTTGCTTTATCATCCATGGAATTTGAGTATATTGCTATGTCTTTAGCTAGTAATGATATTGTATGGATGAAAATTTTTATGAAATGCATTCCTTTTATTGATATACCTAAAGTGCCTATAACTTTGTATTGTGATAATCAAGCTGCGATCTGTAATACTAAAAATATGAGAATATCTAGGAATAGCAAACACATCGCAATGAGATATAATCACATTAGGCGACTAGTGAAGAAAGGTAAAGTTACTCTTGAGTATTTACCTATAGATCAAATGCGTGCATATCCTTTGACAAAACCATTAAGTGGTGAGAAGATTGACAAAACCATGAGGGTTATGGGACTGTTACCGGTTAATTAGAGGTAACCTTGACTGTAGCCTACTTTAACAAGATGATGTCAGAATCTCTGAAAATCACTTGATTAAAGTTCAAAGGAGTTTAGTCAAACATTATCTAAGAAATGTTAACACAAGGTTACATCTCTGGTGCATTAATTACTTATGTCGAGAATAGTGGGGGTAAAGCTATTCTTTGCGAAAGTCTCATATCTGATTAGTGCATTGAATATTTCACAACAAGAAGGTTGACTTATATTCTTAACAAAACTCATAGCTTATGTGGGGCGATAGAGCGGTTGTGAAAAACCCTTGATAAGTCTGCCTTTGCAAGTATGAAAGTAAGGGCCGCTGTCTATGGGTTCACGGTAAAACCCTAGTGTACTTACTAAGAAGGATCAGTGCAAGGCCTATAATACGCTGGCTCTAGAGAACCATGAATACAAGATATTATGCGAACATTGTTTCAATTGCTTTAAAGGCCCAAAGATCAAGACACAGTTCTCTTTGGCATTTAAAGTTCATTCTTTCATGTTCAATCCTAGGTTCAAGGCTCGTCCACATGTGGATATCCATTATACTATACCCGACTTTTGTTTTTGTTTTTGTTTTTTTTTTTTTAATTTGATTTATTTTTTATTTATTATTAGTAAATAGTGGGGGATTGTTACATATATATATATGAATTATATAGTATTTACTAATAATAGTTTATAATAGGAATCTTTACTATATATTAATTTTTACGGTTGGTTGCAAATCCATCATAATATATGAAACTGTATTTACTGACCCATGGTTGCAGACTTCAAGAAGAAGATGATGAGGGAATACAAATGATGGATTTGGGACTCATGATATATTTTTTCGGCATTCAAGTAAAGCAATCTCAAGAAGGTATCTTTAAGTGTCAAGAAAAGTACGCTGAAGATTTGTTAAAGAAATTTAATATGTTCGATTGCAAGCCAGTAGCAACTTATATAGCTATGAATGAAAAGCTTTCCAATAATGATGGTGCTCCAATGGCTGACTCTACATTCTACCAAAATCTTGTTGGTTCATTAATTTGTCTTACAAATACAAGACCTGATATCATTCATGCAGTAGGCGTGGTTTTTCGATTCATGAGTAAACCAAGCTAGCTTTACTATTCAGCGGTAAAGTGAATACTCAGGTACATCAAAGGGATGAAAAATTTTGGGATCAAATACAAGAAGGAAGATGACAATTACCTTGTTGGCTACACAGATAGTGATTGGGCAAGATCAATTGATGATAGGAAAAGCACATCTGGCTATATTTTTTGTCTGGGATCCAAAGTAATTGCATGGTGTTCAGAGAAGCAGAGTATCGTTGCACTATCCGCAGCTGAATCAAAGTATATTTCTGCAACAAGTGCAGTATGTGAAGTAGTGTGGTTATGAAGAATCTCAGCTGATTTGTAGCAAGAACAAACTATGCCATCTTTTGTGAAAACATGTCAACAATTGCTATGACAAAGAATCTAGTTTTTCATGGGAGGTCAAAACACATTGAATTGTGTCATCACTTCATCCGGAAATTGTTTGAAGACAGAGATTGAGTTAAAATTTTGCAGGACCGATGAGCAATGTGCAGACATTTTAACTAAGACAGTCACAACAGAAAAAATAAGTTTATTTTAGAAGTCTTATGAAAATTACAAGTTAAGAGGGGGTGTTAAAAACATAACTTGTAATAATCATATGTTGGAAACAGTAACTCTTCATTATAAGTTCAAGTTTATGGTCTTGGGCAGTGAGTTGGGCACCTGGGAAATCTTCAGTCTTTTGGTTTATCTATGTTCTTAATTATGTACTTCCTGTGATGGCTATATATACAGTCATGTTATTATGGAATATAATAAGAAGATCAAGTTAGTAATACAAAGAACTCTGGAGCAAAGTACTCCAAAGTTTTTTCTTTCTTTCTCTTACCATCTTCCACTATCTCCAACAAATACACTATTATTTAAGATAATGTTATGCTTCGCAAATTTAAATCTAAATTTTGGTTTTCAAATGCTTAAACAGTTGTGCCGCATGCTCTGATAGTGGTTAGTGATTCCACATACTGCTGCATGTGGTACAACTTGCAAAGGATCTGTAACCAACTATGTAATTCCAATTTGGTAAGCATATCATTTTCTTTAAGACAGTGTGACATTTTCCAACCTTTAAATAGTTTCTTGTCATCTGATATGTGAGTGATTATGTATACAACAGCTACTGCTATGGATATTGGGCTTCTCTTGAAAAAAGAAAAGAAAAAAGAAAAACGAAAAAGAAAAAAGAAAGAAAGATGAGGATTACTAAACATATGTTATGAACATACTCGCGCCCTTCTCTATCTATAACACATACTCGCACCCTTCTCTATCTATAACACCATAGATGCGGTGTCTGAAGAGGAGGTGACTCTTTGGCATAGTAGATGTATCAATATTGGTACGTATTAGATTTAGAGAGAGTAAAAACTGAAAAGAGGGATACAGAATGAGAGAGACACGGATAAAGTTTAGTTATTTGCTAATGAAGATGAGGAGTATTTCCGAGATCCCAAGCCTCATGCAGATCTCCAAGCTAAAAGTGGAAGCAAGTAGAACTTGCTTTTTTTTTAACACAAAAAATAGTAATATTGCATTAGGCTACATCTTTAAAATAAGTGAAAAGGGAATAAGATAATGTGATTACATTAGTGAAAGTGCAATCCATGCGCACCCTTAATTAATTGAAATGTATGTCAAGAAGTCATCTACTACATTTACAAAGATATACAGGTAGACTTCAAAGATGTAGTCCAAATGAGCTTTGCCTTTTTATCTTCAATTAATGGCTATGGAGGCCTCATATTCGAATGTGATTCCAAGATTGCTATCTCTTGGGGTTGAAAATCTGTATGGTGCCTTGGAGCCTAAACCCCACGACGATTCATTCCGTAATGCGCTGGTGAAACTTGAAACCTTATGCGTCCCTATTTTAGTACATGTTCGGAGAAGTGCAAACTATTTTGTGTTGGAAAAACAGGTTTAAATGGAAAGTTTAAACGCGCAGCGGAAAAATCAAGTTATGAAACTTTATTGGCATGCCCGGATCTACTACTCGTCAATTCTACAGATGCGCACAAGAGGGGACACGAGTTATACCTGAGTGTCTTGAACCCAATTCTGATCTTCAACTTCCAGCAGCCTCCACTAGATGATCTTCACCCTTATGACTCCTGCGGATGCCTGCCAGAAAGACTAGGGTTGGTGGGAACCCTAATGGAGAGGATAGAGAAGGTTTTGGGACTCCAAAACAGTTTCTGCAGCTTCTGACGTTCAAAACGACGAACAACCTTTTCCAGAACGCAGCTGCCCTATTTATAGATTCCCAGAACCGACCTAGACTTCGAGCGATCGAAGTGCCTTCGATCGATCGAACATTCGATCGATCGAACCATCTTCGATCGATCGAACCTGCAGACTTCAATCGATCGAGATATCTTCGATCGATCGAACCTGTCTGGACATCATCCTCAAGCATCTTTCCAAGCATCCTGGCGGAGCTAAGAGTGGGACCTCCTAGGCTCTTTATTGTTGGCTCAGACCAGTTTGTTAATTACCATGACCAAACTCTTTGATCAGCAAACTAACTAACTGGTCAGTTAACGTTTACTCCACTATAAAACGATAACTGAACTCCAACGCAAAAGAACATATCCGAAGCGATAACTAGACTTGTATGGTGTACTAATGTCCCTCTACCGTCAGCATTCGTAATCATATTCAGGTAGTCGGATAACTGTTACTGTCAACCTGAATCATGATTACTTCTTGTATTCCTTGAGTCCCATTCACTACTCATGATTACCAAACATGTTGATAACTCTTATCAACAAGACTGCAGTACTCAGTAATCGACTTGGTGACATTCTCAAGGGAATGCTTACTCTGAATTAGAGGGTAGATTCTATCTTGACAATATATGTTCACAACCCTATGAACATGACATACCCAAGATACCCAGGTGTTGATCTTCTGTAGACCTCACTGATTGGTAAGTCAAAGCAGTCATATCCACAGTCTGTGTTCATAATCGCCTCAAGATTGAGAACACGTACCTTATACAAGTTATGAGTTCCTATCGACTGATTGACAGCATTGAGCGTCAGTAGGAAACTCAGGTCCATCAATGCACTATAAGCACTAGCATATTAACCAAGAGTCACACTCTAGTGATTGAGATTTATCACTCCATCCAATGGTAGTTAATGATGCTACAGTGTATACCTGATGAGATATCCAGTCTCATCATCCACTGTGACAAGCTTTAAGTATCAAAGAATAGTAATTCGTATCTCATTGTATGTATCTCATACACACACGAAATACTTACTATGATACTTATGGATTAAACAATCATCTCATGAAAGAAACATACATAATGAAATGTAAAGCTGATATCCATATATTAAAAAGTCAATGTCTAATACATAAAGTAATGGTTTGAGGGCACAAACCCAACAAACTCCCACTTGCACTCATAACCATTCAGAACTACATCTGAGACCTAGACTATCTAGATGACGATCAAAAAGTCTGAGTCAGTGTATCCTACTGGAATTAACTCACTACCACCGTACATAAGCATGTAATCTTTAGTTCTTCTCAAGTACTTAAGAATGTGCTTAACGGCTGTCCAGTGCTCTGGACCCGGATTCGACTGATATCTGCTAACCATGCCAACGGCAAAACAGATATCTGGTCTAGTGCATAACATCGCATACATGAGACTTCCCACTGCAGAAGCATAGGGAACTCCTGTCATGCGATTCCTCTCCTCCTGTGTCTTTGGACACTGGTCCTTGGAGAACGCTAAACCATGCCTGAAAGGTAACAAACCTTTCTTCGAATTATCCTTTGAAAACCTAGTTAGCACCTTATCGATATAACCAGCTTGAGATAATCCCATTATCTTTTGCTTGCGATCCCGAAAGAGCTTTATCCCAAGAATATAGCTCGCCTCTCCTAGATCCTTCATATCGAAAGTACTAGCTAGCCAAACCTTGACCGTTGACAATGCCGCTACATCATTTCCAATGAGTAGAATGTCGTCAACGTAAAGCACAAGAAAAGCCACCACTTTTCCTTCACATTTCTTGTATACACAAGGCTCATCCAGATTCTGTATGAAACCAAACGACTTGACCGCTTGGTCAAATCGGATGTTCCAACTTCTGGATGCCTGCTTAAGCCCATAAATGGACTTTTGCAACTTGCATACCAAGTTACCTTTCCGACCAGCTATGAATCCTTCTGGTTGTTGCATATAGATGTCCTCCTCAAGATTGCCATTCAAGAATGCAGTCTTGACGTCCATCTGCCAGATTTCAAAATCTAGGCATGCAGCAATAGATAAGAGTATTCTGATGGACTTGAGCATGGCTACCGGCGAAAAGGTTTCCTCATAGTCAATGCCCTCCCTCTGAGTATAACCTTTCGCTACAAGCCTAGCCTTAAAGGTCTCAACCTTTCCATCAGATCCTCTTTTCCTCTTGTAGACCCACTTGCAGCCAATGGGTTTAATATTGGCTGGAAGCTCTACAAGATCCCAGACCTGATTGGAATCCATAGATTCCAATTCAGCCTTCATAGCTTTAACCCAATGAGCTGAATCAACATCAACCATTGCCTCTTCGTATGTGGTAGGATCAGATTCAGATTCTATGGAGACAGCTTCAAAAACTTCTCCTAAGAACATGTATCTATCAGGCTGGCTGATAATCCTCCCACTACGACGAGGTACAGGTGCGAAAATAGGTGAAGAAGTGGTGTTTTCTTGATTTATATCGTCATTAACTGCGGGTTGGACTGAGGGCTCTCCTTCTATCTCTCTAAGATCTATCCTTCCCTTAGGTTTATGGTTCATGATATAATCATTCTCTAAGAAAACAGCATTTGTACTAACAAACACTTTCTGTTCCCTTGGATCATAAAAATACCATCCATAAGTACCCTTTGGATAACCCACAAAGTAACATACTTCCGATCTAGAATCCAATTTGCTCATCTTTCCTTTCAGCACATGTGCCGGACACCCCCATATCCGGAGATGTTGCAAAGAAGGCTTGCGCCCAATCCACATCTCTCGTGGTGTCCTTGGAACAGATTTGCTTGGTACTAGATTTAGTATGTAAGCAGCGGTTTCCAAAGCATAACCCCAAAGGAATAATGGCAACTCAGAATAACTCATCATCGACCTAGTCATGTCTAAAAGAGTCCGATTCCTTCTCTCCGCTACACCATTTTGCTGAGGCGTACCAGGTGCAGTTAACTGTGACAGAATCCCATTCTGTACGAGGTGATCAATAAACTCATTAGAGAGGTACTCGCCACCTCGATCAGATCGAATGGTCTTGATATGTGTGCCCAATTGCTTCTCCACTTCAGCCCTAAACTCTTTGAACTTTTCAAAGGCTTCAGACTTGTGCTGCATTAGGTACACATATCCATACCTGGAGTGGTCATCGGTAAATGTTATGAAATACTCATAACCACCCCTTGCTCTAATATTTATTGGTCCACACACATCAGTATGAACTAATTCCAACAATGCATTGGTCCTATTGCCCTTTGCAGGAAAGGGCCTTTTGGTCATCTTACCCTCCAAACAAGACTCGCAGACTTCCATTGGTTCGAGAACCAAATCGCCTAAGACCCCTTCTTTGACTAGTCTGCCAATCCTATTCAGATTGATATGGCCAAGCCTCATATGCCAAAGCCTTGTTGGATTAGTGGAAGGTTCCTTTCTTTTAGATGGTAAAGTTACCACTGAGTTATTAAGTTCCAAACAAGAATCTTTTGAAATATTGGGAGTAATCACATACAAACCATTTGATTTAACACCAGAACATATAAAAGAACTGTTTCTTTTAATCACAACTTCAGTTCCAAAATGAAAAGAATAACCATTATTCGATAAATTAGAAACTGAAATTAAATTACGTCTCATTGAAGGGACGTAAAGTACATCTGATAAAATCAAAATTTTATTGTCTAGAAATTCTAAAACTATGACTCCTATAGCAACCGCAGAAACGGTTGCGCTAGAACCTAGAGTAAGTACGATTTCCCCATCACTGCACTTCCTGGTTGATCTTAACCCCTGGAATGAATTACAGATATGGTTAGTCGCACCAGAATCAATGCACCAAGTGTTTGAAGTATCCGTTATAAAACTTACTTCAATCACATGTGATTCAATCATACCTTGAACTCTTGTAGCTAAGAATTCTGGACAGTTCCTCTTCCAGTGGCCCTTCTCACCGCATTGGAAACACTTTCCTTTGCCTTGGCCACCCACCTTCCCTTTGCCTTTACCTTTTCCCTTAGATTTTGCAATCTTAGGGACCGGTCCAACATTTGAACCTCCAGTGCTAGCCTTCTTCTTCCCTTTCTTTCCTTTCGGCACAGATCGGGAAAAGGAAGCGCTTTTCTCAACGTTTAAAACGCTGCCCCCAGGTTTGATCACCCCTTCCGCTGCCAATAAAGAGCTCATCAATTCGCTCATTGAAAAATCCATTTTATTCATATTATAATTCAGTTTAAATTGAGCGAATGATGGCGACAGCGTATTGAGGATCATATCAACTTGGGTCTGTGCATCGATGTTGGCACCTAGGGTCTCCAGCTCGTTTAAATAACCAATCATTTTCAAAACATGTTCTTTGACTGGAGTCCCTTCCGACATCTTAGCACTCATTATCTTCTGCATAGCTACCTGTCTGGCAGGCCTGCCATGCTCCCCAAACATCTTTTTCAGGGATTCGATAATGTCACTGGCGGAATTGTTCGACTGGTATTGGTGTTGTAACACATTAGCCATAGAAGCCAATATGTAACAACGAGCCATCCCATTCGACTTTTTCCATTTATCGAACTCGCGTCTAGCAGCAGCCGAAGCATTTGCAGCGGGTTCTTCGGGGCATGGGGTGGTGAGGACATATATGTGATCCTCCGCAGTTAATACGATGTCAAGGTTTCGTTTCCATTCAGTGTAGTTGTTTCCAGTTAACTTGTTTTGAGTGAGTATGGTGGCAAGTGGACTAAATGCAGATCCAGACATTATGATTACTGAAAATCAAACAAACAAAATAAATATGGATATCAGAATTTGACAGTTTGAAATAAAAGAATCCTTTTAAAACTCTTATTTTAAAACAAAGTCGCCGGAATATTGAAACGAAAGAATAAAGCCGCCGTGTGGTGGTCAATGTTCAATCTTTCGATTAATCATGACTTGTCCGCTATGCAACTCTTGCAAAACAAGTTATGACTCCCGAACCTTTTTGATCTCTAAGTTTCTGAATAATGCCCTGTGTGGGATCCCTTATCCATAGCTTAGCTAGTGTATACCATTAACTAAGATCCAATCACAACCGTCTCAAGTAGCGCCTCCGTGTGGTGGTCACCCTCTAACACGTCTGATTGATCCTATCCATAGGAAGTTCACATCTAGTAACCAATGAGCAGTGTACCCTCCGTATGGAATGATCACCCCTGGCGAGGTGACACAGAATACACTACTCATCTTACAATGAACCGTTAATGGAAGATCGTGGGTGTTATTTGATAAGACCCTCTCCCACTAGATTTAGTAAAAAAGGATTTTGCTTTTTGAGAAAATCTGTTTCTACACACTTCCCATAAACATCTAATGTTTACTAATGTGTTGAAAACGGTTTTTGAATTTTATTTTAGAAAACTTGTTTTGCGTGCATGCAACAATGTATTATACGCCAATCACAAACAAAGCACATAAAACAAAAAACTAAAATGAAATAAAAGACATCTAAACGATGCCTCTATCTCCCATGGCTCTATCTCCATAGAACCTGCTTTTGGTTTGATCGCCTCCAGCTCCATCTTCATGGACAACGGCTCCTTGCTCCATCTTCATGGATATTCTAATTCTATTACATTGAACCTATGCCTCTTTTGAAGCTTACAATTTATCTAGAAATAGAAATAGCAACAACAAAAAAAAAGGCTAGGGACACCGGTGCGACTTTCCTTTTCGTAGGATTGAAGTCGCAGCGCCCTTTACATATGCCTTAAAACCAAACCAAACTTAAAACAACACACCAATCTAAAACATTCAAACACAAAATTAAATGCTCTTGGCGCCATGGGAGATAGCGACTAACTTTTGCTGCAAAAGGTTAGTTGAACACACATCCACGCATATATATAACAAAATATAACTATTGGAACCCTTAATTGATTCACACAGTATATAAACTCTTTACATACTGAATTAGAACTCAAAACAGCATCTAACTTCTCTGTCATAGTTCGATCGATCGAAGACCGTTCGATCGCTCGAACCTTCGATCGATTGAACACTGTTCAATCGCTTGAACATTCTATTTCACAGAATGATTAAAAATTTTGCAGAATACGTTAAAATTAAACTTTTAATTTCAAAATACTTTTAAAACTGTGAAACAAAAATCCTGACAAAGAGTCTTTCTCGATCGATCGAACTCTGTTCGATCGCTCGAACAACAGAAGGTTTCGATCGATCGAAACCTGTTCGATCGCTCGAGTACAGAGCGTTCGATCGATCGAGACTACTTCGATCGATCGAACCTATCTTGCATCCAATGCAATCACAGATTTGTATACTGCTGCGATAACACTGCAGAAACAGATCTATGACGATGCAGTTTCGAAAGCAGTTCTAAAATCAACATGCAAATCAAAATAGTGTTCCAAAAAACGCATCTATGGATCCAAACGAGCGTGGCTCTGATACCAATTGTTGGAAAAACAGGTTTAAATGGAAAGTTTAAACGCGCAGCGGAAAAATCAAGTTATGAAACTTTATTGGCATGCCCGGATCTACTACTCGTCAATTCTACAGATGCGCACAAGAGGGGACACGAGTTATACCTGAGTGTCTTGAACCCAATTCTGATCTTCAACTTCCAGCAGCCTCCACTAGATGATCTTCACCCTTATGACTCCTGCGGATGCCTGCCAGAAAGACTAGGGTTGGTGGGAACCCTAATGGAGAGGATAGAGAAGGTTTTGGGACTCCAAAACAGTTTCTGCAGCTTCTGACGTTCAAAACGACGAACAACCTTTTCCAGAACGCAGCTGCCCTATTTATAGATTCCCAGAACCGACCTAGACTTCGAGCGATCGAAGTGCCTTCGATCGATCGAACATTCGATCGATCGAACCATCTTCGATCGATCGAACCTGCAGACTTCAATCGATCGAGATATCTTCGATCGATCGAACCTGTCTGGACATCATCCTCAAGCATCTTTCCAAGCATCCTGGCGGAGCTAAGAGTGGGACCTCCTAGGCTCTTTATTGTTAGCTCAGACCAGTTTGTTAATTACCATGACCAAACTCTTTGATCAGCAAACTAACTAACTGGTCAGTTAACATTTACTCCACTATAAAACGATAACTGAACTCCAACGCAAAAGAACATATCCGAAGCGATAACTAGACTTGTATGGTGTACTAATGTCCCTCTACCGTCAGCATTCGTAATCATATTCAGGTAGTCGGATAACTGTTACTGTCAACCTGAATCATGATTACTTCTTGTATTCCTTGAGTCCCATTCACTACTCATGATTACCAAACATGTTGATAACTCTTATCAACAAGACTGCAGTACTCAGTAATCGACTTGGTGACATTCTCAAGGGAATGCTTACTCTGAATTAGAGGGTAGATTCTATCTTGACAATATATGTTCACAACCCTATGAACATGACATACCCAAGATACCCAGGTGTTGATCTTCTGTAGACCTCACTGATTGGTAAGTCAAAGCAGTCATATCCACAGTCTGTGTTCATAATCGCCTCAAGATTGAGAACACGTACCTTATACAAGTTATGAGTTCCTATCGACTGATTGACAGCATTGAGCGTCAGTAGGAAACTCAGGTCCATCAATGCACTATAAGCACTAGCATATTAACCAAGAGTCACACTCTAGTGATTGAGATTTATCACTCCATCCAATGGTAGTTAATGATGCTACAGTGTATACCTGATGAGATATCCAGTCTCATCATCCACTGTGACAAGCTTTAAGTATCAAAGAATAGTAATTCGTATCTCATTGTATGTATCTCATACACACACGAAATACTTACTATGATACTTATGGATTAAACAATCATCTCATGAAAGAAACATACATAATGAAATGTAAAGCTGATATCCACATATTAAAAAGTCAATGTCTAATACATAAAGTAATGGTTTGAGGGCACAAACCCAACATTTTGCTGACTCGCTAGCTAAGTCTAGAGTTCACAGAGCACAACCTTGGCTAGCCTGGATCTAATTCATTGTCTGTGGACTTCGGAATGGGGCTCTTTTTTTTTTTAATCTTTTCTGTAGGAAATTCCTCAACATTTGATCCTCTTCTCAGTCCACTTTGTTTCTTTTTTGTGGGTTATGTCTTTGCATAGATACTAACCTGCACATTCTTCTTTATGAGGTTGATTGGGTTTGATCTGTTCATAATTGTTCATTGTGGGGTAAGATGTTTTGTTCCCCCAGTTTTGTTGTATTTTTGTCTTTCATTATTAATGTAATCTCCCCTCGTGTCATCGAGGTTCGTTAAAAAAAAAAAAGATGTAGCCTAAATATCACACCACTCTTTACTGTGAGTCTGTGAATTGCTTTCTCTCTCTCTCTCTCTCTCTCTCTCTCTCCAATCCTACTTCTTTAACCCTGCACGATGAAGGAATACTCTATTCTTTTCCTTAGAGATACCTCTTCCATCATTTCTTCTCTTTTCCCTTCCTTCCACTTTTCCATACTTCCTACAAAATATAGCATTAATATTGTATATCCTCATCAGTATCCTAGTCATGTAGGTTTTGGTTCTTTCTTGTATGGAAAGTACACAACTAGATTAGAGCGATTCAAGGGACATCATTGAATATGATTTTCGTATGGATATTGCATACAATAGCATGTTTGGTACGCAGGAATGAAATGAGTTGAGAATGTAATGAGTTCAGGAATGGAATGAAACATGAATGGAATAGGAATGACCATTTCATTCATATGTTTGGCTACATACTTAGGAATGGAATGACATTAAGTTTTAATTGAATATTCAAAATATTTAACACATTTATTTTAGTAAAAAAAACATTAAATTTAAATGGTAAAAAAGGAAAGATGAGAAGGTTAAATAAAGAAATAGGAAAGTTGAAAAGGTTGACATTACCATATCGGGTTAAATAAAGAAAAAGAAAAGTTGAAAAATGTTAACATAACCATATTTAGTCATTCCAATAGGAATGTAATGGGCATTCCTTAGGTTTGAAAATGAATACCTATTCCTACTTCAGAAGGAATTCCATTCCTGAAAGGAATGGTCATTCCATTATATTTGATCACACCAAACATAGTAATGGAATAGACTTAAGAATGACTATTCTATTCCGAAGTTCATTCGAGTCTATCAAACATACCAACAATAGTTATTTAAGGAATGTATTTGTTGTATGAAATAATAGGGTATTAAAGTAAAAAAAAAAAAACCCCTTCACTACAACAAATCTGTGGGATATTCCATGTGTCCTTTATTCATATATGCCCATGAATTAGGGAATTTTGGCTAATTTTTAGTTTTAAAAAAAAAAAGAATCTACCAATGCCTAAGTATGTAAAACTAGTTGCCAAACGGCCATAATATCTGTATCTTAAACAAGAATTGTGTGCATGTGTACAAGAATCAAGAGTTTGTTTCCTATCGCCGTAGCAAAGTTTAGGATGTTATTATAGGAAAATTAAACAAGTACAATATATTGTTGAAAAATTAGAAGAATAGTGCTATGAAATTGATTGAGGCGTGCAATAGTAGCACTATCTTTAAGAACAATTTTGTCTCTTCGGAGTCGGTGACTCGATATAGAACGTATCAATACGGTGCTATGTTCTCCAGGATTCAACAATGAAGTCTTCCAAATGTGCAAGGGCGGACCCATGACTATTATCTGGGGTGGGCTGAGGTTGAACGGATGTGTATACTATGGCTGCCTCCGAATTTTTTTTTGGTCTAGTTGGTCAAGATATACTCTATTTTTTTGGGGGGTCTATAACCTATAAATGTAAACAAATATGGAGTGAAATAAAAATGTTGAGTCAAATATTTAAAATGAACTGTATCACAATTGGGCCAATATATATATTTTTTGAACTGTAATTCAATTGGATCAAAAGATGCAAAGCATCAGGATTACACCCAAAAAACAGACCGTGCCTTACACTTTCCAATCCCACCCAACTATACACTTTTCAAAGGGATCTTGAGCATACTTTTTTTTTTTTGTTGCTCAAAACTAAAATTTCATTACTGAAAAACAAGCCATACAAAAAAAACCAAAAAAACGGCAAAAATAAAGAAAAGAACAAGCACAAGCAAAAGCAAAACAACCAAGGGTACAATAGATAAGGAAGCATAAGCGATTAAAGAAAACACTCTGTCAGCTGCATGAGGAGCCACAAGGACCACTGTGTAGAGGGATCCGGAACCCAGGACAACTCCAAAACTGTAGATGATCGAGACCACCCAAAGCAAGAAGACGGCACAAAGCCAAGTCCAAACAAGTGAAGAAGCTTCACCAAAGGGGGCAACCGAAGTTGCTTGAAAAGCTCCCATGATAGCAAGAGATGCACCATGGAAAGCATTACAGCTGTAGAAGAGAGCTCCAAAACCACCAATCATAACCCAATGAAGACCAAAAAGCCAATCTACTGTTGCAAGACTGGTCTGGACAACATCCACCATCTTGAACCCAAGGAGAAGCCATTCACGATACGGAAAACAACCTTCACAGAGGAAGGGAAAAAGCTTCACAGAGGAAGCGGAGGAGCCAAACATGCTCTTATTTGGACTGAAAACAAAACATGGCATTAAGAGGTGAGAGAGAGGATCTTGAGCATACTTACAAACCTACTGAGTCACCGAACAAAAAACAAAATAAAACTACACAATTACAAAGGAATCCAAAATAAATCAACCCACACTTGAGAACACCAACCTGCACCAGTGGCTGCAAACAACTGCAAGACAGGTTAAAGCCAGCACAAAAGACCACATAAATTGTGCAATTCTGGCCCAGAGCAAAAACCCGTGGTCCCAGCAAACCTCGAGACTGATGGCACAAACTACTCTTCACGGCTTAACATGATCTGCCTAGCATTTTATCAAACGCAGCAGTCGCAAAAAATAGGAACACAACAGCCTAAGAGAGACCCCAACAAAAGCACATCCACCAGAACACCGAAGTCCAAGATTTTTGAGAAGCATTATAACAAAGCAAACCAAGGTTGTGCTCTATAGACACCGGACTTAGCAAGAGAATCGGCGAATGAGTTTGCACTCCTCGAAGCAAACCCAATGACAGGATTGCACAAAGTTTCTAGTTTTGTCATTGCAATCCAGAAAGAGTTTAACGTGGAGTTAAGCCTCCAAGGCACAATATCCAAGTTACTAACCCAAGAGATGGCAGCCTTGGAGTCACTTTAAAAAAGAATGCTTACAAAACCTGGTTGAGATGACAAGAAACAAAAGCTCAGTTTGACAGCCTCCTGAATGGCTAAAAATTCGGCTACATTGGAGTCAGAAATTCCCACGCTCCTTGAGAATAAGGCTCGAACCTTACCATTAGAGTCTCTCAGCACTCCACCTATACCTGCGTGCCCAGGTTTACCAAATGCAGACCCATCCGTATTAAATTTCAGCATCCCGGACAATGGGGGAGACCATTCTACCGGGGCCTTACGTTTGACCGGCTTATGTATGTGTGAAGCATCCGCGATGTTGCAGAGGAAGTCGTTGCAAGAGTAGTTAAAAGAAGAGACGAAGGATTTCATCCACCAAAACAACCTGACTTTTATAAGTTCCACAAGGTCTTGAATGTCACCAATGTGTTCCTGGAATATGACCTTATTGCGCCATAGCCATATGGACTAAGAAACTACAAAGAATAGAGAATTCCATACCTCCATAGAATTCGGATAAGGACACAAAAAAGCCCACTAATTCCACCAATTGATGAAGGTGTCTGAGCCACAAGCCTGGACATTCCACCAAGAGAGACATGTGCTCCATACTTTCCATGAAAAATTACACTGTATCATCAGGTGGGTGACAGATTCCTCCCCTTCTCGCACAGAGCACAAGTTGCTGCCTCGGAGTCCAAGTTTGTGAATCTCCGGATGTTTTGCTTGACCGCGATTTTTCCTTGTAGTGCCTCCCAGCAGAAAATTTGGACTTGTGTAGTATATGACTCTTCCAGACATCAAACAAAGGTAAAGGTAGGTTATGATTGACATCTTCCATGGTGAGGCAAAAATTCTTTACAAAGAACAGTCCCTTTGGGTCGAATTTCTAGATAAGTTTGTCGTCGGTCAAAGGGGAAAGTTGAACACGATGAAGATGAGATAGAAAAGAATGCCATTGTTCAAGTTCTGAGTCAAAAAGGGTTCTTCTCATTTGAACGTTCCAAGTCCAATCCAGTGCCTCCCAAGATCCAAATTCACTAACATAACCGTGCTTGTTGACAGCTAAAGCAAATATTCTCGGAAAGGAGTCTTTGAACACCAAGCCTGGAAACCACTCATCTGTCCAGAACTTTAAAACCTAGCCATTCCCTATTTTGACCTCCATTCCTTCTTTGATGACATGTGCCTGTGGGGTTTGTTTAGAGAGAATGCTGCAAATATTTTTCATAAAGGGGGAGTGTATGTGGTTAGGATTAGGGTTCCACTTAATATCCGCATCCACGAGATCATATTTATTTCAAAGAACCCTTCTCTAATGAGCTTGATTCTCCCGGCTGAATCTCCAAACCCATTTAAGAAGTAATGCAAAATTCCTGTCTCTGAGATTTCCAATACGTAGCCACCCCTGTGTTTTCTTAGTCGAACAACATCCCATCTTACCCAATGGTGCTTCTTGTCATCACTGCTACCCTTCCACAAAAAAGACCTCTGTAATTTCTCAACATAAAAAACAATGGATTTTGGCATGAGGAAAAAAGACATGAGGTAAAGAGGGAGATTTGTGAGGGCTGATTTGATGAGGGTGCATCTCCCTCCAATGGAGAGGAGAGCCTTTCCCTTACTCTTTCCACCATTGGAGCCCAAGTAACTATTCTATTTGGGTTAGCCCTAAGTGGGAAACCAAGATATTTGGCAGGCAAGGTTTCAGATTTTCATTTGATGGTATTAGCCCAAAGCTGAATACTGACATTATCCATGCCAAACCCCAATAAGCTGCTTTTTGAAAAATTGATTTTCAATCCAGAAACAGCTTCGAAGCATCTTAGGATTCTTTTGAGAGTCAATAGCTAATCAAGATTCTTGTTACAGAAAAGAAGAGTATCATGTGTGAATTGCAGATGTGTGATTCTCAATCCACCTTCTTTCAAAGGAACAGCTTCGAATAGATTATGAGTTACTGCCCAAAAAATGAGAACGTTAAGACCTTCTGCAACAATAATAAAAAGGAGAGGTGATAGAAGATCACCCTGCCTTAGTCCCCGCTGAAGGCAAAATTCCTCTGAAGGAGAACCGTTGATTGGCACTGTGGATATCGCAATTTTCTCTTACCTACAACTTTTATTAAAACCTTTTCCAAATTCAAATTCAAAATGAGTTGCCACTTAATTTTTAAAGGAAAATTAAGAAACCATTTTAAGACTAACTGATCTTTTGTGAAACCAAAGATTAACTAGGTCCGAGGATTATGGAATGAGACAGGAAGGAGTCCGACGGACTAAAACACCCTCTCTCATCCTATCTCGCGATAGGCCTCTACTCAACATCCTTTTAATCAAATTAAAAAATCTAAGCATGCCCTCAACTAATACATATGTATATATACATTACAAAAGCATGTCTAAAAGGGTGTAAGATTGCTAAAGATAAAATATCATTCGAAAAACCACATAATTCAAGTAGGTTCTTCATCAACATCCGGATCTGATCTTTCTCGGACGGCGTTTGTATCATTTTAGCTGCTTTTCCCCTCTACCTACTCAGATACTTAGCAAATGATTCCTTATTTCCCTACCTAGTGGTCTCCAAATCTCGGACCGTGACGTCTAAGTCCTGATTGTAATCGTTCTGTACCACAAACGCTTTGATCACTTCTTCCCAGACCCGGGTTTTACTTGGTTCGAGAGTGAGGTACCATGATAAAGCAACTCTAGTTAAAGTCTGCTGAAATAAGACAGCCATCATGGTAGTGCTAAGCCCACTCGGGTAGAAAGCCCCAATACACATTGTCACGTGACTGTGAGGATTCTCTGTCCCATCAAATCTGTATCCGGCAGGCAGTGTTTCACGAACCCCATCGCACAGTAAGTATCGACCCCCTGAGCCTTGCGCATTATCCTTTCCAGCTTCTCTATCTTTTCGGTCATTATCCTCTCCTTCTCCCTTTCTAACCTTTCTCTTTGTACTCTGGGCCTCGGCCCTTGGCATCTCTGGCTCTTCATACCAACCTTCTTCCTTAATTAGTGGATCAATGTTTGGTGGGTTCACAACTGGCGGCAGACGTGCTATCGCTTCTATCATGACCATCATTCGGTTCACATTCTCAGCCTATTGCCTCATTTACTTTGCTTGCTATTCTACCAATGTCCTTAACTCTGATACTTCCCCATCGTTCCTTTCATCTGCCATTTCTCTGTCTTCTTCTCTTCTTACTAACCTTGCAGTGGGACCTCTAAACTAAATCGTGCCCGAACTGGATGCTATATTTACCCTACAAAAGGAAATATTTTTCAAAAGATTTTCCGTTTTCTTTATTTTATCAAAATCTCTTATTGTATATTTTTTGGAAGACTTTTGGTGAGATGAAATGGTTCATATGTCACACGGATGCAATGCATGTGTGCGTGTGTGCCTATTTTATATGAAAAAGAAAGGAAAATTCTAATCCTAGCAAGTAGACACATAAGCATATATATATATATATATATAAATCCTTTATTCATGTCAAATGTGCTGATTTCTCCTTTCATTGCGATCTTCACTACCCTCTCAAAGGTTGGATATTAAAAAATTTCGAAATTCATGATGAGATCTTTCAAAAACGATTCTCAAGGATTTTGAATCTTTTATTTAAATGATGAGGGTGTGAAAATATTTCTTAGTAAAGATGATTGGATTGAAATTTTCATTTGAAGAACATTTCTTCCAAAAACAATTCCTAAAATTTTTGATTTTTTTTCCTTAGGAGATGATCATGTGAAAGTATACCTTAACAGAGGTTAGTTTGGAGCTTTAATAAAAAAAAAAGTGAACTCCAAAGATTTTTGAAAAAGCGATTGAAAACTTTGGCAAAAATCCGTTTGCTTTCATATATGGATTTAAAATTCTTTGGTTAGAAGGATCACATGATCGGATTATCACCGTACTTTTCATAAATTTGGATACATACAAGGTCAATGATGCTTAGCTAAACATGATATAAGAGATGTAACCTAATAATAAAAATTTGGCATGTTTTCAAATGTCATAGGACATGAAGAGGAATTGCTCAAAAGTGATTAAGAGGTTACACATCTTTCATCAAGTATCGTCAGCATCTCAAGTAACCCCTTCCGGGCATACAAAACTCCCTAGCACATAAATCCTAATCAAGAATTATTTTTCTAAAATTGAAAGATTCGATGAAAACTATTATTCAAAGGCCGGGTTTTGGTTAAATAAGGGACCCTTGACACACACCCGATAGGATGCATTATATACCAACACATGGTACGAGATCAAGGGTGATCACACAGTCCCATGATGGCTTGACCGACCGGGTTGCCCCGAGCCTCCAAGGTCATAGTTCCGTGCAATCGACTGGCAAGACATGCAAGTGCAATGCAACGGGCACACAAAAATTAACTAATTCGACTAAAAGGATGCTTTCAAGTCTAACTCTCGAGTGAACCCAAAATTAGAAATTCTGGTCTGCGAAACCAGAGATTCTGGGTTCGATCCCCAGTAGAGTCGCCAGATTATGGATATCGCAATTTTATCATACCCACAGCTTTTATTTAAAACCTTTTCCAAATTTAAATTCAAAACGAGTCTGTAGACACCCCAATTTTGACCAAACGTCGAATTTAGGAGAGTGTCACCTCCATGTCCGATGATGATAAGGACCGAAAGTTTCGAAGTATTCCAAGCTCTTCAGAAAGTTCTCTAAACGCGGTAAAACTTCACAGAAGGAGGAAAATACCAGGTATTTAGGAGAATTCAGGTATAAAACACAATTTTCGGAAAAGATCTTCAAAAATCAATTGCTTTGAGGAAAGGAAGACCTAAAAAAGGAAGTTCAACAAAAAACAACACACGGCAGACTACCGCGGCACTCACTGAGTGTCGCGCGACAGTCAGCGAATGCCGCACGACATTCCGTAAGTGCCGCCGACATTTTCTGACTGCCGTTTACTTTTAAAGTCCGTATTTTGTGGTACAATACGTATGTGTATGCGGATAAAAGCAAAAAACTGATAAAGTAAGACTGACAAAAATGCGGCAAATAATAAATCTCCACGGCATTGGCTGAGTGCCGTGCGGCATTCACGGAGTGCCACCGCGGCGTTCACGGAGTGCCGCCGCGGTATTCACGTAGTGCCGCGAGAGATTTTTGACTGCCGCCCTGGGCAGCAGTCTGTCTAATTTTAGGAAGTACGAATTGTACCACCAAATGGGATGTTTACACCTGTCTTTTACTCCGAAAATGCTTGGTAATTTTGCCTATAAAACAAGAACAATATACACAACAAATTAGAGAGACAAAAGGGGGAAAGATACAAGAGGTGAGATACAAGAACACACAAGAGATACAAGAGAAAAAATTACTACCACTCCACCAACATATTTTTTGGAGAGAAAAGAGAAGAGAGTTTAGAGAATTAGGAAGGAGAGTTTGGAAAATCTTCAAAGGAGAGAAACTTTAAGGATAGTTGGAGGTGATCCTCTAACCATAAGTTGTTTTATTTGCATTCTTTCTTTTGAATCCTCAAACTATTTTGTTTTCTTTGCTTCATTTCTTTTATTGTTCACACTTCCTTCTTAAGACTCTTGGAGATCCTCAATATCTCTCTTGAAATCCCTTGAATATGATCTTTTGAATCCCATGTAAGCTTATGCTTCACATGGAAGTCAAAGTTTGATCATCATTTTATTTTATAAGCAAATAGATGGATCCAAGTCCATACTCATGACTTAGGTCCTCTAAACTTGATGTCTTGGGGAATCCTTTCCATATTCTTTTAAGACTCATGAGTTTTAGTCATGTCTTGATCTCCAATGACCATCAAATGGTAGGAGAAGTGATTTGGTTTAAACCCAACTTCATGGTTTAATAGTTGGAGTTACCAAATAAAAGTTGAACTTGACAAATGAAAACAGTGAGTTCACAAACTATTTTTGATCAAAGATTTTTAGTTCGAAATCTAACTGTTGAAATCGAGTGAAACCAACGGGAAAGTGTCAATAACTCAAATTTCTACCACTGCAATTTTTGTTTTAAGAAAATTTCTAGTTTAAAATGGTTTGGTCATGGGTTTTGTGAGTTAACCATAATCTGTTCAGAGTTTCAGAATACTTTCAGAACAGTAAAACATTTTTGAAATTAGTATATTAGAACCCTAATAAAGCATTTGTGACCCAAAATATTTTTTCTATGAGGTTTAATGTGTTAGAAAGATACCCTAAAAAGAATGAAGCATTTCGGATTATTTTACTATTGTTAAAAAATCAAACAAAATCTATGGACAGAGAGTTGTACATCTCTGAGTGATGTCTGGTGTTTGTCTTTTTCTCAGAGATCTAACCGTTGAAACTTTGATTTTCTTTTTGATTTGGAAACTAGACTCACAGAGGTATCTTGTGTCCAAAAATCATCAAGATCAAACCATGGGAACCATGTTATTTATTTTCTTAAAGTTCTGGTCTGCTCTCTGTAATTTTCAGAATTCTTATGACACATTTTGACTAACTTTGTAAATAATGGTCCAAATGATTCTCCTATGACTTAGGGCTTAAACCATGTTTCAATAATGATTAGTTGAGCTTGAATTCAAAGCTTAAGAGTATTTCATAGTTTATTCTTGTCCATGTACATATTCATTCATATGGTTTGGCACTTGTAATTAGGACTTATTTACTTTATATTCAATTACATTTGATAGATTTAAGCTAGAAATTCAAGATTGTTATTTCTAACTTCACCTCTTGTATATCATGTACACTAACCTCTGTTTTGTAGCGCTATTGAGGTACGATTTCTCAACCCCTCTCTAGTTTATTGAATTCTTTGATTTTATTTGATTTTCGACCTCATGTGCGACACCTTAGAATTAAGATTTGCCTTATGTGTATATGTGATTAGAGACCTTTTTTTAGGACTTTCTTTTGTGTGTATGCATTGCACGTTTAATATCGCTGCAGGATCCCGGGTAAGCTCTCTTGTTTCCTATCGCATATCATATTGCTTGCTACTTGACATATGTGGCTTATGAATGATATTTTCGTCATTTGCAATTTTACACCCTTTGGACATGCTTTTGTGATGTATATGTATATTTGTATTAGTTGAGGGCACGCTTAGATTAATAAATTTGATTAAAAGGATATTGAGTAGAGGCCTATCGCAAGATAGGATGAGAGAGGGTGCTTTAGTCCGATGGGCTCCTTTCTCTCTCATTCCATAATCCCCGGACCTAGTTTAATCTTTGGTTTCACAAAAGATCAGTTTCCTTTTGAAATGGTTTCTTAATTTTTCCTTTTAAAAAAATTAAGTGGCGACTCATTTGTTTTTGAATTTGATTTTGAAAAGCTGTGGGTAAGGAAAAATGCGATATTCACAATATGGCGACTCTGCTAGGGATCGAACCTAGAATCTCTGGTTTCGCAGACCAGAATTCTCATTTTGGGTTCACTCGAGGATTAGACTTGAAAGCATCCTTTTAATCGAATTAATTAATCTTTATATGCCTGTTGCATTTCACTTGCATGTCCAGCCAGTCGATTGCACAGAACTATGACCTTGGAGACTCGGGGCAACCCGGTCGGCCAAGTTATCATGGGACTGTGTGATCACCCTTGATCTCGTACCATGATTTGGTATATTAAGCATCCTATCAGATGTGTGTCAAGGGTCCCTTATTTGACCAAAACCCAGCTTTTGCATAGTAGTTTCTATAGAACCTTTCAATCTTAGGAAATTAACTCTTGATTAGGATTATATGCTAGGAAGTTTTGTATGCCCAGAAGGGATTACTTGAGATGATAACGATACTTGCTTGATGAAAGATGTATAATCTTTTAATCACCTTTTAGCAATTTCTCCTCATGTTCCACGACGTTTGGAGAACATGCCGAACCTTGATTATAAGATTATACTTCTTATATCATGTTAGCTAAGCATCATTGACCTTGTATGTATCCAAATTCATGAAAAGTACGGTGATAATCCGATCATGTGATCCTTCTGCCCAAAGAATTTTAAATCCATCTTTAAAAGCAAACAGATTTTTGCCATCTTTATTCCAAAGTTTTTAATCGCTTTTTCAAAAAATCTTTGGAGTTCACTTTTTTGATTAAAACTCCAAATTAATTACCTTTGTTAAGGTACATTTTCACATGATCATTTTCTAAGGAAAAATCCAAAATCTTGGGAATTATTTTTGAAAAAAAATGCTCTTCAAATGAATTTTAAAGGAAAAATTCAATCCAATCATCTTCATTGAGAAATGTTTTCACATCCTCATTTTTTAAATAAAAGATTCTTGAGAATTATTTTTGAAAGATCTCATCGTTCTAAAGAAATGCTTTTCAAATGAATTTTGAAATTTTTCTGAATATCCAACCTTTGAGAGGGTAGATCACAATGAAAGGAGAAGTTGGCACACTTGACATGGGTGAGGATCTTATGTGCTTATGTGTTTACCTGTTAGGATTAGAATTTTCCTTTACTTTGGCATATAGAGTAGGCACACATACACTTGCATTTCATTCGTGTGCCATGTGTGCAGTGCATGCATCAAATCATAAGAGCATGTATATTTTGCAATCGATATCATTACATACGTGTAGCGTACAAACTCACAACATCTTCTTCCCAATTAAGATCAAAGTCCCTTAAAAAAAAAAATATCCCTTACTATTCAATTCTACATGAGGACCTTTTTTTTATCTGTTTTTTTTAAGAAAGAGTGGAACAACCAGAGCCCCTAGTAAGGACACTTCTAATCTTCTTGGGTTTATCTCTCTTACTTAGAGGAGATCATGGACCATCATGTCGAGATAGACCCACCAATGGCCTACAGAGCTTTGGAGGAGAAAGTGAGCAAACTGCAAGTCGTCGTTGAGCAACAAGATTCTAGGGTGAAGCAATTGGAAGGGGTCATGCTTGAGTTCATTCAATTATTGAAAGATCAAATAGGCCCTAATGAGGAAAAGATAGATCAGAGAATAATGGATTGCCTAAAGAAGCACCAACGGGCACCTCTGAACCCACCTGTGCACCGAGGCCCATGTCCAAACCCAACCTATCACCAAAGTCCATACCCAAGCTTAACCATTCACCAAAGCCCACATCCAGGCCCAATCCCAACTAACCAAAGAGCTATTCCAAGTCCACATCTCAACCGAAGAACCAACTCTAGCTCAAAGTCGAATTCAAAATCAAACCAAACCCACAAGCCGAGAATCTTCACCAACCTTGGCATGCCATTATCCATGGCCCTTGGTCACCTTGTCAAGAATGGTCACCTCAGTCCCCTGGACCCAAAGCCACTACCAGATCCCTTACCTCGCAAATGTGACATGTCTTTGTACTGTGCCTACCACCAGACCCCTGGCCATACGACTAACTATTGCATGAAACTCCGTCATGATATCCAAGATCTCATTGAGCATAAAATCATCACTCCTTTGCTGAACCCATCGAGCGTCATCTGGCATGACACACAATCTTTTCAATCACTGCCATCGCTGAATACTCTCAAGGGATTCGTTGCCTCCATGAGTGCGCAACAACCAACTGGCCCCGACTCAATCAGCAGAATCGAAAAAGGCATTGACAATACTCGGTATGAGTCAGAGAAGGGCCATTCGACTGAAAAATGGGCCATAAGGGCAGATGAAGTTCCTAAAAAGATACAGAAGGGGAATGATGAACCTGAGGAAGATGCTAGTGAGGTAATAGTGTTTAAAAATGCTACTGCTGAATCAAATGTGGATGCTCTTGGGGACCCAATAAATTGAAAATTATCTGTGACACTCCAATTGAGACCAAGTCAAGTCTGGTAGTCGAGTTATGTTAGGTTGAAGTCAAATGCCAAGTCCAGTCAAGTCTTCTGGTCAGTCTGTTATCAAGCTTGTTTGCAAATCTTTGTCGAGTTTATCGAGTCGAGTGATGTAATTGTCACGCCCCGACGTAGCATAAATAAGGAAAGCGTTTAATTTCCTTTATGGACCCGTAGGTCGCGACAGTTTGAAGGATCGATTCCGTCCCAAACGTCGAACAACATAAAATCAGAGTAAAGCAATCAAGACTTACAAAAACTTTCTAACTTATTACATCTTATGAACCGGGGTCAACTAAGGCACAGACCGCCTTGAAAATAAAATAATAACTTAGAGTCTGTTACAGTCATACTTATAAAACAAAATAGTTCATAACTTAAAACAGATAAACTTAAAGCATATAATAAACAGTTTCTTTATTCCAGATGCAGCCATTCTCGATTAGTATAATCGTATGATTCCTCCTGATTGTAACCTGAAAAGCCTGAACACGAATGTCCAGGACGCATCAACGTCGTCAGCTTCAAGAAGCTGGTGAGTATTAAAAACATGACTTTAAATGTAAAACATACCCATTTACCTTTTTCCATTATTAAATTACAGAGAGAATTCACTTTATAAAACAACAAGGAATATAATAAAAGTTGTTCATTCATAAATACAGATACTCGTGAAATGAGACAATGCACCACACTCCTCTTGCTGACTCTTTTCTCTCGACAGCCACAACAACCCACTATCCTACTCCTGGTATCTTTGAAACACTCAGATAGCCACACTTTAGCAACGGGGCGCCAGGGAGTGTCCAGTTTGCCTCACACTTTGGTCCGGGGTACCAGGGAGTGTCCAATGCCTCACACTTTGAATACCCTAACCGCCATGCAAATACCGGGGCAACCCCTCACACAGTATCCAGACTTGAGTTATCAGGGAGTGTCCGTAGGCCACACTTTAGCACTTCCATGGGTGCCAGGGAATGTCCGAGTTCGGCTTCACACACTTTAACGCTTCCATGGGCGTCAGGGAGTGTCCTTATTTGCCACCGTCGCATTTCAAAGATACCCTCTTCCACATTTTCAACCACAACCACAACCACAACCACAACCACGACCACAACCACAACCACAACCACAAACTCATACTCAACCACAACCACAACCACAAACACAAACTCATACCCTTTCCACACTACCATTACTCTTTTCCACACAGACTGACACCCATATGCATGTACCACTGACCCACATGAATGGTATGCACTTAAACAAAATGCAGAATTAAGGAATAACACGCGTACGGGAATTAATGAGTCATACTACAACGTTTTAATCACTTAAACATAACCAAATAGAGTTCTGATCAACTAAATATTCCAACCAGAACCTTAACAGTACTAAAAAGTTGAACAAAACAGACCTTAAACACAAAACAGACAAAAACAGAAACTGCTCAACCTCGCGCGCGCGGGCCGCTCGCGCGAAGGGTCGCTCGCGCGGGCCGCTCGCGCGATAAGTCCAAATTTCCTTTTATTAAAAACTTTTCTGTCTGCCTGAGGAAAGCAAGGTCGCGCGCGCGGATCGCTCGCGCGATGGGGTTCTCGCGCGACCCTCGCTCGCGCGATATGCCTAAATTCCTTTTTATATATATAAACTCTTCTGTCTGCCTGAGGGAGCATATCTCGCGCGCGCGGGTCGCTCGCGCGAGGGGTCGCTCGCGCGGGCCGCTCGCGCGATTCTCGCGCGCGCGATCGTGGCGCGAGATGAAGCTGAGGCTTCGTCTTCTTCCCCCAGACTTCTCTGTTTCAGCAAAACAGGGGTCTTTTTGACCCATTTCAATTCTGTAAGCATATATGCCCTATTATATATGGATTTCTTTGTTTTTCAACAAGGATTCCAAATATGAAATCAATTTTACAAGATTCAATCTATAGCTCCCAAATTTTATGAGTTTTCAAAAGATGTCAAAACTTCATTTTTAATATACTTTTCCATATGAACAAATTAGACTTTAAAACTTTGGGTATAACATATATGATGTGTAATCTATCATAATCATCTCCGAAAACAAGTTTTGGTTAAGTTTGAGAAATCTTGATTTTCAAGCCATGGAGTTCATACGTAAATCAACCATGGTGTTTTTACAAAATTAAACAAACACACAATAAATAGGCATGTAATTACATTCTTAGTGAGTTAGTAATACTCACTGAGATTAGAGATGGAAGTGTATGTTGAGAAAGATGAAGAATTAAGCAATCCCAAGTGATTCCTAGCTATGGTGGTTGAGCTCCTCTCTCTCTAAAATTCTGAAATTAACTCTCAAGCTCTCTCTCTCTGAATGTTTTGTGTGCAGAAACTGTAATGGGAGAGTGTAGAGGATGTATATGTAGAATAACAAGTTGGAGAACTTGGGCTCCAAGTTCTTTGATGTTTACTCAACAATTGATTTGTTTTCCTAATTAACTAAAGGCTACATATACACTGATATACATACGTATATGCACAAATGTATAACCCACAGATTCTCCAAGAGACAAGCTAGATATGTAGGGGGTCAAGTTGAGTTGTTTGGCAATTTGGCTTATGGCACAACATTTGCACATATAAGTTGTATGTTCCCAAACAAGGCACAAGGCAATCATTACTTGCCATAATTGGAAATAAAGCAAATGTCCAAATCGGTCACTTCCAAAATCTGTGGAAGTTCACACAGCAGGGACAGTTTTGAACATAAACTGGTATTTTCGGGGCGCGGTGGTCACCACAAAAATACAGGAATTCCATTTTAACGTAAGAATTGATTTTCTGGTTTTATAAAAATACTGATTGAGTCAATAGAAGTTATTTTCACCGTTTTGAAATACAGATTTTGAAATCCACACAGGTATCACTAACTTTGTAAAAATTGCAGTTTGGCCCCAAATAAAATTTAAATGTGAGTTAGATAAGAAATTAATATTCCAAACATGTGACTGAAAGTAAAATAAAAGCAGACAATGTTAATTGAATTTAAATATGCCAATGCAATTACAAGTAAATTAAATATGGACATGAATTTCAAATTAAATGGAAATGCAGGTTATTACACCCTTCCTCCCTTAAACAGGATTTCGTCCCCGAAATCAAGACTGACTAATCCTGAAATAACTCCGGGTACTTCTTCCTCATCTCAGCTTCAACTTCCCACGAGGCTTCGTTCTCGTCATGGTGATTCCACTGAACCTTCACCGACGGAATGTTTTTATTCCTCAGCTTCTTGATACTCTGATCCAAAATCTTCACAGGACTCTCCTTGTAATAAACGTTATGACTTGTCTCAATGTCGTCATAACTAACAACATGTGAGGGGTCTCGTATGTATTTCCTCAACATACTCACGTGAAACACGTTGTGAACCCCAGACATCTTCGGTGGTAGCGCCAGTCGATAAGCTACTTTCCCGACACGTTCCAAAATCTCGAACGGTCCGATAAAACGCGGAGCTAACTTCCCTCTCTTGAGACCAAAACGTACTACTCCTCGGGTTGGTGAAACCTTGAGAAGCACGTGATCCCCAACACTAAACTCCAAATCCTACCGGCGTCGATCAGCATAACTCTTATACCGGCTCTGAGCGGTTCTCATCATTTCCTTGACCAAAGTAATCTTCTCGTTGGTTTCTCTAACCAAGTCTGGTCCCAACAACTCTGTATCTCCAACTTCTGCCCAACACAACGGAGAACGACATGGTCGTCCGTACAATGCTTCGAACGGAGCCATCCCGATACTCGCGTGATAACTATTGTTATAGGCAAATTCAACCAACGGCAAGTGTGTCTCCCAAGATTCTTCAATATCGATCACACAAGCCCTAAGCATATCTTCCATGATCTGATTAACACGCTCAGTTTGTCCATCTGTCTGAGGGTGAAAAGCAGTGCTCATCTTGAGCGAGGTTCCCATAGCTTCTTGCAGACTTTCCCAAAATCCAGAAGTAAAACGTGCGTCACGGTCTGACACAATTGACACAGGTGCACCGTGAAGTCGCACAACTTGTTGTATGTACATCCGGCTCATCTTCTCTACCGGGTATGTCATACTATAAGCAATGAAATGAGCCGACTTCGTCAATCGATCCACGATTACCCAAATAGCGTCATCATTCTGCTGCGATCGAGGTAATCCTACTACAAAATCCATCGTAATGTGTTCCCACTTCCAACCAGGGATAGGTAGCGGTTGCAACAATCCTGACGGTCTCTGATGTTCAGCTTTGACTTGCTGACACGTCAAACACTTGGATACGAATTCGGCCACGTCTCTCTTCATACCTCCCCACCAGAAATTTCTCTTCAGATCTTTATACATCTTCGTTCCTCCCGGGTGAACTGTATATTTTGACTTATGCGCTTCTTCCAGGATATCCCTCCTAAGCTCTTCATTACCTGGCACACATAATCTATTTCTGCATCGATATCCTCCATCGGCTCCCACCTTCCATTCTGTCGGGTCTTTCTCTGACATCTTCATGAACCATGTCTGAAACTTCTCATCCTCTTTCTGTGCTCCAATAATGCGGTCGATAAGAACAGGCTGTAGGATAAGACATCTGAACAATTGTCCTTCTCCTTCTTCAGCACTCTGTACATCGAACTCCGCCAA
Organism: Hydrangea macrophylla; assembly: GCA_033977485.1. NCBI lineage: Eukaryota > Viridiplantae > Streptophyta > Magnoliopsida > Cornales > Hydrangeaceae > Hydrangea > Hydrangea macrophylla. Next base: position 6,202,452 of record CM066996.1, on the reverse strand, counting down.
GGTCTCCAACGCTCGCCATTCTCTAACCATCAAAGAGACGATCGTCTCACGAGTCTGTCGACTCAACGCATCAGCGACCACATTGGCTTTACCCGGGTGGTATTCTAACGTGAAGTCATAATCTTTGATCAGCTCCATCCATCTGCGCTGCCTCATGTTCAACTCTTTCTGTGTGAACAAATACTTCAGGCTCTTGTGATCGGAGAACAAATCAAACTTCTCACCATAGAGATAGTGTCTCCAAATCTTGAGTGCAAATACTACTGCCGCCAACTCCAAATCATGAATGGGATAGTTCAACTCATTCAGCTTCAGCTGTCTAGATCCATAGGCTATAACTCTGCCATCTTGCATAAGTACACACCCTAACCCTTGATATGATGCGTCACTAAAGATAGTGAACTTCTCATCAGGCTTGGGTATTGCTAGTACCGGTGCGGTAGTGAGTCTCTCTTTCGACTCTAGAAAGGCTCGCTCATGCTTCTCTGTCCATTCGAACTTCAAATTCTTCTTCGTCAACCCAGTTAAAGGTGCTGCTATTTTTGAGAATCCCTCCACGAATCTCCTGTAATAGCCTGCGAGTCCAAGAAAACTCCGAACTTCTGTAGGGTTGCTTGGCCTAACCCAGTTTGATACAGCATCGGTCTTGGACGAATCCACAGAAATTCCTTGAGATGACACCTTGTGTCCCAAAAATTTCACTTCTTGTAACCAAAACTCACACTTACTGAACTTGGCATACAAGTGGTGGTCCTTAAGCGTCTGCATCGCAATCCTAAGATGTTGCTCGTGTTCTTCTCCTGACTTAGAATAGATCAAAATATCATCAATAAAGACGATGACAAACTGATCTAAATAAGGCTTGAACACTCTGTTCATCAAATCCATAAACACTGCCGGGGCGTTCGTCATTCCAAACGGCATTACCAGAAATTCATAATGACCATATCGGGTTCTGAAAGCAGTCTTAGGTATGTCTTCCTTTCGTACCCTCAACTGATGATATCCCGACCTTAGGTCTATCTTGGAAAATGTCGTAGCTCCTTGAAGTTGATCAAACAAATCGTCAATCCGAGGCAGGGGATACTTGTTCTTGATAGTCACGCGGTTCAATTCTCTGTAGTCGATACACAATCTGAGTGTACCGTCCTTCTTCTTCACGAATAACACCGGTGCTCCCCAAGGAGATGTACTTGGACGTACAAAACCTAGGTTCTCGAGCTCTTGAACTTGTTCCTTCAATTCCAGCAGTTCGGTAGGGGCCATTCTGTAAGGAACCTTGGTGATTGGTACGGTACCCGGTATAAGCTCAATGCAGAACTCTATACTTCTCTCGGGCGGCAGACCAGAAACGTCTTCAAACACTTCTTCGAAGTCCTTGACTACAGGTATAGATGACGCTGTCACCTCTGTACTGACGACTTCGATGTTGGCTAAGCATCTCGTGAGAAACATATCTCCCGTAGGGTTACATTGAAAATCAAAGGGTTGATTCTCATAGTCGGGGAATGTAATTCTCTTCCTCGCACAATCCAACTTCACTTGATTCTGAGAGAGCCAATCCATTCCTAGGATTATGTCAAACTCCTTCATTGATAGGACAATCAACCTAGCAGGGATTTCACGGTCTCCTAACCGTAAGGGGAAATCCTTGCATACGTGTCCTAATCTGACTGCAGCTCCTAGTGGCGAAGTAGCCTTCAAAGCTTTCTCCAAACGATGAGGTAAAATACCCAAGGGTAGCTAACCTCCTCTTGTCCATCTCATTGAACTGAACAACGTCGAACATGCGGTCCATCCTTCTCAACCACTGTTCCGCTTTCCAGGGCTCCGCGGTACCCGCAAACTGCACGGAATCTCTCCAGCAGCTAATCTCCAGTTTGGCGGTCTCGTTGGTTTTCATTCGCATTACTAACCCTCTTGAGACGTTTGACGAAGGCTTCAAACATTTCTGTGGAACCGGCAGCCAAAGGTGCCTCCTTATTTAAATTGCTGTTCCTCCTTGGTCTCCCAGCCATTCTTAATGCATGATAATGATAAAAACATGATGATCATGCATGAAGCAGTAACATAAAGTAGTTTAAACAATGACGACATCCAGAAAGAGTAAATATCACTATATCACATACTCGTATAATATCATAAGCATATAATAAAATCCAAATAAGCAACATATATCAAGTACACATAATACACCAAACACGCAGTCGAACTAGGGCTATCTAATAGCAAGGAGGTCGTATTCTTATTCTTGTTCTCCATACTCTAGGCTGTGGGCCATGCTGACTGTTCCGAGATTTGACTCAGGAGGTTCGTCAGTGCCTAAGCTATTTATGAGGGCTATGGTATGTCTTAACTCCTTAGAAGCTCGGCTACTATCTGTCTGTAGGGGCATCATAAGTTACGACCATCTCGGCTAATTCTAAATGGATACGTCTGAAGATATATGGAGACTGCTATCATTCTTTGTCGATGTGACAAGACATTCGTGTAATCGTCTCTATGACGAAACCAATCTAGAATTCAAGTTCTAAACTAAGGACAAACGTTGCTAACCAACTAAAAACTAAAACTTAGTTGTTCGGTAAGCCTAAATTTGGTAAATCAGACTCGACTTAACTTGATTGTATAGCTTAGTAAAAACCTAAAGTTAATCTATATCACTAATCTGTGGCGTGAATAACCGAGCCTGGCTAAACTAGATAACCTGGCTCTGATACCACTAAATCCTGTCACGCCCCGACGTAGCATAAATAAGGAAAGCGTTTAATTTCCTTTATGGACCCGTAGGTCGCGACAGTTTGAAGGATCGATTCCGTCCCAAACGTCGAACAACATAAAATCAGAGTAAAGCAATCAAGACTTACAAAAACTTTCTAACTTATTACATCTTATGAACCGGGGTCAACTAAGGCACAGACCGCCTTGAAAATAAAATAATAACTTAGAGTCTGTTACAGTCATACTTATAAAACAAAATAGTTCATAACTTAAAACAGATAAACTTAAAGCATATAATAAACAGTTTCTTTATTCCAGATGCAGCCATTCTCGATTAGTATAATCGTATGATTCCTCCTGATTGTAACCTGAAAAGCCTGAACACGAATGTCCAGGACGCATCAACGTCGTCAGCTTCAAGAAGCTGGTGAGTATTAAAAACATGACTTTAAATGTAAAACATACCCATTTACCTTTTTCCATTATTAAATTACAGAGAGAATTCACTTTATAAAACAACAAGGAATATAATAAAAGTTGTTCATTCATAAATACAGATACTCGTGAAATGAGACAATGCACCACACTCCTCTTGCTGACTCTTTTCTCTCGACAGCCACAACAACCCACTATCCTACTCCTGGTATCTTTGAAACACTCAGATAGCCACACTTTAGCAACGGGGCGCCAGGGAGTGTCCAGTTTGCCTCACACTTTGGTCCGGGGTACCAGGGAGTGTCCAATGCCTCACACTTTGAATACCCTAACCGCCATGCAAATACCGGGGCAACCCCTCACACAGTATCCAGACTTGAGTTATCAGGGAGTGTCCGTAGGCCACACTTTAGCACTTCCATGGGTGCCAGGGAATGTCCGAGTTCGGCTTCACACACTTTAACGCTTCCATGGGCGTCAGGGAGTGTCCTTATTTGCCACCGTCGCATTTCAAAGATACCCTCTTCCACATTTTCAACCACAACCACAACCACAACCACAACCACGACCACAACCACAACCACAACCACAAACTCATACTCAACCACAACCACAACCACAAACACAAACTCATACCCTTTCCACACTACCATTACTCTTTTCCACACAGACTGACACCCATATGCATGTACCACTGACCCACATGAATGGTATGCACTTAAACAAAATGCAGAATTAAGGAATAACACGCGTACGGGAATTAATGAGTCATACTACAACGTTTTAATCACTTAAACATAACCAAATAGAGTTCTGATCAACTAAATATTCCAACCAGAACCTTAACAGTACTAAAAAGTTGAACAAAACAGACCTTAAACACAAAACAGACAAAAACAGAAACTGCTCAACCTCGCGCGCGCGGGCCGCTCGCGCGAAGGGTCGCTCGCGCGATAAGTCCAAATTTCCTTTTATTAAAAACTTTTCTGTCTGCCTGAGGAAAGCAAGGTCGCGCGCGCGGATCGCTCGCGCGATGGGGTTCTCGCGCGACCCTCGCTCGCGCGATATGCCTAAATTCCTTTTTATATATATAAACTCTTCTGTCTGCCTGAGGGAGCATATCTCGCGCGCGCGGGTCGCTCGCGCGAGGGGTCGCTCGCGCGGGCCGCTCGCGCGATTCTCGCGCGCGCGATCGTGGCGCGAGATGAAGCTGAGGCTTCGTCTTCTTCCCCCAGACTTCTCTGTTTCAGCAAAACAGGGGTCTTTTTGACCCATTTCAATTCTGTAAGCATATATGCCCTATTATATATGGATTTCTTTGTTTTTCAACAAGGATTCCAAATATGAAATCAATTTTACAAGATTCAATCTATAGCTCCCAAATTTTATGAGTTTTCAAAAGATGTCAAAACTTCATTTTTAATATACTTTTCCATATGAACAAATTAGACTTTAAAACTTTGGGTATAACATATATGATGTGTAATCTATCATAATCATCTCCGAAAACAAGTTTTGGTTAAGTTTGAGAAATCTTGATTTTCAAGCCATGGAGTTCATACGTAAATCAACCATGGTGTTTTTACAAAATTAAACAAACACACAATAAATAGGCATGTAATTACATTCTTAGTGAGTTAGTAATACTCACTGAGATTAGAGATGGAAGTGTATGTTGAGAAAGATGAAGAATTAAGCAATCCCAAGTGATTCCTAGCTATGGTGGTTGAGCTCCTCTCTCTCTAAAATTCTGAAATTAACTCTCAAGCTCTCTCTCTCTGAATGTTTTGTGTGCAGAAACTGTAATGGGAGAGTGTAGAGGATGTATATGTAGAATAACAAGTTGGAGAACTTGGGCTCCAAGTTCTTTGATGTTTACTCAACAATTGATTTGTTTTCCTAATTAACTAAAGGCTACATATACACTGATATACATACGTATATGCACAAATGTATAACCCACAGATTCTCCAAGAGACAAGCTAGATATGTAGGGGGTCAAGTTGAGTTGTTTGGCAATTTGGCTTATGGCACAACATTTGCACATATAAGTTGTATGTTCCCAAACAAGGCACAAGGCAATCATTACTTGCCATAATTGGAAATAAAGCAAATGTCCAAATCGGTCACTTCCAAAATCTGTGGAAGTTCACACAGCAGGGACAGTTTTGAACATAAACTAGTATTTTCGGGGCGCGGTGGTCACCACAAAAATACAGGAATTCCATTTTAACGTAAGAATTGATTTTCTGGTTTTATAAAAATACTGATTGAGTCAATAGAAGTTATTTTCACCGTTTTGAAATACAGATTTTGAAATCCACACAGGTATCACTAACTTTGTAAAAATTGCAGTTTGGCCCCAAATAAAATTTAAATGTGAGTTAGATAAGAAATTAATATTCTAAACATGTGACTGAAAGTAAAATAAAAGCAGACAATGTTAATTGAATTTAAATATGCCAATGCAATTACAAGTAAATTAAATATGGACATGAATTTCAAATTAAATGGAAATGCAGGTTATTACAGTAATCCTCCTTCCTTGCTTGTTGAATAAAATCTCATTTTTCTTGATTCAGTGTGCTAAGGCGTGAATGTATGGATCATTAAGACCAAAAAAAAAGGAGAAGAAAAAGTCACTTTTTCAAACAACTATGGAAAATACTTTGTTGATAAATCTTTGCATTAAAAAGGATCCCAAGTGATAAAGCAAATTTTGTGTCAAAACCATGGAGGAGTAGAGAATTGATTAACTTTACTTTAAGAATCTAAAGACGCTCTTGCTCAATCTTGAAAAGATGAACTTGGAACTTGAAGCTTGCTCACCATCCCCTTTTCTCAAATACTAAGCCTAAAAGATGAGCCCAACCAGTCTAAAGCCATAAACTTGGTCATTGATGGTAGCCAGACATTTTAAATGAACTTCTTCTTCAAAAAAAATAAAAATAAAAATAATAATAATAAAAGAAAATGAAGAAAAGAAAAAGAAAAGAGAAAAAGAAAGAGCTCGCTAGGATGAAAACCCGGAAGGGCGCTTAGGCAAAAGTTAGAGCACAAATAAGATGCGTGTTGATCTCAAAAATCCTAATCCTAGCCAGTCAAAATCATGGAAGAGAAAAGAAAGGAAAGAGAAAAGAAAAGGCAGAGAATAGATAAGATTGTGAATTCTTGAGCACTTCAAAGTAGATCATTGGCACATGAACTACCTCAAGACTTTGAGTTGTTCTAAACAAAGAAAAGAGATTGGAAATAGAAAAGAGGGACTTATCAGCTTCAAAATTTTCTCAAACACTACGTGAGCCTAAAACAATACAGAGATGTCTTTAAAAAAAAAAAAAGACTTGAAGGGCTGATGTTACTTTGTGAATATGATAGATGAGAGTTGTAAAGATTAACTGGCTAGTGAAAAGGTTAAAGAATCAACCGTCAAATAAAAAAAAAAAAGAAAGAAAAGAAAAGAGAATAGAATAAAGGAAAAAGTAGTTCATCATGCTACACAAGGGCTACCACAAGTGACATGCACTCCCTAGACCCAAATGGCAACATGGCTCGAAAAGCCCACCAATTCTTGAAGCCTAATTCTTTCAAGACCTCCAGAGTTGATGAACTACGCTTTGACCTAATTCCCACTTGGGGATACGTAGGCAACCTGCTCGGTTCGGTCATCACCCCATCGTCTCATGCTATCTTTTTTTTCGGGCCTTGGCCGAACTACTTTGGACCTGATTCCCGCTCGGGGATAAGTAGGCGAACCTCCCAAGGTTCTCGATCCATAGCCATCCCTGAACTGTAAGCAGCACCCTTTTGCGCCTTTGGTTTCCTTCCTTCAGACTAGGGGCAAATTTACGTTTGCCTAAAGCTGCATATATATCACCAAACTAGGGGCAAACTTCCTTTGCTGAAAATCCCTTTTATCATAGAAGCAAGCCCCTAAGTCTCTTTCAAACTAGGGGCAAACTTTGTTTGCCAAAATCCCTCGATGCTAGAGGCAAGTTCTCAAGTAATTGAGTTTGTTTTGAAAGGATTGAAATAGAGTGCCTTTCATTCTATAAGCTAAAGCACTAATTTGAAGCACATTCTAGATGGGCAAAGAATTCGCTAATTTAAAAAGAGGAGGTTTTCAAAGTTTAGATTTATCAACAAAGCACTACCATTTGTAAGATGATGAATAAATGAAAGGTGAGATGATACATTATTCACAATAAAAGCACATTGATTCATAATGAATGAAGAGTTTGAGTCAGTCATTTTGAGTAACTAGCTTTGTCAGGTTTGTCCTCCTTTGATGAGTCAATAAATGGTCTCAAATGTGTGGGTTTAAGATGATGAATAAAGATTTGAAAAGTCTTCATGAGCATCCCAAAGAGCAGTACAAGCAGAGGTTTCGAACACTATCATAGCATAAAATGGCGATATAAGAAGAGTCCAAAATTAGGGGCAAAGGTGACTTCCCTCTTTTGACAGAATCGATGTGTTTCTTCCAAAGGACCGCGAATGCAGAAAATCATTCTTTATATCAGCTCCGTTCAAATTCTTTGAGTCTTGCTTAGAAAATAAATTGAATTGAGTCTGATCGACTCCTGATCTTAGAAAATGAAATTGAATTGAGTTTGATTGACTCCTAATAAGTGGAATTCGAACTTGATTTGAATCAAAATGACTTCGGATTTGGTAAAACTGAATTTGTTTGAGTCTGACTGACTCCTGATATGAAAAGTGAAGCAAATGGAGTCTGATTAACTCCTGATTTTGAAAAAGTTAAATTGATTTGAGTCTGATTGACTCCCAATTTAAGAAATTGTACTGAACTGAACTGATTTGAGTCCGATTGACTCTCAATTTTTTAATTAAATTGCAACATAAGTTTTTGTGAGGTTGTTGATCTCTGCTATTGTAACATAAGTCCCCAAAAGGGCTGTTGATTGTCGCTTTTACAACATAATTCCTTGAAAGGCTGTTGACCATCGTTCTTGCTTGTAAGCCTCTGAGTGGCTATTGACCAATATCTTACCCTGTTGTTTAGTGCTTCTCTAACCATTAGTCCTCAATGGCAGCTTCTCTTCACCTTGCATTTGTCCCCAATGGCAGCATCGTCGATGTTAGTCCTCAATGGCAACCTTGCATTAGTCCTCAATGGCAGCATTATATGTGTTAGTCCTCAATGGCAGCATCATTTGTGTTAGTCCTCAATGATAACCTTGCATTAGTCCTCAATAGGATCATTATATGTGTTAGTCCTCAATGGCAGCATCATTTGTGTTAGGCCTCAATGGCAACCCTCATTAGTCCTCAATGGCAATTTCTGTTAGTCCTCGAAAGCAATCCCCGTTAATCCTCAATGAAGATCTCTATTAGGCCTCAATGGCAGCATCATTTGCGTTAGTACTCAATGGCAATCTCTTTTAGGCCTCAATGGCAATCCTTGTCACTCATCAATGGCAATCTTTTTGAACTTGCGTTAGTCCTCGATGGCAGCATCTTTTTGGTCGATATTAGTCCTCAATGGCAATCTTTATTGAAGTCTTCTAGATTGAGGCAAACCCCTGCTGAAGTCCTCTAGGTTGAGGCAAATCCGTTGGAGTCTTCTAGATTAAGGCGAATCCTTGTTGAAGTCATTTATGTTGAGGCAATTCATATCGGCATAGAATGCGTTCATATCACCAGAAAGAACATGATCGTGAGTCTTTGCATCTATATAGCATGAAATTGCAGCTCAATCGATCAGATGATTTTTTGGAAGACACCGGGGTATAAGGCGCGTAGCGCATCTCAGTCTTTCAGCATAGTTCCTGATTTGACACCGGAGTATAAGGCGCGTAGCGCATCTCAGTCGATCAGATGATTTTTGGAAGACACTGGGGTATAAGGCGCGTAGCGCATCTCAGTCTTTCAGCGTGGCTCCTGATTTGACACCGGAGTATAAGGCGCGTAGCGCATCTCAGTCGATCAGATGATTTTTGGAAGACACCGGGGTATAAGGCGCGTATCGCATCTCAGTCTTTCAGCGTGGTTCCTGATTTGACACCGGAGTATAAGGCGCGTAGCGCATCTCAGTCGATCAGATGATTTTTGGAAGACACCGGGGTATAAGGCGCGTAGCGTATCTCAGTCTTTCAGCGTGGTTCCTGATTTGACACCGGAGTATAAGGCGCGTAGCGCATCTCAGTCGATCAGATGATTTTTGGAAGACACTGGGGTATAAGACGCGTAGAGCATCTCAGTCTTTCAGCGTGGTTCCTGATTTGACACCGGAGTATAAGGCGCGTAGCGCATCTCAGTCGATCAGGTGATTTTTGGAAGACACCGGGGTATAAGACGCGTAGCGCATCTCAGTCTTTCAGCGTGGTTCCTGATTTGACACCGGAGTATAAGGCGCGTAGCGCATCTCAGCCGATCAGATGATTTTTGGAAGACACCGGGGTGTAGGGCGCGTAGCGCATCTCAGTCTTTCAGCGTGGTACCTGGTTTGACACCGGAGTATAAGGCGCGTAGCGCATCTCAGTCGATCAAGTGATTTTTGGAAGACACCGGAGTATAAGGCGCGTAGCGCATCTCAGTCGATTAGAATGTCAGAGAATTAAACATAGTAAGCGCATCTATGACGGTCATGACTTTCCCAGAATGGAATGACATCATAAGTAGAATGGCATAGGTTGCATTTTGGTACTAAGAAAGAACAATATGTTGCTGAGACATTAGATGGAGCATAAGATTGCTTGAGCACGTACATCACGATAAGATAGGTGCATTCATCCGTGTGACTATTTGCGCTTGTGTGTGTTCGACCCCGTACCTGAACTACACTTTGGTCTGATTTCTGATGGGGTACGTAGGCAGCTCGTCATGGAGCACGACCAATTAGAATTCCGTTGCGCACCCGTTTTTGCAACGCGTTTTGTTTTTACCTAAATTCGACAGTCTGGTCAAAGACTTGTCTTCACACAGGCTTTGACATTCACTCGTGGGACGCGTTGCCCCACAAGCTCTGTCAAAGAGGGGCAAACTGTAGACACCCCAATTTTGACCAAACGTCGAATTTAGGAGAGTGTCACCTCCATGTCCGATGATGATAAGGACCGAAAGATTTGAAGTATTCCAAGCTCTTTAGAAAGTTCTCTAAATGCGGTAAAACTTCACAGAAGGAGGAAAATACCAGGTATTTAGGAGAATTCAAGTAAAAAACACAATTTTTGAAAAAGATCTTCAAAAATCAATTGCTTTGAGAAAAGGAAGACCTAAAAAAGGAAGTTCAACAAAAAACGGCACATGGTAGACTACCGCGACACTCACTGAGTGCCGCGCGGCAGTCAGCGAATGCCGCACGGCATTCCGTAAGTGCCGCCGACATTTTCTGACTGCCGTTTACTTTTAAAGTCCGTATTTTGTGGTACAATACGTATGTGTATGCGGATAAAAATAAAAAAACTGATAAAGTAAGACTGACAAAAATGCGGCAAACAATAAATCTCCACAGCATTGGCTGAGTGCCGCCGCGGCGTTCACGGAGTGCCGCCGCGGCGTTCACGGAGTGCCGCCGCTGCATTCACGTAGTACCGCGAGAGATTTTTGACTGCCGCCCTGGGCAGCAGTCTGTCTAATTTCAGGAAGTACGAATTGTACCACCAAATGGGATGTTTACACCTGTCTTTTACTCCGAAAATGCTTGGTAATTTTGCCTATAAAACAAGAACAATATACACAACAAATTAGAGAGACAAAAGGGGGAAAGATATAAGAGGTGAGATACAAGAACACACAAGAGATACAAGAGAGAAAATTACTACCACTCCACCAACATATTTTTTGGAGAGAAAAGAGAAGAGAGTTTAGAGAATTAGGAAGGAGAGCTTGAAAAATCTTCAAAGGAGAGAAACTTTGAGGATAGTTGGAGGTGATCCTCTAACCATAAGTTGTTTTATTTGCATTCTTTCTTTTGAATCCTCAAACTATTTTGTTTTCTTTGCTTCATTTCTTTTATTGTTCACACTTCCTTCTTGAGACTCTTGGAGATCCTCAATATCTTTCTTGAAATCCCTTGAATATGATCTTTTGAATCCCATGTAAGCTTATGCTTCACATGGAAGTCAAAGTTTGATCATCATTTTATTTTATAAGCAAATAGATGGATCCAAGTCCATACTCATGACTTAGGTCCTCTAAACTTGATGTCTTGGGGAATCCTTTCCATATTCTTTTAAGACTCATGAGTTTTAGTCATGTCCTGATCTCCAATGACCATCAAATGGTAGGAGAAGTGATTTGGTTTAAACCCAACTTCATGGTTTAATAGTTGGAGTTACCAAATAAAAGTTGAACTTGACAAATGAAAACAGTGAGTTCACAAACTGTTTTTGATCAAAGATTTTTAGTTCGAAATCTAACCGTTGAAATCGAGTGAAACCAACGGGAAAGTGTCAATAACTCAAAGTTCTACCACTGTAATTTTTGTTTTAAGGAAATTTCTAGTTTAAAATGGTTTGGTCATGGGTTTTGTGAGTTAACCATAATCTGTCCAGAGTTTCAGAATACTTTCAGAACAGTAAAACGTTTTTGAAATTAGTAAATTAGAACCCTAATAAAGCATTTGTGACCCAAAATATTTTTTCTATGAGGTTTAATGTGTTAGGAAGATACCCTAAAAAGAATGAAGCATTTCGGATTATTTTACTATTGTTAAAAAATCAAACAAAATCTATGGACAGAGAGTTGTGCATCTCTGAGTGATGTCTGGTGTTTGTCCTTTTCCCAGAGATCTAACCGTGGAAACTTTGATTTTCTTTTTGATTTGGAAACTAGACTCACAGAGGCATCTTGTGTCAAAAAATCATCAAGATCAAACCATGGGAACCATGTTATTTATTTTCTTAAAGTTCTGGTCTGCTCTCTGCAATTTTCAGAATTCTTATGACACATTTTGACTAACTTTGTAAATAATGGTCCAAATGATTCTCCTTTGACTTAGGGCTTAAACCATGTTTCAATAATGATTAGTTGAGCTTGAATTCAAAGCTTAAGAGTATTTCATAGTTTATTCTTGTCCATGTACATATTCATTCATATGGTTTGGCACTTGTAATTAGGACTTATTTGCTTTATATTCAATTACATTTGATAGATTTAAGCTAGAAATTCAAGATTGTTATTTCTAACTTCACCTCTTGTATATCATGTACACTAACCTCTGTTTTGTAGCGCTATTGAGGTACGATTTCTCAACCCCTCTCTAGTTTATTGAATTCTTTGATTTTATTTGATTTTCGACCTCATGTGCGACACCTTAGAATTAAGATTTGCCTTATGTGTATATGTGATTAGAGACATTTTTTTAGGACTTTCTTTTGTGTGTATGTATTGCACGTTTAATATCGCTGCAGGATCCCGGGTAAGCTCTCTTGTTCCCTATCGCATATCATATTGCTTGCTACTTGACATATGTGGCTTATGAATGATATTTTCGTCATTTGCAATTTTACACCCTTTGGACATGCTTTTGTGATGTACATGTATATTTGTATTAGTTGAGGGCACGCTTAGATTAATAAATTTGATTAAAAGGATGTTGAGTGAAGGCCTATCGCAAGATAGGATGAGAAAGGGTGTTTTAGTCCGACGGGCTCCTTCCTCTCTCATTCCATAATCCCCGGACCTAGTTTAATCTTTGGTTTCGCAAAAGATCAGTTTCCTTTTGAAATGATTTCTTAATTTTTCCTTTTAAAAAAATTAAGTGGCGACTCATTTGTTTTTGAATTTGATTTTGAAAAGATGTGGGTAAGGAAAAATGCGATATCCACAGAGTCGCCACTTAATTTTTAAAAGAAAAATTAAGAAACCATTTTAAGACTAACTGATCTTTTGTGAAACCAAAGATTAACTAGGTCCGGGGGCTATGGAATGAGAGAGGAAGGAGTCCGACGGAGTAAAACACCCTCTCTCATCCTATCTCGCCATAGGCCTCTACTCAACATCCTTTTAATCAAATTAAAAAATCTAAGCATGCCCTCAACTAATACATATGTATATATACATTACAAAAGCATGTCTAAAAGGGTGTAAGATTGCTAACGATAAAATTTCATTCAAAAAATCACATAATTCAAGTAGCAAGCAAGATGATGTGTAAATAGGAAACTAGGAAACTTACCCGGGATCCAGCCGTAAATGTTTAAACATGTAATGCATACAAAAGAATAAATCCTAATAAAAAGGTTTCTAATCACATATATACACTTAAGGCAAAACTTAATTCTAAGATGTCGTACAAGTAGTCGAAAATCAATAAAATTAATAAATGAATAAACTAGAGATGAGTTTTGAGAAATCATTCCTCGATAGCGCTACAAAACAAACGGTTAGTCCACATGCTTTAAACAAGATACATTTATTGAATTACTAAGTAATAAATCCTAACCTAAGATGAATTCTAATTATAAGTATCAGTCTATATGGATGAATGCATATGGATATATGAATATGAACGAGATAAAGCTATGAACTATTCACTGATTTTGATCATTTAACCTCTGGATTTAAGCTTAACTAATCATTATTATAGCATGGTATAAGCCCTAAGTCAAAAAAAGATCATTTGAACTATTACTTACAAAGTTTGTCAAATTTGTCATAAGGTTCTGAAAATTCCAGTGAGTAGTCCTGAACTTCAAGAAAATAAACGGCATGGTTACTGTGGTTTGATCTTGATGATTTTTAGACACAAAGTGCCTATGTGAGTCTAGTTTTGAACCCAAAAAGAAAATCAACAATTGAACGGTTAGATCTCTGGGAATAAGGAAAAAACTAGACAGTACTCAGTAATATGCAACTCTCCGTCCAGAGTTTTTGTATGATTTTCTAAAAATAGTAAAAAAGTGAGAAACACTTTATTCTTTTTATGAGATCTTCTTAACACATTAAACTTCTTACAAAAAATTATTTGAAGTTAAAAATGTTTGAATAAAGGTCTGATTCACCCATTTCAAAACTGACCTTCTATTCTGGAATTCTGGACAGAATATGGATATTCCATAAAACTCATGATCAAACCAAGTTAACCATGGAATCTCACTAAAACAAAATTTGTAGTGGTAAAACTTTGAGTTATTGATGCTTTCCCGTTGGTTTCACTCGATTCCAACGGTCCGATGTTTAACTAAAAATCCTTGATCAAAAACAGTTTATGAAACCACTGCTTTCGTTGTCAAGTTTATCTTTGTTTGTTAACCCTAACTACTAAACCAAGAAGTTAGGCTTAAACCAAACCACTTCTCCTACCATTTGATGGTCATTGGAGACTAAGGACATTTATACTTGTGGATTTTAATAAAGTATGAAGAGATTTCATAAAACCTCAACACAATGAATATAAGTTTAGACTCAAATTATTCCTCCTACCATTTTATGGTCATTGGAGACTAAGGACACTTAAACTTGTGGATTTTAATGAAGTATGAAGAAACTTCATAAAACCTCAACACAATGAATCTAAACCATGGGTATAAGTTTAGACTCAAATTATTCCTCCTACCATTTGATGGTCATTGGAGACTAAGGACACTTAAACTTGTAGATTTTAATGAAGTATGAAGAAACTTCATAAAGCCTCAAAGTAATGAGTTCAAACAATGGTAAAAGTTCAAACTCATTGACTCAATACACTAATATTAACCTTAATCCCCTCATAAATCATAGGTTTATATGAGTACTAGGGGTTTTTAAAAGATTCAAGTAAGACATTGAAAGTCTTATGAATCTTAAGAAATAAACATAATCAAGGGGAAGGAGACCAAAGTTCTACTTCAAGATTTATTTAAGCTTTAAAACCTAAGCTATTTTGATCCAAACTCATGAAATGAAAGTTCAATCACAATATTGGTGGTGTGTGATGAAATGAGGTAGGAAGAGAGTTTTTGAAAATGTGTAAAGAGCCTAAAAGAATCTAAATATTGTGATTGAACTTACTAAATAAACTAATTACTCTAGAGTTTACCTCTAATTATCCTCAACTCTTTTGTTGTTTTGGGACCTCCCAAATGATGATCAAGCTCTTCTTCTAGCTCCTTCTTCTAATTCTACTTCTCTTTTAATTTAGAAAGTTTTTGAAGGAGAATCAATATTGGAATCCTAACATTCTCTATTTCAAGTTTAGAAAGTTTTTGAAGGAGAATCAATATTGGAATCCTAACATTCTCTATTTCAAGTCAAAGAAAAGATCCCTTGAATAGGATATTCACCTCTCTTATATAGGCAAACTTTGAGAGGGTATTCCAGTAAATTCATAGTAAGAAACCCTAATTTGGATGTCCTTTTAAGGGTACAAGCGTACTATCTCGATCATAGCTGGCAGTCACAAAAACGTAACACTCACTGGAGATAGAAGCGGCACTTGGTGAGTGTTGGAACGACACTTGATGAATGCCACAACGACATTTAATGATTGTCGTGCCGACATTCAGAGAATGCCACAGACAACTCCAGGGATTGCCGCTTTCTATGGAAATCCAATTTTTCATGGCATTTGGTGAAATTCGCAGCATTCACTAAATGCTGTCCGGCACTCCATAGAGTGCCGCAACAGCAGCCCGTGACTGCCGCAACCCTCACCATGTGCTGTTTTATCCTATTTTCCTTTTTCTTCTCTTTTTCTTCTTCTTTTATTTATCTTGAATTGAAAGAGCCTTCGGAAGAGCTTGAATCACCTTTGGAAGTCCTAGATTAGTCGGGCATTTGTCATCATTAGATCTTAGAGGTAATACTCCCCTAAATTCGGCGTTAGGTCAAAATCGGGGAGTCTACAAGAACTGAACAGAATGCTGTTGAAAAATCAGCGTTCATCCATGAGACCCACTTGCTGCCACCAAAGCCGATATATTGGAGAACCGATCTTAGATAATGCCAGTTAATGCTGTCAAAAGCTTTATCAAAATCAACATTGAGCATCAGACCTCCCTCGACACTTTTTTCCAATGAATCCCCCACTTTAGAGGCCATCAACATGCAATCAAGGATCTGTCTGCCTTTGATAAATATAGATTGAGAATCGCTGATGATATAGCCCATAACCCCTCTTAATATGATTGAAAACACCTTTGCCTGAATTGTGTATATGTACCCAATCAGACTAATTGGCCTGAAATCTAAGACTTTGGAGGGGTTGTCACATTTAGGTAAGAGTGCAATGAAGGAGGAGTTAACCTCATGAATTACATCTGGATTGCAATGGAAATCATTCAGGAAGATAAGGAAATCTGCTTTAATAGTGTCCCATTTGGACTTAATAAATTGAAAGCTGAAACCATCTGGCCTTGGTGCCTTGTTCCCATCACATTCTTGTACAACCAATTCAATTTCCCCAATTAAGAAAGGTTTTTCCAACATAGCACTTTACATGACATTAAGGGATTTGAATCCATCCCAATTTAGGGCAAAAAATGGGAAGTCACCTTGCTGAAAATGACTTTTGAAATGAGAGAAAATTGCATGCTTGATGTCTCTGGGGTTCACCAAAATTGAATCCCCATCAAGAAGCCTATGAATGGTATTCTTTCTTTTATGATTAGTAGCTACAACATGAAAGAATGAGGTATTTTTGTCACCCTCTTTAAGCCATTTGACTCTAGATTTTTGTCTAAGATTCGCTTTCTGAACTTTATACGCAGACCAAAGATCAACCGTGAGTTTGAGTTTCTTTTTCCTGTCATCATCAGAAAGTGGTTGTTGTTCTTGCTGTATCTCCATAAGATTAATACTTTTTTCAAGCTCAAAAATTAACCATGAGCTATCCAAGGGTTTATTCCTGAGGTAAGATTTCATGGCTGCCTTTGAGGACAAAAATTTCTGCTTGAGAGTAGTTCCAGCTCTCCTTCCCACAAACAAAGAGGACCACGAGCTATCAATGATGAGATTGATAGAAGCATCCAGTAGCTAGGAATTATAGAACCTAAAGGGAATAGGACCCCAATTGCTGGAAGAGTCAACAAGGACAACTGGATTATGATCCGATAAGCTACGAGGCAAACACCATTGAGAGAGATTTTGAAAACGTCAGGATAACAACGGGGAAATTAAGAATCTGTCCAGTCTGGATTGCGAGGCCACAACTCTATTGTTACTCCAAGTGAATGATCATCCAGAAAGCTGAATATCTATAAGGCCAGCATTAGAGAGAAATTGGTTGAACTCTTGACATCCTCTATGATTGAAGTCCCTACCACCTCTCTCTTGGGGCTTCAAGACTTCATTAAAATCACCTCTAATAAGCCAGAGTCTATGCGAACTTTGAACGAAGTTCTCTAATTCATCCCAAATGAGTTTTCTAGGCCACTCTTCATTCGGAGCATAAATGTTACAAATTGCACAGTCAACACCGAGAGATGTGATTATACCAAAAAGAATGATACATCTCGAAAAAATTTGAAAATCCGAAACTTTAAAGAAGTTATATGACCAAATAGTGATAAGACCCCCTGCCGTACCCACTGCATCCACACTTTTGAAGTTTATAACATCAGCCCCAACTAGTTGCCTAATGAATCTAGCATCAACCCCAGACGATTTAGATTCCTGAACAAACAACATATCTGGTTTTTGTGTTTGGTAAACAAGTTTAACCGCTCTTCTCTTCTCTCTTCTACCTAACCCACGAATATTCCAGGTAATCAGCATCATTCAAAACTACTGATCCCTAGTTCTCAATCAGAGAGCACAAATTACTTGTTTTGGTGACGCTCGAAGTCGGCCCAGTCATGTTATTTAAGCTCTTTGAAGGTGTCTGAGGCTTCGTTCTCTTTGCCTTCACACGTCATACCTAGGGCTTTGCCTAAGTTCCATGTCACCAAAGCCTCCCTAATTATGTCTGCATTCCTCTTAACGAATCCCTCGTCTGAGATAAAGCCCGCCGTAGTTCTAATTCCAGAATCCATGGAATCCAAGTTATGTTGGATCAAAGGTGCTTTTATTCCAGAAATGGATTTGGATTTAGGTTTGGCTTTGTTTTTAAGCTTGTGCATTAAGGCTGAGCTGTGTTTGATTTGTTTTCCCCCTCATCCACAACACAACATAATTTGTCCTAGTGACTTACGTTTGGCCATCCTTCATTTATTTCTTCCCTGAATAATCCTCTCCCATGACCTAGCTAGATCCATAGCTTCTGTCGATAGAGGAGAATTACTCATATCTTCCACGAATACAGTATTTACGCGATTAGTGTTCTGGTTCTCGATGGGGCTTTTTGGAACAATTTGGATAGACCCTTCTTCGGTATCATTCAGAATAAGGGGTGAGGTATTGAGCCTAACAAAGTTGCTTGAACCCACCTCATCGGTGTGGACTTGGCCCAAAAAAATGGGTACACTTAGACATAAATGTTGAGCAGATGCCTTCTTGGAGTGGGTAACCTGCTTCAAATCTAAGGCGGGAGGATTTCAATTTGATTGATGAGACTTCATGACATCAACAGTGCCATCATCATGACCAACCTCTAAGTGAACTGGTTTGTGGACAAAGAAACCAGTAGAGGGATCTTTCGAGACACGAATTTCAAACACACGATTTTCAATTTTGATCTTCACCAGACGATTAATGGGATCCTTAATGGGTGTTAAGACAAGGATTTTGGCTAAATCAAGACTCTTTCTATGTTCAGCCTGCGGGTCCAAATACAAAAATTTCCCACAAATATTCCTAATTAATTGAAAGAAATCCAAGTTCTATGCATGAAGAGGGACACTTTCACACTTGAGCCAGATAAATTCGGCCTGGTATATGTTTGACGCATCCCATGGTTTAATGAATTCAAACCACCTTTCTAACCACAATGAATATTCACCAATAACTTTGTGCATTAAATCAGAATTTGGAAAAGAGATTAAAACCATACCTCTACCCATGGGTGTTATTGTGCAATCAGAAATGCCCTTGTTGATAAATATCTCTTGTAACTCTATAATAATTATTGGCGCATGAAGATACCTCACAGCACTCCTAGCTAGCCACAAATTGTCCTCAGCTTTAACCCTATATTCTAGATTAGCAGTCCCTCCTTCCTTCCTTATCCCAATCCCATATGATTTTGGATGATCATTCGTCTACCCATGTAACACTTGCGCATAGGAGCGAGAGTCTCTCATTGTGCTATTAAACGTATGAGGTGACTTTGAAGCACCCTCAAAATTGGTTCGAGATGGTACACCAGCTATGAATCGCAGGGTATAATCGAACGAGGAAGGTTTAACCACGATCCTTCTACCCCACAACAGATCACCATTACATCTGTGGGCAACATCCAAAGCCTCCTTAGGGTTTGCAAAGCAGACGAAATCGAATTTTCCCCTTTTGCCTTCTCTCTTCTTGTTTGGAATAAATACATCACAAACATCCCCTTCCCTTTGAAAGTACTTTATGAGAACCACATGATCTATTTCACAGTTGAGATTATCCACGAAGAGGGAGAAGAGGTTCTTACGGAGGTCGTCGATATTTTGATTTCGCCTAGCAGAAGCGTAACTGATCCTCTCTCTGTCATTGTTGCTGCATTTATTAGATTGCTGGTTTCTTGAATTGACCTCCATACTAGTAGTTGTTTTCAAATGTTTCTGCCAGAAACCTTAAACCCTCTAGAGCTACTGCAGAATTGGGCCAATATTGCATAAAATATTTTAAGTCAAGCATGAACTCTTGTATAATTCAAAAGCATATATTCCTACACTGAACTGACTAAAGCTATTTATTTTATGAATTACACAAATAATATACATATATAAATATATCATTTAGTAATAGAGTGGTTGTTTCTATTATAACTTATTGATAAAAAATATAACAACTAAATAATGTTTGTAAGTAAGATAACAACGGTGGATTACGTGGTTCGGTGGTTTGATTTTCATAACTCTTGCCTAGCGGTGTAGTGTTTGATTCTTTAGCATGCAATTCTATTGTTGCATTATGCTCAAGGTGGGGTTGGTCTGGATTGGGCTGGGCTAGCCTAGGTGAAGCTTTGATAGGCTGGGCTTATAGAACAAGAACACTACTAACATTTTTTTCCCAAAGGACTTGCACTGGGCTACAGCCCAGCTGAGCCCAGTGCCAGGTCTTCCATTGTAAACGTGCACCCGAATTGGAGGAGAGTTTGAGCTCTCAGAGTTGCTCCAAAAATAGAGAAGAGAATTTTCAAAAACAGTTTTACAAACCCAGATCGGGAGAAAAAAGCATTCTATATTTTGTAGCTAGAAGAAGATATATTTCTTTAACAAAGCTAATACATACATATATATATATATATATATGTATATATATGGTAAATTACTGTAGGCTCCCAACAGTCACTTATTAAAACAATGGATTAAACGTTATAAAACTGTAAACTTCTATGTGCCTTTAGAAGTCCTATAAAATGTGGCCCACTAGCTTTCTATGTTAGTTGGACTCTACAAACTATTTAGCCAATAGAAAATTATCCCAGTTAATATATATAAATATATTATATACATGATATACATTATTAATTGTTGAGAAAACCAATGATTGATCTTTCAACAATTATTAAATGAAGGACTTTTCATATTAAGTAATTATGAAAGTCATTACATATTCCAAGACCGTCATTATGACAGTCATTAAAAAGGCCCTCTTCTTTCCTTTATAAAAGGTACACCTTACCCCTTGAAAGTTAACCTTCAATCAATTATAGAATAAGGGTGTGCATAATTGAGAGACAGAGAGAAGAAGGAGAAGAGTAGAATAAAGTTCAATTTAAGGGGTTCCAATTCCGTCTCTACCAATTTCAATGGAGAATAACGGTATATAAAATTTATATTTAAATTCTTAAGGTGTGTTGTATTCAAGATCTTGGCATGTAAAGTTATTTTTCGCATGATAATTTTATCAATTAAAGTTTAACAATTGGTATTAAAGCTTATGTTTTGAATATATGCATCTTAGAATAAATTATTAAATTATCTTCTCATATGATCTGTTTATCTGTACGTGTGTATAAGTGTATCTATATATAGATATATATATATATATATATGTACACATCGGTACATGCTTGTGTATTAGCCAATTAAGTTTACACCTTTTGGTTTGGTGAAACCATTCATATGAGGAGACTTTACCACGAGCATGTGATTTGAGTAGACCATTTTATGATGAAAAATTTATTAATGCATTGTCAACAAATGATCATGGACATGAATTCATTACAGAGTAATGTTAGATGCACAACAAAATGCACAATCAAATGCACAACCCTGCTTAAAATTATTGGATCTCGTGCTAAAAAAGCTGTACACCCCCCTTTTTTTTTGTCTTTTTCTGTGTACAGACTTTTCAGTACGAAATCCAACAATTTTAAGCAGGGTTGTACATTTGGTTGTGCATTTTGTTGTGCATCTAGCACTACTCTTCATTACACATGATTGTCTACTGTATAAGTACATTACGGGTAAATTGCTAATCAAATTTTTAGAATAAAATTCTCATGTGATTGGTATTGAATATTACATTACCAATCTGATTTAAACTTTTGAGTATAATTGGAGAAACAAATTTGCTTGGTTCGTTTGGGCAGTCGGGTAATTGTTCATTAAGTTGACCATCAAGAATCAAATATTTTATTTGTTTAGAAAATTTACAGTAGATTGTTATAACTTATAAACTAGCTGAGAATTATAGTTTCACATGATTTGGTTAGTTTTAGTTATGAATAAAATATATGTTTAGAGTTATTGCTAATTCTTTGTCATTGAATAGATTTCAATCACATGAAAGAGGACATGAAATAATAATTATTACTATTATTTTATTTGTGATTGAGTAAATAAATGACAAGCAATTAAATAATAACTCAATTTGTACCTAAAACATACATTTTTAAGTTAAATATTTAAATAAGGCCGATTATTATTTTTAATCGGACTCATGAGACCGATCATGAAAATTAGGGAATATTTGATTGGTTTAAAGTTGATCGGACTGATCATCATTTTGGTCGAGCTGACTCAATCGGACTGTCCACCATCTCATCGGGCCACTACCCAAAGTAGGCCCTGCTGCAATATGGCTACATTACGTCACCATCGGGCTCACGCCATTGTTCGCTCAGACTGGCCACCATATAATCGGACTGATGAGTGTATAGGACTATAGCCCAATTACAAGCACTAATTCAATCAGTGTGATCGGACTGTGGAGGCATGGGTAATCTAGTGGGCCCGAGGGTGGCTATCCAGCAAAGGTGTAAAGCTTCAATATCAAATATACTTTAATCGGGCTTCCTGTGATGTCATCGGGCTAAGTCAGTAACCTTGGTTGCTTATTACTCCAATCGGGCAAACATACTGAACAGAGAATGGTGAGCCAAAGTATAAATCTATGTCATTTAAAGTGGGCCCAAGTCATTTGGAGTTGTTGATCTATGTTGTAAAGTCAAGATGTGCAATACACATGGCCGTACACGTTTATTCGGACTGGCCTGTCTTAATCGGGTTGATATCTTGTGCAAACAGATGACTGCCAGCACATGGAAGATATGCACAGCTAATCACATGGTGGGCCTGAGGACAAGTCAAGTCCAATGACTTTGATGCTGACGAAAGCCAAAGCTAACCTTCATTAACTTCCATCGGCCTCAACTAGTTTTACTTTACTAAAGTGCTTGGTTTGGCATGTTATCTAAGTTATCATCACTTTTGGGCCCACATTAGTTTGACTTCCCATTTTAAGAGAAGTTTCCATCGGACTGACATTATTTTCCTTTCTCATTCGGACTGATCAGTGTTTGGGGTCATCAACAGTTTGGTTGCTTTAAGAAAGAGGTGACATAGTTGGTCAATTATGGAAAGTTTCTCAATTCCTACAAATTCTCCCATGTGATATACATTGATAAGGGAAATATATGGTGATCTTATCAATATTTGGAAGCTGATCGGGATTAGGAAAGATAGCATATTTGATATTATCTTTTATGGGAGATAATATTATCATAAATGGATACATATCTTTTTATTTGGAGGGGAAGCAAGTCACACAAGGCCAACAATGGGACCAGATTCAAGATCAATATATATACACTTGTATATATATTGAAGATATGGTAGCTCTTTATCAGATATGGAAGTAAAATATGGTATTTTTACCAGATTAATATTCATTAGAATTCCTACCTAATCTAGAAGACCTCCATGGCCGCTATAAATTAGCAGGCTATCCAAGGTTCAACTGACTCCGCGTCATCTCGATACACCGCATTCAACCGCATTCAAACCGCATTCAACATGCATTCTTAGTTCGTAGGCAAATAAAAAGCATCCTTTTTATTTTCTTATCTTTTCAATTACTTCATGTAATTTTCTTTTCTGCAATTAAATAAAAGTCTATTTTATTTAATTTCTCTTTCATCACTTGTATGGCTTGTGCGCTTCAGTACTGCCATAGGACTTTTGGTGAGGGTACTTTCCTACTCAGCTTACACAGTCGTTTTGTTAAAAGTTTGATTCATTAAGCCTTGTGTATCACTCACACAAGCACTTAGGAAATTAGTTTGCACACACTCGAACCACTATTGGTTCTGGCATGCCTGCGCAAATTACAAGCAAACATTTGGGCATGCCCGGTGGAACAAACCACAAGCAAACATTTTGGCACACCCGGTGGGACCGCCGAGTGATGAGCCATGAAGCATACCGTGAGACATGGCTGCAGTTTTACTGCGACCAGGTTCGTTGCAGGGATGAAAAAATAAGCCTTCTTGAAGGTTTAATTTCTCATCTCAAATACGAAAAGGTGGGACTCCGTTGCGATTCAATCTTCCAAAAGTTTGAATATCCATGGGATTCACAACTGCGTCATCGGCTTAGTCGTGAAATAAGCGGATGTGAGGATGAAATCGCTCAACTAAAAACTGAGATTGACCGATTAGAGACCGATAGACAGTTTTTCAACAAAGAAATTGGTCTCCTTATTGCTTCAAGTGGAGTGGAAGAGCCAACACCTTATTGCAAAAATTTCATATCCATGGAGGATTTTTTTAAACGGTAGCTGGAAGAAAAATTAGCAGTTTTCCAGATTTGGCGCTCGGGGGGCAAGAAGATGAAAAAATAATTGCTAGTGACAGGTTGAAAATTTTTATTTCGGCTAAAGAGCCTCTCACCGATGTTGAAGAAGACGACGAAACACTCGGGGGACAAACGCTAAACGAGCCTCAAAATTCTATTGAGGCCGAAGAAGAAGAGTGTAATAGGCCTAGTGATTCTGATTCGGCCATAGAGCCTCCAAGTGATGAGGAGGACGATGATGAAGACCCCCTTGTTGATGAAGAAATCGGCAATGAAGTGCTCGGGGGGCAAGCTTCGCAGAGATCGATTGAAACTAATTCGGTCCATGAAGCTTTTGAACATATTCCTTTGAGGAAACTCACCCTCAAAGAGTTGTTTAATTTTTTCAGTCTCATAATAGTGACCGATTATTATTTTTATTTTAATCCAATTAATTATTTGGATTGGGTTGATCTACGTCCACGTTGGCTTTGTGGATGCCACCAAAAATTGTCGCTAATTTGGTGGGTCTTGTTGCAACAGTGGTACTACCAAAAGACTGAAAAGGTACTAAAGACCGGACTGAATTAATTAAGTTAATATGCTATTCGGACTGGGGAACTAGACCGAAAGCAAGAAAATAATAATAATGAATCTCAATTCGTGATGCTTTGGAGATCATGACTACACGTTATATATGGTGGTCATATATGGTGTTTAGGTGCTGTAGGATGAATTCATAAAAGTGTCAGAGGTGGGATCCATGTTTTAGTCCATAATTTGTTTTATCATGTAATTCAAATTATGGTGTTCCATGTACTCTCCATGAGCCCGAGGAGCCACAATGGTGATTGAAGCAAGAATTTCAAAAGGTAAGTAACAAATAATGTGCTATAGCTTGTACGTGGGGCCGATTGGTAAAAATCAATGCAATTGGTTGT
The DNA here is from genome assembly GCA_033977485.1 of Hydrangea macrophylla. Taxonomy (NCBI): domain Eukaryota; kingdom Viridiplantae; phylum Streptophyta; class Magnoliopsida; order Cornales; family Hydrangeaceae; genus Hydrangea; species Hydrangea macrophylla. Next base: position 6,177,323 of record CM066996.1, on the reverse strand, counting down.
ATGAACTTGATAAACTGAGCAAGCAATGGTCCGATGCCTATTAAAAGTTTTATAGAAAATCGGTCACTAGCATATGGTCGATGTCAATCTAAGGTAATCGGTTTGGAAAGAACATGGCTATTCAAAATTACATTGATTTCATTTTAAACAGCCAAGGGGGGCAATTGTTTGTACCTAAAAAATACATTTTTAAGTTAAATATTTAAATAAGGCCGATTATGATTTTTAATCGGACTCATGAGACCGATCATGAAAATTAGGGACCATGTGATTGGTTTAAAGTTGATCGGACTGATCATCATTTTGGTCGGGCTGACTCAATCGGACTGTCCACCATCTCATCGGGCCACTACCCAAAGTAGGCCCTGCTGCAATTTGGCTACATTACGTCACCATCGGGCTCACACCATTGTTCGCTCGGACTGGCCACCATATAATCGGACTGATGAGTGTATAGGACTATAGCCCGATTACAAGCACTAATTCAATAAGTGTGATCGGACTGTGGAGGCATGGGTAATCTGGTGGGCCCGAGGGTGGCTATCTAGCAAAGGTGTAAAGCTTCAATATCAAATATACTTTAATCGGGCTTCCTGTGATGTCATCGGGCTAAGTCAGTAACCTTGGTTGCTTATTACTCCAATCGGGCAAACATACTGAACAGAGAATGGTGAGCCAAAGTATAAATCTATGTCATTTAACGTGGGCCCAAGCCATTTGGAGTTGTTGATCAATGTTGTAAAGTCAAGATGTGCAATACACATGGCCGTACATGTTTATTCGGACTGGCCTGTCTTAATCGGGTTGATATCTTGGGCAAACAGATGACTGCCAGCACATGGAAGATATGCACAACTAATCACATGGTGGGCCTGAGGACAAGTCAAGTCCAATGACTTCGATGCTGACGAAAGCCAAAGCTAACCTTCATTAACTTCCATCGGCCTCAACTAGTTTTACTTTTGTTTGCACCTAAAAACCGCCAAAGGTTTTTAGCCCGATTGATATGAGGATATGGGCCTATAGATAGTCGGGCATGGGCATTTCAGACACCGGTTGGTCCGGAGTAGATGATGACATCGGGCTTAGGGGAAGCGTTACCAGGAGTTTAGAGAAGGCAACCTGGATGTTCCATGAGATGGAGCCCGACAGGAAGCATCAGACCCGCAGTGGTCTATCGGGCATCAATGGTGGAAGCAATGGGGCAAGGACACACGTTGGAGACCGATTGAGACGCCGAGCATAAGGGACTTCATCGGGCATTTGTCAGAACGGGAGCCCGATGAGGAGATAGAGAACATGAATGTACCAACTATCGGACACCATATCTACTGAAAGTGATAAAAGGTTGGTGACGTGAGCCTGATCGGACGTGAGCACCTGGAGAGAAGTTATCGGGCATAAAGACATTACATGAGTCCGATGAGTCTTTAGTCACAGTTATGAGGCCGATGGGAATAGAGGTAAGGCGGTTCTGGTGACAGCTGCCATTTGTAACGTCATTCCAGATTTGAGGAAATCCGAGTCCGTTTGGGAAAGAATCTTATCACCAACAGCTGGATTTAGGCGAGATGATCCCTGAGATGGTGGGATTGCTTCAATCAAGATAACGATAAGGCAAAGGAATCATTGATATAAAAGGGTTTCTTCAATTAACCAATCAATTAGTAGCTTAAGGCGCAAGCTAAGGAGTCCTTTCCTAATCAGAATTCAATCATGGCCGCTATAAATATGGAGGCAGGCCAAGATGCAAGGGACTCCGCATCTCTTCGATACACCGCATTCAACCGCATCCCAAATGCATCCTTTAGCATTCTTAGTTTAGGCAAATAAAGCAGTCTTTTATTTTCCTAGTTTTTCAATTACTTCTTGTAATTTCTTTGCTTTAATTAAATAAAAGTCTATTTTATTTAATTCATCTTTCATCACTTGTATGGCTTGTGTGCTTCAATACTTCCATAAGATCTTAGGCCAAGGGTACTTTCCTACTTGGCCATCACAATCGTTTTGATAGAAGTCAGATTTTCAAACCTTGTGTATCACTCACACAAGTGATTTAGGAAATTTTGTTTTATTAGTTTGGGCCTACCTAACAAGGCTCTGGCACGCCCAAATAAATATTATAGCAAACAATTTGGCACGCCCGGTGGGACCCATAGTGTCAAGTCATGCCGCCAAAGAGGGATAAACAGATCGGCAAAAACGACCAAGACGAGTCGGCCGTCGATCCACCTATGGAGGAAAGCACTGGTCATTCTCCGGACGACGGTGGCGTTACTATCGAAGCAATCTCGGAAACCATGAGAGCCACCGTTGATCCCTTGAGGCAGGACTATAATACCTTGATAGGGTCAATGGCAGATCTCAACAATGTGGTCAGGCAAACGGCCGATATACGCCGGGAACAGTCTGAGTTGGTCATGGAGACTAGGGTTACCCACGTGAAGCTGGACGCCCTGGCTACTCAGATACAACAGCTTTGTGCCGTTCTTGAGGCCAATAACAACCAAAAGGCCTCGGGATCAGGCTCAGGCTCGGGATCGGGCTCTGGCACGCTGCTTGAGTCCGATAAACCAAAGGACTCGCTCTATGTCTGTCCAAACCTAAGGGAGAGTAACATCTCGGGCAAGAGGCCCGAATTACATAACGAAACGGCTAGTGGCGTGGTGGTCACCGATCCCAGTGGATCGGCGACGCCGAGCTTTGTCCAGACAGGAGGCCGTGTTGAAACCCAGTTCGACCGGACTCCACCTCTAATTCGCGCTGCTGGGGGGCAAAGAAACAATGGCGGGTTTTGGACCCACCAGATCAATAATAATCAACAGTTTCCACCTCCACTAACAACCCCAGTAACAGGGGCTCAGCCCGAAGGAATTGCAACAATTGGCCGTAACCCAGAGGTCATCGGCCAACAAGTGCCCCCAGGTAACGCTGCTGGGGGGCAAAGGAATAATGATGAGTTTTGGCTTCGTCAGGCCAATAACAACCAACAGCAACCACCACCCCCTTTGGTGAATGCCCGACCCCCTGCGCAGCCTATTAACAGGGAGGAGTTGGTGGCGGCCATACACGAAGAGTATGGCCCGTTCATGAGAAGGATGGAGAGGCCGACGTACCGACGGCCTTACCCGCCTAAAATTGACCAAGTTAATTTCCCACCAGGGTATAAAGTTCCGAACTTTACCCTATTTTCTGGGGAAAGTGAGCATACCACGGTAGAGCACATAGGCCGATTCATTGTGCAATGCGGCCATGCAGGCAATAGCGACCCTTTAAAACTAAGGTTGTTCCCAAATTCGCTCACGGGCATAGCATTTTTGTGGTATGTCAATCTCCCGGCCAATTCAGTACGAAATTGGCCAGCAATGGAGGAATTATTTCATGGGCAGTTTTATAGGACTGAGCCCGAGATATCGTTGGATCTATCTAGGATGCTCCAACTAGTGGGAGAGACCGTTGAAACTTATATAGCCCGATTCAGAAAGGCTAAGTACAGATGTAAGACAATATTGCCCGAAGAAGAATACGCAAAGATGGCTATGGGCGGAATGTCTTTCGAGCTTCGCAAAAAGTTCGAAGGGACCGATTTCCGTGATTTATTCGAGCTGGCTTAAAGGGCCGCCCGTTACGAGCGTATCCTACTTGATGAACAGGAAAAGAAGAATTCTTCTAAGGGAACATATTACAAAGATCCCAACTACGAGGTCCATCTAACAGATTGTGACCTCGAGGCAGAAATCGACATGGCCGAACTAATCTCTAAGCGGCCTATTGTGTGTAATGCCTTGAACAAACCGGTCAATAATAACGCCGCGGCCAAAAAAATGGCGTTCGAGGCAGGAAAAAATTGCACATTTGACATAACAATGGCCGATCAGATTTTTGACGCCCTTTTGGCTAAAAAAGTGATTAGGCTAGGTGAAGGTCATCGGATCCCTAAGGCCGATGATATAAAAAATAAGGAATATTGTAAGTGGAATAATTCCTAGAAACACTCCACTAATAACTGCGTTGTTTTTCGTAATGTGATACAGGAGAACGTGGAGAAAGGAGTGTTCAAATTTTCGGACAAAGCTATGGGAGTTGATGCGAATCCGTTCCCACAGATCACTGGAACCAATATGGTAATGCCCGATTTGACTAAGCTGACACGGCCAAGGGTCAAGATAGACTTGACCGATAGCGAGAAGGTCCCAAAGCAAAGGGAAGAGAAGCAAATTGCCGTTTCAGGAACCGATAGGCCGAGGGTGACTATTCACGAGCTTCAGAGGACATACCAGGAACGCAAGGAGGCAGAACAAAAGGTTGAGGTCGAAGTAGCCCGATCAACCACAGATAATTTGATCACAGATCTACGACACCAACTAGAACTGATAGAACAAGGCCTGTGTCTGAGGTGCAAGGCCGATATCAAGAAAGGGGCCTCTAACCCAAGCAAGAGGCCTAGAGTTGAGGAACGACGAGAGTGCAGCCCGAGAAGATCCGTGCATGAGAGGCTTTCCTTGCCCAAACAGGGACGCGTAAAGCCCGAGTGGAAGCCGAAGCCGTCGCCAGCAAGCAGTATGCCTAGCTCGAGTCATATGAAAGGAAGGGAATATCGATCACGACCCACGATGAGTGCCTCACACGGGGTTGCAGCATCGGACATTCGCTCCCGAATGATACTCCCACCAAGAGTGAGTGATGGGAGATGGTATAGAGCTGAGCATCCAAAATTTCCAGCGATGCCTCAATACAGCAAGTCTCAAAAGAGGAGGTATCAGAGGCTGAGATAGGCCAAGAGGGAACGGCAGCAGTTGAAGGCCGACGTCCAGGATCCTCCAAGGTCCCCGCAGCGTAGGGCCGGCAAACAGATAACGGCCATGGAAGAAGATGAGCCCGTTTTCAACAAGAAAGCGGGCAAAGGGGCGATGCATGCCACAGAGCGCTTAAAGAAACTTTTTGAACCAGAAAAGTGTGAGCCATCGGCCTATCCAATGGAGGAGGCCGATGATTATGAAGATGAGGATGATACACTAATTCAATTCGGAACGATCCCGAAAAATCTATCCTCAAATATGGTGTTTACTCTTCCCATGTCATTCATGGCCAAACCGGATCAGCCAGCGGCCATTGAAGGTGACGTAATAGAAGGCCAGACCAAGGAATCGGCGGTAATAGAAAGTTTGTGTTGGGGTGGTGGAGAGACCGTCAGACCCAAGGTGGTAGAGGCTACGAGCAAGAACGTGGGCGCTACCGATATACAAACCGATCGGCCTAAGATAACCATCTTGAGGCCGAAAGGGATCCAAACTGAAGAGGGGCTGAAACCAGCGGGGCCAGTCAAGGTGGTTTTCGAAAAACCTACCTATCAAATGTCTCAGCACTTGAAGCCGTTGTACGTAAAAGGTCACATTGAGGGGATCCCCGTGAATAGAATATTGATTGATGGGGGATCTACAATCAACATCATGCCCCAAATCATGCTGAGGATTCTTCAAAAATCTGAGTCGGAACTGATTCCGACCGAGATGAATGTTCAGAGCTTCACGGGCACACCATCTAAGACAAAGGGCATCTTGCCTCTGGAGCTGACGGTTGGGACCCAAACGGCCATGATAGCTTTTTTCATCGTTGAGACATCGGCCGCGTACAACGCGTTGCTTGGCCGTGATTGGATCCATCCCAATTACTGCATCCCTTCCACTCTCCATCAATTGTTGATCTTTTGGAGAGATGACAAAGTGGAAGTGGTTGGGGCTGATACAAAGCCGTTTGTTGCCCGGGTGCAGACAGCCGATGCAGTATTATACGAAGATGATATCGGACCTATCAAATTACTAGGATGCGGCAAACTGGGCAGACCAAATGCAGCCACATTCCGTAAAGAAAGTTTACCAAACTTAAAGCTTGGTTATCACAATCTAAGTCAGACAGAAGAGTCAAGGCCGATAGAGATTAATAAACAAGAAGACTTTGATGGATCCACGACCAATTGAAGTTAAAAGACAGCTGTCCCTTAAGGCCAGCATGGTCAGATGGTGCGCATATCTGGCCGATAGGAGATTAGAGATCGGCCCTGTGGACGGAATGATTAATCTGGCCGATTGTATCTATGAAGAAGAAACGCCAATAGAGGAAGAGATTCAGATGGATGAACTCGAAACGACCACAGCCAAGCTTGATGACTTGAAGGCCGACGTGCAGGATCCACTATTGGAGATCAACCTGGGTAATGAAGGAGAGCACAAACCCACATATGTGAGTCAGGTGCTTGAACCGCGGTTCCAGGCCGATATCATTGCTCTCTTGCATAAATACAAGGATTGCTTTGCTTGGGATTACGATGAGATGCCCGGACTATCTAGAGAATTGGTGGAGCATCGTTTGCCAATTAAACCGGAATTTAGGCCGTTTAAACAGCTCCCACGGTGCATGTCACCTGAAGTCACGATGAAGGTAAAAGAAGAAATAGAGAGACTTTTGGGAGCTGGCTTCATTCGGACAGCCAGGTATGTGGAATGGGTATCGAATGTAGTCCCAGTGGTAAAGAAAAATGGTAAGCTGAGAGTCTGTATTGATTTCAGAAATCTAAACCTAGCTACCCCAAAAGACGAGTACCCTATGCCCATGGCCGATCAATTGATTGATTCGGCCGCCAAACATAAAATTTTGTCCTTTATGGACGGGCACTCAGGGTACAACCAGATTTACATTGCTGAGCAGGACGTCCCGAAGACAGCTTTCCGGTGCCCGGGGGCAATTGGAACCTTTGAATGGGTTGTCATGCCTTTCGGACTAAAGAACGCTGGAGCCACATATCAGAGGGCGATGAATTCAATCTTCCATGATATGATCGGGCATTTCATGGAGGTTTACATTGATGATGTGGTGGTAAAATCGAGCGACAACGCCGATCACTTGAGAGACTTAGAAAAAGCATTTGAAAGAATGCGGGCTCACAAACTAAAAATGAACCCTCTCAAATGTGCTTTCGGCGTCTCGGCAGGGAACTTCTTAGGATTCTTGGTGCATTAAAGAGGGATAGAGGTGGACAAGAACAAGGCTCGGGCAATACAGGCAGCAAAGCCACCAGCCAATAAGAAAGAGCTTCAAAGGCTGCTTGGGCAGATTAATTTCTTGAGAAGATTCATATCCAACTGTGCAGGAAAGACCCAAGTATGGACCCCACTATTGAAGATCAAGACCGACCAAGAATTCAAGTGGGAAGATAGCCATCAACAGGCCTTTGAGGGAATTAAGCAATATTTGTCAACTTCCCCAGTTTTAATGCCACCCAAGAAGGGTAGGTACCTCAAATTGTATATATCGGCCTCTGACTGCTCTATAGGAAGTATGTTAGCTCAAGATAATGAGCAGGGGAATGAGCAGGCCGTTTATTATTTAAGCAGAATATTAACTCCAATCGAGCAGCGTTATGCGCCGATTGAGAAATTATGCTTGGCATTGTATTTTTCATCACAGAAGTTAAGAACATATATGTTGCCCGTTTCTACTTATGTAATATGTCAAACCGATGTGATAAAATATATGTTGTCAAGACCAATCATGAGAGGCCGAATTGGAAAATGGACCTTGGCCCTGATGGAATTTGCCATCCAATACCGATCACAGCAATCGGTTAAAGGCCAGGCTATAGCCAATTTCTTGGCTGATCACCCAGATCCAATTGATCTGGGAGGGTTGCTACCAGTACCTAAAGTATTAAACACTTCCTTGGTCCCATGGACATTGATCTTTGATGGGTCCAAAAGTGCAGAGGGTGCTGGGGCAGGTGTGGTCATTGTATCACCTAAGTATAAGAAAACAAAAATGTCATTTCGGCTCGATTTCAAGTGCACAAACAACCAGGCCGAATACGAAGCATTAATTATCGGACTAGAGATACTCCTTGAGTTGGGGGCATCGTCTGTACACATAAAGGGAGACTCAGGGCTTGTGATCGGGCAGATATCAGGAGAGTTCCAAATAAAAAGTTGGGAATTATGCCCGTTTCACTCTGTCGCCACGCAGCTCATGGACGAGTTTGATGATATTAGCGTGAGTTATATCCCTAGGTCTACGAATACCGAGGCCGATAAGATGGCTAAGACAGGATCAGCCTCGTCTTCTACAAAGGCCTTGGAAGACCAAGTTATCACGATTCATGTCCGATCACTGCCTTCAGTTGCAAAAAGAGGTTGGTACGCTACTACCAATTCGGTCTTGATGGAGGATGACGATTGGAGAATACCCATCATTGAATACTTGAATCACCCAAACGTGAGGGTAGACCGAAAAGTTAGATTGTTTGCTGTCCGATTCGTGGTACTTGATGGAGAATTATTTAAGAAACCAATCGGAGACGACGTTGTCTTGAGATGTCTAGGGAAGAAGTAGGCCATGCAAGTTATGGCCGAGGTGCACGAAGGGATATGTGGAGCACATCAGGCTGGCACTAAGATGAAATGGTTACTGAGGAGGTATAATTATTATTGGCCTGGCATGTTGAAAGATTGTATCAGTTATGCTAAGGGTTGTCAACCTTGTCAAAAGCATGGCCCGATCCAGCATATGCCGGCCAAACAATTGCAACCCATAATCAAACCATGGCCGTTTAGGGGATGGGCGATGGATTTAATTGGGAAGGTCCTTCCGCCATCATCAGGCCAGCATTGTTTCATAATAGTGGCAACGGACTACTTCACTAAGTGGGCCGAGGCCATACCTTGTAGAACGGTGACACAAGCCACTGTTATAAAATTCATTGAAGAACACATTATCCATAGGTTCAGCCTACCAGAGACTATCACGGCCGACCAGGGATCAGTGTTCACAGGAACAGAGACCTCGGCCTTTGCAGAGAGTAGGGGAATCAAAATTCTTAATTCTACGCCCTATTATGCACAGGCTAATGGTCAGGCCGAATCTACTAATAAGATCCTTAAGGGGATCATTGAAAAGATGATAGTAGAGAATCCTAGGGAATGGGACAAACTCTTGTCCGAAGCATTATGGGCTTATCGGACGTCAAAAAGATCGAGTACTGGGGTTACACCGTTCATGCTGACCTACGGGCATGACGCGATGTTACCTATGGAAGTTACAGTCCGATCGGCCAGAAGAGCTTTACAGAACCAGCTTGAGCCCGCAGAGTACACAGAGGCTATGATAGTTGAGTTGGAAGGGCTTGATGAAATGAGGCTAGCGGCCTTGGATTCATTAAAAGTGCAAAAACAACGAGCCGCCCGAGCTTACAATAAGAGGGTGAAAGAGAAATCTTTTTGCACGGATGATTTGGTATGGAAGGCCGTGTTACCAATTGGAGATAAAGATAATCGCTACGATAAATGGTCGGTTAATTGGGAAGGCCCGTTTACGTCCACCAAGTCAGAAGAGGTGGTGCTTATAGGCTGCGTGATTTAGATGGAACTGTTCATGTCCGATTAATTAATGGTCAGTACTTAAAGTCTTATTATCCGATGTTATGGGAAACTATTGATCTGGATTATAAACCAAATCCTGGGTTAGAATATGATCAGTTAATAAATTATGAGCCAGAGCCTGAATGATCTAAATAAAATATTATTTTTGTATTAATTGGCTGAGCACAGCTTACTTACAAAAATAATAAGAAAAAAAAAAAAGAATTCTGTACAAGATACAAAACGGGAGTCGGCCTCTAGGCCGACTCAAAGTTCCTAAGCTTAGCCCTCAAGTCCTCCCAGGTTTTGGCGGCTCCAGACCGATCTCGTTTGGTTTTTTCCAGCTTTTGGGCCCATGCCCGGGACATCAGGACACTGGCTTGCAGTTGATCACTGCACTTCTGAGCATCGCCGCCAAGTGAAGATAAGGCTTCGTCAATTTTTTCAAGGGCGTTGTGATTAGTGACTACCTCGGCCTCACATTGGACGAGCTGAGCCTTCAGTACAGTAATTCGGTTCTGCAGCCAAGTACCCTTAGCTAGAACCTAATCCCGGGAGGCCTTTCCCGCTTCGAACTTGGCTTTGGCCCCTTCCAAGAACTTCAATGCTTTCTGCCGGGAGCCCAAATGAAGTTCTGCATCCGCTTGAATCTTCGAGGCCGTTCTGTCCATAAGACGGGCGCTGGGAAGTCTTTCTTTGATCTCTACAAGTAATGATAGCTGCCCGTCTGAAAGAGTAGGATCGGCCATGAGGGTGTTCAAAGCGGTGTCAACGTCAGCCGCAGCAGGAAGATTGGAAAGTTCTTGGTCAGCAAGCCCGAAGAGCAGGTCCTTGGCTTGTTGAAGGATGGAAGGTGAGACTGCTTCGGGCTCGAGGGGGCCAAGGTCAAAAGCTCCTAGGTCCAGGCCCGAGAAAAAATCGTTGAAAGGAATGATGGGCACTGGACCTGTGGGATCGACCTGTTCAAAAGAAATACGGTCAGAAATGATTTTTTTTAAAAAAAAAAAAAAAAAAATGATACAAGTTCAAGAAAGAAGGTACTTTGCGATACCTGGGTCTGAGGACTAAGGGAGGCCGAGATCGCTTCACGAATATCGGCCTCACTTGGTTGAGAAGGTGTTGGCTGTGGAGAAGAGGGGAGACCGGTCTCCGTCTCAGAACTCGTCGAAGCCACCGTTGGCTGAGGAACCTCAGCTCCGGCCTCTGTGGTAGATGTTTCAGGAGGACTAACCTCGGCCACTACTGATCCTGCTATTGTGGGAACAGGAGGACTCATGGCTGCGGGAGGCTCCCCTTGCCCGGCTTCAATATCAGAAGGGATGGTTTGGTCCACCTCGTCCACAGCAGCTTCGACGGTAGCTCCAGCATCGGCCACGTCCTCAGTACTGGAAGAGAGGATGACTTGCTCCGGAGCTTGGATGGAGGCAGCAAGGTCCTCGTCTCCACTTGAAGGAGTTAGAGGAGGCACGATGTGAAGTGGCATCACTCGAACGGCCACTCGTTCTAGATAAGCCGTTGTAGAGGCCGGTGATGTAGGGAGAGTTGGGGGAAGAGTCTGAGTGAGATGTGGAAGTGGATCCTCTCCTGAGTCTTCGTCAGCAAGCTGCAAAGATAGAATAAAATGATTAATATTGAATAAAAGGAATTCGGGCTCAATCACCAAAGCAAAGGGAAGAGCAAACCTGGACGGAGGCCGGTGTTGTTGTTTGTTTCTTTTGAGACGGACCCTTGCCCGGAGTTGGTTTGCGAGCCGGTCTCTTGGCGATTTGTTTACGCCGGGTTGGAGCTGCTGCCGGTACAGGGACATCGGCCACGGTGGCCGATGTTGCAGTAAAAGGCACCAGGGCCTCAGCAGCGGTGCTTGAAAATATGCTTCGAGCCCGTTCATCCCACCATTGGGTGAATTCCTCTGATACTATTGGCCGGGCAGAGAAGGGTGTAAAGTTGAACGCGGCTTTGAGCCGGTCTGACCTCTCTGTTATCTTTTTCACCTGCCCGTCATTAACAATAAGGCCACGTTCAACCCAGTCAACGTTGACGGTGATGCCAGGAGGAACGGGCACGAGTTGAGTAAGCCCGAATTGGCGGGCATATAGAGGAGCGAAGTAGTACTCGGCCCCGCATTTATTGTTGGCCGATGGGATGCTTGGGCTAAAAATAATGTCTCTAGCTACTAAGTAGCTAGAAAAAATTTCATTATAAGTAGACTGGGTGCCCGAACCCCAGTTGGAAGGGTTATTGGAAAGCTGAAGAAAAGAAGAGAATTGAAGGGAAAAGAATGGGGTGAAGAGGTTGACGTCCCGAGGGGAGCAACCCTGGTAAAAGAAAGTAAAACACTCTTCAAAAGAGTGTAAAGAAGGAGATACGTTCATGAATTGAACAACGGAGATTGGAACGTCGGCCAAGGGAGTGATGGTGGGTTGGAATTCAGGAAAGTATGAGTGAAGCCACAATTGCAGTATCCACATCGGGCTCCCACCAGCACTAAAGCCCGAATGCACAAAATCCATTATACCTCTGACCAGGTGCGCCCAGACCAGCGTAGCCATGGCCAACGGCTGCCCCGATGCAAGAGCCAAGGCCAGGGTTGTGTATTCTTTAGTGATGGCTTGGCTGGCTGAGCAGAAGAGGTATTTATTGAGCCAGTAGATGATAAAGGCAGTATGTTCTGCGTCGGACACCTCCGTGTCATCTGCCCCAATGCAAGCAGAAAGGAAGCCTCCAAAGGCTGTAATCGGCCTATGAAAAACGGCCCCGTCCCGTACAACTTCTTGTTGAGGATAGGCAAAGCTGGCCATCCCAACATTAAGCCCGGGAATGATCTCTTGTCCGTGGGGACGGAGGCCGAGCAGATAACTAATGTCCTTGACGGTGGGAGCCATTGGTCCGCAGCGGAAAAGAAAGCCGTTGCAAGATGAGGACCAGAATAGCAAGGCAGAGAAAAGAAGAGGTCGGTCTATCTCTATTCTTGACCGACTGAGTAGTATGGCGTCGTGAATGCCCGTTTGCTTCCAGATAGCAGCCTTAGAGGCCGAAACCCTAGTTACCCACTTGTCCCAATCAGCGACGGGTGTCGGCCATCCTCGAATTGGTTGGTTTGCAGTCTGGACCTTGGTCCAATGAGTAGGGACTTGTAGGAACGATTCGTTTCCTACGGGAGAGAAGAAAGGAAGAAAAGCCGCCGGAGGGTGGCCAAGAAACGCCACGCCTAAGCCTGGTGCGACGGGAGAACCGTCGGAGGAACTGTAGGGGGTGAGGTATTCTGTGGAAATGTCAGCGGCGTGAGCTTTGGCTAAAGCCCTAACCTCCCTGCATCGGTTTTGTGGTGGAGGAGTATCAACGAAGGTTTTCTTGCTTTTAGTGGTGGCCGGAGCAGTCTTAGGAGCCATCTATTGAAGAAATGGTCGTCGGAGAAGATGGAGGTTTTAGAGAGAGAAGCTCTGTGTTATGCTTAAGGAATAGAAGAGAGAATGCCAATAGGTTGTGCCGTTGTGGGGAGTTTCGAAAGATGGGTGATATTTAAATATCACGACGCCATCATGGCGCATTAAATGTGGAGTGACTGGTGGGATTCTCCATAAACTAACAAGTAGCTGTGTGCTTGACGCGTGGCTAGTTTAAAATTCAAAACGTCACATCAATCAAGGCGGGATGTTTGATATGACCTTTTGGGGGGCAATTGTTTGCACTTAAAAACCGCCAAAGGTTTTTAGCCCGATTGATATGAGGATATGGGCCTATAGATAGTCGGGCATGGGCATTTCAGACACCGGTTTGTCCGGAGTAGATGATGACATCGGGCTTAGGGGAAGCGTTACCAGGAGTTTAGAGAAGGCAACCTGGATGTTCCATGAGATGGAGCCCGATAGGAAGCATCAGACCCGCAGTGGTCTATCGGGCATCAATGGTGGAAGCAATGGGGCAAGGACACACGTTGGAGACCGATTGAGACGCCGAGCATAAGGGACTTCATCGGGCATTTGTCAGAACGGGAGCCCGATGAGGAGATAGAGAACATGAATGTACCAACTATCGGACACCATATCTACTGAAAGTGATAAAAGGTTGGTGACGTGAGCCTGATCGGACGTGAGCACCTGGAGAGAAGTTATCGGGCATAAAGACATTACATGAGTCCGATGAGTCTTTAGTCACAGTTATGAGGCCGATGGGAATAGAGGTAGGGCGGTTCTGGTGACAGCTGCCATTTGTGACGTCATTCCAGATTTGGGGAAATCCGAGTCTGTTTGGGAAAGAATCTTATCACCAACAGCTGGATTTAGGCGAGATGATCCCTGAGATGGTGGGATTGCTTCAATCAAGATAACGATAAGGCAAAGGAATCATTGATATAAAAGGGTTTCTTCAATTAACCAATCAATTAGTAGCTTAAGGCGCAAGCTAAGGAGTCCTTTCCTAATCAGAATTCAATCATGGCCGCTATAAATATGGAGGCAGGCCAAGATGCAAGGGACTCCGCGTCTCTTCGATACACCGCATTCAACCGCATCCCAAATGCATCCTTTAGCATTCTTAGTTTAGGCAAATAAAGCAGTCTTTTATTTTCCTAGTTTTTCAATTACTTCTTGTAATTTCTTTGCTTTAATTAAATAAAAGTCTATTTTATTTAATTCATCTTTCATCACTTGTATGGCTTGTGTGCTTCAATACTGCCATAGGATCTTAGGCCAAGGGTACTTTCCTACTTGGCCATCACAATCATTTTGATAGAAGTCAGATTTTCAAACCTTGTGTATCACTCACACAAGTGATTTAGGAAATTTTGTTTTATTAGTTTGGGCCTACCTAACAAGGCTCTGGCACGCCCAAATAAATATTATAGCAAACAACTTTACTAAAGTGCTTGGTTTGGCATGCTATCTAAGTTATCATCACTTTTGGGCCCACATTAGTTTGACTTCCCATTTACAAGATAAGTTTCCATCGGACTAACATTATTTTCCTTTCTCATTCGGACTGATCAGTGTTTGGGGCCATCAACAGTTTGGTTGCTTTAAGAAAGAGGTGACATAGTTGGTCAATTATGGAAAGTTTCTCAATCCCTACAAATTCTCCCATGTGATATATATATATATATATTGATAAGGGAAATATATAGTGATCTGATCAATATTTGGAAGCTGATCGGGATTAGGAAAGATAACATATTTGATATTATTTTTTATGGGAGATAATATTATCATAAATGGATACATATCTTTTTATTTGGAGGGGAAGCAAGTCGCACAGGGCCAACATTGGGACCAGATTCAAGATCAATATATACACTTGTATATATATTGAAGATATGGCAGCTCTTTATCAGATATGGAGGTAAAATATGGTATTTTTACCAGATTAATATTCATTAGAATTCCTACCTAATCTAGAAGACCTCCATGGCCGCTATAAATTAGCAGGCTGGCCAAGGTTCAACTGACTCCGCGTCATCTCGATACACCGCATTCAACCGCATTCAAACCGCATTCAACATGCATTCTTAGTTCGTAGGCAAATAAAAAGCATCCTTTTTATTTTCTTAGCTTTTCAATTACTTCCTGTAATTTTCTTTTCTACAATTAAATGAAAGTCTATTTTATTTAATTTCTCTTTCATCACTTGTATGGCTTGTGCGCTTCAGTACTGCCATAGGACTTTTGGTGAGGGTACTTTCCTACTCAACTTACACAGTCGTTTTGTTAAAAGTCAGATTCATTAAGCCTTGTGTATCACACTCACACAAGCACTTAGGAAACTAGTTTGCACACACTTGAACCACTATTGGTTCTGGCACGCCCGCGCAAATTACAAGCAAACATTTTGGCACGCTCGGTGGGACAAACTACAAGCAAACAAACTCTAATAACAGTGATAGAGAATATACAATTTTAGAGTTATTGCTCAAAGTAATCATTGAACAGAAAATTCAATTACGTAAAAGAAAAAAATAGAAATTATTATTATTTTCATTAAATTAGTAATTGAATTAGTAAATGATGACTTTAGCAAATAAATAAATAACTCTAATAAAAGGTTAGATAATATAATTGGTTAGTTTTAATTTCATAAGGTTTATTAACTTGGTAGTCGCCAAAGTGACCTTGGCTAGTGAACCTTATGAATATAAAACTACAATAAAGATTAGTCAAATAAGGGTGATATAAAAGACAATAGTATTCTCAATTACAGTCATAGTTGGGAGATTGCGACTAGCCCAAAACAGAGTCACTTTCAACTAACAATGAACTGGATATGGTAATGTAATTTGTGTTACTTAATAAGTAGAATTGGATACCCAAAGGTAACATGACTAACTATTAGGTGACATAAATTACATTAGACCTATATAGGTGATAATATTTTTACTACACCAAAAACGCTAAAGTAGCACTATTTTCCAATCTGGAAAGGTTTTAAATCGTGCTAAATATCGGGGAGCCAATTTTTTTGGCACGGTTTAAAACCATGCCAGATTTTGGTCGAAGGGTGCCAGATTCTGAAATCTAGCACGTTTTTTTGGCACTGTTTAAAATCGATCCAGGATTTCAAACTTGGTAGCAACACGTGGCTAATTTTGTGCACGACATGTGGCACAATTTTGGCACGCTAATCTGGCACTGCTAAAACCGTGCTAGTTTGGTCTTGAGTTTAAAAATAATATTCAATGGCACTCTTTTAGAACGGTTTGGAGCAGTGCCAAATATTTTTTAGAGGAATTTTTTTTTTTTTGATAGTATCACATCTCCAACAGAAAAATATCAATAGCACCTAGAATCACAACTTCATGTATCAATTAATATATAATAAAGTCTCCAATAGAAAAAAAAAAAAACCCATAGCAATCTAGCATATAGTGTATAAATGAAACATAATAAAACTAAAGCATACAATCCAAAATAAAGTCCCTAACCAAAAAAGGATGACAATGAAAAATCAAAGGTAACAAATGACCTACAAGCTGAATAGACAGAAATAAAAACAAGATGTCTTTAGTCACAAAAGATCAAAATATCATGGTTTGCCATTTTCTATCAGCATGAACATGAACCCTCAAATGAAAAGGAGCCTTGAAGGTTGTACAATGAGCAAATGCAAACCCTTCCTGCATAGAATAAGATGACCGGAGAAGATGATGACATGCACAACCACTAAACAAAGATGGAGAAAAATGTAAGTGTATGTTGCCTTAAATAATTTAAAATCAACTCTTTACTTGACTTGAGAGAATATTATAGCTACTACATCAACAGTTCAACTCCAAGTAGATTGAAAGCAGCTTATAAAAAAAGTAGAAGTAAATTCAAAGTGCTCATAGAAAAGAGAAACAAAACTAATTATAAGAATAATAACATCACCAGAAAAGGAGATCGACTCGAACTGCATAGATATTTATTTCCCAAACAACCCAAAAGAAGAAGGAACACCGACTAAGACTGTGAGGAACAATTGCGAAATGTCAAATTAACAATTGAATTGGTGCACTAATTTCCAATACAAATTTCATTACACGCGAGTCCTAAAAGAAAAACAAGAGCTAATACTTTTCAATGGGAGCAATGACAACTAATACATGGAAAGAAAGAAAAAACACTTATTCTATGTACAAGAGCCATCTTGAGAATGTTTACATAATTTATGATGTTGTAATATTGAAGGAAAGATAAAAAGAAGCATTCGAATGATGAGGAAAAAAATAATCAATACCTAATTAGAGACGTTCTTCCTCGCAGCATAGGCACGATAGGCAGCTAATCCAACAACAGCCGCAGTAGCCCCAACTACAATAAGTAGTCAAAGACACCCTCTATACATTCAAAAAGGTGAATGGAGAGAGAGAGAGAGAGAGAGAGAGAGAGAGAGAGAGAGAGAGAGAGAGAGAGAGAATTACCTATTTCCTTTTTTGTGATAACACAAAAAATAGTTCAATACTTGGGGGGAAATATAACTTGACATGTGAAAGTAAAAGGCCTAACAATATACTGTGCAATGAACGGCCTCTCCGTGTCTAACCACATTTTTGTTTCTTGCAACGTTAAAGGGAAAAAAACCATTACTTTCCCAAAAGGGTGATTTATCAAACAGGCAAATTAAATGAGCTCAATGATAGAATCGTGCAATAGTGTGAATTGATAAACACACAAACACTGCAACTTGCCTGTACTAATATAATATTTTGGTATTAATATATTATCTAATATAATATCTTAGTACTATTTTGTTGAGTGGGATATCAATTAGACAATAGGTACTAACAATACTTTAGGCGGTGTAACCTTAGGCAGTTTTGACCACTGTGAATGGGTTGAAGGAAAGTGTCAGATATGAAATCACAACTTATTGCATCCCATATATCAGAAGTCTAATATTATCATATACATAAAACAACACTCAAGATGGAGATTTAAGACCTTTATAGGCTGCTTGCGACCATTGTCAACAAGCTCCCATTGTTCCTTCTCTAAACGGAGCACTTCCACATCTCCATCATCATGTAACACCTTTAATGTGAAAATTGTCACATCATGATTTCAAAATGTGTTGTGTAATAATTAATCAAAGGCATCAAAAGAGGCGGTGTAGACACCCCATTTTGTCAGCTAACAGATTTAGGAGGCCACAAGCATGTCAAACCTCGATGATTATAAAGATCGGATTTTCAGAGATTGCCTCTAAATCTCAAGAAATCAAAGAAATGACCAAAATGCCTCTAAAAGCTCAAAACTCTCCGGATTGGCCTAGAATCTCAGAAATCATTCGGTGTTGTTCAAAACAAAAAAGGCATTTTAAAAGATGAATATTTGAAATCGTAAGCTCCCGGAAGTTCCCAGAAAGTCTCCGTTGACCAATTTGACCAGTGTTTAACCAAGGTTTGACCAAAATCATCTGAATTCCTCCAAAAATTTTGAGATAATCCTAGATCATGTGAAAAGTCTTAAAATATATTTTAAAAGAAAATCGGACGGAAACGTTAGTCTTTGGAGGCTCCTAGAACTTCCCAGAATTTCTTGAAAGTGCACTGTTTGACTGATTTGACTGCAAGTTTGACCAAAAATCAAAGTCTCCTTTTCGATGTTGAAATATTTCTATCAAATACTAGAGGTCAATAGCTTTCTAATGGTATATCGCACATAATTTCTGGATCTAAAGCGAATTTGTTATGAATTTCTGAAGGTGAAAAATGCGATCGATTCGGCTTTTATCACGAATACCGCAAAACTTTCCAAAGTGACCCAACTCTGAATTATTTTTTTATGGAAAGAAGACCTCAATACCTTTCTAACGGTATATCATAATCTCAATTTGGATTTTGTATGAATTTTCTGTGAATTTCGGACAAAATAGGGCCATTTCCCAAATTTTGGGAGTTCTGGGGGCCAAAATGCAAATTCTAGTCAACGGGGGGGGGGGGGGGGGGGGGGAGGTGGACTGCTGCGGCTGTACTAGCCCACTGTTGCGGCGACAGTGGTCAAGTGCCGCGGCGGTACTCTGAGTGAATTTTCTTTTCTTTTTTGTAATTTTTTGTTAATTTTAGGGTTTTAATTCAAATTTTCAACAAATAAAACGACATAGTTTTGATAAATCTGAACTTTTTGGACCAATTAGAGACTTTTAAAAATTCAAAATAAACCCCCATCTTGGCCTATAAATGAGACCCATTTGCTTTCATTTGGGGAGGAACTTGGAAGCCATTAGAGAGAGATATAGAGAGTTAGGGAGAAAGAGAGAGAGAGAGAACTAGAGATTTTCTTCTTCCAAATCCAATCCAAAATGTGAGTTTCAATTAGTTTTTTAAAAATTAAACTTTTATTTTCAAGCTTTCAATCCATCTTCTTCATCTTCTTTGAGTTTCCTATGAGTTAGAGAGTAATGTACTCACCCATATACACATATATGAGAAGTTGAATGCTTGTGGTTCCACCATTGAATATCATCTATTGATTTGTTCATTTGCTTGCTTATATACAATGTTCATCTCTTCTTACCTCATTTCATTTTTGTTTTCTTTATTTACTTACTAGTTCATCATCATCTAGATGATGACATGAAGTTTGAGGTGAGTGAATCCTTATGGATAGTAGCTCTTGACCTCAAAAACATGTTTGATAGATGATGATTATAACCTCAATACATCCCTATGTATTTTTGAGGTTATTTCCAAAAGAAAGAAAACCTTTCCAATAATCTTGGAGGTTCTCTAAATGAGTTAACAGTTGATATTACAAGTGGTTTTAATCCTCTTTGAGTGTTGAAAATATACTTTCAAAACCCCATATTTCAAAGCTCTCCTAATACCCCTAATATTTGGATTTCAAGAAATAAACCTTGTTTTCTCAAAAACCTTCAAAACAGTGAGTTATTTAATTTCAAAGAATTATTCTGAGTTCAATACTCAAGGTATGAATGCAAGACCACTTGAAAATTCTTACTAACTCATTACAGAACACCCATGATTTTTGGCTTGACTTGAAAGCACTTGAAAGTGGTCCATTTGGGACCCAAACATACTCCTAAGATATTCTATTTTTGCAGTCACAGCAGCTTGATTGACTTTCAACTTGTTTTAAAGAAAGCTTTTCCAAAAGGAGTGGTCCCAACTCATTTTTTCATTGAACTTCAGTGTCTTAGGGAACTTTATGTATAATATAGGCCTCTACATCTTTTGTTTTCATTTTCTAAGATGTTTCAACATTTCAGTCAACTGTACGGACTCTGTTTCTGAGTGACCTCTATTGTTTATATGATTTCTCTCAATCTGTAATAATTATTGAGGATTGGCTTTTTTATTTGTGTTCTAGACACAATAAGAATGATCTCTATAAAAAATCATGCATTGAAAATATTTCTAACCCTGCTTTTCATTTTCCACAAAATCAAGTCACTGTTTTGTCCACTATTCACAGCAAGTATACTTTTACTTCCATCCATTGATTTGATGCTTATATGTACTTCAAATTTGTTCATATCTTAAGAAGTAGTCCATATTATATTTGTACATATCCCATGATGATTTCCCCCATGCATTCATTCATCTTTTTAGACTTCTAAGTCACTTTAGAAAGTCCATGTACACAAACACATGACAACCTTTGCACATTCTAGGATCATACATTGCATTCATACAAGATTTGGAGTTTTTGTAACTCCTAATCTAAGAAGATTATAAGGAATGATCATGATCACACGTTCATGCTTCCCCTCGATCTAATCCTCCTTTCTCATCTGTCGCGGGGATTGAGAGGTCTTCTTTTCCCAAAGATTAACATGCATCATTCTAGCTTGCTAAGCATATTTTGATCTCTTTGATTATTTACTTTAAGAACAATCCATGTCCCCTTTAGATTAAGAAAACTTGATTACTTAATATGTGATTAGATGATTTTTTTTAGGTTTATTCGTGTGATCTTTCATTTTTGCATTGTGTGGTACTTGGCTTAGATCTTATGAATGATATCTTATCCTTTGATCTTCCATTTCAAAATTCTTGTGTGATGTAATATACTATCATAGTATTAATTATCGAACCATACATAGTATAAGATGATTATTTGGATGCTAATTGAGGCCCATTGAGAGACGGGGCTAGTTGAGGGTGTTTTAGTCGTGACAAAGACTCCTTCCTCTCTCGTATCAAAACCCCGAGCCAAGTTCTTTGGGTATGAAAGGTCGGTGCCCCTTTATCCATTTGGGTGAGTTAAATTAGGTTTCTTGGTTCCTTAAAGACCAAGTGGTGACTCTGTATCTTTTTTCAACAGACCTTCCTTTTCTTTGATCCAAATCAATATCAAACAAAAACAAAAAGAAGTGGAATTCCGCGTGTCCACAATCTGGCGACTCTGCTGGGTATATTTATTTTCAAAGCAAAATAATACAGAGGTTTGACTCATAAGAAGCATCCTTAAAATCATCTTTTTACTGTGTCTGGTTCACCACATTGCTCGCTGCATTTCCCCTTCCGACTGTGTCTGAAACGCGGCGCTGACATTGTTCAGGTCTTGCTGTGCTAGGGCACAAGTCACTGTTGATATTGTATCTTCTAAGGTATATCAAAAAGAGTAAAAACCTCCGTACTCTCTCTCTGACGGTATATTGGAACTCTCATCAATGGACCCTCTTTGACTAAACCCAGCCTTTGCATATAGATTTCTATAGAACCTTTCATAGGACCATGGTAAGGAAGTCTGCTCCAGGTTCACAAAGATATGCACCGCAAACCTTGTTTGTTAGTCCTAGGATATAGGAGTATGAAAACTAGCTAAACAGTATGATCTCCATCATAACCTGTTTCTCCCAGAAACCTTGTCCATATATCCCAGATATAACCTATTTCTCCCAAAAACTCTGTCCATATATCCCAGATATAACCTGTTTCTCCCGGAAACCATGTCCATATTTCCCAGACATAACCTGTTTCTCCCAGGAACACTGTCCATATATCCCATTTATAGCTTGTTTCTCCCGGAAACCATGTCTATATATCCCAGACATAACCTGTTTCTCCCAGAAACTTTATCCATATATCCCAAATATAACCTGTTTCTCCCAAAAACCATGTCCATATATCCTAGATATAACCTGTTTCTCCCGGAAACCTTGTCCATATATCCCAGATATAACATGTTTCTCCCAAAAACCATGTCCGTATATCCCAGATATAACTTGTTTCTCTCAGAAACTATGTCCGTATATCCCAAATATAACCTGTTTCTCCCAGAAACTATGTCCGTATATCCCAGATATAACCCGCTTCTCCCGGAAACCCTGTCCATATATCCCAGATATAACCCGCTTCTCCCGAAAACCCTGTCCAAAACTTTCTGGAATATCTCAAAAATCCCTGTTATTCATCGCTGGTCATACTGGAAAATAAAGTTAGCACACTCTGTATAGTTGGGATCTTATTTGTTTAACTGTTATCTGCTAGAAATAGGGGCATCATATAGACTAGGGCTTACATCCTCATGATTGCCTCATTTGCATGCACCGTTCCTGTCAGTCCGCACGTACTGTCTCAGTCAGTCTGTACACAAGTCAGTCCACGTTTGTTAACATCACTGTCATTGTCTATCTAAAGTCATCACTATCGAAATCTGATACAATCCTCTCAAATCTGTGGGGTCACTATAGATTCTCAAGGTTAATAGCTGGGATCTTCATTTTGGGTCAGAAATTCAAATAACTGTTTGGTCAGAATCAGCCCGACAGCTTATTTCAGCATGAACCAGGAAGAGTTAGAAAACAAGGTTACCGAGTTGGGAGCAACCATAAGCCAGCAGTCCGGCAGCCTAGCCCAAGTTTTGAAGTTCATTGAAGAATTGAAGCAGCAGCGACCACAGGGGTATGAGAATAATGGGGAGGAAGACTAGTTTCAAGGGGTCCCACTACTTACATATGAGAAAAAGCTCAAGGAGAAAATGGACAAGGTTGAAAAGCTAGAAAGTGTGCTAAGGAAGAGCAAAGGGGTTGATGATTACATGCTAGACCTTGAAGGCCTGTTCGAACCCGTCAAAGTGAAACTGCCTAAGAACTTCAAAATGCCAGAAATTAACCGCTTTGATGGAGCTGGGAATCCAAAAAGTCGCATCAAGTTATGCATGAACATCTTCCAATCTATGGGATGCATTCATGAGCACATAGTTATGTTGTTCCCTCAAACCCTCATGAATGCCGCACTATCCTGTTTCCTAACCCTTGAAGCCTCCAAGACCCGATTCTGGGAAGATGTTGTTAGAACTTTTATTGATCACTACTCTTATAACCAAGAGTTTGATGTCACCATCCGGGACCTGGAGACTACCCGACAGAACATCAATGAGTCCTTCACTGCATTCTTGAGCAGATGGAGGAATAACGTGGCCCAAATAATCCACAAACCCGTTGAGAAAGAGCAATTATGTATACTGGTCAGGAATATGCAATCGGTATATACGACAAGCTATTCTACCAATCCATCTCTACATTCGAAGAGCTGTTTGAAATAGGCACCAGAATAGAGGATGCCATCAGAGAAGGAAAGTTCAAGAAGGATGAACCCCAACACCAGTCCAAGAGACCCAACTACTCCTTGGACTCCCCGGGTATCAATGCACTTAGCAACCAACCAATGGCCTCCCCTCTCCATTCGTACCAGTCCATTCCACAAAATCGCCCTAAAGGCCCTCGCGAATTTTCCAAACTTGATGTTCCCCTTTCCACAGCCTTGGATCACCTACTCAAAAAGGGTCACTTGCACCTCCTCCCTCATAAGCCGCACCAGATCCCATACCCTCCCACTACAATATGAGCCTACGATGTGCTTATCACCAAAATCTGGGCCATGCGACAGATCAGTGCATTCGACTCCGCCATGATATTCAAAATCTCATAGAGGATGTGTTGGGAATATGCCCTCAAACCAGTTAGTTGGACAATGGAATATCATAATGCATTTATGCATGTTAGTTCATGAGATGAATATTAGACTGGAATCCTTAAACAACATTGTATGTGGTTCATTTGTGTATGTGATTACACATGTGAGATATGAATCACAAATCCTTGTTGTTTCAAATAAGTCACAGTGGATGATAAGTCTGGATAACTTATCAGGTATACACTGTAGCATGATTAACGTCTACGGGGTAGAATGATGAATCTCATTCATAAGAGTCTTTGACTCTTGGTTAATATGCTAGTGCACTCGGTGCATTGACGGACCTGAGTTAAACCTATTGACACCTAAACGCTGTCACCGTCAATAGGAACTCAAAACTTGTATAGGGATACATGTCCTTAATCCTGAGACAGTTATGGACGCAAGTTGTATGCTTGGTTGCTTTGACTTACCAATCAGTGAGGTCTTGCAAGATCAACACCTGGGTATCTTGGGTAAATCAAGTATGCAACGTTGGGAACATATATTGTCAAGATGGAATTCTACCCTCTTCAATAAAACGAAGAGTAAGTATTCCCTCGAGAATGTCACTAGGAGTGATTACTGAGAGCTGGCCAGCCTTGTCAACAAAGTGTTGTTGTTGACATGTTTAGTAATCCAAGAGTAGTGAATGATACTTGAGGAATATAAGATGTACTATCTATTGGGTCGACAGTATCTTAAGACATACATCCCAATGATAGATACGAATACTGCCTGGTAGAGGGACATGCGTATCATATTATACAAGTCTAGCAATCACTTATGTATGTGTGATTATGTTCTTATGCACTGGAGTGCAATTATCATTTTATAGTGGCATTAATGATAATTGATTAATTATTGATTCCTTAGTCAAGAGTACTGACTAGATGGAATAATAATTAATCGGAGCCAGTAATTAAGAACCTAGGAGGTCCCACTCTTAGCTCCGCCAGAATGCTTGGAAAGGCAAATGAGAATGCTGTCAAGACTGGTTCGATCGATCGAAGTTGTTTCGATCGATTGAAGTCTAGACAGGTTCGATCGATCGAACGAGGTTCGATCGATCGACAGTTCGATCGATCGAAGTCACTTCGATCGATCGAAAGTTAGGTCGGTTCTGGGAATCTATAAATAGGGCAGCTACGTCCAGAAATTAGAAGTTCGTCGTTTTGACGTACCAGTTGCTGCAGAACCTGTTTAGAGTTCCCAAACCTTCCCTATTCTCACTATTAGGGTTCCCACCAACCCTAGCCACTCTGGGAGCATTCGAGGAGACATAAGGGTGAAGATTTCCTAGAGGTTGCTGCTGCACACACAAGGAGAAGGACAAAAATCAGAATTGGGTTCAAGACCTAAGGTATAGAATCTTCTCCATCTTGTTATGCGCATCTATAGAGTTAATAAGTAGTAGATCCAAGGCTACCAATAAAAGTTTTGAACTTTGTTTTCCGCTGCGCGTTTAGATTTAATTTTAAACCTGTTTTCCTACAATTGGTATCAGAGCCTCGCTTATTTGGATCTATAGATGCGTTTTGGAACACTAGTTTTGATTTGCATGTTGATTTTAGGACTGTTTTCAAAACTGCATCGTCACAGATCCGTTTCTGCAGTGTTTATGCAGCAGAATACAAATCTGTGATTGCATTGGATGCAAGGTGGGTTCGATCGATCGAAGTAGTCTCGATCGATCGAACATCATCTGTTCTCAAGCGATCTAACTAGTTTCGATCGATCGAACGTTGGTTCTGTTCGATCGATCGAATGGTGTTCGATCGATCGAGACTGCTTTTCTGTCCAGGTTTTTAGTTTACAGATTTAAAGGTTTTAAAAATATTTACTTTAAAATTTTATTTATGCTGTAAGTTTTTCAAAACATTCTGTGAAACTGAAAGTTCAATCAATTGAACTATGTTCAATCGATCGAAGGTTCAATCGATCTAACTTTTTCGATCGATCGAAGTGTGACAGAGAACAGTGATGCTGTTTTAAGTTCTAATTCAGTATGTAAAGAGTTTATATACTGTGTGAATCAATTAGGGGTTCCAATGGTACATATATTTGTTATATATATGCGTGGTTGTACGTGTGACTAACCCTTTTGCAGCAAGCTTAGTCCGCTATCTCCCATGGCACCAAGACTTTTAAATTTTGTATTTAATTGTTGGTTTGGATTTAAGGCTTATGTAAAGGGCGCTGCGACTTCAATCCTATGAAAAGGAAAGTCGTACCGGTTTCCCTAGCCTTTTATTTTATTGTTGTTATTTCTATTTCTAGATAAATTGTAAGCTTCGAGAGAAGTATAGGACCAATGTAATAGAATTAGAAAATCCATGAAGATGGAGGAGCAAGCCGTTGTCCATGAAGATGGAGTCGGAGGCAATCAAACCAAGAAGAAGGTTCTATGGAGATAGAGTCATGGGAGATAGAGGCATTGTTGAATGCTTTTATTTCATTTTAGTTTTTGTTTTATGTGCTTAGTTGTGATTGGAATTTTATATATTGTTACTACTTGCATGCACGTAAAACAGGTTTTCTAAAATGAAATTCAAAAACCTTTTTTCCAACACATTAGCAAACACTTGATGTTTATGGGCAATGTGAAGAAATTTTTTGATCAAATTGAAAAATTCCTATTAGTTCATTGTAAGTATGAGAATTACTCTGTGTCACCCAGCCATGGGTGATCATTCCATACGGAGGGTATTTCTTATTGATTACTAGATATGAACTTCTTATAAAAATCTAGTGGGAGAGGGACTTATTTTATAACTCCCACGGTCTTCCATAAACGGTTCGTTGTAAGGTGGGTAGTATATTCTGTGTCACCCAGCCATGGGTGATCATTCCATACGGAGGATAGACTATTCATTGGTTACTAGATATGAACTTCCTTTGGATAGAATCAATGAGACGCGTTAGAGGGTGACCACTACACTGAGGCACTACTTGAGGCGGTTGTCATTGGATTCTAGTTAATGGTAAACACTAGCTGAGCTATGGGTAAGGGATTCCACACGGAGCATTATCCAGAAACTTAGAGACCAAAAGTTCAGGAGTCATGAATTGTTTTGTAAGAGTTGCATGACATTCATGATGGGTTTCCCAATCAGGCTATGAGGTTATGATCGCCACACGGAGACTTAATTTCATAGGCTTGACATCCTGAAGACAATTAATGAGTTGGTTAAGGGAATTCCAATGTATCATATAAATTGTCATATTCATGATTTCCATATTGTAATTCTGTTACATTATTTGTATTTCAGATTCATAATGTCTAGCCCACTTGCTATAACCATGATCCAGAATAAGCTAATTGGAAATAACTACGTTGAATGGAAACTGGAACTGGATGAATTGTTAACTGCTAATGGATGTAAATACGTTCTTACCATTCCCTGTCCACCTATTCCATACCATGACACCCCAACTGATCTTGCGGATCAATATTGGCAGTGGATAAGATTTGATGGTATAGCTCGCTCTAGCATCTTAGACTCTTTGTCTGATGTGTTGAAGCAGCAACATCAACCTTTGAACACTGCCCGTGCTATAATATTGAACCTCGAGGAGATGTTTGGGGATCTGAGCCGTACTGCAAGGCTTAGAGCCTTGGAGTTAGTCATGGACACCAGAATGTTGGAAGGAACTTCAATAAGAGAGCATGTTTTTAAAATGATTACTTATTTCAAAGTAATGGAAGTTCTTGGTTCCGACATTGATGGTGAGACTCAAGTTGACATAATCTTGCATTCGTTGCCTTCATCATTCACTCAATTTAAAAAGGTTTTTAAAATGAGTAAAACAGTTTTTTCAACAAGTGAGTTGATGAGCTCTCTTGAGGCAACGATGGATATAGTCAAAGAGGAGTCAAATGTTCAGAACATTGGAATGGCTTCATCTTCTGGAACTAAGCCTAAGAGCATAAGTTCAGAGAAGGAGAAGCAAGACTCAAGGATAGGTGAGCCTAAGCCAACTGTTGGGAAGAAGGCAAGACTTGGAAAGGGAAAGGCTGGTGCCGTGCCAAAAGGAAAGTGTTTCCATTGTGGCATGAGAGGGCATTGGAAAAGGAACTGTATGGAATACTTGACTGCCAAAAGGCAAGGTACGATCCTTTCACTAGTTTTTGAAGTAAGTTGAAAAACTGATACTTCAACTACTATGGGCACTAATTCTATATTTTCTAAATTATATCTGTAATTGTTGCAGGGAATTGGAAAATAAGAATGTGCAGTGATTAGAAGATCTTGATTGCCTTTTGGGATCTGATGCAAGAGTTGCTATTAGATTAATAGTTTTATATTGTAATAAAACTTTGGAGTTATTAGATGGATTTCAGTTTTGAATTAATGAATAATATTTATTCTTTTGATTTTGGTACTGAAATTCTTGATTAAAAGAAAGCGTTCTTTTATGTGATCTAAATAACTTGTCAAGCAAGTATCTCACCAATTTACTCTTGTTTCTCATATATTATCTAATGTAGTATTTAAATGACTCATGGGTATTTTACCATCTAAAAGGATAGCACCCTCAACTAATTCTATGACTTTTTGGTTTTGAGGTTAGAACATATTTAATCTAAATAGGATAAATGGGGAGTAAAGGATTGGATCCTAAAACTCTTTTGGTTGTTGAAACCACTACCTGTTTGTCAATCCTATTTAGAGAGTAAATGTGATCAGATCATATTAATCTAAATTAGGATAAATGGGGAGTAAAGGATTGGATCCTAAAACTCTTTTGGTTGTTGAAACCACTACCTGTTTGTCAATCCTATTTAGAGGCTAATATGATCAGGTGACTTTTCTTTTGAAAATCACACGACCAAGGACTGATTAGAATTAGGACATACTCATGTCTGTAGGGCAATAAACATTAGAGTTGAAAAGTAGTTTCGGCTACTTTGGATACTGATATACATTTACTTATTGCATCTTCATCCTCAATTTTGAAGAAATTCAAAAGTTTTGGAATGAAGAGTAATTGGTAAAAGAATATCGTTGCTTTTTGATTTGATCAAAATGGTGAGTATCTATCTAATGTATTTATTGTCCAAAGGAGATAAGAATGAGATTCTTTCTCGACAGTCTACACCTAGTGCGCCTCCACGGGATGGTGTAGCAGGTAGAAGGAACTATCTTCTTTTAGATATGACTGGGTCATGGGATGAGTTATTTAGAGTTACTACTATTCCTTGTTTTTCTCGATGGAACTACAATGTATATACTGGATCTTATTCAAAAGAAAATCTTTTCGATAGATATCCCCAAAGTTGTGAAAAGAATGCGACTTCTTTCTCATGGTAACTTTGGATAAGGATGTCTAGCACTTTGGTGTAAAAAAATGATGAGCCTTTTGAATCTAGATTAGAAGTATAATATTTTTTTAGTGTTTCCAGAGAAAACAAAAGTTGGTTGGAGACCAAATTTTGCAAAGGAAAGATAATATAAAAGAGTAAAGTAATTTATATCTTAAAGCAATCTATAAATCATCTAGAACTAAAATCTACTACCTCTTCATCCATTCCTACATTGGTACTTCATTGCAGTGGGAGAATTCTCAACATTGTTGAAATTCCCTGGTGCATTGAAGTTTTGTGATAAGGAAGCTCTGGTATGTGATTTGCATAAGTCTATGGACTAAAGCAATCATCCAGAGATAAGGACATCTGTTTTGACATATTGGTCAAAATACTTTGGATTCATCTAAAGTGTGGATGTAGCTTAAGTGGATGAAAGGATCCTTGCGCAAAGGAAGTGTGGTGGTGATTATGGTTCCATATATTGATGACATCTTTATCATTGCGATATGTTAAAGTAGTATCATCAATGATTAAGGTTAAGTTTCTACAGTATACTTGATATTTATTATCTCGGTGAGGCGAGCTATAATCTTATGATTTTTGCTCATTCAAGATCAGAAAGTTAAGATAATGAGATTGTCTCAAACTTCTATATCATAAAGTTGCTGGCTAGATTCAACGTGGAACGTTTCGATAAAGGTTTTTCACCTTTGAACATAACCTATTGCTCTTTCAAGATTTGTATCTAGGGATACAAGATGAAAGAGATCACATGAAAGGTATATCATAAGCCTTCGCTATTGATAAACTTTGTATGTGATGTTAGGTATGGATATCAGTTATACCGTTGAGGTTGTTCACAGATATCAGTCCAAATGAATGTTCAGTTTTTTCTGAACTATCATAAAGTATATATTCTCTAGGGCTTGAGAAAGAACTAGCGGATATATGCAGGGTGATGGTGTTTTGGACAATGTTCAAATTAGCTTTACTGGATACATGTCATGTGACGTCTTTTGTCTAGGGATATAGTATAACATGAAGATGTTTTACTATGGATTGTTTCAGTCGATGATCATCAGTCCCTATGCAAAACCTTACGGGTTAAGGATTTTGACAAGTCACAGAGACTATGCTAGTATTAGTACTAACGCTATATGGTTATGAGTGCAAGTGGGAGTTTGTTGGGAATATGCCCTCAAACCAGTTAGTTGGACAATGGAATATCATAATGCATTTATGCATGTTAGTTCATGAGATGAATATTAGACTGGAATCCTTAAACAACATTGTATGTGGTTCATTTGTGTATGTGATTACACATGTGAGATATGAATCACAAATCCTTGTTGTTTCAAATAAGTCACAGTGGATGATAAGTCTGGATAACTTATCAGGTATACACTGTAGCATGATTAACGTCTACGGGGTAGAATGATGAATCTCATTCATAAGAGTCTTTGACTCTTGGTTAATATGCTAGTGCACTCGGTGCATTGACGGACCTGAGTTAAACCTATTGACACCTAAACGCTGTCACCGTCAATAGGAACTCAAAACTTGTATAGGGATACATGTCCTTAATCCTGAGACAGTTATGGACGCAAGTTGTATGCTTGGTTGCTTTGACTTACCAATCAGTGAGGTCTTGCAAGATCAACACCTGGGTATCTTGGGTAAATCAAGTATGCAACGTTGGGAACATATATTGTCAAGATGGAATTCTACCCTCTTCAATAAAACGAAGAGTAAGTATTCCCTCGAGAATGTCACTAGGAGTGATTACTGAGAGCTGGCCAGCCTTGTCAACAAAGTGTTGTTGTTGACATGTTTAGTAATCCAAGAGTAGTGAATGATACTTGAGGAATATAAGATGTACTATCTATTGGGTCGACAGTATCTTAAGACATACATCCCAATGATAGATACGAATACTGCCTGGTAGAGGGACATGCGTATCATATTATACAAGTCTAGCAATCACTTATGTATGTGTGATTATGTTCTTATGCACTGGAGTGCAATTATCATTTTATAGTGGCATTAATGATAATTGATTAATTATTGATTCCTTAGTCAAGAGTACTGACTAGATGGAATAATAATTAATCGGAGCCAGTAATTAAGAACCTAGGAGGTCCCACTCTTAGCTCCGCCAGAATGCTTGGAAAGGCAAATGAGAATGCTGTCAAGACTGGTTCGATCGATCGAAGTTGTTTCGATCGATTGAAGTCTAGACAGGTTCGATCGATCGAACGAGGTTCGATCGATCGACAGTTCGATCGATCGAAGTCACTTCGATCGATCGAAAGTTAGGTCGGTTCTGGGAATCTATAAATAGGGCAGCTACGTCCAGAAATTAGAAGTTCGTCGTTTTGACGTACCAGTTGCTGCAGAACCTGTTTAGAGTTCCCAAACCTTCCCTATTCTCACTATTAGGGTTCCCACCAACCCTAGCCACTCTGGGAGCATTCGAGGAGACATAAGGGTGAAGATTTCCTAGAGGTTGCTGCTGCACACACAAGGAGAAGGACAAAAATCAGAATTGGGTTCAAGACCTAAGGTATAGAATCTTCTCCATCTTGTTATGCGCATCTATAGAGTTAATAAGTAGTAGATCCAAGGCTACCAATAAAAGTTTTGAACTTTGTTTTCCGCTGCGCGTTTAGATTTAATTTTAAACCTGTTTTCCTACAGGATGTACCCCATCCTAATCCCATCTACTATCTTGGCTTGGACCAACCGCTCGAGTTATCCCCTTTGCTGATGCCAATGAATGTTGAAGTTATGTAGTAAAGTGATGGTGTCTGAAACTTCTGCCAAAAAATAAAATAATAAGCGAGTCACCACGACACTCCATTTGAGACCAGATCAAGTCTAGTCGAGTCTGTCCTGTGTTTTGAGTCTATTTCAAGTTTAGTCTTGTGGTCACGTCTGTCTATCATCGAGTTGTTAATGAGTCTGTAATCCTTCCCTTTTGATAGAATGAAATCTCACTTTGCTTAATCTGATGTGCCTAGTCATAAATGCATGAATCATTGAACTGAAAATGTCACTTTTCAAATTACCATGGATATTACTCTGCTAATAAAATTTTACGTCAAGCAAAAAAAGAATCCCAAAAAGGCCAAAGTCCATTTTTTGCTAATGCTGAAGAAGAGTCGAGAATTGGATAGTCTTACTTTAAAAATTTTAAAGATGCTTTTGCTCAAATCTTGAAAAGACATACTTGAAACTGACTTGGGGTTTGCCCAACACCCCCTCCACCATTTCAAAGCCTTGAGCCCAACCCAATTGATAGCCATGCGAATCTATGTGGACTTGGTCCTTGATGGTAGCCAAACACTTCAGTGAGTTTCATCTCAACTTTCAAAAAAATAAAAAGAGAAAAAAAAGAAGAAAAAAGAAAAGCTCGCTAGGTTGAAAACCCGAAAGGGCACCTAGGCAAAAGTTAGAGCGGAAAATGTATTGATTTCCAAGATCTAAACCTAGACAGTCAAAATGATTTTACAAATGAGAGAATTGTACGCTTCAAGGTACATCATAAAAACGTGCCTAGATCACATTTCAAAAGGCTTGGAATGACCATATACAAATCCCGAAAGCTGACGTGCACTGCAAAGCGGGGGTATTTGTAAAATACAACCGCGCTAAAGGAAAGAATTGTATTAATTTTTATCACAACTTCCCATTTTATCCGCAATTTGCATTGCAAGGCTAATTTTTATACAATATGATTAATCTATGATAAGTTGTATTGTTTTAGCTGTTGTTTGTGCAGATTACTGCTGTGTGGACTAAACAGTTGAACATCAGAATAAATGGAATGCTGGAATGAAAACAAAGAAAGTCAAAGCTAAAAAGTGAAGTTCGATCGATCTAAGAAGGTTCGATCGATCGAGCGTTTGATCGCTTGAAGAGTGTTGAAGCGCTTGAAGAATAAGGGTTCGATCGATCGAGAACTGTTCGATCGATCGAACGGGGTATTTCCAGTAACATTTACGTGCGCAGCAGATGCGGGTTTTTAACCCTAGTTTCTTAGGTTTTCTATATATATGCGTTTTGTACACGTCCATAGGGACGCCCTCTTTACATTTTAACAGTTTTATAGAGAGAGATAGAGAGTTTGTTTGGTTTTTGTAGGTTTTTCATTGAATTTTCATATTGTGGATTGGATTTCTCGAAGTTTATACAAGTATCTTCTATTCCAGGTTATCTATATACTGTTCATTCATACTCAGCACGTAGTAGTCGTAGTTTAATCAATCATCTCGTGATATTACATGTTAAATATTTACAAAACCATAGTTTTTAGATTTTTTTATGAAAAACTCACAACCAAACAGGGTAATAATGTTTTCTTACGTTAAAAATCAATCTTCGACACTCCAGACGATGTCTGAGTAGTCCCAGGTTGGGAGAATACGATGAAACAGTGATCTCCAGCCTCTGCCATACAGCAGAATAATCGCTGTGTTCGATCGATCGAAGTTAGTTCGATCGATCGAACCAGAGACAGTCAAGCGATCGAAGTCAGTTCGATCGATTGAGAGATGAAGGTCTTCGATCGATCGAAAGCGCGTCGATCGATCGAACTCTCGGATTCTTGAGGATGTTCCCTGCAGTATTCCAGGACCTTTTGTTTTAGGATTTGTTATCATTCTGTCCCAAATAAATGCTCAGTTTGTCAAAACAGTTTTAAAACTAAGGCCCTAAGGTATTTTCTTTCAATACATTTTGCAAACCATCTTCGATGCTAACACCATCGAGGATGCGAGTCTTAACTATTGGATTAAACCGCTTTCATGTATCTTAATTTAACTGTGATGATATGGTCCCGGTCATGAAAGGGCCATGGATTCTCTATCTTTTGAGGAATACGGAAAACTGTAGGTAATGTACTCCTTTGTGCTTCAAGGCAAATGCATGGTAGATGGCTAGGTTACTGCTGATTCGTGTAATCCCAACTCTTTCTTTTAAAAGTTAAACATCTTAATTTCAAGTACTGTTTAATTAGTTAGTTTGATTGTTTAGTTTATTTTAATCATTTTCATTAGTAATCCTTGTTTGTGGAACTTCGTGTTCCGCACCATCATTCAATCTTAGTTATTTTATTTTGTTTTCTTTGAGGATAGTCTAAATCAATAGGTCAACACCTTCCCTGTGGGATCGACCTGGTCTTACCAGATATTACTTGCACGTCTACCTACACTTGGGTACTGCACAAGAGCGCACAAGATTTTTCTCGTGTCAAGTTTTTGGCGCCGTTGCTGGGGAAGGCGACGATCAATTCCTTAGATTACCTCAGTCTCTCTTCATCTCTTTCTATTTTTATTTTTATTTTCTCTTTTCAGTTCTTTTGGGTAAGTTTTCACCTTAGAGACTCTCCCAGTTCATGTCCGAGAATTCTATTGAAGGAATTTTTGGAAATCCTTTCTACTTGTCTGACTCTGATAGTTCCATCAACCCGATAGTCACTCCAACTGCATCAATGGATGATCATCAGAGTGAAAATGGTGACAATGTTGTGGTACCAATCGATGAGGCACTCCGTCCTCTTTGCGATCTCATGCAACCAGAACATGCACCTACGCCCTCTTGCATTCAAATCCCACTGCATAATGGCGAATTTCAGTTTCGCAATGGGATGATTCAACTGCTTCCCACTTTTCATGGGATGGAAAGTGAGAAGGCGTATTTACATGTCACCGATTTCGAGGATGTTTGCAAAACATTCTCGCAAACTTGTCCTAGGGAGGTGACGCATTTAATGCTATTCCCCTTCACTTTGAAAGATAAAGCGAAGGGGTGGCTCCACTCCCTAAAACCTAATTCAATTTTCACCTGGCATGCGATGAGCACCGCGTTTCTGAAGAAATTCTATCCTACTCGCATGACCACAGATCTTCAGCGTCAAATCAATTCCTATAAACAAAAGAGCAATGAAACCTTCACACAAGCGTGGGAGCGTTTCAAGGATTTGCTTCTCTCGTGCCCACACCATGGGTTTGAGAAATGGCGAACTATCAGCTTCTTTTATCAGGGATTGAATGGTGAAACAAAGAAGTTGGTGGAAACAATGAGCTCGGGACCATTTCTGCGAAAAAACACTGAAGAGGCCGAAGCCCATTTCGAATGGTTAGCTGAATACGCTCATGAATGGTCAAATTCTGACAATATCTCACACTCACAGATATCCTGTGTAGAGGAGAAAAGCATATACCAGCTAACCAATGAAGATCACCTCATGACTAAGTATGCAGAGCTAGCAAAGAAGGTAGAGGAGTTAAGTATGAAAGGAGAGAGCTCTAGGCAAGTCTTGCCTGAAGAACCATGTGGCACATGCAACATGTTGGGACATACAACTCAATATTGTCCTAATGTGCCATATTTTCAAGAGCAAGCCCCTATAGAGATGAATGCCATGCAAGGTTTTCGAGGGGCGGGGAATTCCAACAATAACTTTCAAAGTAATAATAGATGGAATCACCCCGGTTTTGATTGGAGAAATAATGCTGGGGCCCAAAATCAATATCAACAGCAGCCCTACAATAACAATCAATATCAAGGGCAAAACAATAGGCCAGCCCAGCATTACAATTAAAACAGAACCAATAATTACAATCAAGCTCAACCCTCCAATGCACCACAAACCAATACCTATGTGCCACCGCACAAGAAGGTACAAGAAGAAGAGCCACTTGCTAATGCCAATCTAACGCAGCAACTCATCCAAATGATGAGTAGAATGTCTGCCACGTTAGAGAGGATAGATGCACGGCAAGAGAGCTCAGGAGGAACATTCCCTGCCCAACCACTTCAGAACCCCAAGGGACATAACAATGGTCCTAACAATCAAGAACATGCTAAAGTTGTGACTACACTGAGAAGTGGAAAAATCATAGGGAAAAGCATGCCTCTGTCCACTCCCGAATTGTACGATGAGGAGGAAGTGGTGGATAAAGAAGTTGAGCTACCATCTACTCAAGAGGAGGAGCAGTCTACCAATGACGAACCAATCAAGGCAAACATCGAAGCTCCTAGAGTAGAAGAAGAAGTTGAGTGAAGGCCTGGAAAGGAATCTGTTAAGGAGGAACCACCAAAATGCCCCTTTCCTGCACCTTATCCTCAACGGTTGAAGAAACCCAAGAATGAGACGAAGAATCAGGAGTTTCTGGAACTGTTTAAGCAAGTTAAGATTAACCTTCCACTCCTAGATGCTATCAAGCAAGTGCCGGCCTATGCTAAGTATCTCAAAGATCTGTGCACGGTCAAGAGGAGGCAAAGCGTGAAGAAACATGCTTATGTCGCATGTCAAGCCAGTGCGATCATTCAAAATGAGTTGCCTCCAAAACTCAAAGACCCCGGTACACCTACTGTCTCATGCAGAATTGGGAATCAAAAGATAGATAACGCACTCCTTGATTTAGGAGCAAGCGTGAACCTGCTGCCATATTCAGTCTATAAACAGCTAGGGTTGGGTGAACTCAAACCCACCTGAGTTGCTTTGCAATTGGCAGACAGATCTGTAAAGTACCCTAGAGGGGTATTGGAGGACGTCCTTGTCCAAATAGACACTTTTGTATTTCCGGTTGATTTCGTGATATTAGACACAGAACCTGTGTCTAATCCTGGTGCACATATCCCGGTTATTTTTGGACGTCCATTCCTCAACACCATTGATGCCACAATCAAGATTAGAACTGGTATCATGACTATCGTATTCGGGAACATGACATTGAATGTCAAGATCTTTTCTAATCCACGACCTGAAGAATACGATGATGAGGAAGAAATCCATTATATAGACATGGTCATTGAAGATGAAGTTGACTTGGTCGACTATAAAGATCCTTTGGAAGTTGTGATGACTCAATTTGGCGATATCTATCAGCCCGCAGAGTCAACCCCATTGGATGCTGACCTGAACCAGACGTGTCTTATGATGGATACGATAGAGGAGGATAGAGCTGATTGCATGTGGGTAATGCCATATGAACAACTGCCTCCTAAAACCAAGTTGGTAATGCCCTCTAGTTTCCAGTTCCCGGAGTTAGAATTGAAGGAGCTTCCAAAAGAGCTGAAATATGCATTCCTAGGGACTGAAAAAACTTATCCTGTAATCATTTCATCTGCTTTAACTCATGAACAGGAAAGTAAGCTAGTGGAAATGCTTACCAAGCATAAGGATGCTATGGGATGGACAATTGCTGACCTCAAAGGCATAAGCCCATCCATATGCACGCATAAGATATATCTGGAGGAAGACGCTAAACCCTCAAGGCAAATGCAAAGGTGTCTGAACCCCAACATGCAAGAAGTAGTTAAAAAGGAAGTGCTTAAACTACTTGATGTTGGGATGATATATCCGATATCTGACAGTCCTTGGGTTAGTCCTACCCAAGTAGTTCCTAAGAAAGCAGGCATAACGGTCATCCCGAACAAAGATGGTGAATTGGTACCGAGACGCGTCCCCACTGGATGGAGGATGTGCATTGACTACAGGAAGTTAAATACTGTGACCCGAAAGGACCATTTTCCTTTGCCATTTATGGATCAACTGCTAGAACGCGTGGCGGGTCACAAGTATTACTGCTTCTTGGATGGATACAGTGGATATAATCAAATTGAGATTGCTCCTGAAGATCAGGAGAAAACCACATTCACGTGTCCATTCGGTACTTTTGCCTACCGACGAATGCCGTTTGGCCTATGCAATGCACCGGTTACCTTTCAGCGGTGCATGCTGAGTATATTCAGTGACATGGTCGAAAACATCCTTGAAGTTTTCATGGATGATTTTTCAGTATTTGGCCATAGCTTCGAAGATTGCCTTACCAATCTCGAGCAGGTTTTAATGAGGTGTGAGGACAAACACCTAGTCTTGAATTGGGAGAAGTGTCACTTCATGGTGACCAAGGGAATAGTCCTCGGCCACATAATATCCAATTAAGGCATTCAAGTGGATAAGGCTAAAATCGACATAATCTCAAATTTACCTGTTCCCCGTACAATAAGAGACATTCGTTCATTCTTGGGGCATGCATGTTTTTATCGTCGATTTATCCAAAATTTCAGTGCAATTTCTCGACCCCTTTGTCAACTTCTTGTCAAAGATGCACCATTCGAGTGGTCAGAGAGTTGCCAAAAGTCCTTTGAGGATCTAAAAGATCTCCTCACCTCCGCACCTATAATACAGGCACCCAACTGGAGTTTGCCTTTTGAATTAATGTGCGACGCTAGTGATTACGCCATTGGCACAGTCCTAGGCCAGAGAAAGGACAATAAGCCACATGTGATATACTACGCCAGCCGAACCTTGAATGACGCTCAAATGAATTACACTACCACTGAGAAGGAGCTGCTGGCTGTAGTATTCGCCCTGGACAAGTTTAGGTCTTATCTGATAGGGTCACCAATCGTCTGTTTTACAGATCATTCGGCCCTCAAATATCTGCTGACAAAGAAAGACGCTAAACAACGGCTTATTCGCTGGATACTCTTACTCCAAGAGTTTGATCTAACTATCAAGGATAAGAAAGGAGTAGAGAATGTGGTTGCGGATCATTTGTCCCGGTTGACTTTTGTTGACAATACTGAATCCCAATCCATTAAAGATGAGTTCCCAGATGAACAGCTACTGGCAGTAAGTAGTCTGCCTTGGTATGCTGATATTGTAAACTACCTCGTCACGGGTGAAACACCAACTCATTGGTCGAACCAAGATAGGAAACGGTTCCTCTCGTTCGCGCGTCACTTCTTCTTTGATGACCCATACCTTTTCAAGTACTGTGCTGATCAGGTCATCAGGCGCTGCGTCCCCAATGAGGATATAACCGTAATATTAGCGTCATGCCATTCTGAGGCATGCGGTGGCCACTTCGCGTCACAAAAGACCGCACAAAAAGTCTTACAGAGCGGTTTTTACTGGCCCACAGTCTTCAAAGATGCTTATTCCTTTTGCAAGACATGCAAACGCTGTCAAAAGCTTGGAACCATTTCTAAAAGGAATTCTATGCCTTTAACCCCTATCATCACAATTGAGATATTTGATTGTTGGGGCATAGATTTTATGGGCCCATTTCCCAAGTCGAATAACTGTGAATACATACTCCTTGCTGTGGAGTATGTATCGAAATGGGTAGAAGCAATACCAACGAGACGAAATGACCATAGAACGGTCATGTCATTTCTAAGAGAGCATATTTTGTCTCGTTTTGGTACTCCGAAAGCTTTATTAAGTGACCAAGGCAAGCATTTCTGCAATAGGCCCTTGGAGTCACTCCTCAAGAAATACGGAGTCCATCATAAAATCGCTCTTGCCTATCATCCACAGTCCAATGGGCAAGCAGA
This sequence comes from Hydrangea macrophylla, assembly GCA_033977485.1. NCBI lineage: Eukaryota > Viridiplantae > Streptophyta > Magnoliopsida > Cornales > Hydrangeaceae > Hydrangea > Hydrangea macrophylla. The sequence continues at coordinate 6,137,866 of CM066996.1, read as the reverse complement.
ATTGGCTAACCGAGAAATCAAGCATATTCTCGAGAAGACGGTTAGTTCCAATCGAAAAGACTGGGCATACAAATTGACAGACGCGTTATGGGCATACCGTACAGCCTATAAGACGAATCTTGGTATGTCCCCGTACAGATTAGTTTACGGGAAAGCTTGCCATCTTCCTGTTGAAATTGAACATAAAGCTTACTGGGCAACGCGCTCATTGAACTTTGATATTCAAGAAGGAGGTCAGCTACGCAAGCTCCAACTTGCAGAGCTAGAGGAAATACGACGAGATGCGTATGACTCTGCAAAGTTACATAAGGAAAAGTTGAAGGCTCGCCATGATCGTACGATTTTTCAGAAATCATTTGAGCCGGGGCAGAAGGTCTTGTTGTATGACTCTCGCCTCCACCTTTTCCCAGGAAAGCTCCGTTCCCGTTGGACAGGCCCGTTCATCGTAAAAACTATTTTTCCACATGGGGCGGTTGAGATTGTCAACCCAAAGAACGATGATTGTTTCAAGGTCAATGGCCAGAGATTGAAACCGTTCTTGGAAAACTTCCAAACTGAAGTTGAGCACATCCAGCTGGATGAGCCCAGCTATTCTCATGATTAAAAATCCAAAGTGAAGTTCCAATTGTTGTTGTATTTCTTTTCTTTCCTTGCATTTTAGTTTTTCTCTCTTTTGTTTCTTTTTGGTTTTCGTTCTTTATTCCGTGTTTGTGATCTAGTTCTAATCCATTATACCTTAAACCACTCTGTTGCAGGTGCATAGATGCAAGGTGATGATGTTCATTCTGTCGGTTCTTGGGCTGATTCAGAATGTCGCTGTGGTACATGGACTGAGGGTGAATTCACACCCTGCCCTTTGCTTCATCAGGACCCTGAAGCTCATTCTCTTATTGATGCTGCTCAAGGGTACATTCCATATCCACCAGCCCTCCTGGACATCAATCCATACGAAAATATGGGATTTCAGGATGATGATGATGTGGAGGAGAATGATGACCTGTACATGGGACACATGGTGGATGATGCACTCATGGCCCAGTGGGAAAATGACGATATGTGGGAGCCATGGGAGGATCATGACCTTCAGGATGTCGTCCCAGATCGCCACAATGCCGTCTTTGTTTTCGTGGACGATTTCCTTGTTCCCGAGTTGGTCCCGTACCGCTACGTGCACCTGAGCTACCTGCTATTTAGGCTCCAATGCCCATTACCAGCCAGTGCATTTTGGGAACCTATGCCAATAGTGAGGTTGGAACTTGTCACAGTTCTTCGTATTTTTGTTTCTATTCATTGTTTTTCTTTTCGTATTAATTCGTGTTTCTTGTGTTCTGTTATTTTGATTTCAGTTTGTTGTCTTTTGTCCAGGATTGTCACTATGTTCCTAAATGGTATTCCGATTTTCCTCCCACATCAACTGATTCATGGTCTTGGGCCCTACATAAGGCCCCCACACACTCCGCCGCGAGAGGACAGTCCGTTGCGAAATCACACTCCTCTATCCTTGTCTCCGTCCGGATCACCTCTTGCATGGGCTTTCAATTCTGTGGAGATGCCAGACTTGTTTGATGATGTCCTTGCTGCTTTTCGGTTGTTCTGGAAAAGGGAATCATCGAGTTTGGACTTCACTTCTGACGATTCGGCAGGTTATGAAGAGATTGTGGAAGAGGAAATCTTTATACTCGAAGATTAGTGCTACATTTCAGTTGTTTTTGTTCAATTTCATCTTTTGTTTATCAACTGGAATGTAATCCTTGACGGAATTTTTATTGGTTTTAGTTTTAGTTTTATTTTTGGTTTTCTTTAGTTAAATAAGGTTTTAACCACAGTTGGGGATAATTATGTTGCAATTTGGATGCACTTATAAAGTTTTATTTTTATATATAAATTGCAATTTTCTATTCTGAGGATGAATTTCTGTCATACATGCTTGTACTTCAACTGTTTTTCAGTCTCTCTGTATGTCCAGAATTGTTTCTGATAGTTGGGGGTGATGTGGTTCATGCCCCAATTGAATTCTGGAATTTTCGTGTTGGATGTTCAAGCGCTTGTAGTTTATGTTCAATCGATTTAGGTATTTATGTTCGATCGATCGAACTTGGTTCGATCGATCGAACGAAGCATTTAAACGAGGCGTCTTCAGTACACCTTTTCATTTCCCTCACTCTCACTCTCAATCGCTCGAACACAGAGGGAGGGCGAATCGGAAACTCTCAATCCCTTGCATTCAATTAGGCGCCCTGATCACCCCTCTGATCATCCTCACCGGCATATCATCATCCCCTCCATCTCCACTGCGTGTTCTAAACTGAGGTAGGCCCCACTTGTTTGTAGTATCCTTTTCCTTAATGTTCGTGTTAGAAAATCCCAAGGGGGTGTCCCCTTGGTCTTAGGATCTTCTTTTGATTGTATAACTTTTGTTTCCTTTTCGTTTCTGCGATAGCTGAACACCGCTGTGTTCGATCGCTTGAACTGGTTTCGAGCGATCGAAGGGAAGCTGTTCGATCGATCGAACAATGTTCAAGCGATCGAAGTCGACTCCAGTTCAATAGATCGAACCAAGTTCAATCGATCGAACTTCAGCAGTGTTAGTTTTGTTTCTTTTTCTCCCTGTTCTTATCTGTATCTTGTGTGGTCTTATTTTCAGGACTGCCAGATGAATCCAGTGACGGGCTACCATAAGTCTAAGCCCCTCAGTCGTATTATACCAGATCCGGTGCCCGCTCATGGGTTCCGGAATAACGAGGACAGGCTATGGTTTGAGCGATATTTTCAGACACGGATGGTGATGGTCGAGCGCCCTATTGAGCACATCTGGACAGAGAGCCCATGGTTCCTTACACGGATTCGCTCTATGCCTCATTGGTTCCATCTCCTGTCGTTAGCCAAGAGCGTCAATCTATCTTGGATTAGAGGTGCGTGTGCGACTATGATCAGCGACCCGTATACACCATTCACCTACCATGCCTTCTTCCGGAGTCGCTCATTCATTATCAGTCCAGCCACCATTTCAGCTGCGTTGGGGGTACCAGAGGTACCAGATTATGTTTGTCCCCACCGGCCTGATGCACCAGTGACCCCACCATCCACTATTATCCGAGAGCTCACTGGAGGCACCGTTCCGTATTGGGATGGCGATGCTTTGATCGAGGACCACTTGCTCACTGATGACTACCACATGCTTCATTTGGTCCTCAGCAACTGCCTCCTAGTGACTTCCTATCGAGAGAAGATCGCGGCTTGGTATGCGCGAGTCTTATATGCAGTGGGGACGGGTCAGCCTGTTTGTATACCACGCCTATATATTGATTTTATGGTCCACCCCACCCGTTATATCTCGTCCAGGAAGCACCTGAAGGGTGCTTGGGCTATTCAGAGGGTCATGGCTGATGCCGGGTTCCTCGAGCTCGCTGGGGATGATATCCGCCCTTCTCCCCGCCGATTTAGCGAGGCGGCTGCTCGCCGCTCCGACGCCCAGAAGAGGAAGCGAAAGGAGAAAGGGACAGCGAGGGTGCGGGGGAGGAAGAAGAGGCGTGGTGGTACAGACACGGAGGCGGGCGCTTCAGGGACACCCACCGAGGTGGAGGAGCTTGATTCGGATGATGAGGATGATCCAGTTGCTGCGGTTCAGCAGTTTGAGCTGCGACAGCGGTCGCGGACTCAGGCCCAGGGAGAGTCTTCTTCTTCTGTGCCTCTCCCGACAGTTCACGAGCTATTATTGGAGGAGAGATAGGCCAGGATTAGACTCGAGGGCCGGATGGATCAGATACAGACCTTGTTGGAGTCGATATTGATTCAGATAGGGGTTGATCAGGCTGTTCACTCTGCTCACCATCCCACGGCCACCCCGTCTGCTCCGCCTGCTGCTGATCCATCACATGTTGCTACTCCTACAGATCCACCACTTACTGATCCATCATCTGCTGCCCCAGATTCTGAGGCTGCTGATCCTGTTTCCACCGTTGCCGATCCACTATCTACTACTGCTCCTACTACTACAGTATTGCCGCCTGCTCCCATCGACATCCCTTCTGATATAGCTGATGATACGCCGTCTGGGGTCGATTAGTTTTAGTTGGGGAGGTGGTATTTATGTATTTTTGTTTAGTTATTGTACTGATTTTGGGGTTTGGTTTTGGTTGGTTGGATATATGTTGGTGGTTTTGGTTGTATTATGTGGTTAGTTGTTTTTTTTGTATGGACATTATGTATCTCTGTTTGTATTTTATTATGTTCATATTACAGTGGTTTAGTTTGTTGGATCATGGTTTTATCGTGTTATTCTTATTTATTGATCCTGTTTGTTTTGGAGATTGTGTTCTATTTTTCTATGCTAGGTTGCGTTGCTTGCGATCATCATTTGCTCTATACAGGTGATACCCATCTATTTTATTTATTGAAAATCAACTTCTGGGGACTTTGTTGTTTTCAGTTGGGGGTAGGAGACAATAGATAGGTATACACCCGTAATAATCAGGTTTTGCACTTCACTTAGATATGTTTTAAATTTAATGAGAACACAGTCTGTTAAAATTTTGAAAATTTTTAATCGTATTGTTAGAATAACTTTGAATAATCTCTCCTGCTTGTTGATTAGACAATGACACATTTGTAGTATTCTCATCTTCTTATGGATTAAATCCACGCGTTTTTCTGTATCGCTGAAATGAATTGCATCTGTAAAGCTATTATGTACCCAACACTTTTGTGCACTAATTAGCAGCCATGTAGAAAACCTGAAAGTTGAGTTAATATGATTATTTTGCGAAAAAGAATAAGTAGTGGAAGCTAATAACCCTTTGTGAGCTATTGAGCCAATCGTCATTTCTGAGGGGATTCTCATACATTGTCGAATGGTTTTTCTTGCATATACTTTGTGAATTCGTTGTTAAGTCTCAGTTTTCTTTAAAAAGTTTGACTGCTTGTTAGAGGAGAACGTTCAGGATTTACCAATTAAACTCAATGAACACTTAAGTGCTAAAAATTGAAAGTTGAGAAAATGATTCAAGCCATCGTTTACCCATTCTTTTACCTAATATAACTATCACCTACATTCATTGAATTATTTTCATCCTTGATCCCACCCCAATCAAATATTTCCAATGGAATCATAAGAATCCAAATCCTTGATCTATACCTTGACCTCATTGAGCCGTTTGATAAAATTTGTTGAGAATGAGTCAACAAAGTATGTGAAATGGAAGGAAGTTGTTGTGGGATGTTGCAAAGGTTAAAAAAAATATATATATATATGAATGAATGATGAATGAAGGAGAAGAGAAAAAGAGTATAAGAAATGAATGGGAGATTGGGTGGAGAAAAGAATAAAGAATAAAAAGAGAAGTGGAAATTCCATCACATACTAAAAAAGCACACTCTTCTCTACAACCCTCCTACCTACTAAATAAAAGCCGCAAGTCAAAGTCTTGAAGATTCTCAATAATTGATTTGAACATGGAAGTGTGAGTTGAGTTATCCACGGTATTTCGCTCCTCTAGTAAGTAGTGTTCCATTCATGAGACTATACACTTTTAAAAGTCCGTTTTTCATAGAGTCGAGTATGAAAGCATTAGTACTTATAATCTCATCCTTATCAAAGCTTTCATACGATGTGCGATCATTGTAAAGCAAGTTTCTGAGAGACGTTCTTTTTGAGTGCAACCAATGTGAGAATTGAGCTAAAACTGCAAGTTTTCCAAAGTACAATAGTCTATAAAACTCTTAATAAGGTTGGACGCATGGTTGTTAATTTCACCCACACACGGGTGCATGATGGTAATACATGTGTTATATTTTACTTGGTGATATGGGGGAGCATGTGGGTCTCTTTCAGGGGTTGATAGAGGATATTATATTATTGTGGAGTTTAGTTAACAATTTAATGGAAGGGTGAATTCTACAAGTTATTCTAAATTTTTTTTGAGCTTAAAATTGGAATTTTGTGGGTATATTCACTGCAAACCCTCACGAGACAACACTTGTCCACTAGGGGAAACCTAGGGGTTTAACGGCTTGTTGCATTTGCTAAATGCAACCGCGATTCCTGCGAAAGTGAGTTAGGATCTTTCTTTCTATCTTAGTTTAGGTTGTTTTTAGTTTTTCTTTGTTTATCAGTCGTGGTAGTATTAGTTTAGGAGTTTTTAGTTTATTTTATTTTCGCTTTATCGCTAGGGACTAGCAATAAGCTAGTTGGGGGTTGTGCAAAGCGGGGGTATTTGTAAAATACAACCGCGCTAAAGGAAAGAATTGTATTAATTTTTATCACAACTTCCCATTTTATCCGCAATTTGCATTACAAGGCTAATTTTTATACAATATGATTAATCTATGATAAGTTGTATTGTTTTAGCTGTTGTTTGTGCAGATTACTGCTGTGTGGACTAAACAGTTGAACATCAGAATCAATGGAATGCTGGAATGAAAACAAAGAAAGTCAAAGCTGAAAAGTGAAGTTCGATCGATCTAAGAAGGTTCGATCGATCGAGCGTTTGATCGCTTGAAGAGTGTTGAAGCGCTTGAAGAATAAGGGTTCGATCGATCGAGAACTGTTCGATCGATCGAACGGGGTATTTCCAGTAACATTTACGTGCGCAGCAGATGCGGGTTTTTAACCCTAGTTTCTTAGGTTTTCTATATATATGCGTTTTGTACACGTCCATAGGGACGCCCTCTTTACATTTTAACAGTTTTATAGAGAGAGATAGAGAGTTTGTTTGGTTTTTGTAGGTTTTTCATTGAATTTTCATATTGTGGATTGGATTTCTCGAAGTTTATACAAGTATCTTCTATTCCAGGTTATCTATATACTGTTCATTCATATTCTGCACGTAGTAGTCGTAGTTTAATCAATCATCTCGTGATATTACATGTTAAATATTTACAAAACCATAGTTTTTAGATTTTTTATGAAAAACTCACAACCAAACAGGGTAATAATGTTTTCTTACGTTAAAAATCAATCTTCGACACTCCAGACGATGTCTGAGTAGTCCCAGGTTGGGAGAATACGATGAAACAGTGATCTCCAGCCTCTGCCATGCAGCAGAATAATCGCTGTGTTCGATCGATCGAAGTTAGTTCGATCGATCGAACCAGAGACAGTCAAGCGATCGAAGTCAGTTCGATCGATTGAGAGATGAAGGTCTTCGATCGATCGAAAGCGCGTCGATCGATCGAACTCTCGGATTCTTGAGGATGTTCCCTGCAGTATTCCAGGACCTTTTGTTTTAGGATTTGGTATCATTCTGTCCCAAATAAATGCTCAGTTTGTCAAAACAGTTTTAAAACTAAGGCCCTAAGGCATTTTCTTTCAATACATTTTGCAAACCATCTTCGATGCTAACACCATCGAGGATGCGAGTCTTAACTATTGGATTAAACCGCTTTCATGTATCTTAATTTAACTGTGATGATATGGTCCCGGTCATGAAAGGGCCATGGATTCTCTATCTTTTGAGGAATACGGAAAACTGTAGGTAATGTACTCCTTTGTGCTTCAAGGCAAATGCATGGTAGATGGCTAGGTTACTGCGGATTCGTGTAATCCCAACTCTTTCTTTTAAAAGTTAAACATCTTAATTTCAAGTACTGTTTAATTAGTTAGTTTGATTGTTTAGTTTATTTTAATCATTTTCATTAGTAATCCTTGTTTGTGGAACTTCGTGTTCCGCACCATCATTCAATCTTAGTTATTTTATTTTGTTTTCTTTGAGGATAGTCTAAATCAATAGGTCAACACCTTCCCTGTGGGATCGACCTGGTCTTACCAGATATTACTTGCACGTCTACCTACACTTGGGTACTGCACAAGAGCGCACAAGATTTTTCTCGTGTCAAGTTTTTGATTCTGGAATTTCAAGATTATGATTAGAAGATCTCACATGAATCAACTATGTGAAAAGGAAAATTGACTGGCTAGGCGAAAGTGAAAAGGATCAATCCTCAAAACAAAAGAAAAAGAAAAAAAAAAGAAAATAAAGAAAATGAAAATGAAAAGAAAATAAAAGGAGATGGAAACTGAATCCTCCTCTTCAAGGCTACCACAAGTGACCAAAGTTTGAACTTCTTTGACGATTTGTTTGAAAAACCCTCATACCTCAACCCAACTTTCTTCAAGCCTTGCCTTGAACTACGCTCGACCTGATTCCCGCTCGGGGATACGTAGGCAACCGCATCGGTTCGGTCATCCCACCTACCTAAAAATAACCCAACTTTCTTCAAGCCTTTCCATAAACTACGCTCGACCTGATTCCCACTCGGGGATATGTAGGCAACCACATCGGTTCGGTCATCCCACCTACCTAAAAATCACCCCTCCTTCTTTCATGGCCCTAGCCCGAACTACGTTGGACCTGATCCTCACTCGGGGGTACGTAGGCAGACTTTCAAAAAGAAAAGAAGGATGACTCGCTAGGTCAAAAATCCGAAAGGACGCCTAGGCAAAAGTTAGAGCTAAATCCAAAGTGAGCAATAACAAAAGAGAAAAAAGAGCTCGCTAGGTCACCTCACTGGTGCCTAGGCAAAAGTTATGAGCATCTGCGAGATTAAAGTCGCGGTCCTTGCCTCAAGCCAAAAATCACCTTCCACGCTAGGGGCAAACTTCGGCTACCCGCCTCGTTTGCTTAAAGTTTACTATCAACCCTTCATACAAGGGGAAAACTTCGGCCACCTACCTTGTTTGCCCAAAGCCTCCAATAAACCATTGTCCAAACTAGGGGCAAACTTCAGTCACCTACCTCGTTTGCTTATGAATTCCACTTCCTATACCTCAAACTAGGGACAAACTCCGTTTGCCTAACACGATCCCTTCATACCAAGGGCAAGTTTTCAAGTCACCAACTTGTTTTGAAAATTTTTGAAATAGAGTATCTTTTATTCTAAAAGCTAAAGCACTAATTCCAAGCACTTCTTGGGAGGAGTAGAGAATTGATTAGATCAATAGGGAAGAATTTTCAAAAACCAGATTTATGAACAAAGTACTATCATATTAAGATGAGGAGTGAACATAAAAGATAAGCGGTACATCGCTTATGACAAAGACACGTTGAATTATGCTAATTTGGGCAATTAGTGTCGTTACTTCTGTCAAGTCAATCCTTGTTTGGTTGAGTTAGTAATAATCTAATCGAAATTGTATCAGAGTTTAATGTTCATACAACCCAATCCAACTTTTATCGTCAACATTGTTCCTGTGAAGTCCATTTGTCTTAATGGTCTCAAATGTGTGGGTTTAAAGTGATTCCCAAATTGTATAACCTGTGGATACAAGCAGAAGTTCTGAACACCGTTATTGCACTTGTCAAGGCTGCAACATGATATGAGTCCCAAGAACCTCGAGCATTGGTGATACCCCCAATCACAGTCACTTGTATTCATAAATCAGTTCATAAGATACACTGGCTATCTTCTACCAGCTCCTTAGCAACCAAGCCAAAATTGTGTCATGAATGTTCTTCATCCCTAGCTAAATTACTCTATTCACAATGCAACCATTCTTTCCCCAGCCGAATCTTCTCATTCCCAACAGAGCTAGTTCATCTTTAGAAGAGTGTCCAGAACAAATGTGGTGTATCTCAGTCAAGGCTACATCATTTCCTCAGAAGAAAGATTTATTGATCCCCAACAGATTCAATTTAATCTCCAGCAGGCATATCAATTCGTCAATTCTTTTGATCATAGTTAGTCCAATCGTTGGTCCAATCCATGACAGTCACAGTAGTTCACTCCCGGTGCGACTTCATAAAAAGCAATCACTGTCGACTCATCATCTCGATTCCTACATCATCAGTTCAATCCATGACAGTCACGGTAATTCACTGTTTACTCGTCATCTCGATTCGTACATCATTAGTTCAATCCATGACAATCACAATAGTTCACTGTCGACTCGTCATCTTGATTCGTACATCATCAGTTCAATCCATGACAGTCACAGTAGTTCATTGTTGACTCGTCATCTTGATTCGTATATCGTCAGTTCAATCCATGACAGTCACAGTAGTTCACTATCGACTTGTCATCTCGATTAGTACATCATCAGTTCTTCTAATCAAGGTTAGTCTAACCATTGATTCAATCCATGACGGTCACAATAGTTCACTACCGACTCATCATCTCGATTCATACATCGTCAGTTCTTTTGATCATGATTAGTCCAAACCGCTGGTCCATTTCATGGCAGTCACAGTAGTTCACTGTCGACTTGAACCTCAATAAGTACACCGTCAGTTCTTCTGATCATGGTTAGTCGAACCGTTAGTCCAACCCATGACAGTCTCAGTAGTTCACTGTCTACTAGTCATCTCAATTCGTGCATCGTCAATTCATTAATCATCATTAGTTTACCATCATTCGAAGCATGTCATGTTCATCATTCTCATTCAAAATCTTGGGCTTCCATTTACATTAATGGGGCTTCCATGTCCATCGGTTAACATCTTGGGATTTCATGTCCATCACTTAACGTCCTAGGGCTTTTGTATCCGTCTCTTAATTTCCAAGGCTTCCATGTCCGTCGGTTATTTGTCAATCTTCATCTCTGATTAACGTCCTCTAGGACCCCACGTTCGATTACATTTGTTTGCGAAGCACACTTCCCAAAATTCAAAAGTTTGCTCCAAGACCCAGGGTCTTCAAACCTTGGTGTCCCCATCTAGGTCAATAACTGCATCACATTCAGAAACACTAGCACGATATAAGTCCACTCGGAGTGGCACACACCCCACAACACCAACACATACTAGGATCAAAACACTAGGCATTATAGGACTCATGACACAATTTATATCACATCCACGCATTGCATATCATCCTCATAGCATAGCATCTGCCTGTCTTGTTGTGCATGTGTGATTTGCTCCTTTGTGCCCTGAACTACGTCCTGGTCTGATTCCCCTTGGGATACGTGGGTAGCTCACGCAGAGCACGACCAACACCAGCCTCAGCGTTCTTGTTTCTATCATTGTATCTTTTGCATTGCTTTTATCCTAAATCTAAAGCCTCCAAAAAGACCTGTCTCTTCAAAGCTTTGGCACTCGCTTGCGACATGCGTTGTTTTGCAAGTTCATACCAAATAGGGGCAAATTGTAGACACCCCATTTTTTCGGCTAACAGATTTAGGAGACCACAAGCATGTCAAACCTCGATGATTATAAAGATCGGATTTTCAGAGATTGCCTCTAACTCTCAAGAAATCAAAGAAATGACCAAAATGCCTCTAACAGCTCAAAACTCTCCGAATTGGCCCAAAATCTCAGAAATCATTCAAACTTGTTCAAAACAAAAAAAGGTATTTTAAAATATGAATATTTGAAATCGTAAGCTCCCAGAGACCCCCGAAAGTTCCCAGAAAGTTTCCGTTGACCGGTTTGACCAAAGTTTGACCAAGTTTAACCAAGGTTTGATCAAAATCATCTGAATTCGTTCAAAAGTTCTGAGATCATCCTAGATAATGTGAAAAGTCTTAAAATATGTTTTAAAACAAAATCGGAAGAAAACGTCAGTCTTTGGAGGCTCTTAGAACTTCTCGGAATTTCCTGGAAGTGCATTGCTTGACTGATTTGACTGCAAGTTTGACTAAAAATCAAAGTCTCCTTTTTGATGTTGAAATATTTTTATCAAATACTAGAGATCAATAGATTTCCAACGGTATATCGCACATAATTTCTGGATCTAAAACGAATTTGTTATGAATTTCTGAAGGTGAAAAATGCGATCAATTCGGCTTTTATCGTGAATACCGCAAACTTTCCAAAGTGACCCAACTCCAAATTATTTTTTATGGAAATTAGACCTCAATACATTTCCAACGGTATATCATAATCTCAATTTTGATTTTGTATGAATTTTCTATGAATTTCGGACAAAATAGGGCCATTTCGCAAATTTCGGGAGTTCTAGGGGCCAAAATGCAAATTCTGATCAACGGGGTGGGGGGGGGGGGGTTGACTGCCATGGCGGCATTGGCCCACTGCCGCGACGGCAGTGGTCAAGTGTCGCGGCGGCACTCTGAGTGAATTTTCATTTTTTTTGTAATTTTTTGTTAATTTTTGAATTTTAATTCAAGTTTTCAACAAATAAAACGACATAGTTTTGATAAATCTGAACTTTTTGGACCAATTAGAGACTTTTAAAAATCCAAAATACACCCCCATCTTGGCCTATAAATGAGACCCATTTGCTTCCATTTGGGGAGGAACTTGGAAGTCATTAGAGAGAGATATAGAGAGTTAGGGAGAAAGAGAGAGAGAGAGAGAAGTAGAGATTTTCTTCTTCCAAATCCAATCCAAAATGTGAGTTTCAATTAGATTTCTAAAAATTAAACATTTTTTTCAAGCTTTCAATCCATCTTCTTCATCTTCTTTGAGTTTCCTATGAGTTAGAGAGTAATGTACTCACCCATATACACATATATGAGAAGTTGAATGCTTGTGGTTCCACCATTGAATATCATCTATTGATTTGTTTATTTGCTTGCTTATATACAATGTTCATCTCTTCTTACCTCATTTCATTTTTGTTTTTTTTATTTACTTACTAGTTCATCATCATCTAGATGATGACATGAAGTTTGAGGTGAGTGAATCCTTATGGATAGTAGCTCTTGACCTCAAAAACATGTTTGATAGATGATGATTATAACCTCAATACATCCCTATGTAATTTTGAGGTTATTTCCAAAATAAAGCAAACCTTTCCAATAATCTTGGAGGTTCTCTAAATGAGTTAAGGGTTGATATTACAAGTGGTTTTAATTGTCACGCCCCGACGTAGCATAAATGAGGAAAGCGTTTAATTTCCTTTATGGACCCGTAGGTCGCGACAGTTTGAAGGATCGATTCCGTCCCAAACATCAAACAACAAAACATAATAATCAGAGTAAAGCAATCAAGGCTTACAAAAATTTTCTAACTTATTACATCTTATGAACCGGGGTCAACTAAGGCACAGACCGCCTTGAAAATAAAATAATAACTTAGTGTCTGTTACAGTCATCCTTAAAACAAAACAGTTAATAACTTAAAACAGATAAACTTAAAGCATATAATAAACAGTTTCTTTATTCCAGAAGCAACCATTCTCAATTAGCATAGTCGTATGATTCCTCCTGATTATAACCTGAAAAGCCTGAACACGAATGTCCAGGACGCATCAACGTCGTCAGCTTCAAGAAGCTGGTGAGTATTAAAAACATGACTTTAAATGTAAAACATACCCATTTACCTTTTTCCATTATCAGTTTGTTAAATCAATAGTTAAACCGCAGAAAGAATTTATTTTATACAACCACAAGGAAAATAATAAAAGTCGTCATTCATAAAAGACAGTTACTCGTGTATGAGACAATGCACCACACTCATCTTGCCGACTCTTTTCTCTCGACAGCCACGACAACCCACTATCCTACTCCTGGTATCTTTGAAACACTCAGATAGCCACACTTTAGCAACGTGGTGCCAGGGAGTGTCCAGTTTGCCTCACACTTTGGTCTGGGGTACCAGGGAGTGTCCAATGCCTCACACTTTGAATACCCTAACCGCCATGCAAATACCGGGGCAACCCCTCACACAGTATCCAGACTCGAGTTATCAGGGAGTGTCTGTAGGCCACACTTTAGCACTACCATGGGTGCCAGGGAATGTCCGAGTTCGGCTTCACACACTTTAACGCTTCCATGGGCGTCAGTGAGTGTCCATATTTGCCACCGTCGTATTTCAAAGATACCCTCTCCACAAGCTCAACCACAACCACAACCACAACCACAACCACAACCACAACCACAACCACGACCACAAACACAAACTCATACTCTTTCCACACTACCATTACTCTTTTCCACACAGACTGACACCCCTATGCATGTACCACTGACCCACATGAATGGTATGCACTTAAACGAAAACAAAAATGCTGAATTAAAGGAACAACACGCGTACGGGGGTTAATGAGTCATACTACAATATTTTAATCATTCAAACATAACCAAATAGAGTTCTAATCAACCAAATTCCCAAACAGAGCCTTAACAGTACTAAAAAGTTGAACCAAACAGACCTTAAACACAAAACAGACAAAAACAGAAACTGTCAGAACTCGCGCGCACGGGCTGCTCGCGCGATATGCCCATTTTCCTTTTTATAATATAACTTTTCTGTCTGCCTGAGAAAGCCAAGGTCGCGCGCGCGGATCGCTCGCGCGAAGGGGTTCTCGCGCGACCCTCGCTCGCGCGACCAGCCAATTTTTCATTTATATATATATAAACTCTTACGTCTGCCTGGAGACGCCAACCTTGCGCGCGCGGGCCGCTCGCGCGATAGGTCGCTCGCGCGGGCCGCTCGCGCGATTCCTCGCGCGAGCGATCGTGGCGCGAGATGAAGCTGAGGCTTCATCTTCTCCGCAGGAACTGTTCTGTTTCAGAAAACAGGGTCTAAAATTGACCCATTTCAAATCTGTAAGTATGTTTATCATGTTATACATGGATCTCTTGGTTTTTAAACAAGGATTAAGAATCTATTATCAATTTAACATAAATCAATCTATAACTCTCCAATTTTATGAAAAACTAAAACATGTCAAAACTTATTTTCTAATATACTTTGTGGTATGAACAAATTAGACTCTATTACTTCAAACATGGCATGTAGGATGTATAATCTACCATATTCATCTCTAAAAACGAATTTAGATTAAGGTTTGAAAATCTTGATTTCAAGCTATGAACTTTCATACGTAGGATCAACAATGGTGTATTATCAAACAAACTATACTAACAGTAAATAAGCATATATTACATTCAAAGTGAGTTGATAATACTCACTGAGATATAGATAGAAGAGTTTGTTGAGAAAGGAAATCAAATGAAGAGATTCAAACCCAAGCTTTGGCTATGGGGATTAAGAGCTTTCTCTCTCTATACTGAAGAAAACTCTCAAACTCTCTGTGTTCTCTCTATTCTCTCAGGTTTACTCTTACTCTCTGAACTATAGTTGAAGAATGTGTATGAAAAATGGAGAGATGTGTGAGAGTTTATGAGGGTTATATAGATGATCCATTTAGAGAACTTGGGGGCCAAGTCCCTTAAGTTTAACTCAACAAATTGACTTTTAATTACTCAATTATAATCACAGATTATACAAAGCACATGTATACACACGTATATGCAACCATAAGATATTTGAAAAGGTGTTATAGAGTCATAGGGGTCAAGGTGAAGGTGTTTGGCAACTTAGCTTAAGGCACAACATTTGCACATATAAGTTGTATGTTCCCAAACAAGGCACAAGGCAATCATCACTTGCCATAATTGGAAATAAAGCAAATGTCCAAATCGGTCACTTCCAAAATCTGTGGAAGTTAAACACAACATGGACAGTTTTGAACATAAACTGGTATTTTCGGGGCGCGGTGGTCACCACAAAAATACAGGAAATTTATTTTAACGTAAGAATTGATTTTCTGGTTTTATAAAAATACTGATTGAGTTAATAGAAGTTATTTTCACCGTTTTGAAATACAGATTTTGAAATCCATACTGGTATCACTAACTTTATAAAAATTACAATTTAGCCCCCAATAAACTTTAAATGTGAATTAGATAAGAGATTAATATTCCAAACAAGTGACTGGAATTAAAGTAAAAGCAGACCATGCTAATTGAATTTAAATATGCTAATGCAAATACACATAAATTAAATATGGACATGAATTTTAAATTAAATGGAAATGCAGGTTATTACACCCTTCCTCCCTTAAACAGGATTTCGTCCTCGAAATCAAGACTGACTAATCATGAAACAACTCCGGGTACTTCTTCCTCATATCAGCTTCAACTTCCCACGAGGCTTCGTTCTCGTCATGGTAATTCCACTGAACCTTCACCAATGGGATATCCTTATTCCTCAGCTTCTTGATACTCTGATCTAGAATCTTCACAGGTCACTCCTTGTAAGAAATGTTATGACTCGTCTCAATATCGTCATAACTAACCACATGCGAGGGGTCGCGTATGTACTTTCTCAACATACTCACATGAAACACGTTGTGAACCCCAGACATCTTCGGTGGTAGCGCCAGTCGATAAGCTACTTTCCCGACACGTTCCAAAATCTCAAACGGTCCGATGAAACGCGGAGCTAACTTTCCTCTCTTGAGACCAAAGCGTACTACTCCTCGTGTCGGTAAAACCTTAAGAAGTACGTGATCTCCAACCCTAAACTCCAAATCCTTCCGGCGTCGATCAACATAACTCTTATACCGGCATTGAGCGGTTCTCATCCTCTCCTTGACCAAAG
The DNA here is from genome assembly GCA_033977485.1 of Hydrangea macrophylla. Taxonomy (NCBI): domain Eukaryota; kingdom Viridiplantae; phylum Streptophyta; class Magnoliopsida; order Cornales; family Hydrangeaceae; genus Hydrangea; species Hydrangea macrophylla. The sequence goes on along the minus strand of CM066996.1, from coordinate 6,121,580 downwards.
AAATCTTCTCGTTGGTTTCTCTAACCAAGTCTGGTCCCAACAATTCTGAGTCCCCAACCTCTGCCCAACACAATGGGGAACAACATGGTCGTCCGTACAATGCTTCGAACGGAGCCATACCGATACTCGCGTGATAACTGTTGTTATAGGCAAATTCAACTAATGGCAAGTGTGTCTCCCAAGATTCTTCAAAATCGATAACACAAGCCCTAAGCATATCTTCCATGATCTGATTAACACGCTCAGTTTGCCCATCTGTCTGAGGGTGAAAAGCAGTACTCATCTTGAGCGAAGTTCCCATAGCTTCTTGCAGACTTTCCCAAAATCTAGAGGTAAAACGTGCGTCACGGTCTGACACAATCGACACAGGTGCACCGTGAAGTCGCACAACTTGTTGTATGTACATCCGGCTCATCTTCTCTACCGGGTATGTCATACTATAAGCAATAAAATGAGCGGATTTTGTTAGTCGATCCACAATTACCCAAATAGCGTCATGATTCTGCTGCGACCGGGGTAATCCTACTACAAAATCCATCGTAATGTGCTCCCACTTCCAACCAGGAATAGGTAGTGGTTGCAACAATCCTGACGGTCTCTGATGTTCGACCTTGACTTGCTGACATGTCAAACACTTGGATACAAATTCGGCCACGTCTTTCTTCATACCTTCCCACCAGAAATTTCTCTTCAAATCCTTGTACATCTTTGTTCCTCCTGGGTGAACTGTATATCTCGACTTATGTGCTTCTTCCAGGATATCCTTCCTTAGCTCTCCATTACCTGGCACACATAATCTATTCCTGCACCGATATCCTCCATTGACTCCCACCTTCCATTTGGTCTGGTCTTTTTCTGACATCTTCATGAACCATGTCTGAAACTTCTCATCTTCTTTCTGAGCTCCAACAATGCGGTCGATAAGAACAGGCTGCAGGATAAGACATCCGAACAATTGTCCTTCTCCTTCTTCAGCACTCTGTACATCGAATTCCGCCAAGGTCTCCAATGCTCGCCACTCTCTAACCATTAAGGAGGCGATCGTCTCACGAGTCTGTCGACTCAGGGCATCAGCAACCACATTGGCTTTACCCGGGTGGTATTCTAATGTGAAGTCGTAATCTTTGATCAACTCCATCCACCTGCGCTGCCTCATGTTCAACTCTTTCTGCATGAACAAATACTTTAGGCTCTTGTGATCGGAGAACAAATCAAACTTCTCACCGTAGAGATAGTGTCTCCAAATCTTGAGTGCGAAGACTACTGCTGCCAACTCCAAATCATGAATGGAATAGTTCAACTCATTCGGCTTCAGCTGTCTGGATCCATAGGCGATCACCCTGCCATCTTGCATAAGTACGCACCCTAATCCTTGATATGATGCGTCACTAAAGATAGTGAACTTCTCATCAGGCTTGGGTATTGCTAGTACTGGTGCGGTAGTGAGTCTCTCTTTCAACTCTAGAAAGGCTCGCTCATGCTTCTCTGTCCATTCAAACTTCAGATTCTTCTTCGTCAACCCGGTTAAAGGTGCTGCTATCTTTGAGAATCCCTCAACGAATCTCCTGTAATAGCCTGCGAGTCCAAGAAAACTCCAAACTTCTGTAGGGTTGCTTGGTCTAACCCAATTTGATACAGCATCGGTCTTGGACGAATCCACTGAAATTCCTTGAGATGACACCTTGTGTCCCAAAAATTTCACTTTCTACAACCAGAACTCACATATACTGAATTTGGCATACAACTGATGGTCCTTGAGCGTCTGCATCGCAATCCGTAGATGTTGCTCGTGTTCTTCTCCTGACTTAGAATAGATCAAAAATATCATCTATAAAGACGATGACAAACTGATCCAAATAAGGTTTGAACACTCTGTTCATCAGATCCATAAACACTGCCGGGGCGTTCGTCATTCCAAACGGCATCACCAGAAATTCATAATGACCATATCGGGTTCTGAAATCAGTCTTAGGTATGTCTTCTTTTCGTACCCTCAACTAATGATATCCCGACCTTAGGTCTATCTTGGAAAATGTCGTAGCTCCTTGTAGTTGATCAAACAAATCGTCAATTCGAGGCAAGGGATACTTGTTCTTGATAGTCACACGGTTCAGTTCTCTGTAGTCGATACACAACCTGAGCGTTCCATCCTTCTTCTTCACGAATAACACCGGTGCTCCCCAAGGCGATGTACTTGGACGTACAAATCCTAGGTTCTCGAGCTCTTGAACTTGTTCCTTCAATTCCAATAGTTCTGTGGGGGCCATTCTGTAGGGAACCTTGGTGATCGGTACGGTACCTGGTATAAGCTCAATACAGAACTCTATACTTCTCTCGGGCGGCAAACCAGAAACGTCTTGAAATACTTCTTCGAAGTCCTTGACTACAGGTATAGATGACGTTGTCACCTCTGTACTGACGACTTCGATGTTGGCTAAACATCTCGTGAGGAACATATCTCCCGTAGGGTTACATTGAAAATCAAAGGGTTGATTCTCATTGTCGGGGAATGTAATTCTCTTCCTCGCACAATCCAACTTCACTTGATTCTGAGAGAGCCAATCCATTCCTAGGATTATGTCGAGCTCCTTCATCGATAGGATAATCAACCTAGCAGAGATTTCTCGGTCTCCTAACCGTAAGGGACAATCCTTGCATACGTGTCCTAATCTGACCGCAGCTCCTAGTGGCGAAGTAGCCTTCAAAGCTTTCTCTAAGCGATGAGGTAAAATACCCAATCTCCGAATTGTATTAACAGATATGAACGAAAGAGCAGCACCCGTATCAAATAACACTTTAACATGGGAGTTAAACAGAGTTAATGTACCTTCTACTGCTTGCTGATCAGGTTGAGCTTCTCCATAATTTCCTTCTTCATACGCAGTTCCATCATATCCAGCGGCATCAGGGATAACAGCATTCAAGCGAGTCTGACCCTGTTGACCATAAGTCACCTGCTTAGGAACAGTACAGAACCTGCTGATGTGACCTGGTTCACCACAGTTGAAGCAGACTATCCCTTGCTGAGTAGCACGCCTTGGTGCCTTGCAATCACGAGCCAAATGACCAGGGTTGCCACAGTTGAAGCACTTTCCACTACTACTTCCTTCGCCTACTCGAGGTTGAGTCGGATAGGTAATAGCCTGGGTCTTCTTGCTTCCGTCAAAATTCTTCTTCTGCCCTTGGGTACGATTCATTGGTGGTCTATTCCCAAAATTACCCCTTTGAGGCGGTCGGAAATCAAATTGTTTACGGTTCACTCGAGCATCCTCTTCCAGATCGGTAGCCAAACCAACAAGTCCTTCAAATGATTTATCCAGGTGGCCGAGAGTCAGGCGACGAATCTGCGGTGTGTGATCGGGAGAGAACTAATCCTATTTATACGCCTTAATGAGCATTTGTTAGTACCTTTTTATTCTGTTTTTGTATATTTTTACTTCGTTTTCTAGTTTCTGACAGGTTTTGGAAGAAATCAACTAAACCAGGATAAACAAGGAGAAAAAGCATCAAGAAAGAAGCTGAAAAAGCCAAGTCGCGCGCGCGACCCGCGCCCGCGAAAATCAGCAAGTCGCTCGCGCGATCCGCTCGCGCGATCCGCTCGCGCGAGAACCCATAATTCGCTCGCGCGATCCGCGCGCGCGAAAGCCAAATGTCGCGCTCGCGCGACCCGCTCGCGCGATATGCCCAAAAACCAAAGTTGCGTATTTCAGTATACTGAAGACTCCTGTGCAAACGAGACTGCTAAACGACGTCCAGACTGTAAATTACATCAGTTTCAGCCCGTTTCGAGTTGTAAAGGCTTCCAAAACATGTTGTAAATCTATATAAACTCTATTTTACTTCAATTAGAGGGTTGGCAATTATTATACACACATTCTACAACCATACTTCCAGCCATTGAAGAGAGGGGAGCAAGGAGAAGAAGAAGAAGACCAAGGGTTTCCATGGCCTCCTCCATCAACCTCTTGCTATCTACTACTTCTATGGACGGCTAAATCATTGATCTAGGGTTTCAATGAAGCCCTAGATGAGTAATAGGGTTTTATTTATGTTTTTGTTTTAGTCTATTATGTATGGATGACAGTCACATGTTGAGAGGATTTTTATTAATAAATCGTACTTACATTGATTAAATCATTGCTTTCGGAATTTATTCTTGTCTTAGATCTATTTTGACTGTGATGTGCTCAACGATCTATTCTTGCTGTGCTTGTTTAGATTGTTTACATGTGATGGTGCTTTATTGATTCGTGCTATCAAGTATCCGAATAGTCCATGCCTAGGTTAGACGGATTAGATCACAACCCTAGTTTAGTGTGAGATAATTCGTGCTATCCGCAGATGGATTATGTTGGTGCTTGAACCATGATTATCTTCTTGTCGGAGGAATTGGGCTTGTAGCTACAATTCCCCATATTCATCCAACGTAATAAGCTAAAGTAATTCATAAATATTCCTATTATGAAACTAGTGGTGGATTTGCAATCCTAGGTTCCCTTAAACATTCATTAAAACAATTTTAATTGCTTTCATAGTTTAGATTTATTTTTATTGTTATTAGTTTAATTAAATCCAAATCAAACTCCATTTTTCCTAATTAATTAAACTTAGGTTTTAAAATTAAGTTGCTGTAGTAATCAATCTCTGTGGGTTCGACCTTTACTTCCACACTGCAAATCCTTATAAAAGTAAAGAGTACTTTTATATCTTGATATTGACAACATCAATTTTTGGCGCCGTTGCCGGGGATTGCATTACTACTCTTAGTTTTATAATCATAGTTTAGTTAATTCGTAAATATTAGATTAGTGTTTATTTTTCTTATTTTCTGTTTTTGTTTTTAGTTACTAACTTGTTCTTTTATTTTGTAGTCAACGTTTCCGAGTGGAGCCGCTAATTACATCAAAGGAGCTTACGCAAATAAAATAAATAAAAATTAAATAAATTGCTTCCTTTGGAATTCGCTTTAAACCGCTGTAAGTCAGGGCGCTGTGACGCACTATTTGCATTAGTTTAGGGTTAATTGCACTGCATTAGCTAGGAAACCCGGGGCGCTGGGCTTGACGCGGTCATTGCATTACAGGATAATTTGCATGCATCATAGTAGTTGAGTGCTTGTTATCTTAGTTGCGTGATTGCTTGCTATTTGTTTTTATTTATTTATTTGAGTCAGTCTTTGTTTTTAGTTTCGTTTCTTTTGTTTTAGTTTATGTTGGGTACACGTTCAAACAAACCAGATTTAAAATCTTTCGATCTTGAACTTGAACGTACCTTAAGAACTAGTAAGTCCACAACCCAAGCTTCTAGAGCTAGGTTGCAAGACGACGAATCAACTCCGATTCCGTCGTCGTTGTTTGAGGCCGAAATTCAGAGTACCCGTGAACGGATAAGGAAAACTCGAACTTTTCAAATTAAACCGATTAAAATGGCTGACGGTGGAAATAACAATAACAATCAAAACAACGGAGCTAATATGAATAATCCTAATATACCACCTCCTCCTCCACTTAAAGATTATTTTATTCCTACGACTTACACACCGCAAACATGTATTGAATTACCGGAGGCGACGGCATCTCACTTTGAGATAAAGTCGTCTACCATCTCGCTGCTTCCATCTTTCCATGGCCGTTTAAATGAAGATCCTTATAAACACTTAGGAGATTTTCAGGACATATGCTCTATGTTGAAAATTCAAAATCTTACTGATGATGAATTAAAAATGCGGCTCTTTCCATTCTCATTAAAGGACAAAGCTAAATATTGGCTCCAATCTTTGGAGCCAAACACTATTAGAACATGGGAAGATTTACACACCGCATTTTTACAAAAGTTTTTCCCGATTATGCGTACGAACCAGATAAGAAAATCAATAACCAATTTTGTTATGCAAGATGGGGAATCACTTTACGACACGTGGGAAAAATTTAAAGAGTTACTACGCTCGTGTCCACATCATCAAGTTCCTAAGTGGCAACTTGTTCAGGTCTTTTATGAGGGGCTTATTCCCTCTGTTAGGAACACCGTCGATGCCGTTTGTGCGGGAACCTTCCTACACAAAAGCGCCGACGAGGCCTGGAAAATGTTTGAAACGTTAAGCGAGAATTCAATGCACCAAATGGTGTCTGTCCGTTCGGAAGGATATCTTAATCAATCTAAGAGGGATGTAAAATTCGAGTCAAGTCAATCAATTGAAATAAAAGAACTATCTAACAAACTTGACCGACTTCTAACGATGAACCAAACGACAGCCCCACCCGCTCGTGAAATTTGTGCATTATGTTCTGATCCTTCACATTCGATACTTGCTTGTCCATCGGCGAGTCAATTTCCGGAATTCGTGGAGCAACACATTAATTCTATTCAACAATACCCACGAAATAATTATAATGCAACTACTAATAATCCGGATGCGCCATGGAGAAACCATCCTAACTTCTCGTGGAAAAATAACAATAATAGTCCTAACGAGGCGACTAATTTTCCAAATGCGTATCGACCTCAGTTTCAACCTAACCAATACCAACAACCGCCTCCTAATGCTAATCCTTCAAAGGGAAATATTTTTGAGGAAAAGGTGTTGGCGTCCCTTAAGACTATTGAAACGCAAGTTCAGGCACAAGCACAAATAGTGCACTCTCATACGCAATCCATTGCGAAGCTTGAATCCCAAATGGGACAACTAGCTACTGTAGTAAGTCGTAGAAACGAGGGGACGTTGCCTAGTCAAACAATCCAAAATCCTAAGGGACAATATGAGGTTAAGGGGTCGAATGAACAAGTGAACGCCGTATCAACTAGGTTGACTACCCGAGAGGAGGAGGTAATAGAAATTCCGAAGGGGAATGTGAAAGGTATGAATATTAACTCTAATAAAGAGACGGGTGAGGACATGAGCCAAAATAGAATTCAAAAAGATAAAGAATCGGTCCCAACGAATTATACTCCGAGAATGCCATATCCACCTAACGTTGAGGAACCGTCTAATCTTACAAATAAAAAGTCTAAGGTTGAGGATATACTCGAGGTATTTAAACAAGTCAAAATAAATATTCCTTTCCTCGATGCTATAAAACAAATACCCGCCTATGCTAAATGTCTAAAAGATCTTTGTACTCAAAAGCGCAAAATACGGAGTCATACTCCTAAAAAGGTCTTCCTCACGGAAAAAGTAAGTTCTATATTCCAACACGCTCCTCCAAAATATAAAGATCCAGGTACGCCTACGATTTCATGTGTCATAGGTGACACTATCATTCATAGGGCTCTCCTTGACTTAGGAGCGAGTGTTAATCTTTTACCCTATCACGTCTATAAACAATTAGGTTTAGGTGAACTTAAGCCCACGGCCGCTACTATTCAATTAGCGGATCGTTCTGTTAAAATACCTAGAGGAATCGTCGAAGACGTATTAGTAAAAGTTGATCAATGTTTCTATCCCGTTGATTTTATGGTCCTTGACACCGAACCGGTGCTAGATGCTAGGAAACACACTCCTGTCATTCTTGGTCGTCCATTCTTAGCCACGGCTAACGCACGTGTTAACTGTAGAACAGGGGTGATGAAAGTGTCGTTCGGGAATATAAAATTAAAATTAAATGTTTTTAATGCTGTTGATCAACCTCCCAAAGACGATGATTATCTAGGTGTGGAGGGTAGTGAGGTAACACGGAATATCGAGCCTACCAAAGAAATAAATGTGAGTGGGAAAAATAATATAGCGGACGATGATGAGTGGATGAATCCTAATCCCGTGGACCCTAATGCGGAATCTACTCGGAAGGTAAGAAATCGGTTCGAACATAATGACAAACCGTTAATCGATTTAATTCAAAGCGATGTTATTTCTGCATACCACCGAGCTCTACCTGACATCCTTAGGGGTACACAGTCCGATATACGGCCTCCATAAAATCTTGAGCTAGAACGGTCTAGCTAAAGACGTAAAAGTTAGCGCTTCTTGGGAGGCAACCCAAGCTTTATTTCATTCGTTTTTCTTATTTTTGGACGTTTTTGGGTCTGTTTGTGTCTGTTTTGGACATGTTGGACAGGTTTGGGGGTTGGAATTAAGTTATTTTAATAATATATACATAATTTTAATCAAAAAGTGGAAGAAACCATTCTCGCGCGCGCGGCCCGCTCGCGCGAGACGTCGCTCGCGCGGCCCGCTGGCGCGAGATTGCCCCTTAGTGGTTTTTCTTTGTTTTCTTTTTATGATGCCTCAGTAGTTACTCGCGCCTGGAATCGCGGGCGCGAGGTACCTCGCTCGCGCGAGATAGTAAAAAAAAAAAAAAAAAAAAAAAAAAATTTGGGAATTCGCGCGCGCGACGGCCGCTCGCGCGATTTCCCCAATTTCTGTTTTTTTTCTTTTGTTTTCTGTATCCTTCTCCCATACTTGTTCTGATAATGTTTTTGTTTCTGTTTTTGTTTATTAAGCCAGTTTAGTTCAAGTAGTCGTTGTTTTCCTTATTACATTTAAACTTTTTCTTTTATTTCTTTTCCATTTATTTGTTTAGTTTAGTTTTGATTAGTTTATAGATTTATATTTTGTATTTTGATTTCATGTACTTTTAATATTCTTTTGTTAGTTTGTTTTCTTTTATTAAGAAGTACCAGGTAACATTGAACTTTATAGCCATATTCCTTTGTGTTCACCTGTTCTATGCTTACCGAGATCAAGGTACTATCGTTCCTTACTTACGTACTCTCCTTTCTTTCGTTTTATTGTTTCATTGGGGACAATGAAAGGTTTAGGTTTGGGGGTATGCACTCACACATGCACGTTATTTTAAGCAAAGCAAAATTTTAAAATTTTTCAATAAGTGTGACGATGTTACCTACGGTTGTTGCAATTTTAATCCGATACTTCTTGTTCAATAACTTTGAATTGTTATAGAATGATAAACAAGAGAAGATGTGATGAATTGTTTGCTAAAGTTATGATGAAACGTTTTAGGTTATGTATCGTTTGAATCGTAGTTTTATATCATAGATTTGCACATAAACCTATGCACTGCACGTAGTCGCTTGAATACATGTTGGTTGTGAACTATAATATGATTCGGATTTCTAGATAACATATGGTGGAGACTAAACCCAGTGAGCTTTTGAGCCTATCTTTTCTATTTAGAGGGTTATAAATACATTGTGTTTGTCGAATTTCATTGAAATAGCGCATCTACTTGTTGTTTAGTCTCAGTATTCTTGTTTTGGTTGATAATCAAGTTAAAATAGTTGTTACCATGCTAAATAATCTTCCGTCGTAAACATTGAAGAACCATACAACTCTAGGACATGATTTTAGGCTCTCTTTGTTTATGACCAATAAATGAAAAATTTCCTTAGTTCGCCCTTTGAGCCATTGAAATGCCATTTCTTTCTTAAATTACCATTATCCTTGTTTTTGCTCCAACTTGACCAACTTGGAGTTCACCACTGAAAGATTCGTCACCTTTTAGTGTTGTTAAGGCGATGTGTGATTGAGAAGAAGAAGAAAAAGAAGATAAGTGATGTTTGGGGTTTGCCTTGTTAATTATTGAATATTCGTTTCAAAAGCAACGAGGAGGAAAAGAATAAAAACAAAATAAAGAAGAGGAAGGTTGAAAAAAAAAAATGAAAGAAAATGAATGAAAAGGAATGGAATGAAAGAAAAGATGAAAGTTGGTAGAAGAGATGAATGAAAGAAATCGAACATGCCTTACAATGCCATTCTAAATCTACCCATATATCCATTTTATCCTTTTTCATTACCTGAGCCATGTTACAACCTTTGAAAAGTCCTATATGATCCTAGAAAAACATGGTTTGGATATGAAAACGATGGGAGGGGGATTAAAACATGGTAATGATTAATTTTTCTTGATTGATTGGCATCCTATCCATGAGACTACTGTTCTTTCGTGTCATGCGTCTTTTTCGAGTCATATGTGAGCATTTCTTGTTTTGAAAATATATTTCCTTTGCTCCCATATATTAGAAAAATTACACCTGTTTCTGAGTGTTTCATTTGAGAGTGTAATTGACATTGTGAGATTCGTAGTCAAGACATAGTTAGATGGTCATCCGGGTTATATTCCAAGTTTATGACATACGCGTGTTCATTTGACTGCCTTATCACACACGTGCGATTTTATGAGAAACTCTATTGATTTATACGATGCATGTGCTTGAGATTGTTCTTCATGATGTAGGTAGACGTTTGATTCTGTTTCTTCTTGTTCGTTATTCTATTTCAAATCTTTGTTGTATAATAAGGAGTATTGAATAGTATGTTCTTTGTTTTTAATAAAATTTTTTTTTTAATAAATATGGTTGTGGGTAACTTGTTGACGAGAACCCTCACGAGACTTCACTCGTCCGACTAGGGACACCTAGGGGTTTAAAAGGCTTGTTGCATACGCTAAATGCAATCGTGATCCATACGAAAATGGAATAGATTTTTATTAGTAGTTTTTATTTTAGTTTTGCTCGAAGACTAGCAAAATGTAGGTTTGGGGGTGTGATCGGGAGAGAACTAATCCTATTTATACGCCTTAATGAGCATTTGTTAGTACCTTTTTATTCTGTTTTTGTATATTTTTACTTCGTTTTCTAGTTTCTGACAGGTTTTGGAAGAAATCAACTAAACCAGGATAAACAAGGAGAAAAAGCATCAAGAAAGAAGCTGAAAAAGCCAAGTCGCGCGCGCGACCCGCGCCCGCGAAAATCAGCAAGTCGCTCGCGCGATCCGCTCGCGCGAGAACCCATAATTCGCTCGCGCGATCCGCGCGCGCGAAAGCCAAATGTCGCGCTCGCGCGATATGCCCAAAAACCAAAGTTGCGTATTTCAGTATACTGAAGACTCCTGTGCAAACGAGACTGCTAAACGACGTCCAGACTGTAAATTACATCAGTTTCAGCCCGTTTCGAGTTGTAAAGGCTTCCAAAACATGTTGTAAATCTATATAAACTCTATTTTACTTCAATTAGAGGGTTGGCAATTATTATACACACATTCTACAACCATACTTCCAGCCATTGAAGAGAGGGGAGCAAGGAGAAGAAGAAGAAGACCAAGGGTTTCCATGGCCTCCTCCATCAACCTCTTGCTATCTACTACTTCTATGGACGGCTAAATCATTGATCTAGGGTTTCAATGAAGCCCTAGATGAGTAATAGGGTTTTATTTATGTTTTTGTTTTAGTCTATTATGTATGGATGACAGTCACATGTTGAGAGGATTTTTATTAATAAATCGTACTTACATTGATTAAATCATTGCTTTCGGAATTTATTCTTGTCTTAGATCTATTTTGACTGTGATGTGCTCAACGATCTATTCTTGCTGTGCTTGTTTAGATTGTTTACATGTGATGGTGCTTTATTGATTCGTGCTATCAAGTATCCGAATAGTCCATGCCTAGGTTAGACGGATTAGATCACAACCCTAGTTTAGTGTGAGATAATTCGTGCTATCCGCAGATGGATTATGTTGGTGCTTGAACCATGATTATCTTCTTGTCGGAGGAATTGGGCTTGTAGCTACAATTCCCCATATTCATCCAACGTAATAAGCTAAAGTAATTCATAAATATTCCTATTATGAAACTAGTGGTGGATTTGCAATCCTAGGTTCCCTTAAACATTCATTAAAACAATTTTAATTGCTTTCATAGTTTAGATTTATTTTTATTGTTATTAGTTTAATTAAATCCAAATCAAACTCCGTTTTTCCTAATTAATTAAACTTAGGTTTTAAAATTAAGTTGCTATAGTAATCAATCTCTGTGGGTTCGACCTTTACTTCCACACTGCAAATCCTTATAAAAGTAAAGAGTACTTTTATATCTTGATATTGACAACATCATCAGCCCTTGGTTATACTTGCGGATCTTCTTCTCCTCGGTATCAACCAGGTGTGGAGCAAATCGAGACAGTCTTTCAAACTGTGTGGTGTACTCTTGCACCGACTTGGTTCCTTGCGTCAGATCCATGAATTCCTTCTCTCTTCTGTGCCTCTCCGTAGCCAGGAAATACTTCTCCAAAAATCTCCCCTTGAACGCAGTCCACGTTATCCCCATTGCAGCTCCATTCCCGATAGTAGCTATGACCGAATCCCACCAATCTGCGGCAGCATCGGTCAACTGAAACGTTGCCAACCTCCTCTTGTCCATCTCGTTACACTGGACAACTTCGAACATGCGGTCCATCTGTCTCAACCACTGTTCCGCTTTCCAGGGTTCCGCGGTACCCGCAAACTGTTCGGGCCTTAGAGCACGGAATCTCTCTAGCAACTTGTCTCCCGTTTGACGGTCTCTTCGGTTGTCATTCGTGTTATCGATTCTTTCTAACCGTCTGATAAACGCTTCAAACATCCCTGTAGGATCGGCGGCCTCGGGTGCTCCCTCGATCAGGTTCCTGTTCCTCCTGACTCCTCCAGCCATTCTATGCATGATAGTGGTAGTAGAATGAGAAACATGCATGCAATAGTGCTATGAAGTAATTTAAATGACAACAACATTCAAAAGAGTATATCTTATATATATAACTTCTGTCAAGTAGATACAAAAAAGCATGTATGGTCAGATCAATGCCTACCCTATCTGTATGGGTTAGGACGCATGCAAGAGATAATGTTACAAAAATGGGGTCATCGCCCTATACTCTAATGCATGTAATTACAGTTGCAAAAAGAGACAGAGCTGATAGTCAAAAGTGGTTAATATGTACAAGTCATAACTAGAACGTCAATCATCTCCATAAGCGGCTATCAGGAGATCTAGCGAATCGACAGGGCGAAATCGCTGAACAACAAACGGTCCAACCCCGTCATAGCTGTGAGAGGTGGACGATGAAGCAGGTACAGGAGCATCTGTCTCATCTACCATCTCCTCAGGTAGGGCTAGCTCTAGTGCTAGCTCAGCCTCGAGCTCAGCGGCAAGATCATCTAGACCTATGCCGTCCTCTATAATTTCCCTACCTACTGGGACCACATGAACAACCTCTGCATCGTCCTCAGCAATGGGAACCACCGGCGGAGGCATCTCCAACTGAGCCAGATGGGCATGCACGATCTGGATCTCGAGGGGAAGGTAGAAAGCATCGCTATCGACCAACCTCAGAATCTCGACCACAACCAAACGCTGAGCCTCTGCGAAATAACGAAGCTCTAAACGGATACGGGTCAGGTCAACTAGGCCTACCACGTGAACCTAGTGCCATACCTCAGATACTACCGTCGTTGCGGCCAACTGCTCTACGGCCGCCTGATATAAGTCGAGAAAGGCTGGGATCACTGCCCCAGGTATCACGAAGTGTCCTCCAAACCTGTCTGGTACATATAGTGGGGGAGCTGGATCCATACCTGATAAAAAGGTACTACTTAAAGTCAGAACATAATAATCTTAGGCGTTTGGGTTCTGAGTCTATCCTCCCTGTCGTATCATCGGGTGTGTAATACTTAATGGAATGTGGAATCGGCTCTATACTGGTAAACCCTAACCTGGCTAAACTATCTTGAGATAAATAATAACCTGGCTCTGATACCACTAAATCCTGTCACGCCCCGACGTAGCATAAATAAGGAAAGCGTTTAATTTCCTTTATGGACCCGTAGGTCGCGACAGTTTGAAGGATCGATTCCGTCCCAAACGTCAAACAACAAAACATAATAATCAGAGTAAAGCAATCAAGGCTTACAAAAATTTTCTAACTTATTACATCTTATGAACCGGGGTCAACTAAGGCACAGACCTCCTTGAAAATAAAATAATAACTTAGTGTCTGTTACAGTCATCCTTAAAACAAAACAGTTAATAACTTAAAACAGATAAACTTAAAGCATATAATAAACAGTTTCTTTATTCCAGAAGCAGCCATTCTCAATTAGCATAGTCGTATGATTCCTCCTGATTATAACCTGAAAAGCCTGAACACGAAGGTCCAGGACGCATCAACGTCGTCAGCTTCAAAAAGCTGGTGAGTATTAAAAACATGACTTTAAATGTAAAACATACCCATTTACCTTTTTCCATTATCAGTTTGTTAAATCAATAGTTAAACCGCAGAAAGAATTTATTTTATACAACCACAAGGAAAATAATAAAAGTCGTCATTCATAAAAGACAGTTACTCGTGTATGAGACAATGCACCACACTCATCTTGCCGACTCTTTTCTCTCGACAGCCACGACAACCCACTATCCTACTCCTGGTATCTTTGAAACACTCAGATAGCCACACTTTAGCAACGGGGCGCCAGGGAGTGTCCAGTTTGCCTCACACTTTGGTCCGGGGTACCAGGGAGTGTCCAATGCCTCACACTTTGAATACCCTAACCGCCATGCAAATACCGGGGCAACCCCTCACACAGTATCCAGACTCGAGTTATCAGGGAGTGTCAGTAGGCCACACTTTAGCACTACCATGGGTGCCAGGGAATGTCCGAGTTCGGCTTCACACACTTTAACGCTTCCATGGGCGTCAGGGAGTGTCCATATTTGCCACCGTCGTATTTCAAAGATACCCTCTTCACAAGCTCAACCACAACCACAACCACAACCACAACCACAAACTCATACTCAACCACAACCACAACCACGACCACAAACACAAACTCATACTCTTTCCACACTACCATTACTCTTTTCCACACAGACTGACACCCCTATGTATGTACCACTGACCCACATGAATGGTATGCACTTAAACAAAAACAAAAATGCTGAATTAAAGGAACAACACGCGTACGGGGGTTAATGAGTCATACTACAATGTTTTAATCATTCAAACATAACCAAATAGAGTTCTGATCAACCAAATTCCCAAACAGAGCCTTAACAGTACTAAAAAGTTGAACCAAACAGACCTTAAACACAAAATAGACAAAAACAGAAACTGTCAGAACTCGCGCGCGCGGGCCGCTCGCGCGAAAGGTCGCTCGCGCGGGCCGCTCGCGCGATATGCCCATTTTCCTTTTTATAATATAACTTTTCTGTCTGCCTGAGAAAGCCAAGGTCGCGCGCGCGGATCGCTCGCGCGAAGGGGTTCTCGCGCGACCCTCGCTCGCGCGACCAGCCAATTTTTCATTTATATATATATAAACTCTTACATCTGCCTGGAGACACCAACCTCGCGCGCGCGGGCCGCTCGCGCGATAGGTCGCTCGCGCGATTCCTCGCGCGCGTGATCGTGGCGCGAGATGAAGCTGAGGCTTCATCTTCTCCGCAGGAACTGTTCTGTTTCAGAAAACAGGGTCTAAAATTGACCCATTTCAAATCTGTAAGTATGTTTATCATGTTATACATGGATCTCTTGGTTTTTAAACAAGGATTAAGAATCTATTATCAATTTAACATAAATCAATCTATAACTCTCCAATTTTATGAAAAACTAAAACATGTCAAAACTTATTTTCTAATATACTTTGTGGTATGAACAAATTAGACTCTATTACTTCAAACATGGCATGTAGGATGTATAATCTACCATATTCATCTCTAAAAACGAATTTAGATTAAGGTTTGAAAATCTTGATTTCAAGCTATGAACTTTCATACGTAGGATCAACAATGGTGTATTATCAAACAAGCTATACTAACAGTAAATAAGCATATATTACATTCAAAGTGAGTTGATAATACTCACTGAGATATAGATAGAAGAGTTTGTTGAGAAAGGAAATCAAATGAAGAGATTCAAACCCAAGCTTTGGCTATGGGGATTAAGAGCTTTCTCTCTCTATACTGAAGAAAACTCTCAAACTCTCTGTGTTCTCTCTATTCTCTCAGGTTTACTCTTACTCTCTGAACTATAGTTGAAGAATGTGTATGAAAAATGGAAAGATGTGTGAGAGTTTATGAGGGTTATATAGATGATCCATTTAGAGAACTTGGGGGCCAAGTCCCTTAAGTTTAACTCAACAAATTGACTTTTAATTACTCAATTATAATCACAGATTATACAAAGCACATGTATACACACGTATATGGAACCATAAGATATTTGAAAAGGTGTTATAGAGTCATAGGGGTCAAGGTGAAGGTGTTTTGCAACTTAGCTTAAGGCACAACATTTGCACATATAAGTTGTATGTTCCCAAACAAGGCACAAGGCAATCATCACTTGCCATAATTGGAAATAAAGCAAATGTCCAAATCGGTCACTTCCAAAATCTGTGGAAGTTAAACACAACATGGACAGTTTTGAACATAAACTGGTATTTTCGGGGCGCGGTGGTCACCACAAAAATACAGGAAATTCATTTTAACGTAAGAATTGATTTTCTGGTTTTATAAAAATACTGATTGAGTTAATAGAAGTTATTTTCACCGTTTTGAAATACAGATTTTGAAATCCATACTGGTATCACTAACTTTATAAAAATTACAATTTAGCCCCCAATAAACTTTAAATGTGAATTAGATAAGAGATTAATATTCCAAACAAGTGACTGGAATTAAAGTAAAAGCAGACCATGCTAATTGAATTTAAATATGCTAATGCAAATACACATAAATTAAATATGGACATGAATTTTAAATTAAATGAAAATGCAGGTTATTACATTAATCCTCTTTGAGTGTTGAAAATATACTTTCAAAACCCCTATTTCAAAGCTCTCCTAAAACCCCTAATATTTGGATTTCAAGAAATAAACCTTGTTTTCTCAAAAACCTTCAAAACAAGGAGTTGTTTAATTTCAAAGAATTATTCTGAGTTCAATACTCAAGGTATGGATGCAAGACCACTTGGAAAGTCTTCCTAACTCATTATAGAACACCCATGATTTTTGGCTTGACTTGAAAGCACTTGAAAGTGGTCCATTTGTACCCAAACATTCTCTCCAAATATTCTGTTTTTGCTGTCACAGCAGCTTGGTTGACTTTCAACTTGTTTTTAAAGAAAATTTTCCCAAAAGGAGTTGTCCCAACTCATTTTTTCCTTTAACTTCAGTGTCTTATGGAACGTTTTGTATAATGTGGGCCTCTAGATCTTTTGTTTTCATTTTCTAAGAGTTTTCAACATTTCAGTCGACAGTACGGACTCTGTTTCTGAGTGACCTCTATTGTTTATACGATTTCTCTCAATCTGTAATAGTTATTGAGGATTGTATTTTTGATTTGTGTTCTAGACACAATAAGGATGATCTCCATAAAAAAAAAATCATTCATTGAAAACATTTCTAACCCTACTTTTCATTTTTCACAAAATCAAGTCACTGTTCTGTCCACTATTCACAGCAAGTATACTTTTACTTCCATCCATTGATTTGATGCTTATATGTACTTCAAATTTGTTCATATCTTAAGAAGTAGTCCATATTACATTTGTACATATCCCATGATGGTATCCCCCATGCATTCATTCATCTTTTTAGACTTCTAAGTCACTTTAGAAAGTCCATGTACACAAACACACAACAACCTTTGCACATTCTAGGATCATACATTGCATTCATGCAAGATTTGGAGTTTTGTAACTCCTAATCTAAGCAGATTATAAGGTATGATCATGATCACACGTTCATACTTCCCCTCGATCTAATTCTCCTTTCTCATCCATCCCAGGGATTGAGAGGTCGTCTTTTCCCAAAGATTAACATGCATCACTATAGCTTGCTAAGCATATTTTGATCTCTTTGATTATTTGCTTTAAGAACAATCCATGTCCCCTTTAGATTAGGAAAACTTGATTACTTGATATGTGATTAGACAATTTTTTTTTTGTTTTATTCGTGTGATCTTTCACTTTTGCATTGTGTGGTATTTGGCTTAGATCTTATGAATGATATCTTATCTTTTGATCTTCCATTTCAAAATTCTTGTGTGACTTAATATACTATCATAGTATTAATTGTCAAACCATACATAGTATAAGATGATTATTTGGATGCTAATTGAAGCCCGTCGAAAGACGGGGCTAGTTGAGGGTGTTTTAGTCGTGACAAAGGCTCTTTCCTCTCTCGTACCAAAACCCCGAGCCAAGTTCTTTGGTTATGAAAGGCCGATGCCCCTTTATCCATTTGGGTGAGTCAAATTAGGTTTCTTGGTTCCTTAAAGACCAAGTGGCGACTCTGTATCTGTTTTCAACAGACCTTCCTTTTCTTTGATCCAAATCCATTTCAAACAAAAACAAAAAGAAGTGGAATTCCACGTGTCCACAGGGGGACAAATGAGTAGTACAAGCCAAAAAAAGAAGCAAAGAAATAAAGAATTAGACATTTGGCTTTCAAGTGATAGGAAGAGAGTTGCATCAATCTAACTCGTGTTACATGGAATATAAATATGGGAACACTGAAAGATAGATGCCAATATGCCACTGATTCACTAACATATATTTATACATGTACATGTATATCTGGCACCCTAGTTCTGAGACATTCCTCCTCTATATATTCCTTTATCAACTTATTTTCTTATTTAAAGCAATAAAACACTCTCTTCTTATCCATTGGCCACCAAATTTTTATTCTGCAACCAATAAAGTCCATTGTATGATCGCGTATCCTTCTTAAATATAGATATCATAGAAAAAGAAATTAAAAAGAAGGGAGATCAAAACCACTACAAGGGTACAAGCAATTGAATATAAACTAGAATTGCAAGGTGCTTAAAGAAGAGGTTAGAAACTGTGTTACACTGATATAATAGGTCATTGTGACATGAATACCAACTCTGTAGACTGAAGTATATCACATAATTAACCCACACACAAGCATAGTATTCGAAAGCCTTTAACAGCTTAATCAAACAAGCCTTTTTCTTTGGTTGATTAACCTCAGAGTTTAATCAAACAAGATAATGAGGATTGTTCAATGTGCTAAAGTACATCATAGGGTACAACCTATGCAACAAAAGCATAATAGAATGAGCTACAATGCGAGATTGAGTACAAGACAAAATGAAATGATAGAATAAGGAGAACCAAAATGCTATAAGATTACCTATGGTCAGGTTACTCTAACCTTATTTAGCATACGATCTCATACAGCAAGGACATTCAAGGAGTCATAGCGAACAAAACGCTAAGAGTTCGCCAATATTTTCTATGAATGATCTCCATGACTTATAGCTATTTGTTCTTAGATAGTAATTTTTGGAGAGAGAGAGAGAGAGTGTGTGTGTGTGTTAGAGTAATAAATAATAATATATTTAGCATTAAGGGTATATTAGTCTTTTGCTTATTTCTATAACCCTACTATAACGGGCTGCCTCTTTTCTGTATTTTAGATAATTTCTTTTTTTGAACTGTTAAATAGCAGCAATAATATTCTCTCTTTTCTTCTTCTTCTTCTTTCTTTTCCTTGATTGAATCTAAGTTTACATGGTATCAGAGCTTGGTTAAGATCCCCTATTCATCTCGAACATAATCAGAAGAAGCAGCATCACTCGCAGCAGCGTTGACGTGACTTGTACAGATGATGATGTCGGCATGACGTCATCAATTTCGAAGGTTTAAGTCTAGAGTTTGGTTCGCCTGTCTTAGAGGAGTCTTTTGGTGGTGTTTCTGATCTGATATAAGTTCATTTGGTAGGAATTTTTTTTTTTATTTTTCAAAACTTTTTTCAAAAAATTGGGTGTGATTTTCAGATTGTAGATTTGGTGCATTTTCTTGGTTTTCATTGCTTGGATCTCTTCCTATGGGGTGCACCTAACATGATTCTAGCTGCTTGAAAAGTTTGTTGCATTTTTAACTAAGTTTACTTTGAAAAATACACACATTTTACTGTGTGAAAACACTGTTCACAACTGTTTTGGGCTGTTTGGTTACTGTTTTGGGTTGTTTGACTATTATTCTTGGCTATTGGGCTGTTTGGTGGCTAGATTAACCTAATTTGGGGCTGTTTGGCTACTGTTTTGGTGATTTTTTTTTTGGTACGAGGGTTGCTTGGAAAATATTCAGGTATATTATGGTTATTTCTGACTATGGCTAGCCGGAACTCAAACTCTCTTCAGGCTATCAATGTACAATTAACTGGTATCAATTATACATATTGGGCGTATGTGATGAAAAATTGTTTCCTAGGTTAATAATGCAAAAATCATAACTGGGATAAATTATTCGGTTGACCAATCGATTGGGGTTCACTTGGCTAAATTTGACACTACTAAGGCAAGTTGGGACCATTTATCAAAGCTATTTGTTCAGTCCAACTTTGCTAAGCGATATCAGTTAGAGTCTGATATTCGAGGTGTAAGATAAATAAGAGTATACAAGAGTTATATTCCACTATGACTGGATACTGGGATCAGTTAGCTCTTACTGAGCCATCTGCGTTGACTTTTTATGATCCTTATTGTACCTATAGGGAGGAGCAAAGATTGGTCTAATTTCTATTAGCACTTAGGGATGACTTTGAGGCACTTTGTGGCTCTATTCTTCATCGTAGTCCACTTCCCTTTGTTGACTCTGTTGTTAATGAACTTATGGATGAGGAGATTCGTCTCAAGGTTCTTCTAGAAAAGGGTTTTCTTCTTTTACCTTCATAGACAGTATTAGCTGTCCCAACAAAGCCCCACGGTCACACACAACCTAAGCAAGGTAGGGTTGCTGCAGATGAGTGTAGTTATTGCCGTGAGTAGGGTCATTGCAAGGCACAATGTCCCCAGTTGATTAATTTGAAACCCCGTGGACTACAATAGACTTTTAGGGGCAAGGATCGTCACACTACAACTGTTGCCCCACCAGTTGCCGACTCATCTGCATCAGCTCCTACCTTATCACTTATTGCCGAGCAATTGCAGAAGCTCTTTTCCTCTCAGTTGCCTAATGCTCTTTCCGTCTCTCCTTTATTAGGTTCATTCTCTTCAGCTCCCGCAGGTATATCTACGAACACTTGGGTCTTTGATTCAGGTGCTACACATCACATGACTAGTGACTCCTCTTTATTTACATCTACCTACTCTCCTCCTTCGTTTTCTAAAGTTGCTGCCAATGGTAACCCTATGTCCTTGGCTAGTGTTAGTTCTATAGTTTCTTCTCATTTATCTCTTCTTGATGTGTATTATATTTCTCAACTCACCTTAAACTTGATATCTGTTAGTCAATTATTTGATTATGGATATGTGGTTCATTTTTCCTCTTCTGGCTATGTTGTGCAGGATCCTCGTTCCAAGAAGTTGATTGAGATCGGCCGTAGAGAGGGAGGCCTGTATGTGTTGGAAAAGCTGCATGTTGTGGCTATTGCTACTTCTTCAGTAGATTTATTTTCTTTTAGTTTGAGCCCTAAGTTGTCTAATTTTTATTTATGGCATTCCCGCCTTGGTCATATATCTCGTTCTTGTTTACATTTTTTAGTTTTAACTGGTAGTTTGGGACATTTAGAGTGTCATGATATTTTTGATTGTAGTGGATGGAAGCTTGCTAAATTTTCTGCATTACCATTCAATAAAAGTGCTATTGTTTCTCTTGCCCCTTTTGATCTTATTCATTCTAATGTGTGGGGATCTGCTCCAGTCTCTACTAAAGGAGGGTCCAAATATTATGTTTCTTTTATTGATGACTATTTTAGGTATTTTTGGGTTTATCTTATGAAGTCTCGCTCTGAATTCTTTTCTATATTCACTGCTTTTCGTGCCATGATTCGTACTCAATATTCCTCTACTGTAAAATGCTTTAGATGTGATTTAGGTGGGGAATATTCTTCCAATGCCTTTATTGATTTACTCACTTCTGATGGCACTATTCAGCAATTTTCTAGCAATCTTCTTGTATAGATATTCTTGAACAGAATGGTGTGGCAGAACGTAAGCATAGACATATCATGGAGACTGCACGGTCCCTTTTGTTATCAGCTAGTGTTCCTAGTACATTTTGGGGGGAAGCTATGCTTACTACCGTTTACCTGATTAACCGCATTCCCTCTGCCATTACTTCTGGCGTCTCTCCTTTCGAGCGGTTGAGTGGTAAATCTCCTGATTATTTTTCTTTACGTGTGTTTGGATCCACTTGCTTTGTTTTGCTACTTGAAGTTGCTCGTACTAAACTCTCTGCTCGTTCTGCAATGTGTGTTTTTCTTGGTTATGGTGATGGACAAAAGGGTTACCGCTACTATGATCCGATAGCGAAAAAACTTTATGTCTCTCGCCATGTGGTTTTTATGGAACACATTCCCTTTTTCTCTATCCTTTCTATCTCACACACTTTGACCAAATCTGATCTTGTTTATTTTGATCCTTTTCCTGATGATGTCCCTTCTAATTCATATATCAGTGATGTGTCTATCTCTAACACTCCTTCTGCTCCAATCACTCGTCCTCCGATTATTTATACTTACTCTAGACGGAATACAACTATCTCTTCTGCAGGTTCAGCTCCACCTCTCTTGACTGATGCCCAACCAGATTCAAAAAACGTGGATCCTACCATTTCTCGTTATCCTACGCGTACTTGTAAGGGTCTTGATAGGTTTGATTTTTCTAACTCTTGTTACTCTCCTGATTTCTGTTCTTTCTTAACTTCTTTTCATTCTTACTCTGAACCCATCTCCTATAAGGAGGCTTCTATTGACCCTCTTTGGCAACAGGCTATGGCTGAAGAGCTCTCTGTACTGCATAAGACCGACACGTGGGATTTGGTGCCTTTACCTTTTGGAAAACGTGTAGTTGGGTGTCGATGGGTGTATAAGATAAAACTCGATCTGATGGTTCTGTGGAGCGTAACAAGGCTAGACTAGTGGCCACGGGATTCACTCAGGAATATGGTATTGACTATGAGGAGACCTTCGGTCCTATTATAAGATGACTACAGTTCGGACAGTAATCGCAGTTGTAGCAGCTCGTACATGGTGTCTTTCCCAGATAGATGTGAAAAATGCCTTTCTTAATGGGGATTTAACTGAAGAAGTTTATATGGTTCCTCCTCCTGGCCTTCAACATAAATAGGGTTTGGTTTGACAAGTTGTCTATAGTCATCTGCGATTTGGGCTTCTATCCTTGTGATCATGACTCGGCGTTATTTCTACGCTCTACTTCAACAGAATGCACTTTTCTCTTGCTTTATATGGACGATATGATCATTACTGCTGATGATATAGCTGGTATATAGTTTTTGAAATCTCAGTTACACAATCACTTTGAAATGAAGGATTGGGGCTCTTCGCTACTTCTTGGGTATTGAGGTTGCATCTTCTCCTAAAGGTTATCTTCTCTCCCAGTCCAAGTATGCCTCTGATGTAATTAAGAGAGGGCGTCTAACAGACACCCGAACAGCTGAGACCCCTTTGGAGCTTAATGCTCGATACTCTTCCATGCATGGTGATTTGTTGTCAGAAGCTACCTTGTATTGAACTATTGTGGGCAGTTTAGTCTATCTCAGGGTGACACGACCAGATATTGCATATGTTGTTCATATCATTAGTTAGTTTGTTTCTTCCCCTACTATGGTTCATTGGGCTGCTATTGTTCATATTCTTTGCTACCTTCGTGGTACCGTGCATCAGAGTTTATTGTTCCCTTCATCTTCTTCTTTGAAACTTCGAGCATATTCTAATGCTGACTGGGCTAGAAATTCTATGGATCGAAAGTCCACTACTGGCCTCTATGTGTTTCTTGGTGACTCACTCCTTTCTTGGAAAAGTAAGAAGCAATCTATTGTCTCTCGCTCTTCTGCTGAGGTTGAGTATCGTGCGATGGCTACAACTACTGCTGAGATAGTTTGGTTGCGTTGGTTACTTGTTGATCTTGGTGTCGCATTCTTGGCTCCTACTCCAATGTATTGTGATAACAAGAGTGACATTCAAATCACGCACAACTCTATTTTTCACTAGCATACGAAGCACATTGAGATCGATTGCCACTTTGTGCGTCATCATCTTTAACTTGGCACTATCTCCCTCCCATTTCTTCCTTCAACGTTGCAGTTGGCTGATTTCTTTACAAAGTCGCATACTATTACACACTTTCGCTTTTTGCTTGATATACTATTGATGCTCCTTACCGTACCATCATCAGTTTGAGGGGGGGGGGGGGGGGGGGGGGGAGGGGGGGTGGTGTTAGAGTAATAAATAATAATATATTTAGAATTAAGGGTATATTAGTCTTTTGCTTATTTCTATAACCCTACTATAAAGGGCTGCCTCTTTTCTATATTTTAGATAATTTCTTTTTCTTGAACTGTTACATAACAGCAATAATATTCTCTCTTTTCTTCTTCTTCTTTCTTTTCCTTGATTGAATCTAAGTTTACAGAACATCTCAAGAATTAACAGCCTATACAGAACCCACCTATAGATGCAGAAAAATATTCACAACCCACCAATTATATTCAATTTGCATGTGGAAGTTATGAAAAGAAAAGTAGCAAACTATATGACCTCTCCAATTCTTCTAGCAATTCTGGAACATCTTGCTGTAGAATGTCCTACTCGCTTATACAGAGAATGTAGTATAAGATATTCTGAATAGAATTGAAGAGTTTTGATTATCAAATTGTTATCACCTAGCGTTAAAAATGTCTATATCCTTTACTGTGCCCAATTCCATTATAATGTGGACATGGCCAAACATTAAACTAATCTTAACTTTAAAGAGTTTAACACTCTTCAGTACTACCAAGATCTTCTCTAAAATTTCAGCTATAGTAACTAAAAATTTTTAGCTGATTTATGTTTCATACATCTTTATTCCATATTTACCGAACTTAATCTATGAAGGGTATAATTGAATGTTAGAAAAGGTCTAGAATAGGCAAACCTATATTCTGATTTCTTCCTTTCGTTATGAGTCTCATAGAGTTTATTCAAATCCGTTTGATTTCTGAACAACCCATGTGGAGTATAGCTTAAAAGGTCTAGTAGTCCTTGCTGATGTTGATAAATCCTTCAATAAAGCATTACTATTCTGGTTGTAAGTGAATCGATTTCTTGTTGAGTGTGACCTTTTCAACTATATATAATGTATTGTATAAGCAAACACTATGTGTTAAGTATTTACTCTATCGCACATCACATGAAAACATAAAGGAAAAAACAACTAGTAACTCATGAAAACACTGTGTTAGGTATTTACTCTAACCTACCCTTTCATTTTTTTTATCCCTTTGAACTTCACAACTAGTAACTCATATACGTTGGGTTCTACACATGCAACAAAGACAACAAATTGCATATGAAAACATACCTCTCTTGACTTTGCTATAGCAGCTGCTGCTGCAGAATAATAGAGAAGCCAAATCATATAAAACTCCAGAGAAATGCAAACTATGAAACTCCAAGGATAAGGTTTAGTTAAAATATAGGGTATTCCGAAATAACAAAGAAGCCAAATCATATGAAACTCGAGAGAATTGCAAACTACGATGTTAGTTTCTTTCATCAACTAGTCCTTTAATTAGTTCTCTTTCAGAAATCAAGACTAATAGAGGCTTACATATATGAGAAACTTAGCAGCTTCAACTATAGTATTCAGACACGTGGCAATATAATGACCCAAATAAATTCCAGTCGGTATACTAAAAGTCTTATGAGTTATTAAGATAACCCTATGTCTAATAGTATACTGAAAACCTCACAATTAGTTAAGCAAGAATATTTTGAGGAGTAGGATGTTCTTCTATCATAAGTATTTTGAAAATTAGAAACTAAAAGTGTAAAGTTGAAACTACAAACAAACACGTATGCAAATAGAGTTCATGAGCTCAAGAAGAACATCTATGCTTAAAAATTCCAACAAAGCCAAATGTTCCACCCAACCGTGCATTGGCTGAAATTAAGGTTTATTCCACGAAATTATGCTGCCAAAATTGCGTCTTGAGTACTCATCTTTTAAAACCACTCTAAAAATGACCCAAACAATTTTGCTTCCTAGAAATAGATGCAGTCTAAAATCAACCACTCTTTCTCCATATCTAGATATAGTCTAAAAATACCAAACAGACTAAAGGACTATTTTAAAGGAAAAGAAAAACGAGAGCTAGAACTTTGAGGTTACAAAGATGAATCTAACCTGAGTTCCTCAAATCTGTATAAGGTCCGGCCAGATCTGAAACCATTAATACACATACATTTATTGAGAGAAAATGCATATTCTAGAGAGAAAGAGAGGGAGAGAGAGAGAGAGAGAGAGAGAGAGAGAGTCTCACACCAAACCAAATCAAGTTCAGACCAAAAGCCCTAAAATAAAAAACCCCTACTCAAATTTGGGAAAAATTCAGTAGATGAATATTAAAAATAGTGAGAATGAAGCTACAACCTGTAAAACAAGGAAAGAACAAGCTTGTGCCGTAAAGGAAAATATTAAGTTCGATTCAAAGGTTCATACAAAAATAACTTGCAATCAAGCCCTCTAGTGTGTATGTGTGTGTGTGTGTGAGAGAGAGAGAGAGAGAGGGGGAGGGAAGAAGGTGGAGATGGTTACCGGTGATGGAGGCGATGATGATCGACGGTGATAGGCGGTGATGATCAGGAATGGGGGCCAGGGGGTCAGAACCGTAGCAGGACGGTGATGGGTGTGTGATTGAGAAAATCGAGATGGTGTAGACACCCCATTTTGTCGGCTATCAGATTTAGGAGACACATAGCTTGATGGTTCATGATGATCGAAAAAGACTCAAAAAGGACTCATGAAAGTTAGTTCTATTTCTCAAACTGCTCAAAATGACCGAAATACCCCTAAAAGCCCAAAACCTCTCAGATTTGGACTGAAAGTTTTGGAAACATACTACATTGTAGGAAAAGTGATCAAATGAGTTTTAAAGCAAATTCAGATGAAATCATCAGCTCCCAGAGACCCCCGGATGTCCCAGAAGTTTCCGGAAAGTCTCCATTGACCGATTTGACCGAAGTTTGACCAGAATTGACCAAGTTTTGATCGAAATCATCCAAATTTGTCAAAAAGTTTTAAGATTAGTCTAGATCATGAGAAAATTATTAAAATGAGTTTAAAAAGAAAATTGGACGAAAACGTCAGCTCCTAGGAGCTCCTAGAGGTTCCCAGAACTTCTTAGAAATCCCGGCTTGACCGATTTGACCTAAAAGTTGACTTTGAACCAAAGTGTCGTATCATTTTTCAAACATTTTTCATGGATACTAGCAGTCAATAGCTTTCCAATGGTATGTCGCACATAATTTCTGGATTTAAAACGAATTTATTATGAATTTTCAAAGGTGAAAAAGACGATTAAATCGGCTTTTATCGCGGATACCACAAAACATTCAAAGTGACCTATCTTCGAACTATTTTTTTTATGGAAAATAGACTCCATTACCTTTCCAACGGTATATCACAAACTCAGTTTGGAGTTTGTATACATTTTCTGTGAATTTCGGACGAACTAGGGCCTTTTAGCAAATACCGGAAACTCTGGGGGCCTAAAAAGAATTATCAGGACAAATGAGGAGCAGTGCCGCCGCGGCACTAGCCCACTGCTATCGCGGCACATGCCCAGTGTCGCCGCGACACTCTCCTCCAGAACAGTCCATTTTTGCAATTTCTTTTGTGGTCCATTTTGATTAATTAGAAACTAAAATGACGTAGCTCTATGTTTTCAGTTGTTTAGGACTAATGGGAGTACTTCTAAAACCCCAAAACCACCCCAAATTGTCCTATACAAAACCCCCCTTGGCTTCTCATTTTGGGGGTGCCAAATGCAAGCTTTGAAAAGTTTTAGTGAGAAAGTTGTAAAGATAAGGTTAGAGTAGAGAGAAAAGAAGCTTCCTTCTTTGATTTTCAAACAAGAAAGTGAGTTCTTCACTTTGTTTTTACTTCATTACTTCTATTTACTTCACTTTCAATAAACCCAACTACCAATTTTGTGGGCATTTATGACAGAGAAAGCTACTTCCATGTGCAAAGTCACCATATATGAGTGAAGCATCAAGCTACAAGTCCAAAATCATCATGAATATCATCTATTGATTGCTATATACTTGTTTGTTTACTTTGATGTTCATCTCATCTTATCTCATTTCTTTTTCTTTTTTCTTGTTTACTAACTAGTTCATCATCATCTAGATGAGGACATGAAGTTTGAGGTGATTGAATCCTTATGGATAGTAGCTCTTGACCTCAAAAACATGTTTGATAGATGATGGTTACAACCTCAATACATCCCCATGTATTCTTAAGGTTACGTCCAAAATAAAACAAGTCTTTCCAACAATCTTGGATGTTCTCCAAATGAGTTTGATGTTGATGTTCTAAGGAGTTTTAATCCTCTTTGAGTGATGAAAATATACTTTCAAAACCCCTATTTCAAGACCTCTAAGACACCAATATTGGAATTCCAAGAAATAAACCTTATTTCTCTCGAAAATAATCTTCAAAACAGTGAGTTGTTTGATTTCAAAGAATTATTCTGAGTTCAATACTCAAGGTATGGATGCAAAACCACTTGAAAAGTCTTCTTAACTCATTATAGAACACTCATGATTTTTGGCTTGACTTGAAAGCACTTGAAAGGGGTCCATTTTTGTCCAAACATTCCTTCCAAACATTCTGTCTTTACTGTCACAGCAGATTGGTTGACTTTCAACTTGTTTTCCAGAAAACTTTTCCAAAATGAGTGGTCCCCACTTCTTTCCCCCTTAAACTTCAATGTCTTAGGAAACTTTCTATATAATATGGGACTCTAGATGTTTTGTTTTCATTTTTTAATATTTTTCAACATTTCGGTCGATAGTACGAACTCTATTTCTGAGTGACCTCCATTGTTTATATGATTTCTCTCAATATGTAATAGTTATTGAGGATTTTCTTTTTGATATATGTTCTAGACGCAATAAGGATGATCGCCATTAAAAATCATTCATTGAAAACATTCCTAACCTTACTTTTTATTTTCCACAAGATCATGTCACTATTCTATCCACTATTCACAGCAAGTATACTTTTACTTTCATCCTTTGATTTGATGCTTACATGCACCCCAAATTTGTTCATATCTTAGGAATTAGTCCATACTATATTTGTACATATACCATGATGATTCCCTTCATGCATTCATTCATATTGTAGATTTCTAAGTCACTTTAGAAAGTCCATGTACACAAATACACTACAACCTTTGCACATTCTAGGATCATACATTGCATCTATGTAAGATTTGGGGTTTTTTTGACTCCTAATCTAAGAAGATTATAAGGAATGAACTTGATCATACGTCCATGCTTCCCCTCGATCTAATCGTCCTTTCTCATCCGCCCCATGGATTGAGAGGTCTTCTTTTCTCAAAGATTAACATGCATCATACTAGCTTGATACGCATATTTTGATTACTTTTTATTTATTTGTTTCAAGAATAATTCATGTCCCCCTCTAGACTAGGAAAACTTGATTACTTGATATGTGATTAGATGGTTTTTTCTAGGTTCTTTTGTGTGATCTTTCACCTTTGCATTGTGTGGTATTTGGCTTAGATCTTATGAATGATATCTTATCTTTTGATCTTCCATTTCAAGATTCTTATGTGATGTAATATACTATCATAGTATTAATTGTCGAAGTGTAAGATGATTATTTGGATGCTAATTAAGGCTCGTCGAGAGACGGGGCGAGTTGAGGGTGTTTTAGTCGTGACAAAGGCTCCTTCCTCTCTCGTACCAAAACCCCGAGCTAAGTTCTTTGGTTATGAAGGACTGGTGCCCTTAATCCAATTGGGTGAGTCAAATTGGGTTTCTTGGTTCTCTAAAGACGAAGTGGTGACTCTGTATCTGTTTTCAATAGACCTTCATTCTTTCCTTTCAAACCAGTTTCAAAACAAAAAGGAAAGTGGAATTCCGTGTGTCCACAATTTGGCGACTCTGCTGGGGATATTTATTTCCAAAACAAAATAATACAGAGGTTTGACTCATAAGAAGCATCCTTAAAATCATCTTTTTACCGTGTCTGGTTCACCGTATTGCACTCTGCATTTCCCCCCCTCCCCCCCGATTGTATCTGAAACGCGGCGTTGACATTGTCCAGGTCTTGTTGTGCCAAGGCACAAGTCACCGTTGATACTGTACCTTCCAAGGTATATCAAAAAGAATAAAAAACCCCGTACTGTCTCTCTGACGGTATATTGGAACTCTCGTCAACGGACCCTCTTTGACTAAACCCAGCCTTTGCATATAGATTCCTATAGAACCTTTCATAAGACTGTCGATTTATCTTTTCAGATAGGATAATGTGGTATAACTGATGTATGCCCTGACGGGATTACCTGCGTGGTGTAGACGCTTATGTGGCATGAGGCAAAACCTCTTTCTTATGATTTTCAAGGCAATCACTCACATGTGATCACATTAAGTTGACCTGCCAAGGCACCATGACAAGGATGTCTACTCCATGCTCACAAAGATATAGACCGCAAACCTTGTTTATTGGTCCTAAGACATAGGGGTATGAAAACTTGCTAGACAGTATGATCACCACCATCACATGCTCTTGTCATATAACATGTTTCTCCCAGAAACTCTGTCCAGATATCCCAGATATAACATGTTTCTCCCAAAAACTCTGTCCAGATATCCGATCATACCCAGATATAAGCCTGTTTCTCCCAGAAACTTTGTCCAAATATCCCAGATATAACCTATTTCTCCTAGAAACTCTGTCCAGATATCCCATCATACCCAGATATAAGCCAGTTTCTCCCACAAGCTCTACCCAGATCTACTGGCTTTTCCCAGAAACTCTGTTCAAATTTCCCCAAAATATCGCAGAATTCCCGTTATCCCTGGTGATCATACTGGAAAGTAAAGTTAGCACACTCTATATGGTTAGGACCTTATTTGTTTAATTGCTATCTGTCAGAAATAGGAGCATCACATATATTAGGGCTTACATCCGCGTGCTTGTCTCATATGCATGCACCATTCCTATTAGTCTGCACGCACTATCTCAGTCAGTCTTACACAAGTTAGTCCACGTTTGTTAACATCACTGTCATTATCTATCTAAAGTCATCACTGTCAGAATTTGATACAAATCCTCTCGAATCTATAGGGTCACTATAGATTCTCAAAGTTAGCAGGTAGGATCCTCGTCCCAGGTCAGAAATTCAGATAATCGTTTGGTCAGAATCAGCCTGCCGAGTTATATCAGCATGAATCAAGAAGAGCTAGAAAACAAGGTCACCGAATTAGGAGCCACCATAAGCCAGCAATCCGACAGCCTGGACTAGGTTCTAAAGTTTATGGAAGAACTGAAACAGCAGCGGCAGCAGTGTCCCCCTGAGTTCCCACCACCACCGTTTGGATTCGTACCGCATCTCGAGAATAATAGAGAAAAAGACTGGTTTCAAGGGGCTCTACCACCGGCATATGAGAAAAAGTTCTAAGAGAAAATGGACAAAGTTGACAAGCTGGAAAGCGTATTGAGGAAGAGTAAAGGGGTTGATGATTACATGCTAGACTAGGAAGGACTTTTCGAGCCTGTTAAGCTGAAGCTGCTAGAAACTTCAAGATGCCTGCCATTGACCGTTTTGATGGAACCGGGTATCCGAAAAGCCATGTAAAGCTATGTATGAACATTTTTCAATCGATGGGCTGCACTCATGAGCACATTGTAATGTTGTTCCCACAAACTCTCGCGAAGTCTGCACTATCATGGTTCCTTACCTTGGAAGCTTCTAAAACTTGGGCATGGGAAGATACAGTCTGGGTCTTCATTGATCATTATTATTCCTACAAATACGAACTTGATGTCACTATCAGGGATTTGGAAACAACTCGGCAGAACAACAATGAATCATTCGCTGCATTTCTGAGCAGATGGAGGAATAAAGTAGCTCAAATGACCCACCGACTGATTGAAAAGGAACAGGTAAGGATGCTAATCCGGAATCTGCAACCGCTCTACCATGAGAAATTATTTTACCAGTCCATCTCCACCTTTGAGGAATTATTTGAAGTTAGAACTCGAATCGAAGACACCATAAGGGAAGGAAAGATAAAAAAAAAAAAAAAAAAAAAAAAAAAAAAAAAAGAGACTCTGAGTCAGTCAAAAAGGCCTAACTACTCCCGCAACCCTACGGATGTCAGTGCCCTTAGCAGTCAACCTATGGCTTACCCTCCTAGGCCGTACCAACCTCCCAACCAAGCGAATTCCCCTAGTCGCCCTTTCCCGAGGGAGCCTCCTCGCAACTTCGCCAAATTAGAAATCCCCCTCTCCTTAGCCTTAGATTGCCTCCTCAAAAAGGGCCACCTCTAACTACTCCAGCCTCAAAATACCCTGCTCCCGCCGAACTGCGATATGTCCAAACAGTGTGCTTACCACCAAGCCCCTCGCCATAACACCAATGATTGCATGCGCCTCCGCCATGATATCCAAGACCTCATTGACCAGAATATCATTGAGCCACCTCCAAAGTAGCCCCATATCACTCAAAATCCTCTACCAAACGACCAAAATATTAGCCTCATTGAGTCCAACCTTGTATCCTTCAACCCTGCTACCTATATCACCCTCTTAGGTCAACCTTTACCCCTCATTGACATCCTGAATTCTGTGGGAATTCATTTGATTGAAGGAGGGGATGATGAGTGGCAGCAACAAATGGCCAATGAGCAAGATCTATTCTTCTTGGAAGAACACGATCTAGGGGCAGTGGACCTCAAATGGTATGATCCTAATAATAAAAGTGATGCTTCTATCTGGAACGAGCTAAAGAAACCATTTATGGGAACAAATTTTGACTGGTTCAAAAAAGATGGGACTGTAGAAGGGCCTACTACTGCCGAGATTGATCATCTAACTAGGTCAGGCCGTCATTATCAGCCTTCACAGCCTACCACTAAAGCAATCGAGAAAAGTCCGGTCAAAGATAAGGGGAAGGGAAAAATGGATGAGATCATCGAAGAAGACAATGAGTTGATAAAGCAGTTGAAGAAAACCCAAGCACATCTCTCGATGTGGGACATCATGGTAACATCTTACAAGCATAGGCAAGCTGTGTTGAATGTCTTAGCTGGAATTGAAGTCCCCATCGACGTCGCACCGGAAGATATGGTGGCTTTCTTGGGCGCACTCACCCCTGACCCAATCATTACCTTTTTTGATGAAGACCTGCCACCGGAAGGGTCTGCACATAATAAAGCTTTGTACATCACTATTGGATGCAAGGGACAACAAGTGCCATTCTGTTTGGTCAATACAGGCTCTGCCCTAAATGTTTATGCTCTAAGGACCAGCACCACCTTGGGGGTCAACATCCAGGACATCACTCTGTCTGTGCAATCCGTGAGGGCTTATGATAACACCAAGAGAAATGTGATGGGGACCGTTTCTCTCCAATTCGAGTAGGGTCTTTGATTTACACTCAACTCTTTCAAGTCATGGATATACCTGCCTCATTCAATTTGCTGATCGGGAGGCCTTGGCTATATGTCAATAAAGTTGTATCATCCACTGTACACCAAATGATGTGCAATCCGTGAGGGCTTATGATAACACCAAGAGAAATGTGATGGGGACCGTTTTTCTCCAAATTCGAGTAGGGTCTTTGATTTGCACTCAACTCTTTCAAGTTATGGATATACCTGCCTCATTCAATTTGCTAATCGGGAGGCCTTGGCTATATGTCAATAAAGTTGTATCATCCACTGTGCACCAAATGATTAAGTACATTCATGAGAAGGAGGTGAAAATCATCCTCGACAACAGTTGGGATAATGAAGCCTTTCCAAGCTACGCTCCCATCTTTGAAATCCAAATACCTGAGCTAGAAGAAGGAAAAATCAGAGGATTCTTCATGGAAGAGGTCCACATGATTAGTGATGGAGACAGGTTCCCTGAAATCCACTCTACAGTCATCAACATCGTCCGTAAGATGAACTATTTACCTGGAATGGGATTGGGCCGACGTCAGCAAGGGATCCACGAGTTCCCTCAAATCAAAGGGCAACAAAGCACTTTTGGGTTGGGGTACAAGCCCATCGAAGAGGACATCGAGCTACAAAAGCCATGGAAGAAGAGAGTGAGGAGTCTTCCACCATACTGCAAGACCTTGAATGGGCCATTCATCAAAGAAGGGGATGACTTCCCCTATTTTGGGTTCCCTGAACCTTGGATCCATCAGGCCACTGGAAAAAGGCACCCTAGGCTTGAAATCTTCGCTAACTGCAAAAGGCCCCCTATCAAGATCCGTTCTATTCGGAAGAAGTTGTGAAAACCCCAGAGGAAGATTGATTGAAGTATCTGGACACTGAGGCCATCGAGAAAATGTGGGAAGAATTTGTTGAGAAAAAGGAAGGAACGAGGGCCAAGAGCCAAGATGATCAGATCATGCCAACTGAAGAGGGTCTGAGCAACCAGGCTGTAGAGTCATCTGTCTGTGTCTCCCAATTCCCTGTTCCCCTGGAGTCTATACTTCCAATTATCGAGTCTGTACCAGAGTCGGCTGCTGTAAGCCCAGCACTGTTTGATGTAATCACTCCACCTATCATGAATGAAATGAAAGATGATTCTGCTTACTCCTCTGTATCTAATACTTGTGAATGCACAGATCCCTCCGAGGATCTCCCAATCGAACTTAAGAAACTATTTGAAAAACCACCTGCTTATGAAATAATCAAAGATACTTTATCAATTACCTAGGTGAAAAAGATAATCCACAAATTATGAAAATTGGCTCAACGCTTAATAAAGAAGAAAAAGAAAAGCTGACTCTTTTGCTAAAAGAATTCAAAGATGTTTTTGCTTGGTCTTACGAGGACATGCCTGGGGTCGATCCCGACATCGTCCAACATCGCATTCCTCTTCTCCCTAATTCTAAACCCGTCAAGCAGAAACTTAGGCGCATGAGACCAGAACGGGCACTGAAGGTCAAAGAAGAGGTAGAAAAACAGTTCAAGGTAGGGTTCATCATTATTACGGAGTACCCGGAATGGGTTGCCAACATCATGCTAATCCCCAAGAAAGACGAAAAAGTTCGTGTGTGCATCGACTTCCGTGATCTAAACAAAGCCAGTCCTAAGGATGACTTCCCACTGCCCTACATTGATGTTTTGGTATATAATACCGCCGGACATGAACTATTGTCATTCATGGATGGTTTCTCGGGATACGACCAGATTCTAATGGCTCTGGAAGACCGAAAAAAGATGACATTCACCACACCATGGGGGACTTACTATTATAGGGTGATGCCTTCAGACTCAAGAACGCTGGAGCAACCTACCAAAGGGCTGCCACTACTTTGTTGCATGAGATGATTCACAAAGAAGTAGAAGGGTACGTAGATGACATGATTGTGAAATCCAAGGATAAAGAAGGGCACTTGGTGACACTGGAGAATTTTTTTGAAAGATTGCGCAAGTACAAGATGAGATTGAATCCAAAGAAGTGCACTTTTGGTATGACCTCTGGAAAGCTCCTAGGTTTTCTCATTACACAAAGAGGGATAGAGGTAGATCCCTCCAAAATCAAGGCAATTCTAGAAATGGCACCACCACAGAATGAGAAAGAAGTGAGAGGATTCCTCGGAAGGATCCAATTCATCAGCCGCTTTATTTCCAAGCTCACAACTATATGTGATGCCTTGTTCCGATTTTTGAGAAAAGGAGAAAAGTTCCAATGGGATGACCAATGCCAAGTCGCATTCGATAAAATAAAAGCCTACCTTCAAAATTCGCCCGTCCTTTCACCGCCTACCCCTCATAAGCCTTTGCTTCTTTACCTATCTATCTCCGAGAATGCCATGGGATGCATGTTAGCCCAAGAAGGAGAAGAAAGCCACTTTGAAAAAGCCATATATTACCTTAGCAAGAGGATGACTGGGTATGAGCTCAACTACTCTACCCTCAAAAAAACATGTTGGGCCTTAGTCTGGTGCACCCGCCGACTGAGGCACTACATGCTAGCCTTCTCGGTTGTGCTCATATCCCATATGGATCCTCTAAAGTACCTCCTCAAAAAACTCTCCCTGACCGGTCGTATATCCCGTTGGTTACTTCTACTGTCCAAATTCGATATCAAGTACGTTACAAGCAAATCGGTAAAAGGGAGAACCATAGTTGAACATCTTGCTGAACACGCCATTGATTCTAAAGAAAATAGAGATTTTTCGTTCTCGAACGAGAATATCATGGAAATCAAAGAAGAACAGTGGAAGTTGTACTTTGATGGAGCAGCCAACATGAAAGGCTACGGAGTAGGAATGATTCTAGTGTCACCAAATGGGGACCACACCCCACTGGCTGTCAAGCTCAATTATAACTCCACCAACAACACTGTTGAATATGAGGCATGCACTCTGGGGATAGAAGTAGCCATAGAACTGAGAGTTCAAAAGTTGGATGTCTTCAGAGATTCAAACCTCATTATATCACAAGCTAAAGGAGAATGGAAAGTGAAAGAAGAAAGGTTGAAGCCCTATCATGATCATCATGATGGACTCAAGAGACAGCTCAAGAACATAACATTCTTCTACTTGCTTAGGGAAGAGAACAAGCTAGCAGATTCATTGGCCACCTTAGCCTCCATGATCAAAATTCCCGTGGGAGTCAAGATGATGCTTTTGGTGATTGAGGAAAGATACGAGCCTTCATTCAGCATGGTCACCGCGATCAAAGAAGAAGAGAATGAAACACCATAGTACCAAGATGTTTGGGACTTCATAAGAAAGGGATTGTATCCCCTAGAATCTTCTGAGAAAGACAAAAGAGCAATTCGAAGGTTCGCAGCACAGTTCATCATTTGCGGGGGAAAATTGTTGAAGAAAGGGTACAATGGTCACAATCTAACTTGCTTGTTTGGAAAGTGTGCCAGAAGAATGATGGAAGAAATACACGAAGGGGTGTGCGGTCCACACATGAATGGTCACATGCTAGCCAAAAAGATCATAAGACAAGGGTACTACTGGACGACATTGGAGAAAGATTGTTGTGAATACGTAAGAAGGTGCCACAAGTGCCAGATCCATGTAAACATGATGCATGTACCACCATCTCTGCTCTATAGTATGACCTCCCCGTGGCCGTTCTCAACTTGGGGAATCGATATCATTGGTGAAATTGTTCCAAAGGCCTCGAACGGAAATCGATACATTTTGGGCATTGACTACTTTACAAAGTGGGTAGAAGCTGCATCTTACACCAAGTTAGGGGGCAAGGAAGTGGCCAAGTTCATCAAGAAGAACCTCATCTGTCGCTATGGAGTCCCCCATGAGATCATTTCAGATAATGGTAGTCATTTCAAAGCAGAACTCAGGGATCTGTTTGAGGAATACAAAATCACCTATCATAAGTCATCACCGTACAGACCTCAAACCGATGGGGCAGTCGAAGCCGCAAACAAGAATGTTAAGGCCATACTTCAGAAATCAGCCGATACCTACAAAGACTAGCACGATAATCTATCGTTCGCACTTTGGGGATACAGAACATCGATAAGGACGTCTACAAGAGTGACTCCTTAGTCACTGGTATATGGGATGGAAGCAGTACTTCCTGTAGAAATAGAATTACCTTTCCTACGAGTGATGGAGGAATGTGAAGTTTCAGAATCTGATTGGTTAAGAGAAAGATACGAAGAGTTGGCTCTCATAGATGAAAAGCACCTAGTTGCGATCAACCATGTCTGAATCTATCAAAAGAGGATAGCCTGTGCTTTCAACAAAAGGGTTCGTCCGAGGAAAATTGTCAAGGGTGACTTGTTCTTAAGGAACTGCGAGCCCCGATCTTTGATCCACGCGGAAAGTTCAAACCCAAATGGGTCGGCCCTTATATCGTCAAAGCTATCCTTTTCGGAGGAGCGACCTACCTCATAGACCTCGATGGTGTCGAATTCAAAGAACCAATCAACATGAATTGCCTCAAAAAGTACTATGCTTAACCATTCCTTGCCCTGAACTACGCTCGACCTGATTCCCACTCGGGGATACGTAGACAACCACATCGGTTCGGTCGCTCCACCCATAAAAATAGCCCATTTCCTTCAAACCTTGTCCTGAACTACGCTCGACCTGATTGCCACTCAGGGATACGTAGGCAACTGCATCGGTTCGGTCGTCCCACCCATCAAAAAACAAACCACTTCTTTTGGCCCGAACTATGTTGGACCTGATCCCCGCTCCGAGGTACGTAGGCAGACTTTCAGAAGACAAAAGAAGGATGGCTCACTAGGTCAAAAATCCTAAAGGACGCCTAGGTAAAATTAGAGTTAAATCCAATGTGAGCAATAACAAAAGAGAGAAAAGAGCTCGCTAGGTCACCTAACTGGTGCCTAGGCAAAATTATGAGCGAATGAGAGAAATAAAGTCGCGGTCCTTACCATAACCCAGAAATCACCCTTCACACTAGGGGCAAACTTCGGCCACCCGCCTCGTTTGCCTAAGCCTCTCCTAAACTAAGGGCAAACTTTGGTCATCTACCTCGTTTGCCTCATAACCTCCCATATCCCAAACTAGGGGCAAACTTCGGCTACCCACCTCGTTTGCCTCTAATCGTCCTAGAGTGCCCAAACAAGTACCAAAAGTAAACATTTGATCAAAAATCGTACTACAAATGTTTTCAAAAAGCCAAATGCATAAAATAAGGTTCTCTAAGTAACCAAGGTTAGCCGATAAACAAACTTTGAATATTACATAAGCAGGGATAAATGAAAACACATAAAAGTTCTTTTAGAAAGCAATCACAAATATCAAAGACACTTGGAGGAAGAAGCAAAATCAGTCAAGTCTAGTTTTATTCTTCAAAGGTCTTTAGAAGTAGGCTTTTACTCGGCAGGCCCATCCACTGATGAAAGCAGCAATAGTGACAGCCCTGACTCTAGAGGCAAAGACCCTTTCAGTAAACCCCCGAGGGACCTCCTGTACTCGCCCATACTGTCTGGCCAATCGACGAGGATAATAGAAAGAAGTTTCTCTCAAACCTATCAACCACACTCTCTGGTAATCCCCAAGGCTGGTGGTTACAGCATGAAGGCCCCAATGCCCCACAATCCAGCAAATGTCAGCCTCAGATAAAGCACCCATCATGCCAACCCAATCGGCAGAAGTGTAATAAGAATGAAGCGCGGCCCTGCGGAAGTAAATTGGTAGTACGCTACCAGTCCATAACTGAAGGCGCTCGTAGAACCAAGCCTATAACACCACAGGCGCCCCAGAAAGAAGGAGAGTCCCTTGATTAAAAGCATGATCCAAACCATTCAGAGTTTCCTCCAGAACCATGGCCATGGGGTTCTTACTCAACTTCAGCATGAGGTATACATGTACCAAGTCACTAGAAGTACTCGAGAATAGAAAGTGCGAAGTCATGCATAATATCAGAGCAGCCCTGCGGGTGGCATCATATACGCTGGGATTCCCGAGACTAACATACCGGGCAATTATGGAAGCAATGTCGAGAACCTCACCATGAATCAGTCGGCGGGAAATAGTAGTAGAACAATTCAGGTATTTAGCCAGGCCTCGCATAGAACTGGGAGTAACATCAGAAGGAAGAATCAGATCAGAGTCCGGATCAAAGTCGAGGATAGCACAGAACTCCTCAAACAGGGGGCATATCTCCAGGCCATTAAAATTAAAGACATGATTTATCGGGTCCCAATGGGAAATGGAAGCATGTATGAACTCAGCGTTCAAAGCCATCTGGCGAAGAGAGTACAGCTCGGTCAAGATGTAGCTAAAAAGGTTGATCCGTTCCACACCATTCGTGATGTTTAGCCAAGCCATGAGTTGAGCGGGATCATATAATGCCATGTTTTCTGTCACGACTTTAGCAAAATTCAAAATTTTGGCAACACCTCCCCATTTCACAGACTATCCCACCTGTAAGGCAAACATACTCACTATCACAAAGTTGTTCATCGCAGTAACATCAACAATCATAGAATCATAATGCACATATATCATCACACGATCACCAACTAAAACAAGCACACAATCGCGCCTTCAAACTAGAAACTATCAGGCTCAAAAGGCAAAACATCATAAAACTCTGTCGAAGGTGACACATCATCCACACATTGTCCATTATTCACTAGTACAGCCCAATCGAAGACATGAAATGGAGACAAAAAAAAGTGCCCGCTTAGGAGGCCTCAGTCTCCTCCTCTTCATCCTCTAACGGACCACTTGGAGTGTACGTCGGCGATGGCCTCCTCCCACCGCCCCTGCATCTTGGCCTGGTTCTCGAGGAGCCAGCACCACCTCCTCGACACTGCACGTGCAAAATAAATACAATCAGCCAAGAAGCAACAAAAATACAAAAATAGAGTCGGGTAAGAAACTTACCAAGGACGCCATTTGACTGGTGGCGAACTGCCGCATGCCATCCATCTATTAGAGGGTAAAGTCTAGGGTTAGAACCTTATAACCTTAAGGAGCGCAAAATTAGAGACATACCCGGTGGTCTCGTGTAAGGACCAAGGACCGTAAGCTAGCTGCCAAGGTGTGACCCTCCTCAGCGTAACTCCAAGGAACATTGAGGACGCTCGCTGGCTGAGTAGGATACCCACATGTGACTCGTGGCACCTCCATCACTTGAGGAGAACCATTGGCACCTAGAACACTGACGGTCCAATCCCAAGGAAGGATAGGGTGGGGAGTCGGAGGAGCCTGTCTCCTGTACACCTCATGAAACTGTAGGCACAAGACAAGTTAGGAAAAGATGAGTCCAAAAACATAAGTGACAAATAGAGACAAAAATGTAAAAAGAAACTCACATCCAGAAGTAGGAAGTTCGGCATCAGGAAGCAGCCACGGTATGTCTTATAGCCAATCTCGGAGCGGATGTGATCCCAAACATCAATGTCAGCCAGAGCCGCTAGCAGAGCGATACTAGAAAGGTCACCAGAGTCCATCATAGGAGGATCATGAGGAACAAAATACCTCGGGCTACCGATCGCTACCGGGATACTCGCTCGCCAATGTACCATTGTCTGCCCTCTGTTCTCTCCATCAAGAGGCGACAAGAAGCAAGAGGCCTAACCGCCTAGATCTCCTCAAGAGCCGCATCAGAAACACCCTCCCAAGGTGTCCAGTCAACACTGACAACCGTCAACTCAGATAAGAAGTTCCTCAAAAGGACAATCTGATGGGCCCCGCTTTTGACTCTGACAACGTCTCTCCGCCACCTTAATCCCTGAGGAAATAAAGGCACAGGAGCCATGCCATCCTCATCCTTACCCGACTCATCAGCAGGGGTAGGGGCCAGCATCTTTAAATACTCAAAGCTCCAGAGCTGCACAGGAAGAAAGTGAAAATCAGAAAGCAGAAACAAGAAAGGGCCAAAAGAAAAGGAAGATTCACAGAACATACCTCCCAAACTCGCCAGAATCTTCCAGTAGATTTTACACTGCCTTGGGAGACCTCACCCATATACTTATAAAGGTAGGCTAAGGCAGCACCGCCTCAATCATAGGAAGGAATCTCATTAACGGTCGCCAACCAAGTAAGGAGCCGCAGGCTCACCCGGTCATTCCGTATAGTAAAAATTGAATGGCCAAGAACATACAGTAGAAAGGCCCGTAACAACTGCTGGTCATTCAGAGTGTGTCTCCCTCTTCCGTAGGCCCAATAAAGCCAGCCACAGGGGAACCAGTGCCTCTCCAAATTAGGAGGAACAGTCCAATCAGCATCTCGACAACTTCAGGGTCAATCTCATAGCAATAATCCAAGACTAAGCGCTTCCTGCCAACCCTCAAGCTGGTAATCATCGATAAATCAAAAGGTGTCATCGTCATCTCGCCGAATGGAAGATGGAAGGTATTAGTCGTGTCCCACCACCTTTCAGCAAGAGCATAGAAATAGGTCAGGTCATTGGTACTCTTTGAAACCAAATGGACGAAGCCACCAAAACCTGCATCATCAACCATCTGCTTGACGGTGGGTGATAGTTGGGTATACCACAGGAAAGCATGGGCAAGACTACCGTGGCCTTTCAAAGCTACCTTCGGCACCTGCATACACAAAAAATAACCCAAAACAGGCACAAAAGTCACTATTCATAGCCCAAATTCCAAACTTCACAAAATCAACATTTGAGC
The DNA here is from genome assembly GCA_033977485.1 of Hydrangea macrophylla. Lineage (NCBI taxonomy): Eukaryota > Viridiplantae > Streptophyta > Magnoliopsida > Cornales > Hydrangeaceae > Hydrangea > Hydrangea macrophylla. Next base: position 6,079,695 of record CM066996.1, on the reverse strand, counting down.
ATAAATCGAACTTCTAATGATCTCTAGGTGCACACTATAGCTCACAAAACTAGCACGATGCATAGGAATAGTCCTGAACTACCGAAAGTTTTACAAACCTGATGAGCTAGAGCCGTGACCGAAAGGTGACATTGAGGGTCGCGCAAAACTAACTCCGGAGGTTGACTCTCGGCCTTTGCCTGTTCTTAGGCCTTCTTAGACGGCCTCTTTGAGTTTGAAGCCATGGATCTGCAAACAAAAATGGGACCACAACTTTCTTCTTGAGATTTTGAAAAAAGTAAAAACCCAATCAAAATTCTAATCATGGCGAAAGATTACTCACCTGAGCATGCACAAGCTACATTTTGACGGATTTTGGCTCCAAAAACACTCAAAAATGGTTAAAAATGAGCTCAAAATGCTCAAAAACCCGAGATATACATCCATGGAGTCTGGCCACCCAGTGCCACCATAGCACAAGCCAACTGCCACCATGGCAGTGGCCCACTACCATCGCGGCACTGCTCCTTGCGGGCCCCGCTTTGCTCCGTTTTAGCCTATTTTGGCCCGTTCTCACCCGTTTTAGCCTATTTTTGGTCCTGATTAGCCCCGGTGGCCCATTTTAGTCAAGATTTCTGAGCTTTTATCCCCAGTAGATCTATTTTATCCCTAGAAAATTTAGTTAATCCTCCAAGGATAGAAACAGAAAGATATCAGCTCCCAAAGGCACGAATCGACTTTTTGGACTAACCATTGCAAAGATCTGATCAACCGTGAGAGATTCAGAGATGAATCCTAGTTCCCAATCAAGAAACAATTAAGAAAGATTCCCCAAGAGTCCTACACCATCCCCCGAGGACAGAAACAGAAAGATATCAGCTCCCGAAGGCCTGGATTGGCTTTTTGGACCAAACATTGCAAAGATCTGATCAACCGTGAGAGATTCAGAGATGGTCCTGGTTCCCGATCAAGAAACAATTAAGAGAGATTCCCTGAGAGTCCTACACCATCCCTCGAGGATAGAAACAGAAAGATATCAGCTCCCAAAGGCCCAAATCGGCTTTTCGGACCGACCATTGCAAAGATCTAATCAACCGTGAGAGATTCAAAGATGAGTCCTGCTTCTCGATCAAGAAACAGTTAAGGGAGATTCTCCGAGAGCCCTACGCCATCCCCCGAGGACAAATATAGAAGGATACTAGCTTCCACTATCCCCAGCAAAAAGTAGCAAAAAGCATAACCGACTTCCAAAAAAAATCAGTCATTCACGACTCCGTGTCCCCTGATTATCATGAGCTTTCTCATCTGTCCATTTTCATAGCTTTCTTACCTATCAGTTATCACGGGATCCTTCGGTCACCTTTAGTTATCGTCCTCTAAAGACCCTGCGTCTGATCCGTTTCGCTTACAAAGCACGTTTCTCGGAATTTAAGAAGTTTACCCCGAGACCCAGAGTCTTTAACACCTTGGTATCCTTATCAGATCAACCACTGCATTAGGGATAAATAAGCATGGGCACGGCTTAAGTCCACTCGGGGTGACATAGCACCAGATCACACAAAGATCAGAATGCTAGGCATAATAGGACTCATGTACACAATCATATCACACCTATGCATTCCATATTATCCTCATAGCATAGCATCATCCATTTGTCTTGTTGTGCATGTGTGATTTGTTCTTTTGTGCCCCGAACTACATCCTGGTCTGATTCCTCTTGGGATACGTAGGCAGCTCACACAGAGTACGATCAACACTAGCCTCAACATTCTTGTTTCTATCATTGCATCTTTTGTAATGCTTTTATCCTAAATCTATAGCCTCCAAAAGTCCTGTCTCTTAGAAGCTTTGGCACTCGCTTGCAACATACGTTGCCTCGCAAGTTCATGCCAAAGAGGGGCAAATTGTAGACACCCCATTTTGTCGGCTACTAGATTTAGGAGACCCATAGCTTGGTGGTTCACGATGATCAAAAAAGACTCAAAAAGGACTCATGGAAGTTCTATTTCTCAAAATGCTCAAAATGACCGAAATACCCCTAAAAGCCCAATTTGGACCGAAAGTTCTGGAAACATACTACGTCGTAAGAAAAGTGATAAAATGAGTTTCAAAGCAAAATCAAAAGAAATCGTCAGCTCCCAGAGACCCCCGGAAGTTCCCGGAAAGTCCCCGTTGACCGATTTGACCGAAGTTTGATGAGATTTGACCAAGGTTTCACCGAAATCATCCAAATTCGTTGAAAAGTTTCAGGATCATTCTAGATCATGAGAAAAGTATTAAAATGAGTTTAAAAAAAAAATCGGACGAAAATATCAGCTCCTGGGAGCTCCCAGAGGTTCCCAAAACTTCTTAGAAATCCCGGTTTGACCGATTTGACCTAAAAGTTGATTTTGAAACCAGAGTGCCATATTATTTTTCAAACATTTTTCATGGATACTAGCAGTCAATAGCTTTTGAATGGTATATCACACATAATTTCTGGATTTAAAACGAATTTATTATGAATTTCCGAAGGTAAAAAAGACGATCAAATCGGATTTTATCGCGGATACCGCAAAACTTTTTAAAGTGACCTATCTTTGAACTATTTTTTACGAAAAATAGACTCCATTATCACAAGCTCAGTTTGGAGTTTGTATACATTTTCTGTGAATTTCGGACAAAATAGGGTCTTTTCATGAATATCGGAACCTCTGGGGGCCTAAAAAGAATTATCTGGATGAATGAGGAGCAGTGCCGCCGCATCACTGGCCCACTGCCGCCATGGTACAGGCCAAGTGCTGCTGCGGCACTCTCCTCCAGAACAGTCCATTTTTGCAATTTCTTTTGGTCGTCCATTTTGATTAATTAGAAACCAAAACGACGTAGCTCTATATTTTCAGTTGTTTGGGACCAATGGGAGTACCTCTAAAACCCCAAAACCACCCCCAAATTGTCCTATATAAACTCCCCTTAACTTCTCATTTTGGGGGTGTCAAATGCAAGCTTTGAAAAGTTTTAGAGAGAAAGGTGTAGAGATAAGGTTAGAGTAGAGAGAAAAGAAGCTTCCTTCTTTGATTTTCAAACAAGAAAGTGAGTTCTAAACTTTGTTTAACTTCATTACTTCTATTTACTTCACTTTCAATAAACCCAACTACCATTTTTGTGGGAATGTATGAGAGAAAAAGCTACTTCCTTGTCCAAAGTCACCATATATGAGTGAAACATCAAGCTATAAGTCCAAAATCATCATGAATATCATCTATTGATTGCTATGTACTTGTTTGTTTACTTTGATGTTCATCTCCTCTTATCTCATTTCTTTTTATTTTTTCTTGTTTACTTATTAGTTCATCATCATCTAGATGAGGACATGAAGTTTGAGGTGAGTGAATCCTCATGGATAGTAGCTCTGGACCTCAAAAACATGTCTGATAGATGATGGTTACAACCTCAATACATCCCCATGTATTCTTGAGGTTACTTCCAAAATAAAACAAGTCTTTCCAACAATCTTGGATGTTCTCCAAATGAGTTTGATGTTGATGTTCTAAGGAGTTTTAATCCTCTTTGAGTGCTGAAAATATACTTTCAAAACCCTTCTTTCAAGACCCCTCTAAAATCCCAATATTGGGATTCCAAGAAATAAACCTTATTTCTCTAAAAAAAATCTTCAAAATAGTGAGTTGTTTGATTTCAAAGAATTATTCTGAGTTCAATACTCAAGGTATGGATGCAAAACCACTTGAAAAGTCTTCCTAAATCATTATAGAACACTCATGATTTTTGGCTTGACTTGAAAGCACTTGAAAGGGGTCCATTTTTGTCCAAACATTCCTTCCAAACATTCTGTCTTTATTGTCACAGCAGATTGGTTGACTTTTAACTTGTTTTCCAGAAAACTTTTCCAAAAAGAGTGGTCCCAACTTATTTTTCCCTTAAACTTCAATGTCTTAGGAAACGTTCTGTATAATATGGGCCTCTAGATGTTTTGTTTTCATTTTCTAACATGTTTCAACATTTCGGTCGATAGTACGAACTCTATTTCTGAGTGACCTCCATTGTTTATATGATTTCTCTCAATCTTTAATAATTATTGAGGATTGGATTTTTGATATATGTTCTAGACGCAATAACGATGATCTCCATAAAAAAATCATGCATTGAAAACATTCCTAACCCTACTTTTCATTTTCCAAAAGATTATGTCACTGTTCTGTCCACTATTCACAGCAAGTATACTTTTACTTCCATCCTTTGATTTGATGCTTACATGCACCAGAAATTTGTCATGTCTTAGGAAGTAGTCCATACTATATTTGTACATATCCCATGATGATTCCCTTCATGAATTCATTCATATTGTAGATTTCTAAGTCACTTTAGAAAGTCCATGTACACAAACACACTACATCCTTTGCACATTCTAGGATCATACATTGCATCCATGCAAGATTTGGGATTTTTGTGACTCCTAATCTAAGAAGATTATAAGGAATGAACTCGATCATACGTCCATGCTTCCCCTCAATCTAATCGTCCTTTCTCATCTGTCCCGGGGATTGAGAGGTCTTCTTTTCTCAAAGATTAACATGCATCATACTAGCTTGCTAAGCATATTTTGATTTCGTTTTATTTATTTGTTTCAGGAATAATTCATGTCCCCCTCTAGACTAGAAAAACTTGATTACTTGATATGTGATTAGATGGCTTTTTTTTAAAAGGATTAGATGGTTTTTCCTAGGTTCTTTTGTGTGATCTTTCACCTTTGCATTGTGTGGTATTTGGCTTAGATCTTATGAATGATATGTGATCTTTCACCTTTGCATTGTGTGGTATTTGGCTTAGATCTTATGAATGATATCTTATCTTTTGATCTTCCATTTCAAGATTCTTATGTGATGTAATATACTATCATAGTATTAATTGTTGAATCAAACATAGTGTAAAATGATTATCTGGATGCTAATTGAGGCCCGTCGAGAGATGGGGCGAGTTGAGGGTATTTTAGTCGTGACAAAGGCTCCTTCCTCTCTCGTACCAAAACCCCGACCTAAGTTCTTTGGTTATGAAGGACCGGTGCCCTTTATCCGTTTGGGTGAGTCAAATTGGGTTTCTTGGTTCCCTAAAGACAAAGTGACGACTCTGTATCTGTTTTCAACAGACCTTCATTCTTTCCTTTCAAACCAGTTTTAAAACAAAAAGAAAAGTGGAATTTCACGTATCCACAGATGGTGAGAGTAGTGGTACGGGGCGGTAGTTCAGTGGTGTTCATTAGAAGAGAGATAGAGGAGAAGGAGAGAGCTTGAGGTTGGGGAGACTCTGAAGAATAAAGACGGAGGCATTTAGAAGAGAGGTAGGGTTTTGGGAAATTTGGTAAAAAAGACAATGGGAAACTTTAGTCAAACTTTTCTTTAGTTTTTTTTTTTTTTGGGTGTAGAACTTTACTTTAGTTGTAATGGCACAGTTTCTGTCAACCTGGCACGGCTTGATACGGTTTCAATTTTGGCACTCTTTAAAACAGTGCCCAATTGGCTTAAAATAGTGTTACATGCGTGAAGGGTGCCAATTTGGCATTTTTGGTGTAGTATTTGCACCTATAGAGTGGACACTAGATGTGCTACGGTTTCGCCCAAAGGAGAAACTATAGTGATGAAAATAGTTCATCTGTTTAGAATTTATAATTCTATATCAAAGATAGACTCTAGACCTTAACGTGAGCATTGTCCTCCTTCGGCGACTATTCCCACTTCGTTGAACTCTCATGCATCTAGCATTCCAACTCTTAGTGGGTCAAATTTTTCAGAATGGTATGAACAAGTCTAATTCACATTGGGTATGTTAGATCTTGATATGACACTTTTGATTAAAAAACCTGAGGAAATTACTGCTGACAGTACTGCAGTACATGTTGATACTATGAAAGCCTAGGAAAGATCGAACAGACGCAGTCTTATGTTTATAAGGATGACCATGGCTAATAATATCAAGACCTCAATTCCTCAAACTAATAGTGCAATGGAACTTTTGACTACTGTAAAGAACGTTTCAACTCAACAGATAAGTCACTAGCAGGCACACTTATGGCAGAATTAACTACTGTTAAATATGATGGTAATAGAGGAGTTCTAGAACATATCCTCTATATGACTGTCAAAGCTGCAAAACTTTGAGCACTAGGAATGCAAGTGGATGAAACCTTCTTAGTACAGTTTATTCTCAACTCACTCCCTCTTCAGTTCGGCCCATTCAAAATTTACTACAATACTCATAAAGACAAGTGGAATTTGAATGAGTTCACTAGTATGTGTATTCAAGAGGAAGTGAGATTAAGGCAAGAAGGACCCCACTCTGTGATGGTTAATAACTCATGAAGGTAAAAAGAAAGGAAAGTTTGTGAAAGGAAAGAGAATTCCACCCAAGAAAGGAGATGGACCTGGGAAAAGTAGCTAGGGCCATGGAAAGTTTATTGTCTCATGTTACTTCTGTGGCATGAAAGAACGTATGAAGAAGGACTGCAGCAAGCGTAAAGCTTGGTTCGAAAAGAGAGGTATCAATCTTTCTTTGTATGCTATGAATCAAATCTTGCTGAAGTTCCTTCCAATACTTGGTAGATTGACTCTGGGGCCTCAACTCACATACCAAATTCAATGCGGGGATTCCTTACGACCCAGAACCCAAAGGAAAGTGAACAATTTATCTATGTGAGGAACCGTCTCAAAGTGAAAGTGGTAGCTGTTGGAACCTACTGCCTACTCTTGGAGACGGGTCATCAGATGGATCTTATGGACACTTTTTATGTACCTTCGATTTCTAGGAATTTAATTTATTTATCCAGATTAGATGTTGCTGGATATTTTGTTTTATTTGGTTGTGCGAAACTCAGTTTAATATTTAACTCTATTATTGTTGGTGCTGGTATTTTATATGATGGTTTATATAAAATTTCATTGAATCATGGGTTTGCACAATCTTTAATAGCCCTGCATTTGAATGTTGGTTCAAAACGAGGTCTAATTAATGAAAACTCTTCAATCTTGTGGCATAAAAGATTGGGGCATATCTCCAGGGATAGAATTGAGAGATTGGTGAAGACTGGGATTTTGGATCACCTAGACTTCACTGATTTTCAAGTATGTGCGGAATGCATTAAGGGAAAGTAAACCAAACACACTAAGAAAGGTGCCACAAGAAGTATTAAGCTTCTTGAGATAATTCATACAGATATCTGTGGACCACTTTCCATTCCATGTTTTGCTGGAGAAAGGTACTTTATCACCTTTATAGATGATTTTTCTCACTATGGATATGTATATCTAATACATGAAAAGTCTCAGGTCATTGATATCCTTGAGGTTTTCATTACTGAGGTCGAGAGACAGTTAGATAGAAAAGTTAAAATAGTGAGGTTTGATCGAGGTGGTGAGTTTGATGGTAGATATGATGAGACGGGTCAAAATCCTAGCCCATTTGCCAAATTTCTTGAAAAGCATGGCATTTGTGCTCAATACACAATGCCAGGTATGCCACAATAGAATGGAGTTGCTGAAAGGCGTAATCGTACTCTTTTGGATATGGTTAGGAGTATGATGAGTTTTTCAACTATACCTAATTCATTGTGGGGTGAATCATTAAAGACTGCAATCTATATCTTGAACAGGGTTCCTAGTTAGGCTGTCCCAACAACTCCTTTCGAGTTGTGGACTTGTAGGAAGCCTAGTTTGAGACATTAACATGTTTGGGGTTGTCCAGCAGAAGCAAGGATCTTCAATACACATGAGAAAAGTTAGATTCAAGGATAATATCTATTTCATTGATTATCCAGATAAGTCCAAAGGGTACAAATTTTATTGTCCTAACCATAGTACGAGGATTGTGGAAACCAGTAATGCCAGATTCTTAGAGAATGACGAAGTTAGTGGGAGTGATGAATCAAGAAAGATAAATCTCGAGGAACTAAGAGTGGATATCCCGCTACCCTTTCCTTCTCGAGAAATTGTTGTTCCTCAAGCTATTCAACCAGTTGAGGGAAATGAATAACATAATGGAAATAATTCACCGCTTCATGAGGATATTGCCATTGAAAATAATGTAATACCACCACATCTGTTTGTTCTAAGGAAATCTCAGAGGGAAATGAGATCTGCCATTTCAGATGATTATGTGGTGTATCTACAAGAATATGATTTTCATATTGGGATTAATAAGGATCAGGTTTCATTTTCACAAGCCATAGAAGGTGATAATTCTAGTAAATGGATCGATGCTATGAATGAAGAGTTGAAATTGATGGACTAGAATGAAGTTTGAGATCTCGTTGAATTGCCTAATGATTGTAAAAAAAAAGTCGGTTGTAAATGGATCTTATAGACCAAGCGCGATGCTAAAGAAAATATCAAGAGATATAAGGCCAGACTTGTGGCTAAAGGTTTCACTCAGAAAGAATGTATTGATTATAGAGAGACCTTCTCTCCGGTATCTAAGAAGGACTCACTTAGAATTATCATGGCACTTGTATCTCATTATGATCTAGAGTTACATCAAATGGATGTGAAAATCGCCTTTTTGAATGGAAATTTGGATAAGGATATCTACATGGAACAACCTGAAGGGTTCATAAAGAAAGGAAAAGAACATTTGGCTTGCAAATTAAAGAAATCCATTTACGGGCTTAAACAAGCTTCCAGACAGTGGTATATAAGGTTTAATGATACTGCTTTTGGATTTAAGGAAAACATTGTTGATTAGTGTATATATCTCAAGATCAGTGGAAGCAAGTTTATCTTTTTGGTCCTGTATGTGGATGATATTTTTTTAGCTAGTAGTGATCTTGGTTTATTTCACGAAACCAAGGAGTATCTTGACAAGTGTTTTAAGATGGTTGATATGGGTGAGGCATCCTATGTCATTCGCATAGAGATCTTTAGGGATCGATCTCGAGGATTACTAGGAATGTCTCAGAAAGGTTATATCAATCGAGTCTTGGAAAGATTTAATATGCAGTTGTGTTCAGTCAGTTATGCACCAATCATGAAAGGTGATAAATTAAATGAAAGTCAGTGCCCTAGGAATGGCTTAGAAAAGGAACAAATGAAGAAAGTTCTATATGCGTCAGTTGTGGGGAGCTTAATGTATTCTCAAACGTGCAGACCGGATATTAGCTTTGCGCGCAGTAGATATCAAAGTAATCTAGGAATGGAACACTGGAAAGTAGCAAAGAAGGTTATGTGATATGCATAAAGGACGAAGGATTATATGCTCACATATAGGAGATCGGATCAGTTAGAAGTGATCGGATACTCAAACTCGGATTTTGGTGGTTGTTTAGATAGCAGAAAGTCTACATCATGCTTTATGTTTCTGCTAGCTGGTGGAGTGATCTCGTGGAAAAGTGTGAAGTAGTCCATTATTGCTTCATCCACAATGGAGGCTGAGCTTATGGCATGTTTTGAGGCCATGAGTCATGCTTTATGGTTGCGGAATTCAATTTCAGGACTTGGTGTTGTTGACTCTATTGCCAAGCTGTTGAAAATTTATTGTGACAATACCACAACAGTTTTCTTCTCTAAGAATGGAAAATACTCTAGTGGTTCCAAGCATATGGAACTTAAGTACTTGGTTGTTAGAGAAAGATTCCAGAAATAACAAGTGTCAATTGAAAATTTGAGCACTACTCTTTGATTGCTGATTCATTGACTAAAGGATTACCTCCAAAGATACATAAGGAACATGTTGTAAGGATGGGTCTTTTGAGTAATCAATGATGTAAATGATAGATATTTCAGTTGTAGTGTAATTGACACTTATGCGCAATTAAAGTTTGTTTCTCTTTGTTTCCTGTTTTCAAATATGTGTGCACGAATTATGTCTGGTTGTTTGATAAACAAGAAATGTCTTAACAAGACACATTACATGGGCATTACAGAATAATAGACTAAGGTTAGTACAGGTTATTAATAGCGTGGTGCATGGAAAGGAATATGACACAAATGTTTTTTTTAACCTTGACAGGACAAGGAGAAAATGCATAACAATGAGAAAAAAAGCACCAAGAAAGGGGAGACATAAAGCCAAATCCTTCGAAAAACAGCTATACAAAGCAGCACAAAACAAAAGAGAAAATCAGCTATACAATCAGGCTGAATCAGATAACATACCAACAGAACAAACAAAAAGCAGAGTGTAACATCAAAAATTATCCCGAAACACGAAATAAAATCAGCCCAAGAAACAGAAATCAGAAATAATGTACCCAAAAAGCTCGAGTGGTTAGATAACCCTACATTGACGACCCACCATAGCTGGGGTTTCTAAGCGGGGACACCACCAACAGATAGAAATCCAAGCCTAATTTTAAAGGCAATAGGCAATGAGCACGTGATTTGTCAAAAATAAATCTGCTAGAAGAGTAGAACTGCTCGGAATATTTGAGATTCTTGAGACAAAATAAAGAAAGTCATTTTTATAAGGTTGTAGGAGAGAAAGGTGGTTTCTACATTCTGCTACGAGCTTATTGGGTCCAAACAAATTGCCCACTTAAAAACCACTAAAGAATCGCTCTCAAAATTAAAACCTCGCAAATCCGCTGTATTATCCACCTAAATCTGTAGATGAGATTGGAACTGCAGAAAAAAAAAACATTAGAAAAACTTCCCGTTTCTACTCTGTACATGATGAAGAGTCGTTGAAAATGATTTTCTACTCCAATGATTCCACCAAAGGAGAGAAGAAGCACCTGTGCAGAAAATTGTGCTCTGCCAATTAAGGCAAACACTCCAAACCTTCCAAGACACATGACAATGAAGCAGTAGACAGTCCACTATTTCTTTCACAAAACCACAAAAAGTTACTCATTTTCTCTTCTGTCGAATGCATCCCAATCACGAATTTCCAAATCTTCTATAAATTTAGCACCGTCTGGATCCTTTTCGAGGGCATACACGCTCAGTTTTTTCCCCAAAGCCCAACACCCACTAGCCTCCTTTAAGATGGCATATTTCCTAATCAGGAAACTGTCATTAGAAAGAGGAGCCAAAGAACTTTCTGTCAGGTTGCTATGTCGAGTAGAGGGACTAGCTAAACCCTTTGTTGGCTTTGGAATCATGTGAATGTTGGATCTACTGTCATTAGAGTTTTTTGGATCAGAGGCTTTGGCCGACCCTTTTGATTTTGATGCCACTTTAGCTTTGAGCTTGATAAACTTACCGACACCTCCGTAGATCATAGGATTGTCAAGAGATCCCCTTTTCTTGCCCTTACATTTTCTCAATTTGATTATACAACCGCTATGACTCACATTGATCGTCTATGCTACTCTTAGTATGACAGTAACTAAAAGTTTAGGCATATTGGCTAATTTCGAAAATTTGTGATCACGTATTAAAGTTTTACATGTGGAATCTAACTAAGTCAAATATCATAATCGGTCTAGTGGACCAAGTGGGAGAATGTAAACTTCTATGTGACTTTTAGAAGTTCTATAAAATGTGGCCCACTAACCTTCTATGTTAGTTGGACTCCACCAACTATTTAACCAAGAGAAAATTATCCCAGTCAATATATATATATATTATACATGATATACATTATTAATTGCTGAGAAAACCAATGATTGAATGGCTCATCTTTCAACAGTTATTAAATAAAGGACTTTTTATATTCAGTAATTATGAAAGTCATTACATATTCCAAGGATGGTCATTAAAAGGCTCTCGATCTTCTCTCCTCTATAAAAGGTACACCCTACCCCTTGAAAGTTAACCTTTAATCAATTATAGAAATAAGGGTGTGCATAATTGAGAGACAAAGAGAAGAAGAAGAAGCCTAGAGTAAAGTTCAATCTAAGGGGTTCCAATTCCGTCTCTACCAATTTCAATGGCGAATAATGGTACGTAATATTTATATTTAAATTCTTAAGGTGTGTTGTATTCTAGATCTTTCTTGGCATGTAAAGTTATTTTCAGCATGATAGTTTTATCAATTAAAGTCTAACATAAACTTCCCAACAGTCAAATACACCAGTTATCATGGCATGATCACTCGTATGCGCGAGTGTACAAATCGAGCGACATTTGTGTATGGTGTGAATGTTCATGCAAGTTTATATTTTCAAGCCAAATCGGCCGGTCCAAATTAGTGATTTGCACCATGCCTGTGCACTCGTGAGAGAGCCACTCACATAAGCTTATAAGCTTATGAAATGAAAGTATATCTAAGGTGTGGAAAAGTCTAGTAGTTTAGCAATGTGGGATTCATATCACATCATGATTTTAGACTTTAGGTTTGAATTTTTGAAGTAAAGAAGAACCAATGCCCAAAATTTATTTTTGTTTGGTTTTGTAGTAAATAGCCCAATCAAATAATATAGCTAATGCTAATGGAAAGTAGAAAGTGTCGCTAAAAATTTTAATGACAATTTTAAATTTTGACATTAGTAATTTCTGCTTTAACATTAGCATTTCCCCACACAAATAAATCCAACATATATAACTCCTTGATTTACCGTATATGGTTGCCGTGCAGATTATTTACATATATTTACATAGAAACAAAGTTCATTACACAACACAACTAATGTAGCAAATGCCATAATGACATATATGATATATCTATATATACGGAGAAGCTCTAAAGTGAATATAGTCGAGTGAATTTACTCGGTGAACCTGATTTTTAAGTCTAAAAAAACCAGTGGATCAGTGGGGTGCGCGGGTTGGCGGAACAGCTCGCGGTTCTATTAGACTTAAATTAGGTTCACTGAATAAGTTCACTTGTAAATTCACTCAATCTTATTCACATAAGAACCTGACCGTCTATATATATATATATATGGACTCATTAATATGATGTTACCCACGTACAGTACCAAACTAAGTTGGCAAGGAAGGTGAGCACGTGAAACCCAAGAGTCAAACATGCATGGTTTTTTTCCCATCACCAACACCTTAAAGTCATCAAACCAGGAATGAGTCAGCAAATGAATGATCTAAAAGAACATGATCATCTCCTTCCTTGATCAGAAGTTGTTGATACTCCTCATAAAGCTTTTCTGGAGTGTTACCACAGTCAAGATCATCATAGCCGTTCAAGAGATCATCAATATGACCTTGATCTTGATGATCATCACCAATCAGAAACCCAATCTCACCATCATCTTTGAGATTAGACCACGGGACTAACTCTACACCCTCTGCACCAGATCCTACCTTATCATCTCCTCCAAAAATACTATTCCTTGAAAATGAGAAAGAAGTGAGTGAATTTAGCCTAATGGCCTTAGGGTTATAAACTTTCAACTTTTCTTTTTCTACATTGGCTTTCGACTTGTTCTTGTTCTTGTTATTCCTCTTTTTGGGGTCATGTTGTAATTCTGATAATTTTCTGTGGGTATTCGGGTCAAGTCCTTGGGTTCGGAGTATTTTGCTGAGATGGGTATTCCAATAGTTCTTGATCTCGTTATCCGTTCGACCCGGAAGCCTCCCGGCTATGAGAGACCATCTGTTTCCGAGAAGGGCATGTAATTTTATGATAAGGTCATCCTCATCAGGAGTGATGTTCCCTCTCTTGATGTCTGGTCTTAGATAGTTCATCCATCTTAGTCTGCAACTCTTTCCACATCTAAGTAGCCCTTCAAACACAACACTAAACTATAATAAGTCCAGAAAAATTTAAAAAAAAAAAAAATACACACACACACATATATATATATATATATATAAGTGGAGCAATATATCTACTTAATTGTTGTAAACAGTTTGTTACAATTATGGAATCGTATCAGTTACATAAGATTCACTTTTTCTTTTTCTTTTCCTTTTTTTTTTTTTGCTGATGATTTTCACCTTTTTTTTTAGAAAATAACTTTTCTCTCTTTTATATTAAGAGTATCTTATTTCAACATTTTAAGGAATTTTATTTTTTATTTTTTATGTTAGTGAAATTTTACAACTTTTATTCTTGCCCTTTTTGAATTTCAAAGTTTTCTTGTCACATGCATCAAATAAAAATGGGAGATTTGTATGAAATAAGGGTAAAACTTGAAGTTTGTACAGTTAAAGCACATTAACTTTTCATGTAACTCTTAAAATGAGACATCAAAAATGGAATCAAGGATATAGGGAGCAATTGATAAAACTGAAAATTAAACACTATTGAATTTTAGATACTAGAAATTTTAAGTGATTGAGTTTGAATAGTCAAAACAGTTTTTCAATCACTGAAATTGATTGTTTTTAGTGATTATTTTTAGTAAAAAAATTCCACTTAAAATTTTCAGTGGGTTTATGGTTGCTTTTGTAATTAAATGGTACATTATCAAACGCAATGAAATATAATAAATGTTAAAACTTTTCATTTTTTTGCACTTAATTGGTTTATCAAACACAACCGTAGTTTAGGATGGAGCATGCATACTGCTTTAATTAATTGAGTAGAATAATTTGGAGACAAGTTTCATTTAATGTAAGGTTTGAATGTTATTTTGAATCCTGATCACTTGTATTGACTCCGCGAGAAATTTTTGGGTACCTTCAAGGTACCATGTGGCATGCCATTTGGTACCACGTACTCAATAAAAGCGCGCCACATGAATAATGGAACCCATCACAAAAAATTTAAATGGCCCAACAATCCTGTGTGACACTACCTCATTGAGTGCATCACATAGGCGCTGCCTTGGAGCCGGTACACAAAAATTTCTCCATATCGGATTGTGTGTGTTGAGAGAGAATGTGAAGCAGGAAACGAAGAGAATGAGGCATTTAGAAAATGGAGTAATCAAATCAAAGAAATCAAGGGGGAGTGCTTATGGCTATATCAGTAGAAAGAACAACTTATGGGAAATATTGACATTATCGGAGTGACTATGTCTCCATGTACCGTGTGCTATATAATTTAGTTTCTTTGTTTTTTTATTTTGAAAAAGCAACCAAATTTTATAAATGGGTCAAAAAGCCATTGAAGATACAAAAACCAGTATCCACAAAAACCTAAAAGCAAGGCCCCAAACAAGCACACCAGCCCCAAAGCAAAAACAAGTGACAAAGAGTCCCCAGGAACAAGCACCCCAAGAGACACAAATGAATAAAAAAAAAAAAAAAAAAACAAAATGAAGAAGCAACCAAAACAGCAGCCCAGATCCAACAAAATTCCAACAAGATGGAGAAAAACAACAGCAGCAGCAGCAAACCACCCCTACCAAAACTAGGGAAAGAACACGATACCCTCCAAGCAGCCTCAAAAAGAAGAAAACAATGCCCCCGCAATAATTTAGTTTCCTTATGTATCTTTGAGATCCACATATATATAATATACTATATAGTAAGTGATCAGGGGCTGGTTGTATTCAAGAAACTCATAGTGACTCGAATGAATCTACCGATTATAACAACCATATACCCATATATTGTATACCTAAAATTCGTTTGTGTATATTTGTGTCTTGAGCTTGCTTGGATTTCAAGAAAAGAATTTTTAATTATCTATTTATTTATTTATTTTTGGTTCAAAATTTCGAAAAAAGAAATGTCAAGAAGCTAGTGATGAGAAGTGATAAATAGCGAGAGGATTACCGGCCTTTTTAGGCAAAGATCTCCAATTGCCTTCACCATGTTTATGAATGTACTTTGTAAGCAATGCATTTTCTCTTGCAGTCCATGCACCTCTTTTCAACCCAACCTTACTACAACAAGGAGCCCTTCCCATCTCTCTCTCTCTCTCTCTCTCTCTCTCTCTCTCTCTCACACACACACACACACACTCTATATATATATAGATGGGGCTATGGCGGAGAAGAGCTAGAGAACAGGAATAGGAAAAGAGTAAAGCTACACACAATCGATTCCACAACCTATTCCACAATTGCACATTTTAGTCATTGATTTCGATAGACCCCATAAGGGTCCTCTATGAATCTGCACGGGATCCATCAAAATCAATGGTCAGAATATAGAATAAATTATGAAATAGATTATGTGTTTAATATTTTTGAAAGAATAATAAAGGTTCATGACGCTCTCTTTAATAGCACAAGAAAGTCACACTCAAGCTGCCTTCTCTATTTAAGTCCGTAGGATCTGATATTAAATGATTTTTAAAAATTTAGACACAAAACAAATTTTTTATTTATTTTTTATTTTTATATGCTTACCTGGATTATGGTTGGACACCTTAACCTAACTCAATTCCAAAAGTTCCATAATATCCCACAACAAAAGCTCAATAAGACCATTCATACCGACTAATCAAAGAACAAAAGAGGGCAAGCAAAGACTACCCCTCTTAGGGAGTCGAACCCTCAACCTATCCACTGGACATAAAGGCATCACACTATTTGGGCAAAGCGCGCTTGATTTGACTGTTTTTATTAATAAAAAAAAAAAAAAACTAAGTTATTAAAAGTGGACTTGGTACACTTGCATATTTACAATCGAGGATGAAGGAAAATAATTTACGCCATATTTGGCAACAGCTTTTAAAGGCCATAAGTGATTTTGAAACTCTAAAAGGCTCAAATGAGGTTGTTTATCAAAATTGTTTCAACGATTTAATAGCAAATAGCAAAATAAAAATAAATAAATAAAAAAAGAAAAAAGAAAAAAAAAAAACGTGTCAATTGCATAATTTGCAAAAGCTAGCTTAGACAGCTTTTGGTTAAAAGTAGTTTTTTGCAATTTAAAACTAAAATGAAATTGCTTAGCAAAATACCTTTTGCACAACGTACATGCATTTAAAGCATGGTTGCAGTTTGTGTTATGGTTGGAGTTGTGTGTCTAGGCATTATTATTGCATAAATCTGCAAGATTACAACCTTACACAGTTTTTGGAGAAAAATACTAATTTTTTCGATTGAATCGCATATATTAAAGATGTGCCAAACGTGCCCTAAGTTAACTATACTTGTATTTAGCGGGTAACTATATATACCAACCCTTCTTACTATCTGCCCTTCTCACCAACAAATAATGCAATTCTATCGGTCTGGCATTGAGCGCTACCACCATTGCACTAAATCACAAGTGAACGTGTATTGCGTGGAAATGGAGCATCAAAGTCTCATTAATTATAGGGATATTAGGTCATAGGCCCTTTAAAATTCAGTGTTTTAGCCAAAAATCCATGTTTTTTGTAATTTCGTAAAAAGCCCCTCGCTACTTTTCGTATTTGGTGAGCAGCCCCTCCATGCACAGCTAATATTATTACATTATTTGTGAACTTTAAATCATCATAACTCACTCATTTTTTGGCCTTTTTGGGTAAATTTTTTTTTATATCATGTATTTTTCTGAGCTCTACGCAATGGACTTGAAAGTTGTACAAAAAAAAGTAATTTAAAATTTCGTTTTTCATTTTTGTCTTTCAGATATATAATATTTTATCTGTTCACAAATAATATTATTTGTCAACTTTAAACCACCATAACTTTCTCAATTCTTGGACTTTTTGGGTGATTTTTTTTTTTGATTTCACGTATTTCTTTGAGATCTACGCAATAGGTGTGGAAATTTTATGAAAAAAGTTAAGTTGTAGCCTGATTTTGAGGTTTGACAGTAATATTATCTGTATCTGTGTGTCCAACAGATAATATTATCTGTTAACTTTAAACTACCATAACTTTCTCAATTCTTAGACTTTTTGGGTGATTTTTTTTTTGATTTCATATATTTCTTTGAGATCTACGCAATAGGTGTGGAAATTTTATGAAAAAAGTTAAGTTGTAGCCTGATTTTGAGGTTTGACAGTAATATTATCTGTATCTGTGTGTCCAACAGATAATATTATCTGTTAACTTTAAACTACCATAATTTTCTCAATTCTTAGACTTTTTGGGTGATTTTTGTTTTATTTAATGTATTTCTTTGAGATCTACGCAATAGGAGTAGAAATTTTCTGAAAAAAAGTTAAGTTATAGCCTGATTTTGAGGTTTTACAGATAATATTATCTATATCTGTGTGTCTAACACATAATATTATCTGTTAACTTTAAACTACCATAACTTTCTCAATTCTTGGGTTTTTTGGGTGATTTTTTTTTTATTTCATGTATTTTTTAAAGATCTATGCATCTATGGTGCCAATTGTACGAAAAAAATATGTTTTTATTATTTGTTTTTATTATTTGACACTTTTAGAGTGCTTCAAAAGCTGCAGAATTTGGTTGCTGAGATAGAGTCATTCTGATCACTTCCTTGGCTCTGTGAAGATTGGTTTTTTTTAGGTTCTCATATAGGAGCTTTTGGTGTGGTGCCTTTTTGCTTTTTTGGTATCTTGGTTTGATTGCTACTGATTCATTTTTGTTTTTGATTTGCTGCGTGCTCCCCTTTTGCTTTGGGCTGTTTCAGGCTGTTTGTTTCCTTGCTTCTGGTTGAAGCAGTTCTGTTTTTGGGCTACTGTGAGAGTTTCTTGTTGGGGGTGTATGTATTTCTCTTGGCCTTTATGGCTCAATTTATAAAACTCGTTTTGCTGTTCAAAAAAAAAATTTATTTGTATGCGCAAAAATACAATTTTTTATATTTGTTTGATGTTTAGTTTTTTTTGTCCCTGTATTTCATGGTCAATATTGAACTCGTTTGATGGATCTCATTTTGCTGATTTTAAAACATCAAATTTTACCAAAAACGGACTTGTATAACAAAAGTTATAGCAATTTGAGTGTAAAAAGGGCCTAATGCGATAAAAAAAACTAGCATGTGTTTTAGCTTTGAAGAGTTTTATTTGAGGGGGCTATGGCCGAAGCTCCCTTAATTATATGCCAATATCAAAATTGGATTTGTAGGTTTGTATTGACGTGCAAGGTTCAATTTCGAGGCAAATCCTGTTATGGAAAGCATGCATGTCTAATCTTTCCATATGATTTGTAAGAAATCAACGCGAGAATGAAAGAAAATAAATAACAATCACATATGAACACCAGATTTTTACGTGGTTCGGCTAACAATAACAACATCCACACCATTGTAGAGTTGTATTATACTTTAAGGTTTCAAAGAGAGTTGCAATCCCTATTTACAGGTGTAGGAAAGAGTACTTACAACCTATACAAGTTTCCTTGCGAACTACATTCCTAAACCCAAAAAGGAAACTATCAATCTGCTGCCAAATCCTGATCCCACATGCGCGACCGGCTCGCACGGATCCTCCCGCGAGCGATATTTCAGAATGTCCACGATCTTTCTCACACCTAAACTTGCTCCATTGTCTGTTCGTGCGGCAGTGCTCACTACAATGCCTTGCCCAGATTCTTTCCTCCTTTTGTGAATAGAAGCTCCACCGAAACTATCCCAAACTCTAGAGATTAGGATCCACCATTCCTATCAATTTCCCACTTGGAGACTAATCACACCGTTATGACACATAACACAAACCGTTCTCAAAGCAACAATCACACCCTCTACAACGTTCTTCAAGTCCTAAGCTTGAAGACCAACTAAAATTCCACACAACTTCAGTTGGTCAATAGTCACCACCTTTGTCAGTATGTCCACCGGATTCTGACTCCCACTGATCTTTTCAAGAGATAGCACCCCATCATCTAAGAAAAACCATAAAAAGTGATATCTCAACTTAATGTGATGTCCTAAAATGGAAAACTGGATTTTTCGCTAAATGAATAGCACTTTGACTGTCACTGTGCAAAATACTACTTTCACATTCCTTCCCCAATTCCTTCAAGAACCCTTGTAACCAAATCATCTCCTTGCTTGCCTCTATCACGACAACATACTCTACTTCAATAGTGGAGAGATCTATGATCTTCTATAATTGAGACACCCAACAAATACCCGTACCACCCAAAGTATAGACATCCTGTTGTACTTGTCTTGATATCTACATCACCGGCCAAATCTGCGTCTACATAACCTCGCAGTACCATATTCGCTCCTTTGAAACAAAGAGCCATCCGAATTGCCCCTCAAATACCTGAGAACCCACTTTAATGCCTCCCAATGCTTCTTGCCCGGGTTGCTCATTTACCTACTTACAACTCCCACTACATGTGCAATGCCTGGACGTGTATATTCCATGGCATACATGAGGCTCTGGTCGGTTTATAATTTTGTATAGTTTAAGTGCAAACTAATCGCGACTAGTAGTAAAAGCCCGGTAAGTACGAGATCGATTTCCATGGGGATTAAATGACAAACAACGTGTTAGAAGTCTAATTACTAGCTATATTGCTTGAGAAAGTTCTCAAAATAAGAAAAATTAATGGATTAATTTTTTTTGTTTGGTTTTCAAAATGTGATTACTCCTAAACTGATATGGTTAATAATGAAAATGATCTAAGGTAAACTAAAAATTGATTCTGAAAGTTGAGTTGTTATTGAAATCAAAAGATTGGGAAGCATTTCACCACCATGGGCTCTTTATATATGTGAGATTCATATTTAAACTATCACCTAAGTAAAATTATTCATTGAGGCAAATCATTGAACATGTGAGATACGCCTCACTATGCTAAGTGAAAGCTTTACATAAACTACATGGAATAGAGTCCAAAATGCAGGATTTCTACAATAAGTGATGCTGGACATCACCTATGAAGTTCCTGAACCTTAGATCCTACTCCATTTATGAACTTTAAAGATACTTTAAACATTGCTCTCTAACCTTTATACTCACATATAGGTGGAGCTTATACTCCCTAATCCTATGAGATTAGCCACTCATAGCAATAATAATAACAATAACAAGATAACTATATTGAGAATATATTGAGAATGCTTTGAAATGAGCTTCACTATAACATAAAATAAGTTCGTACAACTTTCTCTACTTCCTCTCTATTCTAAAGTACAATAGAATGAAATGGAGAGAAGGAGAATAGATATAAACCTAAGGAGGAAGAAGAGAGAAGGAAAACTACTAGAAAGAAAAGTACATAACCCTAAAAAAAAAGCTACGTGTTTCTATATATAGTAACTTGCAAAATGGGATTTCTTCCCGGGTACGATGGACCGGTCCTAGAGGTACCATCGATTGGTCTTAGGTACCCCTGTAAGACTTCTTATTCAACTTTGCGCATCAATCTTAGAATTGCGACAGCTTTTTAATCTAAATTTCGATTGACTTGAAATTTGCAGCCACGCGTAGATAACTCGCCGATCTACATCTTCTTTGTTATAAGAAACCTCTAAATCTGAGATCTTGAGGGCCTTTAATGAGCCTGAATCAGCTGTAGATTTTTTATCTTTTTTTTAGAAGTCTTTCGAAATTAGATTTGTCACCCATAACCTATAAAAACAACCACAAAACCCACAGAATCAATGCAATCAATATAAATAAGGGTTATATGATTGAAATACATAAAAGATGTACTTAAAAGCTCTGGAAATAGCATTTTGGGTACAAATAAGTCCACAGGAGTACAAAATGCAAGAGTTATTAGGCTCCCAACTGCCGAAGCGCATGGAACTCTTTCTATATACTTCTGTTCTTCTTTGATTTCTAGATATTGCTCATTTGATAGTCTAAAGTGACTAGCCAAAGGAAAACCCACCGGTTTTGTATCTCGCATGCTAAACCTACTAAGCACCCTCTTCACGTACTTTTCTTGTGAAAATTTCAAAGTACCCACTTCTTTGTATATTTATGTTTGTTTTGATGATAACAAATTTAGTGATAATTAATTGCATGTTCATAATAGTTCTATTCCAATTAATTATCAAGTCATTTTCATTATGGTAATCTCTTGATTTATGCATTTAAATTTTCTAAGCTTGTTTGAGATCATGAGATAGCATATGGTGAAGCCCAAAAGTGATGGAACTTAACAAGGATCAAGCTTGAAGACTTGAAGATTTTTCATCCTTGTTTGAAGACTAGGATTTACTTGTAAGCATCTCAATCATTCATAGTCAAGTAACTTTAATTAGACTTTAGGATCCTTGCTTTCATACTTTAAAATAATTTCAAGGACCTAAACATACTTAGACCACTCAATTAAATTCATTTCACAAAAGTTTTTAAGTGGCTAATTCAAAATCAAGTACCCTTTGCAAATGGGTCATCTTTAAAGGAAAACCTAATCTAATTGATAAGGAACTAGATATTGAGTTTTATATGGTTGGAAAGGTATTTGAATCTAGTTTCCAAATCTTCAAACGGATTGCAAAAACAAGTTTTGTAGAGGGAGCTATGGCAGTTTTAGTAAAGAGGTATCAGTCTACGAAAAACAGGAAAAACCAGTCGACTGAAATATTTCATGTCCAGTCAACCGAAGGTAATGTTCAGTCGACTGAATGTACTATTTAGTCGACTGGATTTCACATAGAATGTCTCTTCTATGTTATAAACTTTCTAGTCGATCGAACCTTCGATCATGTCGACTAAATTGCGCAGAACTGCATAATGGCTAGTTTTTAAACTCTCCAAAATTTGTTTTTACACCCCTCATTCACTCCCAACGGCTATAATCTTTCAAAAGCTATATATAGGGGTGATTTTAAGGGTTGGGTAATCAAGGAAAATCATTTAAACATCTTGTTTAATCATCATTCTTATTTGAGCCCTAATTTGAGTACAAAATCAATTTATTCTTAATTTCAATTGTAATTCTTGAGAGACAAAATTTTAGTGAGCTTTCATTTGTGTTATAAACTCACTAAGAAGTTGTCGTGTGAGCTTTTAATTGTATTATCCACTCTAGAGAGAGATGTCATTTATATCCAAATCAGTCATTTGTAAAGAGTGAGGGTTAGTAACCCTTGTGTGCAAAGAAGAGATGTTCTTCTTTGGAAGAGATTGAAGGCTCTTGTAACGGTTTGGTCTACACCCGTGAATAGATCGATTAAAGGAATCCTCACGAGGTATTCTTGAGGAGTAGACGTAGGCCGCGGTGTGCGGATTGTCGAATCACTTGAAAACTCAGTGTAAGTTTTTCTTCATTTCTCTCTTTACATAATTGTTTGTGATTGTGTTCAATTTTGTATTAAGTTTTTAAAAGGTTAATTTTCCTCTAAAACCTTAATAAATCACCCCCCCCCCCCCCCCCCTCCCCCCCTCTAAGGTTTCCATTTCATGCTAGCAATTGGTATCAGAGCTTCGACTCTTCTATTTTCAAAAGTTTTTGAAAAACTTGAGATAAGATTCAAATGGAAATCAACACTTCTCGCATCTCTTATAGTGAGGGTCAATCAGCCCATAGACCACCATGTTTTAATAGATTAAATTATGCTTATTAGAAAAATAGAATGAGAATCTATCTGATTTCTCAAGATTTTGATTTATAGCAAATAGTGGTCAAAGGGCCTCATCTTCCTACAAAAATTGTAAATGGCATTTCTATTCCAAAAATGAAAAATGAGTATAATGCTGTCAATAAGAAACTCATTAAAATGAATGCTATGGCAATGTATTTATTATATTGCGGTTAGGCCCAAATGAATATGATAGAATGTCATCTTGCGAATCTACAAAAGAAATTTGGGATAAACTTGACGTAACTCATGAGGGAACAAGCCATGTCAAAAAGTCAAAAATTAATTTGCATGTTCAATCTTATGAAATGTTTAAAATGTTGCCTTTTGAGTCTATTGGTGATATGACTACCCGGTTTACGACTATCATCAATAGCTTGAAAAATATTAGTAAAAGGGCTTTACCAAAGCAATGGCAACCGAAGGTCACGGCTATCTAGGAAGCAAATGATTTGGCAATTCTGTTAATTGAACAACTTATGGGATCACTCATTTCCCATGAAATGGAGTTAGCCGTGGGTGTCGAAGAAGACAAGAAAAAAGAGGTCAAAAGAGGAGACATGGCCTTGAAGTCCTCAAGCTCAAAGAAAAGGGACAAAGATTATGAGAGTGATGAGGATGAAGATATGGCTTTGATCACCCAAAAATTTGTAAAGTTTCTAAAGAAATAAAAATCGGTAAAAAAGCCTCCTAAAGATGAAAAACGCAAGAAGAAGGCAATGAAGACCACTCAAAGTAGCTCCGAGAGTGAATCATCGGGCGAAGACTCAAATGAAGATGAGATCGTCAACCTTTGCCTTATGGCAATAGAAAATGGGGTAGCCTCTACTCTTTGCTCTTTCAATGACTCTAATGATTTTATTGAATTTTGAAGTGTTGAGTCAAATTCTATCGAAACAAAATTTCAAGAAGGGTATTGCATTACAACTCCTCCATCATTGAAAGATCATAAATATGATTATTGGAAGAGGAGAATTGAAATTTATCTCATATCACTTGACATAAATCTTTGGAACATTGTCAAAATTGGTTTTTCTCCTAAACCAAAGAGTGAATGGAATGAAAGTGATCAAAATAACTTTCCATTAAATCTTAGAGCTGTGAAAATTCTATGGAATTCTTTAGATGACATTTCGTATAATAGAATTCGTTCATGCTCTAGTGCAAATGAAATTTGGTTATGTTTAGAAAATTTTTATATTACTACTAACCAAATTTGTAAAGAGGAAAGAGTGTGCCTATTTCCAATGAAGAAGATGATGAGAATGAGAAAATGGCAAAAGGTACCACTTGGGATGATGATGACTCATCCGATGATGACTCGTGTGACCAAGAAGGTGCACAAGAGAATTTGGTAAACTCTAATCCTACCTCTATTATTGAATCTCCTAACTATAAGGAGCTTCAATGTGCTTTTGAGGAGTTACATGAGGAGTTAGAGAATTTGGGATCTAAATATATAACTCTTAAAAAGAAAATTTGCAAACTTTCAAATGAATTAAATATTTTAAAATCCCAAAATGAGTCTTTGAAGATTTAAAATGAAAAACATATTTCAAGAGCAGAGTTGAGAAAGAAATTGGAAGATTTAAAACTCAAAATGATATTTTGAGAAAAGAAAAACTTGTTTCAACCAATCAACCTTCAAATGAATTTATTGAAAAAGAAAAGGTTGAATTGAGAAAGGAAGTGGATGATTTGACAAAAACTTTGGCAAAATTCACACAAGGTGAACAAAATTTGAATATGCTTTTGGGAAAGCAAAAATGCATTTTTG
This sequence comes from Hydrangea macrophylla, assembly GCA_033977485.1. NCBI lineage: Eukaryota > Viridiplantae > Streptophyta > Magnoliopsida > Cornales > Hydrangeaceae > Hydrangea > Hydrangea macrophylla. Next base: position 6,054,765 of record CM066996.1, on the reverse strand, counting down.
GCAAAGCCAGTTTGGGATTTAATCCCACATACAAAGAAAAGAAGTACAAAAGCTTCTTTATAAAGTCCACATCTTCAACTTCAAATTCTCAAAATTATCATAAGAATTTCTTTGTTAAGGCATCAATCTCAAATGAGACCCTTCCCCATGTAACTTGTCATTATTGCATGAGAAGAGGCATGTTAATTACAAATGCTCATTTCGTAATAAAATTAACATGATTTGGGTTGTGAAAGGATCTTCTCATACTTCCTCGGCAAATGTTGCATCCAAGAGGTGCTTGGACAATGGTTAAATCTCTTACCTTAAGCCTAGTAAGAGTAGGTTAGATTAACTTGTTTTAATATTTTTCTTAATTTTGATAGCATGCTAGTCTTGTTTGATTTATCAAGTTATTTTGTTTTGATGTTCATAGCTATTCCATCCTTCTAAGGAGATTATGCATAATTTTGATCTTATAATTGATGTTTATTCATATATGCATATGTTGAGGAGTAACATATTGTTATGTTTACTTTAGTTGATTTGGTATCTTTTTGCCTCCATGATATGTTTGTTTATCTTGAGGAGTAACTTTTAGTTCAAACCCCCATCTTTAGTTCGTGTCTGTATCTTTTGAATTTGGATTATTGTAATAATTAGTATGTATAGTGGAGACTTGTAAGACTCAGATATTGCTTCCGCTGAACTTAGACACTTCTACTGCTATTAATATTAAGTAATGTTATTTATCTGTCGTTTGGACAATCATGTTATCTGCAACCTGTAATGATCCTACAGATCCGATAGGGAAGCTTACTTCCCTTAATTATTTCAACGTCGAGGCGTGACGGGATTAGAGTATGTCGGTGGACTTAGATTGCTAGGATTATAATTCCTATGAAGAGAGGAAAGACAGGTTGAGAAGAGCAAAAGGTGATTATTCCTTTCTCGGCACTGATTCTCATCATTGGAGGTAACGAAAGGGGGTAATAAAAGGAGATGGTTATTGAGCCAATGAAAGAAATAAATCTAGTGGAAGAAAAGAGCCATGGCTTAACCTGGATTAACCTATATCTCTTCAATTCCTCTGGTTGTGTCAAATTGATAAAAGGTTACTTAAACATAATTATTTCTTTTAGAAATTCTTCGATCTATTTTTTTTATTTGATCATTGAAGAGACAGTTGCCGGTGAGAATAATATTTCTAATTTGTTGAAAGGGAAGCATCGTCTAAATTTCTACGTTGGGGTGGCTATTTTGTTTGATTATAATGCTTCATCTCTCTTTTGGCTTAATGAAAATGTGTCTTAACTACATGGATTACAAAAAAAATGTTAAGACGGTTTGGATGAAGTTGTAGAGGTGCTAATCACAATCATTTGAAGAAGAGTTTGCTATGTTTTTGTTAGGCTTTACTCTTTTTTAAAGTACTAGAAGTAGGTTTTTGTATATAAGAATTGCCCTTGCGGTTTAGGAGAAATGCTATGCTTCTCATTCGAATTCCAAAATTTGGCTCTCAAATGCCTTAGTAGTTGTACCACATGCTTTAATAGTCATCTATTGTACTATGCCACTGCATGTGCTATATTTTTCTAAGTATTTGGGAACCAAGTTTGGGAAGCATAGCTCTAACTGAAAATAGACGTTTTGTGATGTATGAGCTATTTGACTGATGTTCTGCTTCCCAAATTTGTATCATAAATGTAGTTCTGAACACATGTGGCAGTAGGCCCACTGAATTTTTAATAGAAGATGTTGAAGTGGTTCTATCATTATTAAAGATTGTTTTGCTGCCACATATGTTGCAAACCACATCTGAGATACAAAATTTAGGAAGCATAGCATTACTCAAATTGTTATAGGTTTAAAGCTTTGAGATGTTATGTAGGACAAGCAGTGTACCCCGCGCATCGTGCGGGTTACAAGCTTAGTTATTGTAATAAGTGTTGTACTGTGAATCTATCTACACAAGTGACTAATGACTAATAAAAATATGTTAATGAACAACAACAATTTAAATCAAACCCTAAATCTAGTAATTAGTAAAATAAAATATAAAATTAAGGGTAAATATCACTTACCTCCCTTGAGGTTTGGCCTAATAACACTTACCTCCCTCCACATTTCAGCTGTAACACTTACCTCCCTTATTTTTGAATTTCACCAACACTTACCTCCCCTCCGTTAGCCGTTAGAAATTTAACGGAATGACTGATGACATCACTTAATAATAATTCAAAATACCAAAACTACCCTCCATTCATCCTTCTTCATTCTCTCTCTCTCTCTCTCTCTCTCTCTCTCTCTCTCTCTCTCTCTCAAAATTAAACCCAACTAGAAACAGGGGGGTCATTGATCTTTGAACTTGTTCTTTGATTTTTCCTATTTTTCTTAAAATCGAAAACTAGACTCTTATCATTTCCTATCCAAACAATCCCTTGCTTGTTTACTGACTTCAAAACTGCATATCAATATATACAGCTCAAATTTTCTCAAATCTAACCAAACGCAGTCTTAAAAAAAATGGGATTCACTGCAAGGGACCAATTCTCGCCAAGCAACACCAAATCTAATTTGACATAGTTCATGCTTGTCATTGGGTATGATCAAGATCTGAGCTGCCCAAATCTGATTTGACAATAATAGTTCAACCTCTTTCTCTCTCTAAATATTTAACCCAATTGCAAGAAATGGGTCCAGCATTATATTTGTGTGTGTATGTATTATATTTGCATCAACGAAATGGTTTGATTTGGTTTGCACCCACCTTGGTGGTGGGTCTGATGTGATATCATTAGAGCAAAATAAATCGAAATTTTTTGGGATAGTGGCTGCTCATGGGGACAGTGGGTGTGTTGGGTCTGTAATTTTCGATATGGGTATGTATATTTTGGGTCCTTTTATTTAATCGAGTTTTTTTTTTTCCGAAACCCTAATCGAAACAATCGCCATTGATTTTGATTGAATTAATTCGTCAATCAATTCAAGTTTGGACTTACTCGTGGAGGGTCTTTGCAATGGCAGTAGTGACTTCTCATGGAGGAATAATAATGTCATGGAGAAGATGATGATGTGTCAAATTTTTATTGGACATCATTTTCTTAAATGAATATAATAATAAATAATGGTAAAAGAGTAAATGAAAATTTTTTTTACACGTATTTCATATTATTTTAATTCACACAGAATAAGGGTAAAAGAGTAAAATGTCAACTTCTGTTAGCGACGTCTGTCGTAAGGGAGGAAAATGTTACAGCTGAAACGTGGAGGGAGGTAAGTGTTATTAGGCCAAACCTCAAGGGAGGTAAGTGATATTTACCCTAAAATTAATAACTATTACATGAATAAAATATAAAATTTAAAAAAAAAATGAAAATAACTATGGATAATAAGTTTCATTACATAACAACTACATAACTAAGGAAAATATTTATAGAAATTTAGGCAAAAATTCCTGGAAGTAATTGCCAGGAGTTTAATGTCCAATTTGATTTGTTTATTCAAAAGTACCGAAGGAAAAATTTCACTTCAAATCCATGTATAGTCCGTAGTATTCATCTACGGAAGACATCCCTAATCAGGACTCTTTATAGTTTTGAACCCAAAAGTAAAATGGTATAATAGACTTAATACATGATTAACAAAATCAAAGCCAATTAACTACAATATTAGCCCACCAATTAAAATCAAACAATGCCCAAAAGGAATGAACCCAAACTAATCACTTTAAAGCCTAAAGCCAAACCCACAATTTTATTAACAACCCAAAGCACATAACTTAAGCCCACCCACCTTGGTCTTTGTATCCTTCTTCCTTTTCTTCTTCATGAAATAGACACACACACACACACACACACACACACACACACACACACACACACACACACACAGAGGAGATATACACAGCCGACCCATCGAGTAGAGAGAGAGAGACAGAGATATACCAATTCCGCTCATAGAAAGATAAAGGTGGAGGAAGAATGTATGTTTATGGTGATTTATAGCAAAAATGTAAAGAGTATATTTTGTATATTCCAATTTCAATATATTCATGACCTTTTGGAATCAACCTGTAGCGAGACCAAAACAGTCATGTACAGTTCTCCCTGGCCTTTTAACCTCCCTCTGCATTTCAACTCTTGAAATTGGGGTTAGCCATTTTCCCTACTAGGCTAGAAATGCTTATATACCAAAACAGATTATGTACACACACATACATACACACACACACACATACTCTCTCTGTCTCTCTCTCTCTCTCTCTCTCTCTCTCTCTCTCTCTCTCGGTGCCTCGACAAACTAATCAAAAAAACTTTTTAGTCTGAACTCAGAAACCTCATTAGGATAATTTAATTTCATAAGCTAAAGCATTGTTAATTCTTGGGGACGAGGCACAGAAAATGACCACATCATTAGCTAGAGCTTAAGAGATGACTTCAATGTGCTTTTCAAAGTTAGTATAAGTTTACCCTTTTATAGTCTAAAAATTATAAATTAAGCGCTTAAATCCATGGATACCAACATTGTAGTACTTAATTACAGTGTTCTAAAATCAGCCTAGGTGGCTGCCTAGGCACTAGGTCCACCGCAATTTTTCCTAGGCGTTAGTAAAATTGCCTAGGAGATTAGGCGGGCCCTATTGTCACGGGCTTTGAATTTTTTAACACCTTCCCGTGCGGCATATAGATTCACCCTCACTACTGTAACATAAGTAAGCCTTGCTAGCACTCAAAGTAGAGAAGAGGTGGAGAGTTGAGAGAATAAGTATTGTATTGCTCTCAAATGCTTTACAACTCTTGGATGGTTTGACCAAATGAGTGCCTCTCATTTTTATAAGGGCTTGTTAGTGAAAAGGACAGTTTATGGTTCTTGTATAGGCATAAGTCCAACAAACAAACCACTTTAGCGAAAAGTCTCTGCACTTATATATGTACACTGCACTTATATTTTAAAATTTCACAAAACTACGAATTTAACAAGAGTAGTTTTGTGAAATTTCACAAATTCACAAAAGTAGTGTATGTAAGCAGGGATTTTTCACAAAATTATAAATTTTTTAGGTCCTTTAGACTCTTAAGTTCATAACTAGGAACTTAACACTAATTATTCCTTTTTGGAATGAGAAAAATAAAATTAAACTAAAATGTCAAGTAAGGCAATACTTGATTTAGTGCTACTACCTAAACTCAAGTCTTTCACTGGAGTGGAATGGGGAAATGTTCAATTTAGGCTCTATTTAGTTCTTGGATTTTATGAGGGAAAAGAAAAGAAAAGACTATTAACAACTTAGATGTGTACCCTACCACGTGGGATGATATCTACAGTGGTGGGGGGACCTTCGACCGCTCGAATGGTATGTGGGTAGAATTCCTATTCTGCTGCAGCACCGTTCATATTGCTCTCATAAGCTAAAATATTTTAATATAAATAAATAAACCAATTAATAAAAGGATGGGGCTATTTTCACCACCATTTTTGCTATTTACACCAATTTTTTGTGAAAATACCCAAATAATCCTTTCTTCACCTAAATTACAGCCAAAACAGAACCTCTTTCTTTAGCCCTACTCTCGCTCTTCTATTCTCTTCTCTTCTCTTCTCTCCTCTCTCTCTCTCTCTCTCTCTCTCTCTCTCTCTCTCTCACTCTCACTCTCACTCTCTCACTCACTACAATCATAGAATGATAGCCCTTTCAACTTTTTGCTTCTCAGCCCGTCTGAAGTGTTAGAATAATGTTAGAATATTTGTCTACATTCTTGTACCTAATTGTATCTTGCTATGCTTACTGTCTAGATACATTGTACTACCAGTTGTATAGCAATTGTACTACTAGCCTAAGTACTTTTCTTTCCCTTTTAGGATTCTCTCTTGACCTATATAAACGCTACTCATTGTAAGGTTTCATCACACCATTCAATACACAATTCATAGTATTGTCTCACTCTCTGTCCATCTCTCTTATATATTCTAACATGGTATCAGAGCTATAAGCTCCTGGTGGCCTCTTCCTCATCCCGGTGACCTCTCAAAAGGAAAGCATGCTCTGTGGTTGCCACAATAATGGATCCTCCACATCAAAAATCCTTCTTGTAGTTGCCTCAAGTTCATAATCGTGTCGCCTCAACTCGGTCACTTCCGCTGCCCGGTTACCACCATCCACATCTACCCTGCCCGAAGTCCTCCTTCCGATCACCTCGCCGCCTCAACTTAGGCTCTGCCGTTATCACCGCCTTCGCCGCTCGATCACCACCTCTGCCGCCCCGGTCACCACCACCCGGTTGCCTCTATTTCCTGGCTGCCACTTCCTCATCCAAGCTCCCTCTGTCAGATCACCACCCAGCCACTGCCACCCAGATCAATTCTACCACTCTTAGACTTATGGAGCCTCTCACAGATCCCTACTGTAGATACTGTCATAAACCAGGACATATTCTGTTGCATTGTCCTATCAGAGTGTGTACTTTCTGTCACAAGCATGGACCAGGGCACTATCTTGATGATTGTAATTAGAATCCTACCAGATATTCACAGGAAAATCGGTCCTGAGGTTGTTCATCATCATCTACTGCTATTTCTACTAAGGGTCATCATCTTCTAAGTCATCTACCCTTTCATCCACCTCTATTTCCCTCCTTGCGGACATCATCAAACGAGTTCTTGATCATTCTGGTAACACGTCTCCTACTGCTCTATCTGTTGCCCCAGGTACATCTTCTTGGTTTTTTTTACTCTGGTTGCTATAACCATATGACCTCTAATCCCACTACATTCTCTACCAAACATTCTACTCTCAATGCACCATCCATACACATAGCTGATGGTTTCCGTATGAACGTCAGTCACATAGGGCAAGTCTCCACCACTCACACATCTCTCCCTGACATTTATCTCATTCCTAAACTCACTTTAAACTCATATCTGTTGGTCAATTGTGTGAACTCGGACTTACCGTCTCTTTCTCTAATTCTGGATGTCTAGTACAAGATCCAAAAACGGGCCATACTCTTGGGACAGGTCGTAAAATAGGATGATTATTTGAACTTAACAATCTCCATATTCCATCTCACTTCATTTCACCAACTCAAACTACAGCTTCAGTATCGTCCACCTCACCTTTTCACCCCTGGCACTCTCGTTTAGGTCATGTTTCGCTAAGTCGGTTAAAATCCTTAGCGTCAAGTGGTCAGTTAGGTTCAATTAAAGTCGAAAATGTTGATTGTTTACCTTGTCAACTTTCCAAACAACCCGCTTTACCATTTAATAACAGTGATTCTGCTTCCTCTGCACCTTTTGATCTTATTCACTCTAATGTTTGGGGTCCCTCTCCAACTGTCACAATGGGAGGATGTAGATACTATGTAATCTTTATTGATGATTTTTCACGATATACTTGGATATATCTAATGAAAAATCGATCTGAATTACCCCAGATTTACTTTGATTTTGCTAACATGATCAAAACTCAATTTTCTTGCAATATCAAAGCATTTCGAGCTGATAATGCCCAAGAATATAAAGAAAAATGTGTTCTAAATTTTCTTCGCCAGCATGGCACTCTTCCCCATCGTTCCTGTATAGGCACCTCTCAACAAAATGGGAGAGCTGAGCGTAAACACCAGCATATTCTTAATACTGTTCGAGCTCTTCTCACATCGGCTTCATATCTTGAACAATTTTTGGGGAGAGACTACCCTCACTGCCATTTACACCATGAACCGTATCCCTTCTCCCACTACTAAAAACCAGTCACCATATGAGCGTCTATATAACCATCCTCCTAACTATACTACCCTTAAAGTCTTTGGTTCTGCCTGCTTTGTCTTACTACAGCCACATAAGTGCACAAAACTAGAATCTCGAGCTTGCTTATGCTGTTTCTTAGGGTATGGTATTGAACACAAAGGCTATCGATGTTGGGACCCTTACTCCAGATGTCTTCGTGTGTCTCGTCATGTTGTCTTTTGGGAACACAAAATGTTCTCATCCATGTCCCAATTTCATTTATCTCCTGCCAGTACTCCTTTCTACTTCACTGGCCCCTCAGTAGATCTATTTCCTGACACCCCTGATACAAGTTCTCGCTTTGAATTAGCATCTTTGCTTGCCCCTCTAACCACATCCACATCTACAGACTCTTCATCTGATTTGTCCACCACAATCTCTACTGAACTGCCTGCTCCATCTGATGGGTCTACATCAGTCCCTGACCCTCTTCCTAGACGTAGCGACCAAGTAAAAACTCCTCCAATTTATCTTCGGGATTACCATTATTTTTCTACAATTCTCTCTCACCATGAGCCTCAATCTTACCATGAGTCCAATTCTAATACTCTTTGGCAGAAAGCAATAGATGATGAATTGCGGGCACTTGAACAAAATCACACATGGGATTTGGTGGACTTGCCAAGTGGCAAGAATGCTATGGGATGCAAGTGGGTTTACAAGATCAAAACTCACTCAGATGGATCCATTGATCGCTACAAAGCTCACCTAGTAGCCAAGGGCTTTACCCATGAGTATGGGATTGATTATGAGGAAACATTTGCCCCCGTTGCCTGTCTCACCTCTGTTCGCAACCTCATTGTAGTTGCTGCAGTTCGCTGTTGGGACATATTCCAAATGGATGTCAAAAATGCCTTCCTCAATGGTGACCTTACTAAAGAAGTTTATATGCGTCCTCCTCCTGGTTATCATCATCATCCTCATCAAGTTTGCAAGCTCCGCCGAGCTCTATATGGTCTCAAGCAAGCTCCTCGGGCTTGGTTTGCAAAGGTCAGCACCATTGTTGAACGCTTTGGGTTCACAGGCAGCTCATATGATTCAGCTCTTTTCATCCGCAGAACTGACTGGGGTATTATTCTGCTTTTCCTCTATGTGGATGACATGATTATCACAGGAGATGATACATCTGGAATCTTAGATCTCAAAACCCATCTTAGCCAACATGTTGAAATGAAAGATCTTGACAAACTTAACTATTTTCTAGGCCTTGAGATCACTTCCAGTTCCGATGGATATTATCTCTCTCAAGCCAAGTATGCCTCAGACTTGCTTACACGGGTGGGACTTATAGACAGCAAGACTAGTACCACTCCTCTCGAGTCTAACTGTAGGCTCACTCCTATGGATGGTATACCCTTGGATGATCCCATTCTATATTGTCAGCTGGTTGGGAGTCTCGTTTATCTAACAGTTACTAGACCTGATATCTCCTATGCTGTCCATATTATAAGCCAATTTTTATCTGCTCCTCGTTCTCCTCATTATGCAGCAGTTCTCCGCATCTCCTAGTGCAATAAGAAACAAACTATTTAGCTTCTGTACTAGATCGGGCAACAATAGTTTGTTTCTTAGTGCAGTAAGAAACAAACTATTGTTACCATTTAAATTGCTCACAATGACGTCTTTCATGAGTGTACAAAACATATTGAGATCGACTGTCATTTTGTTCGTCATCATCTTTCTTGTGGTACCATTCGACTTAACTCGGTCTCCTCCATCGATCAGACTACTGACATATTCACCAAAGCTCATCCACCGAGACGTCTTTAGGATTTAGTTTCCAAACTTAAGTTGGTTTCCATTCTACCTCCTTGAGTTTGAGGGGGGTCGTTAGAATAATGTTAGAATATTTGTCTACATTCTTGTACTTATTGTATCTTACTATACTTACTATCTAGATAGATAGTACTACCAGTTGTACTAGCAGTTATACTACTAGCCTAGGTACTTTTCTTTCCCTTTTAGGATTCTCTCTTGGCCTAGGCCTATATAAAGGCTACTCATTGTAAGGTTTCATCACACCATTCAATACACAATTCATAGTATTGTCTCACTCTCTCTCCATCTCTTATATATTCTAACATGAAAAATGACAAAGTTCTAACTCCGGCAATATTGTTGAGCTTTTTTAAAACCTCCAAAACCAATTTCGGGGGCACCTCAATTTTGGCACTATTTAAATTAGGCTAATACCTGAAGAACTACAATGATTTGTTAGTATTTTACAGATTTCCTCTATGCCTTCAGTGATTTGGGTGCTAATATCATCTGGGTTTTTGTCATTTGTATCAATTACGACTCGGTTTTTTTATTGGAGCTTCATGGATTGATCTGCACGGTTGAAGAACTATAAATGGATTGTTATGGTGAGAAAATAGAAATCCAATTGGATTTTCAACTTGGGTTGCTGGAGTGTGGATAAAATTTTGATCTTTTGATGGGTTTTTTCAATGAACCAATTTCAAAATTAGATGTAGAACAAAGAAAAATGGATTGAAGGAAGATCTCATCTCCCGAAATGGTAAAGCCCCTCAAATCCCCATATATCATTTGCAGGAATTGATCTCAAATCGAGGAGAAATCAAACTTTGGGAGAAATCAACTCTCTCTCTCTCTCTCTCTCTCTCTCTCTCTCTCTCTACTTCAATTCAACCCAAATTAGCCCCCAAATTTTAATCAAAAATAAAAAATTAGCCCCAAATAACCCCAAAATCAACCCCAAAGAAAGAGTATTACCTGTTTGTGGGTGTGAGTGTGTGTTTTTCAAATGTGTAAAAAATAAAAATAAAAAATAAAAAAGCAGAGAATTGCGCAAAGATCTGTATTTCAATTCTATATGTCTGTTTGCGTACACTTTGTGGATTAAACTTGTTTTCAATTTTAGGATGCAAATCTAGAAAACTGTGGGATTTACACATTCTCAAATTTTATGTAGATTTTTTCATTTCAGCCTATGAAAGAGAGATACAGAGAATTAGTATTTTCTCTATAAATTTTTGTAGATCTAAGAATTCTCAAATACACAACAGAGAGTTATAATTCTTTGATTGTAGAAAGAGAAAGAGAGAGAATAGACAGTAGAGAGAGATGAGAAAGAGGAAACACTATAGAGAGAGTGCAGGGATATATATATATATATATCAATAATGATAGGTGCACAACGAATTGCTCAAACGTGCAGTACAGGGTTGGACCATGTGTTGAAAAGCCTGTACACACAAAAAGGCGTGTGCAGGTTTTTTAGCACAAGGTCCAACCATGTGTTGCATGTTTGTGTGTACAGGCTTTTCAGCACAAGGTTCAACCATGTGCAATTCGTTGTGTATATATATTACTCTCTCTCTCTTTATATAGAGAGAGAGAGTGAGGGTTTGGTCTTCGACTTTAGGGGGAGAAATTATTTGAATATTTTCACAAAAATGTAGTGTAAATAGCAAAAATGGTGGTAGGAATAGGCCCACCCTTAAAAAAAAAAAACTCTATATGAGATACATAATTAATTAAATAAAACTTTAATTAGTGTAATGTACCACTTAATAGTTAGTACAATTGTGATAAAAAAAATAGTTAATACAACTCTGCCCAGCGAGTTATAATCCAATTGACATAGTCTCTCTCTCCCCTGTGGGGAGGGAGAGGGTTCGAACCCCCATTAGGGGATTCTAGGTGCTTTGCCCCCAATTATTCTTTGGGTAATACTAGACTCACACCCAGAATGAGTGACCCTTGTTAAACTCGAGACAGTGTAGGAGTTTGGTGTTGAGTTGAGTTGGGACCAGAGTGTACAGGTGTGTTGAGTGTGTATCCAGTTAAGTTAAAAATAAAAAAATAAAAAATAAAAAAAAAAAATAAAAAGTTAATAACTTCATACATTTCATAAAAAAAATAATACTAATAATAATAATAATAATAATTTAATGACAAGTTTATTGTGAGAAGCGTCACATAAATTAAATTTTAATCATTGAAAGAGCATCTAATAATAAATATTTTTTCAAATTTTTAAAAATCTTATAACTAGATGCTTATGCAATGGTTAAAAGTAAAATTCTCATTCACATACGAGAGAGGCTACTCACAAAGTTATGGGCAATGGTCCATACCTTAATATATACATGAGATACGGTAAAGAGAGAGGAGCTTGGAGAGGCCAACCAGCAAGGGCAGCGAAGGCCAAGAAGAAGAAGAAGAAGAAGAAGAGTGAGTGACTGCAAGGGAAACCCTAGTCCAGATCGGACGAAGAGTGTTGGAGAAGAGACTCCTCAACCAGGTAAGTATCTCTCTCTGGTTTTCCCCAGTTTTGCATTTATTCATTCCCCATCAATCATTTTTTTGATTGATTCCAAAATTGATTGAAATTTGAAACAAACCCACTTACTTTTCAGTTGTTTTCACATGGGGAGATGGGCTCTCTCTCTCTCTCACACACACACACTCTCTCTCTCTCTCTCTCTCTCTCTCTCTCTCTCTGAACATGATTGATTACTCTCGTTTCCTTGGAAACATTGGACGAAACACACCACCGAAACGATACTTCATTTCGTGATTCCTGGCGGGGTTTCGTTTCGTTTTGGTCAACTACGATACCGAAAAGTTTCGGTCGGTTTGATGATATGGAGAAGAATGAGTTAGAAATTTAGTCTGTTGATAATTGTGAGTTTTGTCTATATATATATATATATATACACAGAAACCTTCTTATACTCACTTTGTGTTAAAGTGAAAGACTTCTTTTTACAGCCGTTGGATCCAGTTTTTAGTCTGTAAAATTACTTCAATACCCTTAATGAAAACTGGATCCAACAATTATAAAAAAAAATCCTCACTTTGTTAAAGTGAGGATCCCTTGTAAGAAGGGTTCTGTATATATACACATGACAATTGTCTCTATATTATTAATTTTGTTTTGAAAATTAATTTTTTGCCTAGTCCCCTAGGCTCTAGGCCCTCCACTGGCCGCCTACCGCCTAACGATTTTTAGAAGGATTCATTTTTTTTTTTTTTAAATGAAAGCTGTTGTTTGGGTGCAGAGTAATATGTAAATAAACAAGAAAGTTAAATAAACAATCCCAATTTTTTAAATTTTTATGATTATCAGTTTTGTGTTATTAGCCATATTTTTTCATCCCCTCCATTGTCAGTATCCATATCCTAGATTATGATTTGATAGTGTTTGTTCGTTTTTTGCTGTCTGGCCTGAAATTACGGGACGTACTGGAAGTACAGAAGTTCAAAATGCAAATTCTGCAACGTGTTATATCCAAAATCTCTGGTATCCCAAGTATTACCACGCTGAGAGATGTGACAAAAAGGTCAAATCCAAAGGTTTTTCTAAGCTCTCGGGGCTTGTCGACCGAGTCAGGTGATGGTGGAAATAAAGGTGAATGGGGAAACCAACTTGGTGGGACCGGGACTAGTTCTTCTAATGATCTAGGTGATTGGGACGTTGCATCGTCATGGTCTACAGGACTGACCAAAGAGCATTTTGATGGAGAGGCAGTGGGCCGCCAGATTACACAACCTGGTTCCGGAGATTATACAGTGTCTCAATTTTCATCCACAGGATGGACTTCCCAGGAAACGGACAAATTGAAGGAACTGCATGAAGCGAATCGCAAGGGCAAAGAATATGTAGATGGATGGGGCAAGAGGATGCTTGAAACGAGTGTATTGTTGAAACAGGTGCGAGAGCCCGGAGCAAGAGGTTCATATTTGAAGGACTCTGAGAAGGCCGAGATGTATCGGCTTCACAAGGAGAACCCTGAAGTATATACAATTGAGAAGTTGGCAATGGATTACAGGATTATGAGGCAGAGAGTGCACGCAATTTTGTGGCTGAAAGAGCTTGAAAAGGAGGAAGAGAAAAAGCTTGGGCATCCTCTGGATGATTCAGTTGAGCTCCTGTTGGACACTTGCCCTGAGTAAGTCCTCATATCTTTGTTATTTTTTATTCTCATATGATCTTGATTAGCAATATCATTCAATTTAGTGGATATTGGTAATGGTAGATGTAGAAAGTTAGAAACTGTAATGTTATTTGTGGACTCGTACTTCCCTGCTCAATTTTGAATGATTAAAACTTAAAAGAGAGACATATATACGATTGTCACTGAAGTCAAAGAATTTCCAACATTGAGGCTTTGGGAGACTTAGGAAGTGGTTAATTAGTGTACCCTCTCGCAAATTTTGCTTATGATTTCACCATGCGTTGTTTGTAGGAAACCTACTCTTGGATATAAGACTGAAAGGTCCCATAGAACCTCAAGTCAGAGATGCTTTTGCTTACCTTTTGATTTGTATTTATTAAAAAAAAAAAACCCTTGCTATTTGTACTTTGAAGGAAAGGTCAGTGTTAGACTCTTAAAGGCTCAAACACTCAAATTTTGCATGCAATCTGGATACCTGCTGGTGTGGTATCTAACATATTGTTACCTAATGGTTCCAGTAAACGAAATATAACTTATAAAAATATTTGGATGGACAACAATAGCATACTTTTTTGTTGGACAAACATTTTCTTTTTCCGTCACCCTTTACATTGAAAAAATGTATTAAAGTCAAGTCGCCAACCTATTAGTGAAGCAAATTCAATAAGGCAACGACGCCATAAACTAGAGCGTCTTGATCAATGTTAAAGATTATTTGATGTCATTATCTCTTTTTCGGTTTCTAACTACAAGCTGAAGATGCACAAAGTGTAGAAGAATGTCTGTAAATTTTTTGCCTTGACATGTGAAAAATTCCTATTTATAGTAGTCAATTGACATGATAAATGTGACTAAAGATGGTGCAAGGAATGATGACTATAACCTTTATCTCACATAATTGAGGACACAACATGCGGCTGCCGTAATGAATGATGTCCATGACTTAGATCAAAAGGTTTTGTAAGATTCTCTCTTTCTCCAAAAAATGGACCAAGGAGGTGTGTTGCGTACATTTCGTCACTACCTACCTTGGTGAACTCTCAACTTTAGCCACCAAGCCATAATTTAGCATGATAGATAAAACACGTAACCGAACTCTAGATCATTTACCTAAAGCATCATCTATGGTCTTAAAGGCCAAAAACATCAAATTTCAATCTTTTTTCCCAAAGGCATAACTAGGCAAAAAAAAAAATTTCCCAAAATCTGATTTTAAACCTTTTCCTTTCTAAAGTTTCTGTCAAGACCAACTTGATCTTTTCTCCCAACTCTGTTTCTTCTAACAATTGTTAATTGATATAATGATATACATTGAGCTGGATTTCAAACATATAACCTATTTGACTTACAATTTTGGTGTACCAAGCCTTCCGCTTTAGCTGTCTGTATGTTTGTTATTGCCTTTGCCTTTGTTGCTCCACAGGTCTGTTACTAAGGTCCTTTTCTCTTCGCTTATAAAACTCAAAAGGGTCTCCTGACTTGATGGAGTTTTTAGACTTCACTGCAATCTTGTTGTTTTGAAAATAAGGATGACTTATACTTGCTTATGTACGACACTGAAGCATGAAAAGAGACAAAGCCAAAAGTGGCAATCTTGATTTTGCCCCTAATTCTCAGTATGTCTCCAGAAAACACGTAACCAAACTCTAGATTATTTACCTAAAGCATCATCTTTATGGTTTTAAAGACTGAAAACCAGACCTCGCCACGTCCGTAGATGACCTTGCTAAACTTGTTCGTGATTTATCTGTCCGAGTTGAGCAACAAAGTTAGCAAACATCCAAAGTAATGCTCGATTAGAATCCATCGAAGCGTCTCTTCAACAACTCATGAGTGCACGACATATCAAACAAGACCCATCATTTAAAGTCACTAATGTGTCTATTGATTGTCTCAAAGACACAACCAAGGAGAAACATGATGATATGCCACCTATTAGCGATGTTTCATTTGTATCTTCCTATCATCCCAATTCCTCCTCCTACCCCTTTGCCTCCACAGCCTCCCCTTTCGTCGAATTCTGAAAGCAAAATGGAGATTGTGATCCTTGTTTCCCCACCTACTCCACTGCCTAACCATGTTTGTAGTGACCCTCCAAAAGATATAAAGGCAAATTTATTTGATTGTCCAAAATATGGTTACTAATTTGAATTTTCATGTGGAGTTCGTGTTGCCTCTCCTTGACTCATCTGTAGGTGTTCCGAATGGAGCGATGCTTTCAACAGTCTTGAATCTAACATTTGCTCATTGTCTAAAAGTGTGCCATCATGCGGGTGTTCTTTATTCTACCCAGTTTAACTGCCATTTTAATTCGCCGAAGTCGAGTTCCTCTCAGACAAGGAGAGTTAATAGGGATCAAAAGGAGATTTTCATAATAATTGTATTTCATCCAGGAGGATTTTGTATTTTATTTTGTTTATTTGGTTTTAGAATATTTTCTATTTAAAAGAATAAATATCTATTAGGAATAGATATATTTTTTAGGATATTATTGATTTAGGGAATAATTATCTATTAGGAAGGTTTGGATTTTAGGAATCTTTATTTCTCTGTAAAAAGAGCACATGGTTATTGTATGAGATAGCTTATGATTATGAATAAAAAATATTGAGTTTTTTCTTTGAGAGCTTTCAAGGTCTTGGTGGACTCCAAGAGATCTTGGTGGATTCCAAGAGTTCTTTTTCTTGTCTTGGTGGACTCCAAGACTGTATAATTTTTATCTATTCTTCTTTGTTCTTCCAATTTTCATCAATGTTCATATTTCTTGATGTGTCCTGCGTCAGACGTCTTGGTGGATTCCAAGAGCCCTTGGTGCATTCCGAGGTGGTTACATAAGGGCCTAGACGCAGATCTAGTCCTTCTTCATGCTTCCGTACCGCAACAAAACTTCCAAATCTATTCCTAATCAAATCATAACTCTATTTCATAAATCATGGGATTTATACCTAATAAAATCAAATAAAATCAAATATTTCCTAATTAAATAGATTTGATTGGATTACCATGATACCATCAAATCTAGATTATTCCCTATATTTCAACATATATCATTCTTTGCACCTTATTATTTTGGAGTAAGTTTAAAGGTTAAAGCAAAAGTGTTCCTGTTTAATTAATAATCAACAAGAACCTGTTGCAATGAACTTATAAAATTTTGGGGAACTTTAATCTCTGCAAGAACCAGTTGCAGTAACTTCTATAATATGTATTTCCATTATTTAATAAATATAAAGTTTATCCCTGCTTTGGTGATTGTTCGGTGCAATAAAGCTCAAGCCAACAAATGCGCGAATATCTTTCAATTTTGAGAGTAACCACTTTGTAATGTAGTAACGTTCACTCCTTAAAGCCGAAGCTGATAGGAGGAAAATGTTACTCACTATATAAACCCAAGGACAACCCAATACACAGTCGATGTGGGACAATGCATGTATCAGGCACCCCCGACTAATCTTGACGCCCACGTCAGAGCCATATTCGCTGGTCACCACAGGAGGCCCCACACGCTAATACCCTCGAGTTGACTCTTATACCAAATAATGTAGTAGCGTTCACTGCCCAAAGCCTAAGCTGATAGGAGGAAGAGGTTACTCACTATATAAGGACAAGGACAACCCAATACACAGCCTATGTGGGACAATGCACTGCATCACTTTGGTGTATGCTTTTTGGTAAATATTTCTCGAGGGGTGGGTAGCATGTGTATACACTTTTCACTCCCTCTCTCTCTCTCTCTCTTCTCGTTTGGTCCACGGATAATATTTGCGGCTTGTTGTTTATTGTAGGGTCATTATTTTACTTCGCGACAAGCGTTTAGTATTTCAATTAATCGAGAGATGGGATGTATCGATCTAGTAGTTGGGAGCTATGTTACCTGGACTCTCCTACAACCCCCCAAGTTTCCGATCCCTGTGTTTGTTCCCCATACTCAATCGGACTGGGATCCATCACATGTGATGTTGAAAAGGTAAGAAGAAGCTCAAAATTGAGAACAACGAAGGTTTCTAACTATTCATATGAAGAAACTATTATGTTTATGTCCAGAAGGTGTCCGCATACATGTATCCAACATTTAGACCCATGTCCCCGGATCCTAAGATTTGGATTTAAAGAGGTCTGACACATAAATTACACACCCGCACGTGACACCCGTACTCGAGTCTGGGTAACATAGGTTGGAAGAAGCTTGAACCAGAATTTCTTTTAAAACTTCTAGACAACTCCAGAATTTCTGCATGAATGGAACCCTTTGAGGGACATGTTCGGAAATTTTGTCATGCTTGTAGGCCCGAAATCAAATTTTATTCTGAAGGATATTGCTGGTAGTTATTGCTCACCCTTGTGGATTATTGCTGATTTAAAACTAATTATAAAACTGAAAGTGTAGGTTTTCAGATCCATGTATATCAACTATTTTGGACTGTATCCAGTTACATCATAAAAGAAACAGAGAAAAAGATAAGTGGTTTTATCTGCTAGTCGTAAATGATGCATTTTTGGAATGTTCTCAAATGTTTATTCTCAGTAATGACTTTGAGGTTATATTGTTTCTTAATCCTTTTGCCTTTCTGTATAGTGGATGTGATCCTTGTTAGACTTGGGAGAGCTTTGGTCATTTAGATGCATTGAACTGGCCCATCTGATGGTCGTGATAATGTCTAATATGTTTGAAGATCTGTTGTGCGTAGGCATTGGTGCTAAGCTATTTGTGATTACTTTGTAAATAGATTTGGCTAGAACCAAATATGATAACTCCATTGCAAATGATTGTAGCCATAGGAAATAGCATCATGCTGCTAAGTTTTGTTTTCATGTTTCAGTTTTCTTGGTTAAACACCGTCAGTATGTGGATTTGGACTTGGTTTTTCGTTCTGTGTATTTTCGCAAGGACCATGTTATGAAAGTCTTGTATGAACACGCACAAAGATGGTTGTTTATGGCATGAATGTGAATTTATTAGCACCAGCAATTCTATGAACACTGTAAGATGATTATTCATGCCGTGAGTATGAATTCTGTCAGCATTTGTTATTGATAGAATTCAGCAGCAGCCTATTCTAAGTCATTCAGTTTGGGAAATTTTCTTATGACTCTTGACTTGAACTCGGTTTCATTTCTTCCTTTCATTTGTATGATACCGTGTCTAAATCTTTCTTGCAGATTTTTTAATTCACATGACAGAGAGTTTCACGTTGCCTCGCTACCGTATAAACCAGACTTCAAGGTCATGCCGGAGGGTTGGGATGGCACCACGAGAGATCCAGACGAGGTGCACTATGAGATCTCCATGAAGGAGGATGAGATGCTATACCAGGAGTTTGTCCAAAAAATGAACTTCAACAAAATGAAGGTATATCATTTCCTCTCTCCTTGTTGAAAGAAAATAGGAGTACAATAGATAGAATTAAAAGCTTGGCTGCCTTGATAGTGAGTATTAGTTTATTGTGCCCTGGAGACTTCAGATAATGTTTCATTCATTGTTGTCAAATCGTAGGATTCACTTTCTTTTCAGATATATTAATAAACAGAACTTTATGTATAAAAATTGTAGATATATCAGAGCGCATGTGCAATACTTGAAATGAACAAAATATCAACTTAGCACAAGTTTCATGCAATATTCTCAAAATATTTTAAGTTTTCCAGTAAAACTTGTAAGGTAAAGATTATGGATCTTGCATTGTGTTGAGTCATAAAACATATCGAGTGTATAATTGATTCATGAAGTGATCGATGATAAGAAACATGGTTTCATTTGTTTGTCCAGCTGGAAGGGAAGGTGAAGGCTCACAAATATAGCAGACGGCGCCCTTCTGATGGATGGAATTTCATGGTCGAGAAATTGGGGCCACGTGGCAAGCGCGGAAACGGCGGTGGATGGAAATTTGTTAGCATTCCAGACGGGTCCACCCGACCCCTGAATGAGACCGAGAAGATGTATGTGAAGAGAGAGACTCCTCGTCGGCGCCGCAAGATTCTCCCATGATGTTACATGAAATGAATTTCATAGTCGCAGTAGATAGAGAACCTTGTTCTATACATTGCAATGGTGACATTTTTTTTGGGTCTTAATAGCAACCATTGCCTTGACTACTCAAGGCATCTCAAACTTTATCTAAGTACACTTTGATAGAAAATTCATGTTTTAGGTCTTGTTTGGGACATTGTCTAGAAAAAAATTACTGGTTAAATTTTTATATTTTATTTTATACTCCCTATGTCCTATATTAAGAGTCTTTGATACCATTTTTTGATGTCTCATTTTAAGAGTCCTCTTTGAAAAATCAAAGTACTTTAATACACACTTTCCAATTTGTCTTTATTATATTCAACTCTTCCCTCTATTTTTTTTTTATGTGACACTATAATTTTGAATTTCAAAAGGGCAATATTGAAAAGTTAAAAATCTCACCAAAATCAAGGTTGTCCCCTTAATAAGTTGGAATTTTCAAAAGAGACTCTTAATATGGGACGGAAGGAGTATTATTTTTATTTTTATTTTTATTTTTTTCCATTCTTGTGGGAAATATCAAGCAAGATCGAAGGTAAGGGATACTCTATAGTGGGGTAAAGCGGTTTCGCCCCACATGGAGTTGTAATTTCTTGGTCATTAGATGAGTTTGAGTTCTCATGTGGTGGAGGTGGTTTTGAACGTTGGTTTATACATTTCTTACATATCTTTGGACCTTAGTAAGCAATGTTTTGACTTTAATAAGCAATATTTGGACTTTATTAAGAAATTGTTTGTACCTTGAGAACAAAGCTCGGCATTTGTTTGTAAATAACTTGGGTACAAATTAAATTAAGAAATGTCCAAACTAATTAACCAAGGTATAGATTAAATTGGGAAAGGTCCAAACGTTGCTAAGAAATGTTTCAAGAGTTGCTTAGAAAAGTCCAATTGACATAGCGTTAATTGTGTCAAAAGCATTAATTGTGTTCAACTTTTTCTCATTTTGTTCAACCTTTGTCAAGGTACAACCTAAGTTAATAAAGATCCGAACTAAGTTAATCAAGATACAAACGTTGTTAAGAAAGGTCCAAACTAGAGGTGTGTTTCGGCCGGAACGGATTAGAATACCCTCTTTCGAAAAAAAAATTCCAAAAATTTTGGAAATTAATAGGTGTTTCAATTTCCGTTTCGATTTTTTCAGAATTTCATTTTCCTTTCCTATTTCGGAATTTTCGGAATTGGAATCAGAAATTTTCATAATTTTTGAAATTTTCGGAATACAAATACTATTGAAAGCGTAAGTCATGCTTTTATAGAGCTTTTCTCTTCTTATTCGATGTGGGACAAACAAGTCCACATTCTTCCAAATTTTTGAAAAATATTCAGATTTTTTCGGAAATATTTTCGGAGAACATATTTTTGGAATGAGTAATATTTGCGACACAACCTTCATACAACTTTCATACAACCTCCCTAAAAGATGTGTCTATCTCTCTCCTGTGATGTCACTGGACCCCACAGTGACACAGGAAAGAGATAGACACATCTTTTAGGGAGGTTGTATGAAAGTTGTATGAAGGTTAGTTAGGACTTTGAAGTACGATACTGACTTTGTGTCCCAAGTATTACCCGGTCGAAATTTTCGGAATTCTCAAAACAATTCTGATTCCGTTTCGATTTTTTTCGGAATTTGGAATTTAATTTTTGGTGCCAAAATCGAAATTTTTCGGATCAAAATCGGTCGGAATTGGAATTTCCATTCCAAATGACACCCCTAGTCCAAACGTTGCTTAGAAAAGTCCAACTGATAAAGCATTAATTGTGCCATCTTTTTCTTTTTTCCTCCAATCCAAGTTAATCAAGATACAAACGTTGCTAAGAAAGGTCCAAATGTTGCTTAGAAAAGTCCAACTGATAGAACATTAATTGTGCGAACTTTTTCTTTTTTCCTTCAATCCAAGTGTGACACGTGAACAGTAGTTCCACCCAAGGTGGAGCGAAACCACCATGCCCCACTATAGAATTCCCCCGAAGGTAGTACTTATTCTTGTTTTCCTCTTTCATAAATCATTGTTTTGTGTTTTAAAGAGGCAAGGCGTATGGTTAGATGAACTTGGCACATTTGTCCCGATATTAGACAATACGATCTCAGTCATAGGCATTCTGAGCATCATGATGAAGTTGTTGCAATTGATAATCTGTTAAGTGCTAAAAATAAAAATTTTGGTACTTTTTTTTTTTCTCAATGCGCGTTAGATAATGCACAACCTCACTTAAGTAGCTAAAAATTTATTGAAAATTTTGAAGTAAAAAAGTTTTACTTACAAAAATTACTGAATACAGTTTATTTCAATAGTCGCAACACTGTGAATTCAATAGCTTAAAAGTATTTAAAATTCAACACTTAATTTTCTTTATTTTTTAGTTTTATAAAACCTACCATTTTCCCTCATTGAATTTCTTTTCTATTTTGTTTTAGGGTACTACTATTATCAAAGTAACAGTGGATGTTGATAAAGCAAACTGGATGTTGCCAAAGACAGTTTGCTCTGAAAACATCCACTATTGCTTTGAAAATAATAGTACCCTTGTATTAAAAAAAAAAAACACCGAGAAAACTAGAGTGTATTTCACTCTTACAAATACTTGCAATGCAATGGGAATTTTTTTTTTTAAAATTCAACTGAAGTACCTATATTGATGAGAAATGACAATGGGACGGGTGCTAACAAGATTTAATTGCTAATGTCGGTAGCAATACACTGCAACAAAAATATTAGTTTCTCTTGCTTCTCTCTCTCTAGTTGCCATGCTAATTTAAAATCACCCCCATTGTATGTGCAAGCTACAATGAGAATTTGTGTGGAACATTACCCATTGCGTTTTTCTTTGTGTTTTGCTTTTTATTCAATATTACTAAAATATAATTGTAGGATACGAAGAAAGGAAGGAAAATTGAAATTTTACTAACCACTTGTCATGTCTCCCTAGAAAAATGGGGCAAGTGGGTGGTTAGGATTATTTGGTCAACTGACGTGGCGTGACAAGGTCACTAAATAACTTCTCAAGTGGTGACTTATAACATTCAAAATATTTAATTTATTTTTCAACGTATTCTATTTTCTTTCCTATTTTTCTCATCATTTTTCTTATTAATCATACAAAGGAAAACATTCTCCTTTCTTTTCCCTCACTAAATCCAAGAACCAAACAAAGCCTAAGTTTTGACTTTGAATGATTCCATTTACAAAAGTTGTTTTATCTCAACAAATGTATTTAAATTCATAAATTTTGTCATCATTCCAAAAAAATAATAGTAATAATAATAAATAAAACAAAACAAAACACAAAACATGTTGAAATTATCATGTAAGAAGAAATATGAAAAATCTCTATTTACCTAAATAGGCTCATTCGTGATGAAGAATTTCAATTCAAAATAGGGGCAATATAAGAATGAGGCTATTCAAATTCATGCTAAACAACCAAACATTCATGTTTTGTAGTTCAACTTAGGAGTTGGATAGTTAAATTTAAGCTTAACACCTACCTAAATACTTTAGCCTGCTAAAGAAGGAAAAAAAAAAAAAATACAGGTGTTGGCACTGCTCTAAAAATATTAAAGTGGTGGTTTGGGTCTTTTAAGTATTTTTAAGACAAAATTGTGACCGAAACTATGAGTTGAGAGGTTCTCTCTCTAGATATTTCAGAGAGAGTCAGCCTGATCTCCAGCCACATCTCCCTCTCTCTCTCTCTCTCTCTCTCTCTCTCTCTTTGTGCCCTGTTTTGTCCGTCTTCGTCCATGGTTTGTCCTAGTCTAAATAAGGGCCCGTTTGGTTCCTCCGCTTCCTCTGTAAAGCTTTTCCCCTTCCTTTGTGTAAGTTGTTTTTCTTATCTCGCATGACTTCTCCTTGGATTCAAGATGGTAGATTGCCCAGACCAGTCGTAAATTGGCTTTTTGGCCTTCATTGGGTTATGATTGGCGGCTTTAGAGCTCTCTTCTACGGCTATGTTACTTTTCATGGTGCAGCTTTTGCTATCATGGAAGCTTTTCAAGCCAACTTTGCCCCATTTGGTGAAGTTTCTTCTTTTGTTTAGACTTGACTTTATGCCATCTTCTTTCTTTGGACGATCTCTACCATCTACAAGTTTGAAATTGCCCTGAGTTCCGGATCTCTTTACGCAATGGTCCTTGTGGTGCAGTGGTGGATTCTTCATGCAGCTGGTAAAGTATTTTCTGTGATCACTTATACTTCCTTAGCTATTGTACCTTTGATTGTTTTGTTTTGCTTGCTCTACTTTTCTTTGATTTTGTTGTTTGTTTGATTATCTTTGTAAGGTTTGATTTTCATTAATAAAATTTTAGTTATTGAGCAAAAGAAAAAGTAATTCGAAGACAAATTGCCTTAGTATTGTGATCAGAAAATATTTCAAACAGTCAACTGTAATTCAAAGAATAAGCAGCTATACTGCTAAACTTTATTGTACAAAATCATACAACGAAGTTACATAAATTTTTGAATCTTAATTTATCAACAAGAACTACAACGATGATTTCTTTCTTCACGTCTTCATTTCCGAAATTCCGGCCAAACTTACCATGAGGCTCTAAATGAGTGCACTTTTGCTCACCCCAAAATTGCTCACCCTTCCTTCACCCCTTCCTCACCCCCTCCCCTCCCCTCCCCTCCCCTCTCCCACTGGCTAATGCAGTGGGATCTAGTACTTTACACTATTAATTAATTCTCATTTACTACTAGGCCCTACTGCACTAGTCAATGAGAGACCATGGTGAGCAATTTTGGGGTGAGAAAAAATGTATTCGGCTCTAAATACACATCAAATTATAACTTAAGCTAAAAGAAAACAAAAAAAAAAATTTGTATTACATCAGCAAAATAATCTACCTACTGCCCATAACCTCTATAGTTTCAAGTGTCCAAGTATATCTTCCAGTTGTAGACTTTTACATCAAAATCTGAGTCTTCTTCAAGTGAATGTCTCAATTCCTTGGCAGAATCTGCATTTTTGGCCAATAATAATGCAAACCCGCCACCACCAGCACCAACAAGCTTGTAGCCGGAGCAGTACCGATCAGAAAATGCAAAGAGTTTATCAACAAATTCATTACTACAGAAAGGGTCAAGTTCCTGGTGCAACCTCCAAGCTTCCAACATAATCTGACCCAACTCATCTACATCACAGTTCATTAGAGCTTCCCTACCTATTTTTGCCAGCTCAGCAAGGCGCTTGATGCTGGATACGAGTAGGTTGTCCCGTTGGAGATATCGGATTACCACCTTATGTAACACTTGGTGAGCTAGTCGAACCTGCATAGTGATATCTTGGTATTATATCTCGGTGGAATTCAAGAAGTCATGGACAACATACATTAGAGTCGTCAGACGTGCTAGTTTTAGTAAGGAGAATTTCTCATGAATCTGGACATGAAAAGTGATCACAGGTATGTTCCAATTTCCATGTTTACTGAGTGTCCACCATCACCCTACTCGAGAATAAAGAGCCTTGTCACTTGACCGTCTTGACTCGAGATTTGGAGGGAAAAAAAGTAGACAACAATTTCAAGCAACACTTAATTTAGGGGTAAAACTCCCACTTTTAGAATTCAAATATGATTAAATGTTCTTATTTGAGACTTTTTTTTTTTCATTCTCAAATGTTAGCAAAGAAGTATTGAAGACTTCGTGTAAACATAAATTGTAGACAAGAACTTCTGATGCTCAAGTATCTCATTTAGCATCTAATTTTACATTCAACTCACAGACTTGTCACAAGTAGGTTGGACAAGCAAACAAATCATCTTTTACCCAAACAAATTTTATCCTTACAAGAAAAAGTACTATGTTTGCTATTGTGTTATTAACATCAATCTTTGTTCTGTTTTCAGAGACATGCATTTGGGTAACAGTACCAGGATGCCCAATATATTATTCAGAATTAATTTTACGAAATTAAACTTGAATGCATGTACCAATTGAAAACAGAAAGATAAGAAATATAGAACGCTTACTTGACCAGTAAACACCACAAGCAACCGTTGTTGCAACTCCGTAATCAACTGAGGAGAAGCCAAAAGGGGAATGACTTGAAGCCTCAAAGGCACTCCCGGGAAACTTGCGGTGAACTTAATTCCAGGGTATAATCCCCCAATTTGATCCTGCCACCCTCCTCCCGTGCCCATGAGCTGCTCCAACACCAAAACAAGCCTCGCAACATTTTCATTGCTTTCGTCTCCATCACTTATTTGGAGAAGTCCTTTCACAACAGCCGCTGCTAAGATGCTCGAAGTCCCCAAGCCACTACCACGGGGAACATGGGCCCACGTCCTGATTCGTAAGCCCATGGATAGAAATTTCTTGTCATGAACAATACCCGTCACAAGTAATGCCGATTTGACGAGCCGGAACGGATCGTCACTGTGAAATGGAGTTGATATAGATGTATAGTCTTCAATATACAACTCGTTTTTAGCATCATCAATAATGAGAAGCCCTGTTGATTTTGTTGTTTCTATAACGGTGCCAATTGGAAGAGAAGCTTCTAAAGTTATTGCCATATTCAAGACACAACCGGCACGCTCTAAGCTCCACGGAGGAGTATCACTCCAACCACCAACAAAATCTACCCGAACTGGCAACTCAACTTTTACCGTTTTAGAGCAGAAACATTGATCCGCCAAACAATCAAAGTTGTTTTCCTGGTTTGCATTTGCAGATTTCCTGTTGGAGGATTCCAAGAGATGATCTAACACCACAGATAAGAACAAACAATTAAACATAAAACAATGTGCATTCATCAATAAAACAGAACATAGTTACGTAGTAGTATCACTTTTCAAAATTTGGACTCCTGAAGAATAATAG
This sequence comes from Hydrangea macrophylla, assembly GCA_033977485.1. NCBI lineage: Eukaryota > Viridiplantae > Streptophyta > Magnoliopsida > Cornales > Hydrangeaceae > Hydrangea > Hydrangea macrophylla. The sequence continues at coordinate 6,028,237 of CM066996.1, read as the reverse complement.
AATTGAATGATATCTAACCATCTACTTGGAAAAAAAATAGGTGATGCAGTATACTGATCGTAGCAGTGATCCAAGATAGCATGTTCTGTTCCTGCACTCGTTGATTTAACCCTCACACTGATGGGTTGTGTGGAGCTTGATAATAGTGTACACTTGGTCCTTACATTGATGGCGATTTTTAGAGGTATTTTGGTAATTTGTGCACATAAAGCTTGTAGCCCTAATTGTATGTTACATATAAGGGCAGCTATCATTGTATTTCTACCTTTCAGCATAGTAAAAATCTCAGCAGCTATGTGGACATAGCATAGTTTTGGTTGAAGCACGGAAATCAGGTTTCTTGTGATTCTTTTTGTTTCTGTTTTTCTTATCTCGCATTGGGATAGGGCAAATCCCTAACACACACCAAAGTTGATATTATCATTGTAAGACCTGAATGTCATGTTTACCTTTAAATCCATATCTCACTGCTGAAGCGGTTTCATCGGCAACAGAAGCCCAAACTTTATGCTCCAACTCACACGCCACAGCTTCATCACTGCATGCTCGAAGAAGATCAACTTGAACCTGGTATACTCTGCTTTTCGATAGTATCTTAGAATTCTGCACCTTGAGGTTAGGGCAGAGGGCTAAAAAGTCTCTGCACATTTTTACTCCAGCGGCTTCCTTTTGCAGAACCTCTTCACACAATTGAGACAAATTCCGCCCAAGCAAGCCAAAATTAAGGCAAGCTTTAACAATTTCGGCGGCAAGATCTGCCTGATGATTACCTGAGCTTAAACACATTTGTGGAAAGTCAATTGATCTATGCAACTCCTCTAAACTCACACGACGTGACCTTTTCCACAAAGAAAGTGAAGATTCATTTATTTGGTCACTCAATCCCATAAGCCATGTTGCCAAACTAAGCATTTCAAAGTAAGAAAGAACTGGGAATATTTTTGCATTCCACAAACATTTCTCGTGAGTACCCAATGAGCTCCATAGATCAAATTCTTGAATATCTAAATCGTCCAAGACCTTTTTCCACGGTTTCCCACAAAAAGTCCCATCTCGTGAAAGGGAATTTTTTGGGTTATCGTGGAGGCCACAGTAGACAATAACTCTTTCCGTGGACCCTACTAACGGGACCTCCCAAAGACAATGTCGATCTGGAAGCATGAATTTGAATGGATCGTGTGTTGGGCTTTCATTGAATCCCGGCACATTAATACCAACAATTATAGATTGTGAACCAACTTGTATACCACCCGAAATGGATGAATCGTATATAAGCGAGTCTTCCCCAATTGAAACATCGGGTGCAATTTTACTAGAAAGAATGACAGCCGATGCTGCAATGTCTGATACAGTAGTTGCTGGAATGGAACAGAGATGTCTACGACCTACAAGTCCCGAGCTAGTCCCACTTAGGTGCTCCAAGACTTCACTTGAGGTTCCAAAATGTAAGAACACCAAATCATCTGCCGGGAAATATATGTGAGATTCAATGTGGAATCAGTCACATATTTGAAACTAAATATTGACAGATGTAATAACAATTATGGGAAAAATCTACTGTTAAATAAATCTTATGAATTGGAGGCAGCAAAAAAATTGTGGAAAATCAGGCTCTGCAGGCACAAGTTCAACTCATGACAACTATTTTAGACATTTCATCAATGACCATAGATAAAACGAAACCCATCATAAAAAAAACCAACTAGAAAACAAATGAGATGTGTATTTACATAACATTCAAAGTTAAAAAGTAAAAGTTTTATTTATGAGGAAACAGATTTTAAAACTTCGTTCCCTCACATCTGCAGCATCACAATATTGATCCACAAAGCATAAAGACACAGAAATTTATACACACACCAAACCATGTAAAGAAGAAAATCTATAGCAAGTGTATGTGCAATACCTTTTTTTTTTTCCCTATAAAATGTAAGGGCGAAAATGGTGTATTTTTGATATCAGACAAGGAGGATGAGAAGAAGTTAAATCTTCATGCAAGTCAACAAGTTAATATAGTCCTTATATCTTAAGAGTTTGTTTGTTTGTTTGTTTGTTTGTTTTGCAACGTTTCGCATTACATTGACCATCTTATTAAATAACAAGCAACTTCCAATTTATTTTTATAATGGTTCAAAATTTTTAGGAAATTATAGAAATGTAATAGAGAGATTTCTAGAGAGAGAAAATCATACAACCCAATAAACCAATAGAAAGTTTGTAAGAATCCAATGCATAGAGTCAATCTAAATGTTTACCTCACATTTCAAACAGCAATCATGCAATGGGTTCTTAAGTAGTATTCCAAACATACAAAGAAGGCTTTCTTGAACCATAAGGAAATGAAGAAGAAAAAAAAGGTATCAATAGAGCAAAGATGAGATGGTTCTTGCCACATTTCTGAAGTCTATTACTTTATTAACAAAATAAGCTCAAAAAAAAAAGGTGGGAATTGGGGGGGCATCAATAAAAAGAGGTAGAACACCAGTACAAATAATACTGTGAAGAGACATGTTTGACATACAAGCACAATAGCTGAACATCTGTTGTCTTCCCAATCTGTTGACAAGTTGTTCACCTAAAGGGCGTGGTCGCAACCATTGATGTTTTGAAGGTACCCAAGCTGCTACAAGATCTTCATACAAACTCATCTGCAGAGGTCACCAAAGATTTTATTCAGAGATTAGATAAGCTGTCACATATTGCAAGAATCCCTTTAAATATTAATAAGGGTCTTGAATAAAGCAGTTAACATTAACAAGAAAATATTAACATGTTCTTTAAAACGTTAAGGTAGAATTTTGGTTGGATGTTTTAGTATAATAGATTTTACGAGGAATCAAAGATGGTGCACAAATCACAATTTAGTAAGTTTAGGAAGTGGAATGGAAAGCTGGAATTGAAGAGCACGTAGATACCTGGTTAAGAAACCACTGTGTTTGATCAGCGCGAGTAGGGGAGGATTTTTATATATATATATATATATGTATATAGGGAAAGGCTCTTAGGTGCACTGGGTAAGTGCACTGACCCAGTGCACTAGAAGCCGAAAAAACCCGCTGGCTGCCCGCGTTGGCACGCGCCCCGTCCCGCCACCCCGCTGATCCGCGGGTTTTTTAGGCTTAAAAGCCCAGTGCACTGGGTCAGTACACTTACCCAGTGCACCTAAGAGCCTCTCCCTATTTGTGTATATATATATGGATATGCATGTGTTAAGAATTTGCACTAGAAGGCATGAATAAGGGTGCGCCCTTGTACACGGGAGAAAGTAGACTTATAGAGGGAGATTGGGAGGGCAATGCCTAGAATTAAGTAGGCTGAAGTTGAGAAGAGCTATAGAGCTCTGGTCAACTACATATTATTTGTAATGTTTAAAACTAGTTAGAAAGACTATAAAGCCGACCATGCTTTGTAACCAGACATTTGGCAGCATATAGAAATATATGAACATGTCAAGACAAATAAGGGGCAATACAAGAAGCGAAACTGGAAAAAAGAAGTTGACGGCAGTGATGGAAATTAAATGGTAAATAAGATGGACGAAGATCTGCTAAGACAATTGAGTCATGTGCAAGGGTACCTTGTAATATCCCCAGTGGGTGATTACTTTGGCAAGAGGTTTATCCAAAGGATCCTTTCTCGGGGTGGATTTTTCATCATTAAAAAAAGTAAATGCTTAAAGAAGGCAAATCACCAAGAACATAATTCATCATCACAGTGATATGCTGATTCTAGGGTAAATATCACCTACCTCCCCTGAGGTTTGGCCTTAATACACATACCTCCCCTCATGTTTCAGGAATTTCACTCACCACCCTCTTTTTAAATTTCACTTACCTCCCCTCATGTTTCAGCAAGGGTTCCCGCGCTCATCTGGGCCACCGCGGGTAAAGAAGCTAGTCCAGAACTATAGGCTTAGGTTAGCAACTTAGAATATAGGAACCTTAACAGGTAAAGGTATGGAACTAGTAGACACTATGATTAGAAGGAAGGTTAATGTAGTATGTTTACAAAAAACAAAGTGGGTTGGAGAGAAAGCTAAGGAGGTAGAAAAGATTGGGTATAAGATATTCTATACAGGGAAAGATAGGCATAGAAATAGTGTCGGAATCGTGGTTGACAAGAACCTCAAGGATAAAGTTGTGACAGTCACGAGGAAAGGAGACAGAATATTACTTATCAAACTGGTAGTTGGAGTGGATATAATTAATGTGATTAGTGCATATGCGCCCCAAGTAAGATTGGATGATCACACTAAAAGACAATTCTGGGATGAGTTGGACGCTTTAATGCAAGAAATACAGGGAGGAGAGAAGATAATTGTAGGTGGAGATTTTAATGGCCATGTAGACAAAAATAGAAATGGATATGAGAGGGTGCATGGGGGGTATGGTTTTGGAGATCAGAATGAGGTAAGGGTGAGTATTTTAGATTTCGCCATAGCATATGATCTTTTAGTAGCAAACACCTTTTTCAAAAAGAGGGAAGAACACTTGATAACCTTTAAGAGTGGATCTAATAGAAGCTAGATCGATTTGTTCCTTGTGAGAAAGGCAGACCGCTTAGCATGTAAAGACTGTAAGGTCATCCCAGGAGAGAGTTTAACATCTCAACATAGACTTACTATTTTAGATATCCATGTAAAAGGACAATGTCGTACTAGAAAAGACCCTATAAACCCGCGAACTAGGTGGTGGAAACTTAAAGGTGAGAAACTAGCAATATTCCAAGAGAGAGTGTATACAGAAGCACCTTAGAATTTGGAAGATGGAAGCATTACTATGTGGGATAGAATGGCAGGGTACATCACGAGAATATCGAAGGAGATCCTTGAATAGTCGAAGGGAAGAGGGTTAGCTTCTAAAGATACTTGGTGGTGGAATGAAGAGGTACAAGCTGCAGTAAAAATAAAAAATGATTGCTTTAAGAAGTGGCAAAATGATAGAAGTGAGGAACACTTCAAAAACTATAAATGTGCAAATAAGGAGGTTAAAAGGACAGTTAGAGTTGCTAAAATGGAAGCCTATGACGCCTTCTACACCAAACTAGACACTAGAGAGGGAGAAAAATGTATTTATAAGCTTGCTAAGTCGAGAGAAAGGAAAACAAGAGACATTAATCAGGTTAAGTGTATAAAAAGCGATAACTCTAGGGTATTAGTGAACGACGAAGAGATTAAGGAAAGGTGGAAGAGCTATTTTGAGAAGTTGCTGAATGAAAAACATATCGATAACACAATGGAAGAAGAAACTGGAAGTTACGATGAAACTAGAGAATACAGATTCTATCGGAGAATAAGGAAGTTTGAGGTGGAATTTGCTTTGAAGAAGATGAAACCCAACAAGGCCTTAGGACCAGATGGGATCCCCATTGAGGTTTGGAAATGCTTGGGAGATGTTGGGGCATCTTGGCTTACAAAAGTTTTTAATAGGATTTTAATGACTAGAAAAATGCCTGATGAGTGGAGGAAGAGCATCCTAGTGCCTATATATAAGAGTAAAGGAGATGTACAACAATGCAACAACTATAGAGGTATTAAATTGATGAGCCATACTATGAAGCAATGGGAGAGAGTGATGGAGCATCGCTTAAGAGGCGCAATATCAGTGTCAGAAAATCAGTTTGGATTTATGCCTGGGAGATCAACTATGGAAGCAATTTATTTACTTAGAAGACTAGTGGAAAAGTATAGAGAGAAGAAAAAAGATCTACATATGGTTTTTATTGATTTAGAGAAAGCTTATGATAGAGTGCTTAGAGATTTAATTTGGTGGGTGCTAGAGAAGAAAGGAGTGACCAAGGGTTATATTGACGTGGTGAAGGATATGTATGATGAAGCGGTTACTACAATTAGATCACCAGCCGGAGAAATAAGCGAATTCCCAATTACCGTAGGCCTGCACCAGGGGTCGGCCTTGAGCCCTTATTTGTTCGCCCTAATTATGGATGAATTGACTAGACACATTCAAGATGAGGTCCCATGGTGTATGTTGTTCGCATATGATATTGTCTTGGTTGATGAGACTAAAAGGGGACTCAACACTAAACTAGAAGCTTGGAGAGAAGCACTGGAGACCAAGGGGCTAAAGATAAGTAGGACGAAAACAGAATACATGGAATGTACTTTTAGCAACAGTGGAAGTAAAGACAATGAAGCAGTGAAGATCGAAGATCAGGAGATCCCAAAGAGGGAACACTTTTGCTATCTAGGTTCAATGATCAGTAGAGACGGAGATATTGGTAATGACGTGACCCATAGAATTAAAGTGGGTTGGCTTAAGTGGAGGAGTGCTTCTGGAGTATTATGTGACCGGAGAATACCAGCAAAATTGAAAGGAAAATTCTATAGGACAGCTATTAGGCCAGCTATGCTCTACGGGACAGAGTATTGGGCAACTAAGAAACAACACATTAGCAAAGTGAGTGTAGCAGAGATGAGGATGCTAAGATGGATGTGTGGTAAGACTAGGAAAGATAGAATTAGAAATGAGTACATCCGAGAGACTGTAGGAGTGACACATATTGAGGATAAGTTGAGGGAGAATAAACTTAGATGGTTCGGCCATGTGCAACGAAGACCTGTAGGTGCATCTGTGCAAAAGAGTGATAAGATCTTAGTGTCTGGAATAGTTAGAGGGAGAGGCAGACCTAGACTGACTTGGGAATATGTAGTGCAACAAGATATGAATATATATAATTTAAATGAGCATATAGCTCTTGATCGTGCAGAATGGAGAAAAAGGATTCATACAGCCGACCCCAATTGATTGGGATACAAGACTTGGTTTGGTTTGGTTTGGTTTCCCCCCTCCCTTCAACAAATTGTTAGAAAATTTAAGAGAATCTAACACTAAAATTCCGAAAGAAGGGAGGTAAGTGAGACACCTGAAAAGTGAGGTGAGGTATGTGTATTAGGGCCAAACCTTAGTGGAGGCAGGTGATATTTACCCTTGATTTCTATGTATAACATCTACAACTGCATGACAGAACTTTAGGCCGTCCAATTACAAAGGGCCACCTGGTATGTGCAAACTGAATGTCGATGAATGGACTAGTATCTACAGAAGCTTATTGCTTAAACTTTAAACAGATATCAAAGCAGAAGAACAGAAACAACTGGAGCAAAATGTCAATAGAGTTTAATAGAAGAGCACCTATAGGCACCAAGAAAGAAGTATAGAGGTACAAAGCATATATTATCAAGATATAATTAAAGTTTCAAGTAGGAAAGATGACGCATTTAACTACATTATGTGCTCAATCCCACCCATTATTCAGTAATATTTATTAAATTCAGCTGGCTAGGATACATGGAATGGTATGCTAAAGTTGAAAAACTGTTTCATGTTAAATCACTCGTCAAATCATGAACTTTGTCGAATCGCAAATCATAAGATTTTCTTTTTAGGAAAATATATATACGAAAAAAAAAAAAACATTTACAATGCTTAAAATGAACAAAACAAAAATTAAACATAAGTTTTCATGCAATATCAAGAATCAAAATGTTGAAAAAACCATGCTCATCAATATTAGATTAATGCCAGAAAAATTTGCGTTCTTTAACCACTCAAAGCTAATCCAAGAAAAATGTGAAAAAAGAGTTGAACCCTGAGGAAGATCTCCCCAAGGCATGAGCCTAAGAGAGTCCCTTAATCCAAGAAAATGTGATATTACAGATAACTGAGATAAGTATAAAGCTGAAATTAATAAAACAATAACAACAAAAAAGTGCTTGCCTCTTCTTTGCTTTTAATAAGCTCTGAAATCATTGGCTGGCTAGAACAAGCTAGCATGACAAGATCCACCCAAGCTGTACCTCTGACTGCTAGTATTCCCGTGTCAAGCAATGTTCTACCATCATCTAGGATGGCCTTATGCTTAACAAGGTCTTCAACAGAAGGTTTTTGAAGAAGATTATCAACTGCACTGATTGTATAAGTTTCACCTGAAATCCCAATATTGGATGCCACAATGACACCATGGTTTGAAGCTATGTCGAGGGTGATAGGAACAGTGATGATGCAAGATGTATCTTCCGGGAGAATCATGGTGGAGGCCTCAAAGCAGGGAAGAACATCCCCGGTCATAATAAAGAGTCCACCTGTAGAGATTGAAACAAATTCTGATCAACATCTATGGCGTCACGAGATTTTCATATGGGAACAAACAACAGTCCTAGCTATAAGAAATGATAACAAAGGGTGAATAGCATATTCAACCTTCAAGACTTCAACTATACCTCATTTGCCCTTGGTCTCTAAAAAAAGTAATTTTGGCAAAATGGTCCCTAAACAAACAAATGAAGCATTTAGCACCCTCCGTCACATTAAGCTGTCAATATTGACGGAAAATTACATTTTGCACCCCTAAACTATTCCTCCTCGTGCTATTCATGTGACGTCACCTGTCAAGCACATGAAGGAATGGTTTAGAGGTGCGACATGCAAATTTCCATTATGTGACCAGCGCAAGGAGCGATAGTTTGGAGGAAAACTCGTCACATGACCAGCACAATGAGGAATAGTTTATGGGTGCAAACGGTATTTTTCTGTCAGAACTGACATCTAAATGTGACAGAGGGTGCTAAATGCTTCATTTATAGGAAACATTTTACCACCCTTTTTTTGTTTAGGGACAAAGTGCATATGGAGGTATAGTTAAATGGTGCAAACTGCATTTTAAGCTTAAAAAATTCAAAGGGGAAGTCTGATTACTTACTTTAATTATTCGTACAGGAGTGTTCGTTCTTTCTTTTTATCGAGTACTGTGGTGGCAGGGTATATCAATTCTCCTCAGTTCTATATCTTCTATTTACACGATTTGAATTGTCAACATTATGCGGCAATGCATAAGCTTAAAAAAAGACAAATCAAAATGTAAGGCTCAACTATTGTTGTTATGATGTAGTCAAGAACAAAACCTAGAATTATGTCACGACCCAAGTCTCGCTCAGTAAGATATTGTCCGCTTTGGGCCCAAACCCTCATGGATTTGTTCTTGGCTCACTACCCAAAAAACCTCTTATTAGGAAGACTTGAAACCACACATATATAGCACATTACTTTTCCACACCCAGGCGATGTGGGACGAACTTCCCATAGTGTGTAGCCTGCCAGCACCTACTGCACCCACAAAGGCACCTACAGCAGCCCGCCCACAACACCATGGTCATTACATTCCACCCCCTTAGGGCCCAACGTCCGCGTTGGCACACTTCCGGCTGGGTCTAGCTCTGATACCATTCTGTCACGACCCAAGTCTCGCTCAGTAAGATATTGTCCGCTTTGGGCCCAAACCCTCACGGATTTGTTTTTGGCTCATTACCCAAAAGGCCTCTTACTAGGGAGACTTGAAACCACACATTTATAGCACATTACTTTTCCACACCCAGGCGATGTGGGACGAACTTCCCATAGTGTGTAGCCTGCCAGCACCTACTGCAGCCACAAAGTCACCTACAGCAGCCCGCCCACAACACCAGGGTCGTTACAAATTATATGCACACACTTAGACATTATATGTACAACAAATAATGTGTCGTACAAAAATATGAAAAAATGCAATCAAACGAGACACACGTAAGCTATATGCATTTAAATATGTCGTTACCATTTTCGTACAATTTGTTTGACTCCACAAGCTATGGTTACTCTATGATAGTACTTAAAATCAAACCAATCACATTATAGTCAATGTAGGCATCCATGCATACATTAGTCCAAGATTTTAAACCGAAGCCATAATTACATACTCAGTTGACAGCAGATAAGCACTGTGACAGAGCATAAAAATTTAAGACTTCCAAGAGATAGTAAATCTTAAAATTTTTCTTCCAAGTAAAATTACTAACCAATAACCATGTGCTTCTCAAATGCAATAAATAGGACAAAATTAATAACCTTTGTTTTCAAAAGCTTGTCTTGCACAAGAAGAGATCGCGAGTATATGGTCAAAAAGTAGGGGAACTGACCCATCAGGGTCGTCTGCTGCCAAATATGGAAGTGGCAGGAAAACTTTCCCCATAGGATTTGCCCATGGGACCCGTTTGGAATCACCTCCGGCATGAAGCAATAATATATGTTTTTTTCCTATGAAGTTAGCCATTATAAGGAGAGGAAATTCGCTGCTGGACATTTCGTGGGTTGCAAAATTTTCAGAACTGTTATTGCTTGCATTTTCAACCTGTTGATGATGAATAAATGATTAGACTATGAGAGACAGAAACGATAGTTGTTTACAACAGAAACACATCAACTTAGAGCAAGTGAATGAACCTCTAATAGCAAGTGTAACCCTACCTCAATAGTTAATACAAGGAAAAAAAGGAGCTAATATTATATAGTAAATACAAAATGTAGTCATGTCGTGCATGAATTCATGCACAGAGAGAGAGAGAGCGAGAGAGAGAGAGAGAGAGGCACATAACCCACCACTTAAATAGTGAAATTGCAGAGACTTATAGCTTTTTTTGTTTTGCTGAGCTCTCTTTTCTGACGGGTATGAGGTTCAAACCAGAAGTGGCAATCCCGACCTGGGCTTGACCAAAGTAGGCCCAACCCGCTACAAATAATGACAAAATTGGCCTAGGCAGGGCATGTAGTCGCTGCCCTCAAGTCAGTTGAGTCATAGGCTGACCCAACCCGACCAAAGACGCTAGTGGACACCTAGACAGTGGCCTCGCATTCATCCCTAGTGACGCCATTGTGGGCTTCAAACTCAGGACCTATTAACCACCAAACCACTTGGGAGCAGGAGCAAATCCACAGTGATGGGGCGTCTCTTTTTTATTTTATCTATTTTTTTATTTTTTTTATTTAGCAGAGATGGAAGGACTTTTACCTGTAAGATGTTGCTAACCTTTTTTGTATTTGACATACAATGAAATTTTTGTTCATATTTATTTCTCTTTAACACTAAGTATAGGAAATGAATATTTTATGTTAATTATAAATATGAAACAGAGAAAACTTAGTAAAAAAATTTATTTTTATTTTTTGTGCTTATGTTATGCTGAGAGCATGGAGAAAGAAGAAGGAACACTACTAAGTATTTTGGCTAGCTAGCTATAATCTTCGAAGGGAAAACTAAATTTGGAGAGCAAAATTATCCACTAAATCTCTGTCCAAAGCCCAACTATCAGTTATGTAGACTTTCAATAGGCAAAATCCCATAGGTCAAAAAATAATTAAATAGAGTGCAAAACAAAGTGAGGGATAGGAGTTTGTTGAGAGAGGTAATAAGGATACTCGATTAGGTCAGTGGGGGCAAAGGGACAATTCACAATAGTAAACGAATTTAAGGACGGACTAATAGATACATCGTGTGAAAAGTGAGTGGGGGAAGCTGTCTCCACTTGCCCCCGGCATGGGTCCGCCTATGCTTAGGGTAAGCCAAGTGCCACCAGATCACCACCTTTGCTGGTAATTATAACTAACGAGTGATCAGATTGTCTAGAATTCATTTCCCACTTTTGTTATAGAATTCCAGATCTCTGAAAAAGAAAGGAATAGGAGGTGATTCAACCGTGTGGTCATACCAATCTATAAACTGGAGAGCATTCTAACTGAGTCTTTTATTCAGTTCGATGACAAGGAGGAGCAACCCATCTCTTTGTGGAGATAATATGGAAATAGCCTCCTAGTTCCTTTGCCTTTGCTATAAGGCCCCATTATAGGATTATGCCACTGTTCAGGCGCCACCGGTGAAATCTACTTCACTTGAAAAGAAAACAAGTCTCACCATCTAGAGTATCTATTTATTGCTCCAATCAATGCTATCACTGTCAGTCGGTCCAGGAGTTACCAGATGTCAAAAATCTGACACAGAGGCCATGATTGGCAGGAGTTAAGGTATGTTTGATAAAGCAATTAAGTGCTGAAAATGAAAATTTTCAACACTTAATTCTTTTTCAGTGCATTTGATACTGTACCATTGAATTGAAAAAGAAGCGAGAAACCCATTGAAAACTTTAAGTGAAAATTTTATATTGAAAATAATCCCTCAATGCATTCTATTTCAGTACTTGAAACACTATTTTTTAGTACTACAAATTCAATAGCTTAAAATCTTCCGTACTCAAAATTCAGCACTTAATTTTGAGTTTTATCAAACGAACCCTTAGTCTTCTTTGTGGTTCCCACATAAAGAATGTAAAAGGATTCTTTGGATGTTTCCATAGATGTTGAGTGCACTCTTTCTTAACATCCACTCATATGCTCGCACATCGACTCTAGCATCTATAGAGGGATGTGATGATTCGACTGACAACCTTAATGGTCCCTCTAGAGATTGTGCATCCAAAATGAGTGATTAAAAGCCCATTGGGTTAAAAAGAGTTTTTTTTTTATACTGTAATATATATAAACTGTTAGAAATAGTATTGTTATTTTCTTGTATTTATTTTTAGTCTATGGACCTCATTGTAATATTGCTTTCTTATTATTCTTAATGATATAAAAAGGGTGAAACACATTGTTGAACCCTTAGTTTTTGACCAAATAGATTTATCAACATGGTATCAGAGCCTCCTCTCCTCTCCACCATCTCTCAGCCATAACTATAGCCTGCGCCGGCCACTTCACCACCACCAGAACCTGCGCCGCAACCACACCTCCACCCAAACCAGCCGCAGCCTCCAGCACCACTCCTACCCTACACCGCAGCCTCTAGACCTACCCTACCCTGCGCCGCAGCCTCTAGCCCTAACCCTACCCTGCGCCGCAGCTTCTCACCCTAACCACAACCTGCGCCACCTGTTCCTGCATCACCCCAGCCCTAGCCGCACATCATTGACCCTCCACCAGCCTGCGACACCACCATCTCCACCACCATACACTCCCCGACAGCTTCTAATCCCTAACCGAACCTCCCAGCATATTCTGGCATAGTTTTTCCTCCTTTACCTCTTTCTTTTCTTCATCCAAATCTTCTCTTTCACCACCACAATTGCGTCATCTATGCGGGTTTGATTGACGTTTAATTTCACCATCTATTTCAGGTCCCCTTATGGACCATTGATCAGTCTTGGACTGATTCTTTGATATGTTTTGAGATCGTGCTTGTTCAGAGTTTGTCGTATCCTTCCAATTTTTTGTGATTGGTGTGAGTGTCTGCTTTGTGTGTTGGAACTATGGCCGACGATAAGAGTAAGAGTCCGTCATCTGGAAGTTCACAACAGCCACAACTTCTGAGCTCGTTTGTAGCTCCCTCAGACAAACCAAACCTAAAAATCACTACATCCCTGTTCACTGGTCAGAATTATTTGTTATGGTCACAGTCAATGCTGCTTTTCTTGAGGGGTAAAGGGAAGATGGGATACGTTGATGGGACAACACAGGCACGTGATCCAACTGATGCTACATATGCACAGTGGGATATTGAGAATTCTATCATCATGACTTGGCTTATTCACTCGATGATTCCTGAAATTGGTGAAGGTTTTTTGGGAATGACAACAGCTCGTGATATTTGGGAGACAGTTGCTTCGACTTATTATCGTAAAGGAAATTACGCTCAGGAGTTCGAGTTGACGAGATTGATTGATCGCTCTGAACAGGGTGATATGACAGTGATTCAGTACTTTACATTTCTGACCACTCATTGGCAACGTGTGGATCATCTTCAAGATTATCACCCCATCTGCCCTACTGATTCTACGGGATATCAGAAGCTTATTGGGAAGCAAAGGGTCTTCAAGTTTCTTCAGGGACTTAACTCAGAGTATGATGTTGTTCGCAGTTGAGTTCTTGGGATAGATACTCTTCCCACTCTTCAGGAGGCCTTTGCATATGTGCAAAATGAGGAGAGTCGCAGATCCGCTATGCTTCCGATTGCACCTACTGAGCGTTCCGCTCTTGTTTCCACCCCTCTGAAAGGGGGGACTCCCCAGCTACATGGAGCTAATTCTACGGGTGGAGCAGATTCTTCTGATAAGGCTAAGCAGTGGTGTGATCATTGCAATCGTCCTAGACACACGAGGGCTACTTGTTGGAGACTTCATGGTCGCCCATCTGGGGGTCGTGGAGGTCGATCTGGAGGTCGTTTTGGTTATCCTGGTGGTCATGGAGGCAATTCTAGGGCACATCATACCGCGGTAATTGATGTTGCAGATTCGGGATAAGGTGACCAGACTACTTCATCTTCTATACCTTCTTCAGCACAGTTGTCTACCACTGAGTATGAGGATGCATTGCGGGGTTTAGATGCTCTTCGTAATCTAATGACTCGTCGTGCCCCGTCTGCTTCCACAGGTGCCTCATCTTCATTTGCACAGACAGGTAATTTAGTCACTTCTACGAGAGCATGCTTATCTCACTCCTCATACCCTTGGATTATTGATTCAGGTGCATCCGATCATATGTCTAGCTCATCAGATTTATTCTCTGTGTATACTCCATATTCAAGTCAAGAGAAAATTCGTATTGCAGATGGTACTTTTTCCTCTGTTTCAGGGAAAGGTGTCATACATGCTACTCCATCTTTGTCTTTGTCCTCAGTTTTACATGTTCCGAGTTTCACATCTAATCTTTTATCTATAAGTCGTATCACTCGTGATCTTAACTATAGTGTAACTTTCTTTCCTTCACATTGTGTTTTCCAGGACCTTACCACAAGGACGACGATTGGCAGTGGTAGAGAGGAGCATGGCCTTTACTTATTGGATGTTGGAAGCAAGAGAGCTCATCACACTACAATTTCTGAAAAACAGTCTAAGGACATTTTACTTTGGCATAAGAGATTAGGACACCCATCGTTTCATTTAATTAAGCATTTGTTTCCTTCTTTAGTTTTCAATAAAGCTGTTTCTGAATATTTATGTGAGTCGTGTGAACTTGGGAAATATCATCGGACGACTTTTGCTCCGACTTATAATAAAAGTTTAGTGCCTTTTTCTTTAGTGCATTCTGATGTTTGGGGTCCATCACGTGTTGTGTCCTTAAAAGGTCATCGTTGGTTTGTCATATTTATTGATGATTATTCAAGGACCACGTGGCTTTACATGATGAAAGAAAAACAAGAAGTTTTTTCTATTTTCAAAAATTTTTATCAAATGGTTTTGACTCAGTTTAGGACAGGTATCAAAGTATTGCGTTCTGACCAAGGGGGAGAATATATTGATTCTGGTCTAGGAGATTTTTTTCCTTCCAAAGGACTCGTTCATCAGACGTCTTGCACTAACACCCCACAACAAAATGGGGTAGCAGAACGCAAGAATCGTCACTTGCTTAATGTTGCTCGGTCTTTGTTGTTCTCGGCAAATGTTCCTAAAGCCTATTGGGGTGATGCAGTTTTAACTACTGCATATCTCATCAATAGGCTACCAACTCAAGTCCTCAATAAGCGGTCTCCCATTAAACTCCTATCCCATCCTCCTTCTCTTTTCCCTATTCCTCCTCGTGTCTTTGGGTGTGTCTGCTTCGTCCATAACCATTCTCCCGCACGTGGAAAACTCAATCCTCGTGCCATTCGTTGTGTCTTTGTTGGTTACTCTCCTACTCAAAAGGGGTACAAGTGCTATAATCCTCAGACTAGGAAGTGGTATGTCTCTATGGATGTCACGTTTCATGAGTCTGATCCTTTTTTTTTTTTTTTCTGATTCCCCTATTCCTCTTCAGGGGGAGAAGTCCAGTGAAGAGGTTCTTGGGCATACGTTTCCGGTGTTAATTCAGGAGAAAGATAAAGTGGTCCTTGAAGGTGAGGACGTCTTAGGGGGTGAGAAAGTTGTTGTGGAGGAGGAACAACCTACCACTCCCAATCAGAGAGAATTATTGGAAGTGGGACAAGAAACACCAAAGCAGAAAGAGTTGTCAGTTTACTCTAAGGGTACATGGAGTAAGAGAAAGAGCAAAGAGGTTGATGAAGAGGTTGAGGCCATTACTCCTATCTTCCCACTGCCATCTACTCCAACTGGTGAGGCCCCTTCGTCAGGTAACTCAAATAAATCCTTACCTATAGAGTCTGATGATCTCAATATTCCTATTGCGGTCCGTAAGGGTGTTAGATCTTGTACTCAACACCCTATTTCCAATTTTGTGTCAAATTCTCACCTGTCTTCTGCTTATCGTGCGTTTCTTTCAAATATTGCATCTGTTTCTGTCCCTAATCATGTTCAGGATGCTCTCAATGATCCCAAGTGGAAACATGCAATGGATGAGGAGATGAAAGCTCTTCATAAAAATGGTACTTGGGAGTTGACTAACTTACCTATGGGCAAAAGAACTGTGGGGTGCAAGTGGGTGTATACGGTAAAGCACAGAGCCGATGGTACTGTAGAGAGATTTAAAGCCCGTCTTGTCGCCAAGGGTTTCACCCAGACTTATGGAGTGAACTATCAGGAGACTTTTGCTCCTGTAGCGAAGATGAACTCTGTTAGGATCTTGTTATCCCTTGCTGCTAACCGTGATTGGCCACTTCATCAATTGGATGTGAAAAATGCATTCCTACATGGCGAATTGGAGGAAGAGGTTTACATGGACATTCCTCCTGGTTTTGAGAGTCCTAAGACCAAAGGGAAGGTGTGCAGGCTCAGAAAGTCCCTATATGGCCTTAAGCAGTCTCCACGTGCGTGGTTTGAGCGGTTTACACATGCTATGTGTAGATATGGATTCAAACAAATTCAAGCTGATCATACCTTGTTCATTAAGCACTCTTCACAGGGTAAGATTACTGCTCTTATTGTATATGTGGACGATATTGTTCTCACAGGAGATGATGTTGAAGAAATGCAGCGACTTAAGGAGTATATGGCAAAGGAGTTTGAAATAAAAGATCTGGGTGAACTGAAATATTTTTTGGGGATTGAAGTTGCGAGATCCAAACATGGCATCTTCATCTCTCAAAGGAAGTATGTTCTTGATCTATTGAGTGAAACTGGAATGCTTGGAAGTAAGGCGTGTGATACGCCTATAGAGCCTAACCAAAAGTTGAGTGATGATAGTAGTGGAACAATGATAGACAGTGGAAGATATCAGAGACTGGTTGGAAAACTTATCTACTTATCTCATACACGCCCTGATATTGCATTTGCGGTGAGCGTGGTAAGTCAGTTCATGCATGCTCCTCGGGAGTCACACATGGATGTTGTTTACAGAGTTCTGAGGTATCTGAATTCTGCTCCTGGTAAGGGTTTATATTTTGGAAGGCATGGCCATCATAGAGTAGAGGCATACACTGATGCTGATTGGGCAGGTTCTGTGACAGATAGGAGATCTACTTCAGGTTATTGCACGTTTGTGGGAGGTAATCTCGTTACTTGAAGGAGTAAGAAACAAAATGTTGTGGCAAGATCCAGTGCAGAGGCAGAATTCAGATCCATGGCCCAAGGTGTGTGTGAACTTTTATGGATAAAGTTGTTATTGAGGGACTTGAGACTTGAGTCGGGTGACTCAATGAAGCTATATTGTGATAATAAGTCTGCAATTAATATTGCACATAATCCAGTGCAGCAAGACAGGACTAAGCACATAGAGATTGACAGGCATGGAATCATTTGCACTCCATTTGTGAAGAGTAGTGATCAGCTCGCAAACGTTCTTACTAAAGGAGTTGGGGGTAGACAGTTTCATGATGTACTCCGCAAGCTGGGATTGAGAGATATATTTGTACCAGCTTGAGGGGGAGTGTTAGAAATAGTATTGTTATTCTCTTGTATTTATTTTTAGTCTATGGACCTCATTGTAATATTGCTTTCTTATTATTCTTAATGATATAAAAAGGGTGAAACACATTGTTGAACCCTTAGTTTTTGACCAAATAGATTTATCAACATAAACCTAAGAATTTGAGCTTTTAAAAATAAAAAACTATTTTTTAGCTTTAAATGTTAACAACCCTCTGCTCTAAAAGCTTAAGTTGTTAGAGAGGGTGTTATTTACGTATTTATACTCTCAACACGCTGTTTGGTTGGAAAATTTATGTAAGTGCGGGCGTGCCAGGCAAGCAAGTTGCCAATGTGTGTGATTTGATAAGTATCCAAACTGCGCCTCACCAGACAAATTGAGGTGACGTTCGATGCCTTAACAAGGACTTCAAACGTGTAAAGATGTATCTAATTAAAGCACTTCGAACTAACTAATTGATAACTACTCCTAAATAAGAACAGTAAATGAAACAATAAAGTAACAGACTACTTTATTAAGTTAAAACAAACTACAATCTAACCTTGAAGATGACTTCGAAGGTATTCTACTACTAAATTTAAGTGCCTAGATAGAAATATAATAAATGTATTAAAAGATATATGTTGATGTTGATCGAAGGATCTCCTCTCGAACACAAAATCCTTCTACTTATAAACGTCGAGGCCTCTCAGCAGTCTTGTTTGAATGTCCCCTCTTCTTTTCAAACTGGTAACTGCTCCTACACGTGGCATATCCTTGAATGGACACCTGCTCTTTCAGTTACTCCATAATGATCAACACGTGTCCCTTGGCAGTTAATTATTTTGAACAGAATGTAGCAGCAAAACTGTTCATAGCTGCTCTGCGTTATATCCAATTCAACCAACTGTCCTGCCACATCGAATCCCACGTGTCATCCTGACATTGGCTGGATATTTTTATCACAAACATTACCCCCCGCGCCATTTTCCTTTTGATTCAAAAAAGATAATGGTTATCGTGGTTAGATCATGTTGGGTAGTTGAAACCTTTATGTAACCTTCTCGTTGTAGTTAAATTGAAGATCAAACCTTCATCTATCCGTTGTATTTGCTTAACCCTTGAATCCTCAACTTTGCTTGTCACTTCAAATCTACTTTGTTAATCATGTCTTCTTCTCAATCTTCATTCAATACCAAAGATCGCTTCCCTTTAGACCTTCCCGAAGAAGTGATGTTGTCAACCAAACGTCCTGAAATTCCTCATCGAACTAACTGGGACCCCCTTCCCCCCCCCCCCGAGATTCCTCCTGAACCCTTTACCTATTCGAAGTGGGGGCAAGTGGCACAATATGCTAAACCGACCAAGTACGTCTTCATCAGGACAAAGTTCATCTTCGAGCTCTTTGAAATCAATCTATAATAACCAAACTTTTCCTCCTGTTTGGGAACAACCCATTTCCCATGGTGAAGGGGTAGGATACTACAAAGGTATGAACCTTGAAATACCAACTACAGCACCTTCAGTTATTCACCCAAACTTTGAATATCCTGAAGCTGAAGGGGTCATTCGAAGCTAGATAATAAAATCATACTATCCGTTTTCGAACCGTCTTTCTCGAGAACAAAACCTGTTTAATGCCTGGTTGATCTGTTCAACCAGCCCTCCTGGGGAAAGGCTTCAAAGAGGTAATATCTTAATTCCTCAAGGTAGGCCCCCCATCCATGCATATGTAAGGGCATCTCATGAAAATTTTTCCAATGAGCATTACTCCTCAGCTTTCCTCTCTAAATGCAAACTTTTCAAGAAAGATTATAATGAAAGAGTTCTTCTTTTTGATCATTCTGTACTAGGTTTTCCAGATACCAAAGTTCAAGTGGTGGATCCTACTGAGGATATTAGTGATCCTTTCTTAAAATTAAACCAATTGTGTAGGAATGATCCCATATTCGAACATACTCCTCAGATTCTATCACCTTCTCCATGCTTGATCAGCCAAGCTCAAAGGCTTCTAGTTGCCTTTTCACACCTCTCATTCTCCATTTTGCAAGATTTAAGGGCTCGAATTAACTTTGAATGGAGTTGTCACATCATATGCCATGAATGGAGTATTTCAACACTTGTTCGAACCCAAATGGATTTCACCCTTCGAACCTTAGCCTCTCATGTAAGATGGTATTCTCATCACCAAGAAAGTATTCATCATTTGAACTACGTAATAGATCTTTATGAAAGTCTTAAGGAAGTCCCCAATGCACTCCTTGATGAAGTTTCAAAATTCAAAGAAAAATACATCTATGGTTGTGGAAGCTCTGATGAAGAAAGCAACGTTTCCCATTACTCGAAGCCTGACCTCGAAGGTCGAAATACATATCTCAAAGATGAAGCCAAAGTTATTGGCATATCTCTTCGAGGTAAGACTCCATTAGCCAAGGAACTTCGAGGCCTTCGTAAAGCCTTATCCTAGATCAACTCGGTTAAACCAGTATGAAGAACAACTCAAGGAGACTTATCTCACCCTTCGAAGTGAAGATAAATTGGCATTACAAACCAGGAACCTATGCCTTGAGATAGAACTAGAAGCAGAGTATTTTGCTTACTATTGGGCTATGTTTCATAATCTTGTGATTTATGGTTTTCCTCACTTTTATCAATTATGTCTGTAATTTGTATTTGTACTCTTTTCTTAATTCAATGAATTATTAGAAATTCATCTTTATCTTAACCAAACTGAAATAGTTCATTACCAACCAGTATGTCTTTTCACTTTGTATAACGGCTAAATAAGTAACCAACTGTAACAACTACTTTCTTAAATAGATGCGCTTCCTTCCAAACGTCACCAAAAGCTATAAATAGTCAATACAAAAGAAGAAAAATCCTTCTAACTTCTGCAAACTCTTCAATTCCTCCCTCTATCTCCTTTGTGCTCCGTCTTCTTTGCAATCACTCTCATTTTAATCTGATTATCTTGCATCCAAAGAATGGCAACATCTGGTGATAATACTCAACTTTAGAAAATCTGTGATGACTTTGAAAAAGTCATTCGAGATGAGCAAGAACAATATTCGAAAGGGCAAGAGACTACGCTAATCAATGAGATTCTTGTCCCTGTTACTTTTCCTAACCACGAATCTTCCATAGTCGTAGGTCCTTGTCTGACCAGTCCTAACCTTAAACTCCATGTCTACTATCCTAGGTTAGGATAGCAACACTTAGCTTATCAGAAAGAAATTCCTATCCCTAACACCGAATTAAGGTTTAGACATTGGCCCAAACCTAGGAAAGAATGGCCAGAGTGAGTATGTAGGATTTTGGAGAACAAGAGAGAGACTCTGATTGCCACTGGGATTTATCATGCCGTTAATCTTTCCAAATTCCCTATCGAAGCCAGTCCTAACCTGTTGGTTGGAGCCTTATGTTTTTGGAATCCTATTTCCAACCATTTTCAATTTCGATTTGGCCCAATAGGTCCAACTGTCGTGGATATCTGTCATTTATTAGGGTTTTTATCCCATGGAGAGGACGCTCATCCTTATATGGTCGAATCTGATAGTCCTCCCATAAACACTGATTCCAAGTTATTAGGATATACCAACTTCCTGATTGCTCACAGGAAGTCATCAGGGGGTGTAACAGATAAGAAGTACTATTGCTTCCTTCTTTACTGGCTCTCGAAGCATCTGTTCTGCACTTCTTCTCAGAGGGTTGTCCTCGAATTTTCCAAATTGCCAGAGCTCTGACTGCTGGTCAAAGGCTAGCTTTAGCTCCCTCTGTCCTAGGATCTCTCTACAGATCCTTTTCTGATTTGTGTTTCGATCCTATTCTTCCTACTCAAGGGTGTCCTTTCTGGATTTTGCAATTGTGGCTATATGCCTACTTTCCAGAAATTCATAACTTAGGGCCTATAAAGAACACTGTTTCACATGGGGTTTTCTTTGCCCTATTGCCAAATGTTGAAAAAACCTTCAAAGAGTCCCTTACCCTCTTGTTCAATATTTCAGCAATTAGGCCAAATAATCTGTTGCAGCCATTCTCTATCCTCTACAATCCTGAAGATAGAACTCCTCTTTCCCCCAATTGGCTGTATCAAATATTGGACAGAGTAGCAAGTACAGTTGAACTAAAAGCTGTATGGGGGAGTTTTTAAATCAGTAGGGATCTATTCTTTGGGAATGCTCTCAGTATCAAGTACCATGGTGAGCTCTATCTCCCTGACCAGTTTTCGAGACAATTTGGGCCTACCCAATCAATCCATTTCCCTATTAGGAGCCAGGCCAATATATTTATGGCCTACAAGACAACCTCGAGGGTTCCAGAAACAGTGATAATTGTTGCTTTGGCAGTTTATCAAAATAAAGTAAGCAATTTAAAATTCACCTCTCTGCCAGTTTATACAAACTGCACACCTGCCTTCTCGAGTTGGTGGAAAAACTTAATGCAAGCGCAGATGGATAAATGCCAAATTCTGAAGTATATTGATTCGAAGCAAAAAGGTAAACGAATTACCAATTCCATCCTTTTCCTTTTAGGTGATGAAAAGAATCCTGAATGATTGTTGTTTTGAACTTTGCAACACAGGGAAATCCATTAGCGAAGGTTCGTCACCAACAACCAGAGCTTTGAAAGCTAAGTTAAGCATTCCAATTTCCTCAAAGGCCTCAAAAGTTTCAACTACTGCTCCACCACCGTCGAAGCCAAAAAGGAAATTAATCCTCCTAGCAGAAAGTTCCCCTCTTGCATCTGAGAATGTGGAATCTGAAGAAGAAGCAGACACCAGTCCAATCTCAACCCTGATTCGAAAGAAAAGGGCCAAGACATCAGTTGAACCACCTGTTGGTTCAGAGATTATTAAAGAGGTCCCTATTCCAGTAGTCCCTCTTTCGAAAGGTGGAACCCGAACCTGAGGTGACACCAACAATTCCAGAACCATCATCTCAAAGTCCTGACATCTCAGAAGTCCAGAAATCTCCTCCACTGGGCACCCAACTTCCATTACTTGAATATCAACCAATGGTAAGTCATTTAAACTTCTATGATATTTGATCTTTCTTCATAAACAGATTCTAAATAAATGTTGATCTTTTGTTAACCAGGTCGAATCTGTTCTTGAGACTGAAACTAGTCCTTCGAAGCCTAGCACAAGTTCTGATCCTAAAGCTGCTCCAGCATCAGCCTCGTTTGAACCTCAGGCTGTCCCAGGTGTCTCAAGTTCTGAGGAATTTCACATACCTCTCCCTCCTAATCTGACTCCTGAAGAAACAAAAGACTTTAAAGAAAGTCTGAAATATGTTTTAAAGATGGGAAATGCTGCTTCAACCAATGTTCAAGAATTCTTCCAACAGATGACAGGTCGAAGTAAACCGAAAGTACCCTCGATGGACCCAGTAGCTGATCTTGCTACATTGAGACTTTTCAGTCAAGTTTGATTTGAAATTTTCGAGAACATAGAAGTACAAAGGGCCATGAAGATTTTGTGCCAATTCATGTTAGATAGCTTTAACGTCTCTGTTCCAGACAAGGAGACCATTTCTGCAGTCATGTCAACTTTTGATTTTGATTGCTTTCTGCTGGAGAAAGTCATTGAAGAAAGGAAAAAACTGGAGGTTGACATGGAATATACTACAGAAAAGACCCTCGAGATGGATCAAACACTGGCAGAATTTGATGAAACCAGCGCTGCCATTGAGAAGCAATCTGGCAAAGTAGACAAATTAAAAAAGGAGCTCGAACTTGCAGAGACTGAATTGGCCAACCTGAAGATCAAACAAGAAGGTGCTGAAGCAAAGCTACTGGTTTTGAAAACAGAGTTTGAATCGAAGCCTTTGAAGAATCAAGAATCAATCTCTAGGCAAAAATTCATCTTTAGTCAATCAAAACTGTACACCAGGTGTTGGGATAATTTTAGGTTAAAGGGCCAACTCATAACGAAACTGGTATGAAAGATTGTACCAACATAAACATGTAATTTACCAAAATCTGGTTTTGTATTTAACTTTTGAATGTGAAATACATGTTCTTGTTTTGAATGTTATATCTTTTATTCTAAATCTTTTGCTTCCCAAATAGTGGGATAATACTGTTTAAGAAATCTACCATTGATTTTCCTTAAGTGGACATACCCATTCAAGGTTTCCAAATGGTAAAATCCACCCTTAAAAACTTTGTGGATTTGGAATGGACCTTACTACTTAGATGACCATTTCCCATATTTTGGATCTTTAGATCCAATAGGCAATATTGTTTTCCAAACCAAATCTCCCTCATCAAAGGTTCTTGGTTGCACGTTCTTATTATACCCCTTTGCTGTTATTCTTTTCTGTATCAGAATATTATTAAGAGCCTTGATTCTTTCTTCATCAATGTCTTCCAATTCAATAGCCATTGATGTTTGATAGCCATCCAAAGATAATTGGTTCTGCTTCATAATTCGAAAGGAATTAACCTTTATCTCAACTGGCAGCACTGCCTCATGACCAAAAGTTAAAGCATAAGGAGACACCCTTGTACTTGTTCGCTTCGAAGTCCTATATGCCCATAAAACTTCTGGCAAAATCTCATGTCATATTATTAGATTATTTTTTATGACCTTAGCCATATTTTCCTTTATGGCCTTGTTAGTGGCTTCAGCCTGACCATTAGATTGAGCATAGTATGGGGTTGATTTTGACATTGTGATCCCCAATTTATTTGCAAAGCAATCACATCCCCTTCAAATATAGAGGCATTGTCAGATACAATGGTTTGAGGAATACCAAATCTGTAAACTATATTCTTTAGAAATTTGATGACTATTGCCTGGGTCACAGTCTGCATAGGTTCTGCTTCTACCCATTTAGTGAAATAATTTGTTTCTACACTAATGAATCCATGACCTTTCGAAGAAGGAGGACTGATTTTTCCTATCACATCTATGGCCCAACCTCTAAAAGGCCAAGGTTTTACCACATATTGAAGATCAACAATGGGTAAATGCTTTAAAGGACCATGTTTCTGACATTCTTGACATCTTTTGGCAAACTCGATACAATCTTTCAAGATTGTTGGCCATTAAATGCTATGCCTTCGAAGTAACCACCTCATTTTAATCCCAGATTGATGAGCCCCACATAATCCTTCATGAATTTGAGCTATAGCTTCAATTCCTTCGAGATTTCTTAAGCATTCAAGCAACAATCCATCACTTCTCTTTTGAACAATTTTTCATTGTACATAATGTAATTGACAGATTTTAATCTTATGCCTCGACTGAGGTTTTCAGCCAATCCTGAGAGATAATCTATGATTGGTTTCCTCCAATCATCATGAATTTCTACATTTGAGGTATTAACAAAAGGTAATCTATCTACCAATATTGGTAATAATTTCCTATAAGTAACTTGTTCCATCTCAACATCTTCAATATTTGTTCTGAATCCAAATGCCTTCTGAGCCACATCATTGGCTTCTTCATTAAAACTTCTAGGAATATGCAAAAGATTCACATTATCAAATTAGGATAATAAATCCATTGTGGTGTCATAGTATATTTTCAATGTGTTGCTCATACATTTATATATCCCATTCATTTGGTTTATAACCAACTGAGAGTCTCCAAATACATCTACAAATGTAGCCTTAAGATCTAATAGGGTTTCGAGACCCATTATTAGAGCTTCATATGCAACTTGATTATTGGTACACTGATTCGAATCAAGTTTATAACCATATTTGGTTTTAATCTTCTCAGGTGATTCAATAATGAATCCAATACCTGTAGCAAATTCAGTTTTTGAACCATCAAACCACAATTTCCATGGACTAATGGTTATATGTCCAATTTAATAATTTCCCTCTGTTTCGAGACAGTTTGGATGATCAGCCAAAAAATCTGCTAAGGCTTGTCCTTTCACTGCCTTTTGAGATACATAAAATAAACAGAATTCTGACAAGGCCAAAATCCATTTACCAATTCGATTCCTCAGAATAGGTTGAGTCAATTAACTTGTCCTAGGAATTTCTGCAATTCCTTTTCGAGGGAGATTTGCTCTGAATAATTGCTTGAACTTTATTCCTATCTACTTGAATTCCCTTTTCATGCACCAAATATCCTAGAAAGTTTCCAGTGCTAACCCCAAAGCCACATTTTAATGGATTTAATTTGAGCTTGAAAAATCTCATTCTTTCGAATGCTAATTTCATATGTATGAGGTGATCATCGAATGTTTTAGATTTAACAATTATGTCATCTATATAACATTCTAAAAATGTTCCAATCATATCATGAAAAATAGCTTTCATAGCCCTCTGATAAGTAGCTCCTGCATTTTTCAAACCAAAAGGCATTTGTATCCACTCGAAGGTACCTATACTCCCTGGACATCTAAATGCAGTCTTATGAATGTCTTCCTCAGCAATACATATTTGATTATATCCTGAGTGACCATCCATCATAGAGATTATAGTGTTTCCAGCAGATCTATCAATTAATAAATCAACTATTGGCATAGGATACTCATCCTTAGGTGTGGCCAAATTAAGATTTCTATAATCAATACAAACTCTTAATTTACTATTTTTCTTCATAACTGGAACAACATTCGAAAACCATTCAACATATTTGGCAGTTCTAATGAATCCTGCCTTGAGCAACCTTTCGATTTCTTCTTTAATCTTCAAAGTGACTTCTGAAGTCATCCTTCGAAGTTGCTGCTTTACTGGTTTATAACCCGCTCTGATAGGTAATTTAGGTTCTACCAAACTTCTTTCGAGTCCTGGTAATTCATCATAATCCCAAGCAAAGCAATCTCGAAATTCTTTCAACAACTCGACCAATTTAAACTGATCACATTTTCCAAGTTTTGCACTTAAATAAGTAAATTCTTTTTTGTTGATCTGATCCTAAATTAATTTCCAATAGAGGATCTTGTGATACTTCTTGCATCGAATTTTCTAGCAACACAGATAATTCTGTTGGGTATATGCCCTCAAACCAGTTAGTTGGACAATGGAATATCATAATGCATTTATGCATGTTAGTTCATGAGATGAATATTAGACTGGAATCCTTAAACAACATTGTATGTGGTTCATTTGTGTATGTGATTACACATGTGAGATATGAATCACAAATCCTTGTTGTTTCAAATAAGTCACAGTGGATGATAAGTCTGGATAACTTATCAGGTATACACTGTAGCATGATTAACGTCTACGGGGTAGAATGATGAATCTCATTCATAAGAGTCTTTGACTCTTGGTTAATATGCTAGTGCACTCGGTGCATTGACGGACCTGAGTTAAACCTATTGACACCTAAACGCTGTCACCGTCAATAGGAACTCAAAACTTGTATAGGGATACATGTCCTTAATCCTGAGACAGTTATGGACGCAAGTTGTATGCTTGGTTGCTTTGACTTACCAATCAGTGAGGTCTTGCAAGATCAACACCTGGGTATCTTGGGTAAATCAAGTATGCAACGTTGGGAACATATATTGTCAAGATGGAATTCTACCCTCTTCAATAAAACGAAGAGTAAGTATTCCCTCGAGAATGTCACTAGGAGTGATTACTGAGAGCTGGCCAGCCTTGTCAACAAAGTGTTGTTGTTGACATGTTTAGTAATCCAAGAGTAGTGAATGATACTTGAGGAATATAAGATGTACTATCTATTGGGTCGACAGTATCTTAAGACATACATCCCAATGATAGATACGAATACTGCTTGGTAGAGGGACATGCGTATCATATTATACAAGTCTAGCAATCACTTATGTATGTGTGATTATGTTCTTATGCACTGGAGTGCAATTATCATTTTATAGTGGCATTAATGATAATTGATTAATTATTGATTCCTTAGTCAAGAGTACTGACTAGATGGAATAATAATTAATCGGAGCCAGTAATTAAGAACCTAGGAGGTCCCACTCTTAGCTCCGCCAGAATGCTTGGAAAGGCAAATGAGAATGCTGTCAAGACTGGTTCGATCGATCGAAGTTGTTTCGATCGATTGAAGTCTAGACAGGTTCGATCGATCGAACGAGGTTCGATCGATCGACAGTTCGATCGATCGAAGTCACTTCGATCGATCGAAAGTTAGGTCGGTTCTGGGAATCTATAAATAGGGCAGCTACGTCCAGAAATTTGAAGTTCGTCGTTTTGACGTACCAGTTGCTGCAGAACCTGTTTAGAGTTCCCAAACCTTCCCTATTCTCACTATTAGGGTTCCCACCAACCCTAGCCACTCTGGGAGCATTCGAGGAGACATAAGGGTGAAGATTTCCTAGAGGTTGCTGCTGCACACACAAGGAGAAGGACAAAAATCAGAATTGGGTTCAAGACCTAAGGTATAGAATCTTCTCCATCTTGTTATGCCCATCTATAGAGTTAATAAGTAGTAGATCCAAGGCTACCAATAAAAGTTTTGAACTTTGTTTTCCGCTGCGCGTTTAGATTTAATTTTAAACCTGTTTTTCCTACAATTGGTATCAGAGCCTCGCTTATTTGGATCTATAGATGCGTTTTGGAACACTAGTTTTGATTTGCATGTTGATTTTAGGACTGTTTTCAAAACTGCATCGTCACAGATCCGTTTCTGCAGTGTTTATGCAGCAGAATACAAATCTGTGATTGCATTGGATGCAAGGTGGGTTCGATCGATCGAAGTAGTCTCGATCGATCGAACATCATCTGTTCTCAAGCGATCTAACTAGTTTCGATCGATCGAACGTTGGTTCTGTTCGATCGATCGAATGGTGTTCGATCGATCGAGACTGCTTTTCTGTCCAGGTTTTCAGTTTACAGATTTAAAGGTTTTAAAAATATTTACTTTAAAATTTTATTTATGTTGTAAGTTTTTCAAAACATTCTGTGAAACTGAAAGTTCAATCAATTGAACTATGTTCAATCGATCGAAGGTTCAATCGATCTAACTTTTTCGTTCGATCGAAGTGTGACAGAGCAGTGATGCTGTTTTAAGTTCTAATTCAGTATGTAAAGAGTTTATATACTGTGTGAATCAATTAGGGGTTCCAATGGTACATATATTTGTTATATATATGCGTGGTTGTGCGTGTGACTAACCCTTTTGCAGCAAGCTTAGTCCGCTATCTCCCATGGCACCAAGACTTTTAAATTTTGTATTTAATTGTTGGTTTGGATTTAAGGCTTATGTAAAGGGCGCTGCGACTTCAATCCTATGAAAAGGAAAGTCGCACCGGTTTCCCTAGCCTTTTATTTTATTGTTGTTATTTCTATTTCTAGATAAATTGTAAGCTTCGAAAGAAGTATAGGACCAATGTAATAGAATTAGAAAATCCATGAAGATGGAGGAGCAAGCCGTTGTCCATGAAGATGGAGTCGGAGGCAATCAAACCAAGAAGAAGGTTCTATGGAGATAGAGTCATGGGAGATAGAGGCATTGTTGAATGCTTTTATTTCATTTTAGTTTTTGTTTTATGTGCTTAGTTGTGATTGGAATTTTATATATTGTTACTACTTGCATGCACGTAAAACAGGTTTTCTAAAATGAAATTCAAAAACCTTTTTTCCAACACATTAGCAAACACTTGATGTTTATGGGAAATGTGAAGAAATTTTTTGATCAAATTGAAAAATTCCTATTAGTTCATTGTAAGTATGAGAATTACTCTGTGTCACCCAGCCATGGGTGATCATTCCATACGGAGGGTATTTCTTATTGATTACTAGATATGAACTTCTTATAAAAATCTAGTGGGAGAGGGACTTATTTTATAACTCCCACGGTCTTCCATAAACGGTTCGTTGTAAGGTGGGTAGTATATTCTGTGTCACCCAGCCATGGGTGATCATTCCATACGGAGGATAGACTATTCATTGGTTACTAGATATGAACTTCCTTTGGATAAAATCAATGAGACGCGTTAGAGGGTGACCACTACACTGAGGCACTACTTGAGGCGGTTGTCATTGGATTCTAGTTAATGGTAAACACTAGCTGAGCTATGGGTAAGGGATTCCACACGGAGCATTATCCAGAAACTTAGAGACCAAAAGTTCAGGAGTCATGAATTGTTTTGTAAGAGTTGCATGACATTCATGATGGGTTTCCCAATCAGGCTATGAGGTTATGATCGCCACACGGAGACTTAATTTCATAGGCTTGACATCCTGAAGACAATTAATGAGTTGGTTAAGGGAATTCCAATGTATCATATAAATTGTCATATTCATGATTTCCATATTGTAATTCTGTTACATTATTTGTATTTCAGATTCATAATGTCTAGCCCACTTGCTATAACCATGATCCAGAATAAGCTAATTGGAAATAACTACGTTGAATGGAAACTGGAACTGGATGAATTGTTAACTGCTAATGGATGTAAATACGTTCTTACCATTCCCTGTCCACCTATTCCATACCATGACACCCCAACTGATCTTGCGGATCAATATTGGCAGTGGATAAAATTTGATGGTATAGCTCGCTCTAGCATCTTAGACTCTTTGTCTGATGTGTTGAAGCAGCAACATCAACCTTTGAACACTGCCCGTGCTATAATATTGAACCTCGAGGAGATGTTTGGGGATCTGAGCCGTACTGCAAGGCTTAGAGCCTTGGAGTTAGTCATGGACACCAGAATGTTGGAAGGAACTTCAATAAGAGAGCATGTTTTTAAAATGATTACTTATTTCAAAGTAATGGAAGTTCTTGGTTCCGACATTGATGGTGAGACTCAAGTTGACATAATCTTGCATTCGTTGCCTTCATCATTCACTCAATTTAAAAAGGTTTTTAAAATGAGTAAAACAGTTTTTTCAACAAGTGAGTTGATGAGCTCTCTTGAGGCAACGATGGATATAGTCAAAGAGGAGTCAAATGTTCAGAACATTGGAATGGCTTCATCTTCTGGAACTAAGCCTAAGAGCATAAGTTCAGAGAAGGAGAAGCAAGACTCAAGGATAGGTGAGCCTAAGCCAACTGTTGGGAAGAAGGCAAGACTTGGAAAGGGAAAGGCTGGTGCCGTGCCAAAAGGAAAGTGTTTCCATTGTGGCATGAGAGGGCATTGGAAAAGGAACTGTATGGAATACTTGACTGCCAAAAGGCAAGGTACGATCCTTTCACTAGTTTTTGAAGTAAGTTGAAAAACTGATACTTCAACTACTATGGGCACTAATTCTATATTTTCTAAATTATATCTGTAATTGTTGCAGGGAATTGGAAAATAAGAATGTGCAGTGATTAGAAGATCTTGATTGCCTTTTGGGATCTGATGCAAGAGTTGCTATTAGATTAATAGTTTTATATTGTAATAAAACTTTGGAGTTATTAGATGGATTTCAGTTTTGAATTAATGAATAATATTTATTCTTTTGATTTTGGTACTGAAATTCTTGATTAAAAGAAAGCGTTCTTTTATGTGATCTAAATAACTTGTCAAGCAAGTATCTCACCAATTTACTCTTGTTTCTCATATATTATCTAATGTAGTATTTAAATGACTCATGGGTATTTTACCATCTAAAAGGATAGCACCCTCAACTAATTCTATGACTTTTTGGTTTTGAGGTTAGATCATATTTAATCTAAATAGGATAAATGGGGAGTAAAGGATAGGATCCTAAACTCTTTCGGTTGCTAAGACCATTGCCTATTTGTCAATCCTATTTAGAGAGTAAATGTGATCAGATCATATTAATCTAAATTAGGATAAATGGGAAGTAAAGGATTGGATCCTAAAACTTTTTTGGTTGTTGAAACCACAACCTGTTTGTCTATCCTATTTAGAGGTTAATATGATCAGGTGACTTTTCTTTTGAAAATCACACGACCAAGGACTTATTAGAATTAGGACATACTCATGTATGTAGGGCAATAAACATTAGAGTTGAAAAGTAGTTTCGACTACTTTGGATACTGATATACATTTACTTATTGCATCTTCATCCTCAATTTTGAAGAAATTCAAAAGTTTTGGAATGAAGAGTAATTGGTAAAAGAATATCATTGCCTTTTGATTTGTTCAAAATGGTGAGTATCTATCTAATGTATTTATTGTCCAAAGGAGATAAGAATGAGATTCTTTCTCGACAGTCTACACCTAGTGCGCCTCCACGGGATGGTGTAGCAGGTAGAAGGAACTATCTTCTTTTAGATATGACTGGGTCATGGGATGAGTTATTTAGAGTTACTACTATTCCTTGTTTTTCTCGATGGAACTACAATGTATATACTGGATCTTATTCAAAAGCAAATCTTTTCGATAGACATCCCCAAAGTTGTGAAAAGAATGCGACTTCTTTCTCATGGTAACTTTGGATAAGGATGTCTAGCACTTTGGTGTAAAGAAATGATGAGCCTTTTGAATCTAGATTAGAAGTATAATACTTTTGTAGTGTTTCCAGAGAAAACAAAAGTTGGTTGGAGACCAAATTTTGCAAAGGAAAGATAATATAAAAGAGTAAAGTAATTTATATCTTAAAGCAATCTATAAATCATCTAGAACTAAAATCTACTACCTCTTCATCCATTCCTACATTGGTACTTCATTGCAGTGGGAGAATTCTCAACATTGTTGAAATTCCCTGGTGCATTGAAGTTTTGTGATAAGGAAGCTCTGGTATGTGATTTGCATAAGTCTATGGACTAAAGCAATCATCCAGAGATAAGGACATCTGTTTTGACATATTGGTCAAAATACTTTGGATTCATCTAAAGTGTGGATGTAGCTTAAGTGGATGAAAGGATCCTTGCGCAAAGGAAGTGTGGTGGTGATTATGGTTCCATATATTGATGACATCTTTATCATTGCGATATGTTAAAGTAGTATCATCAATGATTAAGGTTAAGTTTCTACAGTATACTTGATATTTATGATCTCGGTGAGGCGAGCTATAATCTTATGATTTTTGCTCATTCAAGATCAGAAAGTTAAGATAATGAGATTGTCTCAAACTTCTATATCATAAAGTTGCTGGCTAGATTCAACGTGGAACGTTTCGATAAAGGTTTTTCACCTTTGAACATAACCTATTGCTCTTTCAAGATTTGTATCTAGGGATACAAGATGAAAGAGATCACATGAAAGGTATATCATAAGCCTTCGCTATTGATAAACTTTGTATGTGATGTTAGGTATGGATATCAGTTATACCGTTGAGGTTGTTCACAGATATCAGTCCAAATGAATGTTCAGTTTTTCTGAACTATCATAAAGTATATATTCTCTAGGGCTTGAGAAAGAACTAGCGGATATATGCAGGGTGATGGTGTTTTGGACAATGTTCAAATTAGCTTTACTGGATACATGTCATGTGACGTCTTTTGTCTAGGGATATAGTATAACATGAAGATGTTTTACTATGGATTGTTTCAGTCGATGATCATCAGTCCCTATGCAAAACCTTACGGGTTAAGGATTTTGACAAGTCACAGAGACTATGCTAGTGTTAGTACTAACGCTATATGGTTATGAGTGCAAGTGGGAGTTTGTTGGGTATATGCCCTCAAACCAGTTAGTTGGACAATGGAATATCATAATGCATTTATGCATGTTAGTTCATGAGATGAATATTAGACTGGAATCCTTAAACAACATTGTATGTGGTTCATTTGTGTATGTGATTACACATGTGAGATATGAATCACAAATCCTTGTTGTTTCAAATAAGTCACAGTGGATGATAAGTCTGGATAACTTATCAGGTATACACTGTAGCATGATTAACGTCTACGGGGTAGAATGATGAATCTCATTCATAAGAGTCTTTGACTCTTGGTTAATATGCTAGTGCACTCGGTGCATTGACGGACCTGAGTTAAACCTATTGACACCTAAACGCTGTCACCGTCAATAGGAACTCAAAACTTGTATAGGGATACATGTCCTTAATCCTGAGACAGTTATGGACGCAAGTTGTATGCTTGGTTGCTTTGACTTACCAATCAGTGAGGTCTTGCAAGATCAACACCTGGGTATCTTGGGTAAATCAAGTATGCAACGTTGGGAACATATATTGTCAAGATGGAATTCTACCCTCTTCAATAAAACGAAGAGTAAGTATTCCCTCGAGAATGTCACTAGGAGTGATTACTGAGAGCTGGCCAGCCTTGTCAACAAAGTGTTGTTGTTGACATGTTTAGTAATCCAAGAGTAGTGAATGATACTTGAGGAATATAAGATGTACTATCTATTGGGTCGACAGTATCTTAAGACATACATCCCAATGATAGATACGAATACTGCTTGGTAGAGGGACATGCGTATCATATTATACAAGTCTAGCAATCACTTATGTATGTGTGATTATGTTCTTATGCACTGGAGTGCAATTATCATTTTATAGTGGCATTAATGATAATTGATTAATTATTGATTCCTTAGTCAAGAGTACTGACTAGATGGAATAATAATTAATCGGAGCCAGTAATTAAGAACCTAGGAGGTCCCACTCTTAGCTCCGCCAGAATGCTTGGAAAGGCAAATGAGAATGCTGTCAAGACTGGTTCGATCGATCGAAGTTGTTTCGATCGATTGAAGTCTAGACAGGTTCGATCGATCGAACGAGGTTCGATCGATCGACAGTTCGATCGATCGAAGTCACTTCGATCGATCGAAAGTTAGGTCGGTTCTGGGAATCTATAAATAGGGCAGCTACGTCCAGAAATTTGAAGTTCGTCGTTTTGACGTACCAGTTGCTGCAGAACCTGTTTAGAGTTCCCAAACCTTCCCTATTCTCACTATTAGGGTTCCCACCAACCCTAGCCACTCTGGGAGCATTCGAGGAGACATAAGGGTGAAGATTTCCTAGAGGTTGCTGCTGCACACACAAGGAGAAGGACAAAAATCAGAATTGGGTTCAAGACCTAAGGTATAGAATCTTCTCCATCTTGTTATGCCCATCTATAGAGTTAATAAGTAGTAGATCCAAGGCTACCAATAAAAGTTTTGAACTTTGTTTTCCGCTGCGCGTTTAGATTTAATTTTAAACCTGTTTTTCCTACAAATTCTTCCCAGCCAACATCCTTTAATTCTTGTGAATCTTCTTCAAAGACATAATCTGACCAATTTATGGTCGAATCTTTCTCAATTCTTGATTCTAAATTTGCCATCATTAACTTTTGTAAGACCAATCGAATGGTCTCTTCTATATCTTCTATTTCTATGGGTGTGTGAGCCATTAAACCACCTTGTCATCATCTAATGATTCCAAAGAACCAAATGGCATATCAGCCAAAATATCCCAATTTTCTTCTGGGGATTCATTTTCTGATTCTTTAAGATCATATTGGTTTAACATTCTCCTGATATAATTGGGCTTCGACACAGTTAGAATTTGCATGAAAAGGCTGAGTATCAGCCTTCACTGTTTCAATCTCACAGTTTTCCTTCACAAGCAACAATTTCTGATCCATTGGAAGGAGGAACACATCGGTTAGCATGAATCCAATCACTTCCTAATAAGGCATAATAACTAGGACTAGCATCTACCACAAAGAAAGCAGTTTTGGATTTGTTCGAACCTACTATGGTTTCAATAGGTATTACTCCTTTGGTGTTTTTCTTATCACCAGTAAAACCTGATATCATAATGTGGGTCTGTATCAACTTTGAATTTTGTTTATTAATCTTTTTCAAAGTATTCTGAGGAATAATGTTAACAGCAGCACCATTATCAACCAATACTTTGTTTAAAAGAACCCCATTTAAACAAGCCTTTATATATAAAGGTTTAAGGTGCTTAGTTATTTCTGTGGGTGGTTCTTCGAATGAATAAACAAAATTACAATCACTAAAAATGAACTCAGGAAGATTTACCTCAGAGACATCTTCAATAGATGCGTCCATTTTCATTTCTTCATCTATTTGTTGATCTTCTGCTGCTTCGAAGACATTTGGTAGTATGAATGTGGCAGTGTTAACTTCCATTTGCTCTGAAAATGTGCCAAACTGGATGTGTACACTTTCATTTTTGACAATCTCATCATTAAATTTCATCTCAGTGTTTCCCAAAACTTGAGATTCTACCACTGTCATTGCTTCATCCCCATCATCAATGCTCATAGCCTTCTCCAATTTTCCAAAACTTTGGCTTTAATGATACTTTCCTCAGACATAGTATCATTATCAACTTCCATATTTCGATCGAACCTAGGATTAGGCCTCGAAATATCACTGGAGTCTCTTTCGATTTTATTTTCTAATTCTTGACTTCGAGTTTGCATATTGGAAAACTCCTTCCACATAGTAAACTTTCTCTGAAGTCTCCTTTGCTGAGTCCTATTTATCACAGGAACCATCTTTTGGTCCTTTTCCTTAGGATGTTGAAGCACATACCATGTATTTTTTTCAACATGAGGAGGTTTGATCATCCTATTCTTGTTTTGAGAACCTTGTTGTTCCATTATATTTTTGACTCTATTATCTTGCAAGACAAACCAATTTAGCACCCCTGGCACCAATGCAGGTTCACTTGATTGTGATGTCTCACTGACTTTTGGTGATTTATTCAATGTTCCCATGTCCATCTCGGCTTGTACTACATATGCTGGTACCAATTTTGATGGCATGAATTGAGTTAGTCTTTCTTTCTCAACCACATAATGTTTCTTTGGTGCATGAGAAAAACCTGGTCTTACATACTGCATGTTCCTTGGTGGTCGAACATAGTTACCAGTATGAAAATTCCTTGAAAATTTGGCTTTAAAAGGAGCCATTGGTCTTGGAGCATACCTTGCTGTAGTTGGTCCAGTGTATGTCGAGGCTTGGTATATTGGTCCTCTAAACTGCCCTCTCCCAACATTCATGATTGGCTGAAATGGAGGTTCGTAGGAAGTACTCATCCTCTTTTGTTCGAACGAAGATTGTTTGTGTTTCCTACCTGTTTTTTTTTTTTTTTTTTTTTTTTTTTTTACTTACCTGGAGGACGCACGCACACACACAACCCAAGCAAGACATAGCCCAACAAATCTCTACTGACTAGGGAACAGGGCCAGTTCTACATTGCTAGAGGAGGAGAAAATCCCCTCCCCACTCCCCCTGGGGAGATTCGAACCCTCCACCTCCCACTTGGGAGAGGTGGAGTGATACCACATGGGCTAAAGCCCACTTGGTCCCAACCCTTTTATCATAAATTTCAGCATACCTTTTCCCACAACCAGTGCATAAGTTCTTTGCATATTCCTGGTTGAAAACTGATAATTCAAAATTTTTCTTTGTTATTTCTTCCAACCTTTTCACCTGATCTTCTGACTTTGCATTTTCCCTTTCCTTGACTAGAGCTTCGAGGGAAATGTCATGGACATTGATGGACACCTCTTGCATTGCTGGGAATGGATCTTCATCAACCCCCATCTGTTTTTCAGGGAACTTCAACTTCCCTTTTTTGATCAGATCTTAAATCCTGTCTCGAAAAACAGTATAATTATTAGTTGAGTGAGTCCAAGAATTATGCCACTTGCAGTATTTTTTGCCTTTTAATTCATCATTAGAAGGTAATTTTGTCCCATCAGACAATTTGATGATTTTTCCTTCTTACAAATGATCAAATATTTCATCCAATTTATAGACATCAAATGAATACTTTTTGAATGATCCTTTGAATTTATATACTTCAACACAAACATTTTTCTTTATGAGACTTTTACATATGAAAGGTTCCTTTCCTATTATTTCTGCAGCATCTATCTCATAGTTAGGATCTTTGTAATATGTCTTCAATGAAAAAGCATTCCTTTCATTTTCTTCTTCTAACAAGGCCTCATACCTAGAGACTCGAGCAGTTAATTCAACAAGATCTCTGAATTCTAATGCATTGAATTTCTTTTGAAGTCTAAATTCGAGACCATTTTGAGCCAATTTGACAAATTCAGGCTCTGATAAAATGATTTTACATTTTTTCTAACCCTCTTAAACCTATTAATGAATTGGGTAGCTTTTTCATCAGGTTTTTGACAGAGTCTGGCTAAATCAGCCATAGACACCTCTGGTTCTATCTTAAGAAACTGAGTATGGAAGGATTCTTCCATTTGTGTCCAATTATGGATCGAATTAGAGGCCAAATTAATAAACCAAGTGAATGCAGTATCTATTAATGAACTAGGAAATAAACGAAGCCTAAGATATTCATTATTTCCTGCATCAGCACACTGACTGATGAATTTTGCTATATGTTCAACTGTGGATTGACTCCCATCTCCAGCAAACATAGCAAAGGCGGGGAATTTGAATCCCCTAGGGAATTCAATCCTATCAATCCAATCAGGATAAGGTTTCCTGTATACTGGAGTTTGTACCCCCAAGCCATGGGTCCACAAACTTTATAGATTAAATTAATCATGTCATTTCTATCAACCATATTAAGTGGTTGTTAATGACCTGGTTGACCCAAAGGAGGATTCATTGGTGGTATTGGAGGTGGTTGGGGAATATTATCCATCCTCCTGGGATTTTCATTCCTTCAACTCATTCCAACTCCAGTAGGGTCTGGTTCAAATATAGGATTGTTATTTACTCTCCTATTTTGGTCTATTATGATTTCTCTAGGCCTAGATTCCTCGATATTCATTGATCTATAGACATGATCTTGGCCATGTCCAATATGATTCCCTTGCATCCCTTCGAATGTTGGAGGAGTATTATTAGGGACAGTCATATAAAAGCTTTCTTGTGAATTAGGCCTACAAGGAGGCCCATTTGTATGAATCATAGGATTTGGCTTAAATAAGCCATTGATATAACCCCTTTCATTATGTCGAACCACAGAAGGATTTCCACTTGGCACCATTGCTGGTGCAAACTGTAGCATATTGTTGTTAAGGGGAGTGATCTGAACACTAACATTCTGGATCATGTTTCCCAAATGGTCGAATATTGGTGTTAGTTGATTCACCAAGTCATGTTGATTTTCTGAACCACTATTCCCATTATTTGGAATTGGATTCAAATTCTCAACTCCTACTTGTGGGTTTTCATTGTTCACATGATTCCCAATATTGCTACTTTAAGGATCTTGGTGTGGAGAACCACCAGTTTCAGCAATATTAACACCAACATCGGCGTTATCAACAGACCTATTGCTTCAAAGGTTTCTGTTTGTCATCTTTTGACACTAGGGTCCCACTGGGCATGCCAAAATGTTTGGTTGGAAAATTTTTTGTAAGTGTGGGCGTGCCAGGCAAGCAAGTTGCCAATGTGTGTGATTTGATAAGTATCCAAACTGCACCTCACCAGACAAATTGAGGTGACGTTCGATGCCTTAACAAGGACTTCAAACGTGTAAAGATGTATCTAATTAAAGCACTTCGAACTAACTAATTGATAACTACTCCTAAATAAGAACAGTAAATGAAACAATAAAGTAACAGACTACTTTATTAAGTTAAAACAAACTACAATCTAACCTTGAAGATGACTTCGAAGGTATTCTACTACTAAATTTAAGTGCCTAGATAGAAATACAATAAATGTATTGAAAGATATATGTTGATGTTGATCGAAGGATCTCCTCTCGAACACAAAATCCTTCTATTTATAAACGTCGAGGCTTCTCAGCAGTCTTATTTGAATGTTCTCTCTTCTTTTCAAACTGGAAACTGCTCCTACACGTGGCATATCCTTGAA
This sequence comes from Hydrangea macrophylla, assembly GCA_033977485.1. Classification (NCBI taxonomy): domain Eukaryota; kingdom Viridiplantae; phylum Streptophyta; class Magnoliopsida; order Cornales; family Hydrangeaceae; genus Hydrangea; species Hydrangea macrophylla. The sequence continues at coordinate 5,989,050 of CM066996.1, read as the reverse complement.
TGGACACCTGCTCTTTCAGTTACTCCATAATGATCAACACGTGTCCCTTGGCAGTTAATTATTTTGAACATAATGTAGCAGCGAAACTGTTCATAACTACTCCCGCGTTATATCCAATTCAACCAACTGTCCTGCCACATCGAATCCCACGTGTCATCCTCACATTGGCTGGATATTTTTATCACAAACACATGCCCCCTTAAGTGTGGCCAGAATTTCTTTGATAAGGGTCAAACATGTGGAAATTTTAAAAAACAGGGGGACGACGAGTATTGAATTCAAGACCTTTGCCTGATACCATGTTAACAACCATCTACTCTAAAAGCTTAAGCTGTTAGAGAGGGTGTAACTTAAGTATTTATACCCTCAACATTAAAAAGAAATTAGATTTTTCAAAAGTTGCGAAAAAGTTAATCCAAATATGGTCACAGCTGCCAAAAAAAAGCTATCCCAAATGGGCTCTAAATCATCTGGCAGTATATGGCATTCAAGCATCATTTGCATTTGGACAGAACAAAAAGAAATCACAAAGTCAGTAACTCACGAGATGGTCGAATGGTATCTGCTTATCCAAACATCAGCATTATGAGGTAACCACCATCGGAAAGAAGGGTCTAATTAATCTTCCACTCATAAGCTATATTGGAAAAAGAAAGTATTTGCAGATGTTCAATAAACAACATTCCTAATTTATATATACTTGTCCATTTTCAATATTAAGTACCAAAAAAATTTATAACAATCATATTCAGGTTTTGGCTTTTACTCTATCTCGTGAGCTTCCAACACCGAGCACATTCAATGGTATGAGTGATTTTGATAACAAATCATTGGATCATATGATTGAAAACAAAGCTTCAACATTGCTCAAGGAAAACTATAGAATCACATTCAGATTTCGGCAAAAGAGTATTCAGTATCCTCTGACAACTTCCCACCACGCAAAGTCGAACAATGTCAACATTGCAATTTCCTAGTTATTTAAATGTTCTTCACACCTGATCCTTTCAACAAAACCACATGTGGATGAAAAGAAAGAACACATACCTTGTACATAACCTATGTTACCCAGACTCGAGTATGGGTGTCGGGTGCGGGTATGTATCTAGGTGTCGGACCTCCTTTAAATCCAAATCTTAGGATCCGGGGACATGTGTCTAAACGTTGGATACGGATATACGGACACCTTCTGAACGTATAAACATACTATGTTTCTTAATATCAATAGTTAGAAACCTCTTTGCCCACAATTTTGAGCTTTTACTTACCTTTTCAACATCACTTGTGGAGTATCCGAGTGTCCAAATTGGGTACGGGCGTCGGACACGGGGATCGGGTACTTGGGGCTAGTAGGAGAGTCATGTAACATAGTACATAACATTGATTACGGCATTCTGTATAATAAGATCACATTTTACTTCTGCTACTGATATCTATAAAAACCTAATTCAATCTCTCTCTCTCTCTCTCTTGACAATCATATAAGTAATGAATGCATCACAATTTTCAAACAATGATTTTTCATACAAGCAATAAATAGAGAGTTCAATCAAACTGTATGGTAATTGCAATACCTGAGGACCCGAATCGAGATCTAGCTTCTGGTAGTGGCGAGCAAGTGCGTGAATAGCATTGAGAGTGGCGGCGCCTGACCCGATCCGCTGACCTTCCGGGTCGGGCACGGCCAGAGTGACAGTGGAGCTGGCAATGCGGCCGACGCGCTTGGCGCGCGTGAGCTGCCACTCGTAGAGCTCGGCTTGCTCAGGACTGGCCGCCGTGAGGACGATTGCGTCCCACGTCGGAACCCTAGAAGGGTGCCGGACCGACAGCCTCAATCGGTACCACGATTTGCGCAAAATTGCGGCCAAATCTACCTTGTCTCTGCCCCTTAAGAACCTCTTCTCCATTTTTTTATAAACTGAGTTGCAGAAATGAAGGTCTTGTCTGGTAAACAGTCCGATTGATATGATATATAAATATATATAGTGTGTGTAAACAATAATTGTATATACGATTATATACAGAAGCAATTATATCAGTGTGTATATATATAGAGTAAAGATTTGTGCACATAAAATGTGCACATAAAGTGTGCACATAAAGATCTAGGCCATTTATTTTGGTAGGTCCTATGTGTGCAGGGATGGACCCCACCAAAATGAATGGCTCAGATCTTTATGTGCACACTTTATGTGCACATTTTATGTGCACGTAGCATTACCCATATATATATTGTTGGCAGTGATAATGGTGTGAAACTGTTAAGACTACTGTAATTAATTTGTAGGTGGTGTCGGGACCGCCGTCTATACGATGTCGTTTGTGCTGTTCTCACTGTATTAGCAATGGCTACGATTAGCGGCAATTTGGAACAGAAATTCCGATTTCGACCGATTTTAAGCCGAAAAAATTCCGAATTTGACTACTAAAAAATATTTCCCAATTCCAAAAATTTCCGAAAAAATCGGAACGGAATCGGAACGATTTTTAAAATTCCAAAAATTTTGAAAATTTTGAAAAAAATTCCGAAACTATTCCGAAAGCAGATTTTTCGAAAATATTCCAATTTTATCCAAAATATTCCGAATATATAATAATGAATATATATATATCAATATATGTATATGTACATTTATATGATACATATTTGTATGCATAATTAGTTTTTAATATTTATAAAGTTATAGGGGATCTAATAATAATAACCTTACATATTACTTTCATATACATACATTAGGTTTAGAATTACATATACATACTTTAGGGTTTCTCACTTTCTCCTCTTCAACCGCAGCCACCAAGAGAGAGAGAGAGAGAAGAAGAAGAAGAAGAAGAAGAAGAAGAAGAAGAAGAAGAAAGAAGCAGCTGCCGGCGAGGAAGAAAAAGCAGCCGCCGAGGAAGACCCCTCTCTCTCTCTCTCTCGCGATCAAGCATGGAGGAAGACCTCTCTCTCTCTCTTCCTTTCTTTCTCACAGTCAAGCATGGAGGAAGACAAGGACCAAGCTAAGGACAAAGCCATGGATTCAGTGGTCACAAACTTGATTTCATCAACAACCCACCGGTGGTCACAGTCAAAGGCTCAAAGCCAAGGACAAAGCCAACTCCCTGTTTTTCTTGCACAAAATCCAAACTATACACATAGATCTCTATTTGGATTTTGATGAATCCATTCTCAATGTTTGAGATCTGTAAGTTTCCTTTTACTAATTTCAGATATATTTGTATTCTTTTGAGAAATCTCAGCTTATTTTCTATGAGACTTGTGAAACCCCAATTTTTTTCTTAAATATTTTGTCCCTAAAAATTTTGAAAATCCTAAGAGGTTGATTCCGAAAAATTCTGAATTTTCTGAAATTTCGGAATCGGAACACAAAATTAGAATTCTGAAATTTCGGAATAGGAATCGGAATAGGTTTTAGTGTTCCGAAAATTTCGGAAAATTTTCCGAAAGTGTGTTTTCTGTTCCGTTTCTCCTGAATTGCACCCCTAGCTATGATTCACGAATAAGCTGTTATGATATCATGTATTTATTTGTTATAAGTTTTTTATTATTTATTTATTTATTTTTATTTATTATATTTGAAGTTATGTTTTTGTCCTCATCTATTAAATTTAGGCCTCGTTTGGCAGGCAGAATAGGACAGGATAAATCATGATCAAATAAGATAGTAATCTTGTTGAATAAGCTGTTATGATATCCTGTATTTAGAACATGTTGGATAAAACTATCGGATATGCTGTTATATCCTAATCATTTGTTTAGTCGTGCTCGGATATAAGTTCCGGATAATCATTAAATTATTATTTCTACGCTAAAAAAAATGGAGTGAAAAAAAAAGGAAAGAGAAAAGAGCAGATATGAAGGGGAAAAAAAGAGGGAAAAAACCCAATCTGGACAAATTGTATTTGGGAAAAAAATCGAAAATGAAGAAGAGAAAAAAATAAATAAATAAAAGGGGAAAAACGGATCCAAAAAAAAAAAAGAAGCAGTTCTGAAAACAAAAAGAAAGGGAAAAAAAAAAGAGTTCTGAAAATGAAAAAGAAAAGGAAAAAAACAGATCTGAAAAAAAAAAGAAAAAAATAAGAGATCTGAAATGAAAAAAATAAAAATAAAAATAAAAATAAAAAATAATTTTTGTCCCAAAAAGTTATTCCAAACTTCTAATCGCACCTAATCCGACTTTTTGGTATAGCATATTGAAGTAAACTGAAAAGAAGAAGAAGAAGAAGAAAGGTTTCATTGTTAATCAATTCATTTACGTTTTATAAAATGTGCATAGGTTTGTGGGTAAAATAGTCTCCTATATAAGGGACTATTTAATCTTCTAAGAGATGTGGTATAATTACTCCCCCTTAATAGTCATTGGTATAGATAATAACCTTCGGCCTCGTTTGTTTGCCGGATTGTTGGGGGCGGATTAGACTATTTTAGTCCAATCTGGATTTATACTGTATTTGTTTGCACAATAAGGATTAAATTAACTCAGGATAAGAGGGCTTTGATTTAAGAATAGTATTGGTTAGGGGGGATTAACTAATGTCAAGTGGGGGTGGTATTAAAAACACGGGGATAAGGGGGTTAGTAGTGTTAAAATATGAAATTACTAATTTACCCCTTCTATTTACATGTGTGTTTATAATCTTCACACTAGTTCCTTGGTTGCAACTGTTGTTACAGAGAACCTTCACATTTCATTTGGATATTTTCCAATAATACTTGATAGCTTGTGCTTACTATGACCAAAATCTTCACACACACATGCGTGCGCGCACACACACATATAGATATATATATTCAATCATGTTGTAAAACAAATGAAACACAACATGTGCCTATATCATTTTACTATCCAATACTTATAAAATGGTTATCCAAACATAGTATTGGACTATTTTACTTTTATACTCAGTATAATCCCATGGCCGGCCCAAAGATGGGGGCAAAATGGGCAACTGCCTCGGGCCACCAAAGTTCCAAAAAATTTGAGGGCTCGTGAATTTTCTTAATTACATTTTTATCTTGAGATTTTTTAGTATTTTATATTTAAGCCTCCCCCATGGCCCAATTTAGTGCCATCAACTACATATATATTGATATAGATATATATAAAACTAAAAAACAAAGGCCCCTAGAATTTTGAAAATTACACGTTTAGTGTAAGAATTTTTTGTGTTTTAGAAATAGGCCCCTTTAGAATTTTGAAAGACACCATACAATGTTTAAGTTTCACAAATAGACTCATATTATGAGTAGACTCCAAAAAAATCATCAATTATGTATAAGTAGACCTAAAAAAAAAAAAATCACCTCCGGGGCTCTACCTCCGAACCCTCGTATTATAAAGACTTTTCTTTTAGTAGTTTGTCGCGGGTCTCTAAAAACTCAAGAACCAGTCTTGTATAATCCGGTACTTACCAAATATAGTATAAAAATAATACTGTATTATTTTATCTTGTAGGATAACTAACTACCCTTGATACTATACCCCTTATCCTATCCGGTAAACAAACGAGGCCTACAATCCCATCGTTGGAAAAAATATAGTAAGTTACTATGCACACTTTGAAACCCTTTACTTATAAAAGGGATGCTGCACTGATTTGTTATAATTTCAAGTGTGATAAAAATTTTAGTCATTATAAGTAAATACTTTATTGATATTTTCACTACAATAAAGTTCATTCCAAAAATATTACATCTATATTTTAAGGCATTGAATCTAAAAAATTATTTCCCGTGCATTGCACGAGATACAAAGCTAGTTTAGTTTTCAATCAAAGGGAAGAAGAGTAAATAGTCGTGCATGGAAATGGGAGTTTATTCTTCAAAATTCTCTCTAAAATCATATGCGCAATAGTAGACGGTGTATTTACTCCTCGTTAATAATGTTTTAACAATTGTAGCACATGTAATAATAGTGATAGGTGGGACCAGATACTACTACATGTAGTATAATTGACAAAGCATTTAAGAACCAAAATTAGGAAGCATGTAATTGTCTAATACATTTAATTTTAACACTAACGCAGCGGGGATAGTTTTTTTTTTTTTTGGTAATCGGGGGTGTCCGGGCCAGCTTGCGCGCACCTCGACTAATCCCCCGAGGCTTGGAGGCTCCGGGTGAATACTCCTGTGACCACGCCCCCCATGACTCGAACACTAAACCTCTTGGGTAGTACACCTAAGAAGCTTACCACTCGACCACAAGGGACTTGGTTGCGGGGATGGTTCAGTTGGTTGGGAGAGCGTCAGACTGAAGATATGAAGGTCGCGTGTTCGATCCACGCTCAATTCTCTATTTTACAATATTCGAAAATGTACGACGTCGTTTGCGTTTACATATAATATATATTATACAAGTTCCAGCTTCTTCTCGTATCCAATGTTGCGACGTCGTTTCATTGGGATTCATGGCTCTCAAAATGTATATAAAATACGGAGTAATAAATAGAGAAACGTTTTGGTTGGAAATCTGTAAAAAAAAAAAACCACACAAGTGTTTGATCAACCCTTCTCTTCCGCTGCTCCGCAAACCATCCCACCACCTAAATCCACCCCTCGTTCCTCCTCTTTCTCTCTCTTCCCTTCTTTCCCCCAAAACTTCCCCCCCCTCCCCTCTCTCTCTCTCTTTCTCTCTCTCTCTAAACTCATCACCCCATTTTGACATCTCCCTCCAAATTCATCTTCATTTTTTTTTTCTGGGTTTGGATAATAAAAAAAAAAGGGGATCAAAATCATAAACAAAAAAGGAAATGGTGTTGGGATTGGTTTGAGGGAATAAGATAATCACATATGGAAATTGGGTTTATTATTATGGTCATGTCATCACATTTTTCTTCATTATCATCATCATCATCATCATCGAGCTCTCCGGGTCTCGATGTTGTTTTTGTTGTTCATGTCTTTTCTGTTGATGTTTTAACCAAATGTCGATCTCGATTGGTTTCGAAATCGACCTTCGAACCCAATCGCATTTCTCTCTCTATACACCTCCCATTCGGAGTTCTTTGATTCACTTTTCCAAAGATCTCTATTTCTTCTTCTTCTTCTTCTTCTTCTTGATTGTTTTTCTGTTAGCTATTGGATTGTTCGCTGGAATGAGCTCCGGCACCGGATTGGCGTTGCCTTGTTCTGGGAATGGATTGAATTCCGCCACCGGAATGAATAATGTTAGGTCGTTTGGAACAGCCGGGTCTGCTCAACCCAGCTCCGACTATGCCGAGAAAGACCCCAAAAAACGTTATGTTCGGGTAATTGCACCTTTTTTTTTTTTTTTTTTTTTTTAAATATATTACATTTTTATATTGTACGTGTTGTATTGTTCAATTTGATTGTATGTATACATTGAATTGTATTTTCTGAATTTAGTGTTTGAATTTTTGACCTAACCCATGAAATTTATTGACCCGAATTCATTAACTTTTTAAATTATTTTTCAAACCCATGAAATTTATTGACCCGAATTCATTAACTTTCCACCAGATTTCTCCTGGAAGCCTTGCCATTTTCATCAAATTGAAGTCTCTCCAAAAAAAAAAAAAATAAAACATTCATGTGAAGTCAATTTCTAAAAGTTGATGGTTATGGCCAATAAAATGGTTAAAGTGACGGGTTTGGTCAAACTTTCCTTAAATGCTTATTAGTGCATCAAAACTACAACCTCATATTTAAATTCACCTACGTTCATAGTCATAGTGCTGCAAACATAGGCGGATCCAGGAATCTAGGTTAGGGTGCGAGCTTAATAATTAGGAGGGGGGATCCGCGCTATATATGTACAGTATATTTATGAAAACTACTAGGTAGTAGTCTAGTATTTTTGAACTGAACTGAACAAGGATTTAGGGCCTGTTTGGTTGCACAAATTGTCTAATTTGTTGAATCATTCTATTTTGAATTAGTTCATTTGAAATTTGTATATTTGTGAATGACTTAATTCTAATTTATGTACCTGCTTGGTTGGTCAAAGGAAAAATTGTTTCATTATGAATCAACTAATTTTAGGGTGTTTGGTAGCAATAATCGAAATTGGAAAGAATCCAACTTAAAAATTATGCCAACTTTTTTTTTTTTTTTTTTTTTTTTTTTTTCAGTTTTTATAGAGGAAAAACTATATGAAAACTCTAAAAACTTCATTTATTATTATTTGTTTTATTCCAAAAATACCCTTTTCTCAAATTTTTTTTTTTTTTTTAAACCAAAATCCTTGGGAACCTTTCCTAGTAAAACTAACTTCAAATAAGATCAAATATCACCATGTATGTAAAATCATGCTCAATGATTAAAAATCACCACTGTAATGAACAAATTTCATTCTTCAATAGCTGCATTAATAGTAGAATATAACTCCCTTGAGCAATACGAAAAATTAAAAAAATGACGTCCAAGATATTAAATACAACATCCTAAACCTGTCCAAATAAACCAAACTATTATTTCTAAGTAGTCCACATTTACAACCATTGAAAAACAAGAATGACAATTGTGAAAAAGAAAACCACAATTTCTTCATTGAGTTCAATCCCTTTGCATTCACGCACATTATTTTCGGTAGATTTATCTCTTGTTGTGCCTCTTTCACTTTTTTCATATTCTTTTCATCTGGTGATGCCATTGCTACTTGTATTTACAAAAAAAAAAAAATAAATAAAAAGAAAGAAAGAAAAAAATAAAAAAATAAAAAGAAGAAGGAAATTTGCAATTATAATTCCAAAAAGCCAAATTACTTGCAATTAAATTAGATGGAGTCATGGAGACCCAAACAAGTACTTAATATACCGATGAAAAGCAATTTAATTAATATACCAACCCATGTGCACCCTATTAGGGGTTGCAAGTTGTAATAAACAAACCGATACATCTACAATCAAGCATGGTTTGATAATTGGAAACAAGGCTCTTAAAAGAAACATTTTATATTTGAGTAGTAACTTGTTTACCCACTGGCCATTGCTATGAAACCAAAGGAATAACAAAAAAGAAAAAAACACTTCTAGTCAACTACTCTGTCCACAAGCAGGGCCATATTTGAATGTGTTCTTCCCAAATATTGTAGTCAACTACTCTTCTCTTATTTTTCCTTAATTTTAGTGGGGTCAACTTAGAAAATAATAGTTTTCAAAGTATTAAACTATGTTTATGAATGTGTTCTTCCCAAATGCCAGTGGGTTTGAACCCATCCACTTAATTTAAAAAGCTTCCTAGCATCTTCTTGATTCTCCGAAAGAACGTGAGAAGTGACAAAGAATGTTTGCCTTCTAAAGTTGGAGCATTCATCATCTACGAATAATAACAATACCAAAATTACCGAGGGTCTGTAAAGTGCTAGGCAGAAAATGACTAGTAAAATTCATATAAGCTTCATTCTTGGCATCCGCTTGGTTCTCTGAAAAGTGTGAAAATAATTTAAAATACTAAAGAAAGGAAGCCTTTGATTACTATTTTTTCCTTTTTCAACCCAACCTTTGTAAGAAGAAACATGGATAAGAGGAGTAAAGCTACATATGCAAATACAAGATTTTGCAAGTGAGATTTGCCCTAATGCATCATAACAAACAGTCTGAACAGAGTATAATGAAGATCACATCAAAACAGTTCAATTATGGAAACCTAAACAAAACTTAGTCCACTGAAACAATCAAGATAAAGTTACAAAAAATTGCATAAAACAGAAACAAGTTGGAAATTTCCATATCATTGTAGCCCAAAATCCGTAGAAAAACAGATCAGATCAACCATGTAGAGACAAATAAATCTAAGCATTGCCTTGCTTTCATACTAACTTGCTAAGCATAGTTCCATAGAATATATTTATGAAAAATAGAATTATACCTCAGTGCATACGTCATATTGTGTCTAATACTAGTGCCAAATGATACAACAAAGCCGTCTAGAATGTGCATAACGAAAGTTCTCTAGTACAGCTAATGTCCCAAATGATTCAAACTGAGACTCTTTCATAGAACTTTCCCGCAGCAGCCAAAATATGAAAACTGTTGTTCTTTCCAGTTCAAACTTCAAAAAGTGGTAATCATCCATACCAAAAAAAAAAAAAAAAAGGAACAAAGAGAAGAATATCCATCTCTATTGTATTCACCAAAAATTGGAAGTCAATGAACTTAAATGATTCGATACCTCTAGAACACATTAAGTTCACAGAGAAGAAACATGACAGAAGGATACGATTATTCAAGGACAATGTCACATTTTATATAGAAATGGATAACATACTAATCTGATTTCATTTATCAATAATCATCCAAGTATGCTACTTGTTTTCTTTCAGTAAGAACTTCACTCTAAGACTAAAATATAATCCATTTCTCCAACACATAGGATGATCAAAGCCATATTCCTAACACCCACAAACAGCAAAAGAAGTTACTCTAAGAAAAACTTTCAATTAATTATTACCCCCCAAATTTTCTCAACAAACACCATAGAAAATCTAAGCAAAAAAAAAAACTCATATAAATAAGCAAAAATTCACATCTAAATAGCTTAGAAACACTCTAATAAGCAATCTCAGATTTTGCTGATATGAAAAAATTTCAAATATACACAAACAACATAGAAAATCAACAGAAAATATTAAATTGATTTCAGTGTTGAAACTAGGGCTAATCAGCAAGATGATGATTACTTGACTTCAGAACAAACCTCTAGATTTGCAAAGAAAAAGGATTAAGATTAGTCGAGACTAGGCCTTACCAGCAATATAATGGGTGTATATACACACACACACACATATATATATATACAGACAGAGAGGTAGAGAAGACTGAAAGATCTATATATATATACGAAAAACTATGTGTGCGTGTGTGTATATATATATGAACAGAGAGAGAGAGAGAGAGAGAGAGAGAGAGAGAGAGAGAGAGAGAGAGAGAGAGAGAGAGAGAGAGAGACGTACCTTCTCTAGACTGTCGATCGGCACTGTCATTGAAGAAGAAGAACGATCGGGGGAAATTACTTACTTGATTTGAGAATAGTGCAATTTTAAGTTTTAGCTGAAATGATCTCATTTTGATTTTGTATTGTAAGGCCCAAATTTGTTGATTTTTGTAATTGGGTCATTTTGTCAACCAAACACTTTAAAATGGGCCCACACATAAATGGTCTCATTTTAAATGGATTCATTCCCAATTTTATGTACAACCAAACAGGCCCTTAGCAATTAAAATTTTAGAATAATAGAAAATTAAGAGAAGTTGAGAAGAGTGACTCTTGGTGAAATTTGAAGTTTTTAATACACTTTTTGTCCTATTTTATTCTCTTTCATTTTGTGTTTTACTCATTGTTTTTGCTCACTTTGGTTTACAGATTTAGAGAAGAAAAGAAAAAGAAAAGTGTAACCTGAACAAAAACTCTTTTTCCCTACCATTTTACTTTGTGATTGAGTATCATTAGAAATGTATTTTTTTTTAAAGACATTATAGTAACTCATGAAGATAATAAGGGAAGCGAATTTTTAGTTCTTTTTTTTTTCACCATGTTTTCTTTTCTTTCCTATTTTCTTTTGTTTCGTTAATAAGAACAACGGTGAGAAAAATAGGAAGTGAAAAAAATGATGGTGAAAAATATAATAATACTTAATTTTTGTGAATCACTTCCCTTTCTCTTTTCTTGAATTCCTATTGTTTTTTGAAATTTTGTACTTTCTAATGTAATTTAATCGTGGAGGAAAACACAAGGGAAAATGTTAGCTAAACGATTTTCCTTATGGTTTTCATTTCCTTTTCCTTCTCCAAATCTGACGTTTGGTTTGCGGATTTAGTGAGGGAAAAGAAAAGGGAAAGGAAAACTAATTCCCTTGAGTTTTCCCCTGTATTTCCCTTCAGCTTGCTAAAATTAAATGAATTTTTTTAAAAAAATATCATTGTGATATGAGGGGGGAAAAAAAAAAGAAAAGAAAAGAAAAGAAAAGAAGACTTACAATATTAAAAATGTTTGATTTATTTCACATCTTATTCTCCTTTCTTTCCTATTTTCCTCGTCGTTTTCCTTATTAACCAAACAAAGGAAAATGTTTTCCTCTATGTTCTCTTTTCTTTTCCCTCACTAAATTCAAGAATCAAACAAAGCCCTAGTGTTTTCCTATCTCTCCCCCCCACTCCCCAGCCCCCCCACCCCAAAAAAAAAAAAAAACCCATGAATCAAACTGAGAGCTCAGTAACCACACAAAGGGATCGTTTTCCTATAATGTTGTCTTTTCTTTTCTTTCACTAGATTCAGTAACCAAACGGAGCTTAAGTACCACCTTGTTAATAAATTGTTTGAGCTATTCCAAGCTCATTCAACGAATTTGCGAACACCACGCTTGGCTGGTTGGACTCAGTGAACAGCACGATGAGTGACATAATTGTAGTGAGTTGCCAATGAGGTCTTCCATGGAACTCACATGTATCAAAAGTAACAAAAATAATTGTTGCCTGACATGCAAGGTTAATGCATTAACAGGCAACAAGATTGCTCTGCTATATTACCAAATTGTAGTTACTTCAAATTATTTATTGTGCTAGAATCTAATGTTGTACATTTATATTATAAGCCTGTGTCGGTAGAGAGAAACGGAACTGAGCTTGAACAGAGTTTTAAGCCCCAATTGAATCTCTAACTCGGAAACTCGGCTCGGCTCATTTGCAGCCCTACGGCCTAGTGCCTTGAATTTAAATAAGTCTGATTCTTATTTTTCTTCCACTTTAGATAGTGAAATACGTGGTTTCCAGTTTCCACTATTCTATCCTTCGCTGTTTTTTTTTCCCAATATTTATTGACATTAAGTTGTCACAGCACCCTACGATTGTTGAGAAACTGGAAGTCAAGGGAAGAAAAGAGATATTAAAACTCAACTTTTTGCTAACTATACGATATATCAAATTAACGAGATTCATTATGTGCAACTAATTTCCGTAGACGAGTTATTGTTTTTTTTTTTTTTTTCCTTTTAGGAGTTAAATACCTATAACTTGAAATTTCTACTCATTTTCTTTCACTCACTCTTCTAGCTCTAAACAGCAAAACAAACATAAGTTGAGAACTTGATTTAAATCCAGCTTACTATCTTAACACCTTGATTATCATTCTCCCATATTAACTTTTTTTTTTTTATTTTTTTATTTTTTATAATATTTTTCTTATTTCTTTTTCAGTACAATGAAATTTTGGGCAAGGGTGCATTCAAGACTGTGTATGGTTCCCAAACTTTATATTTTCATTTTATTTTTGGTCTTTTTTCATTTTGATTTATAAATCAAAATGGAAGTGGTAATAAGTATATTGACTTTGCGCTTCATAAAGAGTTTACTAACTTCACGATGGCTTTGCGTTGGTTTTTTAATTCTTAATTCATAGCTACAAGGCATTTGATGAACTTGATGGAATAGAGGTTGCTTGGAACCGGGTGAGGATAGATGATATGTTACAATCACCAGAAGATTTGGAAAAACTGTACTCTGAAGTTCATCTTCTTAAAAAGGTGAAACATGAAAATATCATCAAATTTTACGATTCTTGGATCGATTATGAGAAGAAAACTGTTAATATGATCACTGAGCTCTTCACATCTGGGACTCTCAGGCAGTAAGACCTCTCGACTGTTTCTCACTCCATTTTTTTTTCATTATTTTCTATTCACATAGTAACCAATATATTTATATACACAATATAGATATCGCAAGAAGCATAGAAGTGTTGATTTGAAGGCTATAAAGAGTTGGGCAAGGCAGATACTCTATGGTTTAGATTATCTTCACAGTCAGAACCCACCTGTCATACACAGAGACTTGAAATGTGATAATATTTTCGTTAATGGAAATCACGGTGAAGTTAAAATCGGAGACCTTGGATTGGCTACCGTTTTGCAGCGGCCTACTGCTAAAAGTGTTATTGGTAAGAACAAATTTGTATACACAAAAATATATATATATATATATATAATTATATATCTGTGTTTGTGTGTGTGTGTGTGTGTGGGGGGGGGGGGGGGGGGGGGGGGGGGGGGGAGAACCGGGGGTGGTGTTTGTTATGTTTTTGAATCATTGTGGTTAGTGAAGTGCTACTTTTTTGTACTTTTAATACTAGGAACTCCTGAATTTATGGCGCCGGAGCTTTATGAAGAGGAATATAATGAACTAGTTGATATATATTCTTTCGGGATGTGCATGTTGGAAATGGTTACTTTTGAGTACCCTTATACTGAGTGCAAGAATCCCGCTCAAATCTATAAGAAGGTTACTACTGTAAGTTAACCAAACTTCAGCTTAAACTTAACCTATGTTACATGGACTAACATGACTAGATACAAAACGTGTACACTACGTCCATACCCGAGTTGGATACTCCAATTCTTCACATTTGATGTCCGAAAGTTGAGAAGAAGCTCAAAATTCAAAGTGAAGAGTGGAGTCTTGCTTTACATTTGAAGAGGTAGATAGAATTCCTTAATTATATTGTAATCAAGGTAAACATCGCAAACTGTATTATTATATCAAAAAAGCAAGTTTGGGTAGTACCCGTATACCCGTACCCAACTTTGAACAACTTCAAGCTGAACCCCCAAACCGTAAGGGCATTCCTGGGAATGCTTAAACAGGATCAGGTTGAAAACCACTCTGAGTTTTATCTGGTTTTTATGAAAACCGGTATATTGTTGGCTTGACAAAGAACCAATTCTTAGGATATTTTTAAGTCATGTGACAAAATTCAGTTCTTTTATGAATGACAAAACTGGTTCTTATATTACTCAAATAGCCTCTAAGAAGTAGGGCCTGTTCGGGAATGCATAAAACAGGATCATGTTTAGTCTTATTGTCATATATGATTTCGAGCATCATGCTGGTTTGAAAAGAACCAGTTTTACAAGTGTAATTTTGGATACGACACGGACTCCCACGTGAGAAAAGTGCAGCTACCAAACACTTGGTTTTGTAGAACAGGTTCTCAGCTTTCCCAAATCGCCCCTTGGAGTGTAGAGAGCTGAGAGAGTTTTCACAGTTGACACACACCCATACCCAATACGTGCACGCAAGTCCATGTAACATAGAGCTTAACGTAATTCTATGTACCATGTGAAAGTTCATTTACATGACATTTGTTGCTACTTGACTTTGTGCATTGCAGGGGATTAAACCAGCTTCCCTTGGTAAGGTGAATGATATTGACGTTAAGGAGTTCATCGAGAAATGTCTGAACCGAGCATCTGAAAGATTGCCTGCTAAGGAGCTTCTTAAAGATCCGTTCCTTCGATTTGAGAATCCAAAGGAGCCTGTTCGTGATCCATTAACGTTACCGAACCAACTTCCAAGATCATTAAGTTTATTGAACTGTGGTCCTCTTTCCATGGATATAGATCCCGAGTATAGCCAGTACTTATGTACAGACTCTAACAGTGGAAGTCCTCATTCACCAGTTGTTGAATTTCAGAGGCGGCATCAGAATAATGAATTTAGGCTCAAGGGAAAGAAAAATGATGACAACTCAGTATCATTGACCCTAAGAATTGCCGATTCAACTGGTAAGCGGACCGGCACGAGTTTTTTAATGCTTTGTTTGGTAGGAGGCGTGGAAGAGTGAAGGAGGGAAGATGTATCTCTAGGGATGCCAAAATGTGCTTTTTCAATTGTGTTTGGTTGAATAGGAGGGAAGAGAAATGACGAGGGACGAAAGAGGAGCTAATGCATAGAAATTTTACCGTTACCAACTATGATATATATTATCATATTTGCGTACTGATAAGAAAGTCATTTTTATCAGAGTGATTCTAACCTCTTCCCTCCCCCTCCCTTTCCTTCCTTCCCTTTTCCTTCGTACAAAACATACTATTGATTTCCTAATGTAACATGGGTAATTTTTTTTTTTTTTTCTTATTGGCAGGCCGAGTAAGGAATATACACTTCGATTTCTACCTTGACACTGACACTGCACACTCAGTTGCGAGTGAGATGGTTGAACAACTCGAATTAGCAGATCATGACGTGGCCTTCATTGCTGATCTTATTGGTTGCGTGATAATGCGAGTTATACCCAGTTGGAAACCTTCTTCAGATTGCAATTCCAGTGGAGGAAGAACTACATTAGGGGGGTTTCCGGTAATTTCAAATGATCCAAACTCATCGGCATATCTTTGGGATCCAGTAATTACCAGTACTGGTCCTTCCAAATTAGTGTTCTCTGAATTAACCACAATTCAAGTCCTTGACACTCCGACTCAATGTTTGGCAAATTTGGAAGATAAACAGTCGTTACCATCAATTGCTTCTGAGATTATGGCTGAGGATGTTTCTGCAAAATATGACACGGGTGTCGATGAAAGTGTAAAATATGACACTGGCATCGATGAAATTGCAAAATATGACATGGGTATTGATGAAAGTTCCAGAGTTTTAGGAGGGTGGGACTCTCTGATAGAGTTCAGGGACATGTATTTTGATGAGTTAAAAATGCAGGGAAATAATGAGAGTGTTGAAGAATGTATACCTATACTACATATAAATGAGATTCCCAAACACTCGGAATTTTCTTTTGTCGATTTTACGGGTATTTCTAAAGCTATGAGCTTGACAAGCAGTTCTTCCTCATTGTCCTTGTCAGAGAAAGTTCAAGATTTGGAGCTAAAGTTGGAGCTTGATTCAGTTGATTTGCAGTATCAGCAATGGTTTCAAGAACTTTCAAGGATGAGAGAGGAGGCATTGGAGGCCACCAGGAAGAGCTGGATGACAAGAAAGAAGCTGGCTATTCAGTGAATAATAATTGCCTCTCATTTATCTTTTTTTCCTGGGTGTCCAAGTTGTTTCTTTGTTGTTCAAATTTCTTTGGATACATATATATTATATACAAATGTTGTTATAATATTATATATAGAAACTAAACTACCATGTTCAATGCCATTTCATTTTGCAGAACTAGTGATCTCTGTGGTTACCATTTCTGTAACTTTTTAGGTAGGAAAAGGCTTGTATTACCTTGTTAAAGAGTGTATATAAATGTATACTTTTGTCCATCTTTCACCTTATGGTGTTACTATGTTCTACACTCTTGATCGTCGTCTATGTGTGTGTGTTTTGTGCATATCTATTATAAATGATGTGGCAGTAGGATTACATCCAATTACAACGGAACCAACTGAATTTCGTATAGAATATAAATTGGGATTAACGAAATTATGGTTAAATAGTGAATTCTTTCACATTTGAAGGTTAGTGTGTTTGACACGAAAAGTTTTGATTGGATTAAGATCCAAAGAAGGGATTTTACTTGTACAAATATAATCATTTGAAGAGAGAGAGAGAGAGAGAGAGAGAGAGAGAGAGAGAAGAGAAAAAAAAAACATTAAAAGATTGAAATCAAGGTGTCGAATATAAATATAATCATATACATATGTCCTAGATATTTTTATTCTGTTTGTTGGTCAGGATTTGTTACCTGGTTCTGTTTGATTTAAATGAAATCTCCTTTTTAATCAAATAATTAAAAAAAAAAAGAAAAACTAAGGTTGTATTATAATGCAACTATTAATCGGATAATACAAACGAAATCAAACAAGCAAAAATGTCATTTCAAAAACACACCAATATATTTTATTTTGAGTATGCAGGCATACTTGTTACACTTTACAGATGGAGATTTGTGCAAAAAAAATTTATGAAAATTTAGGTGAAAGTTCCTAGAAGTCATTGTCAAGAGTTTAATGTCCAATTTGATTCTTAGTTTGTTAAAAAGTCCTCAAATGTCGAGTTAAGTAAAATTCTACTATTTTACTTAATATTCATGCACAACTCTGCCTGGATTGTTTCAACACTGTCGGTCTCAAGCCCGGATAAAAGAGGAGGGTTAGTGCGTTAGGTGGCTCGACAGCCAACACGTAAAAAAAACCGTCGGATCCTTATGATATGAATCCAAATATGAATATTCGTGCAAATGCTAGGGCGTTCCCTTTAAGCGACGCATTGCGCCTGCCTTCGGGTGTTTCGAAAAATGTGCAAGGGGCGCCGCATCGACGCCCAGGTGTGGTGTTAAATAAGTAAGGGTTCCCGCGCTCATCTGGGCCACCGCGGGTAAAGAAACTAGTCTAGAACTATAGGCTTAGGTTAGCAACTTGGAATATAGGAACCTTAATAGGTAAAGCTATGGAACTAATAGACACTATGATTAGAAGGAAGGTTACTATAGTATGTTTACAAGAAGCAAAGTGGGTTGGAGAGAAAGCTAAGGAGGTAGAAAAGACCGGGTATAAGATATTCTATACAGGGAAAGATAGGCATAGAAATGGTGTCAGAATCATGGTTGACAAGAACCTCAAGGATAAAGTTGTGACAGTCACGAGGAATGGAGACAAAATATTGCTTATCAAACTGGTAGTTGGAGTGGATATAATTAATGTGATTAGTGCATGCGCGCCCCAAGTAGGATTGGATGATCACACTAAAAGACAATTCTGGGATGAGTTGGACGCTTTAATGCAAGAAATACCGGGAGGAGAGAAGATAATTGTAGGTGGAGATTTTAATGGCCATGTAGGCAAAGATAGAACTGGATATGAGAGGGTGCATGGGGGGTATGGATTTGGAGATTAGAATGAGGCAGGGGTGAGTATTTTAGATTTCTCCGTAGCATATGATCTTGTAGTAACAAACACCTTTTTCAAAAGAGGGAAGAACACTTGATAACCGTTAAGAGTGGATCTAATAGAAGCTAGATCGATTTGTTCCTTGTGAGAAAGGCAGACCGCTTAGCATGTAAAGACTGTAAGGTCATCCCAGTAGAGAGTTTAACATCTCAACATAGACTTACTATTTTAGATATCCATATAAAAGGACAATGTCGTACTAGAAAAGACCCTATAAACCCGCGAACTAGGTGGTGGAACCTTAAAGGCGAGAAACTAGCAATATTCCAAGAGAGAATGTATACAGAAGCACCTTGGAATTTGGAAGATGGAAGCAATACTATGTGGGATAGAATGACAGGGTGCATCACGAGAATATCGAAGGAGGTCCTCGGAGAGTCGAAGGGAAGAGGGTTAGCATCTAAAGATACTTGGTGGTGGAATGAAGAGGTACAAGCTACAGTAAAAACCAAAAAAGGATTGCTTTAAGAAGTGGCAAAATGATAGAAGTGAGGAACACTTCAAAAGCTATAAATGTGCAAATAAGGAGGTTAAAAGGACAGTTAGAGTTGCTAAAATGGAAGCCTATGACGCCTTCTACACCAAACTAGACACTAGAGAGGGAGAAAAATGTATTTATAAGCTTGCTAAGTCGAGAGAAAGGAAAACAAGAGACATTAATCTAGTTAAGTGTATAAAAAGTGATGACTCTAGGGTATTAGTGAACGACGAAGAGATTAAGGAAAGGTAGAAAAGCTATTTTGAGAAGTTGCTGAATGAAAAACATATGGATAACACAATTGAAGAAGAAACTGGAAGATACAATGAAACTAGATAATACAGATTCTATCGAGAAATAAGGAAGTTTGAGGTGGAATTTGCTTTGAAGAAGATGAAACCCAACAAGGCCTTAGGACCAGATGGGATCCCCATTAAGGTTTGGAAATGCTTGGGAGATGTGGGGGCATCTTGGCTTACAAAAGTTTTTAATAGGATTTTAATGACTACAAAAATGCCTGATGAGTGGAGGAAGAGCATCCTAGTGCCTATATATATATGAGTAAAGGAGATGTACAATGCAACAACTATAGAGGTATTAAGTTGATGAGCCATACTATGAAGCTATAGGAGAGAGTGATGGAGAATCGCTTAAGAGGCGCAACATTAGTGTCAGAAAATCAGTTTGGATTTATGCCTGGGAGATCAACTATGGAAGCAATTTATTTACTTAGAAGACTAATGGAAAAGTATAGAGAGAAGAAAAAAGATCTGCATATGGTTTTTATTGATTCAGAGAAAGCTTATGATAGAGTGCCTAGAGATTTAATTTGGTGGGTGCTAGAGAAGAAAGGAGTGACCAAGGGTTATATTGATGTGGTGAAGGATATGTATGATGAAGCGGCTACTACAATTAGATCACCAGCCGGAGAAAAAAGCGAATTCCCAATTACTGTAGGCCTGCACCAGGGGTCGGCCTTGAGCCCTTATTTGTTCGCCCTAATTATGGATGAATTAACTAGACACATTCAAGATGAGGTCCCATGGTGTATGTTGTTCGCATATGATATTGTCTTCGTTGATGAGACTAAAGGGGACTCAACACTAAACTAGAAGCTTGAAGAGCAGCACTGGAGACTAAGGGGCTAAAGATAAGTAGGACAAAAATAGAATACATGGAATGTACTTTTAGCAACAGTGGAAGTAGAGACAACGAAGCAGTGAAGATCGAAGATCAGGAGATCCCAAAGAGGGAACACTTTCGCTATCTAAGTTCAATGATCAGTAGAGATGGAGAGATTGGTGATGACGTGACCCATAGAATTAAAGTGGGCTGGCTTAAGTGGAGGAGTGCTTCTGGAGTATTATGTGACCGGAGAATAACAGCAAAATTGAAAGGAAAATTTTATAGGACAGAAATTAGGCCAGCTATGCTCTACGGGACAGAGTGTTGGGCAACTAAGAAACAACACATTAGCAAAGTGAGTGTTGCGGAGATGAGGATGCTAAGATGGATGTTTGGTAAGACTAGGAAAGATAGAATTAGAAATGAGTACATCTGAGAGACTGTAGGAGTGACACATATTGAGGATAAGTTGAGGGAGAATAGACTTAGATGGTTCGGCCATGTGCAACGAAGACCTGTAGATGTACCTGTGCGAAAGAGTGATAAGATCATAGTGCCTTGTTTTCCAAAACAAAGATAAGAACGTAGTGCCTGGAATGGTTAGAGGGAGAGGCAGACCTAGACTGACTTGGGAATATGTAGTGCAACAAGATATGAATATATATAATTTAAATGAGCATATAGCTCTTGATCGTGCAGAATGGAGAAAAAGGATTCATACAACTGACCCCAATTGATTGGGACACAAGGCTTGGTTTGGTTTGGTTACTTAATATTCATGCACGGTTCAGTGAAATTTCACTTAATATTTATGTATATCAAGTGAAAATTTTACTTAATATTTTTGTATGGAAGACATTTCCTACTCAAGAATCTTAATTGTCCTCACTCTGAAAAATCTTATCATAATGTTTTTTTCACTAATTGTCCCAAAAACAGAAGAAGACAAAATTGAAATTTTTTTCCTAATATTACTTCTCCAAGAATTTCATTGGCTGTATAAAAGTAGAAAAATATAGTGAAAAGTCCTATTCTACCAATGCTTTTTTGGAATAGGTCCATCAATTGTATCTTCATAACAATAGGTCCAAGTATGCTGAATGTTTTTTGAGATTAGTCCACAATTCCCAATTATGGATAGAAATATTTACCTTTTTACCCCAAACACATATATACGCCAATATATATGTACACACATATATAGATGTGCATTAAATAGTTATGTTATCATATCCCATTAATTACGCATATCTTATATAGGAAAATAAAATCCCATGATTCTAGGTATATAGCTTATGGGTATGTTACAATTTTCCATTGTTTTATGGATATCCCACGCTTACCAATAATAATTAATTGCAGGCCATGTAGTGGAGAATTTCTCACTGTTCAGTTAGTTAAATATTGTACGATCAGTGTTAAATTTCTCATTGAGAAATGGATTTTAGTGTTTTATGATTTTTTTTAGTCGATGTATGAATGGATTTGTTGTCAAAATTTCTTTTAAAAAATACCGAGCAGTTCGATGCACTTTCAATTGCAAAAGTCCCTTTTCGTTGTTTTCATAAGTTTGTTGATGGCGTATGTCATCCATAACATATACATCATACACTGTGAGAATTTTACACTGCTTGTAGGATCAGTCATGATATTAGTACTAAAATACATATGATTTGTGATCTGTCTAATACAAATACTTTATGAATATAAAAAAGTTAAGTATATCCCATTATCTTTTGGTTTCACAAAATTCCCAAAGCAATTCTGAAATGCAAAACAGAGCACAAACTAGAAACCAATTCTATGCTTTTGTCGTGTTTCTTCGGTGTTTTTTGCAACAACTCTATGTGTATGTCCAGGAGTCCAAGAATGAATGGAATGCAACGAATGTTGAACTAAATCGTGAATTGGGTTGTTGTTGTTGTCGTCTACGTAGCATTGCAGGCTGCATGGACACGGAAATTATTAGTAACACAGAAGTATGCTAGTATGAAATTTATCCCTATAATGATTCTCTAATCACACATGTGTAAAATTTTCATTATAAGTGTTAAATTTCTCAGTGTCTCGAAACATTCCAATGTGTGATGGAATGTGAGTGTTAAATTACTCATTTTGAAAAATGAAGTATGTTTATTTAAAAAATGTGTGAGAAATTTCACACTTGATAATTCTTAATATAATGGCGTGTTTATCCATATACAAGTGAGAAATTTCTCATTACTATATCAACATTCAAACAAGTGTGTTAAAATTCTTACACATATGCGAATGTTCAAGAACATAGTGAGAAATTTATACTCACATTGGGAGATTGGTGAGATAGTGCGAAATTTAACACTCATTTTTGATGAAATTGTTAAGAATTGAAATTCAACCCCATCTTCAAAATGAACATCAGTCAGTGGGAAATTTAACACCCACAAATTCACTTATATTTTAAAGATGGGGTGAATTTCAGTTCTCAACAATTTAATCACAAAAGAGTGAAATTTCCCACTGTCTCACCATTTTCCCAATATGAGTGAGAATTTTAACACACTTGTTTGAATGTCAAAATGGGAATGAGAAATTTCTCACTTATATATGTTTAAACACACATCATTATATTACACAAATGAGTGAATAAGCCACAATCAATTCATGTGACAGTGATCAATTTTGCACTGCATAAAAATTTGTTATAAACCCTAAAAAACCAAATTTTGCACTATCGATACCACACAACGATCAATAATATTTTGGAACCCAAAATCACATAGAATCAACTCATAGTGTTGTTATGCAAATAAGTAATATAGGATCGACAACCATATGAATGCAAAAACCCACGCGCTTTACAATCTGATACAGAAAAACCCTCATTTTTTCCCCAACTTTTTTTTTCTTCATAAAATTGATTTCATAATTGAACAAAATAGCAAATGTATTGATGACTTGTAGGTAAAGAAATTATTGCATACCTTTGCTTGCCATTGTCCAGATGCATTGGAGTCACCATCAACGTCGAATTATCTAGTGACAAATTTACGATGCCCAAGGTCCTCGTGAGCTTGAAATGGAATGGTAAACACTAGTTCTTCATAAAATGATGATGAAAATCAAACAAAATTGGGTTTGAAATTTGAAAATGCAAGATCATGGGAGTGATCGTGGGGTGACACCAAAATCGTCATAAATGGAGGGGTGGTAACTGAAAGTGGAAATTGAAGGAGAAATGAATTGGGGGTAGGTTGGTCATAAATGAATTTATAGACATATCATCGAATTATTTTGTGGGTTGGGTCTATTGCAACAAACATATAGTAACTTAGATTTAATACTAACTAGCCTCCGCGCACACCTATTGCGTGTAGAACATTGTATTATATTAATAAGCAAATGCAATACAAAACAGTCACTCACATGGAGATTGGGAGATGGCATTTAGAGATTAGATTTTTTTTGGAAGTTTAAGTTGGTGGGTTTTGTTTTAAGTGGGGTGGTAGTTTTTTTTTGGTAAATGGTGGCAGTTAAATGGAGTTAGTTTTGAAAAAAAAAATATATAAAATGACACTTTAGTATTTTATGAATAAAATTCTATATAAAAAAAATAATGGTTTTAGCGTAAATATGTGTGATAGCAAATAAAGTTTGGGAACCCTTAGTTTTGCCTTTATATATTAGTATAGATTAACTCTAAAAAGTAAAATACTTTTACGTTTGCTTAAATTTCGTATGTGATTAGTTAAATTTTGGATAAATATCACTTAGATCTCCTAAGGTTTGCTTTAATTACACTTAGACCCCCTCACATTTCAGTAATATCACCTACACTCCTAAGGTTTGAAGCACGTATCACCTAGACCCCCTTCGTCATTTCACCGTTAAAACAGTGACAGACTAACATAAATAGATACAAAAATACCCCTAAAAGTTTGGTCCTTGTATCATTTTAGTCCATGTAGTTTCAATTGGGTTAATTTGGGCCCTGAAGTTTTAAATTGAAGTAATTTGATCCAAATGTTCAATTCTGTGAGAAATATTAACAAAATTTACTCACGTACTATGCATTGTCACACCTTTTAAGGTCAAAAATGGAACAACACCAATCTCCCAACCCACTTATTAGCGTAATTGTGCATAACAGTGGGTAAATTCTGACAATTTTTCAGAATGGAGTATTTGGATCAAATTGCTTCAATTTAAAATTGTAGGGACCAAATTGACTCAATTGAAACTACATGGACTAAAATGGCATAAGGACCAAACTTCCAGGGATATGTTTTATATTTATTTATGTCAGTGTCAATTTTTTAACGGTGAATTGACGGAGGGGGTCTAGGTGATACGCGCTTCAAACCTCAGGAGGTGTAGGTGATATTACTGAAACGTGAGGAGGTCTATGTGTGATTAGAGCAAACCTCAGGGGATCTAGGTGAGATTTAGCCTTAAATTTTTTAACATGGTGATATCTTTTTTAGGATTTGGGGGCGTTTTGGTTTCCTTAAAACTTGTAAGGCGTTGACGTATAGAGAAGGCAAAAGGTTAAGGCAATGCAATCTCACATTTACATGCTTTAGAATGCAATGGGGATACAACGTCAGCAAAATAATATACTCACAAATTTGGAATTTGTATTGATGTGGATGAGATTTTCCTTGAAAATAGGGGTGTAGATGAATAAAATAAAGGGTTCAGATATAATTGTTATACCATGTCAGCAAAATAACCAGTACAATGAATATTTTCTTGCTTATGTGAAGGTATTGTCTCCTTGAAAATAGCCATATCAAAAAATAAGTATACATTTTATCAATATATACACACACATATATACACATACATTTTATCAATATATGTGTGTGTGTGTGTGCGATTTTTATGACTCCCTCATTTTATAAAATGCACACCTCTCACTTTTCTTCCAATAAAGAGTTTGTATATATGAATCCAGTTGATCTTTCTATTTCTAGGGGATTCCTCTCTAATTTAGCAAAAATTTCTTTCATTTAGCAAAAATTTAAAATCTATAAGAGGGAAAATATGCGAGAGAGACGTGAATATGTTAAAATTAATGCCCTATTTTTTTTTTGGTGTATATATATAATATGCCAGATATTGTGTCCTTTTTTGGTACTTTGCCTAGCTTGTAGTCTTAATGGATGGCACATGTCTAGTAGTATCTAGTGTGTGATGTAGTTGATAATTTCTATGTATTCTTATATGTAAAGTCTGCTGGAATAGAACAATCCAAAGAAGCTTCTGGTCCCATTCGTGCCTCTACTCCTATGTTATTTCTACTTTCAATTTTCTTCCTTTGTTGCTTAAGAAATTGATCACATAACTATATTTGGGTGCTAGAATTAAATCCCAACAGAGTGGTATCAGAGCTTGGTTGATCGACCATAGCTGAGAGTAAATCAATTAAAGGGAAACTAACCCTAGAAAGAAGAACAACAACAATGGCAAGTAGCAATACAAGTGGTAATCAAAATCATCCCTTTCCTATTTTTGTTACACTCCGGAGCAGCAAAAATAGAGAAAAATAAATTTTCTTTTTGGGTCCATAGAGAATGACTGGCGAAAGTCAATAATTTGCCCACACCACACAGTACAAGCTAACAAATAGTAACAAGAGTCGTAAAAAAAATCAAACAGGAATATATTACAAAAGCCTTAGCTATTACAATGATCAGAGTCCGCGACAGCGGAAACTATAAAAGGTTTAGAAGCAACATATGCCCAAGTACCAATTATAACAAAATACAGCAGAAATATAAAAAAAACTAGATGTCTATCTTCATCTTCAGGTGTAATAGACGTAGTCGTCAACGTATAGTCTTCCTCGGCATATCCGTTATTAGTGGGGCCACCTTCTGTGCATTCCCCTTCCGAGTAGTAGCCTTCATAGTTTGACTCGTTGCATGTAATAGCATAACCAGGATAGGCTGGACAAGGAACATCTAGGCATAAACGCCGTCAGCTTACTAAAAGCTGAGTGAGAAGTAGCTAACACAGTCTCATATCTCATAGGTATAAAGTAATTACCAGTTATGAACTATATATTGTAGTGCTACTAATAGTATCTTTTTTTCTTTTATTTCGAATTCGTTATCCAATTCTTATCCCCTTCAAACCCTAAGGCTGACTGTACTAACCCAGACTGATTGAGATGAAGCAATTATATCATCACAACACACTAGTGCTTTTGTTCACCACTTTTAAGAACTCTTATTGTTCACGGCTTTTAAGAACTCTTGCGAGCACCATACATTGTTCCAATATAACCGCTAGTCTATGGACATACCAATGCTCTAGTTCACCGCTTTTAAGAACTCTTACTGTTCACCTCTTTTAAGAACACTCGCGAGTATCATCCGTCCATAATCAATACATATTGGTATTCTTGTTCACCACATTAACGCTTTTAAGAACTCTTGCGAGTAGAATACATAACGCCCACATCCCACGCAAATGTGCTCACGACTGATCCCTGATACTGACAGAGGAACAGATACCCAACTGACTCAATCACCACCATGTTATCTAATGTTTCCAACCGTTATACCTCGTATTATACCCCTTATCTTATTATTGCGTCGTATCATTACTAACGTTCCGAACCCTGATTACGTTTCTCACCATACTATCTCATCTCGTTATCACATCTCGTTATCACATCCCATTATCCCTTGTTTCTATAGCATCGCATATAGAAAGTATGTATATTGATATATGATTAGCTAAATAGTGTGTATTATAAATAACAAGAAATAATCATGTTCTGTAATGTTCGATTGATTGAAAACATTTTAATCGATTGAAGAAAAATAAAGTTCAATCGATCAAATGATCTTCAATCTACTGAAAGTTGTCTTCTTCATCAGACTAGATAGTAAATGTCCAGAATAGTTAGGGCGTGCTTGGATCCATTATTTTACATCAACAACTTTCAAAACATTATACAAATGCTATCGAGTGAGTTTGGAACTCATCGAACGTCCTAAGGGCGCAGTTGGAATAGTTTAAAGCTCCGAGCTTTAATGACGGCTTATCCTCTCTCTCTTTCTTCTCCTCTATCTCTTCTTCTCTGCCTTCTCTTTTTCTTCTTCTTCTTCTTCTTCTTCTTCTTCTCTCTCTCTCTCCCTCTCTCTCAAATTGTATAAAAATATGGTGTGCGTATATATATAGATGCGTGTATATAGTTTATATATAACACTCTCTCTAAACTCTCAACTTTCTGTAGACCAAACAAACCTCACACACACAATTTGACAACATATATATAGAGGGAGAGGTTTGCAAGGTGGTAGCTTGTACGTGAACTGAGGAGTAAAGATATGAATTATTTGATCGATTGAAGCGGCTTCGATTTCTTGAGAACAGGTCGCCAGGTTGGCCAGGTTTGATTGATTGAAAATAGTTCAATCAATTGAGAAACAGAACCACGTCATAAATGTATGTTAGTAGGGTGTGGACACGCGGTCTTCGGGGTTCACTCCTTTCGTTTCGAAAAAGATTTTTTGGTTTGAAATTTGTTGAAATGTCTGTAAAAATAGATACAGAGTCGCCACTTGGTCTTTAGGGAACCAAGAAACCTAATTTGACTCACCCAAATGGATAAAGGGCACTGACCCTTCATAACCAAAGAATTTGGCTCAAGGATTTGGTACGAGAGAGGAAGGAGCATTCCCAAAGACTAAAACACCCTCAACTCGCCCCATCTCTCGATGGGCCTCAATTAGCATCCAAATAATCATCTTTTACTATGTTTGGTTGGACAGTTAATATCATGATAAGTATATTACATCACACAAGAAACGTAAAATGGAAGATCTAAAGATAAGATATCATTCATAAGATCTAAGCTAAGTATCACACAATACAAAGTGAAAGATCACACGAAGCAAACTTAGGAAAATCGTTTAATCTTGTCATACCCGTTCCAGAATTTAGATGCATTTTAATATGACATTGTGGTCATGTGAATTATTACTGTTTATTAATAATTTGAGATGGAGTTGACTGTGAGTTAACGGTGAGGTGTCGATGAAGACACGGGAACGTGGAAGTTCATGATGCATGGGCATGAGTAAATGACATTTATGTGATTTAAATGTTATTTGACTTTATCTGGTATTTTGATGAATAACAAATATTCCTGTTTTGTATAATTTCTGGTAGTTTGATATTGTTCTGGATTGTTTTGAACACTGTGGTGAGAATGTGAGTGATACGTTGCTTAAAAGGTAGGTGGTGATGATGCCAAAATTGGTTAAAGTAAATTAAAGCAATTTAATAGGAGAGAGAGTGAGAGACTATTTTTTGTATGTGGTTCGGCCTTGTTAATGAAGGAACCTACGTCCACGGCTGTGTCTGAGCACGTTCACTATACTGTAAAAGAGCCGAGGGCCTATGGTGAACCAACAAGTCTGGAGCTACCGTAGGCCGGCCGGGCATGTTGATGAATGTTGTAGAGGTGCTGTGCAGATTGAAAAGTCGGCCCCTTCAATGGGGGGTGAGAGGTCTCTTTTATAGATGTAAGAGACCTACTCGTACAAGGAAAAGGAAACATAATCCAATTGACATAGATGGGCATTAATTGTAGGGGTTTCCTAATTGGATTAGAAAATAGTTTACACTTTCCATTAGTCTTCTAGCTTGAGTAGGAAACTGCTCGGAATGCTCGGGATCATGCCTGTAGGCCCGGATGAGCTATTCCCACGGTGGGATGTGCCTACGCGGTCTTCCCGACTTGTTGGTCGAGTCGTGGATGAACCGCTTGGGAGGCATCAGGTGGACCAAACTGCTCAGAATGATGCTTGTCAGTAGTTGCAAAATAGAACCGCTCGGGCATGGGCTAATTTTGGGTGTATCAGTTGCCCCCCATTTTCAAGGTTGGCTGGATGCTATATCGGGGCAAGTTTGGAAATCTTCCTGATAGCAGTCTGAGTGCTCGGGAAGCTGGCTTGGAGCTTCTGAGTCTTGTGAGTGCACGGGAACTGACCGAGAGTTGAGACCCAGCCTAGCTCGGGACCTTTAAGTACTCGAGAACTGACCGAGAGTTGAGACCCGACCTAATTCGGAGTCTTTGAATGCTCGGGAAGTGACCGAGAGTTGAGACTCGGCTTACTTCAGAGTCTTTGAATGCATTAGCTCCCAGGATGGTTATCTTCTACCCGCAAACCTTCGTCAAGGTTCTAGGCAAAAGAATTTGATCATCTTGGAAAAGTCGACCTAAAGCGTATTACTTTAGGGTCCTTTTATGTTAACTCCCCAGGATGGTGGTCTTCCGCCCAGCCAGCCTTCGTCAAGACTATTGGGAGAAGAGCTTTACCATGTTGGTGGAGCTGACCTAGAGCATGTTGCTGTAGGGTCCTTTTTGCTCCTCTATCGTGGGTTAACTTAAGAGATTTTAGTCACCTCTATCGTCGGTTTGGACTTAAGTAGAGTTAATGCCTCTGAGTACTGTAGGTGCTCGGGTTATCCAAGATTTTGACTTAGTTATCCGCGAGGCCTGTAGATACCTGGTATGATTGCCTGTTTAGTTCATTACGCCATCTTTCCCCCCAAGCTTTCGCTAAGACGAGGGTCTTACAGAAGCTATGACTATAGGTAACTGACCTGGAACATGGTGGTTGCAGGGTCTTTTGAAACTTGCCATCATCAGCCACCTAGGGGGTTTGCCCCTATCGTCGGTTGGACCTAAGCGAAGCTTGTGCCTCGAGGTTAGGCCCGAGGTCTTTGGATGCCTCGGGGTTAGGCCCGAGGTCTTTGTAAGAGCTCTCTGACAATCGGTGCAGCCTCATGTGGTGACCAGGCAAGTACCATTGTAGTCGGGCTCATCTAGAATGATGGAGATAGGGGGTCGGATAAGGATCGTCAGGCTCCTGATTTCTCTGTGCTTGAGGCAAAGTCAGAACTGCTTGACCCTGACCAATGTGAACTGGAGGTCGGGTTGGGGCTGTCGGACTCAGATCGCTATGAACTAGAGGCCGGGTCGGGACTGCCGAACCCTGCCTGCTGTGAGCTAGAAGAACTGTCAAAACTCCCAGGCTGATCTCGCTTTCGCTTACTTCTGGAAGACTCATTGCTTTCTTACCCGGTGTCTTTGGTCTTTAGAAATTCTTCAATGTCAATGTATTTTCCAACCCTCTCTGCGAGTTCAACCAAGGTTACTGGTCGATTTCTATGAAACAACGTGGCGCACTTAGTGTGTTGAACTCCTGAGCAGAAGGTTATAATAGTGGTGGTTTCATCAAGATCATAGATGCCGAGCTTCTCTTGATTAAATCGGCCGGTGAACTCCTTGAGGGTCTCATTATCCCTTTGTATGACTGTCGGTAGCTTCATGTCGGGCTTTAGCTGTTCATGCATATCGATGAACTGGTTGATGAACTGCTTGTTGAGTTGCTTGAAATTGCGGACCGATCGGGGTTTCAAGGAGTGGAACCATTGGGCGTCCAGGCCTTTCAAAGTGCTGGAGAAGGCCAGGCGGTACAGTTCATCAGTTTGGATGGCCAGGACCATCCGAGCCCTGTAGGTTCGGATATGGTCGACCGGGCTCCCCGAGCCATTGTATGAATCCATGCGAGACTGCTTGAATTCGCGCGGGATGGAGAATCTCGTGATCTGGCTGGAGAACGGTGACTCTGTCTCGGTATTGGTTTGATTCTGAGCACGATTTTGACCAAGCTTTTTGGCCACTCTGTCAATCTGCTTCTGTAAGTCCTTGATTCGGGCTTTTATTCCTTCTTGATCGGTATCCGAGGGGTTGGTCAGGTCGGTGGAAGAGGCTTCTTCTTCATGGCGGTGTGCTGTCCTCTGGGATTGGGCTTGGCTATGACTCCGGTTCATCGTGTGCCTAGAGACAACTCGGCTCTTGACCGAGTGACCCTGGGCTGATTCCCAAGCCATATGCTCTTGCCTTTCCTCTCAGGCAGTACGCCTACTGTTGATGTCTCTGGCATCCTAAACGCGGGACGGGTTGGCTCGAGCACATTGTCTGGTCAAGATTGATTCCCGACCTTATGCAGCGTTCCCGGGTTATTTCTCAGCCACTAGAGGACTGCTTTGCTAGGCCAGCAGTGCTTCGATCTGTTGCTGGATTTGACGCTGGCCCTCGAAGAGTTGTGTAAGGGTCGCGGTGGTCTGCTCAGATGTCATGACTGCCGTAGCCAGTGCTGGGGCCGGCGAAACATCCCGATTGGCCTGCTATGCAGTCTTCTCACTCTTCTTCAGAGGCATGGCTATCAACCAAGAGATTTGTTGATGAGGAACTTGTTGTTTCCCACAGACGGCGCCAAGCTGATGATGCCAAAATTTGGTTAAAGTAAATTAAAGCAATTTAATGGGAGAGAGAGTGAGAAACTATTTTTTGTATGTGGTTCGGCCTTGTTAATGAAGGAACCTACGTCCACGGCTGTGTCTGAGTACGTTCACTATACTGTAAAAGAGCCGGGGGCCTGTGGTGAACCAACAAGTCTGGAGCTACCGTAGGCTGGTCGTGCATATTGATGAATGCTATAGAGGTGCTGTGTAGACTGAAAAGTCAGCCCCTTGAATGGGGAGTCAGATGTCTCTTTTATAGATGTAAGAGACCTACTCGTACAAGGAAAAGGAAACATGATCCAATTGACATAGATTGGCATTAATTGTAGGAGTTTCCTAATTGGATTAGGAAATAGTTTGCACTTTCCATTAGTTTTCTAGCTTGAGTAGGAAACTGCTCGGAATGCTCGGGATCATGCTTGTGGGCCCGGATGAGCTGTTCCCACGGTGGGATGTGCCTGTGCGGTCTTCCCGACCTATTGGACGGGTCGTGGATGAACCGCTCAAGAGGCGTCAGGTGGACCAAACTGCTCGGGATGATGCTTGTCAGTAGTTGCAAAATAGAACTGCTAGGGCATGGGCTGATTTTGGGTGTATTAGGTGGTATAGAGAATCCACAGAGATTAGTTTTGGATCCTCATTTTGGACCCAAACGGAACTTAGTCGAATGCTTTTATAAATTTTAGTTTTCACTCGTGAAATAATAAAGTAGACGTTTAAGATGTTTTGGGGGATAATTAGAAATTTTGGAAACTCGTGGGGAGGTACGCGTATTTTCTAAGTCTTGTACCTATAAATAGTAAGCTTGAGATTGAGATTAGTCAAACTTACTAAAAATATCTAGAGAGGAGAGAGAAAAAGGAGATTTGGTAGCTACGAGCTTCACGATGCCAAATGATGAACTTCTAATCGTCAGTTTTCTCCAGATTCGAGATTTGAACTCCTCAAGGTAAGAGATTCGATTTGATACCTCTTAGGCTACGTTTGGCTAAATTTTTTTTTGAAAATCTGATTTCTAAAAATTTGGGGAAAACCCAGTAAAACTTGTAGGAATCGCGTATGAACTGAGATCCGACGTTTATTCGGGCCTCTAGTCGATCCTTCAAAGTTTTAGAGAAATCGCGTGAGGTATGAATTCTAGATCTATCAAAATATATGGAATTTATATGTTTTGAATATCGACTTTGATATTTTGGATCTGGGCGAAATTCATATATTAATTAGGCCCGTTAATTATGCACACGAAAATGTTTAAAAAGCATGTATAACTATTTATGTGAGCATACTATGTGTCTTCTTGGGTCAAAGGGGAGTTTGGTGCAATTTCATCCGGGGGTAAGCTCCTTGAACCTTGAGGATTGTGATATTGAGTGTGCTTGCGTCTGGTATGGAGGAAGGCCCAACCAGGACACGATACCTGGTATGGAGGATGACCCAACCAGTGTACGAGATGCGTGGGAGAGGTGTGCCTTCCACAACATTGGTTTCATTTATCGAATGAATGCATACCACTCACCCTAGAGACCATTTCTATGTGTTTTAGTTGTTTAAACCATGATTTGTCACATAATTATACATTTAGAATTGTGCACTCAGCATATAGTTGAGCAGTGGAGATTTACTACATTGCAGGTGAAAAGAAAAGAGAAAAGAAGAAGCGTGAGGAGTAAGGCCTAGAAATGTCGGGGAACATTTGTTTATGTTTTTGTTTCCTTCCAACTTGTAATAAGAACTTCAATTTCATAATATGTTGCAACAGGAACTTTGATTGTGTATCATTTTGTAATTGAATCTTAGGAGGATTAGTAGTTGGTAATTGTTAGTAAGGACCTCGGTATTTATGTTTTGAATCATGGGAATATAGTTGTGGTTATGTTGGTGTTTGATTGGAGAACCTTGATCTTGAGTTGCTGTAGAATTGGGCAGATTTGGGAGAGATCAGTCGACTGAAGCTTCGACCAGTCGACTGGACCCCTAAGTTCTAGAATTTTTCCTTCAATTTTCACAGATTTTAGTTGACTGAAGGAGGCATCAGTCTACTGGTTTCAGCACGAAAATACCACATTCAACATGCATGGTGTCCAGTCGACCGGACAAGGCACCAGTCGACTGAAAAATTGAGGCCCCAGTCAACTGAGTCTCCGGCACAGTCGATTGGACGAGGTCGATGGACTTTTAATACTTACTGCTTTTGGTCTCCAGTCGACTGGAACCCCGATCCAGTCGACTAAACCTCTGTTTTCAAAAATGAATTCTTTTGGAAATGTTTCAATTGGACAAAACTTTTTAAAACTCTGATTTCAAAGGACTGTACTTATGTTTTTCTATTGCTATTTTACTTTAATGAAAATTGGATGAGTCTTGGTGGGGTGCCATGTGTCCTATTTCCATGCGTAGCGGGATGAGTCGTGACATTTAGTGGTATCAAAGCAATAGGTAACAAAACTTTGGGAACGTTTGACGTCTTGATGCATATTTTAGAATGCATCCACATATTCTAGAGATATTTGAGGCCTATGGTATGTTGTTATACATACATGATTATGTTATTGTAGTACATGCATAGTATTTATGCATTCGTGAATCGGTTGAATCATACAGAGGTGGAGCTGTATAATGAAATGAGGTTATCACTTGTTATCATAGACCTTTTGTGGTGGCACAGAGTTTAGATGATATCTTGGTAGTGACGAACAATTGAGTTTAGGCAAAAAAAAAGATGATTTTTTTATCGAATCGGTGAATGCTTTAAATGTTAGTGACGAGTGCCATTTGGGGGATCTAACCAAGAACGTGATTTGAGTAGTGAATGTCTGAGGAGATTTCATTATAGCTCACATAGAGGATGAAAGTGGTTGTCCGCAGTTGAGTTTTGGGCTTGGGATTGATTGATTAAAAGTTCTACTTCAGACATGGATTAAATGTCGTGATGCGGGAGAATAGGAATGGACAGTTAGGGTTCATGACAGATAGATAGTCCAGCAACATGTATTGCTCGTGTATAGGACAGGTGAGGAATATCACCTTATCTTTCGGTGTTAACCTACGGTGGGATCATACGGGGTTATAGTATGATGTTACCTTATGGTATATATAGAGTACATTGGGTAGTTGAAGAATCTTTCAACTCATAGTGCAATATTGGAACGATTGGATGGTTGGGGAATCTCTCAACCTATCTTACGGTATGTATTGGATGGTTGAGAAATTTCTTAACTACGGTATGTATTGAGGGTTGAGGAATACCTCAACGAATTATGTGTAACATGGTTGCTGAGGAATCTCTCAACTGAACATGGTTTCGAATGGTTGTGGTACCGAAGTAGATTCAGATGTGGTAAGAGGATTTGAAGTGAATGATACTAGACCAATTGTGTGTGCGAAAATGTGGGAATTAGAGGATTGACCTAAGATGAGTGGTTAAGAGTAAAAATAGTGGAATATGCTTGAACAGTTGAACTATAGATGGTAGAAATTTAATTGATGAGACGATGAGACTTCTGGAGTAGTTGTTTAGACTCGATGGTTATGCACATATGAGTGTAACGATAAGAATGATGATTGATATTGAAGAATGACATAGGTCGGAGGAGAAGTCATAGAGTTTTCTTGGTGAAAAATAAATGAATGGAAATGAATAGTAGTAAGATTTCTTTGGTATTTTGTGGTGGGTTGTCAAAGGAAATAGAATAAAGGGAGTAAGAATACAGGACTCGAGGTGAAAGTTAAATGTGATGGATCGAAAGTGATAGAATTCAGAGGAATCACGTTGATATTTAGATATCATAAGGATAAGAGAATCTTGATGGAACATTTCCATGGATAGGTTCTTATTACAGAAAGTTATAGTACGGATAACCTTGAATCTGAATTGAGCGTGTTTTAAAATAAAATGAAAATCTTTTAAATGCTTTTAAAACCATCGTTGAGGGTTGAAATGAGTTGTTGACAACGGGAAGTTGGAGTGCGATGAGTATTACGATATTGAACAAGAGCAGTTGTGAAAATGGATAGAGGAGTAAAGAGGCTTTGGATAAGTCAAGTTAGAGAAGTGATAATATAAATTGGGAAGCTGAAGCTTTGATGAGCAAGTGGACAGGAACATTGAGGGTGTGATGAAGATGCGGTAGTATGTTGGATACGTCTACGAATAACATGATAGGATGTAATGTGGATTAGAGGACAATGGTGGATACGATGGAATGCTATCTTAGTCGTCTTGGATTCCAATAAGGTTGGAGGATTTTGAGAATGCCAGACTTTATCCCAAGAAATTTTTTGAAAGTGTGTAAGAATATTTTAAAGTATAACTTTTATTTAGATAAGAAAAGTAGAAATGGATACTTGGGATAAAATATCAAGTGCACTTTGGAAGGCGAGAAATCGTGATATGATATGGTATGCTTAGCGCTTGGGATGCATCAGTGTCTGTTGAATGAATGAGTTTTACGGGAGTAAATTGTGAACTTGGAAATTCTAAAGTGAAGAGGTAATGAAATGTAGTATATTTTGACTGAGTAAGTTGGAGGTGCTGACGTGAAGGAGTTGTCGTGAGTGTTGTTACAACGGGAACTTAGTTTTAGTTTAAGTATTGGAATAACCTGGGGTTATGAATAATTTGAAGTTTTGAGCGACCAGAAACTTGATGAGATCCGTAATGTGTGAAACACTTGAAGAAACAGTTATGAATCGATTGACACTAGTAACCGGAGTGAGAGTGGAGTGACCTTGGGTATTGTCGCAAAAGGTATGTCATTGGAAGTGAATAAGGAATTTATCAAACTTAGTGAGACAGTAGTACTTTATGGGGAGATTTAATTACCGAATTACCTTCAGATTGTATGTGGGGATGGTATGAATGCTTTGAACAATTGGATATTCGAGAACAGTTGATTTGAAATCTGAGCAACGTAAATAAAGGACTAAAGAATCTGGATTGGAGTTAAGTCAGGTTGACTAGAGGCAGGAAATATGAAACTGTTGACTAAGGCATGGCACCTTCGAATGCTACATGAAGAATAAACGCTTAGTGTAAAGGATTCTCAGGAAACCAGTAAGAGTTGAAATACATGAGTATGATTGATATGGGCTGTGTAAAGGCGAAATTGAAACACTAGAGACTCATGGAGTCATATAACTACGTAATTAATACTGAATCTTTAGGGACCGATGAACGTGGAGAATGGTAGACAAGTAGGATGTAAGATGGAAATGGACTACAGTGAGGTTGTGATCTCTGACAGAAAGGTAATTGGCTCAGGGTCTATGTACACTATGAGAATTGAATGGATTGTGAATAGTCAAAGGATAGAGACAATGGTGAAGTATGTGTTGGATGTAGGGGATATGCTGTAATGAATTCTATGAGATGTGGATGATTGATTAAATTAATTTGGTGAACAATGTTATTGTTACTACGGAGATTGGGCAACTATGTTGCGAGAAGAGATGAAAGTGGTATGTGAGATTTTAAATTAGTTGTTTTACAACATAAATGATAAATGTATTTGACTTTGTTGAAAAGTTTTAAAACAAAAGTGTGAGGTATGAATCCTTTATTGTAATCGGTGGTAGTTCGGGTACAAACTTGGGAGAGATGAACGATGAATGTGGTTGACCTCACCATGGGGGATTTGGGACATGTGTAGACTCGAACGAGTAGAATGGTATGGAAATTTTCAATAAAGAACCTGATTGATACCTTAGGCGGCACGAATGATGGGAGTATAGCATGAGGTTGGTAAAACTTGAATGGAATAATAAGAATTATTAAAGACAGAAAGAGAGTACTAGTGTGACGCACTACCGACTATGTGATAGTCGTCTCAACTGATGTTGCCATGATATTAATTTATTAGGAAAGAACAATTGAAATTTGATAAGAAAAGGAAAGTTGTTTGGAACATGTTATCATTTTACAAGTATTTGGTGACTATCAGGATAAGGATTGAATCTATAGTATGTGAAACAGGTGGTCGTAGCATTGGCTTACTGATGGAGTACATACATATGTTAGTGCTTGGTTTGGTTCACTTCGAGATGAAGAATCATAAATGGATGTTAATCAGTTGAATGTGTTGTGTACGACTTGTAGTTGAAGGGAAGGACCAGTGAATGGAAGATGGGTTATTTCTTTTATTTTAAGTATTGTGATGAAACTTTCGAGTTTGGAAGGCATTTGTGACAATACGATGGAATGATATCAAAGTTGACATTGTGATGTTGTGATGTAATTTTATGTCGGCTTGACTATTGAGTAAGTTCTACTCATGTGTTGATGTTCTTATTTATCGAGATGCTTTGGGGTATTACTAGGATTCGGTTGAATCTTCTATCGGATTAAGATGATGGGACTCTGAGGATTTATTTTCCTTAAGAGCCTGAGGATTTATTTTTCTCGTGAGACTGTGACTTCTCAGTAAAGTGATTGTGTTGGGTATGAGACAATGTTGAAAGTATTTATGTGAAGTCTTGGTGACCTGAGAAGATGGTATAAGTTTGGGGACAAACTTCCTTTTTGGAGGGGAGAGTTGTCACACCAGTTCCAGAATTTACGTGCATAATATGACATTGTGGTATCATGTAAATTATTAATCTTTTTTAATAATTTGAGATGGAGTTGACTATGAGTCAATGGTGAGGTATCGGTGAAGACACGGGGACGTGGAAGTTCATGATGCATGGGCATGAATAAATGACATTGATGTGATTTTAAATGTTATTTAACTTTATCTGGTATTTTGATGAATAGTAATTATACATGTTTTGTAAAATTTCTGGTAGTTTGATATTGTTTTGGATTGTTTTGAACACTGTGGTGAGAACGCGAGTGATATGTTGCTTAAAAGGTAGGTGATATAGAGATTCCACATAGATTAGTTTTGAATACTCATTTTGGACCCAAACAAAACTTAGTCGAATGCTTTTGTAAATTTTAGTTTTCACTCGTTTCACTCGTGAAATAATAAAGTAGACATTTAAGACATTTCGGGGGATAACTAGAAGATTAGGAAACTCGCAGGGAGGTAAACATAATTTCTAAGTCTCGTGACTACAAATAGTAAGCTTGAGATTTAGATTAGTCAAACTTACTAAAATTATCTAGAGAGGAGAGATAAAAAGGAGATTTGGTGGCTACGAGCTTTACGATGCCAAACGACAAACTTTTGATCGTCAATTTTTCTCCAAATTCGAGATTTGAACTCCTCGAGGTAAGAGATTCGATTTAATACCTCTTAAGCCGAGTTTGGCTAACTTTTTCTTTAATCTAATTTCTAAAAATTTGGGAAAAACCCAATAAAACTTGTAAGAATCGCTCATAAACTGAGATCTGACGTTTATTCGGGCCTCTAGTCGATCCTTCAAAGTTTTAGAGAAATTGCATGAGGTATGAATTCTAGATCTATGTAATATATGGAATTTACATGTTTTGAATATCGACTTTGATATTTTGGATCCGGGCAAAATTCATATATTAATTAGGCGCGTTAATTATGCTCGCAAAATGTTAGAAAAACATATATAACTGTTTATGTGAGCATTCTATGTGTCTAATTAGGTATTCACTCAAAAAAAAATGTCTCTACTTGGGTCAAAGGGGAGTTTGGTGCAATTTGATCCAGGGGTAAACTCCTTGAACCTTGAGGATTATGATATTGAGTGTGGTTGTGTCTAGTATGGAGGAAGGCCCAACCAGGACATGGTACCTATTATGGAGGAAGGCCCAACCAGTGTACAAGATGCATAGGAGAGGTGTGCCTTCCATGGCATCGGTTTTATTTACCGGATGAATGCGTACCACTCACCCTAGAGACTATTTCTATGTGTTTTAGTTGTTTAAACCATGATTTGTCACATAATTATACATTTAGAGTTGTGCACTCAGCATATAGTTGAGCAGTGGAGATTTACTACATTGCAGGTGAAAAGAAAAGAGAAAAGAAGAAGCGTGAGGAGTAAGGCCTAGAAATGTCGGGGAACATTTGTTTATGTTTTTGTTTCCTTCCAACTTGTAATAAGAACTTCAATTTCATAATATGTTGCAACAGGAACTTTAATTGTGTATCATGTTGTAATTGAATCTTGGGAGGATTAATAGTTGGTAATCATTAGTAAGGACCTCGGTATTTATGTTTTGAATCATGGGAATATAGTTGTGGTTATGTTGGTGTTTGATTGGAGAACCTTGATCTTGAGTTGTAAAATTTGGCAGATCTAGGTGAGATCAGTCAACTGAAGCTCCGATTAGTTAACTGGGCCCCTGAGTTCTAGAATTTTTTCTTTAGTTTTCACAGATTTCAGTCGACTGAAGGAGAGGCATCAGTCGACTAGTTTCTGCACGAAAACACCACATTCTCCATACATAGTGTCCAGCCGACCGGACAAGGCACCAGTCTGACTGGACGAGGCCAGTGGACTTTTAATACTTACTGCTTTTGGTCTCCAGTCGACCAGAGCCCCGATCCAGTCGACCGAACCTCTGTTTTCAAAAATGAATTCTTTTGAAAATGTGGCCATTGGACAAAACTTTTTGTAACTCTGATTTTAAAGGATTGTACTTATGTTTTCCGCTGCAATTTTACTTTAATGGAAATTGGATGAGCCTTGGTGGCGTGCCACGTGTCCTATTTTCGTCCGTAGTGGGATGGGTCGTGACAAATCACATATTAAGTAATCAAGTTTCCCTAATCTAGAGGGGATATGAATTGTTCTTGACACAAATAATCAATGAAATCAAAATATGCTTAGGAAGCTAGAATGTATGCATGTTGATTCTTGAGAAAAGCAGACCCCTCA
Organism: Hydrangea macrophylla; assembly: GCA_033977485.1. Lineage (NCBI taxonomy): Eukaryota > Viridiplantae > Streptophyta > Magnoliopsida > Cornales > Hydrangeaceae > Hydrangea > Hydrangea macrophylla. Next base: position 5,948,709 of record CM066996.1, on the reverse strand, counting down.
ATCCTTGGGACGGATGAGAAAGGAAGATTTGATCTTGGAGGAGCATGAACGTGTGATCAGCCTCATTCCTTATAATCTTCTTGGATTAAGAGTAAAAAAAAACCCCAAATCTTGCATGGATGAAATGTGTGATCTCAGAATGTGCAAAGTAGTAGTGTGTTTGTGTTCATGGGATTTTCTAAAGTGATTTAGAAGTCTAGAATATGCAAGAATGCATGAAGAATGTTATTGTAGGATATGTACAAAAGTAGTATGAACAAATTCCTAAGATATGGGCTAATTTGAATTGCATGTGAACATCTAATCAAAGAATGAAAGTAAAACATGTTTGCTGGGAATAGTATAAAACAATGAACTAATTTTGTAAAAATGGAAAAGTGAGGTTAGGAATGTTTTTAATTCATGCAATTTTATGGTGATCATCCCTACTGTGTCTAAAACATATATCAAAAAGTCAAATCAAGATTGAAGTTGCGGATTTAGAGAAATCATATAAAGAAGAGAGGTTACTGAGAAACAAAATCTGTATTGTCGACTGAAATGTAGGAAAATCTTAGAAAATGCAAAGAAACATTTGGAGGCTCATATTATACGGAAAGTTCCCTAACTCACTGAAGTTTAAGGGAAAAATAAGTTGGGACCATATGTTTTGGAAAAGTTTTCTCGAAAATAAGTTGAAAGTCGACCAAAGATATTGTGACAGAAAAATAGAATGTTTTAGAAGAATATTGGGTCAAAATGGAACCCTTCCAAGTGTTTTAAAATTCAACCAAAAAAACACGGTCATTCCTTAATGAGTTAGGAAGACTTTCCAAGTGGTATCACAATCATCCATTGAGTATTGAACTCAGAATAGTATTTTCAAGTTGAACAACTTACTATTTTGGGGGATTTTGAGAAAACAAGTATTTATTTCTTGGAATCAAACTGTGAGGGTTTTAGAGAGGTTTCGAAATGGATGCTTTGATTGTATTTTTAGCTCTTGGATGAAGATTCTAACCACTTGGAATAACAATTCCTAACTCATTTCAAGAATTCCTTAAAGCATTTGCAGCACATGGTTTTATTTGGAAACCAAACTCAAGAATCCATGGAAGTATGATATATGAGAGGATGGATGATACATGGTATGAAACAATATGCTAAGAGTGGTAAAGAATTTTTTCATGGGATGTGGGTTCATCTAGATACAAGGGAGTGTTGCATCAAAGTGTGAAAGTCAAAAAGTGGTCTACTGCGAATAGTATCTAGATTGTATTATCACTTTATAAAATCATAATGGGAGGCCAAAAATGCCTAGAAATATTTGAGAAAAATCAGAGAGCCTCCCTAGTGTGTCTAAAATTCACAGAAAAAGACCAAACTTCAATAGCTACCACAGATTAAAAGAAACAAATCAGGATGTACATATGACTCAAAAACAAAAGCTGCGCTATAGACTGATTTTGTATGATTGTTTACAAATAGAAACTAACTCCTGGGTAGACTAAAAGATACAGAAAGTTTCCTAACACATTGAAGTTCTAGGAAAAAAAAAGGCAATTAAGTGATGAAAACAACCAAAAACAAATGCAAGAAGTCAGATTACAATCAGTGAGAGAAAAGACAGATTATTTACATGAACTTTAAAAATTCGAAAATGGTACTTTCACATCTATATAATTAATGGAAAAAATTGGGGATAAACTATGATGCATCAGGGAGATATTTCAAGTAGTATCATCATCATAACTCAAGTATTTAATTCAAAACAAATCTTTGAATCTAAACAGCTCACTATTTTGAATCATTCTTGAAGAAAATGGATTTGGGTTTTGGAATAGAGTTTGGGTTCTTGATTGGGGGTTTTGAAATAGATGTTCAAAACATGAACTTAAACACTTGAGATGACCATGTAACCACTTAGAGCTTCATCCAACCTTGAATCATCAAAGAACAAAAGAAATCAAGAAAAGGGGTTAAGAAGAGATGTCAAAATGTAATCAAAGAAAGTGTAAAATAGAAATGGAGATTGAGAATAGATAACAAAATTGTAATTAAAGAAGTGTAAAAAAGAAATGGGGGTTGAGAATAGATGACAATAATGTAAATAAAAAGAAAATAGAAATAGGATTAAGGAGGAGAATGATGATGATGATAAAAGTAACTTTCAAGAACAAGAATGGAACTCTATCTTTCAAAGTATTCCTCTCATATATTTGTGTATATAGACATGTAGCTCACTCACTACCTCTCTAATGCTCAAGAAGATGGTGAAAGAAATATCTGGATGATTGAAGTTTTGATAGTAAACTCAAGTAAAACTCAATTAATTAAAAAAATGGAAGAAGAAGACTATTTTCTTCTCATTCTCTCTCTATATTTCTCTATAGTTTCTTTCTAAGCTATCTCTAAGCTTTCAAGTCTTCTCCTCAATGGAAGTAAATGGGTCTCTTTTATAGGCAAATGAGGGGTGGTAAATAGGATTTTAAAAAGTTCAAAATGGTCTCCCATTGGTTCAAAATAAGCTGGGAACCAAAACTACGTTGTTTTGGTTTCTAATATTTATGAAAAACTCCCCAAAACAAAATTATAAAAATGGACTATCTGGAGGAGACTGTCGTGGCAGCATTGGGCCTGTGTCGCTGTGGTACATGGCTTGTGCTGCAGTGGCACTGCTCCTTAGACATTTATTTTTGTTTGTATTTAGGCCCCTAGAGGTTCTAGTTTTTACAAAAGGCCGTATTTCATCTGAAATTCACAAAAATGCATACAAACTCCAAATTGAGCTTGTGATATAGTGTTAAAAAGGTATTGGAGTCTAATTTCTATACAAAAAATAGTTTGGAGTCATGTCATGTAACACCCGCTCTCGCGAATTATTTTAATCATATTTAGTATGCATTATTAATTATATAATAATGTTGGAAATGTATATGTGATGTGGGTTTTGACCCTCTGAGTTGATTATGGGTATCCAATTGGGAACCCTGATGTGGCCAATGTGATAATTACAGTTTGGAACATGTGTTGGTGGGTCCCGGTTGAGATGGGACCGTAATATGTGGAATACCCTATGTGCCGAAATGTTTATTAAAGCTTATTTTATTATTGAAAAATCATGTTGTTAGGTGATGACCACTTTTTGGGTCAGTTAGGGGTACATTTGTGAGAGCGAATTGAACACGTTACATAATTAGTAGGCTAATTAGCAACTTCATATAATTACATGAGACCACTTGTAAGGCCCATGCGAGACACAGACAAACACCTATTTAAGTTTGTGATAGTTTTAATATATTTTTATAACTAGTAAGGGTGTAATTGTAATAAACCAAAAACTTGGGGGATGTAATCACAAATCACATAAGTTAGATTTCTAGCATCATGACATGTGGATGGTGACTCATGTCACCATCTTCATCATATTGTTCTTTACATTTCGGCTTGTATACAGAGAGTGAGATACTAGTTTTCGACAGATATTCGTCGGAGCTTTTGACGTCAATTAACGCTCCGAACGATGTCGATTTTCAATTCTGACCATATATTCAGACTCCTGGAGTTGAGTCTAACCTATTGGTACCAATTTTATCGAGTTCTGTGATAGTTTTTCTACGACCCATTTTGGGGTTTTAGCTCACAACTTGTAGTTTTTGTTTAGGATTTGTACCTGGTTCTTAGTAGGACTTTAATCTCAAGATTAGGAGCGAAACCCAAGAGGTGAGTGATGTTAATTTTGATATTTGGATGATTTTCATGTTGGGTTCAATTGTGATGCCAAAGCATGCCTAATTAGCTTAATTTAGCTTATTTAGTTTATTATTGGACAAAATTCATTTGGTTAAATTAGGCCCAATTTGATTGTGAAAGCACTGTGTGATGTTTAAATGAGCATGATGAGTTGCCTAGTTGGGTCAATGGAATTGATAGTTCTATACCACCATAAGGTAATCTTTGTGGTGACGACCACGACCGCCAGAGGCCTATGGGACCGCATGTGTGAGGACGTGGGTCATGACTAGCCAAGTGGGCTTAGGAAGTGGAGTCGCGGGCTAGCTGGTAGTGGTGGTAGTGAACTAGTAATTACTGGAGACTATAGTTTTTTGTAATATGTTGAATTGAGCATGTTTATTATCCATGTTCGTGATTAACATTGTTCACTAAGCATATAGCTTATATATTATAGTGGTTATTGAATAACCATCGTAGGTGATTGCGGCGAGGAATCGGGGGGGGGGGGGGGGGGGGGGGGGGGAAGTGGCTTGGCTAGCTTATGGGTTTTGGGAGTTGTTGTAACCTTGTTAATATCTACTTGCCTTTTTAGTTCTAAACTTGTAATATGTTTGTAATCGGTTTAAATCCAGGAATGGTGTAGGTTGCATTTTGGTTGGCAAGGCTTGCGCAATATTTCTAGTTAAGTTTTATACTTTAGTCGGATCTTTAACTCGTGTAATAACCAGCTTGTATAATCTAGCTATTGTTTTATAAGAGTTATAGTTATCACAGGTGTTGAATTGGTTGGTTGCATCTAGTACTAGTGTCGTTGGTTTGGGACGTTTGAACTTAGAGATTTATTCATTGGGTTAGTTGTAAATGGCTATAAATAAATCTTTTTTCCCTAAAGTATTTTAAACTCTTGCATGAACTTTGGGAATGTTAATGATTTTAGTTTAAGCTTATTTAAACTTATTTTGGAACTTTAATCACTTGTGTAAGGCCTTGGTGGCGTGCCACGTGTCCTAGAATCGTTTGGGCAGTTCCGGGGCGTGGCATTTTAGTGGTATTAGAGCAATAGTATAGAGCCTTGGGAACAAGTGACGACGATTTGAGAGTGATGTGCACGTTACGATATGGAGTTGCATATAAAAAAACCATATATGCATGAGATATAGCTGGTATAACATGTAATTGTATGGTCGAGATGCATGTGAAATGATATCTAGCATTTATATTATGATGCATGGTACGATATACATTTTTATATGTTTGAGAATGAGGAGATATTGGGTTGTACAAATCGAGGAAAAATGCATTGGATTGTGTGGAAAGACTGGGTAATGAGAAATATGCTCGTATATTTTGAAACAAAAAACATCTGCACCAAGGAGAAGGGCATTGGATTGGTATGAAAAGGGAAGTTTTATTTTGAGTAGTTGATATAACTTTGTTATTGTGTGGTATTGGTTGTATGGGTTTGATGGTTAACAACAAAAGAGTTTTTGGGGTTCTTGTAAAGTAACTACTGGAAGGGTAATTATGGGGTTGTAAGGGTATTGGATATTGTTAGTAATGGTGAAGACGAGATGAGTAAATTTTGAACTCTAAATCTAGAGTTGGGTTAGTTAAATCATAATAGTTCTTGACAATATGGTGATATTATGAGGGATTAGCTCAAGGCAGATTTTTGAGTATTGGGTATGGTGTTGGGTACAGACTTCTTTTCCTGAATATTATTGTGAATAGAGTCATGAATATTATGGTTGAAGATTATGTATTATCTTTCGACGGTAATCAGGATATTTAGACCTCTCTATTTTCGACGGATCTATTATTGTTAAATCTATGATTATGAATATGAATATTCTGGATTTCTTGGGATATTGTTATTGTGGGTATTATGAACGGCTACTCAACTATCGTAAATTGTTCCTCATTTCTTTATATTGGACTTCTATTCTTATATTCACTTGGTTATCCACTAAGTCAGAGATATTTTCTTCCTATTGTGGGTCGAGTAGAGTATTAATCAGTTTTTAGTGGAAGTAATATTCTTTCAGTTTTATGGCATTCTGTATTCAAAATGAGTAGTTCTGGGAGTATGGGAAGTTGGAAACATCTATATTCTGAGGAGGGTTAATGAAGTGTATTCTGGGAAATGACCACGTGTTATTACTAAGTTGTTCAAAAATTGAATTAGCAAGTGTCTTTGTGATTTATTAGCAAGTTGTACAATGAAAGACTATAATTCTCGATTTGGTTGAAGAAGTTAACAAATACTAATTTCTAGGATATTCGAAAGAATTTAAGGGTTCATGAATTTATAGTAAAGGGGGAGATGACAGCAAGGAATATACAGAAATGGCTGTTGAGGTGAACAAGTATTCAAAAGTTTATACATACATTTATTATGCTTTGTTGAGGAATCACTCAATATCGAATTTATTTGTTGTCAATCTATTGGGCATTCTTATTATTATATTTCCTATGGGTGGAATATGTTAATTTGCAATTAATCGTAGGTTCGATATCACTGATTATTCTATACTGTGATAGTGTTTATCAGATATTGAAGAAGAAGTTTATCAGGGATTTCTATATACTCTTAAATACAGGAAATATTGGGTCAAGATAAGAGAATGTATTTGTAGCAAAAGAAGAAATAATGGTGTCTTCTATTATGCCTGTTGGATGCATTGATCAATAGAGGATATTAAGTTGTTGTTGAGTGATATTAGACATTTAGCTGATATCGCAAGTACGATGTTGAATGATATTTGTATAGTCGAATGAATTAGAGATGGAATGTGAATCATTTGAATAAGAGATGTACTTAGTTGAATGTGTTACTGTGAGAAGTTATGGTTTAATCATAAGAACAAGAATGAAGCGATAAGAACGAATAAATAGTGTCGCAAGTGGAAAGTATACTTGAATGGTTATAAGGGACATGAAAATTCTTTGAAGAAAATTAATATTTGGACAGCTTTAATAAGAGAATTAGATGGAGGATGATAAATAGATTGTGTGTAAATACTTGATGTGGTCACTATCAATATGTTAGGATGCTGCTTGGAGTAGTTTGGCACTGATCGGGTGTATAAGTTGTACGAATTGAGTATACGTGATATGTCGGAGGAGTTTCGAATTGCGGTATTGACAACACATTCTTTTTTTTGGTTATTTTGTAGGTTTGGAAGCAGGGTAAATATGATATTGCAAAAGCTACGAGAAAAGAGGTAGTGTGGAGTGGCTGAAGAGGTAAAAGTTTGAATTGACAAGTGTTGTGTCCTTAGTATTGTATGTTAAAGGAGTTTTTTTTTTGGATTCACGGATGTTAGAAGTTATGGTGTCGTGAAGAGGCGGTTTTCCTAAAACTACTATGGTTATTTTGAAGGTAAACTATGCACTGTTTTTATGATTTACTAAATTATAAAATTATGTATTGATTTTAAATTACTAATTAGAAGTTGATTTTGTTGGAAAGTTCGTAATTCTGGTTATTTACTCTATCTTTAAAATTTTGAGAAACATTTTTACGATTGTTGGGAATGATTTTAAGTATAATATACTTTAGTACATTTAAATTGTGACATATTGACTAAGGTTCAAGAATATGGTAAGGATTTGTGATTAATTAGAAATTGACTAGTTGTTATTGGGGGTCAGTTTGAAATTTATCTTAAACGGTGACAGCGGGAATATTGTTAGTGTGGGAAGAAGTTATAGTTGCATAAATTCAGAAGTACGAAGCAATTTCAAGAATTAAAAAAAAAGTTGTTATGTAATGGTATTGATTTTGGTTGTTTTATTGAAGACTAAGGAATTAGATATATATGAAGTGAAGTTTACATTGGAATTTGAGTTTTGTGTATGGGTATAAACTGACAAGGAACTTAGTTATCTCTATGAAAATCTATGATCAGGACTATTTGATATGTGCTTGAACTTATTAGCAGCTATTCTGTTGGATTGATATATAATAGTATTAATTAAAGAGTGAGAGAGAGAGAGAGAGAGAGAGAGAGAGAGAGAGAGAGAGGAAAGGGCTGGAACTTATATTGATTACAAGTGAGAAATAAATTGGGAATCATAGAAGAATTAATTTGGATGTGCATATGGGAATGGTACAAGTGTGGGGATTAATTAAGAAAGATTGATTTGAGAATTGAAGTTATTTTGGAAACAAAAGAAATGTAATGATTAGTATTATAACTCGTATAATAATGTTATGGAATGAAGTGAAATAAGCAGTTATGGATAGTGTGCTGAGATGTTTAACTGATCAGAGGTTAAAAAAAAATACTACAGACTGCAACACTATTGTGATTTCAACAGTACTCGATGAATGTTGAATGGGCTTTTGTAGCAAACTTGCTGAGACCATCAGATCAAATGATGACATGCAAGTAGTTGAGAATGAATGAAATAAATTAGTGTACCGTCACTGGAAGAGATTGAAACTTGTTGAATTTATGAAAGAAGATAATGTGAATACAAGAAGTATTGGTTTCTATTATGTTAAATGGGGAAATATTTGAGCTATATCAAAGTATTTGATTTGAAAGAGATAATCTGAATCTCGGGGGATGTGCCGTGAGTGTGTAAGCTTGATTCGAAGCGTGTTTGGAAGCTTGTTGATAAATTTAGCGTATGATGATAGTTTTGTGGGGTATCAAAATGATGTCTTACGAGAAACACCGGCATAAGAAGCGATAGTTTATCAATTATACTTGTTGCTAGAGGTGAGTAATATGTGTGATGAGTTGTATGTGTTGATATTATGACATTATTGATTGAATTTGAACTATGTGATGGTATGCCAATCATTGAGGAATCTGAAGAGAAGAGCGTTATATGAAGTATTCAGTTGAGTTCTTAAATGCAGAAGATCAAATGCCGTAGAAAAAATTGTTCTCTTAGTTACAAATTGATAAAGTCTTGTGGGGAGAAGAATATGATATGTAAGAGGAATATTCGGTTCTATCTAAATCTTGTGAGATGACAAGTTTGAGGACAAAATCCTTTTTAAGAAGGGGAAAGATGTAACACTCGTTCCCGCGGATTATTTTAATCATATTTAGTATGCATTATTAATTATATAATAATGTTGAAAATGTATATGTGATGTGGGTTTTGACCCACTGAGTTGATTATGGGTATTCAATTGGGAACCCAGATGTGGCCAATGTGGTAATTACTATTTGGAACATGTGTTGGTGGGTCCCGGTTGAGATGGGACAGTAATATGTGGAATACCCTATGTGCCTAAATGTTTATTAAAGCTTAAATGATTTATTATTTTATTGTTGAAAAAATCATGTTGTTAGGTGATGATCACTTTTTGGGTCAGTTAGGGGTACATTTGTGAGAGCGAATTGAACATGTTACATAATCAGCAGGCTAATTAGCAACTTTATATAATTATATGAGACCACTTATGGGTAGGGGTGGCAATTTTCGACACGACACGGCAACCCGACACGACCCGACACGAAAATAAACGGGTTTGGGTGACCCGTATAAGGGCACGGATCATAAACGAGTTGACCCGTTTGACACGATTAATAAACGGGTTGAAGCGGGTCAACCCGTCCAACCCGTTTGACCCGATTAAGTATTTAAGTGCAGTTGGGGTAATTTTTTTTTTTTAGTTTTAAAAATAATTTTAAATAATATGGAAGTCTAAAATAAAAGTAATATAAAAAATTTAAAAAAAAAAATTTTTTTTTTTAAAAATTAATTTTTTTTTAGAGAAAAAAAAATATTTAAAATATATATAGATATATATAAACTAAAATTGTTTTTTTTTTTTGCTAAAAAAAAAGAGAGTAGTTACCAAATTACCAAACAAGTAAATTTATATATAATAATTAATAACTAATGTAATAAAAAAAATAATTAATAACTAATAAGGGACGAAGGAAGCTGGAGCCTGGAAGCATTCATGCATCAAGTATTGCATAAAAAATAAAAATAAAAAAGAAGGAAGAAAAAAAAGGGAGGAAGCCCGCTAGGATTGCTGGATTGGGAGGGAGACAAATTAGTCAATTAGATAAATACAACTGTTAATCTTGATTCTTGATGGATGGCAAGTGAAGAAATTTGTTTATACTGTTAGTAAAAACAATATTTCTTCTTATTCAGTTTGTGTGGATGTGCTTGGGTGTTAAGTTTATAATAGTTACATATTGTTATATTTGTAGTATTTTGGTATTTAAGATGTACGTGTTAATAATTGATACATTTGATGAAAGACTTGTTTGTGTTCTTAGTAGGACTGTAAGCTTATTTCGAATAGCCGATCCGAGCTAACTGATTGGGTTTCTTAAATTACTTACAACTATAAAATTTATCTGATCGCCAAAATTGGCAAAATAGATCGAACCGACCATTTCGGTTGGTTTTCAAAACATGGGAAAAAAAAACCGAAAAAAAAAAAAAAAAAAAAATTCGATTCGATTCGATTCGATCCGATCCGAACCGAACCGATCTGAACCGAACCGAACCGATGACACCCTACACGGGTTAGACGAGTTAAACGGGTGACCCGTATATGACCCGGCACGATTATAACCCGACACGATTATGACACGTTAAGAATGACACGATTATAACCCGACACGACAATGACCCGACACGATAATGACCCGACACGATTATGACCCGACACGACCCGATTGCCACCCCTACTTATGGGCCCATGCGAGACATAGACAAACACCTATTTAAGTTTGTGATAATTTTGATATAGTTTTATAACTAGTGAGGGTGTAATTGTAATAAACCAAAAACTTGGGGGATGTAATCACAAATCACATAAGTTAGATTTCTAGCATCATGACATGTGGATGGTGACTCATGTCACCATCTCCATCATATTGTTCTTTACATTTCGGCTAGTATACAGAGAGTGAGATACGAGTTTTCGACGGAAATTCGCCGGAGCTTTTGACATCAATTGACGCGCTGAACGACGTCAATTTTCAATTCTAACCATATATTCGGACTCCTAGAGGCGAGTCTAACTTCTTGGTACCAATTTTATCGAGTTCTGTGATAGTTTTTCTACGACCCATTTTGGGGTTTAGCTCATAACTTGTAGTTTTTGTTTAGGATTTGTACCTAGTTCTTAGTAAGACTATAATCTCAAGATTAGGAGCGAAACCCAAGAGGTAAGTGATGTTAATTTTGATATTTTGATGATTTCCATATTGGGTTCAATTGCGATGCCAAAGCATTACATAATTAGCTTAATGTAGGTCATTTTGTTTATTATTGGGCAAAATTTATGTGGTTAAATTAGGCCCAATTTGATTGTGAAAGCACGGTATGATGTTTAAATGAGCATGATGAGTTGCCGATTTGGGTCAATGGGATTACTAGTTCTATACCACCACGAGGTAATCTTTGTGGTGACGACCACGGCCGCCAGAGGCCTATGGGACTGCACGTGTGAGAATGTGGGTCATGACTAGCCACGTGGGTTTAGGGAGTGGAGCTGTGGGCTAGCTAGTAGTGGTGGAGTGAACTAGTAATTGCTAGAGACTATAGTTCTTTGTAATTTGTTGAATTGAACGTGTTTATTATCCATGTTCGTGATTAACATTGTTCACTAAGCAAATAGCTTATATATTAGAGTGGTTATTGAATAACCATCGTAGGTGATCGCGGCGAGGAATCGGAGAAGTGAGCTGGGAAGTGGCTTGGCTAGCTTATGAGTTTTGAGAGTTGTTGTAACCTTGTTAATAGCTACTTGCCTTTTTAGTTCTAAACTTTTATTATGTTTGTAATTGGTTTAAATCCGGGAATGGTGTATGTTGCATTTTGGTTGGTAAGGATTGTGTAATATACTTTAGTCGGGTCTTTAACTCGTGTAATAACCAGCTTATATGATCTAGCTCTTGTTTTATAAGAGTTGTAGTTATCACAGGTGTTGAATTGGTTGGTTGCATCTAGTACTAGTGTCGTTGGTTTGGGACGTTTGAACTTGGAGATTTATTCGTTGGGTTGGTTGTAAATGGCTATAAATAAATATTTTTTTCCCTAAAGCATTTTAAACTCTTGCTTGAACTTTGGGAGCTCATGTTAATGATTTTAGTTTAAGCTTTTTTAAACTTATTTTGGAACTTTAATCACTTGTGTAAGGCCTTGGTGGCGTGTTTCGCGTCCTAGAATCGTTTGAGCGGTTCCGGGGCGTGACAAGTCACTTTGAAAAATATTACGGTATTTGCGAAAAAAGCTGATTTAATCTCCATTTTTACCTTTAGAATTTTAAGTCCAAAATTTATGTGCAATATACCATTGGAAAGCTATTGAACTCTAGTATCCAAGAAAAATATTTGAAAATAGATACAGAGCTTTGCTTCTCAAGTCAACCTTTAGGTCAAATCGGTAAAACCGGGGATCTCCCGGAAGTTCTGGGAGCTCCTTAGAGCTGACATTTTCATTCGATTTTCTTTTAAAATATGTTTTAGTACTTTTCACATGATTTAGAATAATCTCAAAACTTTGGAGTGAATTCAGAAGATTTTGGTCAAACTTTGTTAAACCGGTCAACGGAGACTTACTGAGAACTTCTGTGACTTCTGGGAGCTGACATTACATCCGAATTTGCTTTAAAACACTTTTTATTACTTTTCTTACGACATAGTATGTTTCTGGAGCTTTTGAATCAAATTTGGGAGTTTTGAGATTTTAGGGGCATTCTTGGTCCTTTTCTCCGATTCTTGAGCTTTTCAAGAGATGGAGATGATTTCCAAAAGTCTTTATGTGCGTCTTTTCAGCCATCGAGGAATACCATGCTAGTGGACTCCTAAATCTGTTAACTGACAAAATGGGTGTCTACATAGGAATTCGATCATTTGAAAAGAGTTCGATCACTTGAAGCCAAACATTCTCGATCACTTGAAACAACTTTGATCGATTGAAAGTGAAAATTTCAATATAGTAAAGGCAAGTATATAGAATCTCATTTTAATATTATATACTAAAAATACAAGGTATCACATCATCCATCAATGTATCACATCATCCATCACTTATTATAAGATCTCATCCTCGAAATCGGTAGTAGTAGGGTTAAAATAAAAATGGAAAGTTCTCTCGCATCTATGACTCTAGCTCCCCAAAGCCTCTCCTTCATAATGCTTCCGCTGAATCTTTACTAGCAGGATCTCCTTGTTCCTGAGCTTCTTGATTCCATGATCTAGGATCCGTACTAGTCCTTCGTTGAACATGACATTGTTGTTGACTTCAATGTCTTCGAAGTTGATCTCATGCGCTGGATTGTGGGCACATTTCCTCAGCATGCTGATGTAGAACACATTGTGCACTCTTGACATCTTCGATGGCAACGCGAGTCGATAAGCAACTTTTCTAACACATTCTAGAATCTTAAATGGTCTAATGAATTGTGGCCATAGCTTGCCTCTTTTCTGACCAAATCGGACGATGCCTCGAACAGGGGACACCTTAAGCAGCACGTGATCTCCAATGGCGAACACTAAATCTTTGTGTCATTTGTCAGCATAAACTCTTATGCCGGGTCTCAGTTGTCCTCATTTTTTCACGTACGATCTGGATATTCTCGCTTGTCTCTCGTACCATTTCTGGCTAAAGAAGTTGATTATCTCCGACTTCAGCCCAACATAGTGGCGATCGACAAGGTCTTTAGTATAAAGCTTGAAACGGTGCCATTCTTATATGGTAGCTATTGTTGTAGGTGAACTCGACCAATGGTAGGTGCGTGTCACGTCCCGGAATGGCAAAAATAGAGAAAAATAAATTTCCTTTTTGAGTCCAAAGGCAGCGACTGGTGAAGTCACATGATTGTCCATACCACATAGTACTAACCACCAGAAAGGAATAAAGATCACGAGAATATAATCTAGGATCTGGATAACAATGTAACTTACAGTCAGAAGAAAGTTACTAACTATTACAATCAGAGTCTCGAATCAAATAGACATAATAAATTACAAACATCCAGGCAACATATGTCTGATTACAAAAAGGTTTGAAAACAATAAAGATAATTAAACTATTATCTAGCCTAATCTTCAATTGGCGTAGAGGTAGTCCTCGGAGTAGTAGTCCTCTTTTATCTGACCTCCGTCGTGATAATCCTTGATAGGAACATCATCACTGGAATAGTAGTCCTCGTCTGTAGGTCCTTCACCTGTATAGCTATAATTAGGGTGCACTAGAATGTAGAAATGTCTAGCGGCGTAAATGCTGTCAGCTTAATAAAAGTTGAGCGAATTAGATACTAACAGGGTATTAATTATTGAAGTTATTACAAGTTATGAATGCTAACAATTGAATTCCATTGAGGGTATCTTCTCTTCAATCAAACTGATTATCTGATTACTAGCATCTTACTAAATTAAGACCGACAGCACATTCTGATAGAAGATTAGACTCGATAGTAGTTTACTTCTATAGATACACCAATGCTTCGTCCACTGCTTTTAAGTACATATGCACAGTCCACTGCATTTTATGGATACCATGTCAGTCCATCCCCAGTTTTTAAGAACATATGCCCAGTTCACCGCACTACAGGGATATAATGCTTTAAGCAACAGTACATCATTCTAATGCCACAACTTAGCGACGTCTACCAGTGATCACGGTCTACTGTAAGTCATCGACACCTTCATCTTTTTACCCCTTTTAAGAACATATGATTAGTTCATCTGGCTATCTTAGGGCTACTGGTTCCGTTCACTCAAGTCATAGATACCTTCGTCTGTCTACCACTTTTAAGAACATATGATTGACCAAGTCCCACCCACGCAAGATTACAAATCCTTACAAACCTACTTAAGTTTAACTCTAACATTGATACATGACAATCCCATGTGGCCTGACTACATTGAATGAAATGAATGGTAACTCCATACGATTCATAACGATACGTTATCTAATGTCGCAACCATTATCCATAAATCTTATTGTCACTACAATCTTACGTCGCATTATCTCATTATCACATCTATATTACAATAGTATAGCATGTAGTGATTACATCAGTCCATTCCTAGCTTTTAAGAACATATGCCCAGTTCACCACACTACAGGGATATAATGCTTTAAGCAACAGTACATCATTCTAATGCCACAACTTAGCGACATCTACCAGTGATCACGGTCTACTGCAAGTCATCGACACCTACATCTTTCTACCGCTTTTAAGAACATATGATTAGATCATATGGCTATCTAAGGGCTACTGGTCTGGTTCACCGCAATAGACACCTTTGTCTGTCTACCACTTTTAAGAACATATGATCGACCAAGTCCCACCCATGCAAGATTCCCAAATCTTTACAAACCTACTTAAGTTTAACTCTAACATTAATACATGACAATCCCATGTCGCCTAACTACATTGAATGAAATGAATGATAACTCCAAACGATTCATAACAATACGTTATCTAATGTCGCAACCATTATTCATAAATCTTATCGTTACTATAATCCTACGTTGCATTATCTCATTATCACGTCTATATTACAATAGTATAGCATGTAGTGATTATTGAACAGTAAATAAATAACTAAATAGTTATAATATAAAACAGGAATATCAACATTTTGTAACTGTCAATCAATTGGGATAGAGGTTCAATCGATTAGTATAAAAACAGCAATAATCGATTGGAAAAAAGTCCAATCGATTGGATCATAATTCACACTAATCGATTGCTACCTTTGGCAATCGATTGCTACCTTTGGCAATCGATTGTATAAAATGCCAATCGATTGGGTTACGAAAGATGACAATCGATTGGCAAAGTCCCAATCGATTGGGACTTTGTCTTCTTCACAGTGAAGATAGTCCAGCAACATAAATATGGGAAAACATGATACATGCTTCTTTTCTTCGTCTAAACAAGTCCTAGGTGGTGTTTGGATGGTGATTGGGAAAGCTTGGGCTCTATAATAGAGGTTCCCTCTCTCTCTCTCTCTCTCTCTCTCTCTCTCTCTTCTCTGTCTTTCTTCTTTCTCTCTTTCTCTTGGTCTTCTTTCTTCTCTTTTTCAGTTTAGTCCATGGATGTATGTGTGTGTATGGATGTATATATATGTATATATATGTGAGTGTATATATATAAACACACATAAAATAGTTTCTATTTTCTGAAATAGAAAAATGCCCAAAATGGGCTAATATATAGGAGAGTAAGTGTTCACGTGGCTATACCCCAGCCAAAGCAAGAGAATCTGTCTAGCTGCTGCCAGTTAATTGGCAATAGTGGCAATCGATTGGGGTTAGGTATTAAATGATACAATCAATTGGTATAAGATGTCAATCGATTGGTATCCAAGATAAGGAAATCAATTGGGAAACTAGTCCAATCGATTGGGATACAGATTATACCAAAGGTAAAGCTAAACTCGTACATATATTTAAAAGAAGAATAAAAGGTCTTATTCATATAATACATTATAGAAATATAGGGTATTAGATCATCTACCACTTATTAAAGATTTCGTCCCTGAAATCCAAAGTAAGCAAGGTTCAAAACATAAATGAAAACTTTGAATCTAGTTCCCATGAAGCTTCTCCCTCGTCATGGTTCTTCCACTGAATCTTCACTAGCAGAATCTCCTTATTTCTGAGCTTCTTCACTCCTCGGTCTAGAATACGCAGTGGTCCTTTGTTGAATGTCACATTCTCGTTCACCTCGATATCTTCAAAATTGATCTCGTACACTAGGTTGTGGGCATACTTCCTCAACATGCTAATGTGAAAAAAATTGTGCACTCCTAATATCTTTGGTGGTAATGCAATCTGTAGGTTACTTTTCCAACACGTTCTAGGATCTGGAACGGTCTAATGAATCGCATCGATAGCTTACCTCTCTTTTGTCTGAATTTGATGATACCTCAAACTAGAAAAATTTGAGTAGTACATGATCTCCAACTGCGGTACTCTAGATCTTTGTGTCGCTTGTCAGCATAGCTCTTGTGTTTGGATTGCACTGTCTTCATCTTCTCTCGTATAATTTGGATCTTCTCGCTGGTTTCTCGAATCATCTCAGGCCCAAGTAGTTGAGTATCTTTGACTTCGGCCCAACATAGCGGCGATCATCAAGGTCTTCTATATAAAGCTTCAAATGGTGCCATACCTATGCTTGTGTGGTAGCTTTTATTGTAGGCGAACTCAATCAAAGGTAGATGCATCTCCCTTGAACTCTCAAATTCAGCGACACATGCTCACAACATATCTTCCATCACTTGGTTGACTCGTTCTGTCTAACCATTTGTCTGTGGATGAAAGGCTGAACTCAAGTTTAATGAAGTTTCCATTACTGTCTGAAGGCTCTTCCAAATTCTGTGGTAAAGCACAAATCTTGATCCGATATTATTGAGACAGGTACACTATGTAGTCGCATAATTTGTGGTAGATACATCTGCCCAACCGTTCAACTGGGTATGTCATACTATAAGCGATGAAATGCACCGTCTTGGTGAGTTGATCCACTATTACCCAAATAGTGTCGTGCTTTTGCTGTGACTATGGCAAACCAACCATGAAATCCATGGTGATGTGTTCCCATTTCCATTAGGGAATTGGTAGTGGTTGTAGCAGTCCAGGTGATTTCTAATGTTCTGCCTTCACTTATTTGCAAACAAGACATTGCAATACGTACTCGGCCACCTCTCGCTTCATTCCTTCCCACCAAAAGTTTCTCTTTAAGTCCTTATACATCTTATTTCCTCTAGGGTAGATAGTCATCCTTGACTTGTGTGCCTCGTCCAAAATATCCTTTTGGAGACTACCATTATTTGGCACACAGAGTCTAACTTTGCATCTCAATGCTAAGTCCGTACTGATACTCCATATTTCTGGTTCCTTTGTAGACATCTTAGCAAACCATAACTTCAAATCCTCATTTGACTGTTGAGCTTCCAAGATACAGCAGATGAGAGTCAGTTGCATGGCCAAACATCCAAAGTGTTGTCCTTCTCCTGATTCCACTGGTTGGAGATCAAATCTGGCTAACTTCTCCAATGCTCGCCATTCTCTAATCAAAATCAAAGCAATCAAAAGGCAAGGCCTTTGGCTCAAAGCATCACCTACAATATTTGCTTTACCCGAATGGTATTGCAAAGAGAAATTATATTCCTTGAGTAGTTCCATCCATCTTCATTGTCACATGATCAACTACTTCTGAGAGAACAGGTACCTTAAACTCTTGTGATCTGAGAGCAGATCAAACTTCTCTCCATACAAGTAGTGTCTCCAAATCTTCAGGACAAACATGATTGCAACTAGTTATAAGTCGTGCATCAGATAGTTCTTCTCATGTGGCTTCAATTATCTCGATCTGGATGCAAAAAATTTCCATATTGCATTAGCACATAACCAAGTCCTTGGTGCGGTGCATCACTGTAGATTATGAATTTTTCATTACTCTTTGGTATCGCAAGTACCGGTTATGGACATGCAATATTGATTTTACTTTGTTTTGAAATTGATTTGATGAAAAGAAGAGAAAGGTCTATTGAAAACAGATATAGAGTCTCCACTTGGTCTTTAAGGAGCCAAGAAACTTAATTTTTGACTCACGCAAACGGATAAAGGGCATCGGCCCTTCGTAACCAAAGAACTTAGCTCAGGGTTTTGGTACAAGAGAGGAAGGAGCCTTTGTCACGACTAAAACACCCTCAACTTGCCCCGTCTCTCGACGGGCCTCAATTAGCATCAAAATAATCATCTTATACTATGTTTGGTTCGACAATTAATATTATGATAGTATATTACATCTCACAAGAATCTTGAAATGGAAGATCAAAATATAAGAAATCATTCATAAGATCTAGCCAAGTATCACATAATGTAAAGTGAAAGATCATACAAACAAACCTAGGAAAAAACATCTAATCACATATCAAGCAATCAAGTTTTCCTAATCTAAAGGGGGGACATGAATTGTTCTTGAAACAAATAAATCAAAGAAAACAAAGATGCTTAGCAAGCTAGAATGATGCATGTTAATCTTTGAGAAAAGAAGACCTCTCAATCCCCAGGACGGATGAGAAAGGAAGATTAGATTGAGTAGAAGCATGAACGTATGATCAAGTTCATTCCTTATAATCTTCTTAAATTAAGAGTCACAAAAACTCCAAATCTTGCATGGATGCAATGTATGATCCTAGGATGTGCAAGGTAGTAGTGTGTTTTGTGTTTATGGATTTTCTAAAGTGACTTAGATGTCTAAAATATGCATGAATGAATGAAGATTATTATTATTATAGGATGTGTACATGTAATACCCGTACCCAGTAAAAGGTAGTAATATTTATTTTTGCATGCATTAATTAGTATAATTAATTGCATGTGATGATTTGGGTGAGTTTCGGTCACCCGATGTGATAAGTGCTTGATAAAGGGCACAGTTGGAAAGATGTGAAGTGGGACCCACGGGAGGTCCAGATGAAATAAATTTCATTTAGTTGCATTTATATGATTAAATGAATATTTGTTAAAGTGTTTTAATATTTTATTATTAATTATGACCTTTTATGGTACCAGCTTGGGTACCCATGTGAGAGCAAATAGGGACATGGTTCATAACTAGTAGGTTAATTAGCAACTTTATAAAATATTTGGGACCACATTTGGGACCCATACGTGACATTGATTTATACTCATTTTGATATTGAGTAGTTAATATAATTATTCGTGGGTGTCTTAACGAATAGCTAAATTTTAGGGGAGCTAGATGCAAATTTGGGACCAAGCTTCCAAAGGAAGCTTTAGAATTTGATATATACAATAGAATTGGTCGGCTATCATTAGTATCAACCAAAAAGAAAAAAAAACAATAAACAGAAAGTTAAAACAGAGAAATAGTCAGCGAGAGAAAAAAAGAAGAGAAGAAAGCTTACGTCGCCGTTTCTTCGCCGACCTCTATTTCAAGAACTGAAGCCATATTCAGACTCGTGGAGGTGAGATGATTATTTCTATGTCTTTCTTTTTCAATTTTGGTACTGTTTTTCCGCGACCCATTTTAAGGGGTGACAACATATATGTGATAAATATATGTAGGGATATCATTGGAATCATTAGGAGCTAGATTTCTACAAAGAATTTGGGATTTCTAGTCTTATTCGGATATATTCATAGGTGAGTGTCCTAATCCCAAAATTGGATATTTAATGTTATTTATTTATTAATGAATGCTTAAATTGCTTAATTATGATTAAGTAGAAAAGCATGTGATTAATTAGCAATTAACATGTTTGAAATGTTGAAATTGCCATGTTGACATGTTGGGCTGCTTATGTGCTTATTTGGGTCAAAGGGTCTCAGGTAATAATCACCATTATTTAGCCCGTATATAAGGGACGCTCATTCCTCAGAGAAAAGAGGGATGATGATGAAGTCCTCAGAGAAAAGGGGACGTGGTGACGACCACACAATTGACTACGGTCATGAGAGAATGAGTGATTTCGCTATATGCGACGGAAAAAGTGAGAATGGCCTGGAATCAGGGGTCCAGAACGATGGTGATTGATTACTTGACACGCTTGCGACCATTTATTGTTGTGATGTTTAATTGGTGTTATGATTCATTAAATACTCCAATTGCATGATTAGTACTACGTACTCACTGAGCGAAAGCTTATTCAATTTTGTGGCTAATGACCACGCAGGTGCAGATGAGCATCACAATGAGAAGCATTGAACCAGGGGGTTCTGGGCAACATGGGAGTATGTTTCTTTTGTTGTATATTTTAATACATTGTTTGTGGGCGTACTCATTTGGGTTGGGAATTGGTATAGAAATTTGACGTGCAAAATCCATAGGTCTAACTTTTGGCCTGTCGACTTTAACGAAAATAGACATAACTCTTTCTAGAAAATTCGGATTCGCCCGCCATTTTTTGCGTTGGAACCGAGACTCAAAGGGTTATCTTTTTATATAAAATTGACTATATTTTATTAATGACAATTTTACCCTTGGTCCGGTTTAAGCTAATAAATCCATTTTCCTATGTTTAACTCTTATTTTATTTGCTAATAAGGCGTGTTTTGTTTAGGTAACTCTCTTTTGTTACACAGTCCTAGCCCTTGGGGATGGGTTGGGGTGTGAAAATTTTTGGTATCAGAGCAACAGGCTAGAGCCTTGGGAACGAGTGACGACGCGTGAGTGTACACATAATAGCACGTAGTTGCACTATCATGCATAAACGTTTATTTTAGCATGCTTAAAATATTGTTTAGCATGCTTATGATATTTAAAACATAGTATGCATGGTGACCATTAAGGTTTTTGCTGCCAGTCTGAATTGTCTGGTAGCAATGGATTCGGAGAAGAGACAAATATCACCGACAAGGGTGGATAGAATGAAAAGGGTTATAGGAATCAGTACCTTATCAGAGGAAGAGGCACATGAAAATTCGAACCCAGAGGCAATAACAGAACTGTTGACCACAGAAGAGTTTCCGAGGAAGTTCAGTCAATATCAAAAAGGAAAGTCCAAGGACAAGTCAAGGTAAGTTAAAAATAGTAAATGATGGTAGTTCATCGATAAGTAGTATTTCGATGGAAGAGAAACCGTATTTTCCAATTTGTGAAAAATGACACCGGGGTGTATGCTATGACACTATGATCTGCTATCTTTATGGGCAATTTGGGCATATCGTAAGAAATTATCGAACCAGGGGTTAGAGGTTCAGGGGTAATTGTTTAGATATGGTCAGTAGGGTCATCGAATACGAGATTGCCCTACTAAACGACAAAGGAATTCAAGCTCTTCGATATGTAAAACCACTTCAAGATTTGTTCAACCGCTGAAAGGGAAAAGAACAATAATAATTCATGCTTGGGATACCACAGACATCAGATAAAGGTAAAATTATTCAATTATTTATTTATCCATTTATTTGCTTAATTATGATCTCGTAAGTGTTTCTGATTATGAGAAGAGTTGTCAATTTATGGCATCGTGGAAGCTGTTAACTAGTCATGTATATGAATGGGGGGATCTTAGCTGGTAACTACTTATCTGGGGTTATCGTGTTTGATTATGATATATTATAAGGTATGAGCGGCCTGCTGGTTGGGAATATTTTAGTTGATTGTATGACGGTCAGATACCGAGTTAAATGGGGTTTTATTTTCAAGGCAGTTAACGAAGTGTTATCAGTCAGTATAGTAATAGTAGCGGAGTTTGTCGGTTAATGAAAAAGAATTGTCACGTTATCAGTCAGTATAGTAATAGTAGCGGAGTTTGTCGGTTAATGAAAAAGAATTGTCACGAATTGGGTTTATTTAAATTATGAGGAGACATCAAATTGACGTTTGGAAATGTTTGGGTAATAAACAAATTTTGATATGTCATTTGAAGACTGGTTGAATAATTTGATTGGAAGAAGATAGAATTACTATCAGTAAAATATTAGAAATATAACTGATATTTAGGGTACCGTAACTAATGGAGTTATAGAATTAAGAATGAAGAAGATACAGAACGTGAATATTATTTGATAAGTGATTCGTTCATCCAAGCATGATATTATGAAGATTATAGGTGTTACTACAAGAAGAAAGACAGAGTAATCAGAATCAGCTGAAGTTGATAGAAACTATAGTTAAGAAGCAGTATATGAGCAATGAGTAAATGAATTATCTATTAGTCTCAATGGTACGTACATGTGTTTCTTAACCTGAACTTGAGATTTGGGTACGAGTAACAGAATAACAGAGTGAAGACATTATTAAGATTGTTGAAGACCCAGTATAGAAAATGTGAATATTTGAGAAGATAATTGGAGTAACCACATCACCAGTTGAAATTTATAAATTTATGAATATATGACGATATTAGTGATGATGTTAATATTCAGCGTTAGTGTATAAATAGTTTGGAAGGACACGGGACATGAAGAAAATTTGTGAGGACTATGTTGAAGACCCAAATTGTAATGATGCTGATATATGAATTATTTTGCTAGTATTGAGAATCTGTTATAGATAGTAAAGAAAAAAAAATGTTGAAGATTTGAGTTTTGATTGGAGAAGAATGAAGAAATTTACTATAACAGTTGAAGCCCTAAGGTAAGAGATGAGCTAATAGAAGACATGGGAGTGATAACAATCAAAATTGCACCATAGATTTGGTTATTTATACAGGAACACTTGTGGATTTATATTGATCACATGAAAGATTTATGAGGAATTAAAGAATTAATTTGTGAAGACACATATTTGATTAGTTGTTTGACACTTAGACATTTGTTGATCCAAATGAAATTTTGAATTAAGATAGAGTTGAATGTTGATATCATAACTGCTTGTACTTCACGGGAAATTGGGAACTTTACAAGGCAAATCATCAGACACAAGATTTGAAATCTGAGAGATTACTTATGTGTTGAATATTTTGCAGTGATAGTTTGCAGGCATGAAGCTTATATGAATTGCTGAGATTTGAAATATTTGGTTACATGACAGAAATTGAGTTTATTGTAAAGAAGACAGTTGGAACTCATACTGAGCTACAGTTTGACATTCAACGTTATTCAGGTAAAGCCAAAATGATTATTAGTATGTGTATTGATTATCCAGAAAATGATTGCATTGAAATAGAGACTTGATAGAAAATTGAAATTTTCTGAGACTACTAGACAAGAAATGATAATAGCAGAAATATAGATATAAGTGACACTATCACATCAGAATATATGGAATTTGCTCAAGGATCCGTTTATTTTTGTGCTTTTTGGGGAAAGAAATTGATGATGAAATTACTGAAAAGGGGGAATGATCAGATTTCTGCTTTACAATGAATTAAGCAGGTATTTCGAATGAAATTGATTCTGGGAGGAAGATTGTAATTGTATTCTGTTATATATATTGATTTGATAATTAGCTGCTGGGATACAAGTTTGTTGATATTTAGTTTGAAGTCTGGATACTACCGGTAGAAGTTAAAGTTGAATTTTTTTTTGAGAAGATTGTCTACAGATGATAAATTGCTCATTATGTGCTTAACTGTTGAGTTAATCAAGTATAGAGACAGAATATCAAAGAATCGCTGAGTTGGTGCACCTATTGTTAGTATTTTGGCAAGTATGAGTAAGTAAGGAGTAATTTGAGTCAACCAATGCTATTGTGTCATAGGGAAGTTGACTTAAAGATATGTTTGGGTTTATGTTTATTTAAAAAGGGGAAAAGATAAATTACTGATGGACTACTAAAAGGAAAACGATTAGGTATCATTCTACAGTAAGATGTGTTGAAATCTAGAAGCCTATTATATGTTTTGAATGTAGATAGCTCAAGAAATGAATTCTAGAAGATATATTGAGGCTCATAACGGAATTGTGGAAGAATATGTTGATAGGCAGAGATGAGACCACGCTACTTGTATTTTATTATACATGATAACTCGTTAATCGATTATAGGGAATAAAAGCTCCTGAGATTATATTTGGAATTCGGGTATCACCAATTAGCAGTTAAAGCTACAATGTTGAGAAGATCACCTTCAGATGAGAATTGTAAAACATACTAGGGATGTGTGATTTAACAGAAAATAAAAGCATAAATATCAAAGAGTCGTGGGGTTATTCTCACTAATGTTAATGACCAAGTCGA
This sequence comes from Hydrangea macrophylla, assembly GCA_033977485.1. Lineage (NCBI taxonomy): Eukaryota > Viridiplantae > Streptophyta > Magnoliopsida > Cornales > Hydrangeaceae > Hydrangea > Hydrangea macrophylla. Next base: position 5,924,387 of record CM066996.1, on the reverse strand, counting down.
AATGAATATCTGTCGAGATAAACTTTGTGACTGGATAGTCAAAGTCAACAGAGATTAGATATTGAAAAGTGAATGATTGTAGACAGGTGATCGAATTCGACTGTATTGATGAATGAAAATACAAATTTGTTGGGGTTAATCGAATTGTGTGTGGAAGGGAATTGTGAAATTCTATGCTTACTGATGTCTATCATCATAAAGTGGTATGTTTGACTTGTACTGATGTTTTGAAAATTTGCACGGGGCAACGGGAAAGAAATTGAATATTGGAAGAATGCATTTCGCAAATTGAAGATTGGTTGAGAATACATCACAGGTAAGTGAATTTTGTTTTCAGGAAGTTGATAGAAATGTCTACTACAGGGACATAAATATTCTAAATGTGTTATCATCAGAGAATGGTATAGTTTGCAGAACTGAGTGATTCAATGGGATCATTTGAAAATTTTAAATAGAATGGGAATCACTAGACTAGCAATTGAGATTGTAGTGGTATTAACCAATGGGCGCAATGCATTCTAAATTGCGTGTACAGTGTTGAAGGTCAGAGTTGAATCGTGAGTTTACTTGAGACAAGGAAAAGTTTGGGGACAAACTTCCTAAAAGGGAGGAAGAGATGTAATACCCGTACCCAGCAAAAGGTAGTAATATTTATTTTTGCATGCATTAATTAGTATAATTAATTGCATGTGATGATTTGGATGAGTTTTGGTCACCCCGATGTGATAAGTGCTTGATAAAGGGCACAGTTGGAAAGATGTGAAGTGGGACCCACGGGAGGTCCAGATGAAATAAATTTCATTTAGTTGCATTTATATGATTAAATGAATATTTGTTAAAGTGTTTTAATATTTTATTGTTAATTATGACCTTTTATGGTACCAGCTTGGGTACCCATGTGAGAGCAAATAGGGACGTGGTTCATAACTAGTAGGTTAATTAGCAACTTTATAAAATATTTGGGACCACATTTGGGACCCATACGTGACATTGATTTATACTCATTTTGATATTGAGTAGTTAATATAATTATTCGTGGGTGTCTTAACGAATAGCTAAATTTTAGGGGAGCTAGATGCAAATTTGGGACCAAGCTTCCAAAGGAAGCTTTAGAATTTGATATATACAATAGAATTGTTCGGCTATCATTAGTATCATCATAAAGAAAAAAAAAACAATAAACAGAAAGTTAAAACAGAGAGATAGTCAGCGAGAAAAAAAAAAGAAGAGAAGAAAGCTTACGTCGCCGTTTCTTCGCCGTTCGACTTCTATTTCAAGAATCGAAGCCATATTCGGACTCGTGGGGGTGAGATGATTATTTCTATGTCTTTCTTTTTCAATTTTGGTACTGTTTTTCCGCGACCCATTTTAAGGGGTGACAACATATATGTGATAAATATATGTAGGGATATCATTGGAATCATTAGGAGCTAGATTTCTACAAAGAATTTGGGATTTCTAGTCTTATTCGGATATATTCATAGGTGAGTGTCCTAATCCCAAAATTGGATATTTAATGTTATTTATTTATTAATGAATGCTTAAATTGCTTAATTATGATTAAGTAGAAAAGCATGTGATTAATTAGCAATTAACATGTTTGAAATGTTGAAATTGCCATGTTAACATGTTGAGCTGCTTATGTGCTTATTTGGGTCAAAGGGTCTCAGGTAATAATCACCATTATTTAGCCCGTATATAAGGGACGCCCATTCCTCAAAGAAAAGAGGGATGATGATGAAATCCTCAGAGAAAAGGGGACGTGGTGACGACCACACAACGAATTGACTACGATCACGAGAGAATGAGTGATTTTGCTATATGCGACGGAAAAAGTGAGAATGGCCTAGAATCAGGGGTCCAGAACAATGGTGATTGATTACTTGACACACTTGCGACCATTTATTGTTGTGATGTTTAATTAGTGTTATGATTCATTAAATACTCCAATTGCATGATTAGTACTACGTACTCACTGAGCGAAAGCTTATTCAATTTTGTGGCTAATGACCACGCAGGTGCAGATGAGCATCACAATGAGAAGAGTTGAACCAGGGGGTTCTGGGCAACATGGGAGTATGTTTCTTTTGTTGTATATTTTAATACATTGTTTGTGGGCGTACTCATTTGGGTTGGGAATTGGTATAGAAATTTGACGTGCAAAATCTGTAGGTCTAACTTTTGGCCTGTCGACTTTTACGAAAACAGACATAACTCTTTCTAGAAAATTCGAATTCGTGCGCCGTTTTTTTGCGTTGGAATCGAGACTCTAAGGGCTAGCATGCAATCTCAATCAAAGGGTAATATATGGCTTTTTTGTAGTGGCTTTCTTCTCCTTCCTAGGCTTGCATGCAACCCATGGCATTTTCAGAGACAGATAGGTAAAGAAGCAACGGCTTATGAGGTGTAGGTGGTAAAAGGACAGGTGGATTTTGGAGGTAGACTTTTATTTTGTCGAAGAAGGCCTGACATTGGTCATCCCATTGGAACTTCTCTCCCTTCCTCAATAGTCAGAACAAGGGATCACACGTAGTTGTAAACTTGCAGATGAAGCAGCTGATGAATTGGATTCTCCCGAGAAACCCTCGTATTTCCTTTTTATTCTACGACGGCGCCATTTCTAAAATTGCCTTAATTTTGGAGGGATTGACCTCTATCCCCCTTTGTGTGATGAGAAAACCCAGGAGTTTCCCAGAGGTCACACCGAAAGTGCATTTCTTCAGATTCAGTCTCATCTTATATTTACGTAATCTTTCGAAGAATTTCTTCAGCGCTACCAAGTGTCCTCCTCTGTCCTTGGATTTCACGATCATGTCATCTACGTACACCTCAACTTCTTTATGAATCATGTCATGTAGCAGGGTGTAGACACCCCAATTTTGACCAAACGTCAAATCTAGGGATTGGTTACCTCTCAAATGACCGATGATGACAATGGCCGGTGACATTCAAAGATTTTCCAGGAAATTCAAAATCTTCAATTGATTTTTCAAGACAAATTTCAAAATTAAAAATAGAAAATATAAAAAGGAGAAAGAAGAGAGAGAGTCTGGGTATTTGGGAGAAACCCGAACATTGAAGAACACATGAGGAAATCAATCTGAGAATTTGCTCAATATATATATATATATATAAAAGAAGAGTTTTGAAAAGAAATATAAAATAAAAATGATGAAAAAAAGGAATTTTAAAATAAAGAGGAATTTTTTGAAAAGAAAAGGAAGAAAAGAAAAGGAAAAAGAGAGGAGGAATAATACATTTAGAGTGCATATTTTGGATGTATTCTTAATAAAATGTATTACAAATACAAGTATTTTTACATAATTCGTCAATAATTAAGCTTATGTTAATATATATGTTAAAAATTAAAAAGTAGGGCAAAATTATAGGCCCTTGGAGTCACTCCTCAAGAAATACGGGGTTAATCACAAGATTGATCTAGCCTACCACCCACAAACTAACGGGCAGGCAGAATTAGCTAACTGAGAAATAAAACATATTCTAAAAAAAACGGTTAGTTCAAACAGGAAAGACTGGGCATACAAATTGACCGATGCTCTATGGGCTTATCAAACTGCGTACAAAATAAACCTGGGAATGTCCCCGTACAGGCTGGTGTACAAAAAGGCGTGTCACCTCCCTGTTGAGATTGAGCATAAAGCTTATTGGGTGACACGCTCATTGAACTTCGATATTAAAGAGGGAGGACAGCTGCAAAAACTCCAACTCGTAGAGCTAGAGGAAATCCGTAGAGATGCGTATGACTCTGTGAAGTTGCATAAGGAAAGGTTGAAGGCTCCCCATGATCGAACAATCTTTCGTAAAACATTTGAGCCGGGGCAGAAAGTCTTGCTGTATGACTCTCGCCTTCACCTTTTCCCAGGAAAGCTCCGATCCTAGTGGACAGGTCCGTTTATCGTGAAATCTATTTTTCCACATGGGGCCGTCGAGCTCATAAATCCCAAGAATGATGAAAGTTTCAAGGTCAATGGTCAAAGGATAAAATCGTTCTTGGAAAATTTCCAAACAGAAGCTGAGCACATCCAATTGGATGTGCCCAACTATTCTTCCACCTAAAATACCAAAAAGAGTCGTAACCTGTTGTTGTAAAATTTTTATTTCTTGCATTTTTGTTTATTTTATGCTACTTTTGCATTATTTCTTCTTCTTGAATGTGATGTTCTCAATCCTCTATTCCAATTATTACTCAACTGCAGGTTCCAAAATGAGAGATGATGATGTCCGTTCAATAGGCTCTTGGGCCGATTCTGAATATCACAACCCCCCATGGACAGCTGAGGCGGTCACATTCTGCATTTCACCATATGAAGGGCCAGATGCGAATGTTTTCATTGACATATCTCATGGATACATCCCTTACCCACTAGCTCTCCTCGTCATCAATCCTTTTGAATTTATTGATCTTCCTGAAGAAGAAGGAGAAGAGGAGAGTTAATTTGTTGTGAAGTTGACGATGCACTCCTAGAGCAGTGGGAGAATGACTCAATGTGGGAACCTCGAGACGAGAATGACTTACAAGATGTGCCTAAATGCCATAATGCTGTTTTCACATATGTCGATTATTTTCTCATTCTCGAGGTAGTCCCATACCTCTACGTACACCTGAGCTACTTGCTATTCAGACTTTAATGTCCTTTACTAGCTAGTGCATGCTGGGCATTCATACCAATAGTGAGGTTAGGATAATGTCATATTCTCGTTTGTTTTATTTTTCTAGCTTTTGTTTCATTTGTTTCTAGTTCTTGTTTTCCTTGTCTTATTTCCCTTTTATTTTCTTCTATTTTTCCTTGTCCAGGATTATCACTATGAACCACAACGTTCTACCAGTGTTCCTTCTGTACTTACTATTTCATGAACCTCCTATAGGGTCCCCTGGTACTCCACCGCAAGAGAAAGAACAACTAAGGAGTTACACTCCTTTATCTATGACGCTGTCAGGCTCACCAAGATCACCTCTTGCTTGCGCTTTCAATTCTTTGGATGTTTCAAACATATTCGATGATATTCTTGATGCTTTCAGATCCTTTTGGAATCGTGAATTGTCAAGTTTGGACTCCACTTTTGATGATTTGGCAGAGTATGAAGCAATTGTGGACGTTGAAGTTGTTGTGTTCGAAGAGTAGTGGTTCACTTCAGTTGTATTGTTTGAATTGTCCATCTTTTAGCAATTGAAGTGCAATCCTAGATAAAACTTTGCTATCTTTAGTTTTAATTCTAGTTTTCATTGTAATAAGGTCTTAAGTACCAAGTTGGGGGAAATAATTTTGCAAATGGATGCTTTTAAAATTTATATTTATGAAATTTGCAGTTTGGTATTACTATGATGATCAATTCTGGCTTACATGTTCTTTTTTGCACTATTGTTATGGTAATCCTGTATGTCCAGATCAGTTTGTGATAGTTGTGGTACACAGGTTCACCAATTCAAAGAGTCATTACAATTTTGTGTTCGATCAATCGAAAAATTGTCGATCGATTTCACCCTCAAGCTCTTGACCAAAGCTCAATCGATTGGCCCTTCGATCGATCGAACTTTCTCGATCGATCGATCGATCCTTGTATTTAAACGAGGCATCTTTCAGATACTTCATCAGTTTCTCTCTCTCCCTCATTCCTTCAAGCGATCACCAACAGAGAGAGAGAGTTTGGGGCGATTCTTGGGCTATACACACATACATCAATTGGAGACCCTGGTCATTCCCCAAATCATAGTCATCTTCTCCTTGGCTTCCCGTTTTGTGGGTATATCAGAGGTATGGTCCACATATCTCCCTTTGTCCATACTTATTTAAACCGAGAAGGGGATCCCTCCATTGGTCTTATGACAAATTACTCAACGTTTTGATCATGTATTTTTAGTTTTCTTCTCCTTTCTATGTTTGTACTTTGTCCCCGCGTTTCATCTGCGTTCGTTCGATCGATCGAACTAGGCTCAAGCGATCGAGACCAGTCCTTGTTCAATCGATCAGAAAAGGGTCGATCTGCAGAAGAAATTTTCTATTTTTGGGTTAATTTTCATGTTTTAATTAGTCTTTTCTATTATATTTCTATTCAGGGTCATCACCATGAATCCCACAATCGGTTATCATTGAGAGAAACCATTTAACCTAACCATTCCAGGTCCGGTGCCAGATCATGGGTTCTAGAATCAGTTCAACCAGGCCTGGTATACATGGTTCTTCAGTCACCGCAAGATTATGCTTGAGAGGCCACTCGAGATGGTCTGGCTTTCCACTCCATGGTTCCTGGCCCGGATTGAGGCCATGCCACAGTGGTTTACGATACTGACCCACGCTAGGTGGGTCAATGTTTCATGGGTACAAGAGGCCTGTGCTACTATGATTAAGGACCCAGCCACCCTGTTCATATATCGCTCATTCTTCTACAGCTGAGAGGTCATCTTCAGTCCTGCCACATTAGCCTCAGCCTTTAGAGTCCCATAGGAGCTCGAGTGTGATTGTCAGCATAGATTGGGAGCTCCTAAGGCCCCCCATGCCACCATCGTGCGGGAGATTATAGGTGGAGCCATCCACTTTTGGAATGGCATTTTGCTTATCGAGGATCGCTATCTAACAGAAGACTACCACATGCTGCACTTAGTGCTCTGCAATTGTATATTCTCGACATCATATCATGAGAAACTGGCACCGTGGTCGTCTGAGTCCTATTTTCTGTGGGGACAGGGCAGAGGGTTTGTTTGCCGCATTTATATATGGAGTTTTTGGTTCAGCCCACACGCTATGTTTCTACAAAGAAACATCTAAAGGGCGCGTGGGCCACTCATAGTGTTGTGGCCCAGACTGGATTACTCCCCCTCCCTGCTGATGCATTTCAAACCTCCTCTAGCCGGTTTGGTGAGACAGCAGCTTGACGTTCCGATGCGCAAAAGAGGAAACGAAAAAGAAAAGGCAAGGAGGAGGTTAGAGCGAAGAAGAAGATGGGAGGAGGGACAGATATCGAGGAAGTTGCTTCTGGGATGCCTACTGAGGCTGAGGAGTAGGAAACTGAGGATGAGAAGGATCCCATTGCTACTACACAGCAGTTCTAGCTGAGACAGAGACCTCAGGCTCTGACCCAGGGGGAGCCATCATTTATGTCTCTTCTGACTCTCCATACATTGATCTTGGGAGAGAGGGAGGCCCGAATGCGACTTGAGGGCAAGATTGACCACTTGACCATGCAGCTCGACACATTTTTAGTGCAGTTAGGGGTGGCCTAGTCTTTGCATACATCTTCCCAGACCCTAGCTACACTACCTTCATCTGACCCTTCATCATCTGCACCACCCACCTCTGTTCCGTCCTCATCTAGTGCTCCACCGCCATCTGCTGCTCCTTCTATTCCATCCACATCCATAGCACATCCGATTCTCTTCGAGATACCACCTCCAGTTGTGCCAGTTCCTTTCGCGACTATTCCTTCGGACATGACTGCGAGTGACCCGGCGATGGTCCCTACTGTTGTTGAGGGTAGAGGTACTGATGCTTTGGATGCGCCGATAGAGATTTTTTCTGATGTAGCTAATGATTCGTAGTTTATGGGAGTTGTGAGTATGGGAGTTTTGTTGTATTTATGTTCTTTTTGTTTTCTCTCTCCTCTCCCTAAGTACCTTTGGTTGGATAGCTGGACATTGTGATCACTGTCTGTATTATTATTTCATTATCTTTCCAGTGATTGGTGATGTCATTTTCGTGGATCATTCTTTTTGCATTGCTACATCTATTGATCTATGTTGTTTGGAGATTCTATGGTCCTTTTACAGGTTGCTATGCATTGCTATATCAACTTCTGAGGACATTGTTGTTTTCAGTTAGGGGTAGGGGATAGATAAGTAGTCACCTGAGTATTCACCTACAATTTTACACTTAACACACCTTGAAACTTTGAAATTTTCATTAACATACAATCTCTACAAATTTGAAAAATGTTAATTTTTTTTGAAAATTTTGAACTAAATTGATGGAATAACTTGAACTTTCACTCCTGATTGGTTGCTTATGAAGCAATGATGCATTTATATTAGTCTTATCTTTTTATGAATTAAGTTCACGTGTTTTTCTAGTATTACTAGGATGATTGCATGTGCAGACCTTTCATGTATCCAATATCCATATGCACTAGTTGATAGCTATGTAGAAAACTTAAAAATGAGTTAATACGACTATTGTGCTAAAAAAATAAATAGTGGAAACTGACTACCCTTAGTGAGCTTTTTGATTCAATCTTCATTTATGAGGGAATTGTCACATAAACTCGAACTGTTTTTCTTGATTACACTTATAAAAGTTCGTCGAAATAGTCTCAATTAATTCTTCATTTTGGCTATTTATTAGAGGAGAACGTTCAGGATCTACCAACTAAACTCAATGAACACTGAAATGCTAAAAACTAAGAAGTTAAGAAAATGATTTAAGCCATCACTACCCATTCTCTAAGCTATACATATCCAAGAAGCTGTTTCATTTCTAAACCCACACTGATTCAATATTTCCAAGTCTATTATGAGAATACAAAGTCCTAACCTTATACCTTGACCCCCAATGGACCTCGAATACGAATTAATTGTCAAAGTATGTGGTTGGAGAAGAGTAGTTGTGGGAGTTTTAAAAAAAATTAAAAAAAAAGAAAAGAAAAGAAACACTTGAATGTTAAAAGGGAGTGTGTATATATATATAAATATAGAGAGAGAAAAGAAGCATATACAAAAAAAGGGAAGTTGGTTGGAAATGTGAAAAGAACAAAATGGGAAGATAGACTTCATTGCATAATTAGACACACATTCTCTCTCTCATCATCTTCAACTACCATATAATAACCAAAAATTCAGAATCATAATGATTGTTAATGAATTAGTTTGAACATGAATGTGTAAATTGGGTTATCCATGGTATTTTGCTCCTCTAGTAAATAGTATTCTATTCATGAGACTACACACTCCAAATGTTTGTTTTTCATAGAGTCACGTATGAAAGCATTAGCAACCAGAATATCACTCCAATCAAAGCTTTCATACAACATGTGGTCATTATTAAGCAAGTTTCTATGAGATGATCCTTTTTGAGTGCAAACCAATGTGAGAATTGAGTTGAAACTACGAGTTCTAGAGGTACAATAGTCTAAATAATTCTAAATAAAGTTTAATGCATAGCCGTTAACTTCACACATACGTTTGCATGGATGTGATGCATATGTTATATCTATCTTGGTGGCATGAGGAGCATGTGGATTTCTTTCATGGATTGATGGAGATTAATATGTCTTTTTAGAGCTGAATTAGCAACTAAATGGGAGGGATTGTTTAAAGTTGTTCTTATTCTTCTTGAACTTAAAATGGAGAATTTTGTGGGTATATTCACTATAAACCCTCACGAGACAACACTCGTCCACTAGGGGGAACCTAGGGGTTTAACGGCTTGTTGCATTCACTAAATGCAACCGTGATTCCTGCGAAAGTGAGTTAGGAAGTATCTCTTTCTATTAGGTTAGATTGTTTTAGTTTCTCTTTTAATTTTGTTTAGTTATTATAGTAGTAGTTAGCTTGTTTTATTATCGCTTTATTGCTAGGGACTAGCAATAAGTTAGTTAGGGCTTGTGACAAGCGGGGGTATTTGTAAAATACAACCGCGCTAAAATAAGGAAATATACTGATATAGTTTACAATTCCCTATTATATTTGCAATTTATGCTATAATGCCAGTTTATATACAATATGACGAATCTATGATGAGTTGTGTTGTTTTAGCTATTGCTTTGTGCAGATATGCTGTTGTGCTATGTGCAGGAATGAATACCAAGATAAAAGGAAAGCTTAATTATAAGTAAGACAATTCAAAGATGAAAACTGAAGTTCAAGCGATCGAATAACTCTCAAGTGATCGAGGTTTCAATTAATCGAAGGCTATTCAAGTGCTCGAGTAATTCAAGGTTCAAGCGATCGAGTGCAGTTCGATCGATCGAACATGCTTTTATCACAAACTTACGCACACGCAGCAGATATATTGTAATCAACCCTAGCTTTAGGTTTTAGTATAAATTGTGGTTATAAACACGTCCCAAAGGATGCCCACTTTTAGTTTTCAGTTTACGTAGAGAGGAATGAGAGTTTGTTTTGATTTTATAGGTTTAACTTTGATATTTCTTGGTTTTCTGGGGATTTCAGCTTTCAATATAAGTTTCTATTCATTCAGGTTATGTGTTATCGTTTATTTACATTCTACTTGTAGCTTTACATAGTATAGCAGTAGTAATCGTAGTGTTACACTTTAGTTTTCATAGAATTAATAGTATTTATAAGTTTTATGTTGAAATCACAAACAAACAAGCCCTTAATGAATTTCTACCTTAAAAATAGAACTACAGTGTTCCAGACCATGTCTGAGTAGTCCCAAAGTTGGGAGATCGTGATGTCATGCAGCAGTATAAAACCTGCGTTCGATCGATCGAAGTTGGTTCAATCGATCGATCCAATGATATAGTCAAACGATCGAAGACATTTCGATCGATTGAGAGATGATGATGTTCGATCAATCGATCGAAGGCGCGTCAATCGATCAAATCTTCAGATTCTTGGGTTGACCCTTTGCAGTATTCCTAGACTTTCTGTTTTGAGATTTGTTATTAAACTGTCCCCATATGCTCAATTTGTCAAAACAGTTTCTTAACTTTAAGCCTTAAGGCATTTTTTTCTTCAATAACTTTTGCAAACCACTACGAATGCTAACACCATTTAGAGTGTGAGTCTTGACAATTGTTTTAAACCTCCTTCGTGTATTTTTAAATCAACTGTTATGATATAGTCCCGGTCATAAAAGGACTATTGAATCTTTATCTTTAGAAAATACGGAATACTGTAGAGAAACGTACTCCATAGAGCTTAAATATAATGGTAGATGGCAAGGTCACTGTGGATTCGTATAATCCCAACGTTCCCCTTTCATCAAGAAAAACCATTTTTAGTTATCGATTTAGTTAATTAGTTAAGCATTAGTTTAGTTTAGTCATTTAATTTTAGTAGTTATTAATTGTGGAACTTCGTGTTCTACATCCTTTTTAAACATTGAATTTTTGTTTTCTTTTAGAGTTTAATCTTAGTACCTAGCTTAACACCTTCCCTATGGGATCGACCTAGTCTTATCCAGTACTACTTGCAAGTCTACCTATACTTGGGTATTGCACACAAGAGCACACAACGTTTTAGTCGTGTCAACAGGTCTTCATCAAAAAAGGTAATGATCGGATCAGGGGTGAGTGTGCCTAAGAAGCCACCATATCTTCTGATGCAGCATCGATGGGGACCTCAATTCCAGCCATGGCATTCAACACGGCTTGTATATGCTTATAGGATGTTACCATGATGTCCCACATTGAGAGATGTGCTTGGGTTTTCTTCAGCTGCTTTATCAGCTCATTGTCCTCTTCGATGATCTCATACATTTTTCCTTTTCCCTTGTCTTTGACTGACCCTTTCTTGATTGTTTCAGTGATAGGCTGTAGAGGCTGATAATGACGACCCAACCTAGTCAGATGATCAATCTTGGCAGGAGTAGGTCCTTCTATAGTCCCATCTTCTTTGAACCGATCACAATCTGTTCCCATAAATGGTTTCTTCGACTCATTTCAGATAGAGGCATCACTTTCATTATTGGGATCATACCACTTGAGGTCTACTGCCCCTAGATCATGTTCTTCCAAGAAGAATAAATCTTGTTTATCATTTAGCTGTTGTTGTAATTCATCGTCCTCCCCTTCAATCAGATGAATTCTCCCAAACTTTGAGATATCAATGAGGAATAAGGGATGTCCTAAGGGGGTGATATAGGTGATAGGGTTGAAGGATACGGGATCGGACTCGATGAGGCTGATATTTTGGTGGTTTGGTAGGGGATTTTGGCTGATATGGGGCTGCTTTGGTGGTGGCTCGATGATATTATGGTCAATGAGGTCTTGGATATCGTGATGGAAGTGCATGCAATCATTAGTGTTGTGGCCAGGGGCTTGGTGGTAGGTGTAGTGCTTGGACATATCACAACTTGGTGGTGGTTGGGTGTTTCGCAGTTCGAGCAGTTGGATATGGCCTTTCTTGAGGAGGCGGTCTAAGGCTGAGGAGAGGGGCATCTCTAGCTTGGAAAAGTTACGAGGAGGCTTTTTCTGGAATGGGCGATTAGAGGAGTTGGCTTGGTTAGGGGATTGGTAGGGCCTGAGAGGGTTTGGTATGAGTTGGCTGCAAGGGCATTGATATTGAGGGAGTTCTGGGAGTAGTTGAGTCTTTTTTACTGACTTGGGGGCTCTTCCTTCTTACACTTTCCTTCCCTAATGGCGTCTTCGATCCGAGTTCCAACTTCAAACAGCTTCTCAAAGGTGGAGATGGACTGATAGAACGATTTCTAATGGTAGAGTGGTTATAGATTCTGGATTAGCATTCTCACCTGTTCTTTCTCAATTGGACGATGAGTCACTTGGGCCACTTTGTTCCTCCACCTGCTCAGAAATACAGCGAAGGATTCATTGTTGTTCTGCCGAGTAGTTTTCAAATCCCTGATGGTGACATCGAGCTCTTGGTTGTAGGAATAGTGATCAACGAACACGCGGACAATATCTTCCCATGCCCGAGTTTTGGATGCTTTCAGGTTAGGAACCATGATAGTGCCGATTTTGTGAGAGTTTGCGGGAATAGCATTGCAATGTGTTTGTGGGTACATGCCATCGATTGGAAAATGCTCATACATAGCTTCACATGACTTTTCAGATTTCCAGTTCCATCAAAACGATCAATGGCAGACATCTTGAAGTTCTTCGGCAGTTTCAGCTTAATAAACTCGAAAAGGCCTTCTAGATCTAGCATGTAATCATCGACTCCTTTGCTTTTCCTTAGTATGCTTTCTAGCTTGTCGACTTTATCTATTTTCTCTTGGAATTTCTTTTCTTACGTAGGCGGCGAGACCCCTTGAAACCATTATTCTTCTCCGCCATTTTCCTGTACAACGACGGGAGAAGGTATGAACCCTGGCGGTGGCATGAACCCTAGTGGTGGTGGAAACCCTGGTGGGTACTGTGGTTGCTGCCGTTTCAGTTCCTCCATGAATTTTAGAACTTGGGCTAGGCTGTCGGACTGCTGATTTATGGTTGCTCTCAACTCGGTGACCTTATTTTCTAACTCTTCCTGATTTATGCTGAAAAAACTTGGCGGGTTAATCCTGACCAAACGATTGTATGAATTTCTGACCCAAGATGAGGATCCCAGCTATTGACTTTGGGAATCTATATTGACCTACAGATTTGAGAGGATTGTATCAGATTTTGACAGTGAAAATTTTTAGAAAGACAATGACAGTGGTGTTATCAGTCTAGACGGACTTCTGTACAGGCTGACTGAGATAGTGCATGCAGACTGATAGGAATGACGCATGCATATGAGACAATCATGCAGATGCGGGCCCTAATCTATATGATGCCCCTACTTCTAATGGATGACAGCTAAGCAAGTAAGGTCCTAGCCATACAGAGTGTGCTAACCTTACTTTCTAGTTTGATCTCCATGGGAGAAGAAGAATTTTTAGGATATTTGCGAGATTCTGGGGATTTTCTAGAATTTCTGAGAGTTTCTAGGAGAAACAGGCATTCCTGGGTGATTTGGGCAAAGTTTATAGGGGAAACTAGTGCATTTGGGAAATCTGAGAGATATGGACAGAGTTTCTAGGGGAAATCGGTGCATTTGGGAAATTTATACAGAGTTTTTGGGAGAAACTGGTCATATTTGGGGAATCTGGGTGTTTTGGACAGAGTTTCTAGTAGAAACTTGTCATATTTGGGGAATCTGGTTATTTGGACAGAGTTTCTGGGAGAAACTGGTCATATTTGGAGAATTTGGGAGATTTGGACAAAGTTTTTAGGAGAAACTAGTCATATTTGGGGAATCTGGGTGATTTGGACAGAGTTTCTCGGAGAAACTGGTCATATTTGGGGAATCTGGGAGATTTGTACAGAGTTTTTGGGGAAAACTGGTGCATTTGGGAAATTTGGAAGATTTGGACGGAGTTTTTGGGAGAAACTAGTCATATCTGGGTACTCTGGGAGATTTGGACAGAGTTTCTGGGAGAAACAGGTCATATCTGGGTAATCTGGTAGATTTGGACAGAGTTTCTAGGAAAAATTGGTCATATCTGGGTACTCTGGGAGATTTGGACAGAGTTTCTAGGAGAAGCTGGTCAATATGATGGTGATTGTGTTGTCTAGCAAGTTTTCATACTCCTATGTCTTAGGACCAACAAACACATACTCCTATGTCTTAGGACCAACAAACAAGGTTTGCGGTGTATATCTTTGTGAGCACGGAGTAGACATCCTTATCATGGTGTGTAGGCAGGTCAACTTAATGTGATCTCATGTGAGTGATTGCCTTGGGAATCATAACCAAGAGGTTCTGTCCTATGCCACATAGGCATCTACACCGCACAAGTAATCCCACTAGGGCATACAATAGTTATATCACATTATCCTATCTGAAAAGATAAATTAACAGTCCTATGAAAGGTTCTACAACAATCTATATGCAAATGCTGGATTTAGTCAAAGAGGGTCTGTTGACGAGAGTTCCAATATCGTCAGAGAGACAGTAGGGAAGGTTTTACTCTTTTTGATATACCTTGGAAGGTACAGTATCAACGGTGACTTGTCCCCTTACACACCAAGACCTGAATAATGTCAGCGCAGCGTTTCAGACACAGTCGGGGAAGGAAATGTAGGAGTGTAATGCGGTGAACCAGACACATTAAAAAGATGATTTTAAGGATACTTCTTATGAGTCAAACCTCTGTATTATTTTGTTTTTAGAATAAAAGTCCCCAGCAGAGTCACCAGATTGTGGACACACGAAATTGAATTTCTTTTATTTTGAAATTGATTTGAAGAAAAGAAGAGAAAGGCCTGTTGAAAACAGATATAGAATCGCCACTTGGTCTTTAAGGTACCAAGAAACCTAATTTTTGACTCACCCAAGAGGATGAAGGGCACCAGACTTTCATAACCAAAGAACTTGGCTCGGGGTTTTGGTACGAGAGAGGAAGGAGCCTTTGTCACGACTAAAACACCCTCAACTCGCCCCGTCTCTCAACGGGCCTCAATTAACATCCAAATAATCATCTTATACTATGTTTGGTTTGACAATTAATACTATGATAGTATATTACATCTCATAAGAATCTTACAATGAAAGATCAAAAGTTAAGATATCATTCATAAGATCTAGCCAGTATCACACAATGTACAGTGAAAGATCACATAAACAAACCTAGGAAAAACGTCTAAGCAATCAAGTTTTCTAATCTATAGGGGGGACAAGAGTTGTTCCTGAAACAAATAAATCAAAGAAAATAAAGATGCTTAGCAAGCTAGAATGATGCATGTTAATCTTTGAGAAAAGAAAACCTCTCAATCCACGGGACGGATGAGAAAGGAAGATTAGATCGAGGGGAAGCATGAACGTATAATCAAGTTCATTCCATAAAATCTTCTTAGATTAAGAGACACAAAAACTCCAAATCTTGCATGGATGCAATGTATGGTCCTAGGATGTGCAAGGTAGTAGTGTGTTTTGTGTTAATGGATTTTCTAAAGTGACATAGAAGTCTAAAATATGCATAAATGAATGAAGATTGTTAATATAGGATGTATACAAATGTAGTATAAACTACTTTCTAAGAGATGAGCTAATTTGGGATGCATGTAAACATCTAATCAAAGAGTCAAAGTTAAAATATGTTTGTTGTGAATAGTGGACAGAACAGTGAGCTGATCTTGTAAAAATGGAAAAGTGGGGTTAGGAATGTTTTCAATTCATGATTTTTTATGGAGATCATCTTTATTGTGTCTAGAACACATATCAAAAATCCAAATCACTAATGAAGTTATAGATTGAGAGAAATCATATGAACAAAAGGTTACTCAGAAACAGAGTTCGTACTATCGACTGAAATACAGAAAAATCTTAGAAAATTAAACAAAAACATTTGGAGACCCATATTATACAAAAAGTTCCCTAAGATACTAAGTTCAAGGGAAAAATGAGTTGGGACCACTCTCTTTGTAAAAGTGTTCTGAAAAACAAGTTGAAAGTCAACCAAGCTGCTATAGCATAGAAAACAGAATGTCTGGAAGGAATGTTTGAGTCAAAAAGAGACACTTCCAAGTGTTTTTAAGTCAAACCAAAAATTGTGGGTATTCTATAATGAGTTAGTAAGACTTTCCAAGTGGTCTCATAATCATCTTTTGAGTATTGAACTCAGAATGTCATTTTAAAGTTGGATGACTCACTGTTTTGAAGACTTTTGAGAAAACAAGGTTTCTTTTCTCCGAATCCAATTGTTGAGATTTTAGAGGGGTTTTGAAAGCACATTTTCAACACTAAGAGGAGATTATAACCACTTGGAATATCAGCATCTAACTTACTTAAAGAACTTCCAAGATTGTTAGAGAGCATTGTTTTCATCTTGGGAATAACTTCACGACTACAGAGGAATGTATTGAAGTTAGAATCATCATATATCAAACATGTTTTTGAGGTGAAGAGCTACTATCCATAATGATTCACTCACCTCAAATAGCATGTAATCATCTAGATGGTGATGAACTAGTAACTAATAAAAAAATCAAAAAAGAAATGAGGTAAGAAGAGATGAATATATATAAACAAGCAAGTAAATAACAATCAATAGTTGATAATCATTGAGATATTGGACTTGTAGCTTGGTATTTCACTCATATATAGTGACTTTGGACATGGAAGTAGCTTCATATATCTTAAATGCTCACAAAAATGGTAAGTAAAGAGGAGTAATGAAGTAAAAACAAGGTTGAAAACTCACTTTCTTGTTGAAAATCTAAGAAGGAAGCCTTTTTTCTCTCTATTATAACCTTATCTCTACAACTTTTCTCTCTAAAACTTTTATAAACTTGCATTTGCCACACCCAAAATGAGGAGTCAAGGGGGGTTGTATAGGCCAATTTGTGGGGAGTTTGTGATTTAAAAAGTGCTCCCATTGGTCCCAAACATCTGTGAAAATAAAACTATGTCATTTTGATTTTCAATTATTCAATTTGGGGCCACAAAAATAAATTATCAAAAATGGACTTCTGGGGGAGAGTGCCGCGGTGACACTGGGCCTGTGCCGCGGCGGCATTGCTCCTTAGACTCCTAGATTATTCTGTTAAGCCCCTAGAGGTTTCGGTATTCGCGAAAAGGCCCTATTTAGTTCGAAATTCACAGAAAATGCATACAAACTCCAAACTGAGCTTGTGATATACCTTTGGAAAGTTCATGGAGTCTAATTTCCATAAAAAGTTCAGAGATAGGTCGCTTTGAAAATTTTTGCAGTATTCGCTATAAAAGCCGATTTTGATTGCCTTTTTCACCTTTAGAAATTCATAATAAATCCGTTCTAAATCCAGAAATTATGTGCGATATACCGTTGGAAATCTGTTGATCTCTAGTATCTATAAAAAATGTTTAGAAAATGATACGGTGCTTCGGTTTTAAAGTCAACTTTTAGGTCAAATTGGTCAAACTTGGGATCTACAGAAAGTTCTGGGAATCTCTGGGAGCTCCAGGGAGCTGACGTTTTCGTCCGATTTTCTTTTAAACTTATTTTAGTACATTTCACATGATCTAGGATGATTTCCAAACTTTTGGGTGAGTTCAGATGATTTTGGTAAAACCCTGGTCAAACCTAGTCAAACTTGGGTAAACCGGTCAACGGGGAGTTTCCGGGAACTTCCGGGGGTCTTTGAGAGCTGATGATTTCATCTATTTTTGATTCAAAACCCATTTTCTTACTTTTCTTATGACATATCATGTTTTCAGAACTTTCGGTCCAAATCTGGGAGTATTTGAGCTTTTAAGGGCATTTTGGTCATTTGTACCACTTTCTGAGTATTTTGAGAGATAGAACTAACTTCCAAGAGTCATTTTTGAGTCCTTTTCGATCATTGTGAACCACCAAGCTATGGGTCTCCTAAATATGATAGGCGACAGAATGGGGTGTCTACACCGGTGCTGAGGTTAGTGTTTCTTTTAATTCCCGAAATACGTCCTCATGCTTGTCAACCCATTCATATTTCGTCTCTTTCCTTGTTAAGCTCGTCAACGGTCCTATAATTTTGGATAATCCTTTCACGAATCTCCAGTAATATCCAGCCAATCTAAGAAAACTCCTAACTTCGGTCGTGTTGATCAGTCTATTCCAGCTCAAGACTGCATCGATCTTAGATAAATCCACAAAAATTCCATCCTCTGATATCGCATATCCTAAGAATTTGCCTTCCTAATGCTAGAATTCACACTTGCTAAATTATGCATACAGACTATTATCTCTGAGAGTCTATAGAACAATCTGTAGAATCTTCTTGTGCTCTTCTTTCACCTTCGAGTAAATCAGAATGTCATCGATGAATACTATAATGAATTGATCTAGATATGGTTTGAATACTCTATTCATTAGGTCCATGAATACTGCTAGGGCATTGGTCAATACAAAAGACATCACTAGAAACTCGTAGTGCCTATACCTTGTCCTAAAAGCAGTCTTTAATATATTTTATGGTCGAACTAGCAACTGATGATAACCTGAACGCAAATCAATCTTTGAGAATATCCTTGATCCTTGTAATTGATCAATAGGTCATCTATCCAGGGAAGTGGATATCTATTCTTGATCGTGACCATATTCAGCTCTCTGTAGTCGATACAAAGTTGTAGCTCTCCGTCCTTCTTTTTCACAAATAGCACAGGTGCTCCCCAAGGTGACGTACTTGGGCGAACGAAACCTAAGTCTTCAAGTTCCTAAACTTACTTCTTCAACTCTAGCATTTCTGTTGGCGTCATCCAGTATGGGGTCTTGGAAATTGGCAACGTTCCAGGTGCTAACTCAATGCAAAAGTCTATCTCCCTCTTCGGCAGAAGTCCTGAGATATCTCGAAATGTATCTTCAAAATTTTGAATAATGGGGATCTGGTTGATAGAGAGCTCCGTGATTGAACTCTCGATCGTGGCTATGCAGCTCATAAGAAATATGTCTCTGAACGGTTGGTACTGAAATCTAATCTACGGACAACTAGGTATTGAAAAGACAATGGTCCAACTAACACTATCTAGATTGGCACCTTACTTAAAAAGCCAATCCATTCCTATGATCACGTCAAACTTAGACATTGACAAGACTATCAAGTCTACTGAGAGATTTCTATCTTCTAGGGTCAAGGGAGAATCCTTGCACACCTTACCTAACTTAACAGTTACTCCCAAAGGTGAAACAACACTAAGGGTTGGCTCTAGTGCTAGGGGTATCAAACCCAAATCATGCACAATCTTAATAGCTATGAAAGAACGGGTAGCACTGGTATCAACCAAAGCTCTAACTTGACTGTGAAATAAAACAATTGTACCTTCCAAGTTTTACTATTCCTCAACACTGTATCGTACATTATTAGGGATAATGGCATTCACCCTAATCTGTCCTTGTTGTCCTTGCTGTCCCTGAGCGGGTGATCCATGGTAGCCTTCATGAGGTGCTGATAATCCTTGCTCATATGGTTAGGTTTATTACAGTTGCGGCAGATGAGGTCATTACGGCGGTTGGTCTTGGGAGCTATGCAATACCTTGCAATGTGTCCGGGCACTTCACAGTTGAAACATCCATTAGTGTTTTGTTGCTGGGCGGCGGGCTATGCCTGAAGTGGTCCTCGTTATCGATTTTTCCATTGAGAAAAGTTAGCTTGGGGCTTCCTTATCCCATCCCAAGTGCACTTGTTTCCCTGATAGTCGTTAGTCTGGGGCTTCCATCCTTGATTGTTCAGGGGTGGCTAAGCGGGAAAGTTCCTCGGTTGGAAGGTTCTGGGCAGAGGTCGATTCAGTTGTGGTCCTTGCACAGGGTAAGCATCCTTTTCTAAACTTGAAGCAAGATGGACTATCCCTTCAAATGTCTAGCCTAGATGGCCTATCATCATGTGTCGGAGGTGTGGGTTGAGTCCTTGATGGAATGCTTATCCTTTTTGGCAGGGTATCTATCATGTGCAGAGCGAAATGGAAAAGTAGCTCAAATTGTGTGGTATACTCCCTGACCGTCCAGTTCGCTTGAGTTAGACTTAGGAAATTCCTCTCTTGTTGGTCTCTTTCGTCCTCGGGGAAATACTTCTCGAGAAATCGAGTCTTTAATGCTTCCCAAGGCATTCTCCTTGCAGCATCGATCCCAATTATGGCTCTCTCGGCCTCCCACCAGTTCACGATGGAATAAGTCAGTTGAAATGAGGCCAAACGTCTCTTGTCAAGCTCGCTGCATTTTAGGGCTTTGAAGATTAGCTTTAACTCTCATATCCATTGTTCGGCTTTCCACGATTCTGCCATGCTGTCGAACTTCTAGGGTCACAGTCCATGAAATCATTCCAATAGCTTATCGCCTATCTATCTCGGAGGAGCAATGTGGTTGTTACTATTGTTAGCTCGGTGGGTGGCATTGTTGTCGGTGTCTCCAACGTGTTCCATCCGTTGCATGAACACTTTGAAGACTCCTGTTGGGTCCATACCCTCAGGAATGGGTGCTCCTAGTCGTGCTTGATATCTCATGTTCCCAGCCATAGTGTTTCGTGTGAGGTGTAACTATGAAAGATCTAACGATTACCTGACAATCTTCTTGGGGAAATAACCTTAAATAAAACAACAAGAAGCATAACACGAATCTAAATCAAACCTTAACATAAATAATGAGATGACAATAGAAAGAATCAAAAGAAACAATCTGCCGCATATATATATATATATATCCAAAAGATGTACAACAGAGTACACAACAGATCATCTGTGTATCGCGTAGTACATGATCCTATAGAAGATCTAACAAAGATATAAACAAAACCACCCCTGGTGGCTACCTATACAAATAGGGTATGGTAAATAGCTATCTATGTAAGCCTTAAAAGTAAGTGGACATGTCATGAAGTCAAAATCAAAAGTCTAAGTCGTAATTAAAGGTACTGAACTCAAAAGTTGTCCATGTCAGATCCATAGATAGAAGCCTCATCCTCTGGGGCAATCTCGGACAAAACATCATCCTCATCCATGTCATCATCCATCATACCCTCATCCTCCATCAAATCCTCCTTAGGTCACTCAAGTTCATCATGCTCCACAATGACTCCCAAATCTCCCACATTGGCCATGGCTGCATCGAATGCAACTACAAGTGCCTCAACCTCTGCCATAGCATGGGCCAACTTTGCTGCTCCTATCTCAAATCCATAGGGTTGTGTAGCCATCTCCAAAGCCTATTATGCTGCTAACTGTGCTATGACTCCGCCTGGTAAGACCGGTACCACTACGTCATCACATAAGTTATCCTCTGCTATAGCCTCCTCCTCTATCAGATATCCCTCTGCTACTATATTATCTACACTAATCGGCACATCCATACCATTTGGGTCCTCGAGATCCTCTGGGTCTTCCTCTAGATCACACTCTGGCTCCTCATCATCAATGTCCTTGTCCTCCTCATCCTCCATCTCCTCGTCATCATCCTCCGGCTCATCATCGTCGTTGTCCTCATCCTCGTCCGGATCCTCATCCTTTGGGTCCTTATCTGCTAGGGGTGCATCAGCTATGTCCTCCTCTGGTAGGATTGGTGACTCTATCGGGGTAGGTGGGGGGTATTGCTCTAACTTCTGCAAGTAAAACCTGATATGAAAAGTGGTCTCATAGCATCTGCAGTGAATCCTCCTTGATGCATCGAAAGGTGTCTTTACAGTAGATTATCTCTTGACGTATCACCTCTAGGTCCTTGGTCCCAAATCTCTGCTGCTCAATCTGCATACCTTGCACTGCCTCTGTGATGGCTCTTTGCCTAACCTTTCAGGTATAGTACTATGGATCTACTGGTTCAATACTACCCTCATACACATAGTGTCCTCTAAACTCGTCTGAAACGAAGCGCAGTGGTGCAGTGCTACCTAAAAAGAGATACCTTAAGTCAGAACTAATCTTAATATGCATCCATAGGAATCTCAAGGTCCTAGGATCAGATGCTGTGGAACAATTTATGAGTGAAAGGGTATAAACCTAACTCTGATAACAAAAACTCCATCATGCCCCGGAATGGGAAAAATAGAGAAAAATAAATTTTCTTTTTGGGTCTAAAGGCAGCGATTGGTGAAGTCACATAATTGTCCATACCACGCGGTACTAAGCAACAGAAAGGAATAAAGATCACGAGAATATAATCTAGGTTCTGGATAACAATGTAACTTACAGTCAAAAGAAAGTTACGAACTATTACAATCAGAGTCTTGAATCAAATAGAACATAATAAATTACAAACATCAAGGTACAATATGCCTGATTACAAAAAGGTCTAAAAACAATAAGGATAATTAAACTACTATCAAGCCTAACCTTTAATTGGCGTAGAGGTAGTCCTCGGCGTAGTAGTCCTTTTTTGTCTGACCCCCATTGGGATAATCCCCCATAGGAACATCGTCACTAGCATAGTACTCCTCGCCTGTAGGTCCTTCACCTGTATAGTCATAACCAGGATGCGGTAGAATGTAGAAATGTCTAGCGGCATAAACGCCATCAGCTTAATGAAAGTTGAGTGAATTAGATACTAACAGGGTATCAACTATTGAAGTTATTACAAGTTATGAACGATAATTAAATTCCATTGAGGGTATCTTCTTTTTAATCAAACCGATTATCTGATTACTAGCGTCTTACTAAATTAAGACTGAACACATTCTGATAGAAGAACAGACTCAACAGTAGTTCACTTCTATAGATAAATCATTGCTTCGTTCACCGCTTTTAAGAACATATGCACAGTCCACTGTATGTCATAGATACTACGTCAGTCCATCCCTAGCTTTTAAGAACATATGCCCAGTTCACTAAACTATAGGGATATAACGCTTTATGCAACATACATCATTCTAATGCCACGACTTAGCGATGTCTACCAGTGATCACGGTCCACCGCAAGTCATAGACACCTTCGTCTGTCTACTGCTCTTAAAAACACATGGTTAGATCATCTGGCTATCTTAGGGCTACTGGTCCAGTTCACCGCAAGTTATAGACACCTTTGTCTGTCTACCACTTTTAAGAACATATGATCGACCAAGGCCCGCCCACGCAAGATTCTGAAATCTTCACAAACCTACTTAAGTTCAACTCTAACATTGATACATGACAATACCATGTGCATTAATTACATTAAATGAAATGAACGATAACTCAAATGGCAATTGATTATATAAAATGTCAATTGATTGGGTTATGAAAGAAGACAATCAATTGGGAAAGTCCCAATCAATTGGGACTTTGTCTTCTTCATAGTGAAGACAGTCCAGCAACATAAATATGGGAAAACATGATACATGCTTCTTTTCTTCGTCTAAACAAGTGCTAAAATCAATATTTGGCTACCAAGTGAGTTTAGAACTCACCTTAGGTGACTAGGGGTGTTTGGATGGTGACTGGGAAAGCTTGGGATTTCCAATGGAGGTTCCCTCTCTCTCTGCCTCTCTTTCTCTGTCTCTCTATCTGTCTCTTCTCTCTTTCTTTTTTGTCTTTCTTCTTTCTCCTGGTCTTCTTTCTTCTTCTTCAGTTTAGTCCATAGACGTATGTGTGTATGGATGTATATATGTATGTATATGTATATGAGTGTATTATATATATATAAACACACACAAAACACTCTCTCTTTCACTCTCTATTTTCTAAAATAGAAAAATGCCCAAAATGGGCTAATATGTATAAGAGAGTAAGTGTTCATGTGACCAAACCCCAGCCAAAGTAAGAGAATTTTTCCAACTGATGCCAATCGATTGGCAAGAGTGGATATTGATTGGGGTTAGGTATTAAATGATCCAATCGATTAGTATAAGATACCAATCAATTGGTATCCAAGATAAGGCAATTGAATGGGAAACTAGTTCAATCGATTGGGATACAAATTATACCAAAGGAAACGCTAAACTTATACAAGTATTTAAAAGAATAATACAAGGTCTTATTTATATAATACGTTACTGAAATATAGGGTATTATCGTGCGTCTTTCAAGAACTTTTGAAATCAATGACGCAAGCACGTAGCATGTCTTCCATCACTTGATTGACTCGTTCAATCTGACCGTCGGTCTGCGGGTGAAAGGCCGAACTCAAGTCCAGTGTTGTACCCATGGCTGTTTGGAGACTCTTCCAAAATTCTGCAGTAAAGTGAGAATTTTGATCTAATGTAATAGAAATAGGTATGTCGTGTTACCATATAACGTATTGTAAATACATCCGGCTCAACCGTTCAACTAGATACATTATATTGTAGGCACTAAAATGTGTTATCTTTGTGAGTCAATCTATTATTACCTAAATAGTGTTGTGGTCTTACTAAGACTTTGGCAAACCTACCATGAAATCCATGGTTATATGTTTCCATTTCCATTGGGGAATCAGTAGCAGTTGTAGAAGTCCAGGAGGTTTTTGATGTTCCACCTTTACTTGTTTACAAGTAAGACATTGAGCTACATACTCGGCTAATTCTTGCTTCATTTCTTCCCACCAGAAACTCCTCTTCAAATCCTAGTACATCTTTATACCTCTGGGATGAGCAGTCATTCCTAATTTGTGTGCTTTGTTCAATATGTCTTTCCAAAGATTATCTTCGTCGGGTACACATAGTCTACCTTTACATCGTAAGGCTCCGTCTGAACTGACACTCCAGACTTCTAGTTCCTTCGTTGACATCTTGGCGAACCATAACTGTCATACCCCGATTTTTAGACAACCAAATACCCATTCAATAATATCCCAACCAGTATTTAATTGCCCAAAAATCTGAGAGTGAAAAACAATCAACTAGTCACACATTTGAAATAGTAAACTTTGCTGAAAAATGTTCCTCTTTAAAATAATTCACAAACTTTAAGTAACAAAAAAAAAAAAAAAATTAATCATATTCATTGAGATCTCCATGATAAAATTCTAAATTACAATTTACAATAATAAAGAGAATTCTGTTGCCATAACAGAATAAGAAATCCACATTTTTACAAAAATTGAATCAGAGCTACTACAATCGTCCCATAACCCCAAAATAATAAAATACAACATTGCCACAATGCCAAGAAATAAATAAATCAAGATCACGAAGCAAAATAAATAACAATTAAAATCCACTCGTAGATCTCTGAATCACAAAATTTACTCCAACCGCTAACACGAACTATTCCTGAAAATAAGAACCCGGCTACGCTCCACGAAGAACGCACCTGGTGATAAAATCACACGGGTCAGTACACACAGTACTGGTGTGAGTTAAATAAATAACATAATAACGAAGTCTTAGGGATAACACACAGTCCCTTAGAATACCACACAACCAAAATAAGAAATTATCGGGCAAGAGAGTAGTTCCACTCACACTTCAGGACTAGCGGTAGTTTCCTTCCATGTGGTGGCGATGAGGTCTTACCCAAAAAATTTAAATAAATTCCACTTACTACCTTACCATTCCAAAATATAGTGAGTCAACCCTGCATAAAAGTTAGTGGACCCACCATCCTGTATATAGAATATATTACATAGAAAAATAAAATAAAAACTATCACAAACCAAGCAAACAAATCCGTAAACAACATTTCCACATTCTAACTTAAACGTCGCATTCATTATTCCAAACTTATCTGTCTTATGAAATACTCCATTGTCATTATTTATTAGCCTTTAATTTATCTTTGTATTCCCTAGGTTCACCACTTGGCCACCCTCCATGGTACAGCCCACACATATATCCCATGTGTGCCCGGACATACTACCAACACCCACTCCGGTGCCAGTTTGGTTGGGGTATCAACCAAACCAGGTATACACAACGGATGGCTGGTCAATATGTCAAGACGTCTATACAATATAAGCCGAGCATAAGGCTTAAGCCAGCTTGATCACGAAGCCACTGGCAAAAAAGTACACTCAACAAGTCTTAAGCCAGCTTGATCACGAAGCCACTGGCAAAAGAGTGCGAGCTACCAAAAACAATAACACAACAACGGGGAGCGGTGAACACTAAAGAACTATGTTGCAATTATCACTTATCGTTCGTATTATCCCAATAATTGTGAATTTCACGTTTATCAAATAGTTCCGTCTTATCATCCAATCACATCTCTAACTTTTAGATGTATTCCAATTTCTTACAATAAAGGGTTTTATCAATTAACCCATAACAATTCTTCCCTCAATAATTTTCAAATCAAATTACAAGATCCCCAATATACTATTCAACGTATCTAATTTACTCATTTTTATCAAAATGACCACACAATAAGGTCAGTTATTTCAGGTACAATAACCTCAACCCAACATTCAATATCAGCCTACATGAAACCCATAATAAAAATTCAAATTCTCATATCGTAAAGTATTATAACAATCGTTCCACAATATTTTCATCGGGCTCAACGTTAATGACTATCACCCTTTTTTTTTATATAGCTCAACATTATATGAGAATTCATGTATCTCTAAGAAATTTTCGTTAAGTCATACGAACGAATAAAAAAAAAAACACAACAAATCATATTTCTCCAATTTCGTATATTTTAATATACTAAAAACTGCTACTGAAATCTTCAATTTCTGCCCAAACGGTGCAGAATTGGGAAAAATGCATTAAACGAAAAGTGTGCAGAATTGCGTTTTACATGGGACTGCGCCGACAGAAAGCTAAAATTCCAAACAAACGATTCTGTACATTGTTTTGAAAATTCAGCGATCATAGAAAAACCAATAAAAACAATTTTCCTACTTATTTAATTAATTTATTTTTCTTTCTCCCTAGGTTAATCTCATGAATCTGAACATTAGTTTATCAACGTATAACCATATCTATTTGGGTAATACTAGGATCCAAATCAACAAATCGCATACGATACTAAAATTTATATTTCAATCCAAACATTTAACTTGCAATGATTGATTCAATTGCGTATACATATATACCCACGTGTGTATATATATACCCAAATATATATATTTAACTCACCAATTGTGCCAAATTCCACAAAGATATGAATCGACATTAACCACGACGAATGCACCGCATATGATTCAACGATCATTCGTCTTCTTCCTCTTCGTCTTCTTCCTCTCTCTTTCTCTTCCTCTCTATTTCTTTATTCTCTTTTCTCTCCTTCTTTCTCTTTCTCTTCTTCTTATCTTCCCTTGGTGGCTAGGGTTGAGATAGTAGGGGTGAATGTATTGTTGGGAGAACTAATATAGGGTTAACAAGACATAATCCCGTTTTTATTTTTACCCCTTCATAAAAATACATCATATGACCCAAAAATGCATTGCAAAGTACTAAAATGAGTTACCCATTGGGTACCCATGACCCAGGTACTTAATTCTTATGTTAAATACATTGTTTACAATATTTACGGGCCCTGTAAACACTACTAAATTATAAACACATCAATTCTTTAAAATTTAAACTTACACAAATTTATCCCATCACTGAAGGTTATAAAAATATTCACATCGTAATTTGTACTAAAAAAAATTAATACGCATAGATATATAACCATAAACATAAATACCCATAGCTAATTTATCACATATAAAAATTCGGGTGGCCACATTAACATATAAAAATAAATATTTATATCTTGAAAATTACGGGGTGTTACAATAACCTTAGGTCCTCTGTTATTCGTTGAGCCTCTATAATATTGTAATCAGGTCAGCTATATCATAAGACGCCCAAGATGTTGTCCTTCAGTTGATTCCTCCAGTCGAAGGTCAAACTCGGCTAAAATCTCAATGCTTTCCATTCTCAAATCAATAATGCAATAATTACTAATTGTGATCGACGGCTCAGAGCATCTGCTACGACATTTGCTTTACCCAGGTAGTACTATAAACAGAAATCGTAGTCTTTGAGTAACTGCATCCATCTTTGTTGTCGTATGTTCAACTCCTTCTGAAAGAATAGATGTCTTAAGCTCTAATGATCGGAAAACAGATCAAACTTCACTCCATAAAGATAGTGTCTCCAGATCTTTAAAGCAAACACTATTGCTGCTAACTCCAGATCATGCATAGGGTAATTTTTCTCGTGCGGCTTCAATTGTCTTGATCCATACCCAATAATATTCCCGTCTTGCATAAGCACACATCCAAGTCATTGGTGCGATGCATTACTGTAAATGATAATCTCTATCCTCTCTTGGGTATTGCCAATATTGGTGCAGAGGTCAATCTTTCCTTTAACTTGTGGAATGCATCCTCATGCTTATCCGTCCATTCATACTTTGCCTCTTTTCTCATTAAATTTGTTAGAGGCCCTGCAATCTTGGAGAATCCCTCTACGAATCTTTTGTAATATCCCGCCAAACTAAGAAAACTTCTAACTTCGATCGCATTGGTCGGTCTATTCCAGCTCATGACTGTATTGATATTTGATGAGTCCATAGAGATACCGTCCTATAAGATAACGTGTCCAAGAAACTTGACTACCTATAGCCAAAATTCACACTTGCTAAACTTTGCATACAACTTGTTATCTCGAAGCATCTGCAAGGAAATCTGTAAATGTCTTTGATGCTCTTCTTCTATCTTGGAATAAATCAGGATCTAGTCAATGACCACTATAATGAATTGATCCAGATAGGGTCTAGATACTCTATTTATTAAGTCTATGAATACTGCTGGAGCATTTGTCAATTCGAAAGACATAACCTGAAACTCGTAATGACCATATCTCGTCTTGAAAGTAGTTTTTGACACATTCTCTGGTCGAACTAACAACTAGTGATATTCGGAATGTAGATCGATCTTTGAAAAGATCCTTGATCCTTGCAGCTCATCGAATAGGTCATCTATCCAAGGCAGTGGATATCAGTTCTTGATTGTAATCTTATTCAGCTCTCTGTAGTCGATACATAGTCAAAGTGTCCCATCCTTCTTCACGAACAATACTGGTGCTCCCCATGGTTATGTACTTGGGTGAACAAATCCTAAATCCTCAAGTTCCTAAACTTGCTTCTTCAACTCCAACATCTCAGTTGACACCATCAGATATGGTGTTTTAGATATAGGTAATGTTCCAGGTACTAGTTTCACACAAAAGTCTATTTTTCTTTTCGGTGGAAGTCCCTTAGTATCCTGGAATATATCTTCAAAATCTTGTATGATAGGAATCTGATCCATCGTAGGTTTCGCACTCGTACCACCGATCGCAGCTACCTAACTTGTCACAAACATATCGCTCATTTGCTGACACTGAAATCTGATCGTTGGTCACCCGGGTATCAGAAATACAATCGTCCTGGTAGGGCATTCCACGTTAACACCATATGTAGTAAGCCAATCCATCCCTAGGATAATGTCAAATTCTATCATTGACAGAACTACCAAGTCTGCTGGCAGATTCCTATCTCCCAAGGTCAATGGGTAATCTTTGCATACTTTACCCAGCTTAACAGTCACTACCAAAGATAACACAACATTAAGTGCTAGTTAGAGTGTAGACACCCCATTTTGTCGGCTATCAGATTTAGGAGACCCATAGCTTGGTGATTCACAATGATCTAAAAAGACTCAACAAGGACTCCTGGAAGTTAGTTCTATCTCTCAAAATGCTTAGAATGACCAAAATGCCCTTGAAAGCCCCAAAACTCCCAGATTTGGATCGAAAGTTCTGGTAACATACTATGTCATAAGAAAAGTAATAAAATAAATTTCAAAACAAAATTGGGTAAAATCATCAGCTCCCAGAGACCCTTGAAAGTCCCGGAAGTTCCTGAAAAGTCCCCGTTGACCGGTTTGACCCAAGTTTGACTAGGTTTAACCAACGTTTGACCGAAATCATCCAAATTCTCCAAAAAGTTCTGAGATCATATTAGATCATGTAAAAAGTATTAAAATAAGTTTTAAAAGAAAATCGGACGAAAACGTCAGCTCCTGGGAGCTCCCAGAGGTTCCCAGAACTTCCTGGAGATCCTAGGTTTGACCGATTTGACCTAAAAGTTGACTTTGAGACCAGAGCACCGCATCATTTTTTAAACATTTTTCATGGATACTAGAGGTAAATAGCTTTCCAATGGTATATCGCACATAATTTATAGATTCAAAACGAATTTATTATGAAATTCTGAAGGTGAAAAAGACGATCAAATCGACTTCTATCGCGAATACCGCAAAACTTTTCAAAGCAACCTATCTCTGAACTATTTTTTATAGAAAGTAGACTCTAATACCTTTCCAACGATATACCATAAGTTGAGTTTGGAGTTCGTATGCATTTTCTGTGAAATTCAGATAAAATAGGGCCTTTTCGCAAATACCGAAAACTCAGGGGGCCTAAAAAGCATTATCTGGACAAAGGAGGAGCAGTGCCGCCGCGACACTCTCCCCCAGAATAGTCCATTTTTTCAATTTCTTTTGGGGCTTCAAATTGAATAATCAAAAACCAAAACGACATAGCTCTATGTTAACAGATATTTGGGACCAATGGGAGCACTTTTAAAACCCCAAACTCCCCCCAAATTAGCCTATATAAACCCCCATTGACTTCTTCTTTTGGGGCTGCAAACAAAAAGCTTAGAGAAAGTTGTAGAGATAAGGTTAGGATAGAGAGAATAGAAATTTCTTTCTTTGATTTTCAACTTGAAAGTGAGTTCTAAACTTTGTTTTCTACTTGATTACTCCCATTTATTACATATTCAATACATCCAACCACCATTTTAGTGAGCATTTATGAGATAGGAAGCTACTTCCATGTCTAGAGTCACCATACATGAGTGAAACACCAAGCTACAAGTCCAAAATCACATTGATTATCATCTATTAATTGTTATTATATGCTTGTTTATATGAATGTTCATCTCTCCTCACCTCATTTCTTTTTTATTTTTCTTTGTTTACTTACTAGTCCATCATCATCTAGATGATGACATGAAGTTTGAGGTGAGTGAATCCTTATGGATAGTAGCTCTTGACCTCAAAAACATGTTTGATAGATGATGATTTTAACTTCAATACATTCCTATGTATTCTTAAAGTTGTCTTCAAAATGAAAACAATGCTCTCCAACAATCTTGGAGGTTCTTGATATGAGTTCAATAATGATATTTCAAGTGGCCATAATCTCCATTTAAGTGCTGAAAGCATACTCCCAAAGCCTCTATTTCAAAACTCCTCTCAAACCCCTCATTTTGATTTCAAAGAATAAAATCCTAGTTCTTCCCAAAATCTTCAAAACAGTGAACAATTTGAGTTCAAAGATTTCTCTAGGACTCAACACTCAAAGTATTAACATGAGATCACTTGGAAAGCCTTCTTACATTAGAGAACACCTATGATTTTTGATTTGACTTGGAAACACTTGGAAGGGGTCCATTTGGACCCAAACATTCCTTCCAGACATTCTGTTTTTTATTGTCACAATAGCTTGGTTGACTTTCAACTTGTTTTACAGAAAACTTTTCCAAAAGGAGTGGTCCCAACTCATTTTTCCCTTGAAATTCAGTGTCTTAGGGAACTGTCTGTATAAAATGGGCCTCTAGATATTTTGTTTTCATTTTCTAAGATCTTTCGACGTTTCAGTTGACAGTATGGATTCTGTTTCTGCGTGACCTCCATTGTTTATATGATTTCTCTCAATCTGTAATAGTTATTGAGGATTGGTTTTTTGATTTGTGTTCTAGACACAATAAGGATGATCTTCATAAAAAATATCATACACTAAAAACATTTCTAACCCCAGTTTTTATTTTTCACAAGATCAACTCACTGTTCTGTCCACTATTCACAGCAAGCATACTTTTACCCTCATGCTTTGATTTGATGCTCACATGCACTCCAAATTAGTTCATATCTTAGGAAGTAGTCTATACTACATTTGTACATATCCTTTAATAATTTTCTTCATGCATTCATGCATACTCTAGACTTCTAAGTCACTTTAGAAAGTCTATGTACACAAACACACTACAACCTTTGCACATTCTAGGACCATGCATTGCATCCATGCAAGATTTGGAGTTTTAGTAATTCCTAATCTAAGAGGATTATAAGGAACAAATTCAATCATACGTTCATGCTTTCCCCCAATCTAATCTTCCTTTCTCATCCATCCCGGGGATTGAGAGGTCTTCTTTTCTCAATATTGACATGCATCATACTAGTTTGTTAAGCATATTTTGATTTCTTTGATTTTCTTTGATCATTTGTTCCAAGAACGATTCATGTCCCCTTTAGATTAGGAAAACTTGATTACTTGATATGTGATTAGACGGTTTTTCCTAGGTTTATGTGTGTGATCTTTCACTTTACATTGTGTGATATTTGGGCTTAGATCTTATGAATGATATCTTGTCTTTTGATCTTCCATTTTAATATTTTTATGAAATGTAATATACTACTATAGTATTAATTTTTGAACCAAACATAGTAAAAGATGATTATTTGGATGCTAATTGAGGCCCGTCGAGAGACGGGGCGAGTTGAGGGTGTTTTAGTCGCGACAAAGGCTCCTTCCTCTCTCGTACCAAAACCCTGAGCCAAGTTCTTGGTTATGAAAGGCCGGTGCCCTTTATCCGTTTGGGTGAGTCAAATTGGGTTTCTTGGTTCCCTAAAGACCAAGTGGAGACTATGTATCTGTTTTCAACAGACCCTTTCATTTCTTCAAATAAATTTAAAATGAAATGAAAGAGTGGATGACTGATTCCGCGTGTCCACATAGAGTATCTGGGGTTCCAAACCCAACTGACATAAAATCTTAACAGCAATAAATGAACGTACAACACTAGTATCGAACAATGCTTTAACTTGACTATGAAAGAGTACAAGCTTACCTTCCAAATGCTACTACTCATCAGCATTAATGTCTGCTTATGTGGGAATGATAATATTCATCTATGTTTGATGTGGGAGTCCTTGAATCCCATGTACTAGCGCTCCGTAGTACCTTTTGCAAGGTGCACGACAATCCCTACTTAAATGGCCTGACTTGTTACAATTTTGGCAAATGATATCCATCCTGCGATTAACTCTGGGAGAGGTATAGTTCTTTATAATGTGCCCCGACATTCACAATTAAAACATCCCCCGTTACTTGATTGTGGACCAGTAAGCAACGCCTGAGGCTGTGGTCATTGTTGGCGATATTGTTGGGGTTGAGGATAATTTTGCTAAGACTTCCTGGCTCTATCCCAGGTGCGCTTGTTCCCTTGAAAGTTACCCTGAGGTCTCCACCCTTGGGTATTCCTCGGTGGCGGGTTCTGGAAGTTCCTCGTCTAAATGTTTCTCGATGACTGGGGTCGATTCATCTGTCGTTACTGTACTGAATAGGCATCTTTTTCCAAACTTACAACAAATCGGACTAATCCCTCAAAGCTCTGGTTGAGATGGCCAATCATCATGTGGCGAAGATGAGGGTTCAGATCCTGATGAAATCAATTCACTTTCTTTTGTGGGTTATCAATCATGTGTTGAGCGAATCTTGACAATCGCTCAAACTGTATAGTATATTCCCTCACAGTCCATCTTCCTTGGACCAGGCTAATAAAGTTCTTCTCATGTTGATCCTTATCATCTTTTAGAAAGTATTCTCCAAAAATCTTCCCTTAAACGTCTCCTATGGCATCACTTTTGTAGTGTTTATCCCAATTGTAGCCCTTTCAGCCTCCTACCAATCCGCGACAGCATAACTCAACTGAAATGTAGCAAGACGACGTTTCTCCTGTTCGTTGCACTCCAGGGCTTCAAATATCAACTCCATCTCACGTAGCCATTGCTCGACTTCCTATGGCTCTATTAATCCATTGAACTTCTCCGGACGTAATCCACAAAAAATGTTCAAGCAATTATCACCAGTCTGTCTCGGTGGTAGGGGTACAACAGGATATTGAACAGGTCATTGATTAGTAGCATGGGTTATATGTGTCCCCGACGTGCTCCATTCTCTACGTAAATGCCTCAAAGACACCGCTAGGGTTCATGCCCTCAGGAATAGGTGCTCCTATTCGTAGTGGATTCCTTCTTGATCCAACCATCGTGATCTAGTAATGTGTACCTACAAAAGACCTATTGATTAGCTGAGAGTCTTCTCGAACAAACAAAAATCAAGATAACACAATAGGTAGGATGAATTAACAATTCTAAATCATGAGCTTATAGTTGAATTCAATCACACCACAGATATCACAAAAGGATACTCGTATATATATATGTATATATATCAAAAGATGTATCGCGGAGTACACAATAGTCAAACGGTGTACTACGTGGGACATAACTATTACAAGTACTAAAGTCAGCTATACACACTACTACTAGTGGTAAACAACTATACAAAGCTATGGTCAAATAGCTATCTCTCAAGCTCCTAAAAATCATGTGGACAACATGTCTTGATAAAACCAACAAAATCTAAACCCCACAAATCCTGAATAAAAAATTGTCAGTTTCTGATTCAACTGGTGGTGCCTCCTCCTTTGAGGTGATATCCATCTCCTCCGGTGGATCATCCTCCATCGGTACAACGAGACCTCTAACTACCACTCCAATATCCCAATCCTCATCCATCATCTCATCAATGTCAAAAGCTGGCTCGGTGGCATCGACAACTACCTCGATAAATCCCTTAGCTATTGCTATGGCCTCTACCAACTTAGCCTCTCCTATAATGAACCCATCGGGCTGTACGACCACCTGTGCTACCCACTCTGTTGCCATATTGGCAATGGCTGCCATCTGTAATATAAGGCCTGTTGGTAGATCATAACTGGCATCTCAGGTACGACTACCTCCTTTGGCTCCTCGTCCCCTCCAACCTCGTCTCCCTCAGCTATCGTAACATCCTCGCTTACTACGTCATCCATATCTATCAGCTCTGGATCCTCTGGCTCAGGCTTTAGCTTTGGCTCCTCGTCGGGAGCATACACTAGCTCCTCCGGGTTATCCTTCGGCTCCTCATCTTCCATAGGCTCCTCCTCTCCATCCCTGTCCATATCCTCATTAGGATGCTTATCCTCTGGCTTAATGTGTTCTGCTGGATCCTCATCATCTTGTATCAGCTCAGGCTCTAGGTCCTCTAGCTGATCCTAGGGCTCCAGAACTGGTACGTCAGGTACTGGTGATGCTATTTGTGTTGCAGGTGCTTGCAGAAAGGTCCTCCAAGAATAGCTCGCAGCTCGATCACATCCATCTCTAGTTTGCTCTGCACCAACGAGCCATCTCTCGATATATTGCCTCACCAGTCCTAGCAAAATGGTAAGTGTCCATAAGCATCTATGTCAAATGGGTCCGTCCATCGACATAGAGTGCCTTCCACTTATCCTCCTCTAGATAACGATGGGCTATCTGATGTATACGATCTTGGTAACGCTCCGGGTTAGTTAGCTCCACAGTTTCCCCATGGATCATGTGTCCTTTGTAAGGTTTATCCACGAACCTGAAAATCTGGATCCATGATAACCTACAAGGAAACTGTCTATCGTCAGAAGGACGAACTTATCATAAACTCATATCTCATCTCAGGGAGCTTCAATGCTAGGACCAAATGGTGTAGGACCATTAGCGAACGAAAGTATCAAACCTAAAGCTCTAATACCAAAAATCCTACCGTGCCCGGAGTAACAAGAATAGAGAAAAATAAATTTTCTTTTTGGGTCCATAGGAAATGACTGGTGAAAGTCACTAGTTTACCCACACCACATAGTACAAGCTAACAAATAGTAACAAAAGTCATAATAAAACCAAATAGGAATATATAACAAAAGTCTTAGCTATTACAATGATTAGAGTCCGTCCGCGACAGTGGAAAATATAAAAAGTTTGGAAGTAACATATGCTTTCCAAGTACCAATTATAACAAAATTCAATAGAAATTTAAAAAAACTAGATGTCTATCTTCATCTTTAGCTGGTGTAGATGTAGTCGTTAGCATAAGTCTTCCTCAGCATTTCCGTTATTAGCAGGGCCACCTTCTTTGCATTCCCCTTCTGGGTAGTAGTGTTCATAGTTTGACTCGTTTCCTACAATAGAATAACCAGGATAGGCTGGACAGGGAACGTCCAGGTATAAACGTCGTCAGCTTACTGAAAGTTGGGTGAGAAGTAACTAACACAGTCTCATAGGTATAAAGTAATTACTAGTTATGAACGATATATTGTAGTGCTACTAATAGTATCTTTCTTTCAATTACTCCGAATTCGTTATTCGATTCTTATCGCCTTCCAACCATAAGGCTGATTGTACCAACCCCGACTGACTGAGATGAAGCAATTATATCATCATGACACACTAGTGCTCTTGTTCACCGCTTTTAAGGACTCTCACTGTTCACCGCTTTTAAGAATTCTTGCGAGCACCATACATCATTCCAATATAACCGCTGGTCTATGGACACACCAATACTCCAGTTCACCGCTTCTAAGAACTCTTACTGTTCACCGCTTTTAAGAACACTCGTGAGTATCGTCCGATCATAATCAATATGTAATGGTACTCTTGCTCACCTCATTAATTCTTTTAAGAACTCGTGCTAGTACAATACATAAGGCCCACATCCCACGCAGATGTGCTCATGACTGATCCCTGATACTGACAGAGGAACAGATATCGAACTGACTCAATCACCACTATGTTATCTAACGTTACCAGCCGTTATACCTCGTATTATAGATCTTATCTCATTATTGCGTTGTATCATTACTAGCAATCTGAACCTAATTACGTTTCTCACCATACTATCTCATCTCGTTATCGCATCCCGTTATCCCTTATTTCTATAGCATCATATATAGAAAGCATGCATATTGATATATAAATAGCTAAATAGTGTGTATTATAAATAACAAGAAACAAATCATGTTCTGTAATGTTCGATCGATTGAAACTATTTTAATCGATTGAAGAAAAATAAAGTTCGATTGATAGAAGTATCTTTGATCGATTGAAAGTTATGGGTTTGATCGATTGAACTAATTTTGATCGATTAAAAGTTGTCTTCTTCATCAGACTGGACAGTGAAAGTCCAGAATGGTTGGGGCATGTTTGGATCCATTAATTTACATTAACAACTTGAAAAACATTACACAAATGCTACCGAGTGAGTTTAGAACTCACCAAATTTTGTAAGGGCGCGTTTGTCAAAGTTTGAAGCTCTGGGCTTTAATGGTGACTTGTCATCTCTCTCTCTCTCTGGGCTTTAATGGCGTGTTTGGATGCATTAATTTTGATCGATTGAAAGTTGTCTTCTTCATCAGACTGGACAGTGAACGTCCATAATGGTTGGGGCGTGTTTGGATCCATTAATTTACGTTAAAAACTTGAAAAACATTACACAAATGCTATCGAGTGAGTTTAGAACTCACCAAATTTTTTAAGGGCACATTTGTCAAAGTTTGAAGCTCTGGGCTTTAATGGCGACTTGTCATCTCTCTCTCTATCTCGGACTGTATATATATGGTATGTGTATATAGTCTATATATATCTCTAAACTCTCAACACTCTCTAGACTAAACAAACGTCACACCCACAATTTGGTAACATATATATAGAGGGAGAGGTTTGCAAAGTGGCAGCTTGTGCATGAACTGAGAAGTAAAGATCCAAAATGTTCGATCGATTGAAGCAACTTTGATTGCTTGAGAGCAGGTCAGTCATGTTCGATCGATTGAAAACAGTTCAATCGATTGAGAAAGGGAACCACGTCATAAATGTACATCGGTAGGGTTTCGATCCCTTGAAAAGAGTTCGATCGCTTGAAGCCAAACATTCTCGATCGCTTGAAACAACTTCGATCGATTGAAAGTAAAAATTTATCTAGTAAAGGCAAATATATAGAATCTCATTTCAATATTATATACTAAAAATACAGGATATTATAATTTTTTATGGTGAAAACTATGATTTTTGTTGTCAAAAGATGAAATCTTTCTTTCATATGATATTTGGGAATATGTTGAGAAAGGGTATGTTGAACCGGAGGATGGTGAAATCATGGAAAATGTTCAAAGACAACTCAAGGAGCATAAAAGGAAAGATGCAAAAGCCCTTAGTATGATTCAACAAGGAGTTACTGATTCGATTTTTTCGATTCAATTTTTCTGAGAGTCATCAATGCTACAAAAGCTAAGGAGGCTTGAGACATTCTGCAAAAGGAGTATAGAGGCACTTCAAAGGTAAGAACCGTTGAACTTCAATCATTGAGAAGAGATTTTGAAATCTGAAAATGTAAGACATGGAATTGTTGAAAGATTTTTTTTTCTATAGTTATGGATTTAGTGAATCAAATGAAAACACATGGTAAAGAAATTACCGATAAGAGAGTTGTGGATAAGATAGTTTGCCTGAAAAATATGATCCTATTGTAGCCGTTGTTGAACAAACACAAGATCTTGCTACTTTAAGCATTGGAGAACTAACGGATTCAATTAAAGCATTTGAGCAAAGATTGAGTAGGCATGTCGAAAAAGCTATTGAAAATGCCTTTCAATCTAAACTCAATGCTCAAGAAACACCAAAATGTGATCAGACCAAATGTGAGTCTTTGAGAGGTGGAAGACATGGAAGAGGTAGAAAAGGAAGAGGAAGAGGTAGAAATGCAAGAGGAAGAGGAAGAACTAATCGTGAAAGAAATGGGAATGTAGATTCCACTCAACAAAAATGTGGAATTTGCAAACGAAGTAGTCATGTTGATAAGGATTGTTGGTTTAAGGGTAAAACTCAATGTTACAATTGCAAGAAATTTGGACATGTTCAAAAGGTTTGTCGATTTAAGAACACTCAATAAGCAGATTTTTTTGAAGAAAAAGAAGTTGATGGACATATGTTCTATGCTTGTCAATTGGAATCGGAACACAAAAATGATGTGTGGTTTCTTGATAGTGGGTGTAGCAATCACATGACTGGAGATAAGGAAATTTTTGTGGAGATTGATATTTCTACAAATTCTCAAGTTAAGATGGGGAATGGTGCATTACTATTGCAATTGAAACAAAGAAGGGAAGAGAGTACATCAAGGATGTATTTCTTGTTCTGGACTTTAAGCAAAATTTGGTAAGTGTTGGGAAACTTGTGGGTCATGGATACTCAGTTCACAATTCTTGCAAGATTTATGACAAAGAGGGGAGAAGTCAAGTTGTTGCAAACATCAAGATGGAGAGCTTTCCTCTCACATTTCCATATTTAAAATATGTGGCCTTGAAGATGTAATTTATTGAAGAGTCATGGCTTTGGCATAGAAGCTTGGGCACTTGAATTTTCAAAGCCTGAAGAATCTACAGCAAAATAATATGGTGTATGGTTTGCCAAACATACAAAAAGTCAAAGAAGTTTGTGAAGGATGTGCTCTTCGTAAGCATCACCACGAGTCATTTTTGAATGAGAAGGCATGGAGAGCTAAAGTACCGTTGGAGCTTGTTCATACCGACGTGTGTGAACCAATGACGACTCCGACTCATGCTGGTAACAAGTACTTCTTAATATTTATTGATGATTTTACTCAATTGACTTGGATTTATTTCATGAGAAAAAAATTCGATGTTTTCTTAATTTTCAAAAAGTTTCAAAATCTTGTTGAAAGACAAAGTGGATACATCGTGAAAGTGTTAATGAGTGATAGCGGTGGAGAGTACAACTCAAATGAATTCAACAAATTTTGTGAAGATATTGGGTTGGATAGACAATTAATTATTGGGTATACTCCACAACAAAATGGAGTGGCAGAAAGGGAGAATAGAACCATTGAAGAGATGGCAAAATCAATGCTTCATGAGAAAGGATTGCCTAGGTCCATTTGGGTGAAGCGGTATACAGGGCAGTTTATTTGATGAATAGATGTCCAATAAAAAACTTTGGAAAATCAAACTCCATTTGAAGCTTGGAGTGGTAGAAAACTATCTGTGAATCACTTGAAAGTGTTCAATTGCATTTGTTATGCACATGTCCCAAAGGAAGTAAGGCACAAGGTTAATGAAACTAGTGAAAAATGCATCTTTATGGGTTATAGCTCCCATTCAAAGGGCTATAGACTCTTTAATTTGAAGAAGAATAAAGTGATTGTAACTAGAGATGTTCTCTTTAATGAGAATGCTTTTTGGGATTGGAAAGAGAAGAAAGTTCAAGTTCAAGTTCAAGTTCAAGTTCAAGTCCCTACTTTCAATGAAGAATCAAAGAATCAAGAAAATGAAAATGAAGATATTCTTGAAGCTCCACAACAAATGTCTCCCATTGCTAGTCCTCAATCTTCTCCATCAAGCTCAAATTCCTCATCTCTAAATTTAACTCCAAGAAGAATGAGAAGTCTTAGTGATATCTATGCAAGTTGCAATTTTTGTGTTGTTGAACCGGAGAGCTTTGAAGAAGCAATTAAAGTAGAAGCTTGGAAACAGGCCATGGAAGAAGAAATATATGTGATTGCAAAGAACAATACATAGGAGTTGGTAGAGAAGCCTAAAGACAAAGAGGTTATTGGGTGAAGTGGATCTTTAAAACTAAATTTAACATGGATGGTTCGATTCAAAGAAACAAAACAAGACTTGTGGCAAAAGGGTATTCACAACAACCCAGAATTGATTTTCATGAAACTTTTGCCTCGGTTGCTTGAATTAACACTGTTAAATCTCTCATTGCTTTGGCAGCTCAAAATGGTTGGTTTTTATACTAACTTGATATAAAATCAACCTTCTTGAATGGCGTTTTAAATGAAAAAAGTGTATGTTGAACAACCTCAAGCATTTGTTGAAAAGGGAGACGAAGAGAAGGTGTACAAATTGAAGAAGGCTTTATATGGCCTAAAACAAGCACTGTAGACATGGTATAGCGAGATTGATGCTTACTTCAAAAATAAAGGCTTTCAAAGAAGCAAAAGTGAGCCAAACTTTTATATCAAAACACAAGGTGCTACCGATATTCTTATTGTCTCTCTTTGTGTTGATGATTTGGTGTTCACCGGTAGTGATAAAAAAATGATTCAAGAATTTAAAAGAGACACGATGAAGCAATATGAAATGAGTGACTTGGGACTATTGCATTACTTCATAGGCATTGAAATTTACCAAAAGAAGCATGCAAAAACTTTTCTTGAAAGGTTTAGAATGAGCAATTGCAAGTCGGTTGCCACATCTTTGGTTGTGAATGAAAAATTAAAGAAAGAAGATGGAAGCAATGAAGTGGATGCCACTTTCTACAGAAGCTTAGTTGGAAGCTGCTTGTACTTGATCGCTACATGACCAGACAATCATGATGGAAGCAATTAAGTGGATGGCACTCTCTACAGAAGCTTAGTTGGAATACTTTATCGCTACATGACCAGACAATCATGTATGCTACAAGTTTATTGTCTCAGTTTATGCATAAGCCAAGTCAAACACACTTTGGGGCAGCAAAAAGAGTGTTGAGATACATTCAAGGTACACTGTGGCCCTTCCATTCGATATTTTGGTATTATGTACGAAAGAAATGTTGAATCGAAGTTGTTTGGCTTTTGTGATAGTGACTGGGGTGGTCGTGTTGATAATATGAGAAGCACTTTCGGATGTGTATTCTCTCTTGGTTCTGAAGTAATTTCTAAAGGAAAACAAGTTTAAAATTATTTTTAAACATGCAGCGGAAGGAATTAAGTTTCAAAAATTTATTGCTATGCCCGGATCTACTACCCGTCAACTCTATAGATGCGCACAAGAGGGGACAAGTGATTATACCTCTGGTCTTGAACCCAATTCTGATTTATCTTCTTCCTTGATGATGTAGTAGCATTCACGAGGTTATCTTCACCCTTATGTCTCCTACGGATGCCTATCGGAAAGACTAGAGATGGTGGGATCTCTAATATAAAAAGATAGAGAAGATTTAGGAGGTCTAAAAACAGTTTCTACAGCTTCTAATATAAAAAAGATGAACTCTTTTTTCTGGACATAGCTGCCTTATTTATAGATTCCAAGAACCGACTTAACGTTCAAGCAATCGAAGTGGTTTCGATCGATCGAAGCTTCGATTGATTGAACCACTTTCGATCGATCGAACCTGTCTAGACTTCAATCGATAGAGACTCTTTCGATCGATCGAACCTGTCTTGACATGATCCTTATGTGCCTTTCCAAGCATCCTAGCGGAGCTAAGAGTGGGACCTCCTAGGCTCTTTATTGTTGGCTCAGACCAGTTGTTAATTCCCATGACCAAACTCTTTGATCAGCAAATTAACCAAACGTTTACTCCACTATAAAACGATGACTGAACTCCAACGTAAAAGAATATATCTGAAGCGATAACTAGACTTGCATGGTGTACTAATGTCCCTTTACCGTTAGCATTCATAATCATATTCAGGTAGTCGGATAACTATTACTGTCAACCTGAATAATGATTACATCTTGTATTCCTTGAGTCCTATTCACCTCTCATGATTACCAAACATGTTGATAACTACTTATCAACAAGACTGTAGTTCTCAGTAATCAACTTGGTGACATTCTTAAGGGAATGCTTACTCTTTATCAGAGGGTAGATTCTATCTTGACAATATATGTTCACAATCCTATGAAATTGACATACCCAAGATACCCAAGTGTTGAACTTTTATAGACCTCACTGATTTGTAAGTCAAAACAGCCACATCCGCAGTCTGTGTTCATAATCATGTCAAGATTGAGAACATGTACCTTATACAAGTTATGAGTTCCTACCGATTGTTGATAGCCTTAAATGTCAATAGGAAAGCTCAGGTCCATCAATGCACTATAAGCACTAGCATATTAACTAAAAGTTAAACTCTAGTGATTGATATTCATCACTCCATCCAATGATAGTTAATCATGCTACAGAGTAAACTTGATAAGATATCCAGTCTCATCATCTACTGTGACAAGATCTAAGTATCAATAGAATAGTAATTCGTATCTCACTTGTATGTATGTCATACACACACGAATTACTTACTATGATACTTAAGGATTAACAATCATCTTATGAAAAAAACATACACAATGAAATATAAAGCTGATATCCATATATTAGAATGTCAATGTCTCATACACAAAGTAATGGTTTAAGGACACAAACCCAACAATTTCTTGGGTAGCCAAGAAACAACAAATCGTGGCACAATCCTCCTTCGAGGCCGAGTATGTTTCTGCTTCATTGGCAACTTCACAAGCAATTTGGCTAAGAAGAATTTTGGAAGACATTGGTGAAAAGTAAAGAGAAGCTACTAAACTTTTGTGCGACAACAAATCCGCTATTGTTATGGCAAAGAATCCCGTCTACCATAGCCGCACAAAGCACATAGCTCTCAAGCATCATTTTATTAGAGAAGCAGTGGAAGATAATGAGATTCAAATTGTGTATTGCACCACCGAAGATCAAGTGGTGGATATCCTCACCGAAGCTCTTCCCAAAGACAAGTTCCTATTATTGATGACAATGAGACGAGTATGGGATAGGGGAGCCATATCCTGCCCCTGCCCCACCGAACATAGAGTATATCCTGACCCGCCCAGTTTAGAAACACAGTCAGCCCCAAGACGCGTTTGGAACAACGGGCGGACTAATTCACCCAAACAAGCCCCGCCCCCGCCCTCGGACATCAACTATAAGAAAGTTTGAAGTCTTCAACCATGCATACATGGTCACAATTTTTCCACGTGTCACTTAAAAAAATTCAAAGAAGCCCAAAAGTTCAACCGTCAAATTCTACAAAAGAATTTTTGGCATCACGTGATGCACTTCTTCTAATGCATTAGCAGCTTTTTGCTTGCAGCACGTGATGGGTTTATACTTAGAGATACACTTTGGTTTTATAGAGAGAAGAACTTGTGACCACCTTATAACCGATGTGGGACTGAAATAAAGAGTGTTAAGTATGTCGGGGTAGGTTTGGGGGATTGTACCCTCACCCCCGTGAACCCGACTCGGGTTACCCAATATCTGTCCCTATTCTATTTGAACTTATCCTATACCCTACTTATTAGAAGCGGGGCGAGGCGGGGCAGGGAACCCAGAAACCCCATCCCATTACCCATCCCTAGTTCCAATATCTTAGAGAAATGATGGGTATCACATAAGGCAATAAGGGGGTGTGTTAAAATAAATGCCCTATTTTTTAGTTTTTGTGCCTATATATATAATATGTTAAATGTTGTGTCCGTTTTTGGTATTTTGCCGAGCTTGTAGTCTTAATGAATGACACATGCCTAGTAGTGTGTGTGATGTTGTTGATAATTTCTATGTATTCGTATATGTAAAGTCTGCTGGAATAGAATAATCTAGAGAAGCTTTTGGTCCCATTCGTGCCTCTACTCCTCTGTAATTTCTACTTTCAATTTTCTTCACTTGTTGCTTGACAAATTGATCACAAAATTATATTTGGTTGTTAGAATCAAACCCA
The DNA here is from genome assembly GCA_033977485.1 of Hydrangea macrophylla. Taxonomy (NCBI): domain Eukaryota; kingdom Viridiplantae; phylum Streptophyta; class Magnoliopsida; order Cornales; family Hydrangeaceae; genus Hydrangea; species Hydrangea macrophylla. The sequence goes on along the minus strand of CM066996.1, from coordinate 5,879,945 downwards.
ACAGAATAGAGAGAGAAGTGAGGGTGTGCATTTTATAAATATGGATGTCCTCATAAGATATGAACTCTCTCTCTCTATATATACATATATAGAGAGAGATTTTTCATTTTAACAATTTTCTCATTTACATAGTATATGTTCTTGTCTATATTTTATATTTTGCGTGACATGCAGCTAGGTTGTGAAGTGTCTGAAGACTAAACATTCTCATCAATGGAGGATTTGATTGGGTCACAAATGCACTGCTCCTTCAAATGGAGAGACTCGAAACATTGTTGCTCTTCATGATGACATTGTTAATAAGATTTTCTTGGTAAACTACATGCACTTCATTTGTTTATTATTTTTATTACTCTTTATTTTTCATCTGCAAACAAAACCCTAATCCATCGTCATTAAAAAAAAAAAATAAATAAATTCAATGTAAAGGTGATACCATGTCCTCTCGATCACCACACTAACAAATATAAGCATAGTGATTATGTGTAAGCTTGTTTTCCCTGAAATTACGAGAGAATGTGCTTAAATCTTTAAATTCTATTGACTTTTGATGCCATGTCATTAAAATAACAATTGTACTGAATATTTTCTCCATTACTAGAACTACATCTCGGGTACTCTTTAGGAAAATTTTCAGTCTCGTCCCAAGAAGTGTTTCTATGTGACAGATTGTGACTCCCCATGATGGTCACTGTAATTCATATATGACTATAGAATTATTTGGATTGGCTGTGGCTGTGTTTTGGCAGAAGCAAAACTCTGTGCTTCTATTTTAAATGTGGATTTGTGTTTGAAACCAATATCAAAGTGCTTTGAGAACTATATTCAAGGTGTTCGAAACTGTTTGAAATTTGAGATTTACTTTTTTTTTTTTTCCCCCTTGTAGTCACATAGTCATGGTGGGAATTAATACAAATTCATGAATACTCCGTTTGGATTGAGAGAATCGAAGAGAAGAGAAGAGAAGAGAAGAGGAATGGAACCACTTTCTGTCCAGTTCTCTCGTTTGAATAGTTAACTTGGAAGAGAAAAGCACGTTAATGGAGAGAAGTGAGGAGAAAAAAAACTCAATTTTGGTTCTCTCCAATTCGGAGAGACTAAGGAGGGAAGATAAGATAACCATAATAAAATGACCAATATATCCTGAATGTTTAATCTTATTTCAACATACTCCTTCTACTTGCAAAGTGTCATTGCCACTATTTAGTAGAGGGTAAAAGAGTAAATTAGTTTTAAAAACTCTCTTTTCTTCTCGTTCTCTTATAAAAACTAAACAAACATGGGAATGAGAACATTATGTTTCTCTTTTCTTCTCTTCTCTCCATCCAAACAAGCATGCTTTAGCTTATCTTCTCTTCTCTTCTCTCTGATTATCTCAATCTAAACACAGTGTAAGTCCCTAATGTGCTGAGCGAAAACAGGCTTTTGAGTGCTGTCGTAACTCAAAAGTGCTTAGAATCCGATCCAATTCGAGGAATTTGATTTGAATCCACTCTGTTTTCGGGCCAACCAAAGGATCTAGAGCTCAACCCCCCACCCACCCCCCACCTCTCGGTCCTCCACTGCCCCTTTGCTTGACTGACCCTTCTCCCCCCACCTTCCTTTTTGTCCCAGATCTAATAAAGCATTGTTTGACTCCTCCCCCTTCCTCTGTGAAGCTTTTCCCCATCCGTTGTAAAAGTTGTTCAGGGATTTCTTTCCAATTTTTCAGCTCATGTCTTGTGTTTGTTTCTCCTGGCATCTCTTTGGGTTCAAGATGGCAAATGTCCATACCAGTCTTGAAAAAGTAGATTGACTTTTTGGACTTCATTGGGTTTTGATTGTTGGCTTTGAAGCTCTCTTCTATAGCTACGCTGCTTTCCATGGTGCAGCTTTGTCACTCCCTAGAACCGCCCATATGACTCTAGGACACGTGGCACGCCACTAAGACACTCATACCACTCCTAAGGTCCATTAATAACCGCAAAATACAGAGTTATAAAAATTTTCCCAATTAAAACACTTATAAAACATTTATTTTGAAACAGAGAAATTTAGTCGACTGTATTTGAAACTACAGCGAGTCAGAAATCACAGAGTCCCAATCCAGTCAGTTGAACCAATCCGGTCGACTGTGTCTGCCATTGTCCAATCAACTAGTACCTGTCCGGTCGACTGTATGTTGTGTCAGAAAAAGTCCTATTTTGAACACGTATCCGGTCGATTGGAATAGCACCCCACTTGACTACATTGTGCATTAGAGCCCATTCTGCAGCAACTCTAGTTCTAAGACATGTTCAAAACCAACACAAGCAACTTATATAAAACATGGACTAGCCAATTTACAACCTCCACAAGTTATCTAGTTAAAGGTATTACTAGTTCCAACTTAGATTAAGTACCGATACATCACCAAAACAAATTCTACTAGCCAACGTTACACATGGGAAATAACAAAACTACTCTAAAGGTTCCCCGTTCTTCCAACGCCTGTCGAATCATTTCTTCGGGTCCACACTAGCATGATCACCTGCAATGGTTATTCAATAACCACTACAATATATAAGTTATATGTTTGTGAATGACAATAATTAAAAACATAGATCAACAATAAGTCACCATCCACCAAATTACATTCAACTATAGTTACCGCGAATACATGTCCTATCACCCTCACTCCCCGGTTCACGATTCCACCACTAGTCACAGCAAAAGTGTGATTCATTGTAACAGAAACAAACATATGTGTCTACAAAAGAGGGATTTTATTTTCAAATCAGTTAATGATACGACTTTGATAACACAATCCACCTCATTAATGTGTATCCATACCCATATACACCGTGTATGTATATCCTATCTAAGCAATTGAATTATGAGATTTTATTTCCAATTTGAATATTATTATCAACTCATTTAATGTCTGTGTATATATATACTTCTATACGTCCAACGCTGGTAAAATAGTCACCAAATTGGACTTATCTCAATAAACTTAATGTATGTCTGGACCCATTAGTATGATAGCATTTAGAATGGACCTTATCCACACACACGCAAAAGAAAATTGGTAAGGAGAGACTTTTCGCTAGATTTTTATTTTTAAAATTAAAAATTAAACTAACAGATACTCCGTACTTGAAATCAGTGGTGGAACCTAAGAGGGACCTCCCAAAAAAATTAAAAATTTAATTTTTACCCTTAATTTTTTAAAAAATTTTATGCATATGGTATATTGGCTCATGCAAATGAAATCAATAACATATTGGCCCCTCTATATTTTTAACTTTTACAAAACGATCTATGTAAATTTACATATTGTAACACTAAAACATATAAACCATCAACTGTGTCAAGATTTCAATAGGAAAGTTCAAAATTCACTACACGCAATAAAGAAGCACCACACCTCTCAACTCTCAAAATAACTAGATTACCTCTAAGCAACACTGTAACTTCTAGTACAGAAAATTAGACCGAAAAATATGAATAAATAAATCCAAATTTTTTGTCTCCTATTTTCTGGTAGATCTAAGTCAATAAATTGGGTCCCCCAAATGCACATTCCTGATTCGCCCCAAATTAAAATGATAATATAAGTTTATCCATAATTACATTCAAATTCCCCGCAAACATGCTAAAACTATTAACTAAGCACTTGAAGATTACAAGTATACTTTACACGCAATAGTTTGGGTGTGATGTCAATCTGTTCCCTATAGTTTTAATTTTATCACTTTGCTCCTTGCAGTTTCAGTTTAGGTTCAATGTAGTCTACTTCTAAAAATTTTCTATAGTTTTTTTTGACAAAAATAGGTCCTATGATGCACACGTAAGATATCATTAGGGGCATAATGATAAATTTACTTAGAGAATTTACACATTAAACACCTATATTAAATCTATACCATTGCATAAGAGTGTCGATAAAGGCACATTCATTTTTTAATTAGGGCGCAAGTTAAAAAATCAGGATTTTTTTTTCTTTAATTAGTAAGGGCACCTCACTTATTTTACTACGTATTATTTTACAAATAAACTTAAACCACCCCAACTGACAAAAATAAGTACAAAATAAACTTGAACCACCCCCAATTGACAAAAATCAGTACAACACAATTCTGGACATACACAACTTAAATCTAAACCCATCTCCGAAAAAAAATCTGAACTCCCTCGTAAACATAGCAACTAAGGAGATCAACATAATCAAGCATCAATAATTTGCAACTAAAGAGATCAACATAATCAAGCATCAATAATTGTTTTATTTTTTATGTTATTATATGTTCTATTCAGTCCTAACTTTTAAGTTAATTCAAGTTATTAGAATACAATAATATTTAATTTTGGTGCTAGTTCCAATAGCTGGTGGTGTATTATTGAATATCATGCTATAGTTCAAGTTCTTGATTTTTCATGGTTATATTACTTTCTTACCAGTGTTGATGCTTGATTCTGTTGATCTCCTTAATTGCTATAGCTATGAGGGAGTTTAGATTTTCTTTTGGAAGTGGGTTTAGATTTGTGCATGTCGAGAACTGTGTTGCATTAATTTTTGTCAGTTGTGGGTGATTCAAATTTATTTTGCACTGACTTTTGTCAACTGGCGTGATTTAAGTTTTTTTATAAAATATAAAATATAGTAAAACAAGTGAGGTGCCCTTACTAATTAAAGTAAAAGGTTAAAAAAAATTAATTTTTTAACTTAAAATTAAGTGCCCTAATTAAAAAAATGAATGTACCTTTATAGGCACTCTTATATAATAAGAGTCTTAAAAGGAAGTCTTCAAAGATTCCAAATTCATTTGACCTTATTGGTCATTTTGAATTTCTAATTTGGGTATTTGGTAATTTCACATCACATCTATCTACACAAGTTACTATTGAATAGCAACTTGAGGCTTGTTTGAGTGTTAAAGCTTCTTTCAAAAAACCTTTAAATTACCAAACAAGCCTTAAGTTACTATTTAATATTTCAAATTACATCTATCTTTACCAAGTTACTATCCAATAGTAACTTAAGACTTCTTGGAGCCTTAAGGCATCTTTGAGCCTTAAGGCACAATATCACCAGAAAACAATTAGATCCTAGCGATCCCCGTTTTGGCACGATCGTTCCGAAACGTGCTACACTAGCGAATTGGAACGCCAATTTGGGCGTTTCAGCTTTAAATCACTTAATATTGTAACACCACCACCAAAATACAGTGAACTTATAACACTACAAAATTCATACCGATTATATTTTTTTCATTTAGAACTTTACTTGATAATAAAATGGTTAAAAAATGGTTTCACATTTTAATCTATCATACTACTTTTCCTCTTAAAATCGGAAGAAGTATACCCCTACCGTACCACATTTTATAGCACTTGGCGATCCGCGTTCCCGATCCCATTCCTTGTACAGAATCGATCTGCAATCCAGGTAACTTTGGACCGGACATGTCATTTCCCCTCTGCAGCCATCTTTTTCGATATCTCCTGAGCAGTGCTGAATATGCCAAGCGTATTGCAAACAAAGCATTTCTTATTCTTTGCATGATGCTATGAATCAAAAGAACAGAAATATGCTAAGAATCAAAAGACGGAAATAAAACATAAGTAACAAGAAGTATATTTCACAGGTTCAGAAACTTCACATTACTAATGCTGAACCCACAAAATAAGTAACAAGCAAGTCATGGAGTAAAAGTAATAAAAGCAACCGGTGGTAGAGCGCACTTCAATGGGTGTGTACCGCATTGGCTACACTGCAATGCTGTCTACCTTAAATATTTGATCCAACTTCTTACATTCCAGTTTAGCCCAACCAACTAATTTGATATCAACTCAAGTTTAATATTATAAGCAGTAATCAAAAGTATATGACTGGAAGAAAATAAGAGATAATATGAAGTAGAGTGGAAAGGGGATTAGGGAAGAAAAAAGATCAAATTCACTGTAGGTAACGAGGATTACAAGCAACTACCCTCCAAACTTTCAAAATAGCCAAAAAAAAAACTCATATAGCAAAACTATCATCTTTATCTTTATGATATAGAAAATACCACTTGCAGATGCACATAATTTGATGCATTTTTTTTTCATGGCTCAAGGGCTCTGCCCCTGAACCCCGGTGTTGTTTTGAGGCAATCTTGTACAAGGGTCCATCTAAGGCCCCCAAAATGTTAGAGACAACCTTGTTAAAGACATTGGCTTCTCATTTTTTAAGAGAGAAAACAAGTAGTGTGTAATTTACAACAAAGAGGGGCAGTCTGGCTAAGTTAGAGACTGGTTATCAAGAGGGGAAGGGGAAGGGAAAAGTGAAATGTGAGTTAAGACTTTGTTTGAGGCTTCGAATTGTAGTATTTAATAATAGAATGGATTAGATTAGTCAATAGAGAGCAACATAAGAAACTAAAAGATTTAAATATAGAAGGAAAAAAAGGAAAAGAATTGCAATACACAATAAAACTTATAAAAATTAATGTTTTTCCTACCTATCTTTCTTATATTTCTTTCATAGATTTAGTGTGGTTCACTGATTTAGTATAGGAAAAGAAATATTGGAAAAATATTATATTTTGATAATAACAAAAATAAGAAGGAAAAAAAAAACTAGGATAAAAAGAGAAATTAAAAATTTTGAACTTTACAAGTCACTTTTTTTTTGCCTCTTTTCTTGAGTTTCTAGTGTATCTTGGTGTCCTTAATTTCAAATGCTATTCAAGTAAGAAGAATATATATATATATATATAAACACCCTAGGGGAACAACTTTCCACATCTTAATCCTTTCTTTTTACTCTTTTCCTACTCCAAATCCACAAACCAAACAGACACTTAGTATGGAGATAGAAAAATTCTTTTCTTTTCCTTCCCCAACCTATGAACCAAATGGTAACTCGGTTTCAAAACCAACCCCTGAGCTTACACTACGAGAGAGAGAGAGAGAGAGAGAATACTCTCTAAGTACATACAGTTACGAAGCCTTGTATTGACCGAAGAGAATGGACGGACATGTTAGTTCCCCTCTGCAGCCATCTTTTTCCGTATCTTCTGAGCAGCGTTGAAAATGCCAAGCGTAGGCTTGTTGCAAACAAAGCATTTCTTATTCTTTGCACGATGCTGCGAATCAAAAGAACAGAAATATGATATGAATCAGAAGAAAGATATAAAACATTGTATCAAGAACTAAGAAGTATATTTCACAGGTTCAGAAACTTCAGATTATTAATGCTGAACCACAGAATAAGAAAACACGCAAGTCATGGAGAAACGTAATAAAAGAAACTGGTCGTGGAGCACTTCAAGAATTCAATAGGCTCTGTTTGATTCATGGATTTGTGAGGGAAAATAATAGAAAATACAAAGGAACACTTTTCTTTGTGTTGGTTAGTGATGAAAAAAGCAAGGAAAATAGGAATGAAAAGAAAAATAGAGGAAAAATCAAATCAATTTTTTTGAATTTTTATGAGGCGATTTCGTTCCTATTTCCTTGATTTACTTTTACATGTTCAAAGATTATAATTTGTAATGTTATTTAAGCACGGAGAAACACACTAATGAAAAAACTAAGGCTTTGTTTGGTTCACGGATTTAGTGAGGGACAAGAAAAGAAATAAATAGAGGAAACCACTTCCCTTTATTTTGTTGGCAAGGAAAACGATGAGGAAAATAGGAATGAAAAGAAAATATAGTGAAAACAAATAGAAAATTTTGAATCTAGTGAGTCATTCACTTCTTTTGGTATGTTACAAAAAATATTGCAAAACTTCCCGACTTTTAATGTTACTTAAGTATGGAGGAAAACGTTTTCCTCTACGTTTTCTTGCACATTTCTTTTCCTACAATGAATCTACAAACCAGACAAGGCCTAAGGATATACTTTGGGCAGAACCCTACTATACTTTAACAAAAAAATTTGACAGAGAAGTCGGCTGTTTTGGTTCTAACGTACAAACTGAAAAAAAAAAAAAAAAAAAAAAAAAAAAAAAATCAGAAGTAGGATCTCCCTCTAGTTTTTCTTTCCCTTTCATTTCCCTCACTAATCTGCAAGCCAAGCAGAGCCTTAAAGAAAAAGAAAATTGGAGCTATCCTTGAAAACCAGATTGAAAGGAAAATTGATATCCTGACAATGCCATTTTACATGGAAGATGGTGTTACATGGAATATTTGTGAATTATGACACGAAGGGAAGAGGCACGCTGATAGGAAGATAAAATGGGAAAGTAAGGCCCTGCTTGGGAATGCTTAAAATAGAATCAAGCCTAGTCCACGTCTCACTTTCGTTGTGGGTCTTGTGAGAAGCGAAGGTATTGGCAAATGGTGGTCAGACAAGAACCAGTTTTAAGAGATTTATCATCATAAAGTTAAATTTGCTAAGTCAACAATTGATCCAAATGCACAAGCTGTTAAGAGTATGGGCCCAACAATTACTTCTCGTTTTCCTATTCGTTTTTCTTTTCCTTTTCTAAATCCGTAAACCAAACAGGATGCTACTAAATCAACAAAGAGAATGTCTACAAAAGATAGGGGCAGAAGAAGGTCATACCTCTAATGCACACTGCTGGCAGAAATAGTGCTTGCAGGTGGTTACGACAGGGTCTACAAAAGGCCCTCTGCAGATAGAACAAGCGAAGGGCAATGCACCCTCCTCGGGACCCGCTTCATCCAGGTCGTCATGCCCCACTCCCAGAGAAAAATCTCTCTTCCTCACCTTCTCAGCTTCCTCCCACTCCGTCTCCATCTGCCAACCAGACTTGTAATCCCCCCGGTCATGAAGGAAGTTACACGAATCGCCGAAGCCGCAATAACCCGTCTCTTTATAATCCTTGCAAACGTCGGGTTGGTAGTCGAACCACGCCGAAACTCTGATGTGAGAAGAAGTCCGGTGAGGACCGTGGGCCCCACTAGCTTTATCGGCGGAAAAGGTTTGATCTCTCCGAAACGCAGCCCTGTAATCGGTGTACCCGAGGATGCCTTTGTAAAGGGGCTTTTCATCATCAACAACTGAGCCTGAGTTAGCTCTCTTGTTTTTAGCAGCTGCAGGACCCTTCTTCATCAACAATGCCGCCTCCTCCGAGGCTTGCTTGAGAACTCGCTCTCGCATGGACCGAGAATCTTTGGAGAACTCGGTCTCGGTTTCTAGGGTGGCAGTTGCATTATTATCGCAGCCCTCGACTTGTATATGCCTAGAGGACTCAAAATGAAACAGGGAGGAGCTGGCTTTGGTTTTGGTTTTGGTGGTGGGTCCTCCGGTGGCAGAGAAGTGTAGTAGCTTGTGATTATTATTATTGCCATCAATAGGCTTGGGGAAGAGGGGGGGATTTGTCTTACTAGTCATATTGTTGTGGTGTATCAAGTTCAAGCCATCGGCTACTGAATCATCTTCATCCTCCTCCTCCTCAGAAGTCGTCGTCCGCTTTCTTCTGAAGTTTTTGTTCTTTGATGATGGCGGCGGCGGCTTTATGAAGGAATTGTTGCACAACAACACTGCATTACATATATATCTATATAATAAGTTAGACCTGTGTGGGTCCCTTTCAAATTAATAACTTTCAATCCGAGTCATTCAGACAAATTTAGATATTTTAAACCGTTCGATCATTAGTCCATCAAAAATGGTAACATGCTCACACACCAAATCAATTTTCAATTTACTCCAATACCTTCCAATTCGGCTCTCTCTCTCTCTCTCTCTCTCTCTCTCTCTCTCTCACACACACACACACACCCAACCCCAAATGGAGAGACCCATATATCACTCATGACTCTTAAGCGTTTGTTTTTTTTTCTCCCTTCCAGAAACTTTAAAAAAGGCCAACAATTGGTTAATTTTGCTTAATTTTTTTCCTTCTGGTTCTTTCCAAAATCTTAGAAAAAACCTTTGTTCTTTCTTTTTCTTTTTTTTTTCCCCCTTCTAAATGCATGGAAAGTACAATTTTTCAAAAGTTTCTAGAAGGAAAAAAAAACAGATATATACTCCGCATTTTTTTTTCCACCCGTGCTACTATATATATACTCATTGTATGTTCACGCAAGAAAAAATATAGGTTGGGTTAAGGCCCGTTTGAAAAATCAGTTTATGGGTGGACTTTTATGTGTTATGAAGCTAGGTTGCCAAACAGAGCCTGAGGTCTTAAATAAAAATAAAACATTTAAAAGACACAGTCATATTTACCTTTTTTCCAGGCCTTAGAAGGAAAAAAAGAAAAACAACAGGAAAAAAAAATAACATCCTTTTTTTTTTAATCCATGTTTGAGTAATGGTAGCTAAATTTGGCTATTCTCTACAAAATTTTATTACACAGAGATATCACTCAACTGCAATGACATGGACAATTTTACGCAAAAAGATTTGATCTTTTGAAGTATTGATTTTCTTTTTTTTTTTTTTCGTTTCGTGTCCACGGACACGGGTCATTACTAGTATATATATAATTAATAACAGATGAATAGAAAATACTAGTACTCCAAATAGTAGTAAAATAAATGGAAGACAATATATATAAAAGGAAGGAGGAGTGAAATTACTAATAATCAATCAATCAATCATTAGACTTTGATATTAGAAATAGAGTAAGTAATTAAAGAAGTAAAAGTGGGGTATAAAATCTGCTAAATAAGCTATTATTATTATTATTATTATTATTATTATGGAGAGACAGAGAAAGAGGGAGGGAGAGGACTAACCATCTGAACCAGTGTACTTCCTAAGGATGTTTGCCGAGGATAAATAATCGCCGCCGATCTCCACTAGAGGAAGCTTTTTTGTTGTTCCTGATCCCTTCTCCTCCGATCACCTTCTTCTTTGTATTATCAACCTCCAAGGCAGACTTTGGATCCGTAAAGACTTTGAAAAAGGGGCTACTAGTAGTAGTATTGCCCACCTTCTTGTTCTCGAATTCCATGTTTTGAGACACTCTCTCTCTCTCTCTCTCTCTCTCTCTCTCGTTGTTTTTAAAGTTAAAATCAATTATATATATAGAGAGAGAGAGACCTCAGTATTTATGTAGAGTGAGTGGGGCGGGTAGGAATGTTTAAGAAGTAAAATTCTTCATCTCTCCTTCTGTTTGCTAGTAGTTATGCGCGGGCGTGCCAGAACCAAAAGTGGTTCGGTGTGTGCAAACTAATTTCCTATATGCTTGAGTCAGTGATACTCAAGGCTTTTAGATCTGACTTCTAAACTAAACAATTGTGTGCGGCGAGTAGGAAAGTACCCTCACCAAAAATCCCTTGGCAGTACTGAAGCGCACAAGCCAAATAGTGTATGAGTTTACCAAGTAAACAATCACAAACGATTAATAAAATACAGATTTTATTAAGTGTTTGGAAAATACAACCAAAGAACAAATTCAGAACAGACTGATTGTTCGTAAGAATGAAAACAGCGTAAGAATGAAAACAGTAGAAGAAATTAACAAAGAAAAAGGGTAGACCTATTTGCTATGCGTGCAGAAAAACAAAAGGTTGGATGCTTTTGAATGCTGTGTTGAATGCTGTTTTCGAGAGTGACGCGGAGTGTCTTCAATGGTTGGCCTGCCTGTATTTTTATAGCGGCCACAGTTTAATTCCTACTAGGAAAGGACTCCTTGACTTGCGCCTTAAGCTATTCACTGATTGGTTAATTGAAGAAATCCTTCTTAATCACCATCTCCTTGCTTATCCAGAACTTGCTTGAATCAATCCCTTTAAATTAGGGATTAGACGTTCCAACCCAGCTGGCAACTGACAACTCCTTTCCTAAACGGACTCCTGTTTCCAAACAACTCTCAGAGATGACATCATCATGCCAGCTGTGGACATCAATGCCCTCTCCTTGTTGGACGAATCGGGCTCATGACTCTTTCCATGTCCGATCAAGTTTCTTCAACTTGTTATAATCAAACGGACACACTCTTCCGTTTCGTGATGCCCGATTAGTTATAACGTTGCTTTTACTTTTCCATCGGGCTCCCCTCATGATGAGTTATGTTCTCATAGCCCGATGAGGCTTACACTTAGCCACAAGCTCCCATCGGACTCTCCTCATCTCCCAACAGTTGTTCCTCCCATCGGGCTTACCTCTTGAGTCCGATGAGTCATCACTAGTCCCAGCGTCTTCTTCGCCCAACTTCAACTCCACTCGGGCTCAAAAATCACTGACGGTTTTTGGGTGCAAACAATTGCCCCCCAAAAGGTCATATCAAACGTCCCGCCCTGATTGATGTGACGTTTTGAATTTCAAATATGCCACACGTCAAGTACGCAGCCAACGTCAGGTTATGGAGAATCCCACCAGTCACCCTACAATTAATGCGCCATGATTACGGCGTCGTGATATTTAAATACCACCCAACGTCCGAAAACTCATCACACATTCATATTTTACCTTCAGCAATTCAAGCAAACACAGAGCTTCTCACTCTTTATCTTCATCTTTTCCGGCGACCTTTCTTCTCTCCATTGCCATGGCTCCCAAAACCGCTCCAGCCACCTCCAAAGGAAAAAAGTCCTTCACAGACGCTCCACCACCACAAAATCGCTGTAGGGAGGTTAGGGCTTTAGCTAAAGCGCACGCCGCTGACATATCCACCGAATATCTTACCCCCTACAGCTCCTCCGACGGTTCCCCCGTCGCTCCAGGCCTAGGCGCGGCGTTTCTGGGCCACCCTCCGGCGCCTTTCCTTCCTTTCTTTCCTCTGGTAGGAAACGAGACATTCCTACAAGTCCCTGCTCACTGGGCCAAGGTCCAGACGGCGAATCAACCCATTCGGGGATGGCCGACCCCCGCCGCTGACTGGGACAAATGGGTGACTAGGGTTTCAGCCTCTAAGGCCGCCGTCTGGAAGCAAACGGGCATCCACGACGCAATCATGCTCAGCCGGTCTCGCATTGAGATAGACCGGCCTCTCCTCCTTTCTGCTCTACTCTTCTGGTCCTCGTCTTGCAACGGCTTTCTTTTCCGTTGCGGACCAATGGCTCCTACTGTCAAAGATATTAGTTATCTGCTCGGCCTCCGTCCCCACGGACAAGAGATCACTCCAGGGCTTAATGTTGGAACGGCCAGCTTTGCCTATCCACAACAAGATATTGTCAGGGACGGGGCCGTTTCTCATAGGCCGATCACGGCCTTTGGAGGTTTCCTTGCGGCCTGCATAGGGGCAGATGATACTGAGGTGTCCGATGCAGAGCACACTGCCTTCCTCATCTACTGGCTCAACAAGTATCTCTTCTGCTCAGCCAGCCAGGCCATCACTAAAGAATACACAACCGTAGCCCTGGCCCTTGCATCAGGGCAGCCACTGGCCATGGCTACGCTGGTTTGGGCACATTTAGTTCGAGGCACAACAGATTTCGTTCATTCGGGCTTCAGCGCTGGTGGGAGCCCGATGTGGATCCTACAACTGTGGCTTCATTCTTACTTCCCTGAATTCCAGCCCACAATTACTCCCTTGGCCGACGTGCCTATCTCTGCCGTTCAATTCGTGAACGTATCTCCTTCTGTACATTCCTTTGAAGAGTGTTTTTCCTTCTTTTACCAGGGTTGCTCCCCTCGGGACGTCAATCTCTTTACCCCGTTCTTTTCTCTTCAATTCTCTTCTTTTCTCCAACTCTCCAATAACCCTTCAAACTGGGGTCCGGGCACCCAGTCAACCTATAATGAAATTTTTTCTAGCTACCTGGTAGCTAGAGACATTATTTTTAGCCCAAGTATCCCGTCGGCCAACAATAAATGCGGGGCCGAGTACTACTTTGCTCCTTTATATGCCCGCCAATTCGGGCTTACTCAACTAGTGCCCGTTCCTCCTGGTATCACTGTCAACGTCGATTGGGTTGAACGGGGCCTTATCGTTAACGACGGGCAGGTGAAGAAGATAGCAGAGAGGTCTGCCCGGCTCAAAGCCGCGTTCACTTTTACACCCTTCTCTGCCCGACCAGTAATATCAGAAGAGTTCACCCAATGGTGGGGTGATCGGGCTAGACACATATTTCCACGCTCCGCTGCTGAGGCCCTGGCTCCTTTCTCTGCAACATCGGCCACTGTGGCCGATGTCCCTATACCAGTAGCAGCTCCAACCCGGCGCAAACAAGCCGCCAAGAGACCGGCTCGTAAACAAACTCCGGGCAAAGGTCCGCCTCAAAAGAAGCAAAAAACACCGGCCTCTGTTCAGGTTTGCTCTTCCCCTTTTGATTTGAGCCCGAATTCCTGTTATTCCATATTAATCCTTTTATTCTATCTTTGCAGCTTGCTGATGAAGATTCGGGAGAGGATCTACTTCCAAACCTTGCTCAGACTCTTCCCCCAACTCTCCCTACATCACCGGCTTCTGCAGCGGCTTATCTAGAGCGAGTGGCGGTTAGGGTGATGCCACTTCACATCGTGCCTCCTCTAACTCCTTCAAGCGGAGACGGAGACGAAGACCTTGCTCATGTCGGCCAAGTCCCTGAGCAGGTTGTTCTTTCTTCAAGTACTGAGGGTGAGGCCGGTGCTGAACCTGCCACCGAGGCCGCTGAGGAGGAAGTAAATCAAGCGATCCCTTCTGCACCCGAAACTCCAGCCGGTCAAGGGGCACCTACCACCGCCATCAGCTCTCCTGTTCACATCATACCAGGACCGGTGGTGGCCGAGGTCACTCCTCCTGAAGCGTCTGCCGTGGAGGCCGGTGATGATAATTCGGGCTTTGTCCCTGAAGCAGAAGCCCCACAGACGACAATGGCCCCAATGAGTCCGGTCGCAGGAACCGGCCTCCCTTCTTCTTCCCAAACATCTTCTCAACCAAGCGAAGCCGATGTTCGCGAAACAATCTCGGCCTCGCTTCGTCCTCATACCCAGGTACTGCTGTTACTTTGCGTTAATTCATACATGTCTAAAAACAATACCTGACTGTATTTTCTTTTCTTGAATAGGCCGATCCTTCAGACCCAGTGTCCGTTATTCCTTTCAATGACTTTTTCTTGGGCCTGGACCTGGGAGCTTTTGACCTCGGCCCCCTTGAGCCCGAAGCGGTTTTACCTTCCGTCCTTCAACAAGCCAAGGACCTGCTCTTCGGACTTGCTGACCAAGAACTTTCCAATCTTCCTGCTGCGGCTGACGTTGACACTGCTTTGAACACCCTCATGGCCGATCCTTCTCTTTCAGACGGGCAGCTATCATTACTCGTGGAGATCAAAGAAAGACTTCCTAGCGTCCGTCTTATGGATAGAACGGCCTTGAAGATTCAAGCGGATGCAGAACTTCATTTAGGCTCCCGTCAGAAAGCATTGAAGTTCTTGGAAGGGGCCAGAACCAAGTTCGAAGCGGGAAAGGCCTCCCGTGCTCAAGTTCTAGCCAGGGGTACTTGGCTGCGGGACCGTATTACTGTATTAAAAACTCAACTCGCCCAATGTGAGGCCGAGGTTGTTACCAACAACGCCTCCATTGAAAAAATTGACGAGGCATTATCTTCACTAGGCGGGGACGCTCAGAAGTGCAGTGATCAGTTACAAGCCAGCGTCCCCATATCCCGGGCTTGGGCCCAGAAGCTAGAAAGGGCCAAGAAGGACCGGTCTGGGGCCATCAAAACCTGGGAAGACCTGAAGGCTAAGCTTAGGAATTTTGAGTCGGCCTAGAGGCCGACTCCTCTTTTGTACTTATTTTTATTCGCATATATTTGTAAGTAAGCTGTGCTCAGCCTATCAATACAAACCATATTTTTGTTACTCGGGCTCAGGGTCGTAGTTAATGATTTGGTCGTATTCTAATCCTGGATTTGGCTTATAATTCAAATCAATAGTTTCCCACAGAGTAGGGTAATAAGACTTCAAGTACTGACCGTTTATTAATCTAGGATGAATACCACCATCCATATCCCGCAGTCTGTAAGCACCACCATTCTTGACCTGATGTATAATGAACGGACCCTCCCAGTTGACTGACCATTTACCGTACCGATTATCCTTGTCCCCGATAGGTAAAACGGCCTTCCATACCAAGTCTTCTGTACTAAAAGACTTTGCTTTTACCCTCTTGTTATAAGCTCGGGCGGCCCGCTGCTTCTGCACTTTTAACGAGTCCAAAGCCATGAGCCTCGTTTCATCAAGTCCCTCCAACTCAGCTATCATAGCCTCTGTGTACTCTGCGGGCTCTAGCTGGTTCTGTAAAGCTCTCCTGGCCGATCGGACGGTAACCTCCATTGGTAACATAGCGTCGTGCCCGTAAGTCAACATGAATGGTGTGACCCCGGTACTGGACCTCTTAGATGTCCGATAGGCCCAGAGAGCCTCGGACAACAACTTGTCCCACTCTCTAGGGTTCTCATCGATCATCTTCTCAATGATCCCCTTAAGGATCTTATTTGTTGATTCAGCCTGACCGTTAGCTTGAGCATAGTACGGGGTAGAATTGAGAATCTTAATCCCTCTGCTCTCCGCAAAAGCGGTCGTTTCAGCTCCTGTGAACACAGATCCTTGGTCGGCCGTTATGGTTTCTGGGAGGCCGAATCGATGTATAATGTGCTCTTCAATGAATTTTATCACGGTGGTCTGGGTCACTGTTTTACATGGTATGGCCTCGGCCCACTTAGTGAAGTAATCCGTCGCCACTATAATGAAACAGTGTTGGCCTGATGATGGTGGCAAGACTTTGCCAATCAGATCCATAGCCCATCCTCTAAACGGCCATGGTTTTATTATTGGTTGAAGCTCTTTAGCCGGTACATGCTGAATCGGGCCATGCTTCTGACACGCTTGGCATCCCTTTGCATAGCTGATACAATCCTTCAACATGCCTGGCCAATAATAGTTATACCTTCTCAGTAACCATTTCATTTTTGTACCGGCCTGATGAGCCCCACAGATCCCTTCATGTACTTCGGCCATCACCTGCATGGCCTGTTTTTTTGCCTAAACACCTCAAAATCACGTCGTCACCGATGGGCTTTTTGAACAATTCTCCATCGAGTGTCACAAATCGGACAGCGAAGAGTCTAACTTTTCGGTCTACCCTGACATTTGGGTGATTCAGGTATTCGATGATAGGCCTTCTCCAATCGTCGTCCTCCATCAAGACCGAATTAGTAGTAGCATACCAACCTCTCTTTGCAACGGAAGGCATTGATCGGACATGAACCGTGATAACTTGGTCTTCCAAAGCCTTTGTCGGAGACGAGGCCGATCCTGTCTTTGCCAGCTTATCGGCCTCAGTATTCGTAGACCTAGGGATATAACTCACGCTAATATCATCAAACTCGTCCATGAGCTGCGTGGCGACAGAGTGAAACGGGCATAATTCCCAACTTTTTATCTGGAATTCTCCTGAGATCTGCCCGATCACCAGACCTGAGTCTCCCTTTATGTGTACGGACGATGCCCCCAACTCAAGGAGTATCTCTAGTCCGATAATTAATGCCTCGTATTCGGCCTGGTTATTTGTGCACTTGAAATCGAGCCGAAATGACATTTTTGTCTTCTTATACTTGGGTGATACAATGACCACACCTGCCCCAGCACCTTCTGCGCTTTTGGACCCATCAAAGATCAATGTCCATGGGACCAAGGAAGTGTTTAACACTTTAGGCACTGGTAGTACCTCTCCCAGATCAGTTGGGTCTGGGTGATCGGCCAAGAAATTGGCTATGGCCTGGCCTTTAACCGATTGCTGTGATCGGTATTGGATGGCAAATTCCATTAGGGCCAAGGTCCATTTTCCGATTCGGCCTCTCATGATTGGTCTTGACAACATATATTTTATCACATCGGTTTGACATATAATATAAGTAGAAACGGGCAACATATACGTTCTTAACTTCTGTGATGAAAAATATAATGCCAAACAT
The DNA here is from genome assembly GCA_033977485.1 of Hydrangea macrophylla. Lineage (NCBI taxonomy): Eukaryota > Viridiplantae > Streptophyta > Magnoliopsida > Cornales > Hydrangeaceae > Hydrangea > Hydrangea macrophylla. The sequence continues at coordinate 5,862,184 of CM066996.1, read as the reverse complement.
AATTTCTCAATCGGCGCATAGCGCTGCTCGACTGGAGTTAATATTCTGCTTAAGTAATAAACGGCTTGCTCATTTCCTTGCTCATTATCCTGAGCTAACATACTTCCTATAGAGCATTCAGAAGCCGATATATACAATTTAAGGTACCTACCCTTCTTGGGTGGCATTAAAACTGGAGAAGTTGACAAATATTGCTTAATTCCCTCAAAGGCCTGTTGATGGCTGTCTTCCCACTTGAACTCTTCGTCGGTCTTGATCTTCAATAATGGGGTCCATACTTGGGTCTTTCCTGCACAGTTAGAGATGAATCTTCTCAGGAAATTAATCTGCCCGAGTAGCCTTTGAAGCTCTTTCTTATTGGCCGGTGGCTTTGCTGCCTGTATTGCTCGAGCCTTGTTCTTGTCAACCTCTATCCCTCTTTGATGCACCAGGAATCCTAAGAAGTTCCCCGCTGAAACGCCGAAAGCACATTTGAGAGGGTTCATTTTTAGTTTGTGAGCCCGCATTCTTTCAAATGCCTTTTCTAAGTCTCTCAAATGATCGGCGTTGTCACTCGATTTTACCACCACGTCATCAATGTAAACCTCCATGAAATGCCCGATCATATCATGGAAGATTGAATTCATCGCCCTCTGATATGTGGCTCCGGCGTTCTTTAGTCCGAAAGGCATGACAACCCATTCAAAGGTTCCAATTGCCCCCGGGCACCGGAAAGCTGTCTTCGGGACATCCTGCTCAGCGATGTAAATCTGGTTGTACCCCGAGTGCCCGTCCATGAAGGACAAAATTTTATGTTTGGCGGCCGAATCAATCAATTGATCGGCCATGGGCATAGGGTACTCGTCTTTTGGGGTAGCTAGGTTTAGATTTCTGAAATCAATACAAACTCTCAGCTTACCATTTTTCTTTACCACTGGGACTACATTTGATACCCATTCCACGTACCTGGCTGTCCGAATGAAGCCAGCCCCCAAAAGCCTCTCAATTTCTTCTTTCACCTTCATCGTGACTTCAGGTGACATGCGCCGTGGGAGCTGTTTGAACGGCCTAAAGCCCGGCTTAATTGGCAATCGGTGCTCTACCAATTCTCGGGATAGTCCGGGCATTTCGTCGTAATCCCAAGCAAAGCAATCCTTGTATCTATGCAAGAGAGCAATGATATCGGCCTGGAACTGTGGTTCAAGCACCTGACTCACATATGTGGGTTTGTGCTCTCCTTTATTGCCCAGGTTGATCTCCAATAGTGGATCCTGCACGTCGGCCTTCAAGTCATCAAGCTTGGCTGTGGCCGTTTCGAGTTCATCCATTTGAATCTCCTCTTCTATTGGCGTTTCTTCTTCATAGATACAATCGGCCAGATTAATCATACCGTCTACAGGGCCGATCTCTAATCTTCTATCGGCCATATATGCACACCATCTGGCCATGCTGGCCTTAAGGGCCAGCTGTCTTCTAACTTCAATTGGCTGTAGATCCATCAAAGTCTTCCTGTTCATTAATTTCTATCGGCCTTACCTCTTCTGTCCGACTTAGATTGTGATAACCAAGCTTTAAGTTTGGTAGAATTTCTTTACGGAACGTGGCTGCATTTGGTCTACCAAGTTTGCCACATCCTAGTAATTTGATAGGTCCGATATCATCTTCATATAATACTGCATCGGCCATCTGCACCCGGGCTACGAATGGCTTCGTATCAGCCCCAACCACTTCCACTTCGTCATCTCTCCAAAAGATCAACAATTGATGGAGAGTGGAAGGGATGCAGTAATTGGGATGGCTCCAATCACGGCCAAGCAACGCGTTGTAGGCGGCCGATGTCTCCACGATAAAAAAAGCTGTCATGGCCGTTTGGGTTCCCACCCTCAGCTCCAGAGGCAAGATGCCCTTTGTCTTAGACGGTGTGCCCGTGAAGCTCTGAACATTCATTTCGGTCGGAATCAGTTCCGACTCAGATTTTTGAAGGATCCTCAGCATGATTTGGGGCATGATGTTAATTGTAGATCCCCCATCAATCAATATTCTATTCACGGGGATTCCCTCAATGTGACCTTTTACGTACAACGGCTTCAGGTGCTGAGACATCTGACAGGTAGGTTTTTCGAAAACCACCTTGACTGGCCCCGCCGGTTTCAACCCCTCCTCAGTTTGGATCCCTTTCGGCCTCAAGATGGTTATCTTAGGCCGATCGGTTTGTATATCGGTAGTATCCACGTTCTTGCTCGTAGCCTCTACCACCTTGGGTCTGACGGTCTCACCACCACCCCAACATACGCTTTCTATTACTGCCGACTCCTTGGTCCGGCCTTCTATTACGTCACCTTCAATGGCCGTTGGCTGATCCGGTTTGGCCATAAATGACATGGGCAAAGTAAACACCATGTTCGAGGATAGATTTTTTGGGATTGTCCCGAATTGAATCGGTGAATCGTCCTCATCTTCATAATCATCAGCCTCCTCCATTCGATGGGCCGATGGCTCACACTTTTCTTGTTCAAACAGTTTCTTCAAGCGCTCTGTGGCATGCATTGCCCCTTTGCCCGCTTTCTTGTCGAAAACGGGCTCATCTTCTTCCATGGCCGTTATCTGTTTGTCGGCCTTGCGCTGAAGGGACTCTTGAGGAATCTGGACACGGTCTTGCGAGCGCTGCCGTTCCCTCTCGGCCTGTCTCAGTCTCTGGTACCTCCTCTTCTGAGACTTGCTGTATTGAGGCATCGCTGGAAATTTTGGATGCTCAGCTCTATACCATCTCCCATCACTCACTCTTGGTGGGAGTATCATTCGGGAGCGAATGTCCGATGCTGCAACCCTTTGTGATGCACTCATCGTGGGTCGCGCTCCATATTCCCTTCCTTCCCTACGACTCGAGCTAGGCATACTGCTTGCTGGCGGCGGCTTTGGCTTCCACTCGGGCTTTGGGCGTCCCTGTTTGGGCAAGGAAAGCCTCTCATGCACGGATCTTCTCGGGCTGTACTCTCGTCGTTCCTCAACCCTAGGCCTCTTGCTTGGGCTAGAGGCCCCTTTCTTAATATCGGCCTTGCACCTCGGACACAGGCCTTGTTCAATCAGCTCTAGTTGGTGTCGTAAATCCGTAATCAAGCTCTCTGTATTTGACCGGGCTCCATCAGCCTTTAGTTCTGCCTCCTTGCGTTCCTGGTATGTCCTCTGAAGCTCATGAATAGTCACCTTCGGTCTATCAGTTCCTGAAACGGCAATTTGTTTTCCTTCCCTTTGCTTTGGGACTTTCTCGCTGTCGGTCAAGTCTATCTTGACCCTTGGCCGTGTCAGCTTAGTCAAATCGGGCACTACCATGTTGGTTCCAGTGATCTGTGGGAACGGATTCGAATCAACTCCCATAGCTTTGTCCGAAAATTTGAACACTCCTTTCTCCACGTTCTCCTGTATCACATTACGAAAAACAACGCAGTTGTTAGTTGAGTGTTTCCAGGAATTATGCCACTTACAATATTCCTTATTTTTTATGTCATCGGCCTTGGGTATCCGATGACCTTCACCTAGCCTGATCACTTTTTCAGCCAAGAGGGCGTCAAAAATCTGATCGGCCATTGTTATGTCGAATGTGTAATTTTTTCCTGCCTCGAACGTCATTTTTTTAGCAGCAGCGTTATTATTGACCGGTTTGTTCAAGGCATTACACACAATAGGCCGCTTAGAGATTAGTTCGGCCATGTCAATTTCTGCCTCGAGGTCACATTCTGCTAGATGGACCTCGTAATTGGGATCTTTGTAATACGTTCCCTTAGAAGAATTCTTCTTTTCCTGTTCATCAAGCAGGATACGCTCGTAACGGGCGGCCCTTGACGCCAGCTCGAATAAATCACGGAAATCGGTCCCTTCGAACTTTTTGCGAAGCTCGAAAGACATTCCGCCCATAGCCATCTTTGCGTATTCTTCCTCGGGCAATATTGTCTTACATCTGTACTTAGCCTTCCTGAATCGGGCTATATATGTTTCGACGGTCTCTCCTACTAGTTGGAGCATCCTAGACAGGTCTGCCAACGAGATCTCGGGCTCAGTCCTATAAAACTGCCCATGAAACAATTCCTCCATTGCTGGCCAATTTCGTACTGAATTGGCCGGGAGATTGACATACCACAAAAATGCTATGCCCGTGAGCGAATTTGGGAACAGCCTTAATTTTAAAGGGTCACTATTGCCTGCATGGCCGCATTGCACAATGAACCGACCTATGTGCTCTACCGTGGTATGCTCACTTTCCCCAGAAAATAGAGTAAAGTTCGGAACTTTATACCCTGGTGGGAAATTAACTTGGTCAATTTCAGGCGGGTAAGGCCGTCGGTACGTCGGCCTCTCCATCCTTCTCATGAACGGGCCATACTCTTCATGTATGGCCGCCACCAACTCCTCCCTGTTAATAGGCTGCGCAGCAGGTCGGGCACCACCCGCAGGGGGTGGTGGCTGCTGTGGGTTGTTATTGGCCTGACGAAGCCAAAAATCATTATCATTCCTTTGCCCCCCAGCAGCGTTACCTGGGGGCACTTGTTGGCCGATTACCTCTGGGTTACGGCCTATTGTTGCAATTACCTCAGGCTGAGCCCCTGTTCCCGGGGTTTGTAGAGGTGGCAACTGTTGATTATTGTTGATCTGGTGGGTCCAAAACCCCCCATTGTTTCTTTGCCCCCCAGCAGCGCGAACTGGAGGTGGAGTCCGGTCGAACTGGGTTTCAACACGGCCTCCTATCTGGACAAAACTTGGTGTCGCCGATCCACTGGGATCGGTGACCACCACGCCACTGGCCGTTTCGTTATGTAATTCGGGCTTCTTGCCCGAGATGTTACCCTCCCTTAGGTTTGGACAGACATAGAGTGGGTCTTTTGGTTTGTCGGACTCAAGCGGCGTGCCAGAGCCCGATCCCGAGCCTGAGCCTGATCCCAAGGCCTTTTGTTTGTTATTGGCCTCAAGAACGGCGCAAAGCTGTTGTATCTGAGTAGCCAGGGCGTCCAGCTTCACGTGGGTAACCCTAGTCTCCATGACCAACTCAGACTGTTCCCGGCGTATATCGGCCGTTTGCCTGACCACATGGTTGAGACCTGCCATTGATCCTATCAAGGTGTTATAGTCCTGCCTCAAAAGATCAACGGTGGCTCTCACGGTTTCCGAGATTGCTTCGATAGTAACGCCACCGTCATCCGGAGAATGACCAGTGCTTTCCTCCGTAGGTGTATCAACGGCCGACTCTTCTTGGCCGTTTTTGCCGATCTGCTTATCCCTCTTTGGCGGCATGTCTTGACACTATGGGTCCCACCGGGCGTGCCAAATTGTTTGCTAGTAGTTATGCGCGGGCGTGCCAGAACCAAAAGTGGTTCGGTGTGTGCAAACTAATTTCCTATATGCTTGAGTCAGTGATACTCAAGGCTTTTAGATCTGACTTCTAAACTAAACAATTGTGTGCGGCGAGTAGGAAAGTACCCTCACCAAAAATCCCTTGGCAGTACTGAAGCGCACAAGCCAAATAGTGTATGAGTTTACCAAGTAAACAATCACAAACGATTAATAAAATACAGATTTTATTAAGTGTTTGGAAAATACAACCAAAGAACAAATTCAGAACAGACTGATTGTTCGTAAGAATGAAAACAGCGTAAGAATGAAAACAGTAGAAGAAATTAACAAAGAAAAAGGGTAGACCTATTTGCTATGCGTGCAGAAAAACAAAAGGTTGGATGCTTTTGAATGCTGTGTTGAATGCTGTTTTCGAGAGTGACGCGGAGTGTCTTCAATGGTTGGCCTGCCTGTATTTTTATAGCGGCCACAGTTTAATTCCTACTAGGAAAGGACTCCTTGACTTGCGCCTTAAGCTATTCACTGATTGGTTAATTGAAGAAATCCTTCTTAATCACCATCTCCTTGCTTATCCAGAACTTGCTTGAATCAATCCCTTTAAATTAGGGATTAGACGTTCCAACCCAGCTGGCAACTGACAACTCCTTTCCTAAACGGACTCCTGTTTCCAAACAACTCTCAGAGATGACATCATCATGCCAGCTGTGGACATCAATGCCCTCTCCTTGTTGGACGAATCGGGCTCATGACTCTTTCCATGTCCGATCAAGTTTCTTCAACTTGTTATAATCAAACGGACACACTCTTCCGTTTCGTGATGCCCGATTAGTTATAACGTTGCTTTTACTTTTCCATCGGGCTCCCTTCATGATGAGTTATGTTCTCATAGCCCGATGAGGCTTACACTTAGCCACAAGCTCCCATCGGACTCTCCTCATCTCCCAACAGTTGTTCCTCCCATCGGGCTTACCTCTTGAGTCCGATGAGTCATCACTAGTCCCAGCGTCTTCTTCGCCCAACTTCAACTCCACTCGGGCTCAAAAATCACTGACGGTTTTTGGGTGCAAACACCTTCTCCTTTCTTGTTTAGGTTAATTAATTTTGTATATTCTATATTTTATTTATTTATATTATATATATATACCGTTTGACAGTGTGAGTTGCTGACTAAGACTGTTGCTGATGAGATTAATTTGAAAATTTACCACAAACCAATTGGGATAGAACACGGTTTAATTTAGGGGCAATTAGTGATAAATTCAAATTAGAGAAAGTTTAGTAGTGTAAGGGTAAGTAGGAAAAGTTTTTAGTCATAAGTCCATTCTCCTTCAATTCTCTAAACTACCCTCACCATTCCAAAAAGTTTCAACTCCTACACCTCTGGCGAGCTCACCTGAGCTCCGACGACCTCGCCTGAAATCGTCTGACATCTGGCGAGCTCCACCACCACCACACTAGACCTCCAGCGATGACCACCACCACCACCACTCCCGATCTCTGCCGATCACCACCACAACCTCACCTGACCTCCGACGGCTACTACCACGACATCACCTGATCGATCTCTTCACAACCAAACCACCACATCAACATGCAATGATCACAAAACAAGTTTATAAAATTTCATTTCTCATACCATGGAAAAAAGTTGTGAAATTTATCAAAAAAAAAGTTGAGAAATTTCACAAAGTTTGTGAAAATGCTCGCTGCACTGTCTTGTGGTCATGCGATGGCCGTGAATCTGCTCGTGGTGGTCCTGGTAGTGGTAGATCTGGTCGTAATGGTGGTGGATCTGGAATTAATGGTATTCGGAGGAGACAGAGCTTGACAGATCTCAACAGATCTGGTTGTGCAATTTGTCAAAAAAAAGTTGTGAAATTTATCAAATTTTTTTTTGTGAAATTTCAAACCAAACAAACCATTAACTCAACTCATATAGGAAGAAATCCAGTACTCACGAGCAAAAATTAGTATCAATAACAAGAGTTTCAGACTTAAAATATGTACATACATACATATGTGTGTGTGTGTGTGTGTATTTAGAGAGAGAGAGGAGAGTGATGTAGCTTCCTATTGCAAAACCTCTTACAAAGTCCCTTTCTCGAATGCTTGTTAAGTAGTCAGTGTCTCCTTTTCTCCAACTCAGTATCTTATTTTTCTCTTTTGCATTTACTAGACAAAAAAGCTTGAAAGACTCATCAATGGCGGCCACGTGACGCGGCAATGGCTTTCACTTTGGGTGAGCACGGAAAGGATGGTGATAGTCACCGGAGATGATGGTGATCACTGGTGGTCTCACTTGTGGTTCTCGGTGGTCGGAGACGACGGTGGTTGGTGGTCGGAGATGATGATGGCTGGTGGTCTCTCTCTCTCTCTCTCTCTCTCTCTCTCTCTCTCTCTCTAACTACAAACCAGTAAGGTGTGTGAAGGGTGTAATGGTCAGAAATTATGATTTTATATGGGTCAAAGTACTTATGTTTATTAATGTCTACTAATCATGGACTTATTCCCAAATATTTTTCCCTTGTGTGTTATAACCAAATCATTTTCCTAATTTGATATTTAATACCAAATTTCTATTTAATTTATTGTATAAAAAAAAAAGAAAAGAAAAAAGAACACTGTTTAATTTTGACAACTTCTCCTCAATCACAGCTGTTAGCGGTGTTAGAGATATCTTTAAAAATGAGAGATACAGTGCGGTTTCACATGCTTTTTTTTTGTATGTGTGTTTCTTGTTATTTTTTCTATTTGTTGATGTTCGTTTGTCTCATATATTTTTCTTTTTTTGATGCATGTACTAGTTTCAGGTAGGATCTGTCTTATTCTATTGAAATAAAATATTGTTTGTGATAAAAAAATAAAAATAAAAAATAAATAAATAAAGGAAGAAGGCTAAATTAGTGAAAAATGACAATTATGATAAGATTTTCCAGCCTCAAGCACTAATGGTTTTTTTAGCTAGATCTACTCAACTATTCTACCAGTTAATGGTCCCTCGAAACCTGGGGATTCTAAAGGGGAGAGTCTTGGTTATCAAGGTACATCTCCCTAGGTTTTCCCATGAGGAAGTTGTTTGGGTCCTTTCAGCAGTTTCTGCTATGTCCATCCGAGGATGGAGCTTAGTAAGATGTAGGGCCTTACTCTTACGGTTGAGGAAAGTGAAGGGGATGAGATTGGGAATAGTCTGAAGGCTAGGGTTCGGGAGCACAAAGAACTTTATTTTGTTGGTTCTTTGTGTACATCTCGTCTATAGAAGCTCTATCTTTGAAGTAAGAATGACTTATTACTGCTTTGTTTTCGAAGGATTGTAGTCGTAGTTGTAATGTAATGTAATGTAATATAATGTCTATTCAGAATGCAAGTTCAGTAATGGAACAACTATTTTGATTAAACACCATAGCTAAATTTTTCATTCAAATATTGCAGAAGCAGACCCAAAGCAAGTTCATAAAACCAAAACAAGTTCATATTACAGATAGGAGTAGACCCAAAACAAGTCCAAACTTTAACCAAAAACAAGTTTATAAGACTAGTTCACTTCCATAAAAGCATAAGCAAAAACTTGAACTTGTCCAAACTGCTCAAAACACAAAAACTATTGAATTGCAATTGTCCTGACCATTCAAATCAGCATTCCCTTTGTCTTTTCCAACACTACCAATAGTATGGCCACCTCTTGCACCAGCTCCACCTCCTATTGTTCCACCTTTGGTTGATGAATTAAAAGCACCTCTAGGAGGAGCAACAATGGATTCTCTTATGGTTCCACCTCTTGTGAAGGCTGCACCTCTTGCACCAGCTCCTCTACGTGCAGTAATGTTTTCTCTTGTGGTTCCACCTCTTGCAATCCCACCTCTAGGTGCAGTAATGGATCCTCTTGTAGGTCCACCTCTTGAAATCCCACCTCGAGGAGCAGCATACACAGGCTACAAGATAAATACAATGTATAAATCAAACCCAACCAAAAAACAAGCTATAATAAATTGGTAGAATTTACCTGTGAGTTTGAAGTATGAGTTGATGCAAAACTTGTTGGAACCATAGGTGCTTGTTGTGAGTAGAACTTGACATGTCCAAACTCTCTTTCCTTTGTACCTTTCAAAGATTCAAATGCCCTCTTTTCCTTGTTGGTGTCATGTAACTTTGCAATAGGTACAAAAGGAGAAGGTTGTGAAGCAAAGTCCCCTTGAGTTAGAGTAGGTTGTGAAGGTTGTGAAGCTTGGGAAGTAGAGTTCCCTTGAGTTTTACTAGAGTTTCTTTTTTTTTTTTTAACTAACTTTGAGTTAGGATGCACTGGACCTTTGCATGTCCTACTATTATGACCTGTTTTCAAGCACCTGTTATAAGTGACATACTTGTTCGCCCTAGAAACTGAATGTTGGTTTCTTGATCTTCAGCCTCTCTTCTCCTAAGAGAATGTTTAACTTTCTTAACCGATTAACTAAATACTTTCTGAGCCTGTTCAAGTGTAGTAGGTTTGCTCACTTAGCTTGCATTCAAGCTGACAACTTTCATGTCAAAGGCTTGACTATCCAAAAGAGGAGTATGCTGAGGAGGGCTATGGCTTTGCAAGCTAGTCAGTGGAGCTAAAGAAATTTATATCTTGCTTAAGTTTTATATATTTGGGACACGTGATGTCTAGAATTGTTATCTTTTATGTTGTAGGGCTTTATGCCAAGGATATTATTCTCTTTTCTTTTTCCTTTTCTGCAAGTGATGTAATAATGAGATTTTAGACATTGATGTTTATTTTCAATTTGCCTAGAACAACCATGTTTATTAATACTGCTTCCAGTTACTATTTTTATTTATTGTCTCAGTTCTTTCTTGTTATGGACAATCATGCAATCTCAACTTGTCACATATCTACGGCACCAAAAGAGAAAATGTTTTAAATTTTTCCTATTTTGGCTACTTTGGGTCGTGACAGAGATTTTTGGTATCAGAGCACATAGTTTAGTCGTGCTCGTTGATTGTCTTACACATTTAAGCCTTCAGCTAGCTTTGAGCCTTAAGATTCCTTGCGATTAGTACTGACTCAAGATAGTTCCCTTTTCAGATCATGGAGCCAATTCACGTACCAGACGAGATGGGAGGATATAAGATTTATGTTGAAAGAGTAGAAGCAGTTGATCTGGTGTTTTATTTTCAGTTTATCTGGATGAGAGCTCGTTAGTCTTTAGAGGAGTATTTATATCATCTTATGCATGTTGAGGGACTACTATACCCAGATAGTATTCGCATGGGAGCATGTCACTGTGCTTGCACATTGGTGCTCATTTACTATCAGATGGGTCAGATAATATTCACCAACAAGGACTTCCATATCGCTGAGCTGCAGGCTATCCTAGCTGATCCTACGCAAGCACCACCAATACCATGGCGCCTATTCTAGTGCCAGCTCTAGCTCCAACCCTAGTACCAGAGCCTGAGCCCAGATTCAGCTGGTTATGCCAGTTTTCCCACCGGAGGAGCCTATTGCACCGCTAACTGCTCCAATAGAGGAGGGTGCTTAGAAGGATGTTGTTGACCTGGATGGTGATGGCGATGAGGATGATCCTGAGGAGCTAGAGGAGGATGACCAAGTAGACGAGGATAAGGACCCTATGGAGGTCGAGGGTGACGGAGATAATGATGAGGGTGAGGATAGTGAGGATGATGGAGAGGACGATAAGGGGGATGAAGATGAGCATGAGAGTGATCACGAGGATGAGCCCAAGGATGAGGAGAACCTCGACGAGGATGAGGGTGATGATTAAGATGGAGAGTCTATACCCATGGATGATGGCGATGGTGATCAGGTGGAGTTTGAGGTAGTTCAGTTGCCTCAGGGTTTTGCTGCAGGACAAGTTTCTCCATAGCATGTTGTTAATGGAGGTTGGATACCTACAGATGGACAGGTATTAGAAGCTCAGTCAGGAGCCGATCCGCTCTTGGATGTGATTGACAAGTTTGACTTATGGCTAGATTAATTGGCTGCCCCCGGAGGAGATTACTATTCTAGCTAACGAGCCACCTCCGTATAAGTTAGATGTAGAGGATTTCTAGGATCGAATCCTGAGGATCTAGGTCTTTTGGTTTTTTGTTGCTATCAGGGCATGTAGCCCACTTCTTTTGTATATATATTGTATTTGGTTTTTATGGTAGTGGTATATGTAGATGTGATGTAAATTCTTCTTACCATACCATATTGTAAATATTTCTAAATATATATATATATGAGCAATATGCTTTGCCTGTCATCATTTTTTTGTGTATTTACATTAAGTAGTTCATGGTTTCTGCTTAGATGCTGATTTCGTTATCTTGTATTCATTGTAACCTGTTTCAAGAGTTGGTGAGTAACGTTTAGACGGTCGTGTAGATTTTCTCTATGGTAGACGAAACTAGGAACATGAGGAATCGATGAGGAAGGGCCCTTATTCTAAAAAATATGGATCCTACTGGAGTTTTTGAGGCTTTTTCTGCAACGCTTGAAGCATATAGTCGACGATCATCATGGAGATCGCAACAACAACCGTGCAAATCATCAAGATGTACCACCGTCACTGTAGTCATTCACTGGCGACAAGATACTCGAGGGATTCAGAGCTCTCTACCCTGATACGTTTGATAGAACTAGCGAAGCTTGGCAAGTTGAGAAGTGGCTGAGGAATATGGATCGCATTTTCCAAAGGATGAGATGAGACAAAAAAAAAGCAATGTCTAGCGACTTTTTAGCCCACTTGCGCTGCTGACGACTGGTGCGAGGTTGAAAAAGCTATGATGGGGGAAGAAGTGTCAGAGAGAATTCTGTGAACTGCATTCCGAGAAAGATTCTTGGAAAGCATTTCCCCGAGAAGGAGAAAGATCAGAGAGAAAGGGACTTCCTAAATTTAGTGCAGGGGAACTTGATAGTGCACGAGTATACCAGTCAATTTAAGAGGTTATCTTGTTTTGCTCAGCAACAGACAAACACTCCCTAGAAGAAGATCAAGAGGTATCACAGAGGGAAAAATACCCACCTACACCTTATGACTTTGGAACATTTGAACACGACATTTGAGAAGTTGGTCAGGTTAGCTTCTAGTTTGGAAAAGTATAGATGCCAAGTATCAAAGCAATAGGTGACTCAACTCCCGATGAAAGGGAAGTTGTGCCACAACCCCTAGATCACTTTTAAGGACCAAAGAGGACGTGTGATGGGGAGAGGAAGCCATAATTGATCTTTCCTCTAAAGAAAATAGCTATACCACCTGTTATAACCGGAGGGAGACCAGGAGGATGTTTTGCCTCCGAGATACTAGGGCATCTGGCCATGGATTGACGACAATCGAAGAAGAATAGTCTCACTACAGTGATTTGCTACAACTATGGCAAGTCAGGGTACCTCATTACTTTAAAAGGTGTTCTGAGTGAGTTATTTCAGGTGGATACTATGGAGCGACCACTCAGGCCAGGCTCAATGCGATCATTCCAGAGGAAGTTGACTATGAAGAGGAGGAAGCACAGTAGAATATAGAAGGTACTCTCATGTTACAGGGTAGTCGGATTAGAGTTTCGTATGATACAAGAGCTACGAATTCATTTATTGGAGTCAGACTTTTTCAGAAGTTGGGATTAGAACCCTAGACACTTAAGGATGCCCTTAATGTTGTCTCACTTTTAGGAGTAACGGTTAAGTTGATTAAGGTGTGCAAGGACTGCACTTTAACCCTAGAGGATTGAGTTCTTCTAGCATATTTGATCATACTATCAATGAAGGAATTCAATGTAATTCTGAGAATCGATTGGCTTAATGAAGTATTTTAAATTATACTATTAAGTTGATTTTGTTCTTTATACTTGGAAGCATGCCTTTTTATTTTCAGTGTAACCGTTAATGTAATGCCTTTTGACTAGTCGTCTGGCCTCCATAGAAAGTTCTAGTACCGAGATCTTAGTAATCCAAATACCCATAGTTCGAGGTTTTTTGGAAGTGCTCCAAGACATTGCTGGAATACCACCCAAGAGGGAGATTGACTTCTGTATAGAATTGGTACCAGGGACATTACCATTCCCTAAAACCTCTTATCAGATGGCCCCGACAGAGATGCAGGAGTTGAACAAACAAGTCCAAGACTTGGAAGATTTAGGATTTATTCGACCGAGCACATTACCTTGGGGAGCGCTTGTGGGTACCCGTACCAAGCTTGGGGCCTAGAAGGATTAAGCCCGCTTGATTGTCCCATTTCATATCTCATGTCAGCAACTACGAGTAAGGTTCACCACCCTTCATTAGCCTTTATCCGATATGACTGATTTGGATTACTCGTATTTTGGATTCCATGGGACTTTTTATCCAACTCAAGGCAACAACCGATGCCCATGATCCATATCTGAGGCTACACGAGTGAGTAATCCATGTTTATCTCACAAGGCTAAATCCAGAGAGATCCTCACTAATAGAGTCGCCACTTAGTTTGATAAAGGAAACCAAGAAAACTACATCTATCAAGTTCAATGGATAGAGAGCACCGCCCCATCATCATCAAAGAACTCAATTCGGGGGTTAAGGTACGAGAGAGGAATGAGTTAGATCGTGCTAAAACACCCCCTCTCGCCCCGTCCAAAGACAGGCCTCTACTCAGCTTTCAAGGTATTTGACTAGACATTATGTGGACTATTTCATTTATTTATAATGTAATCCTAATTCAAGTTATAAATAACTAATAAAATAAAATCGTGTAAGACACTATACATGTATCACACAATGCACGTGCTAAAATAGTAATTCGGGGACTAAACGTATTACTACACTCCTCTATGCATGCGAAAGGAAATAAAATTAAATTAAACATGAAAACCGCACTCAAAAACCCTAGAAAACATGAATTCTAAGCACAAGTAATCATGTAGGGAATTTAAATCTGTGTTTTATCCACCTATGCATACTTCTATGTGATCCTAAGAAAGCAATAAATAAGAGGGATGCAAGAAAACTTACCTGAGATAGCATAGCATTCCCAATTATTCTAATTAACCGTGGTTAGGATAATAAAAGCATAATATATAGGATAATCTAAGTGAATACTATACTTATCTAGGCATGGATAGCATGTATGCATGTCCAAACATGACTACTATACAAGCAATAAAAATGAAGAACGCGAAGAACAAACAAGAAATTCAGCCTAGATCTAAGAAAATAAAGATCAAAATAGGAAAATAAAGTAGAAAAACAAAGAAAAAGAAGAAGGAGCTTACCTAAGAACTTCCCTGAGAATACTTATGCAGGGCTTCGCCGGCACAGCGGACTCCAAGAACCCTAAAAACTAAAAGATTAAACTTTCCAAAGAACTTTGAGTGCTTTGGAATCCTCAAAGGGGGTTTCCTTGAGCTCTATAGTTTTTAGGATTTTCAAGTGTGTTGGATGGGGAAGGGAGGATCCCCTTTCATAGTTGGATATTTGGGTGAAAAACTTCATAGCTAAGCGATGTGGGACAAAAAAACACAAATTTTCACATTTTTGGGCATTTTCACACGGATTGGTGTCAAATCAAGGGTCCAGAACAACTCTGAAATATTCGAGAGCTATAGTGGCACTCAAGAGTTCCACACAAAAATCCAAGAGAGCCATGTGGCACTCAGCTTGAGAGCCACCATGGCTCTCAGCCCGAAAGTTGTGTTTTCACTCTAGACTTCCCAGACTTCGTTCTCTCACCTCGATTATCCTTTTTGGGCTTGTGATATACCGTTGGAAAGGTATGGAAGTATAGTTTAAGATGTTTTTGGTCTCATTAAGTGTGAGGCTGACTCCAAGAAGGAGCAAACCTGTGACGTGCAAAAAGGGGTTAAAATTATCCTAAGTCTCTTTTGGCCAATGTGAAGGATTAAGTCACTAATTTAGCCCATTTTAGGACTATTTTGTAAATGGAGTTCTCAAAATCCCACCCCGAGGTCCAGATTTTGCTCGGTAAAAGGCAATTTTTTTCATTTCATGTGAAAATGCTATCTTAAATTGGATTTTTGTTTCTAAATTGGATTTCTAATGTACCTAAGTTTCCCTAAAGGATATTCTAATGTATCTTAGAGACTACGGTGCTTCATGGATTTCTACTTTATAAAACTGACATCCCACAAATCCTGATTCCAGTCATCAGGTTGTTCTTGAGGCGGGGTTCCTTCAGTCAAACGGACGAACCAAAATAGGGTGTCTACAGCGCCAGTGCTATTCGTGAAGAAGAAGGATGGATTGCTCTGACTTTATATTAACTACAAAGAGTTAAACAAGATCACCATCAAGAATAAGTACCCCCTCCCTTGGATAGATGATCTATTTGATTAGTTACAGGGAGCAATGTCCTTCTTAAAGATAGACCTATGATCGGGATATCATTAGCTAATCATTCGACTAGAGGACATACTGAAGACTGCCTTCAGAACCAAATATGTTCACTATGAGCTCATAATGATGTCGTTCAGACTCACTAATGCCCCCGAAGTATTCATGGATCTGATGAATAGGGTGTTTCAACCAAACTTGGATCAGTTTGTGATTGTATTCATCAATTATATCTTGATTTACTCATAGACAAAGGAAGAGCACGAGAGGCAAGTTTGGATTATGTTGCAAATGCTCAAAGACCACTACTTGTATGCTAAGTTTAGCAAGTGCTGATTCTGGATGGAAGAGGTTATATTCTTGGGTCACGTATTCTCTTCTGAAGGAATTACAGTAGACTCATCTAAGACTGAAGTAGTCCTAAATTGGAATAGATTGTCTAATGCCTTAAAAGTAAAGAGTTTCCTTAGATTGATAGGTCCTTATTGGAGGTTTGTAGATGGATTCTCGAAGATAGCTGAACTGTTAACCTGTATGACCAAGAAGGTTCCAAGTTTGAATGGTTAGACAAGCATGAAAGAGTTTTTTTAGGAGTTGAAGGAAAGGCTGACCTCAGCGCTAGTGCTTGCCATACCAAAGAATGGAAAAAGATTTACTATCTATAGTTATGCTTCTTGTTAAGGACTTGGATGCGTGCATATGCAAGAAGGAAAGGTGATCGCTTATGGATTGCGATAATTGAAACCGCACGAGGTGAATTACCCAATGCATGATTTTGAGCTAGCATCCATTGTCTTTGCTCTCAAGATTTGGAGGCGTTATTTGTTTAGAGAAAAGTTTGATCTATTCTCTGATCATATGAGCCTCAAGTACCTATTCTCTCAAAAGGAACTAAATATGAGACAGCGACACTGGATGGAGTTTCTTTTAGACTACAACTTTACTTTGCAATAGGGCTGCACAAAAACCCGCGACCCGAAGACCCAAACCGAATGGGTCGGGTTGGATCGGATCTGAAATATAATGGTTCGGGTCAAGTTCTGGTCCAGTTAACAGTTAAATATTTTGGGTCAGTTCGAGTCAGATATTCGGGTATACCGAACCAGAGCCAAGACCCAAGATTAAATAAAATACACTCTCTCTCTCTTTTATTCTTCCTCAGTAGAAAATCTACGCAACCTAGAAGGTGATACCGATTCACAGAAGATTTTCAAGACCCGAAGCTGAATATATATATATATATATTGGTAAAACTTTCTCTCTCTCTCTAATGTTTTTGCACTCCTCCTAATCTAATGTTTTGGTAAAACTCTCTCTCTCTCTCTCTTTCTCAATATATATATATATATATTTGTATAGATGCATTTTGTATGTGTGTATATATATTTATATGGATGAAGTGTCAAATGAAGCAGAGCAGAAGTGAAATTGTAGATAAAGGTTTTTGTTTTTGGTATAGGTGTTGAAATTGTCGAACATCTTGATTTGAAGTACACCAATGAAAGGGCAGTTGTTTAGATCCACGTTTGAAAAATCTTGATTTGGTACGGGTATGATATTAGTAGTTATATGTTTTGCATTTTAACCTCATATTATTCGATTGAAGATTCTTTTTTTATTTTGTGATGAATTTCACCAAAATGAAATTGGAGCATTCCTTTTCTATTCCCAAGATGAGTTAGTATAGTTCATCATTTCTTTGTGTTGAGATATGTTTTCTTTGGTTTAGCACTTGTTTTAAGCATAGAGAATTTTGGATTCCAAAAAATATTGACCTTATTTCTCTGTGATTACACGTTCTAATGGGATTTCTCGACCGTGTTATATATATATATAAACATTGACTCCTGAATATCGAACATATAATTTATACAGGCGATGTTTAACTATAATAATTACATCGGTGTGGTAACGACGATTCTCCCTCGTCTCTCCATCAGTTTCATAAATGTATGTGTTCAATCTGTAATTCTATACATTATTTACACAGATCCATGTTGGCAAATAAGTTATCTTCTTGTGTGGCATGTGAATTTGGATTTGATACTGGTGGATTTATGTACCCAACCTCAGTTTTTATAAAAAAAAAATAGGTTATGATCCAGATTCGGACCGACCCGAAACAAAGTTACTGGGTCGGGTCGGGGTCTCAAACATGGGAACCATTCATAATTGGGTCAGTTTCGGTTCTGTAAAAACCTGATCCGACTCGACCTAACCCTTGTGTAGGCCTACTTTGCAATATCGCCCTGATAAAGCGAATGTAGTCGCTAACGCTTTGAGCTGGAAACCCCATAACAAAATTGCTTCTTTGATGATAGGGAATGGCAATCGTTAGAGACCTTAGCAGAATTCGATATTCATACTGCTGACTGAGAAGGAGGAAGACATTTTGGCTGCCTTGTCATTGAGTCGACCCTTATCAGTAGGATTATTGAAGCTCAGGAGAAAAATGAAGAACTGCAACAATGGTTTGAGAAGGCATCAGCTAAAGATCCAGATGATTGGATGATTGGATAAAACGGAGGACTTTGATGTCGAGACAGACTTTATGTACCAAAAGAAGATGGATTAAGAGAAGAAGTAATGAATGAAACACACAGGTCTAGGGTAACGATTTACCTAGGGAGTATAAAGATGTACAAGGACCTGAAAAGAAGTTTCTAGTAGGAAGGTGTGAAGAGAGACGTTACAGAGAATGATTCAAAGTGTTTTACCTACCAATAAGTCAAAGCTGAGCATTAGAAGCCGTCAGGACTTTGCAGCCATTGTCGATACCATGATGAAAATGGGAACACATCTCTATAGACTTTATTATGGGATTGCCGAGGTCGCAATAGAACCATGACGTTGTAGATACCCAATTTTGACCACACTGATAGGATTTAGGGTGGACAACGTCTTGGAGGATTCGATGATGAAAAGTACCCCGTGGAAGGTACTGGATTCCACACAATCAGAAGATCGGACTTCGGAAAGTGACTTCAAGCTCAGAAAAGCCCTTTTCCATGGATAAATCCCGGTTTTGTCAAAATCATCTCTCAGAATTCATATTCTCTCAGGGTTATATGAACATTAAGTGTTCTAAACGCAGTATTCTAGGTATCCAGAGATTCAATTTTAAAGAAAAGTTCGAAATCGACGCACATTTGAAAGCAATTTTGGAAAAGACGTCATTTGATTTCAAAAAGACGACGAAAGTTCCGGAGGACTTCCGGACTTCAATTGGACTTCAATTCTCATTATAAAACCTCTGGAAATATTTTTATACTGAAATTCAACCTGACAGCTTTCCAACGGTACGTAAACGGACGATTTCGGACACCAAAAAGCATTTTTTACAAAAATCTGGAAAAGCAGTGCACGTGATTTTTGAAACAGAGCTTGTGGGTGACCAGAGGGACCCAAATAGTAAATGGCGGTTTTGGGTATAGGGGTGGCGGGTCCCACCATAACCGCCACTTCCATTTGTGTCCTCCACGGAGCTTTTTGAGTTCCAGACCCTTCTAGAAGCTTCCCACTGCGAGGAAATTGCCTGGAAATTGCGTTTAGGCTCCGAAATGGCCATTTTAACCCTCTTTTAAGCTCTAAAAATCCTGTTTTAACCCTGAAACTTAAGAGCTAAGTCTTCAAAACTCTATATAAGATCTCATACATCTCATATGAGATCACATCTTAACACACTAGACACTTGGAAGAGATACACTTGAATATACTTGGAGATACAAACACACATAGAAGCACATACAAGAGAGATAAGTATACTTTGAATATACTTTCAATTTAGGTGAATTCTAGAGAGAGAAAATTATGAATTGAATTTAGATTAACTTAGGCTAATTAGACCACAATTTGAACATCAATTGCCTCCCTCAACTTCCATGGATGAGTGCTTGAAGAACACTTGAATAACACTTGAAGAAGAAGATCTTCAAATCAATTTTGGTCTTGTAATTGAGAATCCTCCAAGAGGTAAACACTATAGTTCATCTCTAATTCCTACTTTGTATATATAGATCTATAAGATTTGGATCTAACTTAGTTCTATTTCTACTTATTAGAACACTCATCTTCTTCCTCTCATGTTCTTCACACACTCACATAGTTAGATCCAAATCTCTTTGATTTTTATTGATAATTTACAATTAGAGATTGTTTTTCACTTTGATTTTCAATTTTGGTTTCATTCTTCAGTTTTAGTTTAGATTCATGCATACATGATTATATATATATACATATATCTATTTTGAATTCCATGATGGTTTGGAAATATGGTCTATGAGAAGGATGATTTCTATGTTCATACCTATCTCTTGATTATTCCTATTACCTAGGATTCCTATTGAATTTCATCTCCAACATGATATTTATAAGTCCCTTTGATCCTTGATCTAAAAGTTCTTCATAGAACTTGAGGGCTAAATTGATTGGGAATCATGATAATTAAGTTGATCTATGAGTTTGATCTCTCTAATAAGCTTCAACTATCACCAAAATGTTTTCCTCACACTTTAAAATGAACTAGATAAAAATTCAGCAAAGCAGATTGGTTTTGTCCATTAGATTTGGTCCATCAAAACCCATAGTTTGATGGATTTCAAATTTTCTGGGTAAACTTTGATGAATTAGCTTTCATCCGGTCCGTTTTGAGAGCTTTTAGGATTCATATACTATTTTTAGAAATTGTTGAGAAATCGGTTGACAGATTTGAACATCGTCTCTTTGTGCTTGAATTTCAGAAAATCTATAATAGTTATCGACGTTCCGCTTTTTGGGGATGATTCCTAACTCATATATCTATATGCCGATGTAAAATCGTGAGCATACGATCGAGTTAGGATCGTTTTCTAAGCGTTTAAAGTTGATACAACTATTCTGGAATTTTCTAAGTTTAATTACAAATATGATTATGTATACAAAATGGTCATACCTTGATCACTCAACAACAATTGATGAATAAAACTTGGTTTAGAAATCACCTAGGATAAATGGATGAGAGATCAAAAGCTTAAATCAACTTGGTTAACATGATTCATGAACTTCTATTATACTTCTATTATGTTTTGCATTCATTTGTCAAATGATACCAAATTTCCAGAATAACAGAGTCTGTTTAAAACACTTTTTCAGAAACCTTGTGATTACAGAATGTCCATGGGTTTATTTTTATCATATACTACAATGAAATAGCTTTCTTTTGACACCAAATAGAGCTTCATATGATGTTTGTAGATTTAATTATGATTTTTACAAGAACAGTGGACAGTCCTGATCCACTATTCCCAAAACATTTATTTCTCAAACAATAAAATTGATATTGAGGTCCCACTTTTTGGAGAAGTTCCCTAAGACATGTATCTAACTTTCTGTAAAAGGGTTTTTATCCAGCTCATGTTTAAGACCACTTTTGATAGGATTCATTAGAGGTTGCTGAATCTGGAAATTTGATTGATGACATGTTTTCTTTGTTTATCATGCATATCATTTGTTTGCTTGTATTTTTGCAATGCTTGGGTATTCTTTGGTGTATTAGTGCAGAGAATTAAGTGCCTCGGACCCGGACTTCGATTTGTGGTTTGCCTCGTCTACATGTGGCTTAGTGCCCATGTATCATGTACTATCTCTATCCTTTCTCTTAGAATTTTTCTAGGTTTACAACTTTGATTTCAACGACACAATTCCTTTAGGATAGTCTCCGTTTATATGATTATTTGTTAGAGACATCTTATCTAGGATTGTTGCATGATTGCATTGCACGTTTCCATTCTTTTTGCTTTCGCGACTCCGCTTGAGTCAACCAATGTAAGTCTTCTCGTTCCCTTTGCATATCATGACATGTTTACTTTATTTGCATCGGTCCCGGGCGGGACTAGCCACTGTGAGTATACTTCTCCCTTGTATTGCATGAGCATCCGCTTTCTACTTGATTTAGTCTCTTGAAATGATTTTCATTAGATGTTTCTTTTTGCCATGTATATATCTATCTAGTATGTTTGAGGAAACAACATCTATTATGAATTAATAACAAGGATATTTGAATCAAGGCCTACCATTCGGTAGGGCGAGGAGGGGGTGCTTTAGTCCTGCTTGGGCTCCTTCCCCTCTCGTACCAAGACCCCCGAACCTTGTTTCTGGTAATGAAGGGCGAGTAACCTTATTCAATTTTGGGCGAGTCAAACTTGGGTTTCCTAATTCCCGATAAAAATTAGGTGGCGACTCTTTGTCTCTAGGATCGCGTGAGGAAGTCCTAGTTTTCCCTGAAGTGTGCTCCTTGGGATCCGTCCCGGGACACTATCGAGGGAGAGCGTCAGGACCTCCTCATTCGCAGTGGTCCACAATCTGGCGACTCTGCTGGGGATTTGAACATGAAACCGATGGTTTCTTGTTCTTCGAGGGTTTGACTTGAACCAATGAATATCCTTGTTATTAATTCAATAATCATGTTGTTTCTGCCTGCATTTGCACTTGCATTGTTTTTTCACCGCGACTGCTTGAGATCATTGCCTTGAAGATAGAGGGTCCTCTTTCCTCTATTTGTCAAGAGTTTTGATAGCATGTAGTCACCGTTAGCCTTGTACCGCGTGCGGTATATAGAGCCTATGTGTGAACGGCACGCCCTCGGGGAGGCGGTCAACCACACCGCTGAGCTTGCTAATGGACCCTTTATGAGACTAAAACCCGGCCTTTGCATATAGTTTCTATAGAACCCTTCAATTAGGATCTTGATTATCATCTTTGATTAGGACAATGTGATGAATTACTTGCGCTTGCCCGTAAGGGATTATGTGGATGATGAGGACGTGTATGCGAAGGCATCATCAAACCTTGTATGGTGGATTCCTCTAGGATAGTATGGTCTTTATCCGAACATCCAATCATTATTTGAGGACAATTTTGAAAATTTTTGAAACTATAAGCACTTCTTTGAAAAACCCCAAGTCTTTTGAAAATTCCAAGAATATCCCTTTTGAAAATTTGCTTTGAGATTCACTTTCACAAAATCTTTCCAAAATTCTCCTTAGATTTTAGAGAATTTCAAAATTCCTATTTCCAGAAATCATGATCACACTTTGATGATTCAATTTCAAATTCTCCTAGATTTTAGAGAATTTCAAAAAAAAAAAATTTTACTTTGGTCTTCAAGAAATCATGATGATTCAATTTCAAAATCTTCCTCTCAGATCTTAGAATTTCAAAATTCCCACCTCAATTTTTAAGAATCATGATTTCTCACCACAAGCATTGATGGTTCAAAAATTCTTTTGAAAATTACAAATCTCCCCATCTTTTTCAAAGATTTTCATGAAAAATTTCAATTTTCAAACCTGAACCATCAAGAATTTCAAAACTCAAAATCCTTGGATAATGATTGGATTAGTAGGGTGATTAGCATACTCAAGGAATCTTATGTGCTTATGTGCTGATGTGCTAGGTCTAAGCTAGATTAAGGTGCATTGCATTTAGATTAGATTGCATTTCATCTGCATTTGCATGCACTACACGAGCATTGCATATACGACTCACGAGTGCGACGCCTCTAATATACTTTCAAAAGAAAAGATTTGTTTTCCTCAGAATTTTGAAAGCTTGAAAAGATTTCTTTGATTTTAAGAAAAGTGTTTTTGAAAAAGGAAATGATTTTCCATTTATGATTTCCATCTTTGTAAATCCACCTTCTTATATCATTCTTTGAAAATTTCTTTTGCAATAAAGATACCTGATTATTTGAAAATCCCTAAATAAACCAGATAAGAAAAGATAGGACCGAAAAGTTGTACTCCTTTCTGGGTCAGAGCTCCGAACAGCCGTTTGATCAGATCAGGGTTAGAAGAAGGAACAGCCGAGTCGACTAGGGTTGAAGATATGACATACGAAGCGGATATGGAAGCCAGATTGGCCGCAATGCAAGCTGCCTTGGATCAGAGCAGGGAGCAGAATCGAGAACAACTTGCCACTATGATGAGAATGATTGAGCAGCTAACTAATCCACCACCACCACCTCCAGAGCATCATGAAGAAGAAGATTTTGGGGAGACAGTTCAACCAAAGGTTCAGCTAGATCAGGAAATTCAGGACAAGTTGGCCAAGATCGACAAACTAGAGAGTGTGATCAGAAAGAGCAAAGGGGTGGATGAGTATTTGTTCGATGTTGAAGGGTTGTGTGACGCTCCAAAAGCCAAACTCCCAGAGAAGTTTAAGATGCCGCATATTGAATTTTTCAATGGAACCGGAAATCCAAAGAGCTATCTGAGGCTTTATGTAGGAACTTTGCAGCCCATGGGCATTGGATCTGACCTCTTCGCTCTATTGTTTCCAAGAGTTTTGAGTGGAGCAGCACTTTCATGGTACTTGACGTTGGAACCAGCCATAACCAGAGATTGGGAGGCATTGGCCAAAGCTTTCGTGGCTCAATATTCATATAACCAGTTGTTTGATGTAACTGCAAGAGATCTAGAAACCACCCGACAAGAGTACAGGGAATCCTTCGCAGGTTTCCTTACTCGTTGGAGAGCTAAAGCTGCTCAAATGACTAGCAGGCCAGCGGAAAAAGATCAGGTCCGAATGATCATCAAGAATCTACAGCCCGAATACTTGGAAAGGCTAGAATTTCAGTCCATTGTGAGTTTCGAACAGCTGTTTGATGTGGGAACTTTGATAGAAGATGCCATTAGAGATGGAAAGATCAAGAAAGAAAGCACGAGCAATCGATACAGAAAGACAGAAAGGCCAGTCTATCATCAGTCTGCTGACGTCAACACACTATCTCCTCAGCCTTTTCAGAAAGAGCGTCGAAGTATGGCTAATGCAAGAGGAAGTCAAAATCAGAAACAGTCGAGAGAGAAAAGAGAATTTTCCGACTTGGGGATGCCACTAAGCACCGCACTTGAAAGAATGATAGAAAAAGGGTACTTGCAGAAATTGGAACCTAAACCAGAGCCAAATCCACTTCCACCGGGTTTCAAAACAGAGTTCTTTTGTGACTTTCATCAAGGCCGTGGACATAGCACAGATAGATGCTGGAGACTTCGCCATGAAATTGAAGACTTGATTGAAAAAGGGGTCATCTCCCCTCCTCCCTCTCAGCCAAATGTTCAGAAGAATCCTCTCCCTAATCATAAGGGGAACACGCCAAATGTTAACTTTGTAGAAGAAGGATCTCAGATTTATAACCCAAAGATCTACATCACATCCTCGAATCAACCAGCTATGGATGTTCAACTTCCGGAAGACGCTGCAATTTGCATCTTGAGGAATATGGAAGAGGAAGAATGGGTCGAAGAAGCACTGGCTTTTGAAGAAGAAATAGCCAACGGAAATCTTACAATTGAATGGTGGGATCCCAATGCCATCACCGACGACTCGATCTGGTATGAGGAAGAAAAGCCCATAGAAGCAGTCACCGAGAAACAAAGCACTGAGCCGATAGAAGAATTGCTAAAGCCTGTCGAGAACCTTGAAATCAAAGATGACGATCTTATTGCAATGATGGAAGAAGAAGAAGATTGGTGGTATGATGATGAGGATGATTCCGTTAATAATACCATAATCCCCGATGATTCTGTTTGGAAAATCACTGTTGGCACCGAAAAGTTAGCCAAAGAACTTGAGTCTATCTGGATCACCAATGAAGCAAACCACTTGACCCGTTTCGGACGTCATTTCAAGCCTCATGAGTTAGAAAATCGTGGAAAAGAAACATGGAATGAGAAAGAAGTCGTCAAAGCAAAAGAGGCTGGTAAAGGAGCCGTGAGCGAAGAAGAAGATGAAATCCTAAAGCAATTGAAGAAAACACAAGCTTGGATCTCAGTATGGGGATTACTTATGACCTCTCACAAACACAGGCAGGCCATGCTCGATACTCTCAATCGTTTGGATGTTTCTGTCAATACTACTCCCGAAGATCTAGTAAACATGATCTCTTCAAAGCCTTGTAAGCCTGTAATCACATTCACAGATGAAGATTTACCGCCGGAAGGGGCACACCACAACAGAGCTCTCTACATCACTGTACATTGCCTGGGGAATAGAGTACCGGTCTGCTTGGTAGATAATGGGTCAGCCTTGAATGTATGTCCTCTCCAAACAGCTCTCAGAATGGGGTTGTCTATTTCAGAACTCTTGCCATCAACACAAACTGTGAGGGCCTATGATAACACCAAAAGGGCCATTGTGGGAATGATTAAGTTGAAAATTGAAGTCGGGCCATTAAACAAAGAAGCTGATTTCCAAGTGATTGATATTCCGGCTAGCTTTAATCTGCTATTGGGACGTCCGTGGTTACATGTGAATGATGCAGTCGCCTCCACTCTCCACCAGAAAGTCAAGTTCATCTGGAAAGAGGATGTGGTAACAATCTTTGGGGATAGCTGGATCAAAGAAGAAGGGACAAGCTATGGTCCTGTGCTAGAAGTCCAAACACCGGAAGAAGAAAATGAATTAGGAGGATTCAACTTTGTGGGAATGATAAATGAAGGAGCTAAGAAAAAGAAATCCGTTTGGGATCGACTCAGCTATGAGAAGAAACTTCCTGATGCATCTGTCTGGGGCGAAGAAATCACTCCGATCAAGAAAAAGAAGCCGTTCATCACCGGACGCGAATATAGAAAGATGTTCGAGAAGGGAAACCCGGTTGCCAAAGATCTACAAGAAGAAGTGGGACAGAATTGGATCCCTGAAGTCATGCCATTGTACTTTGACCAGTATGCCAATCCTAAAGTGGCTCATATGGTGCGGAAGATGAACTATTTTCCTGGAATGGGACTAGGTCGTCGTCAACAAGGAATAACTGAACCACCGAACTTCCACGAACAGAAAGATAAATCTGGGCTTGGGTATCAATTGACTGAAGAAGATAAGAAGAAGATGACAAAAGGAAAAGGGCCGATGGTTGTTTCTGGGCCAAGAATCCTGAATGGATACTTCGTGAAAGAAGGCGATGACTTTCCCTTCTGTGGGTTCCCTGAACCATGGTATGATCCGGCTACCAAGAACATTAAGCCTGGATTTGAGATTTTCTTCAAACATGAGTTCTCCGACTATGAGGATCCGTTCTTGTATACTCCGCCTATCAAGAAAGAAAGGAAGGACTGGGCTGAGCTGATGACAAGTGATGATTTGAACATGCTAATGGATGAAGGGCTGAACATGCTGATGGATGCCGAAGAAGCACTGGGAAATGTGAAAGAAATCAAGCCAATAGAGGGAGCTCTGAACAATTGGGTGATAGAATCGGAAGTCAACAAATCCCCTCCCCCATTTCCCCGGAAGTCTGTAAAGGCCAATATGAGCCATGATGTTGAGTCTGCTTTTGCTTTTGATGTACCCAAAAATGTTAATGAAATGAACGAGGATTTTGCTTACTCTTCTGTGTCTGATGATCTTGATTTTGAAATTTCTGAGGATTTGCAAAGATTAATTGAAAATGAAAATGAATCTGCATGCAAGATTATTGAAGAAACTTTGCTAATAAACTTGGATAATGAAGATAATCCACAAAATGTTCATATTGGCACCACTCTCACTTCACAAGAAAGCAATGAACTAATCAACTTATTAAAAGAATTTAAAGATGTTTTCGCTTGGTCCTACCAAGATATGCCAGGCATCGATCCAGAGATTGTCCAACACCACATCCCTCTCTTTCCAAATTCAAAACCTGTTAAGCAAAAGTTGAGACGCATGAGACCCGAATGGACTTTGAAGATCAAAGAAGAAGTTGAGAAACAATTGAAAGCTGGATTCCTGATGGTAACCCAATATCCGGAATGGATAGCCAATATAGTTCCTGTGCCAAAGAAGGATGGAAGGATCCGTGTATGTGTTGACTTCAGAGATCTAAACAAGGCTAGTCCTAAGGATGATTTTCCGCTTCC
Organism: Hydrangea macrophylla; assembly: GCA_033977485.1. Classification (NCBI taxonomy): domain Eukaryota; kingdom Viridiplantae; phylum Streptophyta; class Magnoliopsida; order Cornales; family Hydrangeaceae; genus Hydrangea; species Hydrangea macrophylla. Next base: position 5,834,683 of record CM066996.1, on the reverse strand, counting down.
ACACATAGATGTTCTGGTAGATAGCACCGCGGGGCATGAGTTGTTATCATTCATGGATGGTTTCTCAGGGTACAATCAGATTTTAATGGCACCCGAAGACAGAGAAAAGACTACATTCACAACTCACTGGGGGACGTATTGCTACCGAGTGATGCCATTTGGGTTAAAGAATGCTGGCGCAACCTATCAGAGAGCTGCTACTACTTTGTTACATGACATGATCCATAAAGAGGTAGAAGTTTATGTGGATGATATGATTGTTAAGTCCAAAGAAAGAAGTGGGCATTTAACAGCACTCGCCAAGTTCTTTGAAAGATTAAGGAAATACAGAATGAGATTGAATCCACAGAAGTGTACTTTTGGAGTTACCACCGGAAAGCTGCTAGGATTTCTCATCACACAGAGAGGAATTGAGGTTGACCCCACAAAGATCAAGGCTATTATGGATATGCCGCCTCCGACAAATGAAAAGGAAGTAAGAGGATTTCTGGGAAGAATCCAATTCATTAGCCGCTTCATATCTAAGCTCACTGCTACTTGCGATCCGCTTTTCAAGAAAGAAATTCGAATGGGACAATCAATGTCAAGAAGCTTTTGACAAGATCAAGGCTTATTTATCAAACCCACCGGTTCTTTCACCCCCAAAGTCAGGGAAGCCTTTGCTGTTGTACTTATCCGTGTCAGAGAATGCTATGGGATGCATGTTAGCCCAAGAAGGAGATGAAGGGCGTACAGAGAAAGCCATTTACTACTTAAGTAAAAGGATGACTGGATACGAATTGAAGTATTCTCCGTTAGAAAAGACATGTTGGGCTTTGGTTTGGGCCACTCGTCGTCTGAGGCATTATATGTTGGCCTTCCCTGTTGTTTTAATCTCCCGAATGGATCCTTTGAAGTACCTATTTGAAAAACCAGCATTGACCGGAAGAATCTCCCGATGGACATTGATGCTATCTGAGTTTGACTTGATACATGCTACGAGTAAATCTGTTAAAGGAAGGGCTGTCGCAGAACATTTAGCAGAACATCCGATAAATCTGGAAAACGAAGGAGAGTTCATGTTCCCTGACGAAGGATTGATGGAATTAAAAGAAGATGTGTGGAAAATGTACTTTGATGGAGCTGCAAACCAAAAAGGATATGGAGTAGGAATCATCCTTGTATCCCCTGAAGGAGCACATACCCCATTCTCTATTAAGCTGAAGTACACCTCCACCAACAACACTGCTGAGTATGAAGCTTGTATCTTGGGGCTAGAAGCCGCATTGACTTTGGAGGTAAGGAAACTTGATGTATTCGGGGATTCCAATTTGATCATATCCCAAGTTCGAGGAGATTGGAAAGTCAAGGAAGAGAAGTTAAAACCCTATCATGAGTATCTTGATTCTTTACGAACTCGTTTCTTGCATATCACGTTCTTCTACCTGCCTCGAGAAGAAAATCAGCTAGCAGACTCTTTGGCTACTTTAGCGTCAATGATTGAGATTCCTGTGGGGATAAAGCTAACTCCTTTGATGATTGAACAAAGGGAAAAGCCGTCTTATGAGATGATTGGGGAAATAGAAGAAGCAGAAGAACTTCCGTGGTACACCGACGTGTGGAACTTCATTGAAAATGGGGAATATCCGGAAGGCGCCTCTGAGAAAGACAAGAGAGCCATAAGAAGATTCTCGGCTCAATTCATGATTTGTGGCGGAAATCTATTGAAGAGATCTCACAATGGATTCAACTTGACATGTCTGTATGGAAACAGTGCGAGAAAGATGATGGAGCAAATTCACGAAGGGGTGTGTGGTCCTCATATGAGTGGACATATGTTAGCTAAGAAGATCATCCGACAAGGATATTATTGGACTACTATGGACAAGGACTGCTATGAATATGTCAGAAAATGTCACAAATGTCAGATCCATGCCAATATGAAGCATGTGCCGCCGTCACTGCTATACAACATGACTACCCCTTGGCCATTCTCAGTTTGGGGAATAGATGTTATTGGAGAAGTAACCCCGAAGGCGTCTAATGGGCATCAATACATCCTGGTAGCAATTGATTATTTCACAAAATGGGTGGAAGCAGAGTCTTATGCGACATTGAAGGCTAAAGATGTGGCCAGATTTATCAGAAGAAATATAATCTGCCGATACGGGGTCCCTCATGAGTTGATATCCGATCATGGCAGTCACTTCCAGAAAGAGGTTTTGGATCTACTAGAAGAATACAAGATCATGCACCACATGTCAGCGCCGTATAGGCCACAAACAAATGGGGCAGTTGAAGCAGCTAATAAGAATTTGAAGACGATCCTAAGAAAGATGACTGATACATACCGAGATTGGCATGAGAAGTTACCGTATGCACTGTGGGGATACAGAACATCTATCCGAACATCTACAGGAGCCACTCCTTATTCATTGGCTTACGGAATGGAAGCAATACTCCCAGTTGAAATAGAACTACCATCTTTGAGAGTTGTGGCAGAATCCGAGATTCCAGAATTTGATTGGCTAAGAGATAGATATGAGGAGCTAATGTTACTTGATGAGAAAAGGTTGGCCGCAATTGATCATGTGCATGTGTATCAGAGAAGAATAGCTCGAGCATTCAACAAGAAGGTCCGTCCAAGAAAACTTGAGGAAGGCGACCTTGTGCTTAAAGCCTTAAAAGCACCCGTTTTCGATCCTAGAGGGAAATTCAAGCCAAATTGGGTTGGCCCATACGTCATCAAGAAGCTTCTCTCTGGAGGAGCGGCATACCTGATGGATCTAGATGGAGTTGAGTTCAATCAGCCAATCAACATTGACCGTCTCAAGAGATACTATGCTTAAAAGCCTTTTTCTTTCAAAACCTGTTCTTTCAAAACCTCCAGCATTCGAGGAACTACACTTGACCTGATTCCCACTTGGGGATATGTAGGCAACCTGCTCGGTTCGGTCACTGCTCCTGAAACCCTCAACCATACTTTCTTTCAAGACCTGGCCGAGCTACTTTGGATCTGATTCCCACTTGGGGATAAGTAGGCGAGCTTTCCTGGCTCTCGATCCCTGAACCTTGCAAACTAGGGGCAAACTTTCAAGTTTGCCCAAAGCCTCAAGATATCACTGCCACACTAGGGGCAAACTGCGTTTGCCCAAACTTCCATTTATCTCTGTCAACTAGGGGCAAACTGTCGTTTGCCCATACCTCGCTACCTGTCCTCTCTGGATCACTTGGCTATCAGAATTAAAGCACCTAAGTGAAAAATCTGGTAATTCTTGATATTAAGTTGAAAAGTTTTTTTTAGCAATCTAAAGATGTGAATCTAATGTCAAGACTGAAACATTATGTGGAAAATTTTCAAAAGCTTCAAGATTACATGCAAAGCCAACACAATATCCTGCTACAAGATAAAATCTCATTTTCAAAATATGCAAATCCTTAGAAAATTCAAATATCCAAGTCAAAAGACATTGTCGAGAAAGAGGAATCGTCAGAAATTTCCTTTCCCTGTAAAATCGAGTCCTGTGTGTCAGTGTGCAAAGTGTCAATCAAATCAGTCTCGTGACAAGGGATGCAAAGCGAAACAGAAGGATAGCATAAAACAGCATCAAGCAAAGTCAAGAGTACAAGCCCATCAAGTCTCAGACAGAATACATCAACATCAGTCTCAGCACAGAAAGCAAGAAAAACAGAAAGATAGTCATGGGTGCATATGATCATCATCAGCGACGACGAGTAGCCCGTGGGTACCGAGCAGGCATATCTGAGGCCGTAGAGCTATCATCATCTTCAATTTGGCGCCTTCGCCTAGACCCACCAGCCCCACCAGAAGGGCCTGCATTCATCCGCTCCAACTGTGATTGAAGCTGCCTAACTTGAGCCACCTGTGGAAGAAAAGAATCAGTATAGGGGTTTGAAAAAGCAATGAGATAAGAAGAAAAGGTCAAGAAATTTACCAGGGCCGCATCACGGTCTATGTAAGTCTGGCACATGCCATCCCACTGCAAAGAGAAGAAAGATATGGTCAGAAAGATCAGAAGAATCAGAGGTAATGAGTTCAGAAATTACTTACATGTCCCTCACGAGCAAGGCTCCAAGCCCTCAGATTCTGTGCATAAGCTCGCTCTTCATTGAAAACGGCTCGGGGAACGGACTCATGTTGTTCTGAAACTAGCTGAGGCTCTACAAGATCACGGGGGATCTCTACAGAAGATATAACTCCGCGCAGCATGGTCGAGGCTCGCCAATCACAAGGAGGAATGAGAGGTAGAGGTCGACCAGGGCCATCCACAAAAGAACTCCCCTGCAAATGATGATAAGAAATAAGATAAAGCAAGCATTCGATCAGAAATGAAGAAGTCGTGAAATACCTGCGGGTCATCCGAGAGCGGGAAATTAGGCATCAGATGAGTAACCCTGAAGACGTCATAGTTCTCCTCAAACAGAGTAAAAGAGGCTGAAGGAATTCCGTTCAAAGCATTAATAAGATCTTCATCTTCCAAATTCTGCGCCGACCTCATACAAGAAGGCGGATCCTGTGGCACTAAGAGACGATCCTCCAAATCAGTCTGAGGAGCTACTCTCTCTCCAAGATACCACTCAAGAACAGAGGGACCCTCAAGAAGAATCCTCTCTCCAGTCATCTGTCTAGCTAAGCCAATCTCAGTCACATCTCCATTTGTCACCCAAGGATGCCAGTTAACTTGGGTGAATCTGAGACGGGTAAGAAAATCCCGGCAAGAAATAACATTATGAGCATCATTCTTGGTACCTACGGCTTGGCGACGCCACTTCAAAGCCCGTGGAAAAATATGAATCTCTTCCTCCCGGAATGATGGAGCCGTCATGGAGAAATACTCAAAGGCCCACACCTACAAGAGAAAATAAAGCAGTGGTCAAAACAGCAGAACATCAAATGATAAAAACTGGAAATGAAAATATTTTCAATACCTCCCAAGCTCTCCAGAATCCGCCGAATCCAGGGGATTTGCCTCGAGAATGCTCCCCCATATGACTATACAGAATGGCTAAACCAGCAGAGCCCCAATCAAAATCTGCAATCTCCTCAAGATTTCGAAGACTATCAAGCATATTCAATGTAATCCGCTCAGCTCGAGTAGAAAGAAGAGAGCAACCAAGCAAATACAAGATGAAAGCACGGGTAAGCTGCATATCGGTAAATTGAGCCGCTCTTTCAGAAGGCCTGAAGTTGTTGATGAACCATGTGATGCCTACGCTCGATCCGTGAAGATCTCTCTGGGATGGGATGATGCCTAGGAGACGCTCAATGATAGTAGGATGTCTATGGATGTTCTTTGCAAAGGCAAGACGATGCCCGCCAAATGAGATGCCGGTTATCATTGCAAAATCAAGAGGGGTCATGGTTATCTCCCCAAAAGGCATGTGAAAAGTATTTGTGGAATCCCACCACCTTTCAGCAAGAGCTTGAATCATGGCCAAATCATTAGTCGATCTCTCCAATAAGGTTACAAACGACCCAAAGCCCGCTTGCTTGATATTGGCTACTACTTGGGGACGCGACTCCGACAATTCATTAAACCATTCAAGGCATTTTCCATGGCTACCATGACCTCTAAGATGACCAACCACATTCTAAAAAGAAAAAGGATGATTTCTAAGGAATCGCAAGAATAAAGAGACACGTATGAAGATGTGAAACAAAGGAGTAATTAAAGAATGGGTTACCTCTTGACGAAAGGCCCTCCTAGAGATATGATTTAGTGGATTTTTCATGGTTGCATACTCCATGGTTTGAGTTGATGAAGCTCCACTAGCTTGAAATTGGCTTCTACGTGTTCTAGAACTTTCACCTTGTCCATGGGAACTCATGGTTGTTGATGCTTGAAGCTTGAAGATAAGAGGTTGAAGATGATGAATAGTAAAAACCTTGGTACTTGAATCCCCTAGAATAGGGAGGAGTTGATGAAATCAACAAAATTTTTGGAGGTTTTAATGCAAGAAATCACTCAAAACATCAAGAAATTGCAAGATTTGAGCACCTTAGAAGGAAGAGGTGATGCATTGAAGAAGAAATGAATAAAGAACAAAGAAGAAAATGGGTTTAAAACCCCAAAGTTGCGGCTGGCGGTTCCCAAGGGGGTGTGGGGAACCGCCATTTACTATTCACTTCCTGCCATTTCCCCATTTTGCTCTATATTCGCGTTTTGACCCCCGGAACTCTTGATTTGATCCCGGATTGGTCCATTTTTGATATATAAGCCTTGAGAGTGCTTAAAACTTGTTGGAATTGGTCTAGAGGACCTCTGGAGATTTGAATCTTGGTAAAAATCCATTCAAGAATTGAAAAAAAAGTCCCCCAGATGAGAAGAATCAAAGGCACCGCAGCCTGAAAGTGGCCGAGAAACGGCAAACTCCCGTCGTTTTGGGATTGATTATGAGTTGTCTTAGAAAATGGACATTTGAGTCTACTGTCGCTTGAGAATTACATCCAGAAAGGACTTTCAGAAGATGGGTCAGAATGCGAGATGTTCAGAAAGGGTTAGAGTAAGCCTGACGTGTTGCAAGAATGATTGCGTTGGTCGAAGCACCAATATGAGTCTCAGAAAGAATCAGCAGGGCCTCCAGAATATGTGCTCGCGTCCCAGAAACCTCAGATATCTCCTCAAGCAGAGAATTTCCAGATATTGTCAAGGTATACAGAATTCGTGCATCTCTCAGAATCATAGGATTTCCCCAGTAGAGAACTTTCAGAATTAAGTTTCTCGCAAGCATCATGTATCCACGGGTTGCCTCCAGATAAAGGGTATCTCTCAGAATTTGAGCATCAAAATCGCCTCCAGAATACAAGGTTTATGCCAAGCATCATGTATCCAGGGTTGCCTCCAGAATGTAGGGTTTCTCTCAGAATCGTGGGTTGCCTCCAGAATGTAGGGTTTCTCTCAGAATCAGAATCGTGTATCCAGGGTTGCCTCCAGAATGTAGGGTTTCTCTCAGAATCATGTATTTCTTAGCATCGCATATCAGGGTTGCCTCCAGAATGTAGGGTTTCTCTCAGAATCAGAATCGTGTATCCAGGGTTGCCTCCAGAATGTAGGGTTTCTCTCAGAATCATGTATTTCTCAGCATCGCATATCAGGGTTGCCTCCAGAATGTAGGGTTTCTCTCAAAATCAGAATCGTGTATCCGTGGGTTGCTCTCAGAAGAAGGGTCATCTCTCAGAATTTGTGTATCTCTCAGAATCCGTGCATCAGAACAGAAGATTTGTCCTCAGAAGAAGGGCCTATTTCAGAAGAACAGAGGATTTGTCTCCGGCAGAGAGACCTGTTTCAGAAGATTTGTTTCTAGACCTGCCACAGAAGATTTGTCCCCAGAAGAAGGGCCTGTTTCAGAAGAACAGAGGATTTGTCTCCGGCAGAGAGACCTGTTTCAGAAGATTTGTTTCTAGACCTGCCACAGAAGATTTGTCCTCGGAAAAAGGGCCTGTTTCAGAAGAACAGAGGATTTGTCTCCGGCAGAGAGACCTGTTTCAGAAGACTTGTTTCCAGACCTGTTACAGAAGATTTGTCTAGAAGAAGGACCTGTTTCAGAAGAGCAGAAGATTTGTCTCCGGCAGAGAGACCTGTTTCAGAAGATTTGTCCCCAGCAAAAGGACTCTACATCAGCAATCGTCCCCAGCAAAAGGACTCTACATCAGCAATCGTCCCCAGCAGAAGGACTCTACACCAGCAATCGTCCCCAGCAAAAGGACTCTACATCAGCAATCGTCCCCAGCAGAAGGACTCTACATCAGCAATCGTCCACAGAAGAAGGACCTATTTCAGCAATCGTCCCCAGCAGAAGGACTCTACATCAACAATCGTCCCCAGCAGAAGGACTCTACATCAGTAATCGTCCCCAGCAGAAGGACTCTACACCAGCAATCGTCCAGTTGTTTGACATGACTCAGAATTCATCCAAGATACTTCGCTATTTCAAGAGTCGTCCAGGATACAGATGACGCCTACGAGCCTTAAGATCAGAAGAATAACTTTGACAAAAACCTCGAGAATCATCCAAGATACCTTTAGCATATTCGACTGTGAGAGAGAGTCGTTGCATCCTTTGCATTAGATTTTTCATCTAGGGAACCCTTGAGGATGATTCCTCCAGTACTTTCACATTTCATGTTTTCATACTGCACCAGCATCCTAGGATAGGAGCATTTCATCCGCATTGTTGTTGTTTGTTTTCCGTTTTCCCGCGCGCTTGAACTACGCCCTGGTCTGATTCCTGGAAAGGATACGTAGGCAGCTCCAGCGGAGCACGACCAGCATCAGCTTCAAATTAGCCGCCTCTACCCAGCATTGCATTGCATTCTTGCATTCGTAATTTCTTGATTTTCTCTGATTTTGAATTTCTTGATTTTGCGAATTTTTTGTTTTTCCTAAAACCTCTCAGTATGGTTATTTGGGTGCCTTCAAGGCTTTGGCACTCACTTGCAGTTCACGTTGTTCACAACAAGCTCTGCCAAAGAGGGGCAAACTGTAGACACCCAATTTTGACCACACTGATAGGATTTAGGGTGGACAACGTCTTGGAGGATTCGATGATGAAAAGTACCCCGTGGAAGGTACTGGATTCCACACAATCAGAAGATCGGACTTCGGAAAGTGACTTCAAGCTCAGAAAAGCCCTTTTCCATGGATAAATCCCGGTTTTGTCAAAATCATCTCTCAGAATTCATATTCTCTCAGGGTTATATGAACATTAAGTGTTCTAAACGCAGTATTCTAGGTATCCAGAGATTCAATTTTAAAGAAAAGTTCGAAATCGACGCACATTTGAAAGCAATTTTGGAAAAGACGTCATTTGATTTCAAAAAGACGACGAAAGTTCCGGAGGACTTCCGGACTTCAATTGGACTTCAATTCTCATTATAAAACCTCTGGAAATATTTTTATACTGAAATTCAACCTGACAGCTTTCCAACGGTACGTAAACGGACGATTTCGGACACCAAAAAGCATTTTTTACAAAAATCTGGAAAAGCAGTGCACGTGATTTTTGAAACAGAGCTTGTGGGTGACCAGAGGGACCCAAATAGTAAATGGCGGTTTTGGGTATAGGGGTGGCGGGTCCCACCATAACCGCCACTTCCATTTGTGTCCTCCACGGAGCTTTTTGAGTTCCAGACCCTTCTAGAAGCTTCCCACTGCGAGGAAATTGCCTGGAAATTGCGTTTAGGCTCCGAAATGGCCATTTTAACCCTCTTTTAAGCTCTAAAAATCCTGTTTTAACCCTGAAACTTAAGAGCTAAGTCTTCAAAACTCTATATAAGATCTCATACATCTCATATGAGATCACATCTTAACACACTAGACACTTGGAAGAGATACACTTGAATATACTTGGAGATACAAACACACATAGAAGCACATACAAGAGAGATAAGTATACTTTGAATATACTTTCAATTTAGGTGAATTCTAGAGAGAGAAAATTATGAATTGAATTTAGATTAACTTAGGCTAATTAGACCACAATTTGAACATCAATTGCCTCCCTCAACTTCCATGGATGAGTGCTTGAAGAACACTTGAATAACACTTGAAGAAGAAGATCTTCAAATCAATTTTGGTCTTGTAATTGAGAATCCTCCAAGAGGTAAACACTATAGTTCATCTCTAATTCCTACTTTGTATATATAGATCTATAAGATTTGGATCTAACTTAGTTCTATTTCTACTTATTAGAACACTCATCTTCTTCCTCTCACGTTCTTCACACACTCACATAGTTAGATCCAAATCTCTTTGATTTTTATTGATAATTTACAATTAGAGATTGTTTTTCACTTTGATTTTCAATTTTGGTTTCATTCTTCAGTTTTAGTTTAGATTCATGCATACATGATTATATATATATACATATATCTATTTTGAATTCCATGATGGTTTGGAAATATGGTCTATGAGAAGGATGATTTCTATGTTCATACCTATCTCTTGATTATTCCTATTACCTAGGATTCCTATTGAATTTCATCTCCAACATGATATTTATAAGTCCCTTTGATCCTTGATCTAAAAGTTCTTCATAGAACTTGAGGGCTAAATTGATTGGGAATCATGATAATTAAGTTGATCTATGAGTTTGATCTCTCTAATAAGCTTCAACTATCACTAAAATGTTTTCCTCACACTTTAAAATGAACTAGATAAAAATTCAGCAAAGCAGATTGGTTTTGTCCATTAGATTTGGTCCATCAAAACCCATAGTTTGATGGATTTCAAATTTTCTGGGTAAACTTTGATGAATTAGCTTTCATCCGGTCCGTTTTGAGAGCTTTTAGGATTCATATACTATTTTTAGAAATTGTTGAGAAATCGGTTGACAGATTTGAACATCGTCTCTTTGTGCTTGAATTTCAGAAAATCTATAATAGTTATCGACGTTCCGCTTTTTGGGGATGATTCCTAACTCATATATCTATATGCCGATGTAAAATCGTGAGCATACGATCGAGTTAGGATCGTTTTCTAAGCGTTTAAAGTTGATACAACTATTCTGGAATTTTCTAAGTTTAATTACAAATATGATTATGTATACAAAATGGTCATACCTTGATCACTCAACAACAATTGATGAATAAAACTTGGTTTAGAAATCACCTAGGATAAATGGATGAGAGATCAAAAGCTTAAATCAACTTGGTTAACATGATTCATGAACTTCTATTATACTTCTATTATGTTTTGCATTCATTTGTCAAATGATACCAAATTTCCAGAATAACAGAGTCTGTTTAAAACACTTTTTCAGAAACCTTGTGATTACAGAATGTCCATGGGTTTATTTTTATCATATACTACAATGAAATAGCTTTCTTTTGACACCAAATAGAGCTTCATATGATTTTTGTAGATTTAATTATGATTTTTACAAGAACAGTGGACAGTCCTGATCCACTATTCCCAAAACATTTATTTCTCAAACAATAAAATTGATATTGAGGTCCCACTTTTTGGAGAAGTTCCCTAAGACATGTATCTAACTTTCTGTAAAAGGGTTTTTATCCAGCTCATGTTTAAGACCACTTTTGATAGGATTCATTAGAGGTTGCTGAATCTGGAAATTTGATTGATGACATGTTTTCTTTGTTTATCATGCATATAATTTGTTTGCTTGTATTTTTGCAATGCTTGGGTATTCTTTGGTGTATTAGTGCAGAGAATTAAGTGCCTCGGACCCGGACTTCGATTTGTGGTTTGCCTCGTCTACATGTGGCTTAGTGCCCATGTATCATGTACTATCTCTATCCTTTCTCTTAGAATTTTTCTAGGTTTACAACTTTGATTTCAACGACACAATTCCTTTAGGATAGTCTCCGTTTATATGATTATTTGTTAGAGACATCTTATCTAGGATTGTTGCATGATTGCATTGCACGTTTCCATTCTTTTTGCTTTCGCGACTCCGCTTGAGTCAACCAATGTAAGTCTTCTCGTTCCCTTTGCATATTATGACATGTTTACTTTATTTGCATCGGTCCCGGGCGGGACTAGCCACTGTGAGTATACTTCTCCCTTGTATTGCATGAGCATCCGCTTTCTACTTGATTTAGTCTCTTGAAATGATTTTCATTAGATGTTTCTTTTTGCCATGTATATATCTATCTAGTATGTTTGAGGAAACAACATCTATTATGAATTAATAACAAGGATATTTGAATCAAGGCCTACCATTCGGTAGGGCGAGGAGGGGGTGCTTTAGTCCTGCTTGGGCTCCTTCCCCTCTCGTACCAAGACCCCCGAACCTTGTTTCTGGTAATGAAGGGCGAGTAACCTTATTCAATTTTGGGCGAGTCAAACTTGGGTTTCCTAATTCCCGATAAAAATTAGGTGGCGACTCTTTGTCTCTAGGATCGCGTGAGGAAGTCCTAGTTTTCCCTGAAGTGTGCTCCTTGGGATCCGTCCCGGGACACTATCGAGGGAGAGCGTCAGGACCTCCTCATTCGCAGTGGTCCACAGACGTGACATAGGTAAAATTAGACTGACTCACTAAATCAGCGCATTTCATTGTGTACAATATGACTTATCTAGTTGAGAAGATGAGCCGACTTTACTTGCAATAGATTGTCCGACTGCATGGCGTGCCTGTTTCTATTGTTTCTAACTGTGATTTTGTGATTTACTACCAGATTTTGGGAGAGTCTGCAAGTAGCCATGGGGACTTCATAGAAACTGAGTTCTATTTTCCATCCCCAGACTAATAGACAAACAGAAAGGACTACAAATATGAGTGATCGACTTTGAGAGTACTTGGGAGATACATTTATCGCTCATTAAGACCGTTTCATTCGCCTCTTATTGGACAGACACTGGAGAAGGCAAGCTTTTGGGACCTGACATGGTTCGAGAGACTAGCGAGAAGATTGAGATTGTGAATGAGAAGATGAAGGCAGCCAGAGCAGATAGAAAAGTTATGCGGACAAGTGCCGAAAGGACTTTGAATTCTGTGTGGGAGACCATGTTTTGTTAAAAGTTTCTCCAATAAGAGGAGTGGTGAGATTTGGACAAAAGGGAGGAAAGCTTTCACCCCACTGTATTGGACCTTTCGAGATTCTTGAATGTGTGGGTAAAGTCGCCTACAGATTAGCACTGTCGCCAAAGATGTCCGGAGTATACAATTTGTTCCACATTACCTTATTGAGGAAGTACGTGCACATATCAACGTACAAGATCGATTTCAAGGATATTAAAGTAGACAGAAGAGTATCATACACCAAGAGACCAGTGCAAATTTTGGGAAGAGAGATCAAGAAGATGAGGAACAAGGAGATTCCGCTAGTAAAAGTTCAGTGGAAGTACCATGACGAACATGAAGCTTCGTGGGAGATGGAATCTGCCAGGCAAGATAAGTACCTAGAGTTGTTTAGTATGTCTTAGCTCAGATTTCGGGATGAAATATTTTGTTGGGTGGTGGAGAGTTGTAACATTGGCCCTTTTATCTGTATTTATCTATATATGAATGTATTTATGTATTTGTATATTTAAGTTATGATCGTATATGTACTAGTTGTGATTCTAGTTCACATATGTGCCTAGTACTCAAACCTTTGAACTCTTAAACCTTAGAGGAATTTTTAAAATAGGATCCCCAAGCGCTCGAGCTCATTGGAGCACTCGAGAATACGAGCGCTGGAGCCATTGAAAGGGTGAAATGACTATTTTACCCCTGGCCCTTGAAGTCTATAAATACCCAGCATCACCTTCATTTATTAAATTAGAAAATAGAGTTATTCTAGAAAGAGCCTTTGAGAGAGATTTTGTGAGTTTATATACTCCTATACACATTTAATGAACAGACACCACTTGCATAGCTTTGTTGTGATTGTGCCCTTAAACCCGATCTTTATGTATGTGACATTTGACATTTTATATATGGATCTCATTTATACATTTAATTATGTATGTTTCATGAGATGAATATTTGTAATCCTTAAGTATCGTAGTAGATAATTCGTGTATGTATAAGATGCTTACAAGTAAGATACAAATCACTATTCTTTGATACTTAAAATTTGTCACAGTGGATGGTGAGACTGGATATCTCATCAGGTATACACTGTAGCATGATTAACTACCATTGGATGGAGTGCTGAATCTCAATTACTAGAGTGTGACTCTTAGTTGATATGTTAGTGCATATAGTGCATTGATGGACCATGAGCTTTCCTATTGACATCTAAAACTGTCAATAGTTGATAGGAACTCATAACTTGTATAAGGTACGTGTTCTCAATCTTGAGACGATTATGGGCATAGACTATGGATGTGGCTGCTTTGACTTACCAATCAGTGAGTTCCTAAAGATCAACACTTGGGCATCTTGGGTATGTAACATTTATAGGGTTGTGAACATCTACAATCAAGATAGAATCTACCTTCTGATAAAGAGTAAGTATTCCCTTGAGAATGTCACCAAGTTGATTACTGAGAACTGCAGTCTTGTTGATAAGTAGTTATCAACATGTTTGGTAATCAGAAGAGGTGAATGAATCTCAAGGAATGGAAAATCTAATCATCATTCAGGTTAACATTAACAATTATCTGACTACCTGAATATGATTATGAATGCCTATGGTAGAGGGACATTAGTACACCATACAAGTCTAGTTATCGCTTTGGATATGTTCTTTTGCGTTGAAGTGCAATTTTCATTTTATAGTGGAGTAAACGTTAACTGATCAATTAGATAATTCACTGATCAAAGAGTTTGATATAGTGAATTAATGACTGATCTAAGCCAACAATAAAAAGCCTAGGAGGTCCTACACTAAGCTCCACGAGAATGCTTGGAAAGGCATATGAGGATGATGGTTCAATTGATTGAACAAGGTACGATCGATTGAAGACATGTTTAGTTCAATCGATCAAAAATTGTTCGATCAATTGAACGTTCGATCGATCAAAAGTGTTTCAATCGATTGAACTCTAATGTCAGTTTGGAAATCTATAAATAGGGTAGCTACGTACAGAATGAGGTTGAACGTCGATTTTAATATCAGAAAGCTGTAGAAACTATTTTAGGTTTTTCCAAGCCTTATTATCCTCTCAGTTAGGGTTCCCACCAACCCTAGCCTCTTCGGGTACCATTCAAGGAGACATAAGGTAAAAATTTCCTGGATGAAGTTGCTGCAGACAAAAGGAAGAAATCAAAGTCAGAATTGGGTTCAAGACCACAAGGTAATACTCTTGTCCCCTCTTCTCTATGCATCTATGGAATTGATAAGTAGTAGATCTGAGTATACCGATAAAGTTTTGAAACTAATTTTCGTTGTGCATATATTTAAGTTTGTTGAAACCTAAATCCAACAGGCTTCAATTCCATGATCCAACCACCCTCTTGCACTTATACACACTCACATTTCACACAATGAACCTCTAGAGCTAAAGATTTGAAGGATCAAGTGTAGAAGAAGGCTCTAGCAAGAAGAACAACCACATTGAAGTTGTACTTGAAGCTTGTATTAGGAAATCATCACTTCATTTCACCATCTATATCATCTAGATCCTAAGTCAGTATTCTTACTTATTCAAAATCTTGTTTTCTTTTCTTAAAATTATGATGTAGTACCATGCATGGGACATGCAATGACATAAAATACGAATTTATGTCAACAAGGTTGCAAAACTACTGGAATCTATTAACCCAAGCGCTCGAGCCCCACGAACAGGCCATGCTTGAGCGCTCGAGTTCTGTAGTATTTGGAAATTTTGCTTGTCTGCATGTTGAATCTAATACTATCTATGCTATATGTATTGACCTATGAGCTTGGTTAGCTGAACCTGAAGTTATATATGACATATATGAATATGCATGTTAGTTCTGTACTTTCCAAGGAAGTTCCATATGATTAATTAGTTGTACCATGATAATGAACAACTTTTATAATAAAAAGAAACAAGGATTTCTGAAAATTCAAAGGCGAGCGCTCAAGCTTACTGGAGCACTCGAGCCTAATGTTTTATGAAAAGGACATGTATTCTTTAGTAACTAACGTGACAGACCTATAAGTTTTATACAATCGATGTACGAGATCTCCGTGAACAATAATGTGACATAATTAAGTACACCATCCCATTAAATAATACGCATTAACAACTAGTACTCCACGCGTTGGATGGTTTCTAAAAGGTCGCGATAACATTGATAACGAAACGATTGTATCCGTCGGTCTGGTTCTTGTGTTTTGTTCGCATGATCAGTTTGAGAAAGAGTAATGAGTTCTGAAGTATGGTTGAGATGTCACCGTAGCCATACAGGCAACGGCGACAAGAGTAGTTGTAACTTGTTGGTATTGTCATGATGAGTCATTATAGAAACCTCGATTTTGACTGACTATCAAAATTAGGGGATTGTTACCATTGAAACCGATTATGACAATGTCCGACGAAATTTGAAATCTTTTAAAGACTATTTGTGCTCTTCAAAAAGTCTCAAGGTCCACAAAATTAAAGAAAAAGAGAGAGAAAAAGGAAAGAAAAATGAATGCTGAGCAGACTATAGGTGAGAAAATACGCATAAAAAGAAAATTGGTTTTAAAAAAAAAGGCATTTCCAAAAAATATGATAATATAGAAAAAGTGTTTATTTTTCTTTCTAAAAAAAATCTCTTTTAAAGGGGTGATTTTAATAAGAAAGTAGAATTTATTTGAATTTGGAAAAGAAAAAAGAGAAAAAAAAGAGAAAATTCATTTGAAAAGAAAAGAAAAGAAGAATAAATAATTTTTATTTTTATTTTTATAACAATTATGAAAGGAAAAACAAAAAAGAGAGAGAAAAAAAAACCCCTTGAAACGGCACGCGCCGCAGGCGGTGGCACCCGGACCGAGTACCGCACTGACACTCATTGAGTGTCGTGTAGGCAGTGAGTGAGTGCCTCACCAGCACTCACTGAGTGTCGTGAACAATTCACTGAGTGCCACCTCCTTTAACAGTCTGTTTTACTTCTAGAAATAAAAGTGCATATTATACACCCAAAAGTCACACTTTGCATGCTAAGAACACGAATTTACTTATATACCTCCCTCAAATGGTCTATAAAAAGGAATTTACACCTCAATTGAAAGGGGTTGGAGAATTTGAAGAATTGGAGTCATTTTGGAGATTGATTATTAAGAAGAACTTTGAAGAGAGCTTGAAGAAGAGTATGAAGAACCTTTGAAGATCTTCATAAAACCTACGAAATCTGAGAAAATTTAGACTTAATTCTCTAATCTTAGATCATTTTCCAGCATAATTCAATCACAATTCATAGATTTGACTAGGATCTTTACACATTTTCAAAAGGTCTATTCTCTATCCCCTTCTTCACACACCACTTGAATTGTGATTGAAGACTCTCACAAAATCCGATGGTAAAATGCGAATCACGGTCTGAAACGATCGAGATGGGCATGTTGTGTAGTCGAATGATCTGTTGTAAGTACAGTCGACTCATCTTCTCAACTTGATAAGTCATGTTGTATTGATGAAATGTGTTGACTTGGTGAGTCGGTTCGCATCTAAATTGCGCCATGGTTCTATTGCGACCTTGCCAATCCCACGACGAAGTCCAAAGAGATGTGCTCTCATTTTCATCCTGGTATCGGCAATGGTTGTAAAATTCCTGACGGCTTTTGATGCTCATCTTTGACTTGTTGGCAGGTAAAACACTTCGAAACATGCTTGTGGATATCACAGGCTAATCACATTTTAGTTTTTTCAAATTCAAATATGAGTCACCACTTAATTTTTAAAGGAAAATTAAGAAACCATTTTAAAAGCAAACTGATCTTTTGAAAACCAGAGATTTCTAGGTCCGGGGATTATGGAATGAGAGAGGAAGGAGCCCAGCGGACTAAAACACCCCCTCTTATCCTATCTCATGATAGGCCTCTACTCAACATCCTTTTTAATAAAAATATTAATCTAAGCATGCCATCAACTAATATATATACACACATTCTAAAAGCATGTCGAAAGGGGTGCAAGATTGCTAACGATAAAAAGGCATATAAAACCAAATAGATTCATCTAGCAAGCGAAATGATATATAAATAGAGAACAAGGAAACTTACCTGGGATCCAACTGTGAAAGGAAACGTGCAATGCATATGAAAAAAAGGGAGAACCTAGAAAAAGAGTCTCTAACACATATATACACATAAGGCAAACCCCTAGTCTAAGGTGTCGCACATGAAGTCGAAAATCAATAAAATCAGTAAATAAAATGAACTAGAGAAAAGTCGAGAAATCGTACCTCAATAGTGCTACAAAACAAAGGGTTAGTCCACATGCTTTGAACACAATATAATATCAAGTCCTAAATATTATACCAAACTCCTAGTGTAAATCTAACAAAAATATAAAAAATTGGCAAAATCATGAATTTCTTCTGATTTGTTGAAACCATAACATCCCTATAGATATACAAGTCTCAACTAGGAGCCAATCTAATGTCCATATAAAGATGGAACAATCTCAACATGATTACAAGGAAACCACAACTAGGCTAAACCAATTATGACTTATCATAGCACAAAATAATGTCCTAATTGCTCAAATCAATACATATATGATGAATCTATGAACATGAACAAGAACAATCTATGAATTATTTCTTGATTTGGATCATTTAGCCTCTGGATTTGGATTCAATTAATCATAATCAAATCATATTTCAAGCCTTAAGGCATTAGGAAATCATTTGGATCATAATTGGTAAGTTTTTCCAAATTTGTCTCAGAGTTCCAAAATTTATAAAGAAGAAACCTGAGATTCCAAAATAGCAAAAGCATTATTCCCATAGTTTGATCTTAGTGATCTTTGGACACAAGGTGCCTCTATGAGTCTAGTTTCTAACCCAAAAAGAAAATCAAAGACCAAACGGTCCTATCTCTGGGAATTGGATCTAGACCAAACACTACTCATATTTTATCAACTCTCTGTCCAAAGGTTTTGTTTGATTTTCTAAAACTAGTAAACGAACCCGAATCATTTCAATCTTTTTACAGGATCTTATAACACATTTAACTCCATAGAAAAAAAATATTAGAAGTTCAAAATACTTATTTAAGGTTCTGATCTATTCAAATTAAAATTGACTTTCTATTCTATATTTTGGAAAGATAGTGACTGGTTCACAAATCCTAAGATCAAACCATGTTCAGTATAAAATTTCATCAAAGAAAAAATTACAGTGGTAGATCTTTGTGTTATTAACACATTCCAATTAGTCTCGTTCAATTCTAATGGATTGCGAGTTAATTAAAAATCTTTGATCACAGTTGGTTAATGAATTCCCTGCATCATAGTTGAATCGGTGTACATAATTTGAATCAAACTTGATCTATAATTCAAGAGAGAATCCTGATTAATTATGATTATGTTCATCAAAAATAGCAATAAAATACAAAAAAGATTCACGGATTTAGCCTTAGAGGATCTCCATCATAGATCTCATGTTGAAGATCTAGCAAGAGAACCTCAAGGACTTACTCAATCCTATGAACTTTGAATGCTTGGATTCAACAATCAAATTATGAAAATAACTAGATCTACATCTAATTTCTCTCCCAAACACATGATCGTTGAGAAATATAAATTCATTTTATTCAATTCTCCTCCCAAATTAATGGTCCTTGGAGATCAAACTAAATTGATGATCAAAAGGAGAAGAGTATGAACAAATAAAGAGAGAATTCAAACTAAATTGATGATTCAAAACAAATTTCTCTAAAAAAAAAAGCTTATGACAAAACTTAATCCATAATCAACAAGAAGATGAGAATTCAATTGCAATTCAAGTGGTGTGTGATGAAATGAGGTGGGACGAGACTTTTTAAAAATTGTGTAAAAGATCCTAGAATTCTATGAATTGTGATTGAATTTAGACCAAAAAAAAAAAAAAACTAATTGAGATTAGAGGATAACCTCTAAATATCCTCAGATTTTGTAGGTTTTTTTTATGAAGATCTTCAACTATCTTCAAGTTCTTCAAAGCTTCTCAAGCTTCCATGGTTTCTTCTCCCAATTCTAAAAAAATTCACTCTTAATTCTCCAAAATTGTTCAATCCAAAAGACCTCCTTGAATGGAGACATACACCTCTTTATATAGACCCATTGGGAGAGGACAAATCAGTAGTTTTGAAGTAATCTTGCATGTGAAGTGTGATCTTAGGTGTTCAATACGTACTTAAAAAAATAAACTATTATAGTGGGTGGCACTCAGTGAATTGTCTGCAGCTCTCACTGAGTATTGCTCAGGCACTCACTGACTACCGGCGAGGAACTAAGCGAGTGCCAGCACTACTGCTGTGTGACGGCCCGCTTGCAGTTATTATATATCTATATATATAAATATATGTATTTTTTTCCTTTTTCCTTTTTCTTTTTGAAATTCTTTTCTTTCTTCTTTTTTTCTAAATCAAAATACTCTCTCTCTTTTTCTAAATCAATTTTTTTTTTAATTTTCTTTTCCTGAATTTTAAGAACAAAATTTATTTTCTCTTAAAGAAACACAAATTTATTTTCTGTCACACGTATTTTCACACCCAAAATTCCTTTTCCTTTCCTTTCTTACCCAAATTTTATCATCCTTGAGATTTAGAAGTTTTTTAAAGAACCTGAATGCCTTTAAAGATCCTCGAATTTCGACAGACATTGTCGTCATTGGTTTTAAAGGTAATCATCCCCTGAATTTGACGGTGGATCAAAATTCGAGTATCTACAGTTTGCCCCTCTTCGGAAGAACTTGTGAAGCAATGCGTATCACAAGTGAATGTCGAAGCTTGTGTGAAGACAAGCCTTTGACCGAACTGTCAAATTCAGGTAAAAAAACAAAGTGCGTTGCAAAAACAAATGCATAGATGATTAGTGTTGGTTGTGCTCAATGGTGAGCTGCCTAAATATCCCGATGGGAATCAGACCAAGATGTAGTTCAGGTAAGGGACTATCTATACAAACACAAGTAATTATGCAGATGATTTCACCTATCCTATCGTGATGTACATGCTCATGTAGTTCAGGTAAGGGACTACCTATACAAACACAAGTAATCATGCAGATGAGTTCACCTATCCTATCGTGATGCACATGCTCATGCTCATGCTCATGCTCATGCTCATGCAAATAATAATGGTAGTCGATGCAATTTTTATTCTTCATGTTATATAATCAAAATACGACGGTTCAAATTCACATTATTTTGATGCTTATAAATGCATCCCAGTCTTATGCTTCAATTACTTGATTTTCATTATTCGTAACTATCTCAGTCCCTCGGATAAGTGCTTTTCGTTATTCATGGCCATCTCAGCAATTTGTAGCCCTTCGGCCCCATCGGATAATGCGATTGACTAGAGGAAGATGACATCGAATATGCTGTGGGACTTCTGACGTTCGTTCCTCCTTATCTTGCCCGGTAGGTTATTACAGAAAGAGCTAAACCAAAGCAGGGACTGATTCCACATGGGAAAAGGAAGGAGTAGGGGAAGGAGGTCTAATTAACGGAGTAAAGCAGTATAAGGGCTTAGTGCTCCGATTGCGCCTTAGGATGACTGCGCTTTGCGCCTTACTACCCGGTGTCAACACTGGTTCGCACTCTCGGAATATAGTTGGCTGGACTACTCTTTGCGCATTACGCCCCCGGTGCTAATGCTGGTTTGCTTTCTCAAAATGCAATTGACTAGACTACGCCTTATGCCCCGTTACTAATGCAGGTTTACTTTAGGTATCCGCAGCACTTGGGCCCTGCATAGATACATTTGCTCTTAGTATCTGTAGCACTTTGGCCCCGCACAGATACGTCTGCTCTTGGTATCCGTAGCACTTCGGCCTCACATAGATACTTTTGCTCTTAGAATTCGTAGCACTTTGGTCGCGCACAGATACTTTTGCTCTTAGTATCTATAGCACTTTGGCCCTACACAGATACGTTTGCTCTTGGTATCGGCAGCACTTCTGCCCAGCACAGATACTTTTGCTCTTGGTATTTGCAGCACTTTAGCCCTGCACAGATACTTTTTCTCTTGGTATTTGCAGTACTTCAGCCCTGTTGAATAAAAGTGATCTTTCACAAAGTAACGCGATCTTTCACCGGTAATGCGATCGTTCGCCAGGTAATGCGATCTTTTGTAGGGCAATACGATCTTTCGCCGGGTAATGCGTTCTTTTATCGGGTAATACGATCTTTCGCTGGGTAATGCGTTCTTTCATCGGATAATGCGATCTTTCAAAGGGTACTGAAATCTTTCATTGGGTAGTGCGATCTTTCGCTAGGTAATGCGATCTTTCGCTAGGTAATGCGATCTTTCACTGGGTAATGTGATCTTTCACCAGGTAGTACAATTTTTCGTAAGGTAATGCAATATTTGGCCAGGTAATGCGATCTTTCGCCGGGTAATGTAGACACCCCATTTTGGCGGCTATCAGATTTAGGAGTCCCATAGCTTGATGGTTCACGATGATCGAAAAAGACTAAAAAAAAAGACTCCTGGAAGTTAGTTTCATCTCTTAAAATGCTCAGAATGACCAAAATGCCCCTGAAAGCCCAAACTCTCTGAGATTTTGACCGAAATTTCTAGAAACATGTTGTGTCGTAAGAAAAGTCATAAAATGAGTTTTTAAGCAAAATTAGATAAAATTGTCAGCTCCCAGAGACCTCCGGAAGTCCCGAAAGTTCTCAGAAAGTCTCCGTTGACCGGTTTGACCAAGGATTGACTAGGTTTGACCAAGATTTGACCAAGTTTGACCAAGGTTTGACCAAAATAGTCCAAATTTTCCGAAAAGCTTCGAGGTCATTCTAGATCATGTGGAAAGTACTAAAACAAGTTTTAAAAGAAAATCAGACAAAAACGTCAGCTCCCGGGAGCTCCCAGAGGTTCTTAGAACTTCCTGGAGGTCCCTAGTTTGACCAGTTTGACCAAAAGTTGACTTTAAAACTGGAGCACCGTATCATTTTTCAAAAAATTTTCATGGATACTAGAGGTCAATATCTTTCCAATGGTATATCGCACATAATTCCTAGATTTAAAACAAATTTATTATGAATTTTTGAAGGTGAAAATGGCGATCAAATCGGCTTTTATCGCGAATACCGCAAAATTTTTCAAATTGACCTATATCCGAACTATTTTTTTTTTTTACAGAAAATAGACTCCATTAACTTTCCAATGGTATATCACAAGCTTAGGTAGGAGTTCGTATACATTTTCTGTGAATTTTGAACGAAATAGGGCCTTTTTGCGAATATCGGAACCTCTAAGGGCCTAAAAAGAATTATCTGGACAAATGAGGAGTAGTGCCGCCGCGACACTAGCCCACTGCCGCCGTGACACAAGCCCTGTGCCGTTGCAGCACTCTTCTCCAGAATAGTCCATTTTTGCAATTTTTTGGGGGGGTCCATTTTGATTAATTAGAAACCAAAACGACGTAGCACTATGTTTTCAGTTGTTTGGGACCAATGGGAGTACTTCTAAAACCCCGAAACCACCCCCAAATCGGCCTATATAAACCCTCATTGACTTCTCATTTTGGGGGGGCCAAGTGCAAAGCTTGAGAAAGTTATAAAGAGAAAGAGAGATAGAGATATGTTTAGAGGAGAGAAAGGGAGCTTCTCCCACTGATTTTCCATAAAAAAAAAAGTGAGTTTTAATCTTGCTTTCCTCCATTACCTCTCTTATACTTCACATTCAAACCCTCCCCTACCACCATTCTTGAGCATTCATGAGATAGGAAGCTACTTCCATGTCTAATGTCAATATCTATGAGTGAAACACCAAGTTACAAGTCCAAAATCACATTGATTATCATCTATTGATTGCTTATTTGATTGTTTACATACTATGTTCATCTCTTCTCACCTCATTTCTTTTTTATTTTTCTTTGATTACTTATATTCTTATCATCATCTAGATGACATGTTGTTTGAGGAGGGTGAATCCTTATGGATAGTAGCTCTTGACCTCAAAGACATGTTTGATGGATGATGATTTTATCGTCAATACATTCATATGTATTCTTGAAGTCATATTCTCAAGCAAAACTATGTTTGTGCAAGAAATATTGGGTGTTCTTAATATGAGTTTGATGTTGAGGTTCCAAGAGGTTATAATCTCCATTTTATGTTGAAAATATGCCTTCAAAATCCCTATTTCAAAACCCCTCTAAAACCCCAACATTTGGATTCCAAAAAACAAACCATGTTTTCTCAAGAAATCTTCAAAAAAGTGAATGATTTGAGTTCAAAGATTTCTCTAGAACTCAATACTCAATGTATGGATGCAAGACCACTTGGAAAGTCTTCCTAACTCATTAGAGAACACCCATGACTTTTTGTTTGGTTTGGAAACACATGGAAGGGTTACATTTTGACCCAAACATTCCTTCCAGACATTCTATTTTTGCTGTCACAACAGCATGGTTAACTTTAAACTTGTTTTTCAGAAAACTTTTCCAAACGAGGTGGTCCAACTTATTTTTTCCTTGAACTTTAGTGTCTTAGGGAACTTTCTGTATAAAATGGGCCTCTAGATGTTTTGTTTTCATTTTCTAAGAGTTTTTGACATTTCAGTCAACAATACAGACTCTGTTTCTGAGTAACCTCTATTGTTTATATGATTTCTCTCAATATGTAATAGTTATTGAATATTGGCTTTTTGATATGTGTTTTAGACACAATAAGGATGATCTCCATAAAAAAAAATCATGCATTGAAAACATTTTTAACCCCACTTTTCAATTTCTACAAGATCAACTCACTGTTCTGTCCACTATTCACAGCAAGCATACTTTTACTTTCATTCTTTGATTTGATACTTTCATACACTCTAAATTAGCTCATCTCTTAGGAAGTAGTTCATACATTTTTACATATTCTATGATGATTTTCTTCATGCATTCATGCATATTTTAGACTACTAAGTCACTTTAGAAAGTCCATGTACACAAACACACTACAACCTTTGCACATTCTAGGATCATACATTGCATCCATGCAAGATTTGAGACTTTTTGTGACTCCTAATCTAAGAAGATTACAAGGAATGAACTTGATCACACGTTCATGTTTCCCATCGATTAATTTTTCCTTTCTCATCTGTCCCGGGGATTGAGAGGTCTTCTTTTCTCAAAGATTAACATGCATCATTCTAGCTTGGTAAGCATATTTTGATCTCTTTGATTGTTTGTTTCAAATACAATTCATGTTCCCTTTTGGATTAGGAAAACTTGATTACTTGATATGTGATTAGACGATTTTTCTTAGGTTTACTTGTGTGATCGTTCACTTTACATTGTGTGATACTTGGTTAAGATCTTATGAATGATATTTTATCTTTTGATCTTCCATTTTAAGATTCTTATGTGATGTAATATACTATCATAGTATTAATTGTCGAACCAAACGTAGTATAAGATGATTATTTGGATGCTAATTGAGGCTCGTCGAGAGACGGGGCGAGTTAAGGGTATTTTAATCATGGCAAAGGCTCCATCCTCTCTCGTACCAAAACCCCAAACCAAGTTCTTTGGTTATGAAGGGCCGGTGCCCTTTATCCATTTGGGTAAGTCAAATTGGGTTTCTTGGTTCCCTAAAGACCAAGTGCCGACTCTGTATCTGTTTTCAATAGACCTACCTTTTTCTTTCCTTTTCAAAATAATTTCAAAACAAAGGAAGAGGTGGAACTCCGCGTGCCCACAGGTAGTTTCCAACTCATGGATTCACTCATCGAATCTTCAATTTCAATTTTTAAGATCCACAGTCCATTTGACTCAATTCAATTCAATCTTTCAAAATTGGGAGTTAATCTGACTCAAATCAATTCAACTTTTTCAAAATCAGGAGTCAAGTAGACTTCATTCAACTCAAATTTTCAAAATCAGGTATCAATCAGACTCTATTCAATTCAACTTTTCAAAACTCGGGAGTTAATCAGACTTAAATTGATTTCAAAACCCAAAATAAGGAGTCAATCAGGCTCAAATCATTTCAAATTCTAAAATTAGAAGTCAATCGGATTCCAATCAAATTTTCAAAATCAGGAGTCAGTTAGACTCAAAGAATTCAAATCAAATTAGGAAACCATTTGGATCATAATTGGTAAGTTTTTCCAAATTTGTCTCAGAATTTCAAAATTTACAGAGAAGAAACTTGAGATTGCAAAATAGCAAAAGCATAATTCCCATGGTTTGATCTTTGTGATTTTTTGACATAAGGTACCTATGTGAGTCTAGTTTCTAACCCAAAAAGAAAATCAAAGATTAAACGGTCCAATCTCTAAGAATTGGATCAACACCAAACACTACTCAGATTTTATCAACTCTCCATCCAAAGATTTTGTTTGATTTTCTAAAACTAGTAAACGAATCCGAATCACTTCAAACTTTCTAGAGGATCTTTTAACACATTTAACTCCATCGAAAATATTATTAGAAGTTCAAAATACTTATTTACGGTTCTGATCTATTCAAATTAAAATTGACTTTCTGTTCTATATTTTGGAAAGAGAGTGGCTAGTTCACAAATCCTAAGATCAAACCATGTTCAGTATAAATTTTCATCAAAGAAACAATTTCAGTGGTACATCTTTGTGTTATGAACACATTCCAATTGGTCTCGTTCAATTCCAATGGATTGTGAGTTAATTAAAAATCTTTGATCACAGTTGGTTACTTAATTCACTGCACCATAGTTGAATTGGTGTTCATAATTTGAATCAAACTTGATCTATAATTCAAGATAGAATCTAGATTAATTATGATTATGATCATAAAAAATAGCAATAAAATACAAAAGAAATTCACGGATTTAGCCTTAGAGGATCTCCATCATAGATCTCCTGTTGAAAATCTAGCAAGAGAACCTCAAGGACTTACTCAATCCTATGAACTTTGAGTGCTTCGATTCAATAATCAAATTACAAAAATAACAAGGTCTACATTCAATTCCTTTCCCAAACACATGATCGTTGAGGAATATAAATTCATTTTATTCAATTCTCCGCCAAAATTAAAGGTCCTTGGAGATCAGACTAAATTGATGATCAAAAGGAGAAGAGTATGAACAAATGAACGGTCATGTGACAAAATACATATTTTGGGTGTAAACAATTGCCGCCCTAGCTCTTTAAAAAATGAAAGAAGTGAATTTTTGAAGAGCTATTTTTGTCAGTCCAATTAAAACATTGACCAAATCATTGTTTGCCTTCGGTCTTTAATAATCTCCTCTTTATGTGATAATATTATTGCTGCAAAAAGAACCACCATATTAAAGCCAAAATTTGGTGAGATCAACAAAGCCAGTGTGCATTAGAATTTTCAGAAACCAAATAATTAATTGGCTTAACACAAAAGTGTCTTTGGCAACAAAAAGGCCAGAATACTTGTACAATTCTTTAAGAGTTTGTATTCTCAAAGGAACATTTCAAATACAAATAATAAATATTTGACTGATTTTGTGTCGATCGGTCTTTGTGGGACTTGCCCCTCTTGTGTTTTTGTGACTACAACACTAGTGAGGGGCCCTTTAACCGAATAAATTTTTTTTGGCTTAGCAATTATAATTATTTTCTCTCTTTCTTGCCCCCCTTGTGGCTTGGACGGCAAATTTGGGAAAGTACTCGTTTCTTTTATCCATTCACCGCTTAAAAAATCATCAAGAGGCATGAAACCATCGTCTTGTACTTCAGGTAGTGGATCGTCTGTCCTACTTGTGGCTTTAAGAAGACCGATTTCTTTGCAGAAAAACAATTTATCGGCCTCAAATTAGTGACTCTCATAGTAAAGATGAACCATCTCCTCATCATATCGCTGTGTTTCATTTTCATGCCGACGAAGTAATTGTGGATTCCATGGTAATACACAGATTTGATTCCATAAATCGCCACAGATTGTTGATTTATTATTTTTGAGATGATAAATTTCATACTGAAGTTCGATTATTTCTTCATTCTGCCAATGAATTTGATCGTGGTAGAATTGCAGCCATATTTCGGTGTACATTTTTTTCATCACTTGGTTGTCCCACCGAGCGTGCCAAATTGTTGGCTCTTATTATGTAACACCATTACCCGGGAAAAAGTTTTAAATATCATTTAATATGCATTAATTAATATAATTAGGGCATAAAAATGGATTAAGGGGAGGCTTAGGACTCACCCATAGGAAAAGTGTTCAGTAAGGAGCACAGTTGGAACGTCCCCAGTGAGGTGGGATAGGTAATGAAGCAGGACCCAGTGCAGGGCTCGGGTAAAATAATTTGCATTTAAATATTTAGATGCATTTTATATGATTAATGAGTATATGTTTAAGATACTTTCATATTATATTGTTATTTGTTAGCTTCTTGTACCAATTTGGGTACATATGTAATGGTATAAATGAAAAAGGATTCATAATTAGTAGGGCGATAGCAACTTCACAAAATATTTGGAACCACGTGTAGGACCCATACGAGACTTTAACGAAC
The DNA here is from genome assembly GCA_033977485.1 of Hydrangea macrophylla. Taxonomy (NCBI): domain Eukaryota; kingdom Viridiplantae; phylum Streptophyta; class Magnoliopsida; order Cornales; family Hydrangeaceae; genus Hydrangea; species Hydrangea macrophylla. The sequence continues at coordinate 5,806,732 of CM066996.1, read as the reverse complement.
ACCTAATTAGATAATTGGGTAGTTAATGGAATGTTTAGTGGTCTCATAATAGAGATTAGAAGTTGAGGGGAGTTAAATGCAATTAAAGGCATGAGTCATGACTTGTGGCTTGGAAAATGAGACAAGTGTCTCTTAATTTAATAAAAAAAGAAAGAAAACAGTCTAGGGAGAGGGAGAAGTTAGCGAGTGAGGGAGAGAGAGAAGAAAGCTCCATTGACGTTTCTCGTCATGCCATCGCCATCGTTCATCCAATTTGCAAACCGAAGCCATATTCGGACTTGTAAAGGTGAGACGGTTATTTATATGTCTTTCTTTTCTATTTTAATCATCAATTTTGGAGACCAATTTTTAATCGATAACACGCGATTTGCCGAGTTCTTGTAGGATTTACTTCGGAGAGAGAATTGGGCTAGGATTTAATGAAATTCAGTTTTTCTTGCTTAATTTGGGTAGAATTTAGCTAAGGTGAGTTTTGTAACTAAAAATTGATTGGGGTTTTGTGTGTTTAATGCTTCAATGATAATTAGAGGTGATAATTCATGCTTAGTAGTTATGAAAATGCTAAATTGTGAATTGCATGTCAATTATATGAAAATTGTTATGCTTACATGTTTATATGCTTATCTGATTATGTGGTAATCAATGAATACTGGGGAAATGATTCATTATTGGGAGTAATAAGGGAGGAGAAGAGGAAGAATATGATAAATACGGAAGTCCAAGGAATAGAAGTGACCATGGGACAAAGGGAAGGTCTTCGGGTCTGAATGAATCATTGAACCGGTGGTTCGGTGACTATAAATATAAAATGTGTTTAATAGTAGCATTGAACATGTTAAGCATTCAATCATGATTAGATTGCTCACTAAGCGTAATACTCAAGAAAAATATTTTCCTTTTCTGTTGTGGTAAATAACAACCACCGCAGGTTTGGACCAAATTCTGGAGAAGAGATGAAGAGTACATGGGAAAGGGCTAGAAGTTGCTGAGAGTTCCTTGTAATTGATTTGAATGGGTTGTAACCGTTAGAATTTTGAAACTTATGTACATTATCACTTGTGTAATATGCTAGTCGTTAACTTATAATCTCATGGTTTGTGGATGTTTCTGTAACTCGAGGCTCATGTGGTAACTATGGAAATGTTTAATTGTGTTAATGGAATTTATAATGAGCTCTGGGAATGTTTGAGTTTAAGTTTTGTGCCTAAAAATCTGCTTAGAGTTACTTGTTGGTTTGCTGCGGAATGTTTTGCTGTTGCAAACCAGTCGACTGATCGAGAGTGCAGTCGATTGGATCATCTTTTTTCAGGTTTTAGCTCTTTATAAATCCTGATTCAGTCGACCAAACTAGAGTTCAGTTGATCGGACCTCTGAAATTCAGTCGACTGGACCAGGGCAGTCGACCGAACTAGGGGATTCTCAGAGTTGTGCTCTTTGTAATTTGCATTTCCAGTCGACCGGACTCATGACTAGTCTACCGAATCTGCGAATTTTAAAAAGTAAATGTTTTCTCTTAAATCTGACTGGTATTCCTTAAAACCACATTTTTAACTGGTATTTAGAGTGGATAATCCTTTGTTACGCAGTCCTAATATGTACGTGGCGGGCTAGGGTGTGACAATTTATTGGTATCAGAACATTAGCCTAGAGCCTTTGGGGATGAGAGATATATGATGCATAGTATGAACACAACAATACGTAGTTGCTTAAACATGTATACACGTTTACTTAGCATACTTTTAATGTTTATTACCATGCCATGTGTTTCTTAAAAATAACGTGTGTGTGTGTCTGTGTGTATTATAATGTGGGTGACAGGCAACATATCTGGAGGTTAGAATCCAAGTCGAATGGAATGAGTTGAAAGGGCAATCAAAGGATTATTCCGAGTGGCTGAAACTCGTGTGGTCGAAGAAAGATCGGTACAACCGAATCTGAATCTGAATCCGAATCCGAGGGAAGAAATTGTTACTATTTCAAAATTTCACAAGCAAAAACTGACAATATTCTGTGGGGAAGCCGATCCAATGAAAGCAAAATTTTGGATTTCTGATATGGAGAAAATCTTCAGGGTATTATCGTGGATGGAAGAGCAGAAAGTTCTATTCGCAGCTGATACGTTAAAAGATGAGACGCAGTATTAGTGGCGTACCAAGTTGGAGCTCAGGAAACCGACTACTTGGGACCAATTTCTCGAGGTATTTAACGAGGAATACTTTCCGAAATCATTCGGGGACCAAAAAGCTCAAGAGTTTGTGGAGTTAACGTAAGGTGGAATGTCTGTTAGGGAGTACTTAGTGCAATATATGAGCTTGGGAAGGTTTGCTGGGGATATGATAAAGACCGAGAAGGTGAAAGCAAGAAAGTTTATGGCAAGACTTCGAGGTGATATCCGGGGACAAGTGACAATATTTTGGCCAGAGACCTATGCTAAGGCACTGGACATTGCTTCTATCACTGAAAAGGATCTCGGGTATTATTTGAGCATGCAACCAGCAATCACCACTAAGCCAACAAAGTAAACGACTGGGATCAAACTAATTCAATGGTCAAGGGAGCGCCAAAAGGTAGAGTATGGGAGGTTCACCAGCTAGCAGCAGGGGTAGTTCCGGTGGGAACAAACCAAGATGTCAAATTTGTCAGAAATTTCATTAGTGCCAGTGCAATCAACTTCCAAACCTGATTACTTGTAACATTTATCGACAACTAGGACATATCACCAGGAATTGTCCAAATCAAGCCATAGATATGAGGGGCTGATGTTTTACCTATAGGGAATTGGGGCATCAAGCCAAGGACTGTCCTACTAGGCGCCAAGGAGCTTCAGGTTCTGGTTCTTCCACGGCCAGTGCTATTAAACCAAGGACTACTCAACCTCTGAGGAGGGAGCAACGGGAGGCAATATCATTTCAGCTCAGGCTGAGGGAAATTGCTTCAGCTGATACCATTGTTTCAAGCATGGTTCCCATTCGCTCACACCTAGCAAACGTACTTATAGACTCGGGATCCACACACTTATTCGTATCACATCACTTTGCTAAGTATCTAGATAAACCCCTAGAGTTCTTAGATTATGATTTATGTGTCGCAATACCATTGGGAGCTCTGTTGGTTAGTTCAGGTGTATTTAGAAAATATAAGATTAACATGAATGGTAATGGCTTAACCGTTAATCTATTGCCATTAGTGATCCAACATTTTGATGTTATACTAGGTATGGATTGGTTAGCAGCTAATCACGCAAACATTGATTGTAACAATAAAGGGGTAGTATTTCATAATCCGAATCAGGAAGTATTTTATTTCCAAGCAAGGGAGTCGTATCACTGCCATACATTGTGTCATCCATTGAGGCTCGTCGCTTGTTATAGAAGGGTTGTCGAGTGTTCTTTTGCAGTATTCTTGATACTAGGGGCACCGATCTTAAACTTGAGAAAATTCCAATGGTTTTATTCGGCCTAGTGTGTGTGGGGTGAACCGATATTATTTCTGAAGAAGAAAGATGGGATGATGCGCATGTGCATCGATTATTGGGAAATCAACAAAGTAACAATCAAGAATAAGTATCCATTGCCATGTATCGATGATCTATTCAATCAACTTCAAGGGGCTCAGATATTCTCAAAGATTGACTTGAGGACAGGTTAGCATAGCAGAGGATGTAGAGAAGACCGCCTTAAGGACCCGCTACGGACACTATGAATTCTTAGTGATGCTGTTTGGGATTACTAATGCGCTAGCTGCCTTTACGGATTTAATGAACCTTGTGTTCATATCATATTTGGATGAGTTTGTGATAGTTTTTATTGATAAAATCTTGATTTATTCCAAGAGTCCAGAAGAACATGAATAACACTTGAGGTTTTTACACTGGCTCCGAGAGAAACAGTTGTTTAGAAAGTTGAAGAAAAGCAAGTTTTGGTTGACAAGTGTTACATTTCTAGGACATGTGATCTCCAAGGAAGGTATTTCTGTAGACCTATAGAAGATAGAAGCCATGATGAACTGGATAAGACCAACAAATGTGTCAGAGATTCAAAGTTTCTTTGGGTTAGCTAGATATTATAGAATATTCATCAAATACTTTTCTAGAATTGTGACTCCAATGACAAGGTTAATGATAAAAGATATATCATTTGAGTGGAACAAGGAGTGTGAAGATTGTTTCTTAGTATTGAAGGAAAAGTTGACAATGGCATCGATACTTGCAATTCCGACAAGTACTGGGAATTTCAGAATCTATAGTGATGCCTCTCATCAAGCTCTAGGATGTGTTTTGACACAAGGTGACAAAGTGATAGCTTATGCTTCAAGACAATTGAGACCTCATGAGAAGAACAATCTGACACATGATGACTTGGAGTTAGTAGCAGTAATCTTTGCTTTGAATTTTTCGAGACATTATCTTTATGGGAAAACTTGTGAAATCTTCATTGATCATAAGAGTTTAAAGTACTTATTTACTCAGAGGGACCTTAACATGCGACAAAGGAGATGGTTGGAACTTATGAAGGATTATGATTTAAAAATTTAGTATCACCTGGGGAAAGCAAATGTAGTTGCCGATGCCTTGAGTCAAAAGTCGTCGAAAAACTTAGCTTATACCTTGACGGGATAGGAAAAGGTATTAAAGGAATTTGAACAATTAAAAGTTGAAGTGATTCCTAGAATTGAAGGTGGTTTGATGGCTGTAATTGTGGCACAACCAAGTCTAATCAGCTTCTAGATCTGGATTTTGAGAAGATTGTGGATGAGTTACCTGAGGGTAGGAGGCTAGAATTCATTTTCCAAGATCCGGATATCAACCACTTATGTGTTCCTAAAGTTGGAAATTTGAGAGACAAAGTTATGGAGGAAGCTCATAATACTTGATATTCAGTGCATCCAGGTAGCACAAAAATGTACAGAGATCCTTTGTTACATGGTCCTAATCAGCACGTGGCAGGTTGGGGTGTGACATATTATTTTGCTTCGGGCCTGCCAGAGCTGTTGCAGCTCGATTGTGTGTGCGTGTATGCTTGGAAACATGGTTTTTCCTAATATTTTGTGCAAGTGATGCACGGTCTGACTTCTATCACATTAGAATTGTTAAAACTAGTAGGAAAGTACCGTAGTTATAAGTTCTTTGACAGTACTGAAGTGCACAAGTCAAAAAGTAGTGAAAATTAGAAATACATCAAGGCTTTGAAAGTAGAAACATATCGCATTAAAGGAAATTACTTACGAAAGTAAAATACAATAGTGCAAGAACACTAAAGAAAAATGCTAAAGGGAAGCTACTGAAATGTTTAAAAGAAAAAAACAAAAGGGAATGCTTTTGAATGCTTTTGGGATTTGTTTGGGTGTTGATTGATCAGGCTGCTGGAGAGGTTTTGCTGTTGGAGTTGCTGTGTATATATAGAGGGAGGGTTGAGGCTTCTTGAGAAAGCTTGATTGTGTAATGATGAAATGTGATATTTGGTCTAATAGCTGCATTTACTTCCATGCTAAGTCTTCTTAGGCCCCACCCTTTGTCATTTCCCATGCTCCTTTGGACTCTTCCTAGGCCATGTGCAATGTATTTAGAACTTCCCATATATTCTTGGGCCCACCAACTTGGACTATGAATGCATGAAGTGCCTAGCCTGATGGAATGCTTACTTGTGGCTATAAATCTGATTGGTGGTGGCTTAGGCATTGATGTGTATATATGCCAAAGTCTCAAAACTTACAAAGTCAAAAAGGGGGAGACCTTACCAAGCTCATCATAGCTTTACATAAACGAGTTCACATTGGAAAGCATTTTTATGCCCAAATTTAGTTTGGCTAGTTTGGCTTATGCCCATATTGATAAATCATAAAGAGACAAAAAGTGGGGCCTACGCTTGAAGTTTGACAGCTTGTTACTTCCAAAACAAATTCAAGCCCAATGGCTTAGTGATACATTTTGTATTTTTTTCTTGTATTGATGAAGCAAAAGCTTTGGTCAAACCAAGGGCCCCACTTGCATCATGACTTGTGACCGTGTATATATGAGTTTTCAAGCTGATCATTTGTCTTTGGCCAAAACTTCTAATTTAATCGGTCATGAGACAAAATACATATTTTGGGTGCAAACAGAAGGCAAAACTCAAAGCGAACAACAGGAGACTCACATGGAGTAATGGAGTTGCCGAATTTATCGTCGTTGTTGTCGCCGGAGTGGGTGCCAATTCGAAGGCTCTCTCTCTCTCTCTCTCTCTCTCTCTCTCTCTCTCTCGTGGATAAGTGAATATTAGGTTTGGTCTTCAAGGAAGAAGTGAATAATTTGGGGGAGTATTTAGGGTAAATTACACTATAACGCCCCGGTAACCGAAGCGCGAGGAAAGAGGAAAGATAGAGAGAAAAGAAGGAAAACTCAATCTCAAATGCGGAAGTGACTATGGAAACCCACGGGGTTTCCTACAAGGATGACTCACTAATACGTAAACCCAAAATGAATTTTTTTTTGTTAACCTGCCCAACAAAGGTGAACGTATTTGAAATTCAAATTTAAAAGACTAACCGGACAAACACTAACTCAAGGAAAGGAGGAAATTACAATAAACTTAGTAAAAGACTATTTTTTTGTCAGTTGCTGAATCTTAAAACGTACATAAGTAGCTATAACATTGAAATTTTCACATTCTGTCCACGTTGGTCCATGAAAAATTCGATTCTGCACAACTTTCGTCAAATGACTTTTTTTCCAATTCTGCACCATTTGGACAGAAAATAAGAAAAACAGTAGCAGTAATTTTTTGACAGCAGTTTTGACAGCATTTCGCATGCGTGCCCATTTCCGTTAAATCCTCGGATTTGACATCTAAAACATACGTACACAAGTCTGAAAAGGTGTATAACATGTGTGTAAACCAACCGGGACTTTATACGTCCGAAACATAATGAAAACGAGAGGTAAAAGAGGTAATGGAGAGAAAGAAAGGGCGAGGGAGAGATTGGGAGAGAGATATTGGGAGAGAGACAGAGGGAAGGTATTCTAAGCACACACGCACGGGTATTTTCACATCTAGAAACATTTAAAAAAGAAATACCATTCCAACATGAGTAAAAGAAAAGAAAGTTTGGGAAATGGAACGAGATTAAAGAGAGGGAAAATGGGGGGAGGGAGATTTTAAAACATTTCCTTTAAAAGCAAAATGGACAAATCCGATAAGGATTAATACAAATACAATGAGTCCGGCAAGGACAAGATCAAACATAACCGAATCCGGCAAAGATTCAAATCAACACACATACATAAGGCATTGAAAGAGATTCTATATAAACGTCAAAGAGCTTCAAGTCTTTAAAAGAGTTAGAATACATCCAAGTCAAGAGATATTAAGACAAAAGAGAGGTTCTTTGCAACACACATGAAGTTTTAAATATGTACACAACACAGCGACGCGGCCAACAAGTGCCGGTCCCAAAAGAAAGTGAGTCTAGCTACTACAAATTTCATATTCAATGTTCACATGAATTAGTACATGCAATTCTATTGATCTAATCCTATTCCATGATACTAGATCACATAAATTACATGTCCCCCTTTCCATGCACGAGCTAGCTCTCAAAACAAAGTCCTCCAACAAGAGGCTTAAAAAAAAAAGAGGATACCTTTAATCCCACCCTTTACTCGGACTTGGGGTCTTTCCCCTTATCAATATTTCCTGCAAAAAGATTTGGGATCGTAGTCCCTTAGCGCGACGGCTAAGTAGATAATGTATGTAAAGACACAAAGTAATTTCTATGACTAAGAATGAAATGCGATGCAATGAAGTTGCCACCGAGGCGATGCAAATGTAAGGCTTCTTAGCCATGCATGTAATCGTTCACTCCCCTCGTTACCGGACTGCGAGCAATCCCCCACTGGGAACTTAGCATACTAACCTTCCGATAGCTAGTCGGCTATAAGTTAGCGTTTGGCACATTCTTAGGTACGTCCACCCTGTCTCACATCACAACCCGCATCCGGAATTCCATATCGTCTCATTTTATGCCCTTCCTTGTGAGGGATCTTTTCAACGCATATCATGTGTATGTAATGTCTTTGCCGATATGGCACAAATGCTATGAATCCCTTTGATTCACTCAACCATTGTCAATGCTTATGCAATGTCATGTCCACTAATCAATGTATAATGTCTTATGCATTGTTGTTAAGAAATCAAAGGAACAATAATGAAATTTATGCTATGAGCTCAAATGTAATATTAACCCATTATGCTCCATAATAGTATTAAGCTAGAATTAAGCACATTTTGCACACCTTGAATCACAAATGATAAAATTTGTATAGTAACTCATGATCTCTACACATGCAATTCCAATAACCAAAGCTAACATCTCCAACTTAACTTCTAACATGGATTTCAACTAGCAAGTAGACAAGTAGGCACATAGATATTAACTTAAGCATGCAAATCACATAGTTCCATTCTAAGTTAAGAAATTTAAAGAGAACTAGGTTAGGGCAATTCATCAAATCCAAGGGTTTCACCAACAAGTTTGCAATTCATACTTTGAAGGAGGAAATAAAATGCACCCATGGACCCATAAACATGTAGTTTCATAGGATCTAGGACCTAAGTTAATGATATACTACATAGCCCTAATAATTTACCCAACAATCAACACACATGCATCATCATACTTAGAAATAGGAATTAAAGTGTATCAATACATAGAAAATCTACCTTGTTCTTGGAGAAATCCAAAGAACACCCAATTCAAAGTTAGGGCATGAGAAAAAGATAAATAGAGCTTCTATTTGCTTCCAACCTTCACTAAGATTAATTCTCTAGTTCTAGCTTCTTGAATCCCTTTGATAATGGAGGTCTTCAAGCTCTTGATCATGCTTCCATGGAGGAATTTTTGAGAGGGGAAGAGAAGGGAAGATGAAGAAGGTGAAGTGATAGAGAGATGAGGGAAAAGAAAATGAAAATAGAGAAGTGGGTCTCCCCAAAGTGGCCGGCCAAGTGAGGGTAGAGAGAGAGAGTGCATGTATTTGTGTATGTGGTCTTAATTAGAGTAGTTAAGATGTGGGTCCCAAGGTGTAGTTCAATTTGCACAATGTTTTAGACATGTGGGTACATTTATATTTATGTAAGCAATAATACAACACTAAGTTTTTTTTTTTTTTCAAGTTGGGAAAAAAATATACCAAAAATAATTGGGTCCAAATTTATGTATAAATTACTAAAATACCCCTTATTAAATTACGGGTCATTACATACACGAACACCCCTAAACGCTAACTGTTTTTGCTAACACCCCTAAACAAAAAAATTGAACAAATGGCCCCTCATCTATGTGAAATTAATTACTCCTAACTGCTAAGTAACACCATAGACGGTAGTTGTCAAATCACCAATTTTCCCATGTATAACAAAAACATTTACTCTAAACCAAACACATAGTTGATATCCCTACCCAAAAAAACTCAGCCAAACACACCTGATTCTCTCTCTCTCTCTCTCTCTCTCTCTCTCTCTCTCTCTCTTTGCAAAACGTACCAAACTACCCTACAACCTTACACAACCATTGTGATAACCCTCTTTTACTCCCTCCTTGTAATTATTTAAAATAGAATTTAACTAATTATTATTTAGAGAAGGATTTTGGTTTCTCCACTTGGGCTTTTATGACTATTGATTTATTAAAAAGTCTCAATGCATGGTAAAATAACAACAACAAAAAAAACAAACAAACTAAGCTTTTTCCACAACGAGCCATGTGGTGCATTGTGTAATGAGTTCGAGTATTACTCTTTACATAGATGCTATAGTAGATGAGTGTGGAGAATTCTATAGTTTCAAAAGGTTTCTGGAAACTCTTTGGCCTCCGTTAGATTAAGTGTATCATAACCATCCACTGTAAATATGATGTCTATAAAAAGGGTAGGCTTCATTTGCATACAACACACAAATGTTGTACTAAAAAGAAGAAGAAGAAAGAAGCACACAAGTATAGAGAACATAGATAAGTCAAAAAGTTGTGTACACGTGTTCTTTTATACTAGAGTTTTTGTCTATAAGATGAAGTGAGAAACAACTAAAATTGAGAGTCTGCACTATGCGAAAAATAGCTAGACCTTGTCAGAGTTTCTATAGCTAGACCTTGCCAAACAAAAAGCCCTACTTAATAAACCCTAATTTCTTTGAAATGAGGGTTTCTATGGCATCAATACGAATAGCTAGACCTTGCCAAACAAAAATAGAGTCTACACAATGCGAAAAATAGCTAGACCTTGCCAAACAAAAATATACCTTTCAATAGAGTTTGCACTATGCGAAAAAAGCTAAACCTTGCCAAACAAAAATAATAAACCCTAATTTCTTTGAAATGAGCGCTTCTATGGCATCAATACAAATCCATAATACAAACAAAATAACAATTTGGTGAGTATTTTTATCATTTTATGACTTGAGGTTGATGGCTTAAGAACCTGCTCCGTGTTATGATGCTCTTCATCTTCTTCAACAAGATGTTCTTCAACATTGTTTGCAAATTCTTCTTCCTATAAATGTAAAATAGGAAATTGTGGAAAGTTAACATGTAAGTAAATTAAATTATTGTTCAAGGAAGAAAAAAAAAATTTAGTACCTCTTGACGAATCACCCAAAACCTATTCATTTGTTCCACTAGAGCTTCGATGGTTAAATCAACATAATCTCATTCATTCCCTCTACAAGATCTCCAACAGACGTCGAGCTGAATTTTAAACAAAAATCAGTATACGTAAAATATTTCCAAAAGTGAATAGAGTAGAATTGATATATTTAGCTAACATACCTAGATGGTCCTGGAACATCGGAAACCTTGTAACCAAAATGCGGAAACTCAAATATTGACATGTCATTTTCAGTAAGCTGCATCAATATCACAAAATATAAAATTCAGTGTGCAATTGTTCCATATAATGAAGGGTATTATAATATATAGTCCTTTATATGGACTTTTTTTTTTTAGAAAATAGATTCAAAACATAAGTACACTTAGGATTTAGTCCATCCATCCATTAAATGACAAATTAACCCACAATAAAACTGTTAAAAGGGAAAGAAAGACAATCAAACACATTTTTCAAAAAAATTTATGCAAATAATACTTGCACATTAAATGCAGACGCCATTTAAGGGATTTCAAATTCCAAAAAACTTACCAAACCTTCAACTTTCCATTCAAATCTAACCAAATATGCATCTTACAGTTCCATTCTTATCATAAACCTAAATCAAAAAAAAAAAAGAAAGAAAGAAAAAGAAATTCTCTCTACAAGACGGCGGCGAGTTTATACACAACAGGGCTGAAAACTTGTTAACTCATTCGAAGAGAAGAACATAACAATCGAGTGAAGAGAGATTCATTGAATCATTCATACGTGATTGAAAAATCTGACCGAAGCAAACTCAATATCCCGGAGCATAATGGGAAATAAAGGTGAGAATTTCTCAATTTTTTTTATTGTGTTTCGAAAAGCATTGAACCATGCAATAAAGATTTATAAAGATACTTTTTTCAATCAAAGAGAATTGAGTGTTTTCCTCTTACTCGATCTTCATCAAAACACTAAAATATGAGAATTTTGATAAAATAAAAATTACAAAATATGATTTTTTGAATTTTTTGAATTTTTTGCAGAAAACAATTCGTATAAACATGACTTTTACATTAAAAAAAACCCAAAGACATATAATCTCACTCGGTTTAATTTTTTAAAAAAAAAAAAGTGAGATAAAAATCCTTCAGAATTAGAAATTTGATGCAAATTCTATTCATGAAATAAAAACATAAAAAGCACACAAACATATATTTCGCACTCTCTTTTGATTTTTTTTTAAAATAAGAAATTAAAACTGAAAAGAAAGACAAATTCTATTAGTAACAAATTCTTACTGATAACTTGCTTCTATTTTTTAATCCTATTAGTAACAAATTCTCATTGATATGAAGATGAAAATTTCTCACTGTTTTTCCTCTGAGCATTTACAAATTCCCACCATTGATATAGTGTTTTTATGTCATCTATGTGAAATGACTAATGACTGAGAATTCATAAGAACAATATGATTGTATTTGAATCTCACAATTGTTTATTTTTGAGTGAGAACTTGACACTATTTTCTCTCATATCACTGAGAAATTCACACCCTAGTACATATGGTAAAATTGAATATATTCAAAACATTTTATATAACATAAAAAATTTCTCACTACATTATTATTTGTTTGTTCTACACGAAAAATTTGTTTCAGGGCACATGGAAAACAATCTAGGCATTAGGAAGATAACAAATGTCCTAGAATCAACCCCACAAATTCCGGGATCAGTTGATTGTGGAGTCATAATCTGTGATATTATCGCAACAATCTTTGAGCACAAACCACTCAATGTCAACTGTAATGCAATGTCAATTGTAATGCCAATGCGACACATGCCAGCTTGTTCCATCAGTTGCTTAATATACCAAATCACAATCTTGGACAAAAGAAGGCTACGAAGGCTAGGAGTATCGAACTACAAAAAGACTGAAGTGATAAAGAGAACATGATGATCTCATAATTTGTCAAATTTTTTGGGAAAATCTGACTAAATGTTTAGCTTAAGTTTCATATCGAGTGTTAACTCAACTATTATTTAGACAAACATCTATTACTTTCCTTATACTTTTAGAATTCTTTGCAACTGTTTTGATATGGGATCTCTGTTAGACAATGGAAATTGTTTGCAATTGTTTTGATATAAGAAGTTTGTTACATTGTTAGTATAGTACTGTCATATTACATTGGGTTATTTCACTGTACCATGTATACAGAAACAAACTGTAGAATTTACCATAACATCATTCAAAAAACAATGGGTTAGAAATTCACGCCCATTGAGATTTCAAAGATTACTTCACACCAAAAATTCTGATTGTTTATTTCACACTAAGCCATATGAGTGAGATTTTTCACTTGTACATTGATAATTTCACATTGTTCAGAGATCTTGGGAAGCAGTGAGAAATTCACAACAACAAACAAAAAAATATGACCGCAAAATCAAAAACTCACATGTCAATTCAAACTCAAGGCCGAAAATATGAAAGACAAACAATCTTCAATAAAAAAATGAAATAGAAGTCCTTCTTCACCTATAACTCTTATGGATCTAATAGAAAGAAAAAGACAACCATGAGTTAAAAATCCCATGGATTACGGTAGTTCCTTGTTTTAAGGGAAGATTATCACAAGCATTCCAATTATAGTAACAAATCAATGATATCTGTTATTAATAAGCATATATATATATATATATATCTATATTTGACTCATTCTAAAAAAGGCAAATATATATAAACAGTATATATACATATAATGCATATAACTAAAACATAGAAAAGAGTATATTTGTACGAACTATAGCACTAATTTGGGGATTTGGACTAATTCCTAAGAAAACTATGGAATAAGGGATTAATCACTATGTTGCAAAAATCACAAAGACTAAATCTGCTGAACAGTTGAAACAGGGGACTAAATCATATAATTCTATACAATGACAAGCTAGACTCAAAACCCTAAACCCTAGGCAACAAAAACCCTAATTAATAACGTAGACAACAAAAAACCCTAATTAATAAACCCTAGGCAATTGGTACCTCTCGAATCACCCAAAATCTATTTATGTGCTCCACTAGAGCTTCGATAGTTAAATCTGCATCCTCTCATTTGCTCCTTCTACGTCTTTTCAATGGAGGCTAATAAAATTCTTTGGGACATTTCCTCTTACTCATTTTTCTCTCTCTCTCACACACACTCTCTCTCTCTCTCTCTCTCTCTCTTCCTCTCTCTCGTCCGCGCTATTTCACTTTCTCTCTCTATATCAGTTTCCCTCTCTCTCTTCTTTGAATATGCAATACAATATTGCTGTTGTCACTGAAAGCTACCAAAGAATTGCACTGAAAATGGGTGGGTCCACTAACTTTAAGTTGTTAGAGCATCCACAGTGCAGAAGTGAAACTTAACCCAAACTTAGGCTAAGTTATTGTACAGGATAGATGGTTCTAGCAATGGGTAAATAAGGGGACAACACACATTGTGCAGTATAAGAATGGGGCGGCACACATTGTGTTGTATGCATTGGGAAGGCACACCATTGTACCGTGTGCTTGTGGGTGGGGCGGCACTTAGTGTGCCATTTGGTGATGCTCACGGTTCACTTTTTGCCGTCTCAAATCTCACAGCTTTGTGTGTACCGTTACTCCCTACATTAGCTTGAACTTAGTGGTACCACAAAGTTAAGTTCTAGTAAGTTCAACTATCCTATACAATAGCCAAACCCACCCCATTGTTAGTGACTTTAAGCTAAGTTGTCCTAAGTTCTCCTACAAGTCCATCCCATTGTTGATGCTCTTATGAGCATCCACAATGCAAAAGTGAAACTTAACCCAAACTTAGGCTAAGTTGTTGTACAGGATAGATGGTGCTAGCAATGGGTAAATAAGGGGACGACACACATTTTGCCGTGTAAGAATGGGGCGGCACATATTGTGCTGTGTGCTTGTGGGTGGGGCAGCACTTAGTGTGCCGTTTGGGTGGGGCGGCACTTAGTGTGCCATTTGGTGATGCTCACAACTCACTTTTTGCCATCTCAAATCTCATGGCTTTGTGTGTGCCATTACTCCCTACATTAGCTCGAACTTAGTGGTACCACAAAGTTAAGTTTTGGTAAGTTCAACTATCCTATACAATAGCCAAACCCACCCCATATTGTTAGTGTCTTTAAGCTAAGTTGGCCTAAGTTCTCATACAAGCCCATCCCATTGTCGATGCTCTAAGGCCCCGTTTGGTTCGCATGGAAAGGAACAAGGGAAAGGAAACTAAATCCAAGTAATCAGATTCCTGGGAAAGGAAGCCATTTCACTTTCCTTTATGTTGTTTGGGTAAACAAGGATCCAATCCATGGAATCAGATTGCATTTCCATTCATGTGTTTGGTTAACATTGGAATACCTGGGAATAGAATCTGATATTTATTTAATTTGTCAAAATTGCCCCTACTTAGATTTGATGTATGTAACTTATTTTTTTTTGGTCTCACATAAATATTAATTTGCTCCTTAAACTTTTGAGCTGCCAACCAAAAAGATATCATTAAACATGAGTAAACTTCTGATTTATTTAATTGAATAATAGATAAACGGACAAAATAAAAAATAAAAAAGAAAATCCTTGAAAAAAAAAGTGCAACAACTAACACTACTAAATGGAAAAAATAAAAAATAAAAAACTACTTTTTAGCAATAAAAAAATAAAAATAAAAAACTACTAAAAAATGTAGCAGGTAACAAATATTGCTCAAATAAGGAAATGATCACATAGTGCGCTCTACAACCCATCAATTAGTTGTCAATAAGTGCTTCACCCATGATTCCTTCTCATCATCGCCAATTGTGAAAAAGTAATCCAATAAATTTGAGTCACACACAAGAATGAAACTGACTCTATGTCGCTCGTCACGTGACAAACCTTCAATCTTCTTAAGTTCATCATTAAGCTTGATCCTATTGTCAATTTGATGTCGATCAGGAGCTGCCCAAGTTTCAATTATTTGAGCCATTTGTTCTCTATTATCTTTTAGGTGACTTTTCATAACATCTCCAATTTGCTCCAACCCTGAAACTAAATTATCAGCAGCTCTAAACCTTTTTCGATGAGGTTGTTTAAAATTCCCCTCCCCAACTGAGTCAACCACAGGTTGGGTACCATGTATAGAAGCATCAATGTCATCTAATCCACCTCCCATTCTCATGTTCGTTCTCGTATTATGTCTTTGTCTAAATCTTCAAGAATATCACCTGGTGCTTCGGCTGCTTTTCCATTAGCTCTATCTTTCCCCCAAATTATAGCTAGATCATCATAATAAGGAAATGATCTGCCTCTCATAAAAGAGGCATCGCGATGGCTCTGAAAAAATAAATATAAAGGTTCTTCAATAATAATAATCATATGCAAGTAGCATAGTTAAATTCAAGTAAAAAAAGATAATATTTTTAGCTTCAAATATTCATCCCAAACATCTGCATCAGCGGTTACACATTTCTTATCATCATCCCAACCAAATCCACTCCCACCTTCATAATGACGTACATCATATATACAATGATATTGTCTTTTTAGTGTTTTGCAACGTGATTCAGTGTGTGGCTTTTCCTTAAGACCATGACCTGGTAACTTTTCTTCTAACATTTTTTCTAGTTCTTTTTTATATCCACTCTTAAATCCTTTTCCCTCTGTGTTATTAAAAGTACCTTTATCCTTTAATTCTAGCATAGCTTCTACTAATTTTGCATCTTCGTTTGGAGTCCAAACATGTGTAGACCTCTTCCTATTTCTTCTGTCAAGTCTAATATCTCTCTGTGATTCATTAGTATTGGAAGCCATCACTGGGAAAATAACAATCCATTATGAATCTTAATATTCAACAAAAACAAGTATTTTAGTACATTCACTTTTATTGAAATTGACATGTAAATTGACCATTTGAAAATGACAACATATATGCTTACAAACTCAAATAGAGGAACAACTTCTTTAAAAAAAATAAAGAAAGTGCATAATCGTCCAAAACAGAAAACTAAAATAATATCATGACATAAAGTAATAATCATCTTATTTAACACATCCTAGAAAATTATTCCAAAAAATGTCTTAGTTCTCAACCCTGCCTACTTGCCATCCATTCATTGAACATTTGATTAGCTAGATTATTTTTCCATGTTGTCCATTGATTTGATGTTTCGATCACAGTAATTGGCTCACCATGCAACTCAGTGGCGCCTTCTTCTATTTCCTATATATCAGCTTCTAATGGATCAACTGGCATTTCTCTTCTTATAAGATTATGGAGAAGACAATATGCTGTTATAATTCTACCTTACACTTTAATTGGATACCAAGAAGGACTCCTAAGAATTGCCCAACGTAATTTTAGCAATCCAAAACACCTCTCTATAACATTCCTAGCTGAAGAATGCTTCATGTTGAAAAACTCTGCGGGGGTAGTCGGTTGGTGTCCTTCCCTCCAATCATTGAGGTGATATCTTTGTCCTCTGTATGGGGCTAGAAATCCATTACCATTTGTATATCCGGCATCCGTAAGATAATAATATCCTAGTGAATATAGACATGCTTAAGTTATTTTAATAATAGTTAAAGTAAGCCACAATCAATATTATAAATTTTAAATAGAAATTTTTTAATTGTGTTAGTTTTTACCGTTGGGAACTCTTAATCCATTTCTTCTACTCACAGCATCTCGAAGGACCCTCCCATCAGCAGCTGAACCTTCCCATCCCGGAAGCACATAAATAAATTGCATGTCTTGGGCACATACTCCCAAAACATTTGTAGCAATTTCTCCTTTTCTACTCTTATACCTAGGCTTGTCAAGTTTTGGTAGGTTCATTCGAATGTAAGTTCCATCTAGCGCTCCTAAGCAGTTCTACAACATCAAAATTTTTAAGTGAGCTATGATAGAGCATAATTTATCTGTGAACTTTGAATTAGTTATATAGCATACCTTGAACCATTTCCACTTCTCATCTGTAGAGTTCTCAGGTACAGGTTCGGGTACTTCAAACAACTGTCTTTGTAAGCGAAGAACTGCATTTAGTACTTTGTGTTGAAATGTCTACTTATTGTTTCGCCTGACCTAATGAATCAAAAATTTACTACGCGATTCTTAACATGATGGGCAGTTATATGCAGAAACATAGCTACTTGCTCATCTACCTTCACGTTTTTTGTGTCATTTAATTTACCAGTAGAACCAAGCATCCCACATAATATTCTAAATGTATACTTATCCATACGAAGTTGATCAAAACATGCCTTGTCACTTGAATATATCAATCGCTCAAGATATTCTGATCGATAGTAATCCCTATTAAAGTATTTTGACTTTAAGCAATGCTTTTGATGATGTCGCACAACGATAAGACATGCAAGGTAGAATATGATCACTACCATCATTTGTTGATCCATAGACATCTTCATTATCATAAAAATAGCTTCTTCCTCTCCAAATTTCGCCGATCCATTATTGTATAGAGACCTAATAGTTTATCAAGTAAAATTGAAGATTCATTTCATTTCTACATATTGGCATAAAAAGAAATTAATACAAAGACCACATACTTTTTTTTATGCTAAGATACTGGACTATTATACGCATAACGAATCTATGGTTCAGGGGCGGTCATAAGTATTTGGAGGCCCGGGACGAACTATTAAAATAGAGGCCCTCATATGGGGGTTCGGGGGTAGCGCCCCCAAGGCGATTTTTTTGGGGTCTGCTTATACATAATCGGCAATTGTTTAGGATTTACTTATACATGTGGCTATTTTTTTGGAGCCTACTTATAATATGTGTCTATTTGTGAAACTCAAACATTGTATGGTATCTTTCAAAATTCTAGAGGGGTCTATTTCTAAAACTCAAAAAATTCTTACACTAAAAGTGTAATTTTCAAAATTCTAGAGCCTTTGCTTTTGAGTTTTATATACATGTATATCAATATGTATGTATTTGATGACACTAAATTGGGCCTTGGGGGAGACCTAAAAGAGAGAAATCAAACTAAATTGATGATTCAAAGCAAAATCTCAACAAAAAAAAAGAAGCTTATTACAAAACTTAATCCATGATCTACTAGATCCAAATCAACAAGAAGATGAGAATTCAATCACAATTCAAGTGGTGTGTGATGAAATCAGGTCGGAAGAGACTTTTTGAAAATTGTGTAAATGACCTGGAATTCTCTGAATTGTGATTGAATTTAGACTAAAAAAAAGTAACTAATTAAGATTAGAGGATTACCTCTAAATATCCTCAGATTTTGTATGTTTTTTATGAAGATCTTCAACTATCTTCAAGTTCTTCTTCAAAGCTTCTCAAGCTTCCATGGTTTCTTCTCCCAATTCTCACAAATTTCACTCTTAATTCTCCAAAATTGTTCAATCCAAAAGGCCTCATTCAATGGAACCATACACCTCTTCATATAGACCCATTGGGAGAGGACTGTCACGACCCATCCCGCTAATGCGCAAAAAAATAGATACGTGGCACGCCACCAAGGCTCATCCAATTCTAGTAAAGTAAAATAGTAGTGGAAAAACATAAGTAAAATCCTTTAAAATTAGATTTATAAAAAGTTTTGCCCAGTTGGAAAAGTCCCAAAAAGAATTCAGTTTTTTTTTAAGCAGAGGTCCAGTCGACTGGATACCTAAAGCAGAAAGTTTAAAAAGTTCAACAGCCCTGTCTAGTCGACTGTGCCAGGGACTCAATTGATTGAGGCCTCAATTTTTCAGTCGACTGGTGCCTTGTCCAGTCGACTGGACACTATGCATGCAGAATGTTGTGTTTTCGTGCAGAAACCAGTCAACTGATAACCCCTCCAGTCGATTGAAGCCCTTGAAAACTGAAAGAAATAACTCAAGAACACAGAGGTCCAATCGACTGAACTACGGACCAGTCGACTGATTCCTCTCAGAAATGCCCAATTCTGCAGCTTTCGAAACCAAGGAACTCCAAACCAATTCCCAACATCAACATGACTATAATCTACGATTCAACACATACATACAAAAGCGTTTACTAAGGACTACAAGTACTAATCCATCCTGTAACAAGATTTTATTACAACAAACTACCAATTCCAATTCTTATTACAAGTTAGAAAGTAAGAAAAACAAAGTATATACAAGAGTGTTCCCCCAGTATTCCTCGGCCTCACGCTTCTTCTTTCCTAGCTTTTTATCACCTCCAATAGAGTAAATCTCCACTGCTCAGCTATATGCTGAGTGTACAATTCTACATGTATGCTTATATGACAATTTGTGCTTTAAAACATCTAAAACACATAGAAATAGTTTCTAGGGTGAGTGGTACACATTCATCCAGTAAATGGAACCAATGTCATGGAAGGCACACCTCTCCCACGCATCCCGTACACTGGTTAGGCCTTCCTCCATACCATACACCACACAATCAAAAATCATCAAATCCTCAAGGTTCGAGGAGCTTACTCCTAGATGAAATTGCACCAAACTCCCCTTTGACCCAAGTAGACATATAACATGCTCCCATAAATAGTCATACATGCTTTTATCGCAATTTCACATACATAATTAATGGGCCGAAATAATACATAAATTTTGCCTGGATCCAAATTATCAAAGTCGATATTTAAAACATGAAATTTTCATATATTTCATAGATCTAAAATTCATATCTCGTGCGATCTCTCTGAAACTTTGAAGGATCAACTAGAGGCTCGAATACGCGATTCCTACAAGTTTATAGGGGTTTTCCCCAAATTCCTAGGAATTAAATTTTCAAAAACGTTGGCTAAATGCATCCTAAGAGGTGTATCAAATCGAAGCTCTTGCCTCAAGGAGTTCAAATCTAAAATTTGGAGAGAATTTGATTGACGAACGGTCATTGATCGGCGTCGCAAATCCCGTAGCAGCTAAATCTCCCCTTCTCTCTCCTCCTCTAGATATTTTTAGAAAGTTTTCTAAAAATAGAAACCTCACCCTTACTATATATAGGCACGAGACTTGGAAATTATGCTTACCTCCCCTCGAGTTTCCCAAAATTTGTAATTATCTCCCGAAATGTCTTATACGTCTACTTTATTATTTTACGAGTGAAAACTAAAATTTATAAAATTTTTTGACTAAATTTCGTTTGGGTCCGAAATAAGGATCCAAAATCTAAATTTCGTGGAATCTCTATACCACCTACCTTTTATACGACGTAACATTTGCGTTCTTATCACAATGTTCAAAATGATCTATAACAATATCAAAATTTCCAGGAGTTATACAGAACATGTATAATCACTATTCATCAAAATACCAGATTTGCAAATAACATTTAAATCACATAAATATCATTTTATCGTGCCAATGCAAAATGAACTCCTAAGATCCCGTGTCTCCACTGACATCTCACCGTTGACTCATAATCTACTCCAGCTCAAATTATTAATAAACATGAATAATTTCACAAAACCTCAAATTATGCATTTTAAAACTATGAAATTCTAGAACGGGTATGATAGCTTTCCCCTCCAAAAAGAAAGTTTGTCCCCAAACTTATACCTCATTGGTAAAAAAGATAGGGATATTCGTTCCTCATTTCCTCTTTGTTCTCCCACGTAGCTTCCTCAACTATATGACTACGCTATAGCACTTTCACCATTGGAATCATTTTTGTTTGCAATACTTGCTCTTTTTGATCTAGGATCTCTACCGGTTGCTCCACATAAGTTATGTCTTCCTAGATTTGCAATGCTTCTGATACTATGATCTTACTCGTATCTGTCATACACTGTCTCAACATCGATACATGAAAAACATTGTGTGCATGCTGCAACTATGACGAAAGAGCTATTCGATAAGCCATTGGTCTTACTCTTTCTAGGATCTCAAACGGTCCAACAAATCTCGGATTAAGCTTTCCCCTCTTTCTAAATCGTACAAAGCCTTTCGAAGGCGATACTCTCAAGTATACAAAATCTCCCACTTCAAACACCATAGGTTGTCGTATAGAGTCTGCATAGCTCTTATACCGACTCTGAGCTACCTTAAGTCTTTCTTGTATCACCTTTACCTTCTCAGTAGTCATCTATACTAACCCAGGTCCTAGTAGCTCGGTCGAGCAAATCGGTGATCGACACTTATGGTCATACAAAGCTTTATATGGTGCCATTCTGATACTTGACTGAAACTCGTTGTTGTAAGCAAATTCAATTAACAGTAAATGCTTCTCCCAATCACTCCTAAAATCTAGAACACAAAGTCTAAGCATATCCTGTAACGTCTGAATCATGCGCTCTGACTGTCCATCAGTCTGAGGATGAAATACAGTACTGAAACTTAGTTTAGTACCCATAGCCTTCTATAGACTTCTCCAAAACCTTGATGTAAAACTACTATCACAATCTGATATAATCACTGTTGGAATCTCGTGTAGGCTCGCAATCTCCTTGACATACAACTCTGCTAGTCTAAACGGCTTAGTCTTCTTGATCAGTAGAAAATTAGCTGATTTCGTCAATCGGTCAACTATAATCCAAATCTTATCGTTCTTGTTAGTCAAACGTGGAAATCCTGAAACAAAATCCATCGTGATCTTGTCCCATTTCCAACTCTGACACAGGTAATGGTTGTAGTAGTCCTGCGGGTACTTGTCTTTCTACCTTAACTTGCTGACATGCTGAACAATCTGAAACATACTTAGCCACTTCCTACTTCATACCTCTCCACCAAAAGTTCTCTTGCAAGTTCTGGTACATCTTGTTACTTCCCAGATGAACTGAATATCTAGTACTATGAGCCTCCTCTAAAGTCGCTCCTTCAAGTCCTTTACATTTGGTACACATAAATGATTCCCAAGCATTAATACTCCTTGTTCCATTGTAAACCCTGGTCATTTCCCCAAAGGCATCTCGTCTCTCATCTTGCACAAATAGAGATCGCAAAATTGCTCTGCCTTTATTTCACCAATTATGTCTAGGTAAACTATGATCACCATCATTAAGCCACCCTAAGTCCCTGGGATCACATCCAATTCTAGACGTTCCATTTCTCAGACTAATTCTTTTTGTTGTGTTAGCTCATCGGCTAAGTTCTTTGTCGTCTTCCGACTTAATGCATTGGCTACTACATTAGCCTTTCTTGGATGGTACTCTATCGAAAGGTCGTAATCCTTCATTTACTCTAACCATCTTCTTTAACTCATGTTCAAATCTCTTTGCGTGAATAGGTACTTCAAACTCTTATGGTCTGTGAAGATCTCACACTTCTCCCCGTACACGTAGTGTCTTTAAATCTTCAGGACATGAATTATGCCGGCCAATTCCAAATCATGAGTTACTCCCTCCGTCCCTTTTTTTGAGTCCACCTTTGGGAACTCAACTTTTTAAGGGGACAAAAAGAATCAACACCTACTTTCCACAATTTCCCCTAATCATTACAATAACTTTTTTAGTTTTGTCTTGGTGTAGATTTAAAGGAAGGGTAGTTTTGAAAAGTAAATAAAATTGTCTACCAATTTAGGAAAGTGGACACTAATTTTAGGACATCCCAAAATGGAATATAGGACTCAAAAAAAGGGACGGAGGGAGTAGATAATTTATCTCATGTGTCTTCAACTGTCTAGATGTATAAGCAATTACTTTACCCCCATGCATAAGTATGCATCCGAAACCTTGATGTGACGCATCGCTATAAATCACAAATCCTTCAGTTCCAAATGGTATTATCAAGATATGTGCTTTCGTCAACCGCAACTTCAACTCTTCAAAACTGTCTTCACACTCTTGACTGCACTCAAAAGTAACACCCTTCCTCATCAACCTTGTCATAGGTAGCAAAATCTTCGAGAAATGCTCAATAAAACGGCAATAGTATCCTGCTAAGCCTAAGAAACTCTAAATTTTTGACATTGAAGTCAGTCTTTGCAAATTAGTTACATCTTCTACCTTATGAGGATCAACTGAAACTCCTTTCTTGTCAATCACATGACCAAGAAAAGTAATGATAGGCAACTAGAATTCATACTTCTTAAATTTACCAAATAGTTACTTCTCTCGCAATCTCTGAAGTATCAATCTCAAATGATTCTCATGCTCTAGCTCACTCGGCGAGTAGACCAGAATGTCATCGATGAACACTATCACAAAATCATCCAAGTAGTCCTTAAAGACTCAGTTCATAAGATCCATGAATGCAGCTGGTGCATTTATAACTCTAAATGGCATGACTAAGAACTCATAGTGTCCATAACACGTTCTGAAAACTGTCTTCTCCACATCTTCCGCTTTAGTTTCAACTAATGATAGCCCGATCTAAGATCTATCTTGGAAAACACTTGTGCTCCACAAAGTTGATCAAATAGGTCATCAATTCTAGGCAACAGATACTTATTCTTGATTGTTAGCTTATTTAATTCTCGATAGTCCACACACATTCTCATTGAACCATCTTTCTTCTTTACAAACAACACCGGAGCTCCCCACGGCGATATACTAGTTTAAATGAAACCTTTGTCAATTAATTCTTGTAGTTGGATTTTCAGCTCTTTCAATTCCACGGGTGCCATTCTATACTGTGCTTTCGATACAGGTCTTGCGTCTGGCATTACCTCAATAGTAAACACAATCTCTCTCTCAATAAGAACATCTGGTAGGTCATCTAGGAATATGTTCGGATACTCTCATGCCACTGGAGTATCATATACTCTTTATTCGATTGCCGGAGTATCAGTTACTGAGCACAGAAATCCCTGACATCCCTTTTGCAATAATTGACCCGCTCTAAGAGCTGAAATCAAGTACGGTGGCAGTGTAACCCCACTCCCATGGAAACAAAAGTTCCTATGCACCGGTGATAAAAAATTAACTTCTTTCTGTTCACAGTCTATAGTAGCTTGGTTAAGAGTTAACCAATCCATTCCTAGTATCACATCGAAATGGTTCACAACAATCGGTATAAGGTCTACAGTCACCGCCTTCTCGCCTAGTTGAATTCCACAATTCTTATGAATCGTAGATGTTACCACTGGTTTACTAAGTAGCATGATAATGGATAAATTATATCCTAGTGGTGCGGACTTTACATTCAAATGTCCAAAAAAATTATGCGATACGAATGAATGCATAGATCCTGAGTCAACAAGTATGTGTGCTAAGTGCAAACATACAAACACCATACCTGAGACCACTATATCAATAACAACCACGTCTCCAGGGTCAGGGCCGGCCCTGAGGGTACTCGACACACGTGGTCGAGTAGGGCCCCCCTTAGAATAGGGCCCAATTTGTGAGATACATCTTGGTTCGTGCTTATTTTTATACTGTGTGGTAGTTAGATTCTTCATTGCGATTAATTTGTGCAAATATAAAGAGGGCCCCCTTTTTAGAGTTCGATTAGGGCCCTCCAAATCTCAGGGCCGGCCCTGTCCAGGGTTCATCTAAAAAGATCTCCCCTCACGCTATTCTATCTCTGGTCTCTACTCATTTGACTGTTAAGGCTTCAAACCATTGGAAGCCATGGAGCTTGCTCCTTGTTGAGGATGCTTCCTCAGACAATCTTTTGCTCGATGTCTCAAAGTACCACAATCAAAATACTTGAGTAATGGATAGGGTGCAGAACCTGCACTAGTTTCCTCTCTAGTCTTACCTTGGGAGTTAGTCAGAAAACATCGGCCAATGTGTGGTCGATTGCAAAGCGAACACAATGGTATATTGCTGGGTGCTCTTCGAGAATCACTCAAACTAGAACTAGAGCCTCATGAAAACGGCCTCTTAAAAGATCCACCCTGGTGTCGGTCACTACCCTCATAGCCCTACTTGCCTTATTGATTCTGCCTCGATCTTTCCCATCCACTTTCCACCACAAGTGTTGTTTGTTGCACTGCACTGACGATTGAGTGTTCATACAGTTCCACTCTTAGACGAATGTTCTCCCTTAACCCTTCTTCAAACTTCCTTGCACTCTCCTCCTCCTCCGGCACTAAACCATTACCAAATCTTAGCAATGCATTATATTTGGATGTATACTCAGTTATAGTCATATCCCATTGCTTAAGATTATCAAACTCTCTCTCTTTTGCATTGCTCGCAGCTCGCAGAAAGAATCAACGATTGAACTCTACCTTGAATCCCTCCCAAGTTATCAGTGCCCCTTGGTCCAACACATTTACCCACCAATTCTGGGCTTCACCCTTCAGTACATCACTTTTATTTTCTATCTTTAGTGTATTGGACATTGGAATAGTCCTGAACATCCTCTCCATATCCATAACCCAATGCTCTACCAGTGTTGTGTCAGAAGTTCAATAAAATTCTGTCGGCTACTTTCTAGTAAATTGCTCTGACACGGATCTCATACCTCTATTCTCAGGTGCCCATACTACAGCTATTGGTGCTGGCTCGAATGGGGTTGTTGGAGGTAACCGTTCTGTTGTATTTTATATCATACAACCTATATTTCCAGTCATTTCTATCATTTCATTCATACGTTGGGTATGTGGCGATAGTTCTCGGTCGTCACTCATGATTACTGATGCATAAACACTATGCATGTATAACAATAGCCAAAATTATGTATGTACAACAACATACATATACATCAAACATCTCTACAATGTATGAATGCAATGTAGAATATATGCCAATTCACTCACTACTACACCCGTCGTCAAATGTTCTTACCTAGAGCTCTGATACCACTAAATGTCACGACCCATCCTGCTAATGCCCGAAAATAGGACACGTGGAATGCCACCAAGGCTCATCCAATTCCATTAAAGTAAAATAGCAGCAGAAAAACATAAGTAAAATCCTTTAAAATCAGAGTTATAAAAAGCTTTACCCAGTTGGAAAAGTCCCAAAAAGAATTTAGTTTTTTTTAACAAAGGTCTAGTCGACTGATTGAGGGTCTGGTCGATTGGATACCTAAAGCAGAAAGTTTAAAAAGTTAAATAGCCCTATCCAGTTATGGATATCGCAGGATTTCCAACCCACAGCTTTTCTTATTTAAAATCTTTTTCCAAATTTCAAATTCAAAACAAAAGAGTCGCCACTTAATTTTTAAAGGAAAAATTAAGAAACCATTTCAAAAGGAAACTGATCTTTTGCGAAACCAAAGATTAACTGGGTCCGGGGATTATGGAATGAGAGGGGAAGGGCCCGACGGACTAAAACACCCCCTCTCATCCTATCTTGCGATAGGCCTCTACTCAACATCCATTTAATCGAATTAATTATCTAAGCATGCCCTCAATTAATACATATATAGGTATACATAACACAAGCATGTTGGAAATGGTGTAAAATTGTTAACGGTAAAATATCATTCATAAGTCACATAATTCAACTAGCAAGCATCATGATATGCAATAAGAAACAAAAGAACTTACCCGGGATCCAGCAGCGATATTAAATATGCAATGCATACATGCAAAAGAAAGTCCTAAACAAAGGTCTCTAATCACATATACACATAAGGCAAATCCTAATTCTAAGGTGTTGCGCATGAGGTTGAAAAATCAAGTAAAATCAAAGAAATGAATTAAACTAGAGAAGGGATGAGGAGTTGTACCTCAAAAAGTGCTACAAAACAAAGGATTAGTCCCACATTTTAAATAAAACATGTCATTTGAACTTCCTAAGTAACAACTCTTTAACACAAGATGAATTCTATTTACAAATACCAATCTACATAGATGCGTGCACGTGAACACATGAGTATGAAAGGAATAAGGTTATGAACTATTCATTGATTTGGATCATTTAGTCTCTGATTTTAAGCTTAATAAACCTTTATTGAAGCATGGTATGAACCCTTGGTCAAGAAAGGGTCATTTGGACCTTTATTTGCTAAGTAAGTATAAATTGTAACAAAACTCTGAAAATTCCAGAGAGCAGACCCGAACTTCAAAGAAATAAAAGGCATGGCTCCTGTGGTTTGATCTTGATGATTTTTGGACTCAATATGCCTCTGTGAGTCTAGTTTCTAACCCAAAAATAAAATCAAGGTTTGAACGGTTAGATCTCCGGGAATTGGGCAAACACTAGACATCACTCAGCACTTCACAACTCTCTGTCCAGAGTTCTTGTTTGATTTTTTAAAAATAGTAAAAAAATCAGAATTGCTTTTTTCTTTTTAGGGTGGTTTCCTAACACATTAATATACTTAGGAAAAATTATTTTGGGTCACAAACACTTTATAAAACTCTCGATTTAATTCTTTCAAAAGAGTGTTGCTGTGCTGAAACTATTCTGAAATTCTGGACGGATTGTAGTTGTCCCACAAAACTCATGATCAAATCATTCAAAACATGGAACCTTCTTAAAACAAAAATCACAGTGGTAGATCTTTGTGTTATGGACACTTTCCCATTGGTTTCATTCGATTCCAATGGTCGGATTTCAAACTAAAAATCCTTGATCAAAAATAGTTTGTGAACCCACTGTTTTCCTTTTGCTAGTTTAACTTTGTTGGTTGGCCTTAACTATTAAAATCATGAAGTTGGGCTCAAACCAAACTACTTCTTCTACCCTTTGATGGTCATTGAAGACTAAGAGACATATATACTCATAGATTTTAATGAAGTATGGCATGGACTTCACAAGATCTATGGGAAAGATTAGTCTACGCCATGGGAGTAGACTTGAACTAACACATTTCTCCTACCATTTGATGGTCATTGGAGACTAAATAATTCTTGAACTCATGGGTTTTAATAAAGTACAAAGAACTTCATAAAATCCCAAGGTAATGGTCCCAA
This sequence comes from Hydrangea macrophylla, assembly GCA_033977485.1. Classification (NCBI taxonomy): domain Eukaryota; kingdom Viridiplantae; phylum Streptophyta; class Magnoliopsida; order Cornales; family Hydrangeaceae; genus Hydrangea; species Hydrangea macrophylla. Next base: position 5,778,382 of record CM066996.1, on the reverse strand, counting down.
ACTATGGATGGAGTTTGGACTTCATTAACTCAATATACTAAAAAAATCAACCTCAATCCCCTCATAAATCATAAGTTTATGAGAATATTGGGTTTTGGTTGCTAAGATTCAAGTGAAACATTGAAGGTCTCATGAATCTAAACAAACACAAATAAAGAAAAGGACCAAAGTTTTACTTCAAGACTACATTTCTCCTACCATTTGATGGTCATTGGAGACTAAATAATTCTTGAACTCATGGGTTTTAATAAAGTACAAAGAACTTCATAAAATCCCAAGGTAATGGTCCCAAACTATGGTTGGAGTTTGGACTTCATTAACTCAATATACTAAAAAAAACAACCTCAATCCCCTCTAAAATCATAAGTTTATGAGAATATTGGGTTTTGGTTGCTAAGATTCAAGTGAGACATTGAAGGTCTCATGAATCTAAACAAACACAAATAAAGAAAAGGACCAAAGTTTTACTTCAAGACTCATTTAAACTTCAAATGTATAGACTTGTTTTTGATCCAAATTAACGAGATGAGAGTTCAATCACAATATATAGGTGGTGTGTGATGAAATGAGGTAAGAAGAGAGGTTGTGAAAATGTGTAAAAGATCCTAAGTATCTAAATATTGTGATTGAACTACTAAATAAACTAACTAGTTTAGAGTTTTACCTCTAAGTATCCTCAACTTTCTTTGATTTCTTCAAGCTCCTCCAAATGATGACCAAACTCTTCTTGTTCTTCCAACAAATCTCTCTAATTTCTCTCTTGATTTGAAAAATTTTAGGTGAGAATCAACATGAAAATCCTAACATTCTAAACTTCCATTTTTTGTCTCTCTTAAACAAAGGGATATTCATCCCTATTTATAGGCAATCATTAGGGGGATATTTTGGGAAATTCGCAGCCAAAACCCTAATTCACGCCGCCACTTTTCGGGATGTGAACCGACCTACTTTTGGAAAACTGTCACAAACACGCGGCACTTGATGAAACCTAGCGGCACTCAGTGAAAGCCGGGCGGCACTTGCTGAATGCCGGGCGGCACTCTGCCGCACCGGCAGTCGCTGACTGCCGTTCGTGCACCCCGACTGCCGCTGCACTGCATTTCAGCACTAATCAGCACCTTAATTTCATTTCATGTCACTTAAGTAAATGTCGTTTAATTTATGTATTTACTTAAGACATTAAATGTAATTAAGGAAATACCCCCCATTTGGATTCGATAAAAATATCCAAAAAATCAAAATCCTTAAGGAAAAAAAGTCAACTCTCCCTCCGAAGGCAAAATATCGATTTTCTGCACAATTCTCTTTAAAAGCCTTTCGATTTCACCATGATTCCTTTTATTTAAAAATTCTTAAAAATCATTTCTAGCATAAGGGAGACCCAATGAACAATTACCGGGACTTTTCATCTTGAAATTCGAAAATTTTATGATTGACTCCCTTTTGACCCGTTGACTTTTCACTGGGTCAGCTGTTGACTTTGTTTTTCGGGGTTCATGCTGAATTTCTCTCTTTTTACTTTTGTTTTTAACTTGAAAGAGCTTTCGGAAGAGTTTAAGTCATCTTTGGAAGTCCTAAATTAGTCGGATACTTGTCATCATTGGATCTTAGAGGTTGTACTCCCCTTAATTTGACGTATGGTCAAAATTGGGGTGTCTATAGTTTGCCCCTCTTCGACAGAGCTTGTGGAGCAACGCGTACCATAAGTGAATGTCGAAGCCTGTGTGAAGACAAGCCTTTGACCAGACTGACGAATTTAGGTAAAAACAAAACCCGTTGCGAAAATGGCTATACAAACGGTTCATGGTGGTCGTGCTCGATGGTGAGCTGCCTACGTATCCCATCAGGAATCAGACCAAGTCGTAGTTCGGGCAGGGATCAAACACACACGAGCGCAGGTAGCCACACGGATGGATGCACCTATCCTGTCGTGATGCACATGCTATGCAATGGTATTTTCTTGAATTGACCTGATTATGCAAACGCCATGCTTATTCTATGCAGACCAAATTTGTTGTGAAAACCGAGAGTGCAAATATGTTACATTCTAGGATCAAAGCAAATATGTTACGAGGATCGAGAATACAAATCCGTTATATCCCCAAAATGAGGGTTAACGCAAATATGTTGCGAGAACCGAGAGTGCAAATATGTTAAACGATCAATGTAAATATGTTACGAGGATCGAGGGTTAACGCAAATATGTTACGAGAACCGAGAGTGTAAATATGTTACATTCTCAAACAAAGGATCAACGCAAATATGTTACGAGGATCGAGGGTTAACGCAAATATGTTGCGAGAACCGAGAGTGCAAATATGTTACATTCTCAAACAAAGGATCAACGCAAATATGTTACGAGGACCGAGAATATAAATATGTTATATTCTCAAAACAAGGGTTGACGCAAATATGTTGCGAGAACCGAGAATGCAAATATGTTACATTCTCAAACAAAGGATTAACGCAAATATGTTACGAGGATCGAGAATATAAATATGTTATATTCCCAGAATGAGGGTAAACACAAATCTGTTGCGAGGACCGAAGACGTAAACCACATTTAGAGGTCAGCAGGCTCATATCCAAATTCAATCTTCTCGAGGTTTGGAGTCCACAGATTCAATTTTCAAAATTTGGGATCAACCGACTCGAATTCAATTCAACTTTCAAAATTTGGAGTCCACGGACTCAATTTTAATTCAATTTAAAATCCTGGGGTCAATCGGACCCAAATTCAATTATACTTTAAAAAACCTGGGATCAATCAGACCCAAATTCAACTCAATTTTCAAAAACCTGGGGTCAATCGGACCCAAATTCACTTCAATTTTCAAAACCTGGGGTCAATCGGACCCAAATTCAATTCAATTTTCAAAATTAGGAGTCAATCTAACTTGAATCAATTCATCTCTTCGAAATTGGGAGTCAATCAAACTCAAATCAATTCGTGTTTTCCAAAATTGGAGTCATTCTGACTCTAGTCAATTCATCTTTTCAAAATTGGAGTCTTTCAGACTCGAGTCAATTCATCTTTTCAAAATTGGAGTCTTTCTGACTCTAGTCAATTCATTCTTCTAAAACCAGGAGTCAATCAGACTCAAATCAGCTTAGATTCTTAAAATCAAACAAACTCAAATCAATTCATTATGCTAAAATCAGGAGTCAACCAGACTTAAAATCATCTTAGATTCTTAAAATCAAGGAATCAATCATACTCAATTCTTTTCGAATTCAAAAATCCAGAGTCAAAAGAATTTCTAATTCTAAATCATAAGTCAACCAGACTTAAAAGAATTTCAAATTTCTAAAAAAAGGAGTCAACCTGACTTGGAGAATTTTAAATCTCTAAAAACGGGAGTCAATTCGACTCAAAGAATTTCAATTTTCAAAAAAAATCAGGAGTCAGTCAGACTCGATTTAATTCAATTCCCAAAATCAGGAGTCATTCAGACTCGAATTAGTTCATCTTCTTAATTCAGTTCAATTTCTAAAATCAAAGGTCAATTAGACTCAATTCAGTTTTTTTTTTTTTTTTTTTAAATCAGGAGTCAATCAGACTCAAATATAAAATTTTGCCCAATCAAGAGTCACTTTAACTCAATTTCAAATTCAAATTCCACTTATCAGGAGTCAATCAGACTCATTTCAATTTCGAATTTCAGACTCAATTCAATTTCACAAAATTCAGAGTTAAATCAACTCAATTCAATTCAAAGATTCTAAAATCTGGAGTCAATCAGACTCAAACGAAATTCTGATATCAAAATCGGGAGTCAATCAGACTCAAGAGAATTTCCAATATACAAAATCAGAGTCAATCAAACTCAAAAGAAATCGAGTTTCAAAGAGAATTCCAAATATTCACAAGTTGGAGTCAATTCGATTCATAAAGAATTTAGAATTTCCAAATCAGGAGTTTGAACGAGACTCAACAAATCATTAAGGACTAATGCGAATGCGAGGTTGCCATTGAGGACTAATACCAATGATGCTGCCATTGAGGACTAAAGCAAAGTTCGGGAGTCTCCTTGGACTCAAAGAATTTGAACGAAACTGATTGGAAAGAATGATTTTCTGTATCTGCGGACCTTTGGAAGAAAATCAATTCTATCAAAAGAGGGAAGTCACCTTTTTCCCCTAGTCTTGGACCATTCATATTTCCACTTTAGCATTGTGTTATGATAGTGTTAAAAAATTCTGCTTGCATTGCTTTTGGGATGCTCATGGAGACTCTTCAAACCTTTATTCATCATCTTAAACCCACTCATTTGAGACCATTATTGACTCATCGAAGGAGGACAATTTATACAAGACGACGGACTCAAACTTTGTATTATTATGAATCAATGTGCTTTCATCGTGGATAATGTATCATCTCACCTTTCATTTATTCATCATCTTACAATGGTAGTACTTCACCAACAAATCTAAACTTTGAAGAATCTCCCCTTTCGAGTTAGCTGGTTCTTTGCCTATCCAGAGTGTGCTTCAAATTAGTGCTTTAGCTTAGAGAATAAAAGACATTCTATTTCAATCCATTCAAAACAAACTCGATTACTTAAGAACTTGCCTCTGGCATAGAGGGCTTTTAGCAAACAAAGTTTGCCCCTAGTCTTAAGGGCAAATAGGCTCATCCTAGAGGTAATCATCATGAATATGGTGGGCTGAAGCAGGAAACCCAATGCTGATGGGCAAACTTTGTTTGCCCCTGGTTTGGCAATATATATGTGGCTTCAGGCAAACACAAGTTTCCCCCTAGTCTGAAGGAAGGATACCAAAGGTGCAAAGGGTGATGCTTTTGGTTTAGGAATGGTTATAGACCGAGAACCTTGGAAGGTTCGCCTACTTATCCCCAAGTGGGAATCAGGTCCAAAGTAGTTCGGCCGAGGCTTAAAAGAAAAATATCATGTGGTGCAACAGTGTTTGTGACCGAACCGCACTGGCTGCCTACGTATCCCCAAGTGGGAATCAGGTCAAAACGTAGTTCATCGACTCTGGAGGTCTTGAAAGAATAAGGCTTCAAGAATTTGTGGGCATTTCGAGCCATGTTTTCACTTGGGCCCAACGAGCGTCTTTTTTTTTTTTTTCTGGGCAGATTTTCTGAAACAAATTCCTTGTGGTAGCTTTTGAACGAGATGATGAGAACATGAACTACTTCACCCTTTTATTTATTATTATTATTTTTTTTTCTTTTTTTTTTCTTTTTTTTTATGGCGGTTGATTCTTTTCACCTTTTCACTAGCCAGTCAATGTTTACAATTCTCATAACACATCGTGTTTAAATCATACTGTACCATACTCATAAAGCAATAGCGGCCCTCCAAATCACTCATTATTTTTCTTCAAGATACTTTTGCATTGTTATAGGCTAACTTAGCCATGAGCCTCTCACAACATTTTGATACTAATTGATACTTTCAAACCTCTCTTTCCAATTTATTTTCTTTGTTGAGAACAACATAAAGCTTTGGGATAATTCATGTACCAATGATGTATTTTCAAAAATTCTCAATCTTATTTGTTCTCTGCTTTTCTTTTCTCTTTTCTTTCTTTTCTCTACCTCACTATCTCTTATTCTCTTCATGATTTTAACTGGCTAGGATTCGGATTTTGAAATCAACACGCATCTTGCTTTTGCCTAGGCGCCCTTTCGGGTTTTCATCCTAGCGAGTTCCTTCATCTTCTTCTTTTTTTCTTCTCTGTTTTTATTTTCTCCTTTTTGTGCTCTCACTTTTGCCTAGGCACCCTTTTGGGTTTTCACCCTAGCGAGCACTTTCTTTTCTCTCCTTTTTTTTTTTGGAAGAAGAAGTTTATTTAAAACATTTGGCTACCATCAAGGATCAAGTTATGGCTTTGGACTGATTGGGCTCATCTTTTAGGCTTGGTATTTGGGAAAAGGGGATGGTGAGCAAGCTTCAAGTTCCAAGTTCATTTTTTCAAGATTGAGCAAGAGAATCTTTAAATTCTTAAAGTAAAGCTAATCAATTCTCTACTCCTCCTTGGTTTTGGCACAAAATTTGCTTTGATCACTTGGGGATCCTTTTCAATGCAAAGATTTATTAACAAAGTATTTTCCATGATCATTTGAAAAATGATTTTTATTTTTTTCTCTTCTTTTTTCTTTCTTGGCTTAATGATCCATACATTCACGACTTGGCACACTGAATCAAACAGAATGAGATTTTATTCAACTAGTAGGGAAAAAGGATTACATCACTTGACTCGATAAAAAGAGACTTAAAAAAAAGAAACTCGATAACCGACTGACTCAAAGACTCGACTGGACTTGACACTTGACTCCTACTTGACATGACTCGATTATTGGACTAGACTTGACTTGGTCTCAACTGGAGCGTCATAGATGATTTTCAATTTGTTAGATTTCCAAGAGCATCCACATTCGCTTCAACAACAGTATTCCCAAACACTATCACTTCACTATCATCATTTGAACCTCCGGGTTTGCCTTCCTCCAACAGCATGTGTGTAGAAATATCATCCGCATCCATGGCCCAATTTTTAGTAGGACAGTATTCATCTGACTCACACCAAGTGCTATCAATGTCTTTTCCGCACTTGTTGATTAGGCGAGGGCCAGTTGGTTGTTGCGCACTCATGGATGCAGCAAATCCCTTGAGGGTTCTTAGTGATGGCTGGGATTGAGAGGTCAGAGACTGAAAAGCTTGTAAGTCAAGATCGTTATGCAAAAGGTCACTCTGTGGATTTGGCGGAGGAGTGATGATTTTCCGATCAATGAGATCCTGGATCTCATGGCGGAGTCTCGAGCAAGAATCAGTACTGTGGCCTTGAGTCTGGTGATAGGTGCAGTACAAGGATAGGTTGTATTGGCGAGGTAAGGGTTTTGATGGTGGCCTTGGGTCCAGGGGATTAAGGTGACCACTCTTGATGAGGTGATCAAGGGCCATGGATAATGTCATGCCGAGGTTGGTGAATATTCTTGACCTGCCGGCTCGGCTTAATTTCAGATTCGACTTTGAACTTGAGTTGCCTTTTGGGCTGAGATGTGGGCTTGGAATAACTCTTTGGTTCGTTGGGATTGGGCATGGATATGGGCTTTGGTGACTGGTTGAGCTTGGGTATGGACTTCGGGGATGAGTTGGATTTGGACATGTGCTTTGGTGATTGGTTGGACTCGGATGTGGATTTTGGTGCTCGGCCGGGTGATCCATTATTCCCCTCTCCAATTTGTTCATCACTACCTCATTCAAACCCACTTGCTTTTTGAGTAACTGATAGAGCTCAAACGTTATCCTCTCCAATTGATTCACCCTTAAGTTCTGTTGCTCAATAGTGGCTTGCAGCTTGTTCACTTTCTCTTCCAAATCTCTTAAGGCCATTGGCGAATCAATCTCAAGATGATGGTCCATGTTCTCCTAAAATCAAGAAAACGAACCCAAGAGGTTAGAAGTGTCCTCACTAGGGGATCTGGTTGTTCCACTCTTTCTACAGATTCGTGACATGGAAAGGTCCGCATGCAGAATCAATTTTCAAGAGGCAAGGAATTTCGAGGAATTATTTTGATCTTAATTGGAAGGAAGATGTTGTGGGTTTGTATGCAATGATATTGGTTAATGTGACAAACATGTTCATGCTTAGATGGTTTGATGCAACTGAATGCATGCACCGCACATACGGCACACGGATGAAATACACGTGTGTGTGTGCCTACTCTATATGCAAAAGAAAGGAAAATTCTAATCCTAACACATAAACATATAAGCACAAAAATCCTCACCCATGTCAAGTGCGCTAATTTCTCCTTTCATTGTGATCCTCTTTACCCCTTCAAAGTTTGAAAATTTTAGAATTTTTAAAATTCATTTGACAAGCATTTCCCTAGATGATGGGACCTTTCAAATTCTTAAGAAGCTTTCCTTTAAAGGCAACAACATTTCTCAACAACAAAAAAAATGATTAGGTTGAAACTTTGCTTTGAAATTCATTCGAAAATCATTTCTTTAATTGGGGAGATCTCTCAAATACATTTCTCAAGAATTTTGGATTATATTCCTCAACCAAAAGGTGATTGGGTCGAAATTTTGCTTTGAAAAGCGTTTCTTTAGTTGGTTAAATTTTTCAAAATCTTTTAAGAATTTTGGGTTCTTTCTTCAAAGATGGTTGACTTGAAATTTTAATCAAAGAGTGAAATCCAAAGATTTTTGAAAGAGCGATTGAATACCTTGGAATAAAGATAGCAAAAATCTATTTGCTTCTAAAGATGTATTTAAAATTCTTTGGGTAGGAGGATCACATGATCGGATTATTGTCGTACTCTTCATGAATTCGGATGCATACAAGGTCAATGATGCTTAGCTAGCAAGATATAAGAGATGTAATCTTATAATCAAGATTCAGCATGCTCCCAAATGTCTGGGACATGAGAAGGAATTGCTAAAAGGTGATTAAAGGGTTATACATCTTTCATCAAGCAAGCATCACCATCATCTCAAATAATCCCTTTCGGGCATACAAAACTCCCTAGCACATAATCCGAATCAAGAATTAATTTTCTAAGATCGAAAGGTTCTATGGAAGCTATCATGCAAAGGTCGGGTTTTGGTCAAATAAGGGACCCTTGACACACACCCAATAGGATGCTTCATATACCAAAACATGGTACGAGATCAAGGGTGATCACACGGTCCCATGATGACTTGACCGACCGGGTTGCCCCGAGCCTCCAAGGTCATAGTTCCATGCAATCGACTGGCTAGACATGCAAGTGCAATGCAACAGGCACACAAAGATTAATTAATTTAATTAAAAGGATTCTTTCAAGTCTAATCCTCGAGTGAACCCAAAATCAGAATTCTGGTCTGCGAAACCAGAGATTCTGGGTTCGATCCCAGCAGAGTCACCAGATTGTGGATATCGCAGGATTTCCTACCCACAGCTTTTCTTATTTGAAATCTTTTTCCAAATTTCAAATTCAAAACAAAAGAGTCGCCAGGAAAAATTAAGAAACCATTTCAAAAGGAAACTGATCTTTTGCGAAACCAAAGATTAACTGGGTCCGGGGATTATGGAATGAGAGGGGAAGGAGCCCGACGGACTAAAACACCCCCTCTCATCCTATCTTGCGATAGGCCTCTACTCAACATCCATTTAATCGAATTAATTATCTAAGCATGCCCTCAATTAATACATATATAGGTATACATAACACAAGCATGTTGGAAATGGTGTAAAATTGTTAACGGTAAAATATCATTCATAAGTCACATAATTCAACTAGCAAGCATCATGATATGCAATAAGAAACAAAAGAACTTACCCGGGATCCAGCAGCGATATTAAATATGCAATGCATACATGCAAAAGAAAGTCCTAAACAAAGGTCTCTAATCACATATACACATAAGGCAAATCCTAATTCTAAGGTGTTGCGCATGAGGTTGAAAAATCAAGTAAAATCAAAGAAATGAATTAAACTAGAGAAGGGATGAGGAGTTGTACCTCAAAAAGCGCTACAAAACAAAGGATTAGTCCCACATTTTAAATAAAACATGTCATTTGAACTTCCTTAGTAACAACTCTTTAACACAAGATGAATTCTATTTACAAATACCAATCTACATAGATGCGTGCACGTGAACACATGAGTATGAAAGGAATAAGGTTATGAACTATTCATTGATTTGGATCATTTAGTCTCTGATTTTAAGCTTAATAAACCTTTATTGAAGCATGGTATGAACCCTTGGTCAAGAAAGGGTCATTTGGACCTTTATTTGCTAAGTAAGTATAAATTGTAACAAAACTCTGAAAATTCCAGAGAGCAGACCCGAACTTCAAAGAAATAAAAGGCATGGCTCCTGTGGTTTGATCTTGATGATTTTTGGACTCAATATGCCTCTGTGAGTCTAGTTTCTAACCCAAAAATAAAATCAAGGTTTGAACGGTTAGATCTCCGGGAATTGGGCAAACAATAGACATCACTCAGCACTTCACAACTCTCTGTCCAGAGTTCTTGTTTGATTTTTTAAAAATAGTAAAAAAATCAGAATTGCTTTTTTCTTTTTAGGGTGGTTTCCTAACACATTAATATACTTAGGAAAAATTATTTTGGGTCACAAACACTTTATAAAACTCTCGATTTAATTCTTTCAAAAGAGTGTTGCTGTGTTGAAACTATTCTGAAATTCTGGACGGATTGTAGTTGTCCCACAAAACTCATGATCAAATCATTCAAAACATGGAACCTTCTTAAAACAAAAATCACAGTGGTAGATCTTTGTGTTATGGACACTTTCCCGTTGGTTTCATTCGATTCCAATGGTCGGATTTCAAACTAAAAATCCTTGATCAAAAACAGTTTGTGAACCCACTGTTTTCCTTTTGCTAGTTCAACTTTGTTGGTTGGCCTTAACTATTAAAATCATGAAGTTGGACTCAAACCAAACTACTTCTTCTACCATTTGATGGTCATTGAAGACTAAGATACATATATACTCATAGATTTTAATGAAGTAGGGCATGGACTTCACAAGATCTATGGGAAAGATTAGTCTAAGCCATGGGAGTAGACTTGAACTAACACATTTCTCCTACCATTTGATGGTCATTGGAGACTAAATAATTCTTGAACTCATGGGTTTTAATAAAGTACAAAGAACTTCATAAAATCCCAAGGTAATGGTCCCAAACTATGGATGGAGTTTGGACTTCATTAACTCAATATACTAAAAAAATCAACCTCAATCCCCTCATAAATCATAAGTTTATGAGAATATTGGGTTTTGGTTGCTAAGATTCAAGTGAAACATTGAAGGTCTCATGAATCTAAACAAACACAAATAAAGAAAAGGACCAAAGTTTTACTTCAAGACTACATTTCTCCTACCATTTGATGGTCATTGGAGACTAAATAATTCTTGAACTCATGGGTTTTAATAAAGTACAAAGAACTTCATAAAATCCCAAGGTAATGGTCCCAAACTATGGATGGAGTTTGGACTTCATTAACTCAATATACTAAAAATATCAACCTCAATCCCCTCATAAATCATAAGTTTATGAGAATATTGGGTTTTGGTTGCTAAGATTCAAGTGAGACATTGAAGGTCTCATGAATCTAAACAAACACAAATAAAGAAAAGGACCAAAGTTTTACTTCAAGACTCATTTAAACTTCAAATGTATAGACTTGTTTTTGATCCAAATTAACGAGATGAGAGTTCAATCACAATATATAGGTGGTGTGTGATGAAATGAGGTAAGAAGAGAGGTTGTGAAAATGTGTAAAAGATCCTAAGTATCTAAATATTGTGATTGAACTACTAAATAAACTAACTAGTTTAGAGTTTTACCTCTAAGTATCCTCAACTTTCTTTGATTTCTTCAAGCTCCTCCAAATGATGACCAAACTCTTCTTGTTCTTCCAACAAATCTCTCTAATTTCTCTCTTGATTTGGAAAATTTTAGGTGAGAATCAACATGAAAATCCTAACATTCTAAACTTCCATTTTTTGTCTCTCTTAAACAAAGGGATATTCATCCCTATTTATAGGCAATCATTAGGGGGATATTTTGGGAAATTCGCAGCCAAAACCCTAATTCCCTCATCCACGCATCCCGTACACTGGTTGGGCCTTCCTCCATACCAAGTACCATGTCCTGGTTGGGCCTTTCTCCATACCAGACACCACACAATAAAAAATCATCAAATTCTCAAGGTTCAAGGAGCTTAACCCCCCGGATGAAATTGTACCAAACTCTCCTTTGACCCAAGTAGACATATAACATGCTCACAAAAATAGTTATACATGCTTTTATTGCAGTTTCACGTTCATAATTAACGGGCCTAACTAATACATGAATTTCACCCGGAACCAAAATATCAAAGCAAATATTTAAAACATGAAATTTCCATATATTTCATAGACCTAGAATTCATACCACGTGCGATCTCTTCGAAACTTTGAAGGATCAACTAGAGGTCTAAATAATTATCAGATCTCAAATTATACGCGATTCCTATAAGTTTACAGGGATTTTCCCCAAATTCCTAGGAATTAGATTTTTAGAAAGTTGGCCAAACGCGGCCTAAGAGGTATCAAATCAAAGTTCTTACCTCAAGGAGTTCAAATCTAAAATTTGGAGAGAATCTGAGGGACAAACAGTCGTCGATCGGCGTCGCAAAGCCCGTAGCAACTAAAGCTCTCTTTCTCTCTCCTCCTCTCGATATGTTTAGAAAGTTTTCTAAAAATAGAAACCTCAATCTTACTATATATAGGCACGAGTCTCAGAAATTACGCTTACCTCCCCTCGAGTTTCCCAAAACTTGTAATTATCTCCCGAAACTTCTTATACGTCTACTTTATTATTTCACGAGTGAAAACTAAAATTTATAAAAGTTTTTGACTAAGTTTTGTTTGGGTCTAAAATAAGGATCCAAAATCTAAATTCTGTGGAATCTCTATACCACCTACCTTTTATACGACGTAACACTCACGTTCTCACCATAGTGTTCAAAATGATCTATAACAATATCAAAATTTCCAAGAGTTATACAGAACAGGTTTAATCACTATTCATCAAAGTACCAGATTTGCAAATAATATTTAAATCATATAAATGTCATTTAATCGTGCCAATGCAAAATGAACTCCCAAGTTCCCGTGTCTCCACTGACACCTCACCGTTGACTCACAATCAACTCTAACTCAAATTATTAATAAACATGAATAATTTCACAAAACCTCAAATTATGCATTTTAAAACTATGAAATTCTGGAACGGGTGTGACAAGGACAAATTAGTAAATTTGAAGTAATCTTGCATGTGAAGTATGATATTGGGTGTTCAATACGTACTTAAAAAAAATAAACTGTTACAATGGGCGGCACTTAGTGAATTTTCTGCGACACTCATTAAGTTCCAGTCCGGCACTCGCTGACTGCCGGCATGGCACTCAATGAGTGCCGCCGTGACTACCGCGTGCCAGCCCGCTTGCAGCTATTATATATATATATATATATGCTTTTTTCTTTTTTCCTTTTCTTTTTGAAATTCTTTTCTTTCTTCTTTTTTTCTAAATCAAAATTCTCACTTTTTTTTCCTAAATCAAAGTTCTTTTTATTTTATTTAATTTTTTTTCTCTAATTTTTAGGACAATTTTTTTTCTCTTAAAGAAACCTAAATTTTTTTTTTGTCATGCATGTTTTCACACCCAAAATTCCTTTCCTTTCCTTTCTTACCCAAAACTTATCATCCTTGAGATTGAGAAGCTTTTCGAAGAATCTGAATTGCTTTAAAGATCCTTGAATTTTTTCGGACATTGTTGTCATCGATTTTAGAGGTATTTGTCCCCTAAATTTGATGGTCGGTGAAAATTGGAGTGTCTACAATGCTCTGCGACGTCTCTTTTCATGCCTTCCCACCAAAAGCTTCTCTTTGGGTCCTTATACATCTTCTTACTCCCTGGGTGAACTGTCAATCTAGACCTGGGCACTTCATTCGTTACTTCTTCTCTTAAATCATGATCTTTTGGCACACATAGTCTATCTCGACATCAAATCCCTTTAACATGACCATTCTCCTTTCATCTAGATCCTTAGCTGATGCTTTCTCAAACCATTGCGAAAGTCCTTCGTTCTTCTTCTGAGCTTCAATAATTCTACTAATAAGGGTCGGTTTTATGACAAGGCATCCAAAATGTCTTCCTTATTCTGAGTCAGTGGCTTGAATACCAAATTCTGCCAAGGTTTCTAGTGCTTGCTACTCCCTAATCATCAAAGAAGGGATTCTGTTACGGGGTTTCCTACTCAAAGCATCAGCGACTATATTCATTTTGCCAGGGCAGTATTACAAAGTGAAGTCGTAATCTTTAAGCAATTCCATCCAGTGTCGCTGCCTTATATTTAGCTTCTTTTGCGAGAATAAGTACTTGAGGCTCTTATGATCAGAGAATAAGTACTTAATGCCTCCAGATCTTGAGAGTGAACACAATGGCTGTAAGCTCCAAATCATGCGTTGGGTAATTCACCTGATGTGGTATCAGTTGATGCAACCCATAAGCAATAACCTTACCCTCTTCTATAATCACGCATCCTTGTCCTTGATAAGAAGCATCACTGTAGATCGTAATTATTTCACCACTTATTGGTATGGTAAGCACTAGCATTGAGGTTAACCTTTTTTTCAAGCCCTGAAAAGCATTTTCATGCTTGTTTGTCCATTCAAACCTAGAGTTCTTCTTGGTCAGACTGGTTAATGGTGCTTTTATTTTAGAGAATCCTTCTACGAATGTCCGATTATAGCCTTCTAATCCAAGGAAACTCCTTACCTCTGATGCATTAGATGGCCTATTCTAACTTAGGATAGAATCAATCTTAGACGAGTCTAAGGCAATTCCTTCATAAGAGATCACGTGACCAAAGAATTTAAAATTTTCCATCCAAGATTTGCACTTGTTAAACTTAGCATACAAGCAGTTATCCTTGAAGGTCTGAAACGCAATCTGAACATGCCTCTTGTGCTCCTCCTTCGCCTTTGAGTAAATCAAAATGTTATCAATGAACATGATTACAAACTAATCCATGTATGGTCGAAACACCCTATTTATCATATCTGTGAATACTGTAGGGGCATTAGTTAGTCCAAACGACATCACCAAGAAATCATAGTGACCATATATGGTTCTGAAAGTAGTCTTTGGTATGTCCTCTGGTCGAACAAGTAGCTGATGATATCCCAATTGCAGGTCTACCTTTGAGAAAGTTGTCGCTCCCTGCAACTGATTGAACATATCATCTATCTGAGGGAGGGGATACCTGTTCTTGATAGTGACCTTATTTAACTCTCGGTAGTCAATACAAAGTTGGAGCGACCCATCTTTCTTCTTTACAAATAACACTGGCGCTCTCCAAGGCGATGTGATTAGTCGAATGGATCCTAAGTCCTCCAACTCTTGAACTTGCTTGTTCAACTCTTGCATTTCCATCGGGGCCATCCGATAAGGAGTCTTAGAAATTGGTAACATCCCTGGTACCAACTCTATGAGGAAGTTAATCTCCTTCTTAGGTGTTAATCTAGTGATCTATTGGAATACTTCCAAAAAAATCTCGAACCATGGGTATCAGGGCTATAAAAACGTCAGTGCTGGAATTCTCTATAACAGCCAAACAACTAGTCAAAAATGCATCACGCGAAGGGTTACACTGAAAGCAAAAGGGCATAATTTCGGGTACGGAAAACAAGATCAGCTTAGTAGTGCAATCTAACTTAGCATGATATTTCTTAAGCCAATTGATTCAAAATCACGTCAAATTTCTTTATAGATTATATGATCAAATTTGCTGGAAGAACTCAATCCTCTAGGGTCAAAGTGTAGTCCTTACACACCTTACTTAACTTAACTATTACTCCTAAAGGCGAGACAACATTAACCAACTTTTGAACAAGTTTAACAACAATAAAGAATTTGAAGCTCCAATATCAAACAACACTCTAATCCGATCATTTTGTAACATAAGAGTGCCTTTCATATTCGGATGTGCTTCATCTTCTTCATAGTCGGCTTGACTGAACTATCGAACCTAGGGAGAATTACATTTGGGTACAATGATGATACTGTCCAGTGTGCTTGGATGCTCTTCAAAGAACTCTTCATGAACTTTGAAAAAACATTTAATCAAATTTTAGATCAAAAGAGTATGAAAAGTTATTCAAGGGCAAGTTTCTATGGCTTGTCAAGTGTCAAATACATATGGTAAAGAAACTAGAGCATTTGGGATAGCAAAGATCCAAGAAAAGAGGTTTAGGAACATAAAAATGATCATTTTCTTATTTATTATTATCATTCTAAAATGAGAAGCAGAGAATTGATGAAAAACCAAGAAAATTACACTTTCAAAATGAGTTCAATTTATTCTAGACTTTGAAACAATCCCAAGGATATTTTACTTGTAATATTTGAAGCTAGAATGTGTTGAATAAGGATTTTCAAAGAAAACAAAATAAAAGAAAAAGAGAAAAAGAAAGCATTTGAAATTGCAAGAGCCGGCACTCGGGACCGCGAGCCAGGACTCGCTACTGAGTGCTATAAGAGTTCGTTTTGAGTGCCCCGCTGGTCACAACTTTGAGAAATAAAATTGCTTTTAGAACTCTCTTTGGGTCTCTAGAATATACCAAACGACCTCGTTTCTTAAGTACGTATTTCATACTCTTAATTCATATTTTACATAATAAGATCATCTTAAAGGACAAAAATACCCTCCACTTGAGGATTTCTATAAGTGTAGACTTTCTTCAATGGGAGAGGGGTTTTGGAAGATTTGAGAGAGAAATTTTGAGAGAATTCAAAAAGAATTATAGAAAAGAGAGAGAGAAAGAGATAGAAACTGAATTTCTAGAGAAGCTTAGTCTCTTGAAGATCAAAATCAACCAACAAGAAAGGTTTTGAGGGTCAAAAACAAAAAAGAAGAAGAAAAGTGAAGAGAGCTTGAAGATTGATCCAATTTAATCAAAATTCTTGAGAATCTATGTCACGCCCAAGAACGAAAAAAATAGAGAAAAATTAAATTTCCTTTTTGGGACCATAGGGAATGACTGGTGAAAGTCACTAAATTGTCCACACCACACAGTACCAGCTAACAGACAGTAATTTGAGTCGTAATAAAACCAATAGAGATATATCTTCCAAATGTCCTAGCTATTACAATAACAGAGTCTGCAATAGGAATATACAAGGTCTGGAAGCAACATATGCCCAAGTACCAAGTATATAAAAGTTTAACATAATTATAAAACTAATATCTATCTCCAGATCTTCAAGTGGTGTAGACGTAGTCGTCAGCGTTGTAGTCCTCCCCAGCATAACCATCATTAGTAGGATCACCCTCTACATAGTACCCCTTCGGGTAGTAGATTGTAAGCTCCATCACCTGCATTAATAGGGACAGGGTAGTCTGGATGGAGAATGTCTAGGCAATAATGGATGTAGATACCCTAATTTTGACCGAACTATTAAACTTAGGGGGATTTACCTCTAGAATTCAATGATGAATAATGTCCCGATGATTTTCTTCAAGTTCATCGCTTCGACTTCTGAAGAGCTTCAAGTTCCCGAACCATGGTCCTAATAACCCTAGATTTGACCAATCACTAACTATCTGTTTCGAGCTCACTGGATCATGGGTTACTTTCTAAAAAATAGAATCGATTAAATAATAATAATGATATTTTCTAAAAAAAACATTGTTTCCTGTATTTTTAGATTCAAAAAGAAAAAAAAAAGGAAGATATTTTATTTGGAGATTCATATGCTTAATTTGAATTTAAAATGAAAATTGTGTTTATACGTACATATATATATATATATATATCTAAGAAAAGAGAATAATAAAAAAAGTATCCCATGTGATTTGGAGAGTTAGGGATTCCTTGGCATATTCCTAGCCTAAGCAAATACCCAAAGAGCCCTTTCTTGGACACTAATCTCCCATGTGCTTTGAAGATTGAAGACACTCTAGAATATTCTTTTATTCCTAACTCACCCCAAATTGACCTATCTACCCTTATCTTAGACACCAAGGAAATCAAAGTCTATAAAAAAAAACTTATTTCTCTCATTTGTGTGTGTGTGTGTGTGGGGGGGGGGGATACTTGAATTATATAGAGAAATATATTGGGAGAGCTTTAGAGGAGAAAAATATAGAGAGAGAAACTCTACCAAATCTCATACCCAAAACCCCACCAAAACTCTACCCAACTCATACAATCATCAAAAGCACCATTGAAGGAGCTTGAAGCTTGAGGAAGAAGAAGAAGAAGAAAAGCTTGATTAATTCAACATCTCTACAAATTTTGAGAAGATCTAGAGGTAAAACCTTCAAATCTATCTTCATATATAATAATTCAATCACAATTCATAGTTTTGACTCGGACCTTTTTACACAATTTTCAAAAACTCTCTTCCCACCTCATTTCATTACACACAACTAGAATTGTGATTGAATTCTCACTTGTTTTCATTAATTTGGATCTAAGTAGCTAAGGATTTGAGGCAAAATAAATTTCTAAAAAGAATTTTGACTTGGATCATCAATTAAACTTTGATTTTATCTCTTCTTTGTTCATATTCTACTCATGGGATTTGTGAGATCTTCATTCTCTCTTGATTCCCATGAGTTTGATCCTTTAATTCTCTATGATCTTATGATTTATATGGAAAGTAAAGTAGATTATAGTTATATCCATACATGATTGGTGGGTCCAAGTCATGGCTCATGATTTGGATCCTTTAATTTGGAATCTCATGGAATCCTCTCCATATTCCATGGAGGTTTGTATGGATTGGTCATGTTTAGTCTCCAAGGATCATTACTTTGGGAAGAGAATCGAATAAAGTAAGACTATTCTTCAAGGATCATCAACTTGGGAGAGGAATTAGACTTGTTCATTTTTATGGTTTAGATGTAATACACATACCCGAAAAATGGAAGTAATAATTATTTTGCATGCATTAATTAGTACAATTAATTGCATGTGATGATTTGGGTAAGCTCTAGTTAACCCGATGTGATAAGTGCTTGATAAAGAGCACAGTTGGACAGATGTGAACGTGACCCATGGGAGGTCCAGATTGGATAAATTGTATTTTGTTGTATTTATGTGATTAAATGGTAGACATGTAAATGTAAATGTGTACATTATAATACACGTTGATGCCATATGATTATTTAATTGATAAAATATTAAGTGCTTTAATATTATATTATTGTTCATGATTATTTATGAGACCAGTTTGGGTACTCTTATGATGGCGTAATTGGACACATGGCATAATTGGTAGGCTAATTAGTGCCTTCATATGATATTTTGAACCACGCTTGGGACTCATACGTGACATAGACTAAACCCACTTAGATATTTGAGTAGTTAATTGGATTAGAAGTGGGACCCACATATGTGCCACTTAGCAAGAGGTGACGCATGGCAAGATGTGGTGTTGCCAAACACCATGGTATCTCCTACAAGCTTCTAGAAGAAGCTTTGATTAACAAACAAAAAGTGAAAAAGAAAAGAAGCAAAAACCTTGAGTGTATGTTAGTGACATAGTGGTGGCGGCGGTGGTTTATGTATATAACATATATATATATATATATATTAGTTAATCCATAAAAGAAAAAAAAACAAAAGAAGAGAAGAGAATAAGAACAAAAGAGATGAACAGAGAGAGAGAGAGTAGAGAGTCTTAGGAAACGAATCGGTTTCAGCTGGCTTTTCTGACACAGTATCTTTATCATTTGACATCCAATCTCAAAATAGAAGTCATATTTGGACTCATGGGGGTAAACCTAACCTTATGGTAAAAAATTTTACTAGTTTAATTGATAGGTTTTTCGTGACCCAAATGGGTTGGTAACATTTAGTTTACCAAAATTGTGTAGGATTAACTACAGGTTCATATTTGAGCTGAATATAGGAAAAATTCGGGGTTTCTAGGCTTATTTGATTATTTGTAGAGGTGAGTATCCTAATCCCAAAATTGGGTGTTTAATGTTGTTTATATGATATTGGTAGTTTTAAAATGCTTAATTCTTGAAATAGTATAAAAGCATGTGATTAATTATTATTTAACATGTCTAAAATGTTAGAATTGCCATGTTGACATGTTGAGATGCTTATGTGCTTATTTGGGTCAAAGGGTGTCAAGTGATAATCACCATTATTTAGCCCATATTTAAGGGAAGTCATATCAGAGAAAAGGGGATGAATTCCTCAGAGAAAAGGGGACGGTGGTGACGACCACAACGAATTGACTACGGTCACATGAGAGTGTGTGATATCACTTTCAAAGCGACGACAAAGTGAGAGGGCCCATAATCAGGGGTCCAGAACGATAGTGATTGGTTACTTGACTTGCCGGCGACTAATTTTATTGTTGTAAATGCCTAAATATTACATGTGCTGCATTTCACACTCCGATAGCATGATTAGAATGTTCACTAAGCAAAAGCTTAAACAAAAAAAATTTTCTGTTGTGGTTATTGAATAACCACCGCAGGTGTGAACTGGGAAGAGGAGAGTAAAAGATCGAGACTACGGGACTGGGTCTAGCTTGTTTGTATGTTTATATGTGAGGATTTGAACAAACTTGTTCTAAGCTTGAAGTTTATGCTTTTAAATATGTTTGGAAATAAATGCTAAAATGAGTTTGTAATATTTATATATTTTAGTTGAGTTTTTGGTATGTTTAAGGAAATAAAATGTTGCAAGAGTTTAAATGTTTTAGTTTATTAAAACAGGGTGAATGGTGCAGTAATATGGAAAACTCTGCCCAAGTACCATTCGACAGTTTTAAAACTTTATTTCCTTTCTTTTTATTATCTTGTTTGATAAAAAGATATTTCACCCCTGGTATTTTAGTCAAAATGTTCATTTTTGAAATGTTTAAAATGATTGTCTGGTCTTTGTTGGCTTTGTTACACGTGTCCTAGCCCATGGGCGCGGATTAGGGTGTGACAAATTTTGGTATTAGAGCAATAGGTTAGAGCCTTTAGGGATGAGAGACGAATGTGACACGTAAAAAAATGCATATATATGATAATCATGACACATAGCTACATGTAGACGCATACATGTTTACTACACATGATTTAAATGTTGTTGAACATGCATATCATGTTGCATGCATTCTACATATTATAATATGTGGAGAGATGGTTGAAAGCTTCATTGTGATGAAATGGAGTATAAAGGAGAATATTTTTCCATATGTTGAATTGATTGAGTTGGAAAGGGAGATTGTGAATTCAAAAAGAAAAATTCGTGTTTGGGAACATTTGTGGAATTTGGGTTTGGAAATCAAGAAGTTGGGTTAGTCATCCTGAAATGATTTGGATGGTATTATATTATCAAGGGTATTGACTTGATGAAGGGTTATTGAGTGCTGGGTTACGATTGTGGGTACGGATTTCTTTCTGAATATTATCGGGTATTATTATTAGTGAAGATCTTTCTTACTTTCTGTCAAGAAATTGGGTATCTGGATTTCTTATGAATTATATGGGCATCATAAGCAGATATGGTATTGTTGATCTCTTATTACTCCATTTATTCGGAATGATTGTTGGGAGTATTTATCGAGATCCTTATATATTTTCTTGGGATTGAAGGTGAAATATTGAGTTTGTCGAGATGATGAGATATTTGTGGATTTACCCAGTCGCTTGAGTTATCTTGGGTTGTTGAGTAATCTCTCAACTCTATTTGGGTTATATCGGCTTATTGAGGAATCTCTCAACATAAATTTATTTATTTCTATATCTTGGGATGCCTCTCTCTTATTATCGAAAAATGATTGGTTCTCAACGTGTCAGTATGAATAGTAGATTTGGGGTTAACTAAAAGTAACAGACTTTTATATTGTGTTTATATCGATTGGGTATCACTACGGTTATAAATTATTCTTTTCTACTTAAGAATATGGTTGATTGAGATTAAGACTAAGTAGTTGTGGACACGCGGCCTTCATGAGCCCACCCCCCATTTCTTGTTTCTGGCGGGGTTTGGGAATTGATTTTCCTTTGTTTTGAAATTGATTTAAAAGAAAAGAAATGGTCTGTTAAAAACAGATACAGAGTCGCCACTTCGTCTTTAGGGAACCAAGAAACCCAATTTGACTCATCTAAACGGATAAAGGGCACTGACCTTTCATAACCAAAGAACTTGGCTCAGGATTTGGTACGAGAGAGGAATGAGCCTTTGTCGCGACTAAAACACCCTCAACTCGCCCCGTCTCTCGACGGGCCTCAATTAGCATCCAAACAATAATCTTTTACTATGTTTGATTCGAAAATTAATACTATAGTAGTATATTACATTTCATAAGAATATTGAAATGGAAGATCAAAAGATAAGATATCATTAATAAGATCTAAGCTCAAATATCATACAATGTAAAGTGAAAGATCACACACATAAACCTAGGAAAAACCTTCTAATCACATATCAAGTAATCAAGTTTTTTTAATCTAAAGGGGACATGGATTGTTCTTGGAACAAATGATCAAAGAAAATCAAAGAAATCAAAATATGCTTAACAAACTAGAATGATGCATTTTAATCTTTGAGAAAAGAAGACCTCTCGATCCCCGAGACGGATGAGAAAGGATGGTTGGATCGAGGAGAATCATGGACGTGTGATCAAGTTCATTCCTTATAATCTTCTTAGATTAGGGGTCACAAAAACCCCAAATCTTGCATGTATGCAATGTATGACCCAAGAATGTGTAAAGGTTGTAGTGTGTTTGTGTACATGGACTTTTCTAAAGTGACTTGGAAGTCTAAAATATGCATGATTGCATGAAGGAAATCATCATGGGATATATACAAATGTAGTATGAACTACTTCCTAAGACATGAGCTAATTTAGAAGGCATATAAGCATCAAATCAAAGAATGAAAGTAAAAGTATGCTTGCTGTGAATAGTAGACAGAACAGTGAGTTGATCTTGTGAAATTTGAAAAGTAGGGTTAGGAATGTTTCCAATGCATGATTTTTATGGAGATCATCCTTATTGTTTCTAGAACACAAATCAAAAAATCCAATCCTCATTAACTATTATAGATTGAGAGAAATCATATAAACAATGGAGGTCACTCAGAAACAGAATCTGTATTGTCGACTGAAATGTCAAAAAATCTTAGAAAATGTAAACAAACCATCTAGAGGCTCATTTATACAGAAAGTTCCCTAAGACACTGAAGTTTAAGGGAAAAATGAGTTGGGACCACTCTTTTTGGAACAGCTTTCTGTAAAACAAGTTGAAAGTCAACCAAGCTGCTGTGACAGCAAAAAAACATAATGTTTGGAGGAAATGTTTGGGTCTAAATGGACCCCTTCCAAGTGTTTCCAAGTCAAATAAAAAATCACGGGTGTTCTCTAATGAGTTTAGAAGGCTTTCCAAGTGATCTCATGTTAATACTTTGAGTATTGAGTCCTAGAGAAATCTTTGAACTCAAATTGTTCACTATTTTGAAGATTTTGGGAAGAACTAGGGTTTTATTCTTTGAAATCAAAATGAGGAGTTTGAGAGGGGTTTTGAAATAGAGGCTTTGGGAGTATACTTTCAGCACTTAAATGGAGATTATGGCCACTTGAAATATCAATATTGAACTCATATCAAGAACCTCCAAGATTCTTGGAGAGCATTATTTTCATTTTGAAGACAACTTCAAGAATACATAGGAATGTATTGAAGTTGAAATCATCATCTATCAAACATGTTTTTGAGGTCAAGAGCTACTATCCATGAGGATTCACTCACCTCAAACTTCATGTCATCATCTAGATGATGATGGACTAGCAAGTAAACAAAGAAAAATCAAAAAGAAATGAGGTGAGAAGAGATGAACATTTATATAAACAAGCATATAATAACAATCAATAGATGATAATCAATGTGATTTTGGACTTGTAGCTTGGTGTTTCACTCATGTATGGTGACTTTGGACATGGAAGTAGCTTCCTATCTCATAAATGCTCACTAAAATGGTGGTTGGATGTATTGAATGTGTAATAAATGGGAGTAATGAAGTAGAAAACAAAGTTTTAGAACTCACTTTCAAGATGAAGAAGAAACTTCTTTTCTCACTGTCCTAACCTTATCTCTACAACTTTCTTTAAGCTTTTTGTTTGCACCCCCCACAAAATAAGAAGTCAAGGGGGGTTTATATAGGCTAATTTGGGGAGAGTTTGGGATTTTAAAAGTGCTCCCATTGGTCCCAAACATCTGTTAACATAGAACTATGTTCTTTTGGTTTCTAATTAATCAATTTGGGTCCCTAAAAGAAATTACAAAAATAGACTGTTCTGGAGGAGAGTGCCACAACAACACTGGGCTTATAGTGTGGCGGCAGTGGACCAGTGTCGCGGCGGCACTGCTCCTCTAATGTCTAGATAATGCCATTTAGCCCCCCAGAGGTTCTGGTATTCGCGAAAAGGCCCTATTTCGTCCGAAATTCAAAGAAAATGCGTTTGAACTCGAAACTGAGGTTGTGATGTACCGTTGGAAAGGTAATCAAGTCTACTTTACATAAAAAAAGTTCAGAGATAGGTCACTTTAAAAGTTTTGCGATATTCGCGATAAAAGCTGATTTGATAGCCTTTTTAACCTTTAAAAATTCATAATAAATTCATTTTAAATCCAGAAATTATGTGCGGTATACCGTTGGAAAGCTATTGATCTCTACTATCCATGAAAAATATTTGAAAAATAATACGGTGCTCCAGTTTTAAAGTCAACTTTTGGTCAAACTGGTCAAATTAGGGACCCCCAGGAAGTTCTGGGAACCTCTAAGAGCTTCCGGGAGTTGATGTTTATGTCCGATTTTCTTTCAAATTTTGTTTAGTAATTTCCAGATGATCTAGATGATCTCAAAACTTTTCGGCAAATTTGGGCGATTTTGGTCAGACCTTGGTCAAACCTGGTCAAACCGGTCAACAGGGACTTTCTGAGATCTCCCGGCACTTCCGAGGGTCTCTGGGAGCTGACAATTTCATCTGATTTTACTTAAAAACTCATTTTATAACTTTCTTTACAACATAGAATGTTTTCAGAACTTTCGGTCCAAATCTGGGAGTGTTTGGGCTTTCCAGGGTTTTTGGTCATTCTGAGCATTTTGAGAGATAGAACTAACTTCCAGGAGTCCTTTTTGAGTCTTTTCGATCATTCTGAACCACCGAGCTATGGGTCTCCTAAATTTGATAGCTAAAAAAATGGGGTGTCTACAGTTTACCCCTCTTTGGCATGAACTTACGAGGCAACGCATGTCACAAGCGAGTGCCAAAGCTTTGAAGAGACAAGTCTTTTGGAGGCTATAGATTTAGGTTAAAAGTGTTGCAAAAGATGCAATGAAGAAAAACATAGTGCTGAGGTTAGTGTTAGTCGCGCCCTGTGTGAGCTGCCTACGTATTCCAAGGGGAATCAGACCAAGATGTAGTTCGGGGCACAAAAGAACAAGTCACGCATGCACGACAAAGCATGCGGATGCCATGCCACAAAGGTGAAATGTAGTGCATGGACTCGAGTTGAATTGTGTCACTAGTCCTATCATGCCTAGTGTTCTGACCCTATTATGAGCTGGTGTTGTAGGGTGCGCCACTCTGAGTGGGCTTGTGTTATGCTAGCATTTACTCTAATGCATTGGTTGACAAGGATACTAAAATGTTGAAGACTCTGGGTCTCGAGGGCAAACTTCTTGAATTACGGGAAGTGTGATTCACAAGCGAATGGGATCAGATGTGGGGTCTTTGAGGATAACAACTTAAGATAACAAATAGGTGAGGAAGCTCACGGTAATCGATAAGTGACGGAGCTCATGGTGACTGATAGTTAAGGAAGTTTTATCAACGGACGCAAGGCCGTAAAGATTGGTTATGATTTTCTGTTATTCTTCTGCTGGGGATATTGGGGAATTCCTTCTAAGAATCTCTCTTGACTATCAAACGAGACTGCGATCCATCTCTGAATCTCTCATGGTTGATCAAATTTCTTTCACCGAGAACTAGAATCCATAACTGAATCTCTCACAATTGATCAAATCTTGCAATGCTCAATCCAAGAGAGCCGGTTAGGGCCTTCGGGAGCTGATGTGTTTCCAAATTTGTCCTCGGGGGATGGTGTTGGATTCTCTGAGAATCTCTCTTCGACTGCTTCTCGACCAGGAACCAAGACCCATCTCTAAATCTTTCACAGTTGATCGAACCTTCTGGGGCCCAATCCGAAAGAGCCGGTTAGGGCCTTCGGGGGCTGATCTCTTTCTGTAACTATCCTTTAGGGATAGTGGGGGGGCTCTTCTAAGAGTCTTTCTTGACTGTTAATCGGGAACCAGGACTCAGACCTGAACCTCTCACGGTTGATCAACTTTTATGACAATTATTCTGAAAAAACCTGTTCGGGCCTCTGGGAGTTGTTTTTCCTCTATAACTATCCTCTGGGGATAAGTTGGACCTATTGGGGATAAAACCTTGTAAATTTTGATTGAAATGGACTGTTGGGGCTGATCAGGTTTAGAAATGGGCTAAAACGGGCCAAATGGGCTAAAATAGAGCAAAATAGAGCAAAACGGGGAGCAATACCACGACAGCACTGGGCCACTTCCATGACGGTAGTGGGCCAGTGTCGTGGCGGCACTGGGTGGCCAGACTCCATGTTTGTATATCTTGAGTTTTTGACCTCCAAATGCTCATTTTGGCCATTTCGGGGTGTTTTTGGAGCCAAAATCCATCAAAATGCAAATTGTGCATGCTTAGGTTTTCCCCATAATTGGAATTTTGATTGGAGTTTTATTTTCCTCTAATTTCCAAGAAGAAAGTTTGGCCTTAACTCCCATTTTCTTTGTAGATCTATGGCTTTGGGCTTGAGGAGGCTCTCCAAGAAGGCAAAGGAATGGGTAAAGGCCGAGAGTCAACCCTCGGAGTTGATTTTATGTCACCCTCAACGTCATCTTTTGGTCGTGGCTCTAGCAAGTCAGGTATGCAAAGCTTTCGGTAGTTCAGGACTATTTATGTGCTCTGTTCCAGAGGTCGTTGGAAGTTTGTTTTGCTCTCGTTTGTTGATTTTGTGAAGTTGGACTTCAGGTTATCAATAGTGATTTTGTGCTCGTTTGTTGTTTTTGATGTGTATAGATGCCGAAGGTGGTCTTAAAGGGCCACGGTAGTCTTGCCCATGCTTTTCTGTGGTACACCCAACTTTTGCCTACTATCAAGAAAATGTTAGACGATGCTGGGTTTGGCAGCTTTGTCTGCCTAGTTTCAAAGTGTACAAATGATTTGACCCACTTCTATGCTCTTGCGGAGAGATGGTAGGACACGATGAATACTTTCCACTTACTATTTAGTGAAATGAAGATGATGCCCTTCAACTTTTCCATGATCATCGGTTTGAGAGTCGGCAGGAAGCGCTTTATCCTGGATTATTTTTATGAGATTGATCTTGAAGCCGTTGAGATGCTGATTGGGACTGTTCCTCCGAATCTGGAGGGGCCTCGGTTCCCTTGCGGCTTGCTTTATCGGGCTAATGGGAGGGGGGAGCACACTTTGAATGACCAGCAACTGCTATGGGCCTTTCTCCTATATGTTCTTGACTGCTCGATTTTTGCGACACGGAATGAACAGGTGAGCCTGAGGCTCCTCACTTGCTTGGCGACCATTGACAAGATTCCTTCTTACGACTGGGGCAATGCTGCCCTGTCCCATCTTTATAAGCATATGGGTGAGGTTTCTCGTGGTGGCATTAAATCCACTAGAGGGTTCTGGCGGGCTTGGGAGGTATGTTCTGTTACTTTTTTTTTTCCTTATGGTCCTTTCTTGTTTCTGTTTTTTAACTTTCACTTTTTTGTGCAGCTCTAGAGCTTTGAGTAACTGAAAATGTTGGCTCCTACCCCCCTTCGATGAGTCGGGTGAAGATGAGGATGGCATGGCTCTTGTGCCTTTGTTTTCTCAGGGCTTGAGATGGAGAAGGGATGTTGTTGGGGTCAAGAGCAGGGCCCACTGGATCGTTCTCCTGAGAAATTTCTTATCCGAGTTGATGGTCGCTAGTGTTTATTGGACACCTTGGAAGCATGTTTCCTATATTGCCCCAGAGGAGATACATGCGGTGAGGCCTCTTGCTTCTTACCGACTCTTGATGGGGAGTACTGAGCATAGGCATTGGTATCTTGGTGGGTGTCCCAGAAGGTGGTTGGCGGTATGAGATACCGCGTTCCTCATGCCCCTCCTGTGATGGATGCTGATGACCTCTCTGGTGCTGCTTTGTTGGCAGCTTTGGCCTGTATAGATGCTTGGGATCATTTCTGTTCCAAAACTGGTTATGAGACCTACCGTGGCAGCTTTCTGATGCCGAACTTCCCACTCCTGCATGTGAGTTTCTTTTATTTTTTTTTCTCTATCCGTTACTTATGTTTTTGGACTGATTTTTTCCCTAATTTATTTTGTGCCTACAGCTTCACGAGATGTATAGGAGACAGGATCCCCCAGCTCTGATCCCATCCCTCCTTGGGATTGGACCGTCAATGTTTTGGGTGCTGATGGCTCTCCACATGTCATGGAGGTGCCACGAGTCAGATGCGGGTACCCCACCCAGCCACCAGGAGTCCTCAACGTCCCTTGGAGTTATGCTGAGGAGGGTCACGCCTTGGCAGCTAGCTTACGGTCTTTGGTCCTTACGTGACACCACCGGGTACATCTCTAATTTTGTGCTCCTTAAGGTTATGTGGCTCTAATCCTATATTTTACCCTTGACAGATGGACGATATGCGGCAGTTCGCCACCAGTCAGATGGCGTCCTTGGTAAGTTTCTGACTCGACTCTATTTTTGTACTTTTGTTGCTTCCCGACTAATTGTCTTTATTTTGTGTGTATAGTGTCGTGGAGGTGGTGCTGGCTCGTCGAGAACCAAACCAAGGTACAGGAGTGGCGGGAGGAGGCCATTGCCGACGTACACTCCGGGAGGTCCGACAGAGGAAGAAGAAGAGGAGGACTGAGGCCTCCTGAGCGGGGATTTTTGTTTTATCTCTATTTCATGTCTTCAATTGTGTTGTACTAGTAAATTTTGTGACGGAATGGACAATCTGTAGGATGATTTGTTACCTTTTGACAGGGTATTATGATGTTTTGCCTTTTGACTCGGATAGCTTCCGGTTCGAAGGTACAGTTGTGTGTTTGTTTTGGTTGGTGGTCATGTGACAATATATGTGCACTGTGATTCTATGATTGTTGATGTTACTGTAATGAGAAGCTTTGTGATAGTGAGCGTGTTTGCCTTGCAGGTGGGATACTCCGTGAAACGGGGAGGTGCTACCAAAATTTTGAATTTTGCTAGAGCCGCGACAAAAAACATGGCATTGTACGATCCTGCTCAATTCATGGTTTGGCTGAATATTACAGATGGTGTGGAACGGACCAACCTTTTCAGTTACGGCTTGACCGAACTGTTCTTCCTTCGCCAGATGGCTTTGAATGCTGAATTCATGCGTGCTGCCATTGCCCATTGGGACCCGGTAAATCATGTCTTTAATTTAAACGACCTGAAGATAAGCCCCCTGTTCGAGGAGTTTTGTGCTATCCTTAGCTTCGATCCTGACTCAGACCTGATTCTTCCTTCTGCTGATACCCTCAGTCCTATGCGAGGCTTGGCTAAATACTTGAACTGTTTCACTACTATCTCCCGCTGACTAATTCATGGTAAGGTTCTTGACATTGCTTCCATCATTGCCCGATATGCTAGTCCTGGGAATCCTAGCGTATATGATGCTACCCACGGGGCTGCTCTGATATCATGCATGACTTCGCACTTCCTGTTCTCGAGTACTTCTAGTGACTTGGTACATGTGTGCCTTGGGCTGAAATTAAGTAAGAACCCCATGGCCATGGTTCTAGTTGAAATCCTAAATGGTTTGGATAACGCTTTCAACCAAGGAACTCTTCTTCTTTCTGGGGCGCCTTTGGTGTTACAGGCTTGGCTATATGAGTGCCTCTAGTTATGGACATGTAGTGTGCCTCCAGTTTACTTCCGCAGGGCTGTGCTTTATCCCTACTATACTTTTGACGATTGGGTTAGCCTGATGCGTGCTCTTTCTGAGGCAGACATTCGCTGGATTGTAGGGCGTTGGGGCCTTCACGCTGTGACCACAAGCCTTGGGGATCACCCGAGAGTGTGGTTGATGGGTCTAAGAGAGACTTCTTTTTATCATCCTCGTCGATTGGCTGAGAGGGTCTTTACTTCCAGAGTCAGGGCTGTCACTATTGCTACTTTTATCAGTGGCTGGGTCTGCCGAGTAAAAGCCTAACAATTTCTCTTTTTCTATTAAAAAATAGGAGTAGTCTAAGGAAAATAAAACCTAACTCACTATCGTAGGAATCGCGATTGCATTTTGCGTATGCAATAGGCCGTTAAACCCCTAGATTACCCCTAGTGGACGAGTAATGTCTCGTGAGGCTTTGCAGTGAATATACCCACAAAATTCAATTTTTTAAAAAAAAAAATTTAAATAAAAATAAAGGTAGACTTTCTCCTTTTACAACAGATAAGATAAATTTGACAATAAAATGAAATTTCCAAGTATGTAATAGTAATGCAACACATATACTCACAGTTTGTCAATGGTAACATTTTTTATACTCTTTAAACTTACAGTGTGTACTTGAAAAGTCAAGCAACCGACCTTAACTTCAAAGTTTACATAACCAACAACACTTATAAAACTTGTAGTTTTAACTCAAATCTCATTGGGATTTCACTCTTTTAATGAGAAACTCTCAGAAACCGGTGTAGAGAATATCTCACTTGGTAGGGAAGCAAAGATAGAGAAATTGCTTCCATTTTGATGACTCAATATGTAGGCATTTGGAGTACAATAAGTCTCATGAAAGAATACTTAGCATTAGAAGAGCGATCTACCATGGAGAACATCTTTATCACTTAAATTTAAAAATCAATTTCTTTTAAATCATTAGGATTTTGACTGGTAGGTTAGAAATTTAGATGAGTAGGAGATTTGGGGTGTATTTGTTCTAAGCATGTGATCGGAGTGTTTGCGCAATTTATTCCAACCTCTTCTTTTCTTCTCATTTTTATCATTTGTACAATTTTTTTTTAAAACATGACATCCTTTCTTTCTTTACCACTTCTTGCAATATTATTATAGTCCAATCACATACCTGGATATTGAAGTGATGTCTGTTCTCCTAGGTGAAGCAAGGCATGATTTGGAGAGAACTAAGCGTAAGGCAATATTAGGTGAAGGGGGGTGCATTTGAAAGAAAAGATGGCCTAAATCATTTTCAAAATAGATTGACTTTGTTCATTCAAGCAATTTAGAATTTCTAATGGTAAATCCTGAACGTTCTCTTCTAATGATCAGTCAAAGAAAAAGAAAAATAATGAAACTTTTAACGAGTGATATGATAAAAAAAATGAGACTGAAAAGAACTGTAACTCTCATAAAGGAAGATTGGCACAAAAGCTCACATAAGTTAATTAGTTTGCACTACTTGTCTTTAAACTGCATAGTTTATGCTTACTCATTCATTTATATTCAGTAAATATTTTCTCACTGTTTTAAAATGTTTAATGTTTAAAGAGTTTCTAGCATTTGAAAATAGTTAAACATGTGACAATGTGTTGTATGCTATTAACATACCCAAAATAACATTAACGGGTCAAATTTAATCTTATATAGAAGTAAAAGAAAAAATCTAAAAAATCCTAAGCGCATCCACTAGGTTGGATACATATATGGTGCGACTAGTATCCTCTACACCTATACAAAAGAGGCTACGCAATACGGAGCATCCAAGTTGTCACGATCGCCCATCTACCTCTAGTAAAAGAGATGGGTCTAGAATCACTACCAAACAAAAACATCAGTAAGAGGCTAGGAGATAACTCTGGCTTTACCTAGTTTTTCGCTACCTCTAGATTCATTCATCGCACTAAACATATCTGGTGATGTTGGGATCATGCAAATTACTCTTATCGAACCAGCTAATGAAAGCCAGATGTACACGTAGGATCATTTTAAAGTCTAACCTGACTGAAAATTATTGAATGTACTGAAAATAAATTTAAAAACAAACAATAAAAATAAAAAGAAATGAGGGGTGGGAAAACAAAATTTATTTGGGTATCAAAAAATCCAGTCCTCTTTCTCAACCAAAATTTTCTTTTGTTTTGATTTGAATTATCTTTTGTAACAATAATAAACTTTATAAGATGTGCCATTATGAGCAATTAAATAAGGACATTCTTCTCTATAACAATTCAAACAACATCCTATCATTTTAGTTTTCCTTTTGATGGCATAAAGGCTAGTGATAGCAAAGGGTTTTTTCTGCTCAAAAACAAGTGATCGATCCATTAACGTCTGGTCATCGACAGTCGAAACCATTTTTTATACTTTTAGCCAACAAGAGAGGCTAGACTCAACCCTCCACTCCTTCCAACTATCAACTAAGATCTAATTAAAGAGAGCATAGAGGGGATGAGTGGGAATTTTATTTAAAAACTAAAAATATTTATATTAAGAAATATATCTTTAGAAACTAAAAAAAATAACATGTTTTTTCCTTTTTTTTAAAAAAAATTCTAAGAACTACTTTTTTTTAAACAGAAAACTAGAAAACTACATTTTTTTTTAACACAGAAAACTAGAAAACTAAATTTTTCTCTCTTCTTTTTTTTTTAACAAAGTTTAAGACAATGCATCATTACAACAATAATAAGAAGAAGAATTATGGTATAAACTTCATAAATTATAAGGGCACTGACTTGTGCGTCATTCATTTTTTTTTTTTAACAAAAACCTAGGAAAAATAATTGTATATATATATTTAACAAGGGCAACACAGCACTAACATAGCAAGAACTAGGAGAATAACAAGATAAAGTTCAAAATTCGTAAGACCAATAATTAGCGCGTCGTCCAATATTTTTTATTTTTTATTTTTGTGGAGAAATGGAAAAATATCACCTGTCTCTTAGAAATTTGAGAACCTGGTAGAGTCGTGGATCGAGTGATATTTCCAAGCTTCTTGGGTGAGTGGGTACTTACAACTTGTGCATTGTATTTTTTTTATTATATAATGGAAAAGAGAAAAAATAGAAGTTTAAAAATAAAAAACAAAAAATTTAAGCCAGATCAGAAAGAAAGAAAATAAAATAAATAAAATAAAAATCAAGCTTTTCTCTAGATTATAAATCTTACCTTTAGTGATAGATAGAGTGGATCTTAATTTTGGATCGTAGAAAACAAAAAAAAAATGAAAAATAAATGAGAGAATGAGAGATCGGAGCGAGAGAGTTGTAGAGAGGAGAGAGAGATCTACAATGAGAGGGAAGGGAAAAGAGAAAGAGAAGAAGAAGAAAAAGAAAGAAAAAGAGAGATGTGGAAAGTTTTTAGGGTTTAAAGCCATTTTCTCTTTCTTTTTCAGTGTATCTCTCTTTAAAAAGATTAATTTTTTTATGAAATAAAGATAAAACAAACAAACAAGTGTTAATCGTGAAATTGTCCCCTCCAACAGAGTCTAACATTGTCCTCAATGAGTGAGATGAGAAAAAGAAGCCAAGGATAACACCTTAAATAAAAAGAAAACACAAAGAAAAGAAAGAACAATGATGACAAAATTAAAAAATAAGAGTGTAGGACTATAAATACTCTGATACACTATGTCTTATACTAATTATGATTTAAGTATTAAGGAGTATTATAGTCGGGGTCCTCCAAAGGAATGGACTCCAACTCAGGTTCAAATCCTTCTAAAAATGGCTTTAATCTATGCTCATTAACTTTAAATGTATTTCCATCTTTAGGGTCTTCAATCTCGACAGTTCCATAAGGATAAACATTTTTGACTATATATGGACTAGTCCATCGAGATTTCATTTTTCCTCTAAAAAGATGTAGTCTTGAGTCATACAATAGAGCTTTTTGTGCGGGGGTAAATCTTTTGCGCAAAAGATTCTTATTATGATGCATTTTAGTTCTTGCTTGATGAATTCAAGCATTATCATATGCGTCTTTACGAATTTCTTCAAGCTCCAAAAATTACAATTTTCTTAAAATTCCCCCCTCTTCAATATTACAATTTAAAGTCCTAGTAGCCCAATATGCTTTATGTTCTAATTCTACTAGTAAGTGACAAGCTTTTCCATAGACAAGTCTGTATGGAGACATCCCTAAATGGGTCTTATAAGCAGTT
This sequence comes from Hydrangea macrophylla, assembly GCA_033977485.1. Taxonomy (NCBI): domain Eukaryota; kingdom Viridiplantae; phylum Streptophyta; class Magnoliopsida; order Cornales; family Hydrangeaceae; genus Hydrangea; species Hydrangea macrophylla. The sequence continues at coordinate 5,744,649 of CM066996.1, read as the reverse complement.
CTATATGCCCATAAAGCATCTGTTAATTTTGAAGACCAGTCTTTACGATTAGAATTCATAGTTTTTTTCGAGAATATGCTTAATTTGCCTATTAGCAAATTCAGCTTGTCCATTTGTTTGTGGATGGTATGCAGTTGATACCCTACAGGTCACTCCATATCCTTTCATTAATTTTTCAAATGGCTTATTACAGAAATGAGTTCCTTGATCACTTATTATTGCTTTTGGAGTTCCAAATTGAGAAAGTATATTATCTTTTAAAAATGTAATAACTGTACGATGATCAATTTTTTTTTGTAGGAATAGCTTCTACCCATTTTGAAACATATTCGACTGCTAATAAAATATATTCATATTAGTAAGATGGAGCAAAAGGTCCCATAAAGTCAATGCCCCAACAATCAAATATTTTAATTGTAATTATAGGGGTCATTGGCATTTGATTTCTTTTCATAATACTGCCCAACATTTGATAACGGTTACAAGCCTTACAATATAAATATGAATCTTTAAATAGAGTTGGCCAATATAAATTGCTTTATAAAATTTTCATGGCAATTACTCGAGATGAAAAATGACCTCCACAAAAGGATGAATAACAAATGAAAAGTACATTTTCAATTTCTTCATTAGGAACACATTTCCTAATTACCTAATCAGCACAATATTTAAATAGATATGGGTCATCAAAGTAGAAATGCCTAGCAATAGCTAAGAATCTCTTTTTATCTGATGATGACCAATTGCTTGGTATTTTTCCAGTTACTTCATAATTAACAAGATCAGCATATCATGGCAGGGAAGTCACAGAAAATAACAGTTCATAAGGAAAAGAGTCTTGAATAGTAAGGGTTCATTAGTATTGTCTCAAAAGTGAGGCGGGATAAGTGATCAGCTACCACATTTTCTACTCATTTTTTATCTTTAATTATTAAATTAAATTTCTGTAGTAGGAGTATCCACGTAATAAGCCTAGGCTTAGTGTCTTTCTTTGAAAGTAGATATTTTAGAGCTAAATGGTTCGTAAAATAGACAATAGGGGAACCAATCAAGTATTGCCTAAACTTATTAAGGGAGAAAACCACGACTAGCAATTCTTATTCAGTAGTTGAGTAGTTCATTTGAGCACTATCCAGAGTTTTACTGACGTAGTATATAACTGATGCCTTTTTATCCTTTCTCTGGCCTAGGACAGCTCCAATGGTAAAGTCACTTGCATCACACATTAATTCAAATCGTAAGCTCCAATCAGGAGATTGCATAATAGGTACAGTAATGAGATGCTCTTTTAGTTGCTCAAAGGAGTTTTGACATTCTTTAGTCCATTCAAAAGGTGTGTCTTTGGCCAATAATTGACATAAAGGCCTAGAATTAGTACTGAAATTTTTTATGAATCGGGGATAAAAACCTGCATGTCCTAAGAATGAACGGATATCTTTTACAGTCTTGGGACTAGGTAAATTAGCTATAATATCTATTTTGGCTTTGTATACTTGGCCTGTATCCCATTTTCAGAAATAATGTGTCCTAGGACAATACCTTTAGTGACCATAAAATGACATTTTTCCCAACTTAAAACTAAACTTTTTTCTTCACATCACTGGAGAACTTTCTGAAAATTGCTAAGGCAATCATCATAGGATTTCCCAAAAATTGAAAAATCATCCATAAAGACTTCCAAATTCTTTTCTACCATATCACTGAAAATACTTAGCATACACCTTTGAAAAGTCGCAAGTGCGTTGCAAAGACCAAAGGGCATTCGGCGATAGGCAAAAGTTCCAAATGGCATGTGAAAGTAGTTTTTTCCTGATCTTCTGGTGCAATCTCTATTTGATTGTAACCACTATAACCATCTAGAAAATAGTAATACTTATGAGCCATAATTCTTTTTAACATTTGATCCATAAAAGGTAAAGGAAAGTGATCCTTACGGGTTACAGCATTGAGTATTCTGTAGTCTATGCATACACACCATCCAGTAGTGACACGAGTGGGAATTAATTCTCCCTTTGAATTCGGAACAACTGTAATTCCTGCTTTCTTTGGCACGACTTGTGTTGGACTTACCCATTTACTATAAGATATTGAATATATAATGCCCATGTCGAGTACCTTGAGAACTTCCTTCTTAACTACTTCCTGCATAATAGGATTAAATCTTCTTTGCATTTCTCTTGAGGTTTTAGCATTATCTTCAAGATATATATTGTGAGTGCATATTGAAGGGCTTATTCCTTTTAAATCTGTTACATTCCAACCAAAGGCACTTTTATGCTTCTAAAGCATTCTAATGAGTTTATTTTCTTGACTGGAGTCTAGAAGAGACGATATTATTACAGGATAAGTATTATTACTACCAAGGAAAGCATATTTAAGCTCTTTAGGGAGTTCTTTTAATTCAACTATAGAGTTTGTAAATTACAGCCTCCGGTGTGATTCCCGCACACTCCCTCGTGGATTTCGTACAATTTTGCTTGGACCTGTGCGGGATGGACACAGGGGAGATATAGGATTAAGAATCCCCTCTTGTAGAGTATGCCATCAACGATGTGGTATCTAGCCACCCGATATTTGACCCGGCGGGCTTCCCCTCTTGCCTCTGGCAAAGCCCCAGTTGTTAGAAATGTCATGATTGGATCCATCCAGTTGGGTCCTAAGGCGACCGGTTCGGCCTCCATGCATTCTGAGTAGGCCACACTTGGCTCGGGTAGGTATTCAATCCTTATCCCGGGCAAATCCGACTCAGAAGACGAAGTCAGGCGGGCTAACCGATCAGCCCTAGTATTTTCTTCCCATGGTATTTGTGTAACGGAGAACCTCTGCAGCTTCTTTGAGACCACTCAGACAAGGGCCAGATAGGCCACCATGTTGTCCTCCCGAGCTTCGTATTCTTGATTGACTTGGTTTACCACGAGCTGGGAGTTGTTGTACCTTTGAATATGTTGTGCACCCATTGAGCCAGCTACTTGCAGTCCAACCAACAGGGCTTTATACTCAGCCTCGTTGTTGGAGGCTCGGAATCCAAACCTAAGTGAATAATCAAGCTGGATCCCATCTGGTGTAGTCAGGATGATCCCTGCCCCGCTGCTCTATTTGTTGGAAGACCCATCCACATAAAGTATCTAGGTTGGGACACCTGACTGTAGCCCGGGTGGTGGACCTGGCGAGTTGAGCTCTTCCACCGAATCCTCCAGGTATGTGAACTCAACAAGAAAGTCTGCTACGGCTTGTCCTTTGATCGCCGTCTACGATTGGTAGACCACTTTAAACTCTTCCAATTCTAAGGCCCATTTCACAAGCCTCTCAGATGTCTCGGGCCTACTCAAGATCCTGCGTGAGGACCATGATGATGTGGGCCTGAAAGTATGGGCAGAGTCTATGCGAGAATATCTGCTTTCCCTGCCTTGATGTGCCCTACTGGTGTAGTAGACCGGGAATTTTATCCTGTATTCTTCTCGAATAAGAGCCGAGCTGACAGTTGAAGGTGATACTGCTAAATATAAGAACAATTCCTCATTTGGCACAAGTGTTGAGAGTAAAGGGGGCAATGCCAAGTACTTCTTGAGCTCCTGGAATGCCTCCTCGTACTCTTCCGACCACTGAAAGGCCATGTGGAGGATTCTAAAAAGTGGCAGGCACTGGTCGGTAGACAAATCTATTTAATGCGGCGACCCGCCCGGCCAAGCTCTAAACTTCTTTGGTTGACCTGGGCGATCGCATTTTTATGATGGCCTGGATTTTCTCGGGGTTTTCTTCAATACCTCGCCTGCTGACTAGGTATCCCAGAAGCTTCCCGAATGAGATGCCATATGTATACTTGGTCGGGTTCAACCTCATTCTGAACTTCTTCAAAATACTGAAGGCCCTGGCCAGATGCTCGAGATGGTCAAACTCGTCTCGGCTCTTAACCAAAAGATCGTCGATGTAAACCTCCATGGACTTTCTGATCAGATCCTTGAACATGGGATTGACCAGGCATTGATAGGTTGCCCTGGCATTTTTAAGGCCGAAGGGCATCACTTTGTAGTAGTACGTTCCTTGATCTGTGATGAAGGAAGTCTTCTCTTCATCCCCGGGATACATGCTGATTTGATTATACCCCGAATAGGCATCCTTGAATGGGAGGAGCGCATGACCGACTGTGGAGTCCACAAGGAGGTCTATCCTGGGTAATGGATAGCAGTCCTTGGGGTAGGCCTTGTTCAGATCAGTGAAATCTACACTCATTCTCCACTTCCCGTTGCTTTTCCTAACCAGTACCACATTTGCTAACTAGTCGGGATAGTGGACCTCTCGGATGGAATTTGCTTTCAGGACCTTCTCGACTTCTTCACATATTGCTACCTATCTCTCGGGTGCCATACCCCGCCTCTTGACACGACTGGAATTGTGTTCTCTGAAGAGTACGTCCAAGTGTAGACGGTCGCGTCGCGTTAAAAACCGGTAAGACCGGGTCGAATCCCAAAGGACGGAAGATTAAGGCAGAAATCTCTAGATTGAATCCTAAAATAAAATAAAAGATGATTTCTTCTAAATGGGGGAGAGTTATAACAGTCCTATAGAGCACAAGAAAGAAACAAAATAAAGTAAAGCAATAACTTAAATTAATCGAATTACAAACTGTGATAAAAATCAAATATGAAAAGAGTTGGGAGCATGTGAATCCACAAAGTACCAGCCACTACCATGATTTTAACAATACGAACAGTTGGGGTTTTATCCTTAGAGTATTCCTTATTTCGAAAATGATTAAGTTAAGCATTCTAGACACTAAGTATGTGAATCTTGCATACTTAGTGGTTTGATTACCTAGCTTATTTATGAAGGACTGAAATAAAAAGTTAATTAAAACCATGAACAATAACTAACAAATTGAGTATGAGATATTTAATGTGTTTGTTATGGGTGTTCACTGACTTAATTAATCGAAAGTACTCTTATTTCAAAATCAGATTGCAATTTGAACTAGAAAGATCGAATTGGGCTTAGTTTCTGAAACAAAAAGTTACTGGAATACAAAAAGGAGTAAACCCAAGTCATACACATACCAATCGATTGACATCATATCAATCGATTGATATGAAATGGCTTTCAATCGATTGACTTAGAATCAATGTCAATCGATTGAACTCTGTATTCAATCGATTGACATCGACTCTTTTACAGAATCATGGCAGAGGGCTGGGAACAATGTTTCTTCACATTATTCCCAACCTGGATCTACTCAGACATGTTTAATCTCATGAAAACAGAAATATTTCGAAGGAAATTATAATCTAAAGGCATGGTTTAAACTTGCAACACAATAAATTTTCAAAAAATGAAATTCAAATTAAACCAAAGTATTTTGCAAGTATTCAAGCAACATAACAAAAAGGGAAATGGAAATAGACCTGAATTTAAACTGAATTTGAAAAGAAAAAACAAATCCCTCAACTTGAGCTTTAGTTTAATCCGAAAATAACCATAGAACTCCTACAAAACAATACAAAGTGAGCCAACCCCCCAACCCTTTTACTTTCCTCTATATATAATGTTAAACCCACGAGCTGGAAGTGTCCAGGTTCATCCATAACGGCTGGTCGTCGTCCAAATTTGCTGAAATCTTGCTCCATTAACGCAGAATGTTTCCAGTTTTAGTCAATCGATTGATAAAATAGTCAATCGATTGATAAACTATTCAATCGATTGACAAAAACATCAATCGATTGATCATAAAAGTATGTCAATCGATTGGTATTATGTCAATCGATTGATAACAGGGCTCCATCTATTTGCTTCTTGAGTTGTTCCCTTCAACTTTGCAATCCATTTTAACTTCAGAACCTGCATTCAAAGAGCTAAACACAACAACATACCACGAAAAATATATCATTGTGTAAAGAGACGAATTAAAACACAAGTGCAGGTAATACTAGAGAAATGGGGTTAAATCCAGCCAGTTTTTACTCCTTATCGAGCTAATATTAAGCAAATATCAGCTCTCATCACGACCCCCAACTAGCGCTTTGCTAGTCTCTAGCAATGAAGCGGAATTAACACAACTAAAGACGACCAACAATTAACGTTACAGTTTTATTGAGCTAAAATAAAAGAGAAATCCTAACTCACTGTCGCAGGAATCACGGTTGCATTTAGCGTTTGCAACAAGCCTTTGAACCCTTAGGTTTACCCTAATGGACGAGTTGTGTCTCGTGAGGGTTTTCAGAGAATCGACCCACAAAATTCAAATGTCAAATTTTCCAAACTCACCAAAGCTTCAATTTCTCTTTTATGCTAAAAATTCTGCTTAACAAGGATATGAATTCTTTTACCATGCTATGGAAGTAAACAACATGTTACAAAGTAACTATTCAAGTTAAAATACATTCACAGCATTTATATATCCTTGTGTGTGTGGGGAGTTAACAACTACGATAGAAATCTTTATCTCAGAATTATTTAGACTGACATGCTTAAGACTTCATAGTTTCAACTCAATTCTCACACGGTTTACGCTCAAAATAGAAATCACTCTGAAACTGGCGTAAAACTTATGCACTCATAGTATGAAGCTCAAATGAGTAAATGTAGAGGCAATCAAACATGCTTACATACTAGACACTGAAGAACGCTTATTTGAGGTGCGTGAGTCTCATGGATGGAATGCCAATTACAACAAGAGCGATCTACTGTGGAAAACTCATTTCATACTCGAGATTTGTTAAAATTAATCTAGAATCCTCAGGACTTGTGACAGAAATATGAGGAGAGGTAAGAGATGATGGATTGTGAAAAATGAGTTCAAGCATGTGACATAATAAAACCAACTCTACTTCACACCTTTTATTTATCAATTCTCCAATTTCTTTTTTATTGCTTTCCACTTTTCTTCTTCCTCTTTTTTTTTTTTTTTTTTTTATATATAAATATCTGCAATCACTTCTCCTTTTTCTCCTTTTACTATTTTCACAAAACCATCACATGCTTGATTATAAAAAGGTGATTTTAGGTAGAGGCCTTAATTTGTGATAGGTAAGTGAGGTTTTAGACTTCCTCGAGAAATAAGGTGAGGAAACGATGGCCTAAATCATCTTCTAGACATTATAACTTATCTCGAGTATTTCCTGAGTTTTAAAATTAGTAAATCCTGAACGTTCTCCTGATGCATCAGCCAAATGAAACAATAATGAGACTCTCAACGAAATAAAAGTGTATTTCAAGAATTAACACGAGTTTTGCGATTAACCCTCAGAATAAAAGAATGGCTCAAAACTCACTAGGGTTAAAAGTTTCACTATTAATCCATTAATCATGACAATCGTATTTCATTCTCATTCAAAGATTCTTTCGTGATTGTCAACTCATGCAAAATGTTTTCAGGATATATTCGTGCTATGGATGTAAAACTAGATTAGTGACCAAGTAATATGTAATCGAAATCCATAATATAGCAAGGAAAACATGAATGCATCATTGCACAGTAATTTAGCTAGGAGGAACGAGGTTTTGATAGTTAGAAATTTAACAACAGTATTTTTTTTTTTTTTTTTAATAATTCAAAACAAACTAAGAAAGCTAGAAACTTGGAAATTCAAATATTAAACAGGTGTGCATTTTAAATTCAAGAGAGAAAACAGGTGGATATCTATTCCCTACCCCCAACTGAAATCGACATTGTCCACAATGGAAGTATTTCAAGAAAAAGAAGATATCACCTGATTAAAGCATTTCCATACACATCAGAGAATACACCTGGTTTAATATAACAATCTCCGCACACAACCAAGATCAAGAGTAAAAGGATAATAATCAAAAATATCAAAAATAAAAACACAATCCATGAACACACAGAACTATCTATATAGTAAGATTAGCATCCAACTATAAACATCCAACCAAACCATAAAGTATCCACAATCACAGATCCAAAAATAGTCATCCAACCCAAAATATCCACAGAGACAAAATAAAATGACAAAAGAGAGAGAAAGATATATGAAATAACAAAACACTCTCTCGCTCGCCACATCTCCCTCCTAAGGATCGGCAGTCTAGTCAACGGATGGCGTGATAACTACCTCACTGCCACCCTCAGCAGCTGTCCCAGTCTGGGCGACAACCGCCGGGTCACTCACAGCTGGCGGTGAAGCAGCAGCTGGAGGTGGTGGCTGTGAAGGTGTCTCTGAGATACTGCCCTCTGGTGGAGCTGACGTAGACGCCGGAGCTGTCGTCGATGCTGGAGCTGTCGGAGGAGGTGGCATAGATGAGCGTAAGGATTGCTCGATCCCAAGCAGCATCGAAATCTGCTCAATCTGACCACCTAGCTGCCCGAGTCTCCCCTGAACTCCATCACGATCCAACGACATCTGGGCAGCTATCAACATCAACTCTGCAGAGAGATCGCGAACCATCCCATGAAGCTGTAATCTCGCGGTTCGCTCCTCTACCAAGAAGTCGTAAATGGTCTGGAGAGATGGAGGGGTAGATGTGGATACTGTAGGTGGTGTGGATGCTGTAGGTGGCTCACGCATCCTCAACTCATACTGACCCTCAGCCGCGGGCGGCGTCCCTGAGTCCTCGTCCTCCTCCTCCTCAACTACAACCGTATCCTGACCCTCCGCCTCGGGCGTCCCTGGGTCCTCATCCTCTGACTCTGACGTTGTATCTCCCCTCTTCCTTTTCTTTTTCTTACTGCTCTCTCCCATCTTCCCTTTTCCTTTCGCCTTCTTTTTGAACTGTGACAGCGATCGCCTAGCCACAGACTCTCCAAAAACTCCCAACTTTGACTTCTGCAGAACCTCACCAGCTGGTGCCTCTAAACTAGCCACCTCACAAACCCGATGAATCGCCCATGCACCCTTCAAGTGCTGAGATTTACTGGGATGACGTGTAGGCTCAATGAAAAACTCGATGAAGAGTCGGGCGAGGCAGATAGGCAATCCTGTCCCGATAGCATACAAAACTCTAGTGTACCACCCGGCGAAGTCTAACTTATAAGTAGTGGGAAGAATGCAACTGCAGAGTGTCAGGTGCAACAGGTGGTAGTCCATCGTCAGGTCATGGTCGTCGAACACTGTGATCCCAGAATACTTCTTAACCTTCCCTCCTGAAATCTCTGTGGCCACAACATCGTAAGATGGAAATGGGCGGTCAGGATGAATAGGGTACATATGATCGGGAACCTCTGGGATACCAAGCGCCTGAGCGACTGTGGCTGGGCTGAACTCGATCGCTCGTCCCGATACACACGAGAAATATGTGTAAGGGACGTTTGGCACCTTAACCATACTAGCACATGCCGCTCGAATCCACGAAGGCCGAACTTGCTTATCCGCTGTCAGAACCGGGAGCCAATCGGGAAAAGCTCAAAGACGGGCCAAATGGAATGGAATCTTGTCGTCGCTCCATATATTCTCGAATTGCCTTTCCACCATAATTGCGCGAGTTCGGAAATATTTGGTGTACCACGTGTTTTCTTTAGCGTTTCTAAACCCGTGGGCAAGCGGTGGGTCCGGAATCTCGAGGGACGTGGATTTTTCTGGGTGGGGCCCACTGTCCTTGGGCTTTGGAGCCATGGGAGCTGCAATGGAAGCGTAACCGAGAGTTAAAAATGAGAAAAGAGAGATTCTGCTTCTCTGTTTATGTCAATCGATTGACATAAATTGTCAATCGATTGAAGTGAGGTATCAATCGATTGAGCCCTGATGTCAATCGATTGACATCAGCGATTCAAGAGGGCTGCCCACAACAAGGTCTCACGTCCCCCTTTTCATCATTTTAGTGGTCTTAAGACCATGAAGGGCTCCCTCTTTTGATTTGGACAATGAAAAGGATGAGCAAGTGAAATGGGTTTTTGGTGGTTACCTCAACCGGAATCGCGGCAAAGAGTTCGCCCCCAAATTAGCTGACGACAAGATTGATGATGATAAAGATGATGGTGATGACGTGAGGCCCGAATCCCTCTCCTTCTTCCTCACTTTTTGTCCATACAGGAACAGAGGCGGTGGAGATTGGTGCGGCCGAGAGCGACGGTGGAGGTTAGGCAGTGAGGATGATGATGGTGAAGATGATGATGGATGTTATGAGAGGGGTCTCCTTCTCACTCCCTAAGAGTCGCCTTCTCCCTCTCTCTCTCACAGAATTTGAATTGAAAAGAGGGAGAGGGAGAAGAACAGACATTACGTCTGGTGGGATTGTCAATCGATTGACAACAAAATTCAAGTCAATCGATTGAACAAATTGTCAATCGATTGGAAACCATTTATATCAATCGATTGACATTAATATCAATCGATTGAATAAGAAATTCATGGGAACCAAAAATGTTCCTCATGCGATCACCCCCATCAGTTTAAGAATGCATTTTTAAGACAGAAACAAGACTTTTGATCATTCAAATAGGAATTAAACCTATCAATCACACAAATTGGAAGAATTTATTCCAAACATCATCAATTCAAAGTTCGAAATGGATTATTATCATCCAAGGAGTACAAGATCTTGATCGGGAAACAAACAAACACAAATAAAACAAGAAATAAAATTCTGTCTTATTCATCTGCCACAGGAACTATCAATTCTGCTCAGTTTCAGAGGAAGAAAGGTCTTCTCCTACTGCAAAATCCACGAAGTACTCCACAACTTCTCCATCCGAGTTCAACTGAAGATCATCCAGAATCTCTCGAACTGCGCATAGCAAATCCCAGGTATTCATATTGGTGATTGCTGCATTAGGGGAATCTGGGCATGAGCTGGATAGTGGAGTAAAAATTGGTCTTTCTTGTTCCCTCAGTTCTGGAGTTCTTGGAGAACGGACCCCATGAAAGAGCAAATGTGGTAGGAAATGCAATGGGTTCATCTGCCATGGATTCATCCTACAGCCAATGAAAAGACAGAATAAAAACACAAGGAAACAGAAATAGAAAAGCACACCAAGAAGAGAAAGTTATTATACAACAACACAAGGTTCTCAACTTTTTTAAGAAGAATAATCAGGATCATCCAGGTGGATGGTCTCTGATTCTGGTTCGAACCTCTCCAAAAATGGTTTTAAACGTTGTCCATTGACTTTAAAAGCATTACCATTCTTGGGATTAACAATTTCTATTGCTCCGTGTGGAAACACTTCCTTGACAACAAATGGTCCTATCCACCTTGACCTCAGCTTCCCGGGAAAGAGATGAGGTTTTGAATCGTAAAGTAACACTTTCTGCCCCGGTTCAAACTTCTTTCTCAAGATCGATCGATCATGCTTAGCTTTTAATTTTGACTTATAAGTTCGAGCACGATCATATGCATCATTCCGGATCTCTTCCAATTCATTGAGTTGTAATTTCCTCAATGTACCACTTTCATGGATATCAAAATTTAGCAATCTCGTTGCCCAATATGCCTTGTGCTCCAATTCCACAGGCAAGTGGCAAGCTTTTCCATAAATTAGCCTGTAGGGAGACATCCCAAGATTCGTCTTATACGCTGTCCCGTACGCCCACAAAGCATCAGTTAAACGTGACGACCAATCCTTTCTATTGATGTTAACAGTCTTTTCCAGGATATGTTTGATCTCCCTGTTGGCTAACTCTGCCTGACCATTTGACTGTGGGTGATATGATAAAGCAACCTTATGGTTGACCCCATACTTCTTCATCAGCGCCTCAAAGGGCTTATTGCAGAAATGGGTTCCACGATCACTAATCATGGCCTTTGGTGTTCCGAATCTTGACAGAATATTCTCCTTTAAGAATGAGATCACTGTTCTGTGATCACTTTTTCTTGTCGGAATGGCCTCAACCCACTTGGACACATATTCGACCGCCAGAATAATATATTCGTAATGAGATGAAGGCGGGAATGGTCCCATGAAATCGATGCCCCAGTAATCGAAGATTTCAATAGTAATAATCGGGGTTATTGGCATTTCATTTCTCTTTGACAAGCTTCCTAGCATTTGGCATCTAGCACATGCTCTACAAAATGCATAACAGTCTTTGAAAACTGTCGGCCAATAGAAACCACTACTAAACACTTTTTGTGCAGTTTTCTGGGCTGAGAAATGGCCACCGCAGGCCTCTGAGTGGCAAGAAGCTAGAATTTGAGAGATATCCTCCTCAGGGACACATCGCCTGATTACTTGATCCGCACAGTACTTAAACAAGTACGGATCATCAAAGTAAAACCATCAGGCGATGGATAGAAACCTCTTTCTGTCAGGGGTGGACCAATGAGATGGAGTCTCCCCTGTTGCCAGGTAATTAACAATGTCAGCATACCAGGGCAGACTAGTTGCAGCAAAAAGTTGCTCATCTGGGAAAGATTCACTGATCGGAATAGATTGTGAAGAATTGTCTTCAAACGTCAATCGTGAGAGGTGATCAGCAACAACATTCTCCACCCCCTTTTTATCTTTGATAATCAAATCAAATTCTTGGAGCAGGAGAATCCAGCGTATTAATCGCTGTTTGGTATCCTTTTTGGATAGCAGATACTTCAACGCAGCATGGTCAGTGAAGCAAATGATCTGCGAGCCAATTAGATATTGCCTGAATTTCTCCAATGCAAATACAATTGCTAGCAACTCCTTTTCGGTAGTAGAGTAATTACGTTGAGCTCCATCAAGGGTTCTACTAGCGTAGTAGATCACAGTAGGCTTTTTGTCTTTCCTTTGCCCTAAAACAGCTCCGATCGCTGTGTCACTCGCATCACACATCAGCTCGAAAGGAAGGCTCCAATCCGGAGATTGCATTATAGGAGCTGTTGTTAAGTGATGTTTGAGTTTATCAAAGGATTCCTGACACTTGCTGTTCCACTCAAAAGGTTGGTCCTTAACAAGAAGTTGGCACAGTGGCCGAGATACAGCACTGAAATCTTTAATAAACCTCCGGTAGAAACCGGCGTGACCTAGGAATGATCGTATTTCTTTCACTGTAGTGGGGACAGGAAGATTTGAAATTATATCGATCTTTGCCTTGTCTACTTGTATTCCTTCAGCGGACACAATATGTCCCAAGACAATCCCCTTTGTCACCATAAAGTGACATTTCTCCCAGTTGAGGACCAAATTCTTGTCCTCGCATCTTTTCAGGACTTTCTGGAGGTTCTCCAGGCAATGATCAAAACTGCTTCCAAATACGGAGAAATCGTCCATAAAAACCTCCATGATCTTCTCCACCATATCGCTGAAGATGCTCAGCATGCACCGCTGAAAAGTAGCAGGTGCGTTGCACAATCCGAATGGCATCCGGCGATATGCAAATGTTCCAAACGGACAGGTAAAAGTGGTTTTTTCTTGATCGGCAGGATCAATTTCGATTTGGTTATAACCACTATAACCGTCCAAGAAGCAGTAGAATTGGTGTCCTGCTACTCTTTCGAGCATTTGATCCATAAAGGGTAATGGGAAATGATCCTTCCGAGTTACCGCATTCAACCTTCGATAGTCAATACACATGCGCCAGCTGGTGGTTACACGTGTGGGTACCAATTCTCCTTCTTTGTTTGCTACCACTGTAATGCCAGCTTTTTTTGGCACTACTTGCGTCGGACTTACCCAAGGACTATCCGAAATTGGATAAATAACCCCAACATCCAGCAACTTCAAAACTTCCTTCTTCACCACCTCTTGCATGTTTGGGTTAAGACGCCTTTGCATTTGACGACAAGGTTTGGCATCTTCCTCAAGGTAAATCCTGTGGGTGCATATGGATGGACTAATTCTTCTTAAATCAGCAACGGTCCATCCTAACGCACTCCTGTGTTGCTTAAGCAACTGTATCAGTTTGCCTTCCTGTTCGTGATTTAAAACAGATGAAATTATCACAGGAAAGGTCTTCTCTTCTCCCAGGAATACGTATTTCAATTCTTTTGGGAGTTCTTTCAGTTCCAACTCTGGAAATTGCAAGTTTGACGGCACAGCCAACTTGGTCTTTGGCGGTAGCTGCTCATATTGAGCCGTCCACATTGTTCTTGCAACTTCCTCTTCAGCAACCTCCAAGATAGAACATATCTGACTCATTCTTTCATCTTGTGGAGTGTATCTTTCCAATTCATAACATGAGTTAGTCATAACAGACTCCACAGGATCAGAGTGAGCAGTTGAATCAAAGCAATCTTGAATTACTGCTTCTACCCAATTCACCTCTTCTTCCTCATCATCAAAATCTTCAATTTTTGGATTTAAAAAGATCTTGATATTCAATGTCATGTTTCCAAAAACAACGGTCATAACTCCACTCCTTACTTTAATCGTCGCATCAATTGTCGCGAGGAAAGGACGTCCAAAGATCACTGGAATCTGAGATTTAGCATTGTAGACTGGTTCAGTATCCAGAACAACAAAGTCAACAGGAAAGACAAAGGTGTCAATCTAGACTAAGACATCCTCCAGCACTCCTCGCGGGTATTTAATTGATCGATCTGCCAGTTGGAGAGTAATGCGAGTGGGCTTAAGTTCTCCTAACCCTAACTGTTGATAAACAGTGTAAGGTAAGAGATTAACACTCGATCCTAAATCGAGTAACACATTGTTCACTTTCTTCTGACCGATTATACAAGAAACTGTTGGTGTGCCTGGATCCTTGTATTTAGGAGGCAAATCGTGTTTTACGATCGCACTTGCCTGGCATGCCAAGTAAGCACTCTTCTTAACACTTTGCTTCCTCTTTACATTGCACAAGTCTTTAAGGAACTTGGCGTAGGAAGGCACTTGTTTAATTGCATCTAGGAGTGGGAGATTGATCTTTACCTGCTTGAATAACTCCAGAAACTCCTGACTTTTCGTTTTTTGTTGAGGTTTCTTCAACCTCTGAGGATATGGTGCCGGAAAAGGACATTTGGTTGCCTCCTCAAGGAGGGGTTCTTTTCCAGGTCTCCTCTTTATTTCATTATCCTCAGGAATTGTTGTTTTGGGCTTAACTGTTTCGCCCTCTTTTCTTTCTTCCACCAATTCTTCTTCATTCTCTACCTCTTCTTCATCACTAACTACAGGTTGTGAGGGCAAAGAGACTTTCTCAATTTCTTTTCCACTCCTCAACACGGTTACCGCCTTGGCCTCCTCATGTGGTCCAGATCCCGAGGGTCCTGTACCCGAGTGTTGGCCTTTAGGATTTTGCTCTGGCTGTGCAGGGAACATAGTTCGTTCTCGATCCCCTTGTTGGGCAGCTAACCTCTCTACACTTGTATTGAGTTTACTCATTAGCTGCATCATCTGCTGCATCATGAGTGTATTAGGATCTTCTTGTGCCTTCTTATGAGGTGGCACATAAGTGTTTGGTGAGGGTTGGTTGTTGCCTCCCTGATTGTAGTTGGATTGAGGTGAATGATTTTGATATTGGTTCTGGTGATACCCTTTGATTTTGTTGATAAGTAGAAGGAGGTTGGTAATTCTGGTGGTACCCTTGGTTTTGAGGCCGGTATTGGTTTCCTTTATTCGGCTGCCACTGTTGAGATGGGTTTGCTGCAGCAGCACTGTTTCTTTGATCGAAACCAGGATGACTCCACCTATCATTGGGGTTGAAACGACCAGGGGCATTTATAGCATGTACCTCCACTGGACTCTGTTCTTGGTAAACAGGGTATATTTGGCAATGTTGAGAGGTATGCCCCATCTGTAGACAACTCGAACATGATTCTTCAGATGCAAATTGTATTACCGGGTCCTTCTTTGCTTCCAAAATTTCTAATTTACGAGCCAGTTGCTCGTATTTCTCCAGTAAGCCATCTTCCGCCTTCAGCTGATAAATACTTTTTTTACTTGAACTTGACTGGGCTGAGTTCTCGTCACTTGAGTTTCCCATTCTGGTGCATGTTCGGCTAACCATTCGAAATGAGCTTCTGCTTGGTCAGCATTTTTGCTCATGAATTCACCGTCACTCGTAGTTTCTACGAGCTTCTTTGACTTTGGGCTTAGGCCATCAAAGAAAAAGCTTATTGTTCGCCACTTCTCAAAACCATGATGCGGGCAGAGCAGTAACAAATCCTTGAAACGCTCCCATGCCTCAGCAAAAGTTTCTTCCTCTTTTTGATTATACATCTTGATTTGTCTCAAGATGTTAGTTGTTAACCAATTAGGGAAGAACTTTTTAAGAAAGGCTTCATGAATTGCTGCCCAAGTTGAAATCGAATTCGGTTTAAGTGACAATAACCATGACTTCGCTTTGTCCTTCAAGGTGAAGGGAAAAAGCTTTAATCGGATTATATCACTTGGGCAAGTCTGATCTGTGAAAGTGCCACAAACATCTTCGAAATCTCGAATGTGCAAGTACGCCTTCTCTTTATCCATCCCGTGAAATGTGGGTAACAGTTGAATCATTCCATTACGAAAATGGAATGTACCCGTGTGTGGAGGGATACGGATACAAGAAGGTGTGGCTGTTCGATCAGGGGCCAAGAGTTCTCGTAAAGGTCGCTGACCGTCATCGATGAGGTCATGCCTATTCTCTCCTTGTTGGCTCTCCGTATCAGACATTGAGTTAGAAGTGGATGGGGTGAAAATGGGATTATCAGCACTATGGATTGGATCTTCAAATAGATTTGTGATGAAGGCTTCAGTGGAATCAAAGGACATAGAAGGACACAACAATACGGCTTGTGTTCTGAAGAAATGAAAAAGAAAAAGAAAGATAGAAATGGGATAAGAAAAGATTGGATCAAATCAAAATTCCTGGCCTTTGTTACCGTCCCCGGCAACGGCGCCAAAAACTTGACACGACTGGAATTGTGTTCTCTGAAGAGTACGTCCAAGTGTAGACGGTCGCGTCGCGTTAAAAACCGGTAAGACCGGGTCGAATCCCAAAGGACGGAAGATTAAGGCAGAAATCTCTAGATTGAATCCTAAAATAAAATAAAAGATGATTTCTTCTAAATGGGGGAGAGTTATAACAGTCTTATAGAGCACAAGAAAGAAACAAAATAAAGTAAAGCAATAACTTAAATTAATCGAATTACAAACTGTGATAAAAATCAAATATGAAAAGAGTTGGGAGCATGTGAATCCACAAAGTACCAGCCACTACCATGATTTTAACAATACGAACAGTTGGGGTTTTATCCTTAGAGTATTCCTTATTTCGAAAATGATTAAGTTAAGCATTCTAGACACTAAGTATGTGAATCTTGCATACTTAGTGGTTTGATTACCTAGCTTATTTATGAAGGACTGAAATAAAAAGTTAATTAAAACCATGAACAATAACTAACAAATTGAGTATGAGATATTTAATGTGTTTGTTATGGGTGTTCACTGACTTAATTAATCGAAAGTACTCTTATTTCAAAATCAGATTGCAATTTGAACTAGAAAGATCGAATTGGGCTTAGTTTCTGAAACAAAAAGTTACTGGAATACAAAAAGGAGTAAACCCAAGTCATACACATACCAATCGATTGACATCATATCAATCGATTGATATGAAATGGCTTTCAATCGATTGACTTAGAATCAATGTCAATCGATTGAACTCTGTATTCAATCGATTGACATCGACTCTTTTACAGAATCATGGCAGAGGGCTGGGAACAATGTTTCTTCACATTATTCCCAACCTGGATCTACTCAGACATGTTTAATCTCATGAAAACAGAAATATTTCGAAGGAAATTATAATCTAAAGGCATGGTTTAAACTTGCAACACAATAAATTTTCAAAAAATGAAATTCAAATTAAACCAAAGTATTTTGCAAGTACTCAAGCAACATAACAAAAAGGGAAATGGAAATAGACCTGAATTTAAACTGAATTTGAAAAGAAAAAACAAATCCCTCAACTTGAGCTTTAGTTTAATCCGAAAATAACCATAGAACTCCTACAAAACAATACAAAGTGAGCCAACCCCCCAACCCTTTTACTTTCCTCTATATATAATGTTAAACCCACGAGCTGGAAGTGTCCAGGTTCATCCATAACGGCTGGTCGTCGTCCAAATTTGCTGAAATCTTGCTCCACTAACGCAGAATGTTTCCAGTTTTAGTCAATCGATTTATAAAATAGTCAATCGATTGATAAACTATTCAATCTATTGACAAAAACATCAATCGATTGATCATAAAAGTTTGTCAATCGATTGGTATTATGTCAATCGATTGATAACAGGGCTCCATCTATTTGCTTCTTGAGTTGTTCCCTTCAACTTTGCAATCCATTTTAACTTCAGAACCTGCATTCAAAGAGCTAAACACAACAACATACCACAAAAAATATATCATTGTGTAAAGAGACGAATTAAAACACAAGTGCAGGTAATACTAGAGAAATGGGGTTAAATTCAGCCAGTTTTTACTCCTTATCGAGCTAATATTAAGCAAATATCAGCTCTCATCACCTCTTTTGTTTGACTGGCCAGGAATTCAGGTTGGTATTGAGATGGTGAGACATGACCCGGGGATCTATCCTAAGCATATCCTCATGGTTCCAGGCGAAGACGTCCTGGCTTTATCGCAGGAACCAAACTAGCTCCTCCTTGAGGCCTGGCTTTAAGAGAGTACCAATGCTGATGGTCCGGTCAGGAATCCGAGGATCCAACACCACTTGTTCTAGCTCTTCCATTGGACCCATTCTGTCACTTTTGTCTCTAGGGTCCATCTTCTGAACGTTGAACGTTTCCGTAATGGCTTCCCGGCGTAAAGAACTGACATAGCAACTTCGGTCGACGGCTTGGTCTCCGCGTATGCTCCTGGGTCCTTAAGGGGTTAGGAATTTAACCACCAGGCTGTACGTTGACACGACCTCCTTGGCCTTGTTGAGGGTTGGCCTCCCAAGGATGATATTGTACGCAGATGGAGCTTCCATGACTAGAAAGCTTGCCAGTACAGAAACCTACTGAGGGTAGGCTCCCATGAGGGCCGGGAGCTCGATGGTACTAAGCGGTTGGGTGTTGGACCTGTTGAAACCTACTAGGGGAGTGGCCACTAATCGGAGTCGGTCCCTGGATATCCTGAGCTGATCGAATGCGGAGATGAACTTGATGATGTCAGAGGAGCTGCCCGTGTCCACCAACACCCTTTTAATCACATAGTTTGCTACAGAGAGCGTCGCCACTAACGGATCGTCGTGAGGGCAGTGCAATCCTAACATGTCCTCGAATGAGAATGTTAACACACCGGTCGGGGGAAGAGCTGGTGGATTGGACATGCCAAACATCCGATCGGGATGCCCGAGCATGCCTCTTCCTGGTTGACTGTGAATCCCCTTCGTCCGAAGTTCCCCTAGAGATTACATTGATTTGCCCGAGGGGTCGCGGCTGCTCGGGGTCCTGGGTGTCTTGCTGAGGTCGTCTATCTGCCGCTACGAAGTCAGAGAGGTGGCCTTGCTCAATTAGTTTTTCAATTGCGCTCTTGAGCTTAAAGCAATCCTCTGTGTCATGTCTGTGGTCTTGGTGAAAGAGGCAAAACTTATCTCAATTTCTCTTATCGGGCAGACTCTTCAGCTTTACCGGCTCCTGGAGGAGCCGTTGGGACTCAGCGACGGCCATAACCTCATGAATAGGCCGGGAAAGGGGTGTAAACTTGATCGGGGGCTGATCCCAACCACTTTTAGGCTGATCTTGTTTTATATTCTTTCCCGAGCTCTTCTCAGAGGCATCGCGCTTCCACTTTGATCCCGAGGACTCATCTTCTGCCAAACTAGCACGCTTGGCCTTGAGGAATTCTTTGGTGTTGATGTGCTTTCTGACCCTTTCAGAGAGGTCCACCAGGGTTGTCGGTCAGTCGTGGTGAAACAATGTGGCAAACTTAGTGTGTTAAACTCTCGAACAGAAAACCATGATTATGGTCGTTTCATTTAGATTATGGATCTGGAGCTTCTATTGCTTAAAATGGTCCACATACTCCCTTAGGGATTCCCCTTTTCGCTGCTTGACGGTCAGCAGCTGGGTGTCCAGTTGTGACTGGTCGAGCATTCTCACAAACTGGCTAATGAAGAGCTTGCTCAACGTTTTGAAGTTATCAATCGTTTGGGGATCAAAGCATAGAACCACTGTACGGCTGGCCCTTTAAGAGTGCTAGGAAAGGCCAGGCATAATAACTCATTGACCGTGGTAACCAGGGCCATTTAAGCTTTATATGTGCGGATATAGTCCATTGGGCTCCCTGCACCATCATAGGAGCTAAGATGTGGCGGCTTGAATTTTCTCGGGATCGGGAATCCCGTTATCTGGACAGTATAGGGCGACTTGGTCTCTATGTTGGTGAGATCTTGGCCAGATTTGCGATTCAACTTTTTGATTTGATGTTGCAAGTCCTCGATCTAGGCCTTTACATCTTTCCTGGTTCTCCTCTCCATATCCGAGCAGTATGTCGGGTCCGATGATGAGGCCTCCTCCTCGAAGTGCGTCGTCCTTGAGAATAAAACTCGGCTCCGACTCCGAGTAATCGTGTGCCTCAGATCTCCCCAACTTCTGACCGAAGGGTCTTTGGCCGATTCTTGGGCCTTTTGTCCTGATTCCTCCCTTCTGATGGCGCGTTGTTTGTTGATGATATCTCTAGCATCTTCCACCCGGCGAGGATTGGTCCGGACTCGCCATCTGGTATGCCTGGGTGCTCTACTACGATCACCATCCCTGTCGCATTCCCAATCCAATAGGGACACTGGCGCAGAGTGGGTATGGTTCTGGACTCGTGCGGGCTCCTGGTTGGGAACGCTTTTCTTGGGCTGGTTCTCGGATTGGGGACACTTTTCCTGTAGGGCCAACAGCGCTTCGATTTGCTGCTAGGTCTGCCACTGGCCTTCCAAAAGGTGCGTGAGCGCCGCTGTTCTTGCTTGGAGGTCATGGGGGTGGCCTACTGCTCGAGTTGCAAGTTCTCCTTACCGTCCTGGGTGGTATTCTTCTTACCCGTCTTCGGTGGCATGTTGATCAGTCAAGAAATTTGTTGGTGAAAAACTTATGGCTTCCCACAGACAGCGCCAAACTAATGATGCCAAAAATTGGTAAGAGAGGTTTAGAGAGAGAGACATAAGAGATTGTATGTGGTTCGGTCCCGTTAATGAGGTGACCTACGTCCACAGTTGCGTCAGTGCGCTTTCACTAGTAGATCACCGGTGGTGTTTGGTGAGCCAATAGAGTGGGCAGCACTACCAGAAACCGACCAGGTTTATACGTAATAGTGAGTTGTTTATATGCTATTCTTTAGAGTTAGAATGCCATCCCCCTTAATGGGGGTGAGCGGCCTCTTTTATAAGTGTAAGAGACCACCCATACATGGTAAGTTTGTAGATTAGGAAGCCTAATCTAATTATAAGTTGATTAGCATGATTCAAGGGGAGTTTCCTAAGTGGTTTAGGAAACTACTTGCTCCTTTCATTTAGTCTTCTAGCTAGGATAGGAAACTTTTTGGGGGCTTGCTAGGCAAGCCACCGTCTCTTCTAGGAACGTGCCCCTGTGGGGCTGGTTCGGGATGAACGCCCGGACTGTGGATCAAAACAGGCAGTTTTGTCTAACGGCCCGGGATGACTGAGTAGTCAGCCCAGATTCAAGGTGACTTGGCTTCTCTCTGCTGAGGTGACAAGGATTGAATTTGACTCGATATATTTGTGCATATCACCAAATAAACTCATATAAATAAAGAAATAATGAAACCTTCACTCAAACATGGGAGAGATTTAAAGATTTGCTTCTCTCATGACCACATCACGGGTATAAGAAATGGCGAACAATTAGCTTCTTCTTTGAAGGACTTAATGGAAAAACTAAAAAACTAGTAGAAACCATGAGTGCGGGCGAGTTTCTGAGTAAAAATACCGAAAAAACTGAGGCACACTTCGATTGGTTAGCCGGACATTCCCACAAATGGACCAACCACGAAGATGTCTCGAGAACTCAAACACAAAGTAGAGATGATAAGAGTATTTATCAATTAAAAACTGAGGATGCTCTAATGACAAAATATGAGGAATTAGCTAGGAAAGTGGAAGAGTTGGGAATGAAAGGGGAAAATTCTAGGCATGTTTTACCTGAAGAACCATGTGGCACATATAGCATGTTGGGAGACACTACCCCATATTGTCTAAATATGTCATATTTTCAAGAACAAAATCACATGGAGATGAACGCCATGCAAGGGTATAGAGGGGTAAGGAATTCCTACAGTCACAATAATAACTACCATTCTACTAATAATAATAATAATAATAATAATAATAATAATAAGAACAGATGGAATCACCCTGGTTTTTATTGGAAGAATGATGCTGGGACCTAAAATCAATATCAACAGCAGTCATACAATAAAAAACAATTTCAAGGGCAACATAATAGACCGACCCAACAATTCCAACAAAATAGATTTAATAATCAAAATCAAGCTCAACCCTCAAATGTCTCTGTACCATCTCATAAAAAGGTACAACAAGAAGACCCACTCTCCAATGCGACTATTACGCAACAATTATTACAAATGATAGGTAGAATGTCTGCGAGTTTGGAGAGAATGGAAGCTAGGCAAAAGGGGGCGGGAGAAATGTTTCCTGCTCAACCACTTCCAAATCCTAAGGGGCATAACAATGGCCCTAATAATTAGGAACATGCTAAAGTTGTGACTACCCTTAGAAGTAGAAAGATAATTGGGCAAGACATGCCTTGTTCTACTGTTGTAGAAGAAGAGGATGAAGTGGTAAATGAGGGAGAGCCATCCAATGAAAATGAAAATTTAAAATTAAACGATGAAGCTCCAATAGAAGTAGAGAAAATTAAGAGAAGGGCTATAAAGGAACCTATTAACAAAGAAGTTCCAAAATTTCATTTTCCTGTGCCTTACCCTCAAAGACAAATGGAACCTAAAAACGAGGCAAAAAATCAGGAGCTTTTAGAACTATTTAAATAGGTCAAAATTAACCTTCCACTCCTCAATGCAATCAAGCAAGTACAGTCCTATGCTAAGTTCCTAAAGGACTTATGTATGGTTGAGAGGCGGCAAAGCATAAAAAAGCATGCCTATGTTGCTTGCCAAGCAAGCGCAATACTTCAAAATGAACTGCCTCCAAACCTTAAGGACCCTGGTACTCCTACAGTCTCATGTCAAATTGGAAATCAAAGAATCGATAATGCACTCCTCGATCTAGGAGCAAGTGTAAATTTCACTTCCATATTCTGTATATAAACAATTAGGGTTAGGTGAACTCAAACCAACCCGAGTTGCTCTCCAATTGGCAGACAGATCAGTGAAATACCCAAGAGGGGTATTAGAAGACATTCTAGTGCAGATATACACTTTCATTTTCCCAGTAGACTTTGTGATCTTAGACACTGAGCCCATCACTAATCCATGTGCACAAATACCGATAATTTTTGGACGTCCATTTTTAAACACCATTGATGCCACAATACGAATAAGAAGTGGTGTTATGACAATAGTATTTGGAAACATGACATTAAACATAAAAATAGTTTCAAATCCCAAACCCAAAGAATACGAGGATGAGGAAGAGGTTAACCTCATCGAAACAAATGTCGAAGATAAGTCTAAATTTGTTGATTATAAAGATCTGGTAGAGGTTGTAGTGTCAAAATTTGATCCCTTTTATTAATCTGACCAATCTACCCCATTGGATGCCGACCTTATTCAGACTTGTCTAATGATGGATACCATTGAGGAAGAACATGCTGAGTGTTTGTGGGTAGCACCCTACGAGCCGTTGCCTCCAAAAATGAAACTTACAATACCCTCGAATCTATAGTTTCCTGATTTAGAATTAAAAGAGCTTCCTAAGGAACTCAAATAGGTCTTTCTAGGAACTGACAAAGCTTACCCTGTCATCATATCAACTGCTTTGGATTCAGAGCAAGAGGACAAACTTTCCCAAGTGTTAAAATGCCATAAAGGTGCATTGGGATGGACTATTGCCAACCTCAAAGGCATAAGCCCATCCGTTTGCACACATAAAATTTACTTGGAAGAAGATGCTAAACAATCACATCAAATGTAGAGGCATCTGAATCCCAATATGCAAGAAGTCGTGAAAAGGAAGTTTTAAAATTACTGGATGTTGAGATAATATATCCAATTTCTGATAGTCTGTGGGTCAGTCCGACCCATGTAGTACCAAAAAAGTGGGCATAACGGTTATTCCAAATAGAGATGGCGAGTTAGTACCAACGCACGTCCCCACCGGGTGGTGGATGTGCATAGACTACCGAAAGTTTAACACTAAGACCCGAAAAGACCACTTTCTACTGTCGTTCATGGACCATATGTTGGAAAGAGTGGCGAGACAAGTTTTACTGCTTTTTGGATGGGTACTGTGGTTACAATCAGATTGAGATAGCTCCTGAAAATCAGGAGAAAACAACCTTCACTTGCCCGTACAGTACTTTCACATATTGAAGAATGCCATTCGGCCTTTGTAATGCACCCGCTACTTTCAACGGTACATGTTAAGTATTTTTAGTGACATGGTTGAACAAATACTCGAAGTCTTCATGGACAATTTCTCTGTGTTCAGCCATAGTTTTGATAATTGTTTAGAGAACCGAAAAAGAGTCCTCTCAAGGTGTGAAGACAGAAATCTAGTTTTAAACTGGAAAAAGTGTCACTTTATGGTGACTAAAGGAATCGTACTCGAGCATATTATTTCAACCAAAGTTATCCAAGTCAACAGGGCTAAGATTGATATCATCTCAAATCTGCATGTCCCCCGCTCAGTCAAAGACATTCGCTCTTTTCTGGGATATGTAGGATTTTATCGATGGTTTATTCAAAACTTTAGTGCTATCTCCCAACCGCTCTGCCAACTGCTTGCTAAAGACGCAGTACCTTTCGAGTGGTCGGTTAATTGCCAATAGTCTTTTGATACACTAAAGAAACTTCTGACCTCCACACCAATAATATGAGCTCCCGATTGGAGTTTACCCTTTGAATTGATGTGCGAAGCAAGTGACTACGCCATAGGCACAATCCTAGGTCAAAGAAAGGACAACAAGCCGTACATAATCTATTATGCTAGCTAAACTCTAAACGATGCTCAAATGAACTACACGACCACCGAGAAAGAGTTTCTAGCCATAGTTTTTTCTTTGGATAAGTTTCGTGCCTATTTGATAGGATCACTGATCGTCTGCTGCACAGACCATTCAACCCTAAAATATTTACTATCCAAAAAAGAAGCAAAAATAAGACTGATTCCATGGATACTACTCCTTCAAGAATTTGACTTAACAATAAAAGATAGAAAAAAAGAGAGTAGAAAACGTAGCAGCAGATCACTTGTCGTGGATAACCTTTGAAGACAACTGAACCGGCACTAATAAGAGACACATTTTTGTATGATAAATCAATGGCCATGTCTAGCTTACCTTAGTATGCAGATGTAGTGAATTATCTGGTAATAGGAAAAACCAAAAAAAGATTCCTCGCATTCGATCGTCAATTCTTTTTTGATGACCCATACCTATTTAAATACTGTGCTAATCAGGTCATCAAACAATGTATACCTAATGAGGATATAACTGATATCTTGGCTTCATGCCACTCTGAGACATGTGGTGGCCATTTCACATGAAAGAAAACCACGCACAAAGTCTTACTTAGCGGTTTTTATTGGCCAACCATCTTCAAAGATGCCCATGAATTCTGCAGATCATGCCAATGCTATCAAAAACTTGGCATAATCTCAAAACAGAATTTTATGCCCTTAACCCCATTATTACAATAGAAATATTTGATTATTGGGGCATAGATTTCATGGGCCCCTTTCCCAAATTGGACCAAAATGAATACATACTCCTTGCTGTGGAGTATGTCTTGAAATAGGTGGAGGCAATCCCGACAAGGCGAAATGACCATAGAACTGTAATTTCTTTCCTAAAAGAAAACATTATGGCACATTTCAGGACCCCCAAAGCATTAATTAGTGACCAAGGCAAGCACCTTTGCAATAGACCCTTGGAGTCACTCCTCAAAAAGTATGAGGTTAATCACAAAATTGCCTTAGCCTACCACCCACAGACAAATGGGCAAGCGGAGTTGGAAAATTGAGAAATCAAGCATATTCTTGAGAAAACGGTTAGCTCCAATAGGAAAGATTGGGCTTATAAACTAACCGATGTGTTGTGGGTGTACCGTACTGCATTCAAAACCAATCTGGGAATGTCCCCATACAAACAAGTGTACGGGAAAGCATGCCACCTCCCTGTTGAGATCGAACATAAAGCTTAGTGGGCACTACGCTCATTAAATTTTGATATTTAAGAGGGAGGACGACTGAGAAAACTTCAACTTGTAGAACTTGAGGAAATACGCAGAGATGCGCATGATAATGCAAAAATACATAAGGAGAATTTGAAAGCTCGACATGATGAATCAATCTTTAGAAAATCCTTCGATCCAGGATAAAAAGTTCTATTGTACAACTCCCGCCTCCACTTATTCCCAAGCAAGCTCCGCTCAAGATGTACAGGACCATTCATCATAAAATCTGTATTTCCCCACAGAACAGTCAAGCTAATCAACCCCAAAAATGGCGAGCACTTTAAGGTGAATGGCCAATAGTTGAAGCCACTCTTAGAGAATTTCAAACCAGAAATCGAGCACATCCAACTAGTTTCTCCCAATTATTCCATTGTTTAAAACACCATGAGTCTATCACAGTTGTTGTTATAACCTTTATTCTTATGCTTTTCTTTTTGTTAATTTTAATTTAATTTTTAGTTTATGGCCTTACATCCTCACCCACTTTACCGTGATCTTATTCTCACTCTACAGGTTTTGATCATGAACGATAATGAAGACACTAGATCTGTCTATTCCCTAGGATCTTGGGGGGATCCTGAGTTCCCAAATCTACCTTGGACTGTCGAAGAAATTAAAATTTTCCTTCCACCATATGAAGGGCCAGGGGCGGATGAACTCATCGATTTATCCCATGGGTATGTTCCCATTCCACCCGCCCTTCTTGCCTTAAACCCCTTTGAACACATGATATTCCCCTCTGATGATAAGGAAGAGGACGAAGAAGGGGATGGGCTGGAAGATAACTAATTATGGTACAATAGGACATAAATGACCTGCATGATGTCGTGGTTGGGAACCACCACACCGTATTCATGTTTAATTATGATTTCATTGTTATTGTGTTGGTTCCCTATTTATATGTGCACTCGAGCTACCCACTTTATAGGATTCAATGCCCCCTGCCAGCTAGTGCATACTACGCGTTCATGCCAATAGTGAGGTTGGGTTCAAGTCACACTTTCTCTTGTTTAGTTTCATTTTTAGTTGCTTTCAGTTTTTTTTATTCTTTTGTCTAATTTTTCTTATGTCTCTTTTTGTTGTTTTCTTTGTTTAGGATTATCACTATGAATTTCAATACTCCATTGGTTTTCATTCCATATATGCTGTTTCTTTTTGTTGTTTTCTTTGTTTAGGATTATCACTATGAATCTCAATGCTCCACTGGTTTTCATTCCACATATGCTACTTCATAGGCCACCCACATGGTCCCTTAGCACTCTGCCATGAGAGGGAGAAAAATTAAGGAGTTATATTCCTCTATCCATGTTTCCATCGGGATCACCAAGATCCCCTGCCATTTGATCATTCAGTTCATGGGGGAATCCAGATATACTCGATGATATTCTTGAAGCATTCAGATCTTTCTGGGACTGTGAACTGTCAACCTTAGATTCCAACAATGAAAAATTGGCAGAGTACTATGATGATGCAGCTGTGGACGATGATGGTTTTAACTAAAAGAAATAGTGGCCAACTTCAGCTCTCATTCCTGTTGATCAATCATTTAGAGTTGTGGGTAATAAACACTAGTTTTATTTATCCATAATTTTATTTTTAGTTGTAATAAGGTCTAAGTACCAATTTAGGGGTTAATGTTGCAATTGGATGCTATAAACAAATATTATATTACTAGATTTTTGAAAATTTTTGCAATGATGATTATTTCCATCCTTACGTATTGTGGACATCATGCTATTTGGTTTTCTGTATATAATGGACCAATTTTTTCTAGTTGGGGGTGAATAGATCTTCTATAACAGGGATTCCTAAAATTTTGAGTCTCGATCGATCGAACACTCTTGGTCGATTGAACATTTCACATCTCAAGCACTTGAGAAATACTCAATCGCTTGACATTTCGATAGATCTCAATTTCTTGATCACTCGAGACATGTTTTTAAATGAGGCGTCCTCAGGACTCTCCTTCATTTCCCTCAATCGCGAGAGAGAGAGAGAGAGAGAGAGAGAGAGAGAGCATTTGGGCAATTTTCATCACCTCCCTTCCAGGTGCCTCCAACACACGTTTTGGGTCCTATTCATCCTTCCTGACTACTCATCATCTTTATCCCCGCTCTGCCCCCTCTCAGCGTATGTCGAGGTAAGGTTCTTATGGACCCCCTATGCTTAGGATGTTGGAAAACGAGAGGGATTGCCCCCCCACTGGTCTTAAGACCAGCTAATCAAGTGTGGGTAGTTTTCTTGCTTCTGTGTCTTTTTTCTTCAGTTTGCTGAAGTTCTGTGTTTGATTAATCAAACTAGGCTCAAGCAATCGAGCCTGACCCAGTTTCAATCAATCAAAAAAGTTCGCTTGATCGACACCTTGCAAAAATAGTTTATGTTTTTCTTTGCTATTTTAATTATTTTCTCTTCATTTTCTTGCTATTTTCTCTCTTCTAACCACAACAATGAATCCTACCACAGCCTACCATAAGGAAAAACCATTCAAAGTCCTCATCCCAGATCTGGTCCCCGACCACAGGTTTTGGAATCCACAAGATCAATAATAGTTCAACCGTTATTTTCAACACCGACCGGTTATGCTTGAAAGACCGTTAGAATTTGTTTGGCTATCCTTCCCTTGGTTCTTAGCACGAATCAAGGACATGCCTCACTGGTTTGAGATGCTAACACATGCTAAGAGGATTAATATTTATTGGGTCCGGGAGGTGTGTGCTACTATGATCCGGGAACCCATCGCGCCATTCACTTATCGATCCTTCTTCTATGGGTGGGAGTTTTTTTCAGCCCGACCGCCACTGCTACTTCTTTAGGCGTTCCTAAGGTGCTGACTATGTGTGTATATAGTTTCCAGGTGCCTCTGAGACCCTGCCTTGAAGATATCCCATGAGGTTACAAGTAGAGCCCTTCAGAGGTGGAATGGCATATCACTTATTAAGGATCAATACCTCACCGACAAGTATCACCTTTTCCACCTTGCTTTGTGTAACTGCATCCTCTTGACATCCTACCATGAAAAGTTGGCACCATGGTATGCCCGTGCTCTTTATATCGATGGGACAGGTAGAGAGTTTGCTTACCTCGACTTTATATTAATTTCATGATACAGCCCACCTGCTACATTATTGCCAAGCACCACCTCAAGGGCGTATGGGCCATCTATCGTGTTATTACCCAGTCTAGTTTACTCCCATTGGACACAGATGAGATTAGAAATGCATCTAGTCAATTTGGTTAGACAGCAGACCGCCATTCTGATGCTCAAAAGAAAAGAAAGTTGAAAGGAAAGGCGAAGGTTGGAAAGAGGAGGAGAACGAGAGGTACTGATACCAAGGCAGCTTCTAGGATGCCTTCCAAGGTTAAGGAATGGGATTTTGATAAGGACATTGATCCGGTTGCTGAGATAGAGCAATTTGAGCTGAGGCAGAGATCATAGACACAAACCTAGGAAAAGTCTTCTGTGTCTCTCCAGACCATTCATGCAATGTTTTTAGAGGATAGAGAGAGAAAGAGGCACATATTAGACTCAAGGGCAAGGTTGATCACCTTACCACTTAGCTAGATGTGATTTTGGTTCAATTAGGGGTTGATCAGTGTCTCCACACACCATCACCTGCACTTGTTGTACCATCCACTACTACTCTGTCTTCGTCATCGGCATCACCTATTACTGATCCACCACCTTCGGTCGTGGTTGATCCATCATCCGATCCACTTCATCTCCCAATTGTGAGTGACCTGGTGACTGCCACTGCAGTTACTGAGGGTAGGGGTAGGACCACTACTTTTGACGTTGATACACAGCCCCTTCCAGCTCCGACCGACGTTTTTGATCCCGCTATTGACGACCCGATTCATATCAATTTGATAGTTTAGGTGCGTGAGTGAGGGTTTATGCTATGTTGATTTTGTTTTTCTTCTCTGCTCTCTCTGTTATTCGTACTTTTTCATTCCAAACTTAGTCACTGACATGTTTAGTATTTTGCTTAGTTACATTACAATGATGAGTTGTTTTCTCGTTTATGGACCATGAATATATTGTTGTATCTATTGTCCTTGGTCTTTGGAGATTGTATGTCTTAACACAGGTTGCTATTGTTGTTGCTTATTATATTGCTTATCCTCAGGTGATTTCTATCAACTTTATTTGAAACTCAACAACTGAGGACATTGCTGGTTCAGTTGGGTGTAGACAGTAGATAGGCATTCACCTACACTTTTCATACTCAGCGCCTTTATTTTTATTGCAATATCACACTACGTATAATTTCTGCAAAAATTTAAAATTTAAAGTTTTAAATAGGGAAATCACCAACGTTCTCTCTTTTATCTATTTACAACGCTATGACACATCCATGTCAGTCTCATCTTATTATGGATTATATTTACATGTTTGTTAGTACCGCTAAGGTGATTGCATATGTTGAATATTTGTGTATTTGATAAGCATACGCACTTGTTGATAGTCATACAACAAACCTAAAAAGGAGTTTAAACAACTATGGTGTTCAAAGAATAAGTAGTAGAGACGAATCACCCTTAGTGAGTTGTTGATCCATTCTTTGTTTTTGAGGAATTTTCACACAAATCGAGTTAATTTCTTTGATTAAGCGTAGAAGACTCGTTGAAAAAGTCTCAATAGTTCTTCAATTTTGGCCACTCATTAGAGGATAACATTCAGGATCTACCAACTAAACTGAATAAACACTGATATACGAAAGCTAAGAAGTTAAGGAAATGAATTAAGCCATCAATTTCTACTCTGTAACTTACACACATATATGTGCCTGCATTCAAAAGCTCATACTTCTCACCCCAGATAATCAAATACTGACAATACTTCTATGAGAATACGATATCTCCCAATCATATGCCTTGAACCCAATGAACCTCATCCTTTACTTAGTATATTTGAACTATTGAAGCATGTGATTGGAGAGATGTGGTTATGGGAAGTTCGTTAAATGTAAGAATAGAAGATGAGTTGGAGATTCAAAAAAAAAAAAAAATAAAAGACTTCATCACATGCTTAAACGTGCATTCTCTCTCCCATCATCTCTATCTACTATACAAAAACCATAATTCAAAGTCTTAATAATTCTTAATGAATTAGTTTGAACATAAATGTGTGAATTGAGTTATCCACGGTAGTTTGCTCCTCTAGTAAGTGGTATTCCATTCATGAGACTTTATACCTAAAAGTCCATTTTTCGTAGAGTCAAGTATGAAAGCACTGGTGTCCATAAATTTACTCATATTAAAGCTTTCATACAATGAGTAGTCATCCTTATGCACATTTCTGAGATACATTCTCTTAAAAGTGCAAACCAATCCGAGAATTGAGTCGAAGCTACTAGTTCCAAGAGTGCGATAGTCCAAATAACTCTAAATAAGGTTTGGCGTGTAGTTGTTAACTCCACACACACATACAAGAAGGAATGGATGTGATACATACGTGTTGATT
This sequence comes from Hydrangea macrophylla, assembly GCA_033977485.1. Lineage (NCBI taxonomy): Eukaryota > Viridiplantae > Streptophyta > Magnoliopsida > Cornales > Hydrangeaceae > Hydrangea > Hydrangea macrophylla. The sequence continues at coordinate 5,713,027 of CM066996.1, read as the reverse complement.
ACCTTAGTGGCATGGAAAACATGTTGATATTGTTATGGTTTGTTTGAGAATGACATGGCATTGTAGAGTGGGGTTTTCAATCACCAAGAGAGAGTAGTTAAAACCTTTCCTAATCTTCCTGATTTCACATGAATTTTGTGGGTATATTCACTATAAACCCTCATGAGACAACACTCGTCCACTAGGGGGAACCTAGGTGTTTAATAGCTTGTTGCATAAGCTAAATGCAACCGCAATTCCTACGAAAGTGAGTTAGGATTTTCTTTCTATCCATTTTTGTTTTTATTTCAGTCGTTGTAGTTTAGTTTTGTTTATCTTGTCTTTTATACCGCTTTATCACTAGGGACTAGCCATAAGCTACTTAAGGATTATGACAAGCGGGGCAATTTGTAGAATACACATGCGCTATAATACGAAAATGTAATGATTTAGTTTACAATTCCTTGATTTATTTGCAGTTGAGTTACAATGTGTAGTTTAATACAATGAGATTATTCCATGATGAATTTTGTTATGTTAGATGTTATTCTGCGCAGACTTGCTGTGTTGTTGTGAGAAGGAATGGTTTACAGGAAAAAGGGTAAAGCACAAATGCAAAGAGGACATGTCAAGGTGAAAAGACAGTTTCGAGCAATCGAAGGATTTCCAAGCGATTGAAAGTTCAAGCGATCGAAGGCCATTCAAGTGCTTGAGGAATGTGAAGTTCAAGCGATCAGACTTAGTTCGAGCGATCAAGCATGTTTTTACCAAAATATTATGGACACACAGCAGATTACATTTCTATTAACCCTAGCATAGGTTTTTCTATAAACAAAGTACGCCCACCTTTAGTTTTCAACAGTTTATAGAGAGAGAGAGAGAGAATTTTCTTTAATTTTGTAAGTTTTGTGGTGGATTGTTCAAGACAAGTTCATTCTATTGCAAGTTTAATAGTGATTTCGTTCTCCAAGTTTCATAATCTAGTTCTTGTTACATTCTATTTTTAGTTTTCCGTGGCTTTATTATGTTAGAACGTAGGTTTGCATGCTTATAGTTTAAAATCAGTTTTCTTGAGTTTTATGTTTAAAACCAAACCAAACACACCTTTAATGTTTTCATACATTAAAAATATGTTTTTCGCAATCCAAATCATGTCTGAGTAGTCCATTAGTTAGGAGATCATGATTAATTAGTGATCTGTAGCCTCTGCCATGCACAGTAGAGAAAATCTTTGTTCAATCGATCAAAGTTAGTTCGATCAATCGAACCAAAGATTTAGTCAAGCGATTGAAGTCATTTCGATCGATTGAAGGATGATGCATTTTGATCGATCGAGAGCACTTCGATCGATCAAAACTGTTAATTTCTGAGATGACCTTTTTAAGTATTCCAAGACTTTTTTGTTTTTAAGATTTGTTATCAAACTATCTAGGTAAGCTCAGTTTGTCAAAACAGTTTTAGAACCTTAAGCCTTAAGGCCATTTTCTTTAATGTCTTTTAGCAAACCACCTTGAATGATAACACCATTGAGGGTGTGAGCCCAAACCATTGTTTTAAACAGTCTTTTAAGTATTTTAAATCAACTGTGATGATATAGTCTCGGTCATGTAAGGACTATTGACTCTTTAACTTTAGAAAAATACAGAATACTTAAGAGGGATGTACTCTATAGAGGAATAATGAAGGTGCATGGTAGGTGGCTAGGTCATTATGGATTCGTGTGATCCCAACGCCTTCCTTTTATAAAGTAAAAAATCCATTTTAAAATTTACTTAGGTAATTCGTTAATTGCTAGTTTAGTTTAATTGCTTTAATATTTTAGTTGTTAATCTGTAGAACTTTGTGTTCTATACTTTCATTTAAATTGTTGCTTTTTAATTTTCTTCTTGAGATTAGCCTAAGTTAGTATACTATCACTTCTCTGTGGGATCGACCTGGTCTTACTAGTTTTACTAATTGCACGATCACCTACACTTGGGTGTTGCATAAGAGCGCACAAATTTATTTCATGTCATTGGTCATGAAGGCCATTTTACCACTTGGGCTCAAAGACTATGACTGGGCAAATGGTCCCCTAATTAGGAAGGACCCGTTGAAATTCATGAAGTGTTAAAGGGGGGATCCTACCATTTGAGAAATCTAGATGGTCAAATTCACAGCAGACTTATAAATGGTAAGTACTTAAAAAAAAAGTATAAGCCTTGTATGTGGGAATCATACCTGCGTCAGTTAGAGCAACATGAGCGATATCTATCAGGAGTACATCATACTCCTAATCAGTTTAAGGACTTGGACTTTGAGTTTGTCCAAAGCCAGACTGATGAAGAATAATCCATAGCAATATGATGTGCTGGGAAGTAAAGCCATGCATATATATATATACATATGTAAAAAAAACCAATTACATCATTCAAAAAGCCAAAATATGGCTAGACAAAATGAAATCCATAATTTTGGCCCCATGGCCAGCTTGCAAAAGATTCAAACCCAAAAATATGAAGGAGTCTACCAAGTATCTAGAAATGAAAAAAAATCAAGGGAAGAAAGGAGCAAGAAGAGTCAAAGCCTGAGTCCATTGATCATCGATCTGAGCTAGAGTGTTCTCTGCACCTTTCTGCACCGTCAGCAATAACTCTTCTTGCATGTCCAGAGTAGAGATTCATCAGTCAGCTAGTCTAGTTGCTCGAGGAATTTTTCCAAATCAACCTATTGAGAAGCATAGTCAACTTTCATCTTTTCCAGGTCAGCCATCAGTTTTTTATGTTCTCTAATAGCAAGGCAGAGCTTTTCACTCTAACCTCAACAGCGTCTGCTAAATGAATACATTGGTTGGACACTTTTTTTCTTTTCTAAAAAAATTCCTTTACATCAGTCATCTTTTGGGTGGCCTCAGCCCTATTAGTTGCAATCTTCTTGAATTGGTGCAAAAAGGAAGCCGAAGATGATGAAGAAGAGGAGTCGGAAAAATTTGTGGAAAGTAGAGAGACTGCACTCTCTGCATCCCTGTCTTGGAGTTGGGCTTTAGTATATGTAGGAGTGGTCACAGTTGGAATTGATTTCGGGGGTAGAAGACCTGAGCTTGGTTTTTAAGCAAGGATCAGTCTGATGTTTTATGCTCTGAGAAGAAGATCTTTGACATTCTGAGAGCCCTATGAGGTTAAAACAACAAAAGTTGACAAACCTAATCCCACAACTGAAGAAGGGGGTTGAAGAAAGAGAATTTTTAGAGGATGTGGGACCTTGGTTGGTTAAAGTAATTTAGCAAGATCCTTGGAAGTACCGGTGTCACTCTGGCCAGTTTGTGGAGAAGACTTGGTAAGAGGACTTTAGAGAGAAGAATGAGAAAACCTAGAAGTTTTCACAGTGCCAGATTGATGAGCTGATTCAGAAGATGCTGGAGAATCACTTAACGTTAGCTCATCATGCAGTTGTTTCTAAGCATGGGCCTTTTCTGGTTTTCTTCACTGCCTAGGGAGTTTCTTGTTGAAGAGTGGGTTCGGTTTCTTCTTCCTCTTCTAACTGGATAGGATGATCTATGGTAATTTTTTCCAGGGTGGGTTTCTTGGCCATAACTTTATAATCAGGACGTTTAGTGTCCTTGGAACTACGCTGTATTGAAGAGGAAACCTTTGCGGGAGCAACCGTTTTTTCATTTTGAACAGCAATGGAAGGCTTCTTGGAAGGACCTAACTAAAAGAAAAGAAAAGAATTAAATAAGTTTGGTCATGAAAAGGGAAAAAACAACTCAATCAGTCATAATACCAAGCTACCCAATGGGTCTCACAAAACTAAGTTTGGAGACTGATCGGTTGGTTTGGGAGTTGCCCAAGTAGTCTGATGACTAGATAGGGGAACGCCTCCAAATATGGGAGCCAGGGAATGCCAAACTGATAGCCAGTCATGGTAACTCCCACAGACGCATCAGCCTGGGCAACTGTTTCTGCAATCCCAAATTCGGGCAGGGGCGGAAAAGGGCATGTCTTCCTAACCCAACTTTCAGCATAAGCATAGAGCTACTTCCAATTTTGAGCTTTTCCATGCCTCTTCCTATATTCCTGGGCTTTCTTTTCCACCCTTTCCCTTTTCAGTCTAATTTGGATTCAATGTGCCTCCGAGATCAACTCAGAGGGTTTTTGAGAATTCTATTTTAATTTGTAAACTCTTCAAACTTTACGATGGAGCCATTGTCTTCTTTAAGGTCAAGATCCATACATTGGCTCTTTTTTCGTTTGCCTGCAATCTGAACAACAGAGGGATTAGTTGTTGGCGATGGTGGCAATGGAGACAATGTATCAGTAGAGCAGAATAATCAGGGAAGTAATGATTAAAATGCTCGAGCCAAAATGTATCAAAGGAGGGAGTCGAAGCAGGATTAGGAGAAAAAGAATGAAACTCAAAGCATCCAAGGATAAGCTTGTTCAGTTTGCTCACTTGCTGGACTGCCTCGTAAGTCTTAAAAATAGTGCAGGCTAAAAGATCTGGGTTGGCTGATGAAAAGTAGGGGAAAGGAAGAGCTTGGGTCAAAACAAATTGGCGAGCACAATAACTTGGAAAATAGGATTCCACGCCGCATTGGTTATTACCTGAGCTCTCTATCGTCATGCGATGATAGAAGTCTCAAGCAGTGAGATAGAGAGGAGGATGATTGGGCAAGAACTATTCAGCTTTAGAAAAGAAGCTTTAAACCAAACTGGCCCATAAAAAGGAGGATGATTGGGCAAGAACCTAGAAGAAGGTGGATTTTTAAGGGAGAAGAAGAAGCTCAAACAGTCAGAGAACCCGAAGGGACTAGAAGAGAATATGGCCAAATTCAGGCTATAAACAGAGGGGTCGGACACAGTGGTGCAAGAAGGGCTAATCTCAGGGAAGTATAGGTGCAGCCATAATTGTAAGAGCCGTAAAGGGCCACCCTAGGTATCCAAGTTACTATTTACCAGTTTGAAGCAACCCCTATTATCTAGGCAAAAAGGAAAGGGCCTAAGGCGAGAACTTGGCCAAAAGCCAGGGCTAAGGCCAGGGGTAGATCAGATTTGACAACCTTAAAAGAGGGTGGACAAGTCAAGTATTTTCTAACTAAGAAAGTAAGAAAAGCAAGATATTCAACACTAGTCAAAGGCCCATCAACCTTTTTATGCTCCAGAATGAAAGACTGATAGCTGGTATTTTTCTCAAAACTAGCAATAATGGGAGAAATGGAGTAGGTCTACTGGGGTAACAGGGCATTAATCGAATCACCATATGACCTCACCCCAATCAAGGCAGCCAAATCAAGAAGGGTGGGAGACATCATCCCATAAGGGAAGTGAAAGGAACTGATAGACATGGACCAAAAGGCCAAAGCAGAGGACAGGAGATTGATGTTCATAGGCAGGGGCTGTGTGGAAAACTAATTAGGTCATGGATGTTTTTTTTTTCCATTCGTTCAGTTTGAGAGGAGTGACTCTAGCCACCCAAGTTTGCAGTCTCGGTAGAGGTTTGGAAGGCCAAAAGCATATATCATTACTATTACTCCATCTATGGAATGGAGGACGAGGATGCTTAGATAGGAATGGACCATTCCTTGGGAAAAGTTTAGAAACTCTGGGAATAACAAAATCTTAAGCAACACTCGGACCAAAAATAGGAGAGGTAAAGTCAAGAGAAGGTTTTAATACCTGCATACTTAAGACCTCAAAAGTGATGCACTGAAATTGCTTCAGGATTTCTTGAGCACGTGATGCAGGGTTAGTGGCCATCTCCTCTGTTGGGTGATGAAGTTGATTCAAGTGCGATTTCAACCATAGAAGCTAGAGCTTAAAGGGCTTGGAGACGCAGAAAAGGATTAAGGGTTTGGAAGACGATGACAAGAGTTGTGATGCCAAAAGGAGTGGGCACAGAGTTAAATAGAAGATGTATAAGGAGAAACAAAAGGCTTTTGGAGTTGGAATTTAATTCAAATTGAATCTATCCTAGAATAGCGTTGGTTTCAAATTAGAATTCCCTAAGAATAGCGATGGAAGTGAGACAATGGTACAAATCAACATTAATAAGAAGTCAAGTCAGCGTCTTTTAAAGGAGAGTGCCTTTACTCTTGAGATGCCACCTTACCAATTCCAAAAATGCCAGTTATGAAGAGGAAAAGAGAGGATGACTTCATTTAATGGGGTTATTTTTATTTGGATTTGGTGGGCCAATGTCCCATTTGGCAACGTCCCTTTAAGTATTGATTTTTTTTTTAAACTTTCACTTGAAAGGGATGTTGAGGGGCATTGTTTGCACCATAAAATAAAATTAAAATGGGCCCACTAAATCCAATTGGATTTGACACATGGAGTGGATGTGAAAGCAGACTGATGGGAAAGGCAGACTGATGTAATGTAACGAACGCCATAAATCCAGTACGTCTGTCACGTCAATAGTGGGCGGTTTCTCAAACTGCTGGGCAACGGTTTTCACTGCAATCTATATAAAGACGAAGAATGGTGGAGAGAAGAGATCCCCGATCAAGCAAAAACACTTAGCATCTTTATGTATTTCGCACGGTTATTTCCTTTTCTTTGTCAATTTCAATTATGAGTTACTTACCTGTTTTAGGAGTAGATTAATAGCTCAATTTTAGTTGGAAGATGAATTCTCACTTCTAATTAAACCTTATTCGTAAGAGATTAATAGATATTCCTTTCTGTTATTTCTTTAACCATTCTCAGTATTTCTCACATTTAAAGTCTTTAATCTTTGGTTAAAGCAAGTAGAACTCATTTGGAGAGATTTTGCTCCTTTTTCTCTCAAATTGTCTGATTTCGTCAAATTGTTCACAATCTAAAAGGACATTTGTCTGGCACAGTTGCAGTCTTATAATTATAGATTTCCTGCCACACATGTTTATATATTTAGAGTTTGTACAATTATAAGTTGAATTACTAAATCACCATTTTGCATTTTGTATATTACTCTTGTGTTATATATACATATATTATTTATATATATATTGAATATATTATTAAAGAAAAGAGCATCAAAATTTAAAGTGTGCACAATTATAAATTCCCTTTGTTAAATTGAATTACCATAAACTTGTTTGCCTTCTATAAATTATCCTTGTGTGTGTGTGTGTGTGTGTGTATACATGTATATTAATTTATTGTATTATGGTATATATATTGAATAACCAAATTATCCTTATACCTTTTGCAAATTACCCTTTTGTTAAATCAAATTACCAAATTACGTCTTTGCTTTTTGTAAATTACACTTTTGTATATATATATGTGTGCGTGTGTGTGTGTGTGTATGTATATATTAGGATTAATTTCACTTTGCACCCCTATTGATGGTTTTTGCACTTTGCACCCTAGAGTTTCAAAGTTGACACTTTGGATCCTAAAGTTTCACAATGTGGCAAATAAGTCCAAATAGTCCTTTAGTGACAAATGATTTCGCCACTAAAATTGAAAATTTCATCGCAAAAAGTCTTGGAGAGAATAAAGTGCAACTCATCCCAAACTTTAGGGACCAAAGTGCCAAATTTGAAACTTCAGGGGGCAAAGTGCAAAACTATCCAAACATCAGGGGTGCAAATTGCAATTAACCCTATGTGTTATCTATACGCTAATGAAAGGGTAAATTACACTTTACACCCTTATAGTTTGGCAGTGATTTCATTTTGGTCTGTGCTGTTTCAATTTTGTCAATTTGATCCTTACAGTTTCAGTTTAGGTTCAAATAGTCCATTCTTTAGCTTTTCTTACAATTGTTGACAGATTTAGGTTCAATATAGGCATATAAAGTGTAATTTATCTAAGTACATTTACCATTATGCCCCTAATGATACCTCACGTGTGCATCACCTAACCTATTTCTGTAAAAAAAAAAAAATTATAAAATTTTTTCATAAACAGACTACATTGAAACTAAACTGAAATTGTAAGGACCAAATTAACAAAATTGAAAGGCGGAACTAGGGGTACCCTTACTCTTTTTCCTACCCCTCATATTTACATTATAAAAAAATAAATAAATATAAAAAAATAAATAAATAAAACCAGTATACTTTCTTTAGAAAATTGGTGAAAAGTCTCCTATCAAGGAAATACAGTGGTTTAAAGATACCAAAAAAAAACATTTTTGGTAATAAGAACATTATTCAATAAGTTAATTGGAATATGTCCTTTGACCAGTTGACCACATATTTTTTAGACAAATTTACTCTATTTGTATTTGTCATTTTCATCGAGGTCTTCAATTTCTCTCTCTCTCTCTCTCTCTCTCTCTCTCTCTCTCTCTCTCTCTCTCTCTCTCTCTCTCTCTCTTTGCAACACCACCGACCATCACCAACCGAGACCACTGTCATCGCCACATCGTCGACGTCTCATTTCCATTCCCTATCGATGGCCACCATCAGAACATGGCCACAAAAGCTAGATTCGGTCACCGACGTGCTGCAAGCCTACAACCGTCATTCTCTGAAGGTGCAGACGATGAAGATGGCTTCCGATTCGAACGAGATATACCTAGAATGTACCTCTTTGCATAATATATCAGACAGTTTTCGATGATCTCTAGACTCAGATCTCCTTCCTTCATTACAGAAATCAAACGATTGAACAAAGGCAAACTCAATAGGCCGAGTTCTTCAAACCAGGACTCATCACCGGTAGCTCTAGTACTGCTTTTCCAGCGACCAATAGTTTTCTCGTTCACCAACCATCCGAACAAAGACGAATCTGTAGAAGAAGCCCTTGAAGCAATCGAACGAATGCAACTCTGAACAATGCCGAGAGTCTCCGCTACAAGCATCAATCACTCGCATGACTTTAGTGTTTTGATTGATTCATTGAGGCTTTTGAGAACACTCCTTCCTGAAGTCCGCCGCCACCATCTGCTTCCCCGAAATGGTGTGGTGTTTTTTTTTTAATACATTTTTTTTGTGAAATTTATCAAAAAAAAAGTTAGTGAACTTTCTCAACAATTTTTTTCCCGATATGAATGCTCAAATTTGTAAAATGTTTTTGCAATGTTTTTTTTAGAATAGTACTGTAATTTCACTGATTGTCACAAACTTTTTAATAAATTTCAAAAGTTGTGAAATTTCACAATTTCTTTTTTTCTTGAAATTTCACAACTTTTTTTAGTGTTGAAACTCTCTTTAGATCTGTGATTTAATTCTCTCTCTCTCTCTGAATCTCTGGATCTGACTTCTTCATTCTCTCTCATTTGACCACACAACTTGTATACTCCAATCTTAATACATAATCAATACTCCAACAAAATTTCACATCATTTTTAGTAAAATTTCACAACTTTTTTTTTGTGAAATTTCACAACTTTTTTTTCCCTCAGAATTTCATACAAACAATGCTACTTGATTGGTAGATCTTGTTAAATAGATGTAAGAAATATAATTTTCACCTAAAAACAATATGTAGATTGGAAGTTATGAATTTTGAAATGAAAAAAAAAACATTGAAAAAATATTATGAGGGTCAAACGAGGTCACCGGAGCTCAGACGAGATCGTCAGAGCTCATACAAGGTCTTTGTTGTGGTCGTCGGAGGCCTAGAGAGGTTGTTGGAGTTCATAGCAATGTCACGCCTATTTTGTAGCTATTTTAGCAAAATGGTGAGGGTAGTTCAGTCAATTGAGGGAGAGATGACTTATGACTAAAACTTTTTGCTTGTTGGACCTAATACTAAAACATTACCCAAAAATGGATTTATCACCAAATCACTCTACTTTCTTCCCCCCAATATATAAATATATATATATATACATGTACTAAAATGTCATTAACAATATGAAAAAACACAACTGCAATGCAAGTCTCATTATAGGTAACTGCCAAACTGCCATCTACAATCTCCCACTACCCAAATCGTGTCTCACCATTTCTTTCATCTTCCCAATTTTCAAATCATATGTACCATATAGTGGTGCTACAATAAGTAGGACATAGGCTTTTGGAGGAATCAAGATTTGTGTGAGTCCTACCTCTCTCTCTCTCTCTCTCTCTCTCTCTCTCTGAAACTTCCAAATTGACTGCAAGTAACTTACACAAATACAATGAGTAAAAGTTGGACATATAATGTGATGATATACAATGGTTAGAAGTTTTTTTTTTTATTTTTTTATTTCGATAATTTACGAATTCCATTTTAATGTCAAGAGGTTACTTTCTTCACAAGTGCTATTTTGTCACAAAATAGCATAATTAATTTTAGAGGGTATTGTGGCTTAGTTGGTACAGTTTATAGTTTTATAATTTATTGTCAGTGTTGGGAATTTAAAAATGCGGAACCAAATTCTTTCGATAAACACACAAAAACACACTAACAATAATAAATAAGCACACCAAAGAAAACATAGATTTCTACGTGGTTCGGAAAAACCATATATATGTCCACACCCGAGAGACCAGTTCTTTCATTATTGAGAACAAACAAATGATACAAGACACTTTGGATTAAATCCCATAACCCAACCCCAATACCCTTTGTATACTCACTCTCAATACTCCAAAAAACTCACACACTCTCACCCTAGACCATGCACCTCCATGAGGGGAGACTCCCAACTTGGTACATCAAGGGCTTCCTAAATTCCTATACAACATTCTCTTATATAGAGTTTGCAACCCATTGCTTATTGAACAAGTAATACAACCCTATCACAAGGGAAACCAAATTATAATAGAAATCTAACCAAATCACAATCCTAAATTAATGGAATTGTCCCACATGTGATATAATCCCAACAATAAGTTTATATTTTGTATTTGCTTCAGCAAATCTATGCTTCAAAAAAAAATTTATCCCAAAAGTATTTATCCACCCATGTGGCAGTGGTATCAATTTCAATAATTCCATTGAGAGCATTTTTGCTCACCCATTTTTGGTTCACCATTGCTCACTCAGGCCCCCACTGAGTGATACATGTCCCATTCCCATTCTCTTTTCATTTTGCCCCTGCACTAGCAATATAATTATTGGAATGAGATACATGTCATCCAATAAATGCTTGAGTGATGAGTGATGAACAAAAAATGAATGAGCAAAAATGCTCTCAATTCCATTAAGGTGTTAAGAACCCATTTTAATTACAAAACTTTAGGACACGTAACATTACTCTATTTCTTTACCTTCATTGGAAATCAATTAATTTCTATCTTTTACATGTTAGATATTGGGGTGCAAATGTTTGTCAAGAGCAATGATTGATGGGGTTCAATATTAGTTGTCAATAAAGATTTAGTTTAATAATTTTGAAAATGTTTGTGTGAAACCGTGCTATTTGTGTGTATTCTTTTTTTTGTTTCTTCATTTTTTGCATTTTTTTTTTACGCTTTATGATGTTTTTTAGTTAAGTTTGTAAATACATAACTAATATCACGCAATATTGCACACGCAACACGTGTGTCCCGGTCGCTAGTATATATATATATATATATGTATATAACTAAACTAAGCTTTGTGCTTCAATTAATTGGGATTGGTTGTATGAATCATTTTTCTCTATTCTGCACGATCAAGAATTATATGCTTATTTAAATTATATATCTATATTATATCCTATAACAATTTTTAGGACAAAATAGGGGCTCTTATAACCCTAGCCATTTGATCTTCATCAAGTGGTCCACAACTCACTCACACAACTCTCCAATCTCCATTACACACACGCTATGAGTTTTCCCTTCTCCCACACTCTACCCACTTATGCGTCTTATCTCTTCTCATTTTGAATTTCAAAAAACCTTCTGCTTCTCTCTCTCCATAAAATGGTCCTGACCCATTTCTCTCTCTTACACCCATTTCTCTCTCTCTCTCTCTCTCTCTCTCTCTCTCTCTCTCTCTCTCACGCGAGAACTCCACCCCCATAACCGCCTCCGGCATTAACCACCACAGACCACCGCCTATGGGGAGCTCTCAGTCTCTCTATTCCAACCCCTCTCGCTCTCTCTCTCACCACCACCGCTGTCGGGCATCGCCCTCGCTGCCACCACCATTCCCTCACGTTGTCGCCGTCGACGGGCATCACTACCACCCCCATGACCATTGGGGTAAATTGCTCTCAGTCTCTTTATTTACGGATTTTGTTTTGCTGGTTTATTTATTTATACCCTATGGATTTTCTTTTTAGGGCTTCTATCAGCTCACACCCATGACCATTGGGGTAAATTTCACTCACACTGCAATGATTTTTCTTTTGGTTTTGACCACTTCATTGGTTTGGAATTACCAAAAGTGGTATTAATTATCTGCACTTATTTTTCTGTATTTTTAGTCTTTGTTCCCTTTCATTTTTTATTTGGTGTCTCATGGTTCCGTATATCTTATTTGTTAATTCTTCTAAATTTGAAAGGAGTATAACTGGGAATACCCAATTTAGTTACAGTACATGTTCTTCAATTTTGTTGATGTTCTGCTCAAACACTTTTGAGTTGCAATATTGAACTTTCTTTTCCTTATTCTATAGGGGCTGGGTTGGTTAAAGAATGGGAAATTCAACAGTTTGTTGGCACTTGGCAAATTTCATACCTGGTTTTTTAATTTTCACCTTCAAGTTTCATGATCAGTGGTTTTGTCATTTGATTCTTTAGCATTTGATTGCTTCAAGACTGATTAGTTTGATTTATCCTGTTTCCTTCATATATAAAATATTAATTCATTGGCTTCATTTCTTCAAGACTGTTTTGGCTTCTATTTACTGGAAAGAGGCTTTGTTTTTTTTCAATGTACCCCCTCCCTATATCTATGATTGCCTAAAAAAATTTTAGCGAAGCATGGTAGTGGGATCACCTGAATTTTCATTGGAAGTTGTTTTGGAGGTCCCATTTTCATATGTGTTGGGAAGCATTGCATTACACATTTCTATTTATTTCCTAAGTTTGCTCACAGTAGTGAGAAGGTAGGCTTAGTGTGTTTTTAGATTTGTTGCTTGAATTTACATGTTAGCCCCAAACAGACTCTGTTTTGCCGATCTTTTCAGCCAGTAGATAGAGCTTAAAACAGCCCCAAACGGCCCATGTTTTTTAAGTTGGGTTTGTTTGCACTTTGTAATCTTTGGGGAAATAGTGGCCTAATTGAGGGATTTTGAAGCGTTAATAAAACCGGTTGGTTCTTATGAATCGTGTGAATGGCTAAATTGGGTCGACCATTTCGCTTAAAGGGAAGGATTTGTTTGGGAACAAATAAAATAGGACCAAATCTCACTTTTGTCTTGCACAAAATTAGTATAGTGTTGGTTTGGAAAAAAAATAAGTTATTGGGGTTATTTTTAAGTTAGACATGAACTCTTATGGAGCCCAAGAGTAGCTAAACAAATACCAGCTACTTAGAACGGATTCTTTTCTGAACCACAAAGGGTAGGTAGAGATTTAGGTCCTGAGGTCTTCGAGTCTATTTGGCTGATGTGTTGTTAGGTCCTGAGGTCTTTGAGTCTATATGGCTATGGCTTAAGGCACGCATTTCAGCCATTATTATTTGACTTTATTCTCACAAAGTGAATTATCTCACATTTTGAGATTTACTTATGTGTAATTTTTTGCATTCTTTGAAATTTCTGTAGTACCTTGATTTCTCTATTTTTTTTGGATGCTAATCTCTACTAAATTTTGTAATCTTTTGTTCTTATTCTTCTGTTTTTTGTTGCGGAAGGGGGTTGGGGAAGACCAATGCAATATACTAATACCAAAAAGTTAGGTGGGTTTTCAATTAAGTTGTACATGGTTGTCTAATGCATATGCATTTTTCGGCCAGTGATTGATTTTTCATTAATTTGTATTCTGCTCAATGTCATACAAGCTTGGTTTGAGCAGTATTCGTGAATGTGTGGTATTCTAACCTATATCTTGTTTTTCCTTTTATCCTAATTGTTGAATTAATTTGTACAACTAAAAATGCACCACTTTAGGCAAGCAATTTCCATTTGATGGTAAACCAAGTCTGAGAACATGGTTAGCATTTCTTCATAGTCTTCCATTTTTCTTTATTTTTTTCATTCATTTTTAATGTTTAGAGAAGATAATGTTGCTTTTAATTACCAGGTGAATGGATGAACGATTTATCAGGGTTTGGCTTTTACATATGTCAATAATTTTGCAGGCTGCCGCAACTAGGAGTTGGTAATAGGCACAAAAGGTGAATGGATGAACAATTCAGCAGGTTTTGGCTTTTCTGTGATGGATTTTCTTTACCTCATAACTTCATGTTTAAATGTAAGCAGATCTTGCTCTGTCTCTCTATTTGGCTTACCCGTGAAATTCAACCGATCGAAGTGTGATTCTGTCATCAAGGTTACTATTTCCTATGTGGGTTTTGTTTCACTTCTGTGTATGTATCATGGAAGCATCCTTTTCTTCACGTGTACTCTCAAGTTGGTTTTGTTTAACCAACAGTATATGAGTTTTGTTTCTTCACTTTGGATTTCAATCTAGGTTTTCTTCTGAAATTTCTTCGCCAGCACATTGATTTTCTTCTGAAATTTCTTTGTTACTAACTATCAAGAACCGAGTATAGGCAATGTTACCCAGACTCGGGTACGAGTGTCGGGTACGTAGATGTATCCGGAGGTCAGACTTGTCAAAATTCCAAATATTAGGATAAGGGGACTCGGCAAAAAAAGGATCCATAACGGGGTACGAGTACGGGGACATGTCTATATTTAAGTAAATATTATAAATTTATATAATAGTTTTGTATATTATATAAGAAAAAAAAATCAAGTATTTTAATTTTAGTACTTTTAAAGTAGGGTCATAGTTTAAACATAGTCTAAATATGAAAAGAAGACTTTGAGTCTAGAAAACAATTTTCCTCTTTAGATTATATTTTTGATCAAGTCTCGCTCAGTAAGATATTGTCCGCTTTGGGCCCAAACCCGCACGGATTTGTTCTTGGGTCACTACCCAAAAGGCCTCTTACTAGGGAGACTTTAAACCACACATATATAGCACATTACTTTTCCACACCCAGGCGATGTGTGACGAACTTTCCATAGTGTGTAGCCTGCCAGCACCTACTGCAGCCACAAAGGCACCTACAGCAGCTCGCCCACAACACCAGGGTCATTACATTCCACCCCCCTTAGGGCCCAACGTCCGCGTTGGCACACTTCCGGCTGGGTCTAGCTCTGATACCATTCTGTCACGGCCCAAGTCTTGCTCAGTAAGATATTGTCCGCTTTGGGCCCAAGCCCGCACGGATTTGTTCTTGGGTCACTACCCAAAAGGCCTCTTACTAGGGAGACTTAGAACTACACAAATTGCAACATAGTTCTTTAGTGTTCACCACTCCCGTTGTGTGATATATTTTTTTTTGGTAGCTCGACTTGCTGAGTGTACCCTTTTGCCAGTGGTTTCGTGATCAAGCTGGCCTAAGCCTTATGCTCGGCTTATTTGTTAGACGTCTAGGCATATTGACTGGCCTTCTGTGTGTATGCCTAGTTTGGTTGATACCCCAACCAAACTAGTACCAGAGTGGATGTTAGTAGTATGTCCGGGCACACATGGGATATATGTGTGGGTGTACCATGGAGGGTGGCCAAGTGGTGAACCTAGGGAACACAAAGATAAATTAAAGGCTAATAAATAATGACAATGGAGTATTTCATAAGACTGATAAGCGTGGAAAAATGAATGCGATGTTTGAGTTAGAATGTGGACGGTTTGTATACAGAATTGTTTGCTTGGTTTATGATCATTCAATTTGCAGGATGGTGGGCCCACTAACGTATTACAGGTTTGGCTCACCATAAGTAATGGGTAAGTATGAAACTCGTAGTAACTTTGGATTTTGGGCAAGAAACTACTTGCCACCACATAAATGGAAACTACTCTATTGTCCAGATATGTGTGTGGAACTAGGGGTGAAAGCAAAACCGAACAAACCGAACCACCGAACCGAACCGATCGGTTCGGTCGGTTTACATGAGATAGGTGCAGTGTAAAACCGAAAACCGAACCGAAAATTAAGCCTAAAACCGAAAAAACCGACCGAAACCGAACCGATCGGTCGGTGGAAAAATCCCCCCAAAACCGACCGAACCGAACCGATTTCACCCCTATGTGGAACTACCTGTCTTGACCCAAGAGTGTTGTAGTGTAATTTGTTGTCTACGGGTTCAAGTTGGATCCCTAAGACTTGTTGTTTTGTTTAACTCATACCAGTCATGTGACTGACCCGAGTGTGTTATACATTCGGGGGCGTTTCTATATGAAATGTAGTCGAATGTATTTGTGCAGGTTTAGTTTTTGGAGATTTTCGTTGGAGCTTCTCTTTGGGTGAAGAGATGGTCGTTGTGTTGTTTATTATTGGAGTTGTACTTATTTTTATTGTACTTGATTGTATTTTATTTTCTGGCATTGTGGGCCAATATGTATAATTGTAATAAATATGGTATATTGGGTATTGGGAACGTTGTAGTTACTCTGACCAATGGATGTATAGATTTTATTCTTATTTATTTTTATTTCCGCTGAACTCTGTATGTGGACATTTTATTTATGAAAATGATGTTTTTTTTTTTAATTTGAAAAGTGATATAATATTTATAATGGAACTTTATTTCTTTTACAATGAAATGGATGTTTGGGAATACATGTTTAATAATAAAGAGTTTTACTTTAAACACAAGATCACATGTCCTTATTTAAGGAGTATTAAATACTGTTTTCAATAAATTTTCTGTTAGCATATGGGAGGGTGTCGCTCTCGTGATTTTTGGTAATTGAATATTAGTCCGGATACAGGCTCTGGAATGTAACGACCCTGGTGTTGTGGGCGGGCTGCTGTAGGTGCCTTTTTGGCTGCAGTAGGTGCTGGCAGGCTACACACTATGGAAAGTTCGTCCCACATCGCCTGGGTGTGGAAAAGTAATGTGCTATATATGTGTGGTTTCAAGTCTCCCTAGTAAGAGGCCTTTTGGGTAGTGACCCAAGAACAAATCCGTGCAGGTTTGGGCCCAAAGCGGACAATATCTTACTGAGCGAGACTTGGGTCGTTACGAATGGTATCAGAGCTAGACCCAGCCGGAAGTGTGCCAACGCGGACGTTGGGCCCTAAGGGGGGTGGAATGTAACGACCCTGGTGTTGTGGGCGGGCTGCTGTAGGTGCCTTTGTGGCTGCAGTAGGTGCTGGCAGGCTACACACTATGGGAAGTTCGTCCCACATCGCCTGGGTGTGAAAAAGTAATGTGCTATATATGTGTGGTTTCAAGTCTCCCTAGTAAGAGGCCTTTTGGGTAGTGACCCAAGAACAAATCCGTGCGGGTTTGGGCCCAAAGCGGACAACAACGTCCACGTTGGCACACTTCCGGCTGGGTCTAGCTCTGATACCATTCTGTCACGACCCAAGTCTCGCTCAGTAAGATATTGTCCGCTTTGGGCCCAAACCCGCACGAATTTGTTCTTGGGTCACTACCCAAAAGGCCTCTTACTAGGGAGACTTGAAACCACACATATATAGCACATTACTTTTTCACACCCAGGCGATGTGGGACGAACTTCCCATAGTGTGTAGCCTGCCAGCACATACTGCAGCCACAAAGGCACCTACAACAGCCCGCCCACAACACCAGGGTCGTTACATTTGTCACGGCCCAAGTCTCGCTCAGTAAGATATTGTCCGCTTTGGGCCCAAACCCGCACGGATTTGTTCTTGGGTCACTACCCAAAAGGCCTCTTACTAGGGAGACTTGAAACCACACATATATAGCACATTACTTTTCCACACCCAGGCGATGTGGGACGAACTTCCCATAGTGCGTAGCCTGCCAGCACCTACTGCAGCCACAAAGGCACCTACAGCAGCCCGCCCACAACACCAGGGTCGTTACATTCTACCCCTTTAGGGCCCAACGTCCGCGTTGGCACACTTCCGGCTGGGTCTAGCTCTGATACCATTCTGTCACGGCCCAAGTCTCGCTCAGTAAGATATTGTCCGCTTTGGGCCCAAACCCGCACGGATTTGTTCTTGGGTCACTACCCAAAAGGCCTCTTACTAGGGAGAATTGAAACCACACATATATAGCACATTACTTTTCCACACTCAGGCGATGTGGGACGAACTTCCCATAGACCGCATGACAGAATGGTATCAGAGCTAGACCCAGCCGGAAGTGTGCCAACATTGACGTTGGGCCCTAAGGGGGGTGGAATGTAACGACCCTGGTGTTGTGGGCGGGCTGTTGTAGGTGCCTTTGTGGCTCCAGTAAGTGCTGGCAGGCTACACACTATGGGAAGTTCGTCCCACATCGCCTGGGTGTGGAAAAGTAATGTGCTATATATGTGTGGTTTCAAGTCTCCCTAGTAAGAGGCCTTTTGGGTAGTGATCCAAGAACAAATCCGTGCGGGTTTGGGCCCAAAGCGGACAATATCTTACTGAGCGAGACTTGGGTCGTGACAGAGTAGAATGTAACAACCCTAAAATTTCTAAGTGTAAAAATAATTATTTTAATTATTACTTTCAGTTAGCAATATTATATGAGTGTGGCTATGTAAGAAATGTGTTTGAAAATTTTAAGTGTTTGGTGGACATATAAATTAAATCATTAGTGAGCCCTTTAGTTTGAATGCTATATTTTATTAATTTAAATTTATTAAAAAAAAATGAAGTGTTGATATGTATTTTTTTTAATATAGTGTTTACAGGCCCGCGAATGTGCCAAATAGTGTATCTGGTATTGAAATTTAGTACCCGGGGTCATGGGTACCCATTAGGCTACTCATTTTAACACTTTGTACTGCATTCTGGGCTCATATAGGTCTCTTTTGTGAGCCCACAAGAAGAAAAACGGGATTTATATATTTTTGTGTGTTTTATTGACATGTGTTGTGTGTGTAGTGTACATATATCTTATATTAAAAACCCTAGCCACCCAAAAGAAAGAACAGACGTGTGTGTGTGTGTGTGTGTGTGTGTGTGTGTGTGTGTGAGAGAGAGAGAGAGAGAGAGAGAGAGGGAGAGAAGAAGAAGAAAAGGGAGGAGAAAGGAGAAGGATTCCGGATTCGTGGTCACGTGGGGAATCGTGGAGCATTCGTGGTTGTCAATTTTGGATTGAACTAGGTGAGTTAAACTTTGTGTATCCAAGTATATATATATACACGTATGTATATATATGTATGTGTATGGGAGTAAATTAGTGCATGTTAAATTTAATGGTTAGGGCAAATCTTTGTAATGGATCGATACACGTTGCTATTGTTGAAGTAATTTAGATACATTCTTTCCCTTCATGGGACTTTGTGATCATGATATTAGGGTATTCGAAAGGGTTAAGTAAATAGTTAGTTTGATAAAACCATATGTGAACTATTCATCGCAATAAAAAAAAAGATATGTGAAATTCGTTTTTTTTTTTTTGTAATTCATACAGTTGCAGAAACTTCAGAAAATTATTAGAAAATCGTGGCTTTGCATTTGAACATTCTGTCCGCCTGTCTTATGTAAAACGTGATTCTGCACACTTTTCGTGTTTAAAGTTTTTCCTGATTCTGCACCGTTTGGGCAGAAATTTAAGATTACAGTAGCAGTTTTCAATATAGTTCAACGTGCAAATTGGAGAATATGATTTCTTATTATGTGCTTTATGTATGCTAATATTGAATGTTGGGTTGAGATTATTGTACCTGAAATAACTAACCTTATTGTGTGATCATTTTGATAAAAAAGGAGTAAATTTGATATGCTGAATAGTATATTTGGGGATCTTGTAATTTGATTGGAAATTTTGAGGGAAGATTGTTATGGGTTAATTGATAAAACCCTTTATTGTAAGAAATTGGAATACATCTAAAAGTTAGAGATGTGATTGGATGATAAGACGGAACTATGTGATAAATGTGAAATCCACAATTATTGGGATAATACGAATGATAAGTGATAATTGCAACATAGTTCTTTAGTGTTCACCACTCCCGTTGTGTGATATGTTTTTTTTTTGGTAGCTCGACTTGCTGAGTGTACCCTTTTGCCAGTGGCTTCGTGATCAAGCTGGCCTAAGCCTTCTGCTCGGCTTATTTGTTAGACGTCTAGGCATATTGACTGGCCTTCTGTGTGTATAACTAGTTTGGTTGATACCCCAACCAAACTAGCACCAGAGTGGATGTTAGTAGTATGTCCGGGAACACATGGGATATATGTGTGGGTGTACCATGGAGGGTGGCCAAGTGGTGAACCTAGGGAACACAAAGATAAATTAAAGGCTAATAAATAATGACAATGGAGTATTTCATAAGACTGATAAGCGTGGAAAAATGAATGCGATGTTTGAATTAGAATGTGGACGGTTTGTATACAGAATTGTTTGCTTGGTTTATGATCATTCAATTTGCAGGATGGTGGGCCCACTAACGTATTACAGTTTTGGCTCACCATAAGTAATGGGTAAGTATGAAACTCGTAGTAACTTTGGATTTTGGGCAAGAAACTACTTGCCACCACATAAATGGAAACTACTCTATTGTCCAGATATGTGTGTGGAACTACCTGTCTTGACCCAAGAGTACTGTAGTGTAATTTGTTGTCTACGGGTTCAAATTGGATCCCTAAGACTTGTTGTTTTGTTTAACTCATACCAGTCATGTGACTGACCCGAGTGTGTTATACATTCGGGGGCGTTCTATATGCAACGTAGTCGAATGTATTTGTGCAGGTTTAGTTTTTGGAGATTTTCGTTGGAGCTTCTGTTTGGGTGAAGAGATGGTCGTTGTGTTGTTTATTATTGGAGTTGTACTTATTTTTGTTGTACTTGATTGTATTTTATTTTCTGGCATTGTGGGCCAGTATGTATAATTGTAATAAATATGGTATATTGGGTATTGGGAACGTTGTAGTTACTCTGACCAATGGATGTATAGATTTTATTCTTATTTATTTTTTATTTCCGCTGAACTCTGTATGTGGACATTTTATTTATGAAATTGATGTTTTTTTTTAATTGAAAAGTGATATAATATTTACAATGGAACTTTATTTCTTTTACAATGAAATGGATGTTTTGGAATACATGTTTAATAATAAAGAGTTTTCTTTAAACACAAGATCACATGTCCTTATTTAAGGAGTATTAAATACTGTTTTCAATAAATTTTCTGTTAGCATATGGGAGGGTGTCGCTCTCGTGATTTTTGGTAATTGAATATTAGTCCGGATACGGGCTCTGGATTGAATATTTGGTTGTCCAAAAATCGGGGTGTGATAGTTTGGTATCAGAGCTTAAGGTTAGCTTAGCGAGTCTAGGTGATCCTTGGAATGTGGATTAAGGAGTTGGTCAGAGTTATAGGTTTGCGATTTATTGGGTTCGGGTCATGTGTGTCTATGTGTTTACTTATGTAAAAGTTAACTACAGATGTGTACCTATTATTAAAAAAAAAAAAATTATATTTAGTTGATTTTAAATGTATACCATATTAGGAGTATTGGTAATGTTATTTAATATTGATTAGTAGAGCATGCATCATTTTAATTCTCATGGGATGAAATAGTAGAGGGAAGATGTAATTTTTTTCGTCAGGCGGTTGAGTTCAGGAGTAGTACTGGAATATCTTCTTCGAGTTATTATTATCTGGCAGTATCAACTTAACATTCAGAAGGGTATTATTCTATTGGAGTATCGGGATTCTCTTATTCTCAGAAGACTTATTATTTTATCAGCAGGATTTCTATTGTCCCTTTTATTATCTACTGAGTTGATTATTGGACTTCATTTATTGGGCATTTGGATATTCTCAGAAGACTTATTATTTTATTAGCAGGATTTCTATTGTCCCTTTTATTATCTACTGAGTTGATTATTGGACTTCATTTATTGGGCATTTGGACTTCTTATACTATCAGCGAATCTGCCATATTCTCTATGGGTGTTCTGTACAACCGTCTATTATTACGGATTTTCTTGATTTCTGATTATTACTCTGATTATTACCAGACAATGATATATTTCTCTTCATTGCCAATAAATATTTCTCAAATGTGGTTGGAGCGGTAAGTAAGTATTGGATATCCCGATGAAGTGTTGTGCGGGACACAGTAAGAGGGGAATATGTGCATACACGTAGTCATATCTTTGTGAAATTAATCAATTGTTGCTTTTAATAAATGGTTAATATCTAGTGCTTTATGTGAAATTATGTGCTTTACCTTACTGGTGTTGTGTCTTGTGTGTCTGTTAAAATTTAACAAGCGACTATATGAGACTATGGGTATATACATGAGTGTTTCCTTGTTTGGATTATTCGCTCGATGTACCAGGACTCATTACTGTCGGGAGTTAAACGATAGCGACACTTCGATGTTGGATTGCTTTCATTGTGTGTTTAACGTCAGGCATATTAATTATCTGTATTTGTTGCACCCCAAATTTCGGGACGAAATTTCTTTAAGGAGGGTAGAATGTAACAACCCTAAAATTTCTAAGTGTATAAATAATTATTTTAATTATTACTTTCAGTTAGCAATATTATATGAGTGTGGCTATGTAAGAAATGTGTTTGAAAATTTTAAGTGTTTGGTGGACATATAAATTAAATCATTAGTGAGCCCTTTAGTTTGAATGCTACATTTTATTAATTTAAATTTATTAAAAAAAAATGAAGTGTTGATATGTATTTTTTTTAATATAGTGTTTACAGGCCCGCGAATGTGCCAAATAGTGTATCTGGTATTGAAATTAAGTACCCGGGGTCATGGGTACCCATTGGGCTATTCATTTTAACACTTTGTACTGCATTCTGGGCTCATATAGGTCTCTTTTGTGAGCCCACAAGAAGAAAAACGGGATTTATATATTTTTGTGTGTTTTATTGACATGTGTTGTGTGTGTAGTGTACATATATCTTATATTAAAAACCCTAGCCACCCAAAAGAAAGAACAGACGTGTGTGTGTGTGTGAGAGAGAGAGAGAGAAGAAGAAGAAGAAGAAGAAGAAGAAGAAGAAGAAGAAGAAAAGGGAGGAGAAAGGAAAAGGATTCCGGATTCGTGGTCACGTGGGGAATCGCGGAGCATTCGTGGTTGTCAATTTTGGATTGAACTAGGTGAGTTAAACTTTGTGTATCCGAGTAAATATATATATACACGTATGTATATATATGTATGTGTATGGGAGTAAATTAGTGCATATTAAATTTAATGGTTAGGGTCAAATCTTTGTAATGGATCGATACACGTTGCTATTGTTGAAGTAATTTAGATACTTTCTTTCCCTTCATGGGACTTTGTGATCATGACATTAGGGTATTCGAAAGGGTTAAGTAAATAGTTAGTTTGATAAAACCATATGTGAACTATTCATCGCAATAAAAAAAAAAAGATATGTGAAATTCGTTTTTTTTTTTTTTTTTGTAATTCATACAGTTCCAGAAACTTCAGAAATTATTAGAAAATCGTGGCTTTGAATTTGAACATTCTGTCCGCTAGACTTATGTAAAACGTGATTCTGCACACTTTTCGTGTTTTAAGTTTTTCCTGATTCTGCACCGTTTGGGCAGAAATTTAAGATTACAGTAGCAGTTTTCAATATAGTTCAACGTGCAAATTGGAGAATATGATTTCTTATTATGTGTTTTATGTATGCTAATATTGAATGTTGGGTTGAGATTATTGTACCTGAAATAACTAACCTTATTGTGTGATCATTTTGATAAAAAAGGAGTAAATTTGATATGTTGAATAGTATATTTGGGGATCTTGTAATTTGATTGGAAATTTTGAGGGAAGATTGTTATGGGTTAATTGATAAAACTCTTTATTGTAAGAAATTGGAATACATCTAAAAGTTAGAGATGTGATTGGATGATAAGACGGAACTATGTGATAAATGTGAAATTCACAATTATTGGGATAATACGAATGATAAGTGATAATTGCAACATAGTTCTTTAGTGTTCACCACTCCCGTTGTGTGATATGTTTTTTTTTTGTAGCTCGACTTGCTGAGTGTACCCTTTTGCCAGTGGCTTCGTGATCAAGCTGGCCTAAGCCTTATGCTCGGCTTATTTGTTAGACGTCTAGGCATATTGACTGGCCTTCTGTGTGTATACCTAGTTTGGTTGATACCCCAACCAAACTAGCACCAGAGTGGATGTTAGTAGTATGTCCGGGCACACATGGGATATATGTGTGGGTGTACCATGGAGGGTGGCCAAGTGGTGAACCTAGGGAACACAAAGATAAATTAAAGGCTAATAAATAATGACAATGGAGTATTTCATAAGACTGATAAGCGTGGAAAAATGAATGCGATGTTTGAGTTAGAATGTGGACGGTTTGTATACAGAATTGTTTGCTTGGTTTATGATCATTCAATTTGCAGGATGGTGGGCCCACTAACGTATTACAGGTTTGGCTCACCATAAGTAATGGGTAAGTATGAAACTCGTAGTAACTTTGGATTTTGGGCAAGAAACTACTTGCCACCACATAAATGGAAACTACTCTATTGTCCAGATATGTGTGTGGAACTACCTGTCTTGACCCAAGAGTACTGTAGTGTAATTTGTTGTCTACGGGTTCAAATTGGATCCCTAAGACTTGTTGTTTTGTTTAACTCATACCAGTCATGTGACTGACCCGAGTGTGTTATACATTCGGGGGCGTTTCTATATGCAACGTAGTCGAATGTATTTGTGCAGGTTTAGTTTTTGGAGATTTTCGTTGGAGCTTCTGTTTGGGTGAAGAGATGGTCGTTGTATTGTTTATTATTGGAGTTGTACTTATTTTTGTTGTACTTGATTGTATTTTATTTTCTGGCATTGTGGGCCAATATGTATAATTGTAATAAATATGGTATATTGGGTATTGGGAACGTTGTAGTTACTCTGACCAATGGATGTATAGATTTTATTCTTATTTATTTTTTATTTCCGCTGAACTCTGTATGTGGACATTTTATTTATGAAATTGATGTTTTTTTTTTAATTGAAAAGTGATAAAATATTTATAATGGAACTTTATTTCTTTTACAATGAAATGGATATTTGGGAATACATGTTTAATAATAAAGAGTTTTCTTTAAACACAAGATCACATGTCCTTATTTAAGGAGTATTAAATACTGTTTTCAATAAATTTTCTGTTAGCATATGGGAGGGTGTCGCTCTCGTGATTTTTGGTAATTGAATATTAGTCCGGATACAGGCTCTGGATTGAATATTTGGTTGTCCAAAAATCGGGGTGTGACACAAGCCATGTCCGACATGGTACGAAACAAGTTCGACACATATCCCATGTCGGTATCCTTGTCATACCCACGTCGACACGGGTACGACACCTTTGATACCAAGTCCGGGTAACATAGGGTATAGGAACGAACTTGAAATAGCAGAATGGGTACTAAGTCTGTTGAATCAGCCAAGTGGCTGCAGATGCAAGTTCATCCGCCGATTCTTTTTCATGGTTTGATCTTCTCAAATTATTGCATTTATGAATCAACATAATTGTTTACATAAGTTTTTTTAATACCTTTTAAATATACACACAGAGAGAGAGAGAGAGAGCGCATCAATTGCAATGTGAATCTATTCCTAGCTGGAATTTGGTAATCCCATGGTCTTCTTCTTTGTAAAATACACACACGCGCACTTATACATGTTTTGACTGTGTTACTCTTCAAGTTGTGTTTATTCAAATAATGCTTTAAACTAGGAAATCTTCAAGTTGAATGTGTGTATGTGTTTGATAAATGATTAGTAGCTCCTGTCAAATACAAGCAAATAAAAGGTGGTATAAAGCCATCTCCAAGTCGTACTCAAAGTTTTACTCAATTTGAGTAAAAGCATTTCAAATCCATGATTTTGCTACTTTTTGTTAAATTGATATCTGTACAAAATATCATGTTTATGAACTAGAAATAGATTTTGTACGGCGGAAGACCTATTGAAAGAGAGATATTAGTATTCTTGGCTTACAGTGTTGTTTTCATTTTTACTTGGACTAGAATAATTCGAAAATAGAAATTATTAGTTCATTTCCCCTTAACTATGTTTTCTTGACTTGGTCTTTAGCTCCACTTTAGGTTCTGTTGACTAACTTTCTAAGCAAAATTGGAATGCTATTAATTTTGTAGTAATATTCTGAAGTGGTTTCGAAGTGAATCATTTTCCCTTGAAGACTCTGAATTCTTTTGATGAATCTAATTCAGGAAATGAGATACTTTGTTCCCTAATATTTGGGTCTAAGGAACTGTTTGGGTGCAAATGGAATGTGGAAAAATGAAGAAATCAAAATTTTCAATTTTCATTAGAGAAAAACACTCTTCAGTTCTATTTACAATAGTTTGTGTAGCTGAGCTAAAGTTTTTATTTAGTTTATTAGAAACAACTATATGGAAACATTAGTGCCTAACTACCATTTTCAAAGATTATTAATTAGTGGAATGTTAAATGTTTTGTGATTGAGAACAATGGCAATGATTCCGCTAAAATGCAATTTTTTGTTTTGTAATTTGCTTCATTTCCCAGTAATCTAACTGAGCTCAATCAAATTTATCATCACGTGAAGAAGCTAAAAGGTTGAAAATTGAAACTATTTGTTTCCAGGTTGCTGGAAGTCATGTATTGCAACATCATCTACAGAAAACCATAAGAAATCTTCATCGTCTTCGAGCATGAATAAAGGGGACACGAAGCATTCTCAAGATGACAATTCATCGCCTTTGGTTGGGTCTGCATCTTTAAATTGTTTTACAAAGAAGTCTAAAGATTATTTCCCTTAATGTATTGGGTTCTGATTTCTATTGAGATTATTTCTATTTTGGTTAGGTTGTATCTTTAAATTGCGGTTTAAGATTGTGCTTTTGTGTCAGTTCTGATATGTTGGGGAAATGTCTTTGAGCTTACTTTGATTGGTGGTTTGTTGCTTTGATTATTTCCATTGCGTTTGTTTTGGTTCGAGCTATTGAATATTTTACGTTTTCTATTCTTTCCTTTTGAATTTTTGGTGCGTATTTGAGTTTATTCAAAATATGAGGGTTTGATTTGATTTGATTTTTTTTTTTTTTTTGATACTTTAAAAAAGTCTCAAATAATGGGTTACCAAGTGAACACTTAAATCACACCATTGAATTTACTTAATCGTGTCATTGAACTAAAATTAGTACATTTCACCTCTTTTGTGGTATAAAATATGTTGAAACCTTATTTATACCACCTATCTCTACATCTTGGCAGCAAGTTCTTGAAGATTTTTTTTTGCTAATTATCAAGTCATTATAGGTGCATTTGCCCAAGGTTGGCGCAATTGTGTTCAGGCCACAGAGGTGTTGGTGTTTGTATTTGTAGATTACATTTTGGAACCTCATTATAGGCAGAGGTGTTGGTGTTTGCTAAGACCCAAATTGATGTTGCTAAGTGTATTTTTTTTGTCTAGGTATCAAGTCGATGCTACTAAAGGTGTATTTGTTGTCTAAGCAATTGCCTCAATTGATTGTTAACCGAGCATATAGCTCTTGAACCTCCAGAATGGAGGACGATGCGTTGACTCATGCTACTATAGGTGTATTTAGACTATTTAGACATAGTTTGAGATTACTCTGCTGTTTATATAGCCGATGAGTTGGGATTTCTACAACTGTAATTTAAATGGTATCGTGATTCATGAAATTAAATATAAATTCGTCATTTATTATTGTTTACCCTTTTTCTTTGTGTCGTGCCCCCGTGCCTCGGGTTATTACTAGTATATATATATATATCTATATATCAAAACGGAGAGAGAGAGAGAGAGAGAGAGAGAGAGAGAGGAAACTTCGTGGAAAGCCAACAAAACTCCGGACAAATTAAGCCATTTAAGCATATGCCGACTATTACTTACGTCCAGCCACAAGATTCTCCAACTCCACTCACAAATGCACCTTCCTGGAAAGTGAAAACCCAACCCATCAATGAGAATTAAGGATATATACTCGAGATATTAATATATTGTCTATCACACTAATGACAACACCATAGACTTGCAAATTAACCTTCGTTGATCACACACCATACACATGTCCTTTTTTAAAAGTCAATTCAGATAACACCATTTCAAACGAAGGATCTTTATTCATGTCGTTGGATGGAGAAATTATAATGTAGTCCTTCACCAACATGTCATTTGAGGACCACGAAGTACGGACACGAATACACTGACACGATATACACATCGATAAGACAAAATTCTAAAAAATTGCATGTTTACATTTTAGGAAAAGTGTCCGTAAAGTATCGTGTCCGCTACCTTCTTAGAAGGGTTGGTGATTCCTAATTTGAGGACTATTTGATGGTTTGAATCAATAAATAAAATATTTTAATTTAATTAAAAAGAATGTAACTCATCACAACTTTACTGTAAAAGAAATGAAAATTTTAGCAAGATAACTTAAATTAGGGTTAATTGCAGGGACCCTCCATTTGAGGTTTTGCAAAATTACATGGGCATCCCCTCTATATTGTAAATTATACAGATCTCTCCTCTAGCATAAATTTATTATTTTACCCTTACTTTGTTTATCATTTTACTAAACTACACACATCATTCTCTCTCTCTCTCTCTCTCTCTCTCTCTCTCTCTCTCTCTCTCTCTCTCTCTCTCTACTGTGTATGTGCATATATAGATATAGATATAGATATAGACGGAGAGGATCTTAAGTGAACTGAGTCGAGTGAACTTACCCAATGAACTGATTTTAAGCCTAAAAGAACCCGCGAGTCAGCGGGGCAATCTATGGGTTCTTTTTAGGCTTAAAAGCCAGTACATTGGGTAAGTTCACTCGACCCAGTTCACTTAAGATTCTGGCCGTAGATGTAGATATACAAACACATACATATCATGAATATAGAGGAGAGTGGTTTTTTTTTTTTTTTTATGACTATATATATGCGTATTTTCAGCATTAGCAAATTAAGAAAAGAGGACTCTCTAAATTTGCAATCTAGAGAAGAGGTGTATGTAATGCAAATCCAAATATTAAATGAGGTCTATGTCATTTTGGAATATAGAAGACAGGTCCGTGTAATATCTTCAAACCTCAAGGTGATCGTGTATTTAACCCCGAAATTATTAAGTTGTCAATAAAGTCGTTTTTACCAAATGCCTTCAACTTAGGCTACGTCCGATTTAGCTCAAACGTGCCTACGGGACTCAGAAAGTAAACTTTAGGATGTTTGGCTAATTAGTTTTAGGGTAAATTATACTTTTTACTCTTGTAGTTTGAGAGTTGTTGTGACACTTTAGTCCATGTACTTTTAATTTACGTATTTTAGATCTTAGAGTTTCATGAATGTGACAATTAAGTCCAATCAGACATTTTATAATTAAACTTAAAACAACACTAGTTGTTTAAAGAATTACACTAAACTCCCCAGAAGTTTTCTTAAATTTAGAATTTTCTCTTTTTCTTTGAATATCGAATTATTTTACCACCGCATTCAATCAATTTGTTATCAGAGTCTGGTTCCTCAGCCTGGTAGCCTAGTAAGTTTGTTATAGGAATATTAGATATACAGCAGAAGTAGAATATAACAATATAAATAATTCAACGTCATTACAAATCACATTAGAACAAAATAATAAATAAATAAAAAATCAATGGAATTTATTAAAAATCTTAAAAATCATCAACCAAGTATTGTTAACAAAGTTAGACATCTATAAAAACTTATTCAAAAAATAGAAAAGCAATTACGTAGTAATTAGGGAAGAATACCATAAATTTTTAGATTCTTACCATTGACCATACAGTGAAGATCCTCTATAAATTCCTTTTGAATGAATAATCCATAAAAAGAAACATAAATAAAACAAAAATTGAGTCTTAGTAATCCATATATAGAAAAATACCTAAAGACTTTTTTTTTTCTAGTATTTTTTTTTCTTTTTCTTTTTCTTTTTTTTTTTTCTTTTTATTTTATTTTAATTTTTTTTTTATGAATTACTAATTCGAAAAGCTTTTCAGGAGGCCTTCTCTATATGGGCAAGGATAAGAATCCAAAAGCTCATAGTCTTTTTCCCTAATTATTGATTTTTATGTTTTTGGGGTAGTACGGAGTATTTTGTAGATGTCCAACTTCGTAAACAATTCCTAACCGATAATTTTTATGATTTTTATTAAGTCAATATAATTTTTTTATTAATAAATTGTTCTCTTCTATTATAATTTGCAATGACGTTGAACTATTTAAATTATCGGATTCTACTTCTACTATATATCTATTACTCATATAATAAATTTACTAGGTTACCAAGCTGAGGAACCATGCTCCAGTACGAGTTTGATTGAAGGAGGTGGTAAAAATAATTTGATATTTAAAGAAAATAGAAAATACTCAATTTAAGAAAACTTATGGTGATTTAAACTACTAGTGTTCTAAGTTAATTATAAAGGGTAATACTTAGGACACACCTAAAAATACAATTTTTGGGACACAACCTAAGAGATGTATCTATCTCTCTCATGTATCATTGTGGGGTCTCTCATGTGTCACTGTAGGGTCCAGTGACATCACAGTGACATCACATGAGAGATATAGACACATCTTTTGAGTTGTGTCCCAAAAGTTGTGTGTTTGAGTGTATCCCAATCTTTACTCAATTATAAAATATCTGAGTAGATTTAACTGTCACACTTATGAAATTCCAGAGTTTAAAATGCTCAAATTAAAAGTGCAGGAACTAAAATGTCACGACCCACAAACTATAAGAGTGAAAAGTGCAAGTTACCCTTAATTAGTTGAAACATGCTAAAAAAATGCTTCCATACAAACATAATGCACAAAGTATATTTGAATTTTAATAATATTTTTGATTCCATTTAGAGCTCGTTTGAGTTAAGGAAATATTAAGTGATTATTTTTTAAGCAATGAAATATTAAGTAATTGTTTTTTAAGTGATGAATATTAAGTTGTTCGATGTTTGGATTAGCTTAAATAATAAGTGATTGTTCTAAACAAGAGTGTGTTTGGTTTATTGTTTGTATAAAATGACGAAAAAATGATAACATTTAAATATTTTTCAACCATTTTGCTTTCAAGTGGGCATTTTGCCTTTTAACAACTTAAGAATAAAATTAAGTGATTATTTGAAAAATAAGCTATTTTTTTTAACTTAATTTTTCTACTAATTTTCAACTGATTTGTGTCAGTGCTGAAATTTTAAGATAATCCAAACACTTCCATTTTACAAAACAATCACCCTCCTTTTTTTTTCCCTCTAAACACTTAATTTTTAATTTCCAACTTACTCAAACGGGCTCAAATACCCTTGTGATTAGGGCCCTGTACTCAAATACCCTTGTGATTAGGGCCCTGTACGTGTAACAACGTCGGCTTCAAAAAATAACCCCAAGCCTAAAAACTAACCGAATCGAGGGGGGAAAAAAAATTTTGATAAAAAACCGACAAACCTTGCCGTACCAATCATGTTGAGTCGGTTTTTATACATAAAAATAAAAAATAAAAAATAATGATAATAATAATAATGATAATAAAAGACTGTTTTACACTCTACTTGTGATTAGACTTCAGCTAGCTGAGCTCAAAAACTCAAAAGTAATTCCAAACACGCCTTTAGTGGTCCGCACCGTACAATAGATTTTCCCACTAAGGAGCTCCTTGAAAAGTATTCTACAATCAATTGCTATATAAAGTCCCATTTAATTTGAAGTTCCAAAGCCAAATCAAATCTCATATATAGTCAACCCCAACAATTCTCTCTGTTTCTCTCTCTAAAATCAATGGAAAAAAACAGCCAAGTCATGAGAGACACGGAATACGAGGATTTGCTTCCGGTGATGGCGGAGAAGCTTGACGTGGACACATTCATGTCGGAGCTGTGTAATGGGTTTCAGGTCTTGGCGGACCCGACAAGTGGGTTGATCACAACGGAGAGTCTGAGGAAGAACTCTGGTTTTCTGGGTATGGAAGCTATGAGCAGAGAAGATTCAGAATCAATGGTGAGAGAAGGAGATCTTGATGGAGATGGAGCTCTCAACCAGACTGAGTTTTGTATTTTGATGGTCAGACTCAGTCCGGCTATGATGCAAGATGCCGAGTCATGGCTGCTCAAGGCTATCAATCAGGAGCTCAATCGATAGTCGGAGTACTCAAGGGAGGGCGTCCTCTCCATAGAATTTATATATATATATATAATTGCATACTCCACTTTTAGCGACGAATTTTTCGTCTCGCTAGAAGTAGAGTCTGTAAACCGACGTCCAACCAGAGATTCTCCGTTTGTATCTATATATATATATATATATATATGAGAGCGCTTCTATTGAGCGATCTTAGCCAGAGCTCATTTAAAAAATAAAATTTATAGTGCAGTAAATGAGCTCGACGTCTAAATTAAAAGTCTTCACTTTCTTAAAAAAAAGCTCACTTATAATATATATACATATAGATAGATATACATATTCATGTATGTGGGGGGTTGTTAATTTGTTTCACAGTTGGTTGGGTAAGGGTTGCAGAGTTTCATCAGTTTCTTTTAGCAGCTTAATTATATCACGAGAAGTGATCCATATATAGTGATGTAATTAATGGGATTGCTGAGAATGAAGTTGAATCTGTATTATTATTGTGATTTCTAAATCAGAAATGGATTGGATCATTGGCAAAGTGCTGATCGGTTTCAGAGAGAATCTGAACAATTTAAGCAAAAAGGGTTGGGGGTCATTCTCACGCATAATTCCATTATATAATCTACTATATATATAAAAGAGCCTCACTTACATGCCTGTGGAAACGTGCAACTATCAAATTGATTTCGCCAATTTTGCAATTTCTCGATTTGGTTGTCTGTTTTAATAATTGTTCCAACCCTCCAAATAGCAGCTGGGATTTGTCCGTTGGTATCCTTCATCATCCAACTTAGAAAGTATACTATGCTTCTCACTTCACTTTTATTACACTAGGTTTTTCATCATTTGTGACTCGTATGGTGCAATCTTGTAATGCTATAATTACAGCTGACTTTAAAAAAAAAAAAAAAAAAGTCAAACAAAAATGCTAGCTACATAATATTTACGTAGATGACAATTTTTGTAAGGAATTTATAAAATGGTCATCTTTTGGCACAACCTTTTTTTTTTCTTTTTTTTTAAAATAAAATAAAATAAAAAATAGTTAATTTTATACTTTGACTACACGCACGCACACACAAATGGTTGTATGCTTATATTTTACTCTTTTAGTTATAATTTGCATCATAATAAATGGAGATTTAATTCACATGTAAGAGTTCATGAGTAGGGTAAAAATACAATAATCACGGCAGCTAGAACTCAATAAAAGGGAAACATTTCACACCAATAATTACAAAAAACGAAAAAATATTTACATAAAAATGTTACGGACTAATTATTAATCCTGTGAGGGATGTGATGTTATTAGTCCCCTTAATAATGAAATGTGTAACTAATAGTCCACAATCTTGTGAAAAAACTTGTGCTTTTATGATAGCAAAATTGCTTATGGTGACAAAAATGATTACATAAATATTTATTAAATTATCAAATTATAATACTCACATATATTACTAACTTTTTTCTCAATTTACGCAAAGCGCGCGTATATCACAAATTTCATGTGCATTTACCAACAAGCACGCGCAACGCAAGTGCTATGCCTAGTATTTATAAGCACCGCCTAGACCAGTAAATGAATCGAATTCTTCGTACTCATATTATGGCAATTCGAATCCAATTTCTTAATACCAACTATCTCAATCAATCTTTTATGAAATATTTGTTTGATTCAAAACCATATTTTCATGATATTTGAACTTTCGAGAATCCGTCACTCTATCCAAATGGATATGGCTAGAATTAAGGTACTATACATATAATCGGATCTAATTGTATTCAGATCATTACGTATACATGCAAATTTTATTTCGCAAATTTGACGAAGCAATTACAAATTCATATTCGGAATAGAAAACAACCACCCAAATTCATCTAAATGGGAGAAGCGGCTTAGGTGGGTCCTCGCACGAGATCACTATACCAAACAGGAAAAGAAAGAAAAAAAAAAAAATCTAAATGCCATGGGTTCGAATATGAATCTGGTCTAGTAGCCTAAGTACACCTATGTGAAAACACCATTAAACTGGTAAAATTTACAAGTTCAATACGTATGCGTGGAGTTTGTTGTATTTTTTTTTTTTTTTTTTTGGCAACACCAGAAAAAACCACCTATGTCAGTAAACAAATCAGCAACTCAAAACTCTTTTAACCCCACGGAAATGAATAAATCATCAAAGCCCACCCAGCTGAAATAGCAAACAGACTGGGAATGATTGGTTTTAAGCCTCACCAATAAAGATATTTAACTGGAAGGAAAGAGAGGAAACAATATTTCATCATACAGGATTATATTATAAGTTAAAAGGGTGTTTCAGTTTCAATCCGCATTTGGATTGATGAAAGGATACTATAGCCATTCTTTGAAAAGTAAGGTTTAGTCTATTGTGAAAAACTTCTCAGAGAGCATCGGGCCATAAGATTCCCAAAAGTCTAGAGATACATTTATTACTAGATGTTTATCCAACGGTTAAAACACCTGTCTTCTCATATGAAAAACTGCTCACTATAGACTTGCCCGAAGAGTAATACTTGGGACAACCATTCACACATTTTTTTACACAAACCAATAAATGTGTCTTTTCTGTCACTGTGGATCCAAATAATGCCAAATATAATAAAGCCCGTGTCCACGCTTCTTGCAACTAGCAGAAGCGACACAAGGGAGCTCTCCAATCGCAATTTTCTAACAGCTCTTGAGTGCTGCAAATTCATTCCCCAAATGTGGTTTGGGGCCTCCAAAGGCAGGGCCAAACAGGACCATAACATTAAACGGTTTAAAGGCTAGATCACAATCAAATCTAAGAAATGTTTTTCTGCTATAATACTCTGAACTTATTGGGGAAAAAAAAAATTCAAATGGTCCAAACTCCAAACAGAAGTACATTTTAACATAAAAGTAAAGCATCCAATTTAACCAGTAATAATCACTCAAAACATCTAGATTCACAAACTACTACAGACCGTCACAAGCTCTAGAAATGCATAAAGTACCTACTTAACCAGTCCAAGTTCCACGATATATGTACTTTAATCTGCTGCAAACCACCACAAACTGTTTACCTAAGAAAATTAAATCCCCAAACTAAACACATGTTTCGGTGCTAACAAAGTAACACTTCACGTGTAGCAAAACTTCCCTTTAACCTTAGTCTCTCAAGTTCTTGACCTCCGCACTGGGGACCGGCTGTAAAAAGACCCGAGAAACACGACATCATCAACCAAAAAAAAAAACACTAGTGAAATTGCAGAACTTTCAGATTCACATGACAGCCTTTTGAGGCTGTTTTGGGGGGGGGGGGGGGGGGGGGGGTGGAAATAAAAGAAAACAGAGAGAAAAACACTTGGCTTTGTTTCGTTAACAGGTAAAAACGTGTGGAAAATAGGAATGAAATGAAACCACCAAAATAAATCAAAATTTTTAATTTTGCGAGTCACTTCTCTTCTTTTTTTACAATTCCTATCATATTATGAAATTATTATTTTTTATTTTTAAATCCGATGCTATTTAAACACGGAGGACAACACAAAAAGGGAAAACAATGGTTTTCCTCCACGTTTTCCTTTCCTTCTCCTCCTCTAAACTCGAAAACCAAACAAAGCCTTGAAAAAACGGAAACAAAGTTAACCTGTAGAGAGTAAGCATCTACCTCCGATACCTTCCATATTCAGGACTCCCAGTCCTTTCATATGACGGGCCATTGTACCTATCATAAACCGGGCTTCGAGGCCGCCCATAGTCAGGACTCGGTCTGCCCCTGCGATGAACTGGACTTGGTGACCGCCTATGAGGACTTCTACGACCACCATAACCTCTTCTTGGGCTATTGTATGTATCTCCCCTTTCGCCATCATCCCTTAGAGCATATTCGACAGATACCACCCTGTCCAATATCTTGCTGCAACACCAACTCAATGTGTTAACTTCTTGTTTTTTTCATTTCAAAAACCGTAAATGTGCTTTTATACAATTTAAGCATAAACACAATTCAAATTTAGGCAAATAGATTCACGATATGACAACATTGCACTTGCACACGCACAATAAAATGTAGAAGTTACTGACCTCATATGTGTACATTCAAGAGCTTTTGTGGCCTCCTCCTGCGTTTCAAACTGAACAAATGAAAAGTTCCGCCGAATTCGGACATGGAGAACATTCCCATAAGGCTCAAAATGTCTTTCTATGTCACGGACCCTAGTGTGAATGGGATCAAAGTTGATCACGAACAATGTTTTTGTGGGTCTCTGGTTTGCCACGGACTTGGAGCCCTCATGATGACGGCCACGGTCACCCTGCCATAATTGTTGTAGTCTCAATAAGAGTAAACCAAAGGAAAACCATGAAACTATGATTTTTGAACTCTTTATATTATAACCATTGTTTCAAAATGCAATAAACATGTACAGCGCGGCTTAAGCCTTAAGGCAAGCCTAGGCGAGCCTTAAGAGTTAAGCCTAGGTTTAAACCTAGGAAGCTTTATGGCCACGTTCACCCTCCCATTACAGAAGTAGGATAACTCTTTTGAAATCCTTCAGCCAGGTCTTAAAAGGCACAGGCATAAAGTAAAGTGAGACATTATTCCCCTTGCAAGGCGAGCTTTCACATGCAGAGATGCAAACTTTTCTAGTTTATAATCTGTCAAAAATTTTAGTATAGTAGAATATATAAGAAAATAGTAAAACGGAATAAGAGATTTATAAATGCAAGAGCAAAGTAAAATGAAGTTAAACAAAATAGAAAATACCAGACCAATGCATGAGGCTCCCTCTACCGTGCATGGGAAGGCTTAGATGTACTCATCCTTACCTCTACATGATAAGTATAGATTCTACAATAATTAAGGCAATTTTGTAGCAGTTAACCTAGTTATTCACCATTTAGTACAGTGACTGATGAATCATAAACTCAGTACAATATTGTAACATGGCTAAACATGCAAAATCAAGTAAAGACGAAATAGAACCAAGAGAATACCAGGGAGAACAAGGAAAAAGAAAATTGAATCAAATAAAAAACGGATGAAACAGAAAACGCGATGAAGAAGAAGATGACAGAAACAGAGAGGAAGAACAGCTGTAGCATGACGGAAACAGAGAACTGTGAGAAAAGCAACACAAAGGAGATAATAGGAAAAATAAACAGTAAAACACAAGCCGTACCAAAGGAAAGGAAAGAACATGCAAATAGAGTAAAACATATTCGTGCGTACATGCTGGGAAGAGCGAGCCCCAATGAATCAGAAGCTCAGAAAAACTTTATAGAGGAATGGAAACTATCCAAAATCTTCAAACCATGGTAAACATTAAGAAAATAACAGATATGCATATATATATAAGCAGTGTTCTAAAAATTGGCCTAGGCAGTGCCCCGCTTCCTGGATTTTCTCTTAGGCATTTGGAAAATCGCCCAACATATTAGGCGGGGGATCTAGGCGAGATTAGGCGGGATTAGGCGGCCTAGGCCCCCCTCAGCCGCCAGACTAGCGCCTAGCGATTTTAAGAACATTGCATAAAAGAAATTAGGAGGTCCACAATAACATGTCCCCAAGGCGAATGCCACCACATAGGAGAAAAACCGCATTTTTCATACAGCCCACTAAACCATATGCCTCATGGGGACTCCACTAACATAGCCTTCAGGCTTGTTTCTTACGTGGCCCTCAAAAGGCCTTGAAAAATGCTGGCTATCAAAATAGACTCTCGCATACCATTTACCACATCAGATATAAGAAGGATTATAATGGAGCCAAACGAAAAAATGACATCCAACTCACCCTAGACCACTCCACTGACAGTCTCCGCTTGTCGTATCCAAACGGTGTGTTGTCAAGACCACGAATTGCATCTTCGGCGTCACGCTCATCCTCAAAATAGACAAAAGCAAACCCTGCAATAACCAGACTCAAAATAAGAAAAAGAATGGATAATGCACGAGTTTGGTGACGGACCCGCTAAGCATGCAGTACATCATCAGTCAAATCAGGACTCTTTCCTGACAAGAACTAAACAAAAATACGACACCTGAAAAAGACTTGAAGAGCTGAAGAACACAAGGATGTAGTGATGATGCCATATTAAAGGTTTAATTCCAAGAAATTCAAGTCTGAGTTGTCATAGCATAGCATGCTTCACCATTCACAGAGCACAAGTTCAGTAATGGAAGGCATGGCATGATAAAATTCATTGAATCCCTTATGATCAGTGGTGGTAGGCATGGCATGATAGAATTCAATGATCCCCTTACGATAAGTCGTGGTAGGCATGGCATGATAGAATTCAATGGTCCCCTTATGATCAGTAGTGTAGGCATGGCATGGGAGAAGTCAATGGTCCATTAACGATCAGTGGAAGTAGGCATGGCACGATGAATAGACAGATCCCACCATGAAAATTCTTGTGAAATGGCAACTTTAGGCAGTGAGCTAAGTGAATGACACAAAATTGAGTGCAAATGAATGAACAGTTCCATCTGTAAGTAGAAGGAGATAAGGCATGTAGGTTTCCTTTGCATTAGATGTTTTTTGCACAGAAGATGTCGAGCCCAGATAGAAGCTCTATTTGCCTTAGTAGATGTTCCTGCGCCAAAACAAGCACTTAATATGGAGTTCTTCCTTGAAAAAAAATTCAAAAGTTTGGCTGCCATTTTATTCCGGCCCAATCATAGGGATACGATATACACGCTACATAAGCAGTTATATATCCATATCCAATGTATAATGCCTTAGGGGAATATCCAGAATGATCCCAGTGCTATGAAATTAAAGGACCAACCACAGAATGAACCATTAATCAACCAAACCAACATTCCAGATTAAACTAACAGAGTACAAGTGTAGAACAAACTACAGTCCAGATGAAACTGACACAGCCAACCATACCCTACTCTCTCATACAGCGAACTAACACCGAAATAATATAACATCATGTTTTAAGACCGCATGCCTCCTTACCCACAAAAAATTCTCAAAAGAGAGAAAGAAAGATAGAACTCGAGACTTGGGAAAATACTCTTCATTTTCCAGTAACAATCGCTAACCCACATTGGGGGAGCTTTTTACCCCAGGGCAATCGCATTCCCCACCAGAGAGTCTAGAAGGGTTGGCGTAGGATAGATGGAATGAGTCAATCAGTGTCCTTCTCATGAATAATCCCAAGCAGCTGTACTCACAACTTGGGGTTATAGAATTGTAAAAGATTTTCAAATCAAAGTCCTCAAAGCACTCAAAAGGGAA
Source organism: Hydrangea macrophylla (assembly GCA_033977485.1). Classification (NCBI taxonomy): domain Eukaryota; kingdom Viridiplantae; phylum Streptophyta; class Magnoliopsida; order Cornales; family Hydrangeaceae; genus Hydrangea; species Hydrangea macrophylla. The sequence goes on along the minus strand of CM066996.1, from coordinate 5,673,783 downwards.
GGATACACACATACATTAGCGACTACATGAAGAACCTTATATGGCTAACAAACAAACCGGGGTTAGCTTAGAACCATGTGGGGGGTGTGAGTCCTATGAGGAAAGAACTGTAACAAACTTATTCCCAGGGATAACAACTCAACTATCAAAATTCGACATTTTGTGAAACGAAATTTCACTTTTCAAACATTTTTTTATTCAGCAATAACATATACTGCATCCCACTACAGGCCTTGTAATTATAGCCCCATCATTGCATATTAAACACATTGAAGATAGAATATCCACAAATTGAAGATTGAATATACCCAGATTAAAGTCAATGGTTTACACAATGGTGACGAGGATAAAAAAAAATACCAGATTTCATGTCAACGCGCTCGACCCTCCCATATTTAGAGAACAGTCGCTCCAAGTCCGATTGTCGAGTCTCATACTCGAAGTTACCGCAGAAAACTGGCCTCATCTCCACGATATCTGCAACCAAATATAATACCCATAAATAATCTAAAAACACATCACAGAAATGAAGCTTTGATAGAGTAATTCTTTGGTTTAGTTCTATGAGCGCATACATATAAATAAAAATTGAAACTTGGATAATCCACAAACTTATCACCAAGAAAACCCAAATCCTGCAGTCAACGAACCCAATCTATTCTGCAACGTTGAGTTAAGAAATCAGTCACTAGTTATCCAAATTACAAAAATCAAAAGTGCCAAAGCAGCCTTTCTCTCTCTCTTTTTTCCTCCCAAGTACTAGCACACCAAACAAGGCCTAGCGAAAACCATAATTTGACGAACGCTTTAGGGGACAGGAACTATGATGTCTTATCCTAAAAAAACAATAAAACAGAAAGGCATATATATGTATAGAGAGAGAGAGAGAGAGAGAGAGAGAGAGAGAGTACCAAGCAGAAACACCTTTGCGCTACGATTCGACGATGGAAAAACCCTAGAACAGGAGAGAGCGCTAAGAAAAAGGGTGGGGTTTGTAGGAATTGACAAAAATAGAGACGCATTTAACAGTTTATATATACAACAAAACGAGAAGCAAAGCCCTAATTTGTGGACGTGGCTCTCTCCTCACCGTTAGATGATGGATTTCTACATTTCTTTTTGTGTTAATTAAACTGTGGTGCGTGCTGTTCCTCTTTCCAGTGGGAGGGAGAAGGTTCGAATCTCTATAGGGGATTCTAATTATTTGCTCTCCTAGTTATTTCTTTAGTCGGAATGCGTAGCCTTATTGGGCTTTGATGTGGGCCAGTATGGGGCTTTGTGGTTGGGTTATGACTGGAGTGTGCATGTGTGTGCATCCAGTCCATATCTAGTTAATTATTCAAAAAAAAATTACATTGTTGTGGGACCCATCAAAAGTGGAACATATGAAATGCTAAGTTTTCTCTCAAGATAGCCTCACATATAGATTAAGTGTTACATTAGTCCAATATAAAAGAATTTAGTGTTAAAATTAATCCTATATGGACAATTAAATCCAAAATTAGTAGTAATTAGTCTCACGAAAGGTTAAGTGTTGAAAATTAGCCACATGGTTAAATGGCAGCATTATCTTACCATTCGGGTTTATCCCCCAAAATTAACCTCATAATAAAGGGAGGTGTGCTAAGTGTTAATATTTTTTATCTCTTCTAATTTTCATCAGTTTTGAGGAAAGTCTTTACAGTTTCACTTTAGACCGGAATCACAAAGAATTAAGTGATCCACTTTTGACGCACAAAAGTAAAGTGAAAATGGGATAAAATGAAATTAACCCTTTCTTTTTTCTCGGGGAGGGGAGCTTTTGTTTCAGCCAGTGAAAGCTTCTATAAAAAGTGATTTACTTTAATTTTATTTTATATATGTTAAATAAGATATTTGGTAGTTATTATCTGATGCTAGGTAGCGACCACGTTCGTACTTTATTACTCACACCTCTTGAGGTTTCTAACATGACACTGACTCCCACTGTCAGTGTTGTTTCCTTAACACCGTGTTTACACCCTAATATAAAAAATATATTTTTTATATTGTGACCGGTTTATGCAAGTGGGAAGTTAACCACACTAGCAGGGAAGTTACCAATTTAGTGGGTAGTGGTTATTTGAAGTGAGAAAGTGGCCAACTTAGTGGGGGAGCTTTACTAGTGGGTAGTGGTTAATGGATTTGGAAGTGGCCAATTTAATGGGAAAGTGGCCAACTTAGTGGGGGAGTTTTTTGCAGCACCTCTATAAATACACAAGGCCAATCTACATACAAAGGAGGCTTACACAACAGCCACACAGCCCCTGCGGCTCAAACAAACAACACCACTGTTCATGTTCATATGTTTTGCTTCCTTGTTCCTTCTAGCCGTGTACACAAGTGCCTTGTTTTGTTCATTTTCTTTGCTTTTATTCTCAGTCTATATGTAATTATTAAGTCAATTCAAGTCTCTGACTTGTGCTATAATACTATTTCTTTCCTTCTTACTATTGTTCATTTCTTTGTCCTTTTTAATTTGTCCACTGTTCAATGTTGTGATGGAGTGTAGTTTCAGTGCAATTTGCAATCCGTTTGAGATCAATTTCACATTCAGTTTAATTGCATTTTCAACTTTGGTTTCATCACTCAACCAAATTGCTCGCATCAGAGTGGTTGGACCTTAAGGGAAGAGTCATCCCTACTTCCCAACATCGCCTGATCCCTCTCAAACCACATCTAGGGATAGTTTTGGCACACGTTTGGGTCTTCGTACAAAGCCCCTGGCACGCCCGGTCACATATTTAATTTTTAGCCAAAACAATTTGGCACGCCCGGTCACATATTTAATTTTTAGCCAAAACAATTTCACATGTAAGAATTGTTTTGGCTAAAAATTAAATATATGACCGGGAGTGCCAAATTGTTTTGGCTAAAAATTAAATATGTGACCGGGCGTGCCAGGGGCTTTGTACGAAGACCCAAACGTGTGCCAAAACTATCCCTAGATGTGGTTTGAGAGGGATCAGGCGATGTTGGGAAGTAGGGATGACTCTTCCCTTAAGGTCCAACCACTCTGATGCGAGCAATTTGGTTGAGTGATGAAACCAAAGTTGAAAATGCAATTAAACTGAATGTGAAATTGATCTCAAACGGATTGCAAATTGCACTGAAACTACACTCCATCACAATATTGAACAGTGGACAAATTAAAAAGGACAAAGAAATGAACAATAGTAAGAAGGAAAGAAATAGTATTATAACACAAGTCAGAGACTTGAATTGACTTAATAATTACATATAGACTGAAAATAAAAGCAAAGAAAATGAACAAAACAAGGCACTTGTGTACACGGCTAGAAGGAACAAGGAAGCAAAACATATGAACATGAACAGTGGTGTTGTTTGTTTGAGCCGCAGGGGCTGTGTGGCTGTTGTGTAAGCCTCCTTTGTATGTAGATTGGCCTTGTGTATTTATAGAGGTGCTGCAAAAAACTCCCCCACTAAGTTGGCCACTTCCCCATTAAATTGGCCACTTCCAAATCCATTAACCACTACCCACTAGTAAAGCTCCTCCACTAAGTTGGCCACTTTCTCACTTCAAATAACCACTACCCACTAAATTGGTAACTTCCCTGCTAGTGTGGTTAACTTCCCACTTGCATAAACCGGTCACAATATAAAAAATATATTTTTTATATTAGGGTGTAAACAATGCCCCCCTGGTTCTCTGAAAATGAAATGTAATGTAATTTTTGAAGAACCATGTATACAATAAACCGATTTTCATATAGACCGATTTTCATTTGGACCGATATCAGTCTTATCTCAGTCCGATCCCAAATGAAACTTGAGTAAAGTTTTAAAGACCCACACTTTCATTGCTCCAGTGAGTTGCACTGTATTGGATGAAAGTATTCCTTTATTATAGAGACCGATCTTGGTCTTCAAAATCAGCCTGCCAATAGCTCAATCCACTTGCCTTCTCCTTGGACCCACATCTGACATTTGATCATAAGTCTTGACTCCTTGGATCCATGAGATCACCACGTAGAGCTGCCATGCCACTTTGAAATCAACAAAGCAATATCGTTGGGCCCACATCAACAATGCAATCCCTTTCCACACGGGGACAAGCAACAATGAATGGCCATTCCCATATCGGGCTCATCCCATATCGGTGAAATGTCCGATAATCACAATGACCAACATTGGTCAAACGAAATTGAAGGCTGAGCCTTGCTATCCTTGAAATTCTTTGATCCGCATTTATAAAACCAATATTATACCAAAAGCCATGAATGGCCCCACCATGATCATGACTACATGACTTATGAAGGCATCACCATGACACCATGTACTTTTGAATTATTTTAAGACTACTTGATCTGCATGTCCAAAAAAAAAAAAATCCATATTCAACACTGGCCACACCGAGCATTAGTCTCTTTTATCGGTCAAGTTTGTCCGATAAATATACTACCGAATCAATAGTTCGGTCAAATTATTTTTTTTTATTTTTATTTTTTATAAAAATAATGTTGAAGAAAACTCCACCAAACTAAAGTCCATATTTGATGGACTCCACAAACCCAATGAGGATTTGAATTTGCAAAAACCAAATAATTTATTGGCTTCATGTGTAAATAATTTTTGGCAATTATGCCAAAAAATTTGAACAACTCCTCGGGCATTAATTTTTCTCCACGGGGGTTGTTCATATTTAATAAATTTGGGAGCCGAATTAAAATTACTCGGCCTATGTGAAACTTGCCCCCCAACCGCCTTCTCGTCGTCACCAATACTAGCGTGAGGAGCATTAGCCGAAATAGATATTATCGACTTATCACTAACAATTATTTCTTCGCCGTCTTGCCCCCCGAGTGGGTTAGACGGCGTAGAGCCAAGATGGTCAAGGAGACCGATCTTTGGATTTGTGGAAGCATCATCGGCCACTTTTGGCCGTTTAAATTTTTTCGCGGCCTCTTCAAAAGTTGTTTTTATGGCCGCGATCATGGTTGTCCGTGTCTCTTCGAGGTGGAGAGCATACTCTTTTTGAATACGGGTTGTTTCATTGAATGCTTTTTCAAGGCGCTCAAATGAATCAACAATCACCGCTTGGTTGTTGTTCTCGAGCGGTGAATCCGATTTACTACTCGGTTCTTCTATCCATTTGTTGCTTAAAAAGTCGTCCATAGACATGAAGTTGTCTTTCCCCCCGGGAGGTGGATCGTCAACTCCACTTGACGCTTTAAGAAGGCCGATTTCATGGCTAAAAAATCGTATATCAGTCTCAAACCGGTGAATTTCACCATACAACTGACCAATTTCAATGTCATATCGGCGCGCTTCGTTGTCATGTTGATCACGTAAATCTCCATGGTAATATACAAACTTGGTGCCATAAATTCTTACAAATAGTTGATTTATCGTTTTTAAGACGATAAATTTCATCATGAAAATGGCTTATTCCCTCATGTCGCCAACGGATCTGATCGTTGTAAAAACGTAGCCATGCATCGGTGAACATCCTTCATCACTCAGTGGTCCACCGGGCGTGCCAAATTATTTTGGCTAAAAATTAAATATGTGGCTGGGCGTGCCAGGGGCTTTGTACGAAAACCCAAACGTGTGCCAAAACTATCCCTAGATGTGGTTTGAGAGGGATCAGGGGATGTTGGGAAGTAGGGATGACTCTTCCCTTAAGGTCCAACCACTCTGATGCGAGCAATTTGGTTGAGTGATGAAACCAAAGTTGAAAATGCAATTAAACTGAATGTGAAATTGATCTCAAACGGATTGCAAATTGCACTGAAACTACACTCCATCACAACATTGAACAGTGGACAAACTAAAAAGGACAAAGAAATGAACAATAGTAAGAAGGAAAGAAATAGTATTATAACACAAGTCAGAGACTTGAATTGACTTAATAATTACATATAGACTGAGAATAAAAGCAAAGAAAATGAACAAAACAAGGCACTTGTGTACACGGCTAGAAGGAACAAGGAAGCAAAACATATGAACATGAACAGTGGTGTTGTTTGTTTGAGCCGCAGGGGCTGTGTGGCTGTTGTGTAAGCCTCCTTTGTATGTAGATTGGCCTTGTGTATTTATAGAGGTGCTGCAAAAAACTCCCCCACTAAGTTGGCCACTTTCCCATTAAATTGGCCACTTCCAAATCCATTAACCACTACCCACTAGTAAAGCTCCCCCACTAAGTTGGCCACTTTCTCACTTCAAATAACCACTACCCACTAAATTGGTAACTTCCCTGCTAGTGTGGTTAACTTCCCACTTGCATAAACCGGTCACAATATAAAAAATATATTTTTTATATTAGGGTGTAAACACACCGTTAATGGTGTATAGTAAAAAAGATTGTTATACTCTCTCTCTCTCTCTCTCTTTGTGTGAGGACGTCCTCCACCCATTTCTCAAGTCCAACTTACATATATGTATATACACATAATTATACACATACATATAACCCCCTTTTAATTTGTGGGTAAAGACATTCAAGTCTCAATCATGGTCCCAAACGAGCTCATCGTCAACATTTCAACTACCACATCTCCTAGCTGCAACCCACTTCCGGCAACCCTCCATGCCGAGACCACCAGTTCGGCTTCACACCATGGCCACCAATTTGGGTTCTAATTTGGGATTTTTCAAAGCCTTAATCTTCTATTGTCATGGGATTTTTCTAATTTGGGGTCTGGTTTGAAATGGGTCCTGAGAGAGAGTTGTGTGAGAGGTCTAGAGAGAGAAGATTAGTGGCATTGACGAGGTGGGAAGGGATTGGTTTTGAGAAATTGTTGTTAGAGAGAGAGAAGATTACCGTAAGGGCCTCTTTCATGGTGATCGGAACATTAGCGACCGCTATGTTTGGCGACATCGGAGCAAATGATGGAAAAGCTCTTTTAGTTATGAAATCGACGATTAATCCATTAAACTCTCTGCAATAGGGAGGAAGTGATTATTGCTGCAAATGAGAAGGTATTAAAGAATGTATGAATGGAAGGGTAACAAAGCTTGTTGTGGAGCACTTCAACTTGCGTGGGATTTTGAGAGGTTTTCTCAGAGCTTTCAGTTTCGTTAAGCATAAAGGGATCTAAAGAGAATTGAGAGGTTTTTGTCTATATGTATGTGTGTGTGTATATGTGTGTGTGTGTGTGTGTGTGTGTGTGAAAGAAGAAGAAAATAAGGGTATTTTGGATATTTTGAAAAATTAACTTGTTAATGTCAGTCATTTCTAACACCAATTGACGGCAGGGGGTGTCAATGTTACCAACCCATAAACCTGAAGGGAGGTTAGTGTAACCTAAAAAACCTCAAGGGGTATGAGTGATAAAGCGCCAAACCTCATGGGGTGTCAGTGTAATTTATCCTTTCTTTTTGGGTTAATTACGCTATGGTGGCCAAGAGGGCTGTAGCTCAATTGGCATAACCTCTCTCTTCCCATTGGGGAGGGAAAGGGTTCGAATCCCCATAAGGGATTCTAGTTGCTTGCCCCCCCCCCCCCCCCCCCCCCCCCCTGTTATTTCTTCAGTCAAAATGGGTGGCCCTTGTTGGGCTTTATTGTGGGCCAGTGTGGGGCTTTAAGACTGGGTTAGGGCTGGGGTGTGCGTGTGTGTGTATGTGTGTGCATCTAGTCCGTATCCAGGTAAGTATAAAAAAAATTACACTGTTGTAGGGCCCATCAAAAGTGGAATTTAACCATGACTAAAGTGAAATGCTAAGTGTTCTCTCAAGGTAGCCTCATATATGGATTAGGTGTTACATTAGTCTAATATTGTCACGCCCCGGAGTAGCAAAAATTTGGAGGAAATAAATTTTTTTTCCTTTCTGGTCCGTAAGCTATGATTAGTTACATTAATTGATTGTCCACAACACACTAAATAATAAAAGAATAACTTAAGCGGAAGCATAAACTGAATATATATATATATATATATATAAATCATAAGGTTACTAATATTACATTAGAGTTTGTAGGTTCAAAAGATAAAATAACAAAAGAGATTACGGCGTTGGACGTCGTTTACATCTTTACATGTAAGGACAAAAGAAGGTGTAAGATCGTTGAAGTAAGGCGTGTGACGCCAATTTACAACTTAGTATAAATGGACAAAAATCTAGAAGGAACAACTAAGTCTTCTTTCTTGAATCGCGCCTCTAGCTGGCGTAGCCGTAGCCTTCATCATTGTCGGCTTCCCCTTCATAGGCTTCTTCTGGATAGAGCTCCTCCGGGTAGTCATATCTTGTATAGTCTAGATGTGGGAATGTCCAGGGCATAGTATGCCATTAGCTTTAATAAAAGCTAAGTGAACGTTCTAATCGGACACTCCTAATAAAGTACGTATTTGAAAGTACATAGCGAATACTTATGACTGTTGAATGAATTGTAATGAGACCGTGAGTGAACTATGCATCATCGATTTATTCGATTTCACTCGACTTAACATCCGACTCACACTTTGTTAGATTACTAGTGTAACGCCATTGGCTTAGAGTTCTCGCCCAATGGGTCGAGCTATGGTTACTTTACTATCGTTGTTTGCCTTCTCTGTGGCCACAATAGTAATCTCGCTTCACAAGCTAACCAAATACTCCTAGACCCCAGAGACCTTGCCTTATGAATATCGCCGCCGATTTGTGAAACGGTTACTTTACTATCGTTGGTCGTCGCGACCGCAGTACTAATCTCGCCTTATAGGCTACCCGTGTTTATTCATTTCTCGATTTATTCATATCAACATGGTTACTTTGCTATTGTGTTTGCCTCTCCGTGGCCATAGTAGCAAATATCACCAACATGCGATCCTGTAATTTCATTTGACAGTACGGACTCACTACACCTCAACTTTTGGACCTCCGCAGTCGACTACACGTATTTCCACAATGCATACGGACTTGGCCTCTACGACCGTTCTACTCTATACACAAACACGTCGACTTGACGTTATGACACCGACTTCTACGTGAGGGATTTCCAATGTTTTCAAAATCGAACCGTTCATCGAACCTGAAAAATGACTGGGTCACGGGTTAGAGGTTCAACCGTCGGGTGAACCGTAATTAAACCGTGATGTCATAATTATGTATTAAATATATTTCTTCATATATTAATAATATTACAAAATTATAAAATATACAAAACAACCTTATATAGGCCTTAAGAATCAATTAACTCCTAATTGGTAGCCTATTTCTTTGTTAATTTATATGGCTATCAACCGTATATATATTATAATCATTTGATGAATAATTCAATTTATACTCATTAGATCCGAAATCAAGTAAGGAACATAGCAAATCACTAGTTATGCCTATCAGATTGCAAATCAAGTAAGGAATATTGCAAATCACTAGTTATGCCTATCAGATTGCAAATCAAGTAAGGAATATTGCAAATCACTGAATATTGTTGCATTGTCAAATAGAGTCTTATGTGTCATACCAATTACCAAGTAAGGAATCAAAATCAATCCCTAATAGCCATATGATAGTAATGACGACAACAATATTCTGGAGTTCATATATATATATATATATATATAGAGAGAGAGAGAGAGAGAGAGCTAAGACATGTAAACTCACCTTTTTAATCGATTCAAATCAATGGCGAGGTGTACGAGAAATAGAAGGCAGCGACGGTGAGGCCGACTGTGACGGCGACGAGTGAATGAGCACCGGTGGCTTGGAACTCCGGTGGAGTGGACTGCGCAAGCACACAACGGGGCTGAGGGAACCAGTGTCGGCTGAAGAAATGAGATTTTGAAAGATGAGAATGACCTAATTTGAGTTCACTTTATATAGTAAGGACCGGTTCGGTTCAAGTGAACCGTGAACGATTATATTATTTCCCGGTTCAACCGTCTGGTTTGGACGGTTTTTCATTTGTAGACCGGTTTTGTTTCTAAGAACGATTATCGGCTCAAACCGGACCGTATTAAGAACCGGTTCCCGATTTTATTGGTTGGACCGCCCCGTCCAGTCTGGGTTTCACAACATTGGGTGTTTCATCTAGAGGTACAAGTTAACTAAACATGTGATATTCTTGAAACATAGTACATGGTGTTAACCATACTAATAATAATAAACATAAATAATAATAATAATAATAATAATAATAATAATAATAATAATAATAACAACAACTGAATAATATGCTCGGGAGACAACATATTACATAAGGCTAAAACCGGAATAAATTATAATATTAATAATATTAACGGAATAATAATACGGACATTAATATGTTCGGGGTACAACATATTAAAGCAAGAGGTTTATTCATAATAATAATAATAATAATAATAATAATAATAATAATAATGGAGATATAACACGGACATTAATTTGGTACACTATATTAAACAGGAGTTCAATCGAAAGACTAAATAATAATAATAATAATAATAATAAACAGAAATCATAATATGTATCTGGGTTAGAGACACCACTTGTTAAACATGAGGTTTAACGGCTAATTAATAAGATAGCACTAATAATAAATATAGTTATAGTAGTAACAATGATAATAAAAATCATAATACGGACCTAGATTAGGGGCACCACTTGTTAGGCACAAGATTTTTTAGAAATAATAACAAACTGAAGATAACACGGGCATTAATCTTAGTATACCAACTGAGTTAGGAACTCGCCGTAGGTTCGAGGTGGCGGTGTGTCTTGGGGGTAAGCTTTCTTTTTCCTTCTTTCCTTTCCTTTCCTTTCCCCCTTCTTTTTCTCTCATAGTTTCTTTCTCTCTTTGTTTCTTTTACCAAAATGAGAGGGAGGGGGAAGTGGGGTTTATATAGAGGGGAAAATGGGGTGGGTTGCTCTCATTATATGTATGTTATATACCCACACATGCACCCAACACTCAATTATGCACCACACTTTACCACCTTACTCATCTCACTGCTACTCTAGCACATACACACACAGACACACACACATATGTTATATATATATACATACATACCACACACCACACATGTTATGTTTAATATATAATATACACACAAATACCAAACACTAATGCACATAACCCAACTCACATGCCATATACACTGCACACACCACACACACCATACCACTTCACTGCCACTCACACACCCACACGGCACACATACACATTCTCATCCTCATAGTATACACACACACACACACTCATACTCAAGCACATGTGTAAGAGGTTAGGTTGATGGGGCATGGTGGTGGTAGGTGATGTGAGGGTAGAGTGTTGGGGTGGGATTGGTGGTTGGAACTTGGAAGTGGATGTAAGGGTGTGGTTGTATAAGGGATGTGTAAGGGGTGGTTAGTTGCTTCCCAAAATTCATGGGATGTGACCGATGTAACTGACGCAATGTGCCCCGTTAAGCGCACGTGCATAGAATTTCGTACAAATACAGGTTTTTTTATGGGTTCACGTGTTAACCCAGCCCGGGTCTATATAATGAAAATAAAATAAAACTTAACATAGATATTATAACTATAATATAAATTGCCTTAATAAAATTTAATGATACCGGGAATTTAAGATGCAGATTAATATTAGGGGATTTGAAAACTAAGAATTACAGTCTATCGAGTGCAGTCCAGAATTACAGAAAATTCATTGATAAACAAGAACAAAAAATACAGGTATTATAATATCCACCTCCTATTAAAGATTCATCCCCGATATTTGAGTTAGCTAGTCGCTAAATAATGCTGAAAACTTCTCTCGCATTTCTGATTCTAACTCCCAGGTAGCTTCGCATTTGTCATGGTGTCTTCACTGAACTTTCACGAGAGGGATTTTCTTAGTCAATTTCTTAACTCCTCGATCCAGAATTCGGACTGGTCCTTTAGTGTAACTCGGGTTGTTGTTTACCTCGATGTCCGTGAAGTCAATCTCATGTGACGGATCATGTACAACCTTCCTTAGCATGCTGATATGAAATACATTGTGTACTCCTGACATCTTGGGTGGCAGGGCAAGTCTATAGCAACCTCCCCACGCGCTCTAAATTTTCAAATGGTCCAATGTAGCGTGGTGACAACTTTCCCAGTTTCTGTCTGAATCTAACAACATCTTGCACTGGAGATACATTGAGAAGTACGTGATCTCCAACACTGAACTATAATTCCTTACGGTGCTTATCTGCGTAGCTCTTCTATCTACTTTGTGTTGCTTTTATCTTTTCTTTCACGATGTTGATCTTTTCATTCGTCTCTCGAATCATTTTCGGTCCTAAAAGTTTGTTGTCTCCAACTTCAGTCCAACACAACGGTGACCGGCACGTCTCCCATACAAAGCCTCAAAAGGTATCATCCCGATGCTAGAATGATAACTATTGTTGTAAGCGAATTCTACCATTGGTAAGTGTGTCTCCTAAGAGCTTTTAAAGTCTATGGCACAAGCTCGGAGCATGTCTTCCATTACTTGATTGACTCATTCTGATTATCCGTCGGTTTGGGGATGAAACACTGAACTTAACTTTAATGAAGTTCCCATCGCTGCTTGCAAGCTTTCCTAAAATCTTGATGTAGAACATGAGTTGCGATCTGATATGATTGATATGGGCACTACATGTAGTCGAACGACTTGCTATAAGTACATTCTGCTCATCTTCTCAACCAGGTACGTCATGTTGTAGGTGATAAAATGAGACAATTTTTGGTGAGTCGATCCACGATTACCCAAATAGCATCATGATTCTGTTGCGATCTGGGCATTCCTATAATGAAATTCATGGTAATGTGTTCCCATTTCCATTCAGGAACTGGCAGTGGTTGTAATAATCCTGCTAGCCTCTGGTGTTCTGCTTAGACTTGTTTACAGATTAAACATTTGGATACGTGATCCGCTGCCTCTCTTTTCATTCCTTCCCACCAGAAGTTTATTTTGTCCTTATACATCTTTGCTCCTCTAGGGTGAACCGTCATTCTTGACTTGTACGCTTCATTCAGTATGTCCTCCCTTAAATTGTCCTCGTTCGGTACATAAAGTCTATTATGATATCTGAATCCTCCGTCTGCTCCAATACTCCATTCTGTTGGGTCCTTTGTCGATGCTTTCTCAAACCATTGACAAAGTCCTTCGTCCTTTCCTTAAGCTTTAAGGATGCGATTGATAAGTGTCGGTTGTACTATGAGACATCCAAAAAGTCGTCCCTCACTAGATTCAGTGGTCTAAAAGTCAAATTCAGCTAGTGTTTCCAACACTTTCCACTCTTTAACCATAAGAGAGGGATATGATTAGCTTACGGGGTTTTTGACTTAGTGCGTCGGCAACTATATTTGCTTTACCAGCGTGATATTGCAAAGTGAAATCGTAATCCTTCAATAATTCCATCCAATGTCAGTGCCCCATGTTCAGCTCCTTCTGAGAGAACAAGTATCTCAAACTCTTGTGATCTAAAAATAGGTCAAACTTCTCTCCGTAAAGGTAATGTCTCCAAATTATGAGAGAAAAAATTACTGCGACTAGTTTGAGGTCATGCATAGGGTAGTTTATCTCATGTGGTTTTAGTTATCGTGATCCATATACTATCACTCTTCTATCTTGCATGAGCACACATCCAAGTCCTTTGTGTGATGCGTCGGTATAAATGGTGAACTGCTCATCGCTCTTCGGTATCGCAAGCACTAGCACCGAGGTCAATATTTTCTTCAGCTCTTGAAATGCGCATTCATGCTTGTCCTTCCATTTGTACTTCACGTCTTTCCTTATCAGATTGGTCAGAGGGGATGCTATCATAGAGAATCTTTCAACGAATCTTCTGTAGTATCCAGCTAAACCAAGGAAACTTCTAACTTCGGTTGCAGTGTTTGGCCTATTCCAATCAAAATGCAGCATCTATCTTCGTTGAATCCATAGCTATACCATCTTGCGAGACAGTGTGACCCAACAATTTGACTTCCTTTAGCCAAAATTCACACTTGTTGAACTTCACATACAAGTTGTTATCTCAAAGCATCTGTAGTGCAATCTTCATATGTTCTCTGTGTTCCTCCTTGGTCTTTGAGTAGATTAGGATATCGTCTATGAGCACAATCATGAATCGATCCAAGTAAGGCCTGAACACCCTATTCATTAAATCCATGAATACAACTGGGGCATTCGTCAGTCTAAACGACATAACTATGAATTCATAGTGCCCATATCCTGTTCTAAAGGTTGTCTTTGATACGTCCTCTGGTCGAACCAAAAGTTGGTGTTATTCGGATCGTAGATCTATGGAGAAGGTCGTCACTCCATGCAATTGATCGAATAGGTCGTTGTGGATACCGGCATTTGGGTCCACTTTTGTTTTTAAAACATTTTTCAAATTCCAAATTCAAAAACAAATGAGTCGCCACTTAATTTTTAAAAGGAAAATTAAGAAACCATTTTAAATCAAACTGATCTTTTGCGAAACCAAAGATAAACTGGGTCCGGGGATTATGGAATGAAAGGGGAAGGAGCCCGGCGGACTAAAACACCCCCTTTCATCCTATCTCGCGATAGGCCTCTACTCAACATCCTTTTTAATCAAATTAATAATCTAAGCATGCCCTCAATTAATACATATGTACATATACATTACACAAGCATGTTGGAAATGATGTAAAATTGCTAATGGTAAAATATCATTCATAAGTCACATAATTCAACTAGCAAACATCATGATGTGCAAGTAAGGTACTAGAGAACTCACCCGGGATCCAGCCGCGAAATGGAAACGTGAAATGCATACACAAAATATAAAGTCTAAGAAAAGGTCTCTAATTCACATATTCACATAAGGCAAAACCTAAGCTAAGGTGTCGCACATGGAGTCGAAAATCAATTAAAATCAATGAAGTAAATAAACCAGAGAAGAGATGAGAAATTGTACCTCAAATGCGCTACAAAACAAAGATTAGTCCACATGCTTCACATAATAATATGATATAAAAAAAAAATCAATCCCAATTCTCTAGCTTAGATCTATTAAGCATGAAATCCAACTTTATTCAATGGCTAGTTCTAATCATAAGCATTGATGTACATGAATGAATGAATGTGAATAAGAATAAAACATGGATTTATTCACTAATTTGGATCACTTAGCCTCTGGATTTAAGCTAAATTATCATTATTCAAAACATGATTTGGGTCCCAAGACATTAGGGAACCATTTGAGTTGAAATAAATAAGATTAAACAAAAACAGTAGCAGTTTTTTTTATGAATTACAGAGAGCAAACCAGATCTTAAAAAATAGAAATAAAATACTTCCAACGGTTGGATCTTAATGATTTTTAGATATGTTATGCCTCTGTGAGTCTAGTTTCTAACCCAAAATGAAAATCGAGGTTTCAACGGTTAGATCTCCGGGAATATGGAAAATACTAGACCTCACTCAGGATTTTACAACTCTCTGTCTAGAGATCTTGTATGATTTTTTAAAAATAGCAAACAAATCTGAATTGCTTCATTCTTTTTAGGGAACCTTCCTAACACATTAAGGTTCTTAGAAAAAATTATTTTGGGTCACAAACACTTTATTAAAATCCCGATTTATTTATTCAAAAAGAGTGTTGCTGTGCTGAAATTCTGGGCAGATTGTTGTTACTTCACAAAACTCATGACCAAACCATTTTAAACGTGAAACTACCTTAAAACAAAAATTACAGCGGTAGAACATTGTGTTATTAACACTTTCCCATTGGTTTCACTTGATTTCAACGGTTAGATTTTGAACTAAAAATCTTTGATCAAAAATAGTTTGTGAACTCACTGTTTTCATTTGTCAAGTTCAACTTTATTTGTTAACCCCAACTATTAAATCATGAAGTTGGACTTAAACTAAACCATTTTCTCCTACCATTTGATGGTCATTGGAGATGAAGACATGACTAATGCTCATAAGTTTCAAAGAGAATATGGAGATGACTTCGTGAGATACCAAGTTTAGAGGATCCAAGTCATGAGTATGGACTTGGATTCATCTATATGAAATAAAGTGGTGATCAAATTTTGACTCTTATGTAAAGCATAAGCTTACATGGGATTCAAGGGATCATACTCGAAAGATCAAGAGAGATATTGAAGATCTCCAAGACTCTCAAGAGAAGAACATAAACAAAAGAAATAGAAAGAAGAATTAGAAACAAAGACTCCCAAGTTTACTTTGACAAACAAAGAAAATAACAAAAGGTTTTAGGATTAGAGATTCAAAAGAAAAGAGTAAATAAACAATCTATGGTTAGAGGATCACCTCCAAATTATCCTCAAAGTTTTCTTTTCTTTGAAGATCTTCCAAGCCCTTCTAGTTTTCTCAACTCTCTTTTCCTCTCAAAAAGAATGTTGGTGGAGTAAAAATGGCTTTTTTTTGGTGTGTTGTGTTGTATATAGTGGGTAGCTCTTGTTGTTTTTCTCACCTCCTCTTCCAAGGAAGATCCCTTCTCTTTTATAGGCAAAATTACCAAGTATTTTCAGTGAATTTCGGAGCAAAAAATAGGTATAAATCTCTCATTTGGTGGTACAATGCGTACTTTATGAAATTAGGCAGACTGTTGCACAGGGCGACAGTCAAAAACTTTTCGCGGCACTCCGTGAATGCCGCGGCGGCACTTCGCGAAAGCCGCGATGGCCTTTCGTGAGTGCCGCGCGGCTCTCACCAAATGCCGTGGACTTTTACTGTTTGCCGCATTTTTTGTCATTCTTACTTTATCAGTTTTTTATTTTTATCTGCATACGCATACGTATTGTTCTGCAAAATACAGACTTAAAAAGTAGACGGCAGTCAGAAAATGTCGGCGGCACTCGATAAATGCCGGGCCGGCATTCAATGACTGTCATTCGGCACTCACCGAATGCCGTTCGGCACTCACTGAGTGCCACAGAAATCTATCGTGTGCCGGTTTTTGTTGGACTTCTCCTTTTAGGTCTTTTCTTCCCTCCTTTTTCTCAAAGATACTTATTTTTGAAGATCTTTTCCAAAAATGATGCTTTTATACCTGAATTCTCCTAAATACCTGATATTTTCTTCTTTCTGTGAAATTTTATCGCGTTTGGAGAACTTTCTGAAGAGCTTGGAATACTTCGAATCTTTCGGTCCTTATCATCATCGGACGTGGAGGTGACGCTCTCCTAAATTTGGCGGTCGGTCAAAATTGGGGTGTCTACAGTCGTCGATTCTGGGGAGTGGGTATCGGTTCTTGATTGTGATCCTTTTCAACTCTCTATAGTCGATACAGAATCAAAGTGTCCCATCCTTCTTCTTAACGAATAACACTGGCACTCCCCAAGGCAACGTGCTTGGTCGAACGAATCCGAGATCTTTAAGTTCCTGGACTTATTTCTTTAATTCTTGGATTTTCGTAGGGGCCATCCGATATGGGGTCTTGGATATTGGTAGAGTACCGGGTACCAGCTCAATACAAAAGTCGATGTCTATTTTGGGTGGTAGTCCTGAGATGTCCTTAAATACGTCCTCAAAGTCTTGGACTATGGGGATTTATGCAATTGGGATTTCTGAACTTATGCTTGCAAGGGTAGCTAGACAGTTGGTGAGGAAGTTGTCGCACAAAGGACGCCTTGGAATCTGAATGGTTGGTTTTCGGGTATCGAAAAAGTAATAGACTTGCTAACACAATCTAATTTGGCATGGTATTTTGTGAGCCAATCGATTCCTAATTTAAGTCAAATTCCTTCATCGACAGAACTATCAAATCAACGGGGAGGTTCTGACCTTCAAAGTTTAAAGTAATGTCCTTACACACTTTTCCCAACTTAATGTTCACTCCTAAGGGGGACATAACATTCAAAGCTACATCAAGCATCTGGGGTACTAAACCCAATCGTTGTACAATCTTAACAGTAATAAAAGAGTTGGAAGCACCAGTATCAAATAAAGCTTTAACTTGACTGTTAAATAGTGTGAAGGTACCTTTCATATTCTGCTATTCTCCTTCATTGAATTTGGCTTCCTTCGGGATAATGGCATTTAGGCGGGCTTGCTTGGGTTGACCCTGAGTAGTTGCTCCGTAGTATCCACCTCGAGGCGCTCGACAATCCTTGGATATGTGGCCCTTTTTGCCACAGTTGTAGCAGACGGTGTCCTCTTAATTTCTCCTTGGGGCTCGGCAGTCCTTGGGCCTGTGTTTGGATTTTCCATAATTGAAGCTTCCATCATTATTAGCTCTAGTGGTAGTAGGTGGTCCTGTTGGGGGTTGCGCTTGGGGTACAACTGGTCGGTTCTAGGGGAACATGACTTGTGGCTTCCTTTTGCCAGTTCAATTAAGCTTATTCCCTTAGAATTTTGATGGGGTCTTAATCCTTGGTTACCTTGATTGTTCTTAAACAGTGGTCGATTCCCAAATCATCCTCGTTCTTGACCATTGATTTCTTCGTGGGCAGTTGCCATGCTTACCATGGCTTTGAAAGTCAGGCCTTGATTGTTGAGAGTCATACGCTGAAGTGGTAGCAGGAGGCCTTGGTGGTACTTTCAGTTTTTCTTCTCTGGGGTATCAATCATGTGGCGGGCAAAGTGGGACAATCGTTCAAACTGCACTGTGTATTGCCTCAAGGTTCGATTTCCCTGCGTCAGCTCGATGAACTCTCTCTCTTTCTTTTTCCTCTCTGTTTGCGAAAAATAATTCTCCAGGAACAACTCTTTGAATGTAGCCCAGGTCATCCTTCTTGCTGCCGCTTCTCCTATAATTGCTTTCTCTAATTCCCACCAATCGATTGCGGCGTATGTCAATTGGAAGGTCACCAGTCGACGCTTCTCAATCTCCGTACATCCTAGTGTGTCGAAGATTGACTCCATTTCTTGAAGCCACTATTCCGCTTTCCATGGCTCGGCATCTTCGTCGAACTTCTCTGGATGGAAATGATAGAAACGTTCGACCACTCTATCCTTTACAAGTCTCAGAGTTGGTGCGGGGTTTTTAACATTATTCATCGTGTTGTTCATATTATTGATACGTTCTAGTCTTCGTACAAAGGCCTCGAATATACCACTAGGATCAGCAGCTACGGGTGCTGGGAGTGGAGTTCAATCTACTTGGCGAGACGATTACGAGTAGGTCTCCCTGCCATAGTGATTCGTGTGCTGGTGTACCTACATAGACATCTATTGGTTACTACTAGTATACGCGCACTCACCTAGAAGTAATAACTGAAGCAATGTATATTGAGATATGAAATTTAACAAAGTAGTAAAATTTTAAAATATCCAGATCATTGGAGCACAGTATATACTAAAAGATAGTTTTCATTCATAGTTAGAGGTTATAGGGCCGATTTACATCATATAGGATACATGGATTACAAAATGGGGAATGCTACCCTAACATATACATCTTACAAAAAAAGGGTTACTAACCCGAGTTAATGCACATATATACATAATAGTGGAGCTATTATCCCATTCTAACACATCACTCATAACAACTAAGGCTTGCGAGCCCTGATCCAGCTCTTACGGATATTATGAGTCTTGTTCCAATAATCGCCATCGTCATTGGACTCTAGAGGTGGAACATCATCTCTAATGGTGATTTCCTCCAGTGGGACCCAATCAAGGTATGGGTCGAACTCATCCTCCTCATCATCCTCATCATCGTTGACCTCGCCTACTATCCCAAAATGCTACCAAGAAAGCTGGCCTATCACTTGTGTACCGGGGCCTCCTCAATGTCAACTTCCTCAATAATTGGCTTATCTTCCCCTACTGGCTCTTCCTCCACTGGCTCGTCCTCTAATGGATCATCCTCTATGGGTTCATCCTCTACAGGCTCCTTATTTGGCTCACCCTCATTTATCTGGATCATCCTCTACTGGCTCGTCCTCTATTGGTTCCATCTTCGGCTCTTCGTCGTCGCTATTTCTCTCATAAGGATCTTCTTCAGGGTCCCCATCCTCATCCGACTCTCTCTCCTCATCGGACTCTCCATTGTCATTAGAATTTTCCTCTCCCTCTACATTATCCTCTGCTAGTGGAAGTGGGGGTGTCTGCGGTCGTGATCTCATCAGAGGTGGCAGGGGCATCAACTCTACTTGAAAAGTAATGACACAAAAAATATCGTGGTCCTCTACCATGTCAACTACCTCCTGATGGATGAGCCTAAGTGTATTCTCACGGTAGCGTGCCTCCATTTGTAAGATCATTGGTTCATGAATCCACATTAGGTGCATGTCATGCCACATACCATCCTCTACATTCTGCAGGGCCCTCTGGCGGATCCTTTGGTGATACAACACTGGGTCTACTAGCTCTATGTGATCTGAGTATATCAGGTGTCCCCCGAATCCATCCTGGATATGAAAAGGTTCCATGCTAACCTATTCCACACAAAACTATCATATGGTTAATATCTTCAAAGATGGAAAGGTCTAATGGTTTATAACTTAAGTGTGTAGGACAATTGGTGTACACGTCTTAACCTAGGACTCTGATACCAAAAATCCTATAATGCCCCGGAGTAGCAAAAATTAGAAGGAAATATTTTTTTTCCTTTCTAGTCCGTAAGCTATGACTAGTTACATTAGCTAATTGTCCACAACACACTAGATAATAAAATAATAACTTAAGAGAAAGCGTAAACTGAATATATACATCATAAGGTTACTAGCTATTACATCAGAGTTTGTAGGTTCAAAAGAAAATTAACAAAAGAGATTAAGTCATTGGTCGTCGTTTACATCTTTACATGTAAGGACAAAAGAAGGTGTAAGATCGTTGAAGTAAGGCATGTGACACCAATTTACAACTTAGTATAAATGGACAAAAATCTATTAGGAACAACAAAGTCTTCTTTCTTCAATCGCACCTCTAGCTGGCGTAGCCGTAACCTTCATCGTTGTCAGCTTCCACGTCATAGGTTTCCTCTTTATAGGCTTCTTCTGGATAGAGCTCCTCTGGGTAGTCATATCTTGTATAGTCTAGATGTGGGAATGTCCAGGGCATAGTATGCAGTTAGCTTTAATAAAAGCTAAGTGAGCATCCTAACCGAACACTCCTAATAAAATACGTATCCAAAAGTACATAGCGAATAGTTATGACTGTTGAATGAATTATAATGAGACCGTGCATGAACTATGCATCATCGATATATTCAACTTCACTCGACTTAACATCCGACTCACTTGACTTTGTTACATTACCCATTACCAGTGTAACGCCATTGGCTTAGAGCTCTCGCCCAGTGGGTCGAGCTATGGTTACTTTACTATCATTATTTGCCTTCCTCGTGGCCACAGTAGTAATCTCGCTTTACAAGCTAACCAAGTACTCTAGGCCCCCGGGACCTTGCCTTATGAATATCGTTGCCGATTTGCGAATGGTTATTTTACTATCGTTGGTCGTCGCGATCGCAGTAGTAATCTCGCCTTATAGGCTAACTGTGTCTATTCATTTCTTGATTTATTCTTATCAACATGGTTACTTTGCTATCATGTTTGCCTCTCTGTGGCTATAGTAGCAATCATCGTCGACATGCGATCCTGTAATTCCATTTGACAGTACTGACTCACTACACCTCAACTTTCGGACCTCCGGGGTCGAATACACGTATTTTCACAATGTATACAGACTTGATCTCCACGACCGTTCTACTCTGTACACGAACACATCGACTTGACGTTATAACACTGACTTCTACGTTAGGTGTTTCATGTGACATGCAAGAGGTACAAGTTAATTAAACATGTGCTATTCTTGAAACATAGTTCGGGCTCTAAGCTCATAGTTAAAGCATGTTATTAACCAGGCTAATAATAATAAACAGAAACATTAATAATAATAATAATAATAATAATGATAAATAACAAAATTATATGCTCGGGGGAAAACATATTACATAAGGCTAAAACTGGAATAAAAAATAATATTAATAATTTTAACGGAATAATAATATGGACATTAATATGTTCGGGGTACCATATTAAAGCAATAGGTTTATTCAGAAAAAAAAAAATAATAATGAAGATATAACACGAACATTAATTTAGTGCAATATATTAAACAAGAGTTTAATCGGAAGATTAAATAATTACAATACTAATAACAACAACAACATTAATAATAATAATAAATAATTATAATAACAGAAATCATAATATGGACCTAGGTTAGGGGCACCACATGTTAAACGTAATGTTTAATAGCTAATTAATAAGATAACACTAATAATAAATAATAGTAATAATAGTAACAATGATAACAAAAGTCATAATACGAACTTAGATTAGGGGCACCACCTGTTAAGCACCAGATTTTCTAGAAATAATAATAAATTGAAGATAACACAAGCATTAATCTTAGTATACCAAGTGAGTTAAGAACTCACCGTTGGTTCGGGGTTGCGGTGTGACTTGTGGGTAAGCTTTCTTTCTCCTTCCTTCCTTTTCTCCTTTTTCTCTCATAGTTTTTTTCTCTCTTTGTTTCTTTCACCAAAATGAGAGGGAGGAAGAAGTGCGGTTTATATAGAGGGGAAAATGGGGTGGGTTGCTGTGGATATCGCAGGTTTTCTTTCTTTTACCCACAGTTTTTCAAAATCAATTTCAAAAAATAAATGAGTCGCCACTTAATTTTTAAAAGGAAAAATTAAGAAACTATTTTAAAAAGCAAACTGATCTTTTAGAAACCAGAGATTAACTAGGTCCGGGGATTATGGAATGAGAGAGGAAGGAGCCCGTCAGACTAAAACACCCTCTCTCATCCTATCTTGCAATAGGCCTCTACTCAATATCCTTCTAATCGAATTATTAATTTAAATGTGCCCTCAACTAATATATATGTATAGATATACGTTACAAAAAGCATGTCCAAAGGGGTGCAAAATTACAATTGATAAAATATCATTTAAAAATCACATATTTCAAGTAGCAAGCAACATGATATGCACTAGGGAACAAGAGAACTTACCCGGGATCCAGCAACGATATTAAACGTGCAATGCATACAAACAAAAGAAAATCCTAAAAAGAGTCTCTAATCACATATACATATAAGGCAAGCTCCTAATTCTAAGGTGTCGCGCATGAGGTTGAAAATCAATAAAATCAAGGAATGGAATAAACTAGAAGGGAGATGAGAAATTGTACCTCAAATGCGCTACAAAACAAAGATTAGTCCACATGTTTCACATAATAATATGGTATCAAACAATCAATCCTGATTCTCTAACTTAAGTCTATCTAGCATGAAATCCAACTGTGCTCGATAGCTAGTTCTAATCATGAGCAAATAAATGTACATGGATGAATGAATGTAAACAAGAATAGGACATGGATTTATTCACTAATTTGGGTCACTTAGCCTCTGGATTTAAGCTAAATTACCCTTATTCAAAGTATGATTTGGATCCTAAGACATTAGGAGACCATTTGAGTTGGAATAAATAAGATTAGACATAAAAGGTAGCAGTTTTTATGAATTACAGAGAGCAGACTAGATCTTAAAAAATAGAATAACTATGCTTCCAACGGTTGGATCTTAATGAGTTTTGGATATGATATGCCTCTGTGGGTCTAGTTTATAACCCAAAAAGAAAATCAAGGTTTGAACGGTCAGATCTTTGGGAATATGGAAAACACTAGACGCCACTCAGGAATCTGCAACTCTCTGTCCAGAGATCTTGTACGATTTATTAAAAATAGTAAATAGGTGAGAAACACTTAGATCTTTTTAGGGGATCTCCTTAACACATCAAGGTACCTAGAAAAAATTATTAGAGACCTCGGAAACTCTGTTAAAATTCTGATTTATTAGTTTCAAAATAGATTTACTGTTCTGAAATTTCGGATAGAGAGCTGCATGTATTAAAAATCACAAGACCAAACCATCTTTTACATGAGATCACCTTAAAACAAAAATTACAGTGGTAGAGTATTGTGTCACGCCCCGGAACGGCAAAAATAGAGAAAAATAAATTTCCTTTTTGGGTCCAAAGGCAGCGACGGGTGAAGTCACATGATTGTCCACACCACGCAGTACTAAGTAATAAGAAGTACTAGTGTAACAACAATGAAGTCTAGGTTCTGATCACAACGTATCACAAAGTCAACAGAAGTTACTAACTATTACATATCAGAGTTTCGAATCAAATATAAGGCAGCGGAAGTACAAATGCCAAGGCAACATATGCCTGACTACAAAAAGATTCTAAAACGGTAAAGACAATTAGCTACAATTCTAGTCTAGTCTTCAGTTGGCATAAGGGTAGTCCTCGGCGTAGTAGTCTTCTTCGGTCTGACCTCCGTCGGGGAAATCCTCCACAAGGACTCCGTCACCGGCATAGTGGTCCTCTCCTGCAGGCCCTTCACCTGTATAGTCATAACCAGTGTGCGCTGGAACGTAGAAATGTCCAGCGGCATAAACGCCGTCAGCTTAATGAAAGCCGAGTGAGTTAGATACTAACAGGGTATCAACTATTGAAGTTATTACAAGTTATAAGCCGTAACCAAATTAGAATTCTATAAGGGTAACTCCTTTAATCAAACCAATGATCCGATTACTGACGTTTTACTCATTATAAGACCGATAACACGTCTAGATAGGGGAACAGACTCGACAGTAGTTCAACTCTATAACATACCATTGCTCATTCACCGCTTTTAAGAACATATGCACAGTTCACCGCATGTCATGGATACCACGTTAGTCCATCCCCCGCTTTTAAGAACATATGCACAGTCCACCGCATGTCAGGGATATAACGCTTTAAACATCAGTACATCATTCTATGCCACGACTTAGCGACGTCTACCAGTGATCACGGTCCACCACATGTCATAGACACCTTCGTCTGTCTACTGCTTTTAAGAACATATGATTAGATCATCTGGCTATCTTAGGGCAAATGGTCCGGTTCACCGCAAGTCATAGACACCTTCGTCTGTCTACCGCTTTTAAGAACATATGATCGACCAAAGCCCGCCCACGCAAGGTTCCCGAATCTTAGCAAACCTACTTAAGTTCAACTCTATCACCGATACATGACAATCCCAATGTGGCCTGACTACTCTGAATGAAATGAACGTTAGCTCCAAAGGATTCACAATTATTCCGTTATCTAACATTATAAACATTATTCGATAGTCTTGTTATTACTACGATCCTACGCTGCATTAACTCGTTATCATGTATGTATTACAATAATAAAGCATGCTGGGAAATACTGAATAGTAAATAAATAACTAAACAGTTATTACATTATCTAAACAAGTAAAACAGTAAACTGTAACTGCCAATCGATTGGTATAGATGTCAATCGATTGGTATAAAAGTGGCATCAATCGATTGGAAGAAGGTTCAATCGATTGGTATAAAAGTAGTGTCAATCGATTGATAAAAAGTTCAATCGATTGGATCACAATCCATGTCAATCGATTGCATAAAGTGTCAATCGATTGGAACATGAAAGATGTCAATCGATTGGTATAGATGTCAATCGATTGACACTTCATCTTCTTCACAGAGAAGACTGCCCAGCAACATATAAACAGAAATACATGGTTTCTTCTCCATTTCTTCATTCAAGCATGTTCTAACACCAATATCAAGCTACCAAGTGAGTTTAAAACTCACCTTAGACATTAAGGGCGTGTTTGGTTGTGTGAAATGAAGCTTGGAGCTTCAATGGTGCCCCCCTCTCTTTCTCTCTAGTTCTCTGCCTTCTCTCTTCTCTTTCTCCTTCTTTTCTTCTTCTTTCTGGTCTTCTTCTTCTTCTTCTCAGTCCATCTCTGAGTGTGTGTGAGTGTATGAATATATGTATATATGTGTATATATATATGAGTGTTTATATATATATAAACACACACAAGACTCTCTCTCTCACTCTCTCTGATTTCTGTAAACAGAAATCCTCCCAAAATGGGCTGGTATATATAGAGGGAAGGTGTTCACGTGGCCTTTCCCCAGCCAGAGCAAAAGAATCTGCCCAGCTGCCTTCAATCGATTGGCATAGATGTCAATCGATTGAGATAAAGTTCAATCGATTGGTATCCAAAGCAAGTCAATCGATTGGAAAACTTGTCAATCGATTGGTATCCAAATTATACCAAGGGTAAGGCCAAGGTCAAACAAGTATTAAAAGAAACATACAGGGTCTTATTCACATAATACATTACAAAAAAATACAGGGTATTACATCATCCACCACTCATTAAAAGATTTCGTCCTCGAAATCCAAAACAAACAGGGTTAAAACAAAAATGGAAACTTCTCTCGCATCCCCGACTCCAATTCCCATGAAGCTTCTCCTTCGTCGTGGTGCTTCCACTGAACCTTCACTAGCGGGATATCCTTGTTTCTGAGCTTCTTCACTCCTCGATCTAGAATACGCACTGGTCCTTCATTGTATGTCACGTTCTCGTTCACCTCGATATCTTCAAAACTGATCTCGTGCGTTGGGTTGTGGGCACATTTCCTCAACATGCTGATGTGGAAAACGTTGTGCACTCCTGACATCTTTGGCGGCAATGCAAGTCGATAAGCAACCTTCCCAACACGTTCTAGGATCTCGAACGGTCCGATGAATCGCAGCGACAACTTGCCTCTTTTCTGTCCGAATCTGACGATACCTCGAACTGGCGAGACTTTGAGTAGCACGTGATCTCCAACTGCAAACTCTAGATCCTTCCGTCGTTTGTCGGCATAGCTCTTGTGTCTGGATTGCGCTGTCTTCATCTTTTCTCGTACAATCTGGATCTTCTCGCTAGTTTCTCGAATCATCTCGGGCCCAAGTAGTTGAGTATCTCCGACTTCGGCCCAACATAGCGGCGATCGGCAAGGTCTTCCATACAAGGCTTCAAACGGTGCCATCCCTATGCTCGTGTGGTAGCTGTTGTTGTAGGCAAACTCGATCAAAGGTAGATGCGTCTCCCATGAATTCTTGAATTCAATGACACAGGCTCGCAACGTATCCTCCATCACTTGATTGACTCGTTCTGTCTGACCGTCTGTCTGTGGATGAAAGGCTGAACTCAAATTCAATGAAGTTCCCATTGCTGTCTGAAGGCTCTTCTAGAATTCTGTAGTAAAGCGTGAATCTCGATCTGAAACTATTGAGACAGGTACACCGTGCAGTCGCACTACTTGCTCTAGATACATCCGGTTCAATGTTTCAACACGGTACGTCATGCTGTAGGTGATAAAATGTGCTGACTTGGTGAGTCGATCCACTATTACCCAAATAGCGTCGTGGTTTTGCTGAGACTTTGGCAATCCAACAACAAAATCCATGGTGATGTGCTCCCATTTCCATTGGGGAATCGGTAGCGGTTGTAGGAGTCCAGGTGGTTTCTGATGCTCCGCCTTCACTTGTTTGCAAATAAGACATTGCGATACATACTCGGCCACTTCTCGCTTCATTCCTTCCCACCAGAAGTTTCTCTTCAAGTCCTTATACATCTTGTTTCCTCCTGGGTGGATAGTCATCCTTGACTTGTGTGCTTCGTCCAGAATGTTCTTCCTGAGACCATCGTCATTTGGCACACAGAGTCTACCTTTGCATCTCAGTGCTCCGTCCGTACTAATACTCCATATCTCTGGTTCCTTTGTGGACATCTTGGCAAACCATAACTTGAAATCCTCGTTCGACTATTGAGCTTCCAAGATGCGGCTGATGAGAGTCGGTTGTATAACAAGACATCCAAGGTGTTGTCCTTCTCCTGATTCCACTGGTCGAAGGTCGAATTCGGCTAACGTCTCCATTGCTCGCCATTCTCTAATCAAAATCGAAGCAACCAAAAGGCGTGGCCTCTGGCTCAGAGCGTCGGCTACCACATTTGCTTTACCCGGGTGGTATTGCAAAGAGAAGTCGTAGTCTTTGAGTAGTTCCATCCATCTCCGTTGTCGCATGTTCAACTCCTTCTGAGAGAACAGGTACCTTAAACTCTTGTGATCTGAGAACAAGTCAAACTTTTCTCCATACAAATAGTGTCTCCAAATCTTCAGGGCGAACACGATTGCAGCTAGTTCTAAGTCGTGCGTCGGATAGTTCTTCTCATGCGGCTTCAATTGTCTTGATCCGTATGCGATGACATTTCCTTCTTACATTAGCACACAACCAAGTCCTTGGTGTGATGCGTCACTATAGATTATGAATTGTTCACCACTCTTAGGTATTGCAAGCACGGGTGCTGAGGTTAGTCTCTCCTTCAACTCCCGAAATGCATCCTCATGTTTATCGGTCCATTCGTACTTCGTCTCCTTCCTAGTCAGGCTTGTCAACGGTCCTGCGATTCTAGAAAATCCTTCCACAAATCTCCGGTAATACCCAGCCAATCCTAGAAAACTCCTAACTTCGGTCACGTTGGTTGGCATGTTCCAGCTCAAGACTGCATCGATCTTAGATGAGTCTACAGAAATCCGATCCTGTGATATCACATGTCCTAGGAATTTAACTTCCTGAAGCCAGAATTCACATTTGCTGAATTTTGTATACAGACTATTGTCTCTGAGAGTCTGTAGAGCAATTTGTAGATGCTTCTTATGTTCTTCTTCCGTCCTTGAATAAATTAGAATGTCGTCAATGAATACTATAATGAATTGATCCAGATAGGGTCTGAATACTCTATTCATTAGGTCCATGAATACTGCCGGGGCATTAGTCAATCTAAAAGACATCACTAGAAATTCGTAGTGTCCATATCTCGTCCTGAAGGCAGTTTTCGGTATATCTTTCGGCCGAACTAGTAATTGATGGTATCCTGAACGCAAATTGATTTTTGAGAATATCCTTGATCCTTGTAGTTGATCGAATAGGTCGTCTATCCGGGGAAGTGGATACCTATTCTTGATCGTGACTTTATTCAGCTCCCTGTAGTCGATACAGAGTCGTAGCTCTCCGTCTTTCTTCTTCACAAATAAAATTGGTGCTCCCCAAGGCGATGTACTGGGGCAAACAAAACCTAAGTCTTCAAGTTCCTGAACTTGCTTCTTCAATTCCAATATTTCTGTTGGCGCCATCCGATACAGGGTCTTGGAAATCGGCAACGTTCCGGGTGCTAACTCAATGCAGAAGTCTATCTCTCTCTTCGACGGAAGTCCTGAGATACTTCGGAACACATCTTCAAAGTCTTGAATAAAGGGGATCTGCTTGATAGTAAGCTCCGTGCTTGAAGTCTTAATCGTGGCTAGACAGCTCGTGATAAACATGTCGCTCAACGGTTGGCATTGAAATCTGATCTGCGGGCAACCAGGCGTCGAAAAGACAATGGTCCGACTAACACAATCCAGGTTAGCGCCATACTTAGTAAGCCAATCCATTCCTAGGATCACGTCGAACTCAGACATTGACAAGACTATCAAGTCTGCAGGAAAATTCCTATCCTCTAGTGTCAAGGGACAATCCTTGCACACCTTACCTAACTTAACGGATACTCCCAAGGGCGAAACAGCATTAAGGGTCGGCTCAAGTGCTAGGGGTAACAAACCCAAATCACGCACCATCTTAATAGCTATGAAAGAACGGGCGGCACCGGTATCAAACAAAGCTCTAACTTGACAGTGAAATAAAATGAGTGTACCTTCCAAGTTCTGCTGTTCCTCAGCATTATACCCTGCATTGTCAGGAATGATGGCATTCACCCTAACCTGTCCTTGCTGTCCTTGTTGTCCTTGAGCAGGTGCTCCATAGTAGCCTCCACGTGGTGCTCGACAATCCTTGCTTATGTGACCAGGCTTGTTACAGTTGCGACAGACGAGGTCATTACGGCAGTTGGTCTTGGGGGCTGTGCAATACCTTGCAATATGTCCGGGCACTCTACAGTTGAAACATCCATCAATGTTCTGTCGCTGGGCGACGGGCTGTGCCTGAGGTGGTCCTCGCTGTTGATTCTGTTGTCGAGGAAAATTAGCTTGGGGCTTCCTTGTCCCATCCCATGTGCGCTTGGTTCCCTGGTAGTGGTTGGTCTGGGGTTTCCATCCTTGATTGTTCCTTGATGATTGCGCGGAGAAGTTCCTTGGTTGGAAGGTCCTGGGTGGAGGTCGATTCACTTGTGGTCCTTGCACAGGGTAAGCATCCTTTTCCAAACTTGAAGCAAGACGGACAATCCCTTCAAACGACTGGCCCAGATGGCCTATCATCATGTGCCGGAGGTGGGGGTTGAGTCTTTGGTGGAATCGCTTGACCTTCTTGGCGGAGGTGTCTATCATATGCGGAGCGAAATGAGAAAGTCGCTCAAATTGTGTAGTATACTCTCTGACTGTCCAGTTTCCTTGGGTTAGACTTAGGAAATTCCTCTCTTGTTGGTCTCTTTCGTCCTCAGGGAAATACTTCTCGAGAAATCGAGTCTTGAATGCTTCCCATGGCATTCTCCTTGCAGCGTCAATCCCAATCGTGGCTCTCTCGGCCTCCCACCAGTCTGCGGTGGAGTAAGTTAGTTGAAATGCGGCTAGACGTCTCTTGTCAAGCTCACTGCACTCCAGGGCTTCAAAGATTAGCTCCAACTCTCATATCCATTGCTCTGCTTTCCAGGACTCTGCCATGCCGTCGAACTTTTTGGGTCGCAGGCCACGAAATCGTTCCAACAACTTGTCGCCTGTCTGCCTTGGAGGGACAACGTGGTTGTTGCCATTGTCGTTGGTGGCATGATTGTAGGTATCGCCGATGTGCTCCATCCGTTGCATGAAAGCTTCGAAGACTCCAGTTGGGTCCATACCCTCAGGAATGGGTGCTCCCAGTCGTGCTTGGTTCCTTGTGGGTCCCACTATAGTGATCTATGTGAGGTGTACCTATGAAGGATCTAACGATTAGCTGACAATCTCCTCGGGGAAATGATCATACTTAAGTAACAGAAAGCATAACATGAATCAAAATCACAACCATAACATAATAATGAGATGATAACAGAAATAACCAAGAGAAACGATCTGCCATATATATATACCCAAAAGATGTACAGCGGAGTACACAATAGATCATCTGTGTACCGCGTAGTACATGATCCTATACAAGATCTAAACAAAAGAAAGATATACACAAAACCACTACTGGTGGCTACCTATGCAAAAAGGCTACGGTCAATAGCTATCTATGTAAGCGTCAAAAGTAAGCGGACAACATGTCCTAAAGTCAGACGTAAAAAGTCTAAGTCCTAAAGGTACTGGACTCAAAAGTTGTCCACATCGGATCCATAGATGGAAGCCTCGTCCTCTGGGGCAACCTCAGACAAAACATCATCCTCATCCATATCATCGTCATCCATCATGTCCTCATCCTCTATCACAACATCCTCAATCATCTCGGGTCCATCATGCTCCACAACAGCTCCCAAATCTCCTGCATCAGCGGCCATGTCAGCCTGGGCTGCATCAAATGCGGCTGCAAGTGCCTCAGCCTGTACCATAGCCTGTGCCAACTCTGGTGCTCCAATCTCAAATCCATGGGGATTTGCAGCCATCTCTGCAGCCCACTCAGCTGCCAGCTATGCTATAACTCCTCCTGGTAAGACTGGTACTACTGCATCATCACCTACATCATCATCTGCGGCTACCTCCTCTTCCTCTATCTGATAACCCTCTGCAACTACACTATCTACGCCAACTGGCACGTCCATACTGGCTGGGTCCACGGGGTCCTCCTCCTCTGGATCATACTCCGGCTCCTCATCATCGGTGTCCTCGTCCTCTTCATCCTCCATCTCCTCATCTGCATCCTCTGGCTCATCATCTCCATCGCTCTCATCATCCTCCTCCGGATCCTCATCTGTTGGGGGTGCATCAGCCATGTCCTCTTCTGGTGGGGGTGGAGGTGCTGCTCTAACCTCTGCAAGTAGAACCTGGTACGAAGAACGGTCTCGTAACATCAGTAGAGAATCCTCCTCGATGCGTTTGAAGGTCTCCTTGCGGTAGATCATCTCCTGACGTATCACTTCTGGGTCCTGGGTCCCAAATCTCTGCTGCTCAATCTGCATGTCTCGCTCTGTCCCTGCAATAGCTCTCTGCCTAACCTTCCAGGCATAGTACTCTAGGTCTACTGGCGCAATACTCCTGTCATACACATAGTGTCCTCCGAACTTGTCTGGAACGAACAGCGGCGGTGCCATGCTACCTGAAAAGGGACTACCTTAAGTCAGAACTAATCTTAATACTCATCTATAGAATCTCAAGGTTCTAGGACTAGATGGTGTGGGACAATCTGTGAGCGAAAAGGTATAAAACCTAGGCTCTGATACCAAAAATCCTGTCACGCCCCAGAACGGCAAAAATAGAGAAAAATAAATTTCCTTTTTGGGTCCAAAGGCAGCGACGGGTGAAGTCACATGATTGTCCACACCACGCAGTACTAAGCAATAAGAAGTAATAGTGTAACAACAATGAAGTCTAGGTTCTGATCACAACGTATCACAAAGTCAACAGAAGTTACTAACTATTACATATCAGAGTCTCGAATCAAATATAAGGCAACGGAAGTACAAATGCCAAGGCAACATATGCCTGACTACAAAATATTCTAAAACGGTAAAGACAATTAGCTACAATTCTAGTCTAGTCTTCAGTTGGCATAAGGGTAGTCCTCGGCGTAGTAGTCTTCTTCGGTCTGACCTCCGTCGGGGAAATCCTCCACAAGGACTCCATCACCGGCATAGTGGTCCTCTCCTGCAGGCCCTTCACCTGTATAGTCATAACCAGGGTGCGCTGGAACGTAGAAATGTCCAGCGGCATAAACGTCGTCAGCTTAATGAAAGCCGAGTGAGTTAGATACTAACAGGGTATCAACTATTGAAGTTATTACAAGTTATAAGCCGTAACCAAATTAAAATTCTGTAAGGGTAACTCCTTTAATCAAACCAATGATCCGATTACTGACGTTTTACTCATTATAAGACCGATAACACGTCTAGATAGGGGAACAGACTCGACAGTAGTTCAACTCTATAACATACCATTGCTCATCCACCGCTTTTAAGAACATATGCACAGTTCACCGCATGTCATGGATACCACGTTAGTCCATCCCCCGCTTTTAAGAACATATGCATAGTCCACCGCATATCAGGGATATAACGCTTTAAACATCAGTACATAATTCTATGCCACGACTTAGCGACGTCTACCAGTGATCACGGTCCACCGCATGTCATAGACACCTTCGTCTGTCTACCGCTTTTAAGAACATATGATTAGATCATCTGGCTATCTTAGGGAAAATGGTCTGGTTCATCGCAAGTCATAGACACCTTCGTCTGTCTACCACTTTTAAGAACATATGATCGACCAAAGCCCGCCCACGCAAGGTTCCCGAATCTTAGCAAACCTACTTAAGTTCAACTCTATCACCGATACATGACAATCCCAATGTGGCCTGACTACTCTGAATGAAATGAACGTTAACTCCAAAGGATTCACAACTATTCCGTTATCTAACATTATAAACATTATTCGATAGTCTTGTTATTACTACGATCCTACGCTGCATTAACTCGTTATCATGTCTGTATTACAATAATAAAGCATGCTGGGAAATACTGAACAGTAAATAAACAACTAAACAGTTATTACATTATCTAAACAAGTAAAACAGTAAACTGTAACTGCCAATCGATTGGTATAGATGTCAATCGATTGGTATAAAAGTGGCATCAATTGATTGGAAGAAGGTTCAATCGATTGGTATAAAAGTAGTGTCAATCGATTGATAAAAAGTTCAATCGATTGGATCACAATCCATGTCAATCGATTGCATAAAGTGTCAATCGATTGGAACATGAAAGATGTCAATCGATTGGTATAGATGTCAATCGATTGACACTTCGTCTTCTTCACAGAGAAGACTGCCCAGCAACATATAAACGGAAATACATGGTTTCTTCTCCATTTCTTCATTCAAGCATGTTCTAACACCAATATCAAGATACCAAGTGAGTTTAAAACTCACCTTAGACGTTAAGGGCGTGTTTGGTTGTGTGAAATGAAGCTTGGAGCTTCAATGGTGCCCCCCCCCCCTCTCTCTCTCTAGTTCTCTGCCTTCTCTCTTCTCTTTCTCCTTCTTTTCTTCTTCTTTCTGGTCTTCTTCTTCTTCTTCTCAGTTCATCTCTGAGTGTGTGTGAGTGTATGAATATATGTATATATATGTATATATATATGTATGAGTATTTATATATATATAAACACACACAAGACTCTCCCTCTCACTCTCTCTGATTTCTGTAAACAGAAATCCTCCCAAAATGGGCTGGTATATATAGAGGGAAGGTGTTCACGTGGCCTTTCCCCAGTCAGAGCAAAAGAATCTGCCCAGCTGCCTTCAATCGATTAGCATAGATGTCAATCGATTGATACAATCAATCGATTGAGATAAAGTTCAATCGATTGGTATCCAAAGCAAGTCAATCGATTGGAAAACTTGTCAATCGATTGGTATCCAAATTATACCAAGGGTAAGGCCAAGCTCAAACAAGTATTAAAAGAAACATACAGGGTCTTATTTACATAATACATTACAAAAAAATACAGGGTATTACATATTGTGTTATTAACACTTTCCCGTTGGTTTCACTTGATTTCAACGGTTAGATTTTGAACTAAAAATCTTTGATCAAAATCAGTTTGTGAACTCACTGTTTTCATTTGTCAAGTTCAACTTTATTTGTTAACCCCAACTATTAAACCATGAAGTTGGACTTAAACTAAACCATTTTCTCCTACCATTTGATGGTCATTGGAGACTAAAGACCTTCATATTTGTAGATTTCAAAGGAAGCATGAATAGACTTCATGAAATCTCAAGATGAGGACTCTAAACCATGGAGATGGGCTTAGACTCAAAACCATTTTTTTCCTACCATTTGATGGTCATTGGAGATGAAGACATGACTAATACTCATAAGTTTCAAAGAGAATATGGAAATGATTTCATGAAATACCAAGTTTAGAGGATCCAAGTCATGAGTATGGACTTGGATTCATCTATTTGCTTATGAAATGAAGTGATGATCAAATTTTGACTCTCATGTAAAATATAAGCTTACATGGGATTCAAAGGATCATACTCAAGAGATTTCAAGAGAGATATTGAAGATCTCCAAGAATCTCAAGAGAGGAACATAAACAAAAGAAATATAAGAAAGATCAAAGAATTAGAAACAAGAATTCCTAAGCTTACTAGACAAACTCTAAGACTTAATCAAGAAAAACTAAAAAATGGCTTGATGATTAGAAGCTCAAAAGAAAAAAAACACAATCAAGATTAGAGGGTCACCTCCAAACTATCATCAAAAGTCTTTCTTTGAAGATCTTCCAAGCTCTTCTCTCTAGTTCTCTAAACTCTCTCTTTTTTCTCTCAAAATATGTTAGTGTAATGGTAGTGATTTTTTGTATTTTTTTTTTTGTGTATCTCTTGTGTATATTCCTTGCATGTGTTCCAAGGAAGATCCTTCCTCTTTTATAGGCAAAATTACCAAGTATTTTCAGTAAATTCAGAGTAAAAGACAGGTGTAATCATCTCATTTGGTGGTACAATACGTACTTCCTGAAATTAGACAGACTGCTGCCCAGGGTGGCAGTCCAAATTCATCTGCGGCAGTCCGTGGGTGCTGCTGCGGCACTCCGTGACTGTCGCGACGGCATTCCGTGACTGCCGTACGGCTCTCCGTGAGTGCCGCGACAGATTGTTGATTGCCGGGTTTTCGTCAACCTTACTTTATCAGATTTTTGTTTTTATCCGCCTACACATATGTATTGTACCACAAAATACGGACTTTAAAAGCAAATGGCAGTCAGAAAATGTCGGCGGCACTCAGTGAATGCCGTTCGGCACTCACTGAATGCCGCCCGGCACTCACCAAGTGCTGCGGAATACTGTCGTGTGCCATTTTTTGTTTAACTTCCTCTTTTAGGTCTTTTCTTTTCTCCTTTTTCTTCCAAAAAAATATTTTTTCGAAGATTTTCTCCAAAAATGGTGTTTTATACCTGAATTCTCCTAAATACCTGGTATTTTCCTCTTTCTGTGAAATTTTATCGCGTTTGGAGAACTTTCTGAAGAGCTTGGAATACTTCGATTCTTTCGGTCTTTATCATCATCGGACGTGGAGGTGATGCTCTCCTAAATTCGACGGTCTGTCAAAATTGGGGTGTCTACAGTTTGCCCCTCTTTGACAGAGCTGGTGGGAGCAACGCGTTCCATAAGTGAATGTTAAAGCATGTGTGAAGACAAGCCTTTGACCAAACCGTCAAATTTAGGTAAAACAAAAACGCGTTGCAAAAAACGTCTTCACAAACGGTTCATGTTGGTCGTGCTCAATGGTGAGCTGCCTACGTATCCCATCAGGAATCAGACCAAAGCGTAGTTCAGGCACGGGGTCGAACACACACAAACGCAAGTAGTCACACGGATGGATGCACCTATCTTGTCGTGATGCAAGTGCCATGCAATGGTGTTTTCTGAATTGACCTGGTTATATAAATGTCATGCTTATCGTGTCTTCCCTATGTGCGATGCGCTTTACGTGACATTTTGGACGATCACCTAATTCTTGACCAACGCAAATCTGTTACGGGGGTCATGAAAATGATCTCGATTTGATTTCAAGGGTTAACGCAAATCTGTTGCGAGAAGCAAAAATGTAAACCCGTTACATTCTCAAAACGGAGGATTGATGTAAATCTGTTACGTGGATTGGGAATATAAATCTGTTATATTCCCAAAACGAGGGTTAACGCAAATCTATTGCGAGAACCGAGAATATAAATCCGTTATATTCCCAAAACGAGGGTTGACGCAAATCTATTGCGAGAATCGAGAATATAAATCCATTATATTCCCAAAACGAGGGTTAACGCAAATCTATTGCGAGAACCGAGAATATAAATTCGTTATATTCCCAAAACGAGGGATAACGCAAATCTGTTACGAGAACCGAGAATATAAATCCGTTACATTCCCAAAATGAGGGTTAACGCAAATCTATTGCGAGAACCGAGAATCTAAATTTGTTATATTCCCAAAACGAGGGTTAACGCAAATCTGTTGTGAGAACCGAGAATATAAATCCGTTATATTCCCAAAACGAGGGTTAATGCAAATCTGTTGCGAAAATCGAGAATATAAATCCGTTATATTCTCAAAATGAGGGTAAACGCAAATCTGTTACGAGAACCGAGAATATAAATCTGTTATATTCCCAAAATGAGGGTAAACGCAAATCTGTTGCGAGAACCGAGAATATAAATCCGTTATATTCCCAAAACGAGGGTAATCGTAAATCTGTTGCGAGAACCGAGAATATAAATCCGTTATATTCCCAAAATGAGGGTTAACGCAAATCTGTTGCGAGAACCGAGAATACAAATCCGTTATATTCCCAAAACGAGGGTTAACGCAAATCTGTTGCGAGAACCGAGAATCTAAATCCGTTATATTCCCAAAACGAGGGTAAACGCAAATCTGTTGCGAGAACCAAGAATATAAATCTGTTATATTCTCAAATCTTTTAAATTTTCAAAAATCGGGAGCCCATGGACTCAAATCTTTTTCAATTTTTCAAAATCGGGAGCCCACGGGCTCAAATATATTAAATTTTCAAAAATCGGGAGCCCACGGGCTCAATTATTTTTAAATTTCAAAACGGGAGCCCACGGGCTCAAATCTTTTTCAATTTTTCAAAATCGGGAGCCCATGGGCTCAAAAGGGTTTTCAATTTTCAAAACGGGAGCCCACGGGCACAAATATATTCCTAAATTTTAAAATTTATAGCCAATTTGAACCTAAAAACGACCCCGAGGGCCAAAAGTGTAATAAGGACAAATTTTGGGGGCCTCAAATTCAATTTTTCGGGACTTGATTCGAATTTTGGGGGGAAAAGAATGATCTTTGAACCGCCTTAACCGCGGTACATGCGGTTTTCTGCGGCAGTCAGCGAGTGCCGCTCGGCAGTTCATTGACTGTCGCGCACGAAAAATTGAGTGCCGCGATTGAGCGGTAGTGGCTTATACCGTCGGGTTCAATTCATTTCTTTCATACTCTCACTCTTCTTCATCTCGAAATCTCTCTGGGGAAATTTTTCTCTCATCCTCTCTTCCCTTCTGTATTGATCTACAGTACTCACAGGTTAGTTTTACTCAATCAAGACTTGATTAATCTATCTTATTTCCTTGTTATTCTGAAATTTTTATGAATCTAACACGCGAATTTTCTTTTTTTCTTTACAGATCATGGCGAGTAGTTTGGGGAGGAAAAAGAAGGCCAAGTACACGGCCACTCATCATCCTGACGCTACACTCCTTCTCCGGGATCCGGACGAGCATTTATCCGCCCGCGCATTCAAGCGCGAGGTAAACGCTCATCTCTTTGCTTCTCTTTTAATTTGCAAGCCATAGGAACTTTTGTGGATGTAATGTATATTTGATGCAACTTCAAATGTTTTATTTCTTATTACAAATGCTATGCTTGTAGTGCTTTCGAGTGTCTTGAACGTTTTATTTCATGCCCCTTCTTCTTCTTAGGGAAATTTCGTACATATTTCTTTCTCCAAAAGACTCCTTACAAAAATGAGTGATATGCCTGAATTTTCTGAGCGTTTTATCCCTTATTATTATTTTTCGACTTTTCCAAGGGCTTTTGGAGGCCGTTTGTATTAATCAGAATTTCAAAACACCTCTTGTGAATAAAGTGAGTTTTTCATTTTTAAGTTTCACGAACACGACGCATTTTAATTGAAAGCGTTACTTATGAATGTCCCAAGCGTCCTCTTATTGTTCCAACCTAATTTTGAATGTCCGTGAACCCGTACTTGAAACTGATGCCTCCTTGGAACCTGAATTTGAACAAATTTATATACATTTTGAAAATGCGAACAAAACTCCTTTCTCTCTCTTTTTTTCTCTTTTTTTTTTGAAATCTCTCTAAAACATCGAATGTTCTTTCTTATTTCTTCTTATTTTTTTGTGAACGTCTACTGAACTGAACGCAAACTAGTGCCATGCTTGTGAAATTTCTGCGAGTATTTTCAGATTTTCTATTTCGTTCTCCATTTTCTTCTTTCTTGTCTTTTTACTGCCATCTGTTTATTTACTTTTCTTTTATCCAATTACTAATATCAAAATTTTGTGATTCTTTCTTGCAGCTGCAGCCTAAGGTGCTGAAGGGGCATGGTAGCCTCGCGCATGGTTATGAGTGGTATACGCAGCTGAGTAAGACAGTGAGGGCTTTGGTGGATGCGGCCGGGTTTGGAGACTTCGTCAAACTCTTGACGAAGAGCTCCAACGACTTGTGGCAGATACATACACTGGCCGAGCGGTGGTGGGATACTACCAGCACTTTTCATTTTGACTTTGGGGAGATGACGATGACTCCCTTGGATTTCTCGATGATCACCGGGATTGCCTTCGGCGGAGAGCGCTTGCGGTACGGACCAGGAGTGGTACCAGGTGGAGCCATTCTTGGGAGTGGTCCCGGAGGAGTCTCTGGTCACAGCCCGGTGGTTTATGGACACGTTTAGGGGCCAGCCTGGTTTTACGGATGAACAGATGGCCTGAGGCTTTCTTATGTACTTACTGGGGTGCTCCTTGCTGAGCACCAAGGGTGATCGGGTCGATGTTTCTCTGGTAGCATCCCTGGAGCACCTGGACCCGGTGGACGAGTATGACTGGGCTGGCGCAGGGTTAGCCATCTTATACCGGCACATGGGTGACATCTCCCGGGACAGGCCGGCCTCCACCAGCGGTTATTGGAGAGCGTGGGAGGTATATCTTTTTCCATATTTCATTGCCCATTATACTTTTAACAACTTATTTAAATTGTGAGACTAACTTTCTTTTCCCTTTCCTTCTTTTCTTCCTTTTTCTTTTTTTTTTTTATTACAGATTTGGTCCCACGAGTACCTCCGTATGATGTCTCCTGAGACACGCAGTGCTGACGCACTCATCATGCCCCAGGGGCTGAAGTGGGCGAAGGATAGAGTCGGGCGGAAGATCGGGGCCCACAATTTTGTTTCGTGCAGGAACTTCCTGACGAACTTGAGGGAGCAGCACGTCCATTGGCAGCCCTGGCTTAGGGTGCTTCTTGAGGCTCGTACGGAGGTCCGAAAGTCGGCTGGATATGACCCAACGAGGCGACTCCTTGATGGGCCAGAGGGCCAGGCGTGGTATTTAGGAGAGAGGGTGACTAGGCAGTCACTGGTGGCCCCTGGATTCTTCGTGCCATTCCCTCCTCCCGACTCTATGAGAGCCACAGACACCCTCCAGGGTAGCAAGCTGACGGTTGCTCTGATGGGCTTGGGTATTCATGACTTTGTGGATCCCCCCACAAGATATGCGGCGTTCCGCGCCGCTAAGCTGATGCCGAACTTCCCTTTGATGGAAGTGACTCGGGTGAGTATATGATTCCTCTATTACTACTCTTATGAATTTTCTTTTGTTCTTTATTCATGCTTTATTATTTTTTGTTTGCAGCCTATTACTGCTGCGGCTCGTCCTCCTGCCTTGCCTGAGTGGGATTGGACTATGTCGGCTGTCTCGTTCGGCGAGCCCTACTCGACGACAATCCCCCGACTCATACAGGACACCCCCACTATTCCTCTCCATTATGATGTCGTCCCACGTGCTTACGCAGAGGAGGGCTTGACGTATGCCCATAGCGTGCGGCAGTGGGTTCTCGGGCGAGAGTGGATGGTAAGAAACTCATCCCTGCCTTTCACTTTGACTTTGATTGCCTCTTCTTTTACAATCCTATATTCTTGGTTCGTGTTTTCAGGCTGAGGGAGCTCGGGCGACTGCTGTGACTCAGTTGCGGGCCCAGGTATGATCTTTATCCTCTTATTCTCAGTATTTTATTTGTCCTTTCAACACTATCTGGATTTATCCTTTCTTATTTCAGGCGGAGGAGGTCAGAGCCCTGTCCCAGCAGGTGGGGCAGCTTCAGCAGCGGCTCCAGCAGTTCGGCATTCCCCTCAGCAACATTCCTGGGGATGGCGGTGTTGGACGAGGCATGGGGCGAGGCGGTGGTAGCGGCGCTGGACGCGGCGGAGGCGGCGGTGAGGTAACCAGTAGCGGCAGAGGCAGGGGCGGCGGACATGGAGGGAGCGGTGGAGGTAGCGGGACAGAGTCGGAGGAGGAGCCCCTCAGGCGTACGACCCGCCAGACTCGCAGCCGGGGCCGAGGCTGATCCTACTTTTTCTTCTTCTTTTTTTATTTTTTATTTCTTTTGAGTGTTTTGGGAGGATTTACACTTTTATTCGGATGATTGTATATACATACACTTTATTTTGATGGCTGCTTAGGATAACTGGTAGGGTAGGTACTTGGGTATCTTTTTCATTCTGTTTATTCACCGTATGTGTGACCATAGCTTGGTCCTTCCTTTGCCGTATGTGGGACCATGTCTTGGTCCCGTCCTTATTTTAATTTTGAATGCTTTGATTTCTCCTTTTCTTATTGCGAAATGAATGAATGAATGAATGTATTGATCTTTGTTGCACGTGCTGCATGAAGCGCACGTTTTATTGTCCACTATGTATTTTTTGTTTGCAGGTGGGCTAAACGTGTTACAAACAGACCTTGGCAAATGACAAACCCAGAACGACACTCGGTGAGGTCTCCGCGGCACTCAGTGAGTGCCGCAACGGCTTCACAGATTGCCGTGCGGTATTTCTTTGAGTGTCGCGGCACTTTATCGAGTACCGCGAGTAGGTAGGCAGCTTTATTCCCTATTTATACCCCTTCTTTCTCAAGGCTCCGAAAAACACTTCTCTTTTCTTCTTTACTTTCTTCCAAAATGACCCCTATCAGCTCCCAAATCCTTTTCCCTTGGATGGATACCCTTTCTGGCGTTGATAGGCTCAACTTTGAGTGCTTCAGGCTGAATGATCTTTTTTCTTTCCGACGGATGAACTTGAGTGAGGGCCTACTTCGAGCTGCCATCCAATGTTGGGATCCTTCTTTCAACGTCTTTCATTTTGGCTCTCAGGAGATTTGCCCCTTGTTTGAGGAATTCAGCGCCATTCTTCACACTGATCCTTCTGCTGAATTGACGGTTCCTCCAGTTCAGGCCGGGTATGTCTGGGATTTAGCTACTCTTCTCCACACATCTTGGAGTACGGCGGGCTCCTTTATTTATGACAAGCAGATTGATTTTGAGCGCCTTTCTTCCGTTTATGCTCCCATAGGGGACCCTTACGATGGTGAGTATCAGATCATCCGACGTAGTGCCCTGTCAATTGCTATTGTAATAACCTGCATTTTTATTTAATTTAATTGTATTTGCATTGGCATATTTAAATTCAATTAGCATTGTCTGCTTTTAGTTTAACTTCAGTCACATGTTTGGAATATTAATTTCTTATCTAATTCACATTTAAATTTTATTGGGGGCCAAACTGCAATTTTACAAAACTAGTAATACCTGTGTGGATTTCAAAGTCTGTATTTCAAAACGGTGAAAATAACTTCTATTGACTCAATCAGTATTTTTATGAAACCAGAAAATCAATTCTTAAGTTAAAATGGAATTCCCGTATTTTTGTGGTGACCACCGCGCCCCGAAAATACCAGTTTATGTTCAAAACTGTCCATGTTGTGTTTAACTTCCACAGATTTTGGAAGTGACCGATTTGGACATTTGCTTTATTTCCAATTATGGCAAGTGATGATTGCCTTGTGCCTTGTTTGGGAACATACAACTTATATGTGCAAATGTTGTGCCAAAAGCTAATATTCCCAAACAACATCAAGTTGCCCCCTAGTACTCTACTTGACCTTTCAATTTATTTGGGAGACTATTGCAGTGTTTAATCTGCTTATATGAGTAATATACGTATGTATATATCAGTGTTTATTACAGCTTTTCATTAATTAAGAACTAAACCAATTTGTTGAGTAAGAGAGGTGGTTCTTGGAGCCCAAGTTCTTCACATTCCTTGTTTATATATACACACACTTGAGCTCATACTCCCTTGCATTACACACATTCTGCACTTTTATATTAGAGAGAGAGCAGAGAGTTCATAGTTCAGAATTTTATATTAGAGAGAGAGAACTCAATCACCATAGCTAGAGCTTGAAGTGGATTTCTTATATCTTGATTCTTTCTCAACACACACTTCATCTTATACCACAGTGAGTATTATCAACTCACTTTGAATGTAATATATGCTTAATTACTGTTAGTATAGCTTGTTTGATAATACACCATTGTTGATCCTACGTTTGGAATTTCATAGCTTGAAATCAAGATTTTCAAACCTTAATCTAAATCCGTTTTCAGAGATGAATATCAAAGATTATAGTATGTATTGACTATGTTTAATGTATTGAAGCTTAATTCATTCATATGGAAAAGTGTATTAGGAATTAATTTTTATCCTCTTTTAATCTTTCATAAAATTGGAGAGTTATAATTTGAATCGTGTTAAATTGATGATGGATTCTTAATCCTTGTGAAAAATCGAAGAAATCCATATGTTATATGTCCTATATACTTTAGAATTGCAAAATGGGTCAAAAAGACCCCATTAAGCTGAAACAGAGCAGTTTCTGCGAGGAAGAAGAAGCCTCAGCTTCATCTCGCGCCACGATCGCGCGCGCGAGAATCGCGCGAGCGGCCCGCGCGAGCGATCTTTCGCGCGAGCGGATCGCGCGCGCGATCCTTGCTTTCCCAGGCAGACATAAGAGTTTATATATATATATTGAAAATTTGGCTGGTCGCGCGAGCGAGGGTCGCGCGAGAATCCCTTCGCGCGAGCGATCCGCGCGCGCGACCTTGATTTCCACAGGCAGACAGAAAAGTTTATAATAAAAGGAAATTTGGGCATATCGCGCTAGCGGCCCGCGCGAGCGACCTTTCGCGCGAGCGACCCGCGCGCGCGAGTTCTGGCAGTTTCTATTTTTGTCTGTTTTCTGTTAAGGGACTGTT
The DNA here is from genome assembly GCA_033977485.1 of Hydrangea macrophylla. NCBI lineage: Eukaryota > Viridiplantae > Streptophyta > Magnoliopsida > Cornales > Hydrangeaceae > Hydrangea > Hydrangea macrophylla. The sequence goes on along the minus strand of CM066996.1, from coordinate 5,629,996 downwards.
TGGTTCAATTTTTTAGTACTGTTAAGGTTCTGTTTGGGATATTTAGTTAATCAGAACTCTATTTGGTTATGTTTTGAATGATTAAAACATTATATTGCAAGTTATCAATCCCTGTACGCGTATTGTTCCTTTAATTCAGTGTTTTGCTTAGGTTCATGTGCATATCATTCATGTGGGGTCAGTGGTACATGCATGTGGGTGTCAGTCTGTGTGGAAAGAGTATGAGTTTAAGTTTGTGGTCGTAGTTTGTGGTTGTGGTTAGAGGTTGTAGTTGTGATTGTGGTTGTGGATTGAGTTGTGGCTGTAGTTGTGATTGAGTTGAGTTGTGGTTGTAGTTGTGGTTGTGGTTGTGGTTGTGGAGAGGGTATCTTTGAAATGCGACGGTTGCAAATATGGACACTCCCTGACGCTCATGGAAGCGTTAAAGTGTGTGAAGCCGAACTCGGACATTCCCTGGCACCCATGGTAGTGCTAAAGTGTGGCCTACGGACACTCCCTGATACTCGAGTCTGGATACTGCGTGAGGGGTTGCCCCGGTATTTGCATGGCGGTTAGGGTATTCAAAGTGTGAGGCATTGGACACTCCCTGGTACCCCGGACCAAAGTGTGAGGCAAACTGGACACTCCCTGGCGCCCCGTTGCTAAAGTGTGGCTATCTTAGTGTTTCAAAGATACCAGGAGTAAGATAGTGGGTTGTTGTGGCTATCGAGAGAAAAGAGTCGGCAAGATGAGTGTGGTGCATTGTCTCATTACACAAGTATCTGTTCTTATGAATGAACGACCTTTAATATATTCCTTGTTATTTTATAAATGAATTCTTTCTGCGGTTTAACTATTGATTTTATGAAACTGATATTGGAAAAAGGTAAGTGGGTATGTTTTACATTTAAAGTCATGTTTTTAATACTCACCAGCTTCTTGAAGCTGACGACGTTGATGCGTCCTGGACATTCGTGTTCAGGCTTTTCAGGATTTAACCAGGAGGAATCATACGACTATGCTAATTGAGAATGGCTGCTTCTGGAATGAAGAAACTATTTATTATATGTTTTAAGTTATGAACTGTTTTGTTTTATAAGGATGACTGTAACAGACATTAAGCTATTGTTTTAATTCAAGGCGGTCTGTGCCTTTAGATAACCCGTGCTGTAATATTCTTTAAGTTAGAATAATTTTTGTAAGCCTTGATTGCTTTACTCTGATTATTATATTTTGTTGTTCGACGCTTGGGACGGAATCGATCCTTCAAACTGTCGCGACCTACGGGTCCATAAAGGAAATTAAACGCTTTCCTTATTTATGCTACGTCGGGGCGTGACAGGATTTAGTGGTATCAGAGCCAGGTTATTATTTATCTCAAGATAGTTTAGCCCGGTTAGGGTTTACCAGTATAGACCCGATTCCACATTCCATTAAGTGTTACACACCCGATGATACGACAGGGAGGATAGACTCAGAACCCAAACGCCTAAGATTATCTTTGTCCTGACTTAAGTAGTATCTTTTTATCAGGTATGGATCCAGCTCCCCCACTATATGTACCAGACAGATTTGGAGGACACTTTGTGATACCTGGGGCAGTGATCCCAGCCTTTCTCGACTTATATCATGCGGCCGTTGAGCAGTTGGCCACAGCGACTGTAGTGTCTGAGGTATGGCACCAGGTTCACGTGGTAGGCCTAGTTGACCTGACTCGTATCCGCCTAGAGCTTCGTTACTTCGCAGAGGCTCAGCGTTTGGTTTTGGTCGAGATTTTGAGGTTGGTCGATTGCGATGCTTTCTACCTCCCCCTCGAGATCCAGATTGTGCATGCCCATCTGGCTCAGCTAGAGATGCCCCCGCCGGTGGTTCCCATTGCTGAGGATGATGCAGAGGTTGTTCATGTGATCCCAGTAGGTGGGGAGATTATAGAGGACGGCATAGGTCTAGATGATCTTGCCGCCGAGCTCGAGGCTGAGCTAGCACTGGAGCTAGCCTTACCTGAGGAGATGGTAGGTGAGGCAGATGCCCCTGTACCTGCTTCATCGTCCACCTCTCACAGCTATGATGGGGTTGGACCGTTCGTTGTTCAGCGATTTCGCCCTGTCGATTCGCTAGATCTCCTGATAGCTGCTTATGTAGACGATTGACGTTCTAGTTATGACTTGTACATAATTAACTACTTTTGACTATTAGCCCTGTCTCTTTTTGCAACTGTAATTACATGCATTAGAGTATAGGGCAATGACCCCATTTTTGTAACATTAACTCTTGCATGCGTCCTAACCCATACAGATAGGGTAGGCATTGATCTGACCATACATGATTTTTGTATCAACTTGACAGAAGTTATATATATAAGATATACTCTTTTGAATATTGTTGTCGTTTAAATTACTTCATAGCACTGTTACATGCATGTTTCTCATTCTACTACCACTATCATGCATAGAATGGCTGGAGGACTGAGGAGAAACAGGAACCTGATCGAGGGAGCACCCGAGGCTGCCGATCCTACAGGGATGTTCGAAGCGTTTATCAGACGGTTGGAAAGAATCGGTAATACGAATGACAACCGAAGAGACCGTCAAACTGGGGACAAGTTGCTAGAGAGATTCCGTGCTCTAAGGCCCGAACAGTTTGCGGGTACCGCGGAACCCTGGAAAGCGGAACAGTGGTTAAGACAGATGGACTGCATGTTTGAAGCTGTCCAGTGCAACGAGATGGACAAGAGGAGGTTGGCTACGTTTCAGATGACCGATGCTGCCGCAGATTGGTGGGATTCGGTCATAGCTACTATCGGGAATGGAGCTGCAATGGGAATGACATGGACTGCGTTCAAAGGGAGATTTCTAGAGAAGTACTTCCCGGCTACGGAGAGGCACAGAAGAGAGAAGGAATTCATGGACCTGACACAAGGAACCAAGTCGGTGTAAGAGTACACCACACAGTTCGAAAGACTGTCTCGGTTCGCTCCACACCTGGTTGATACTGAAGAGAAGAAGATCCGGAAGTATAACCAAGGGCTGACACCGCAGATTCGTCGTCTGACTCTCGGCCACTTGGATAAATCGTTTTAAGGACTTGTTGGTTTGGCTACCGATCTGGAAGAGGATGCTCGAGTGAACCGTAAACAATTTGAATTCCGACCGCCTCAAAGGGGTAATTTTGGGAATAGACCACCGATGAATCGTACCCAAGGGCAGAAGAGGAATTTTGACGGAAGCAAGAAGACCCAGGCTATTACCTAACCGACTCAACCCCGAATAGGAGAAGGAAGTAGTAGTGGAAAGTGCTTCAACTGTGGCAACCCTGGACATCTAGCTCGTGATTGCAAGGCACCAAGGCGTGCTGCTCAGCAAGGGATAGTCTACTTCAACTGTGGTGAACCAGGTCACATCAGTAGGTTCTGCACTGCTCCTAAACAGGTGACTTATGGTCAACAGGGCCAGACTCGCTTGAATGTTGTTATTCCTGATGCCGCTGGATATGATGGGACTGCGTACGAAGAAGGAGATTATAGAGAAGCTCAACCTGATCAGCAAGTAGTGGAAGGTACATTAACTCTGTTTAATTCCCATGTTAAAGTGTTATTTGATACGGGTGCTGCTCTTTCGTTCATATCTGTTAATACAATTCGGAGATTGGGCATTTTACCTCATCGCTTAGAGAAAGCTTTGAAGGCTACTTCGCCACTAGGAGCTGCAGTCAGATTAGGACATGTGTGCAAGGATTGTCCCTTACGGTTAGGAGACCGTGAAATCCCTGCAAGGTTGATCGTCCTATCGATGAAGGAGTTTGACATAATCCTAGGAATGGATTGGCTCTCTCAGAATCAAGTGAAGTTGGATTGTGCGAGGAAGAGAATTACATTCCCCGACAATGAGAATCAACCCTTTGATTTTCAATGTAACCCGACGGGAGATATGTTCCTCATGAGATGTTTAGCCAACATCGAAGTCGTCAGTACAGAGGTGACAGCTTCATCTATACCTGTAATCAAGGACTTCGAAGAAGTATTTCAAGACGTTTCTGGTCTACCGCCCGAGAGAAGTATAGAGTTCTGTATTGAGCTTATACCGGGTACCGTACCGATCACCAAGGTTCCCTACAGAATGGCCCCCACAGAACTGCTGGAATTGAAGGAACAAGTTCAAGAGCTCGAGAACCTAGGTTTTGTACGTCCAAGTACATCGCCTTGGGGAGCACCGGTGTTATTTGTAAAGAAGAAGGACGGGACACTCAGATTGTGTATCGACTACAGAGGATTGAACCGCGTGACTATCAAGAACAAGTACCCCTTACCTCGGATTGACGATTTGTTTGATCAACTACAAGGAGCTACGACATTTTCCAAGATAGACCTTAGGTCGGGATATCATCAGTTGAGGGTACGGAAGGAAGACATACCTAAGACTGGTTTCAGAACCCGATATGGTCATTATGAATTTCTGGTGATGCCGTTTGGAATGATGAACGCCCCGGCAGTGTTTATGGATCTGATGAATAGAGTGTTCAAACCTTATTTGGATCAGTTTGTCATCGTCTTTATAGATGATATTTTGATCTATTCTAAGTCAGGAGAAGAACACGAGCAACATCTACGGATTGCGATGCAGACGCTTAAGGATCATTAGTTGTATGCCAAATTCAGTAAGTGTGAGTTCTGGTTGCAAGAAGTGAAATTTTTGGGACACAAGGTGTCATCTCAAGGAATTTCAGTGGATTCGTCCAAGACCGATGCTGTGTCAAATTGGGTTAGACCGAGCAACCCTACAGAAGTTCGGAGCTTTCTTGGACTCGCAGGCTATTACAGGAGATTCGTGGAGGGATTCTCAAAGATAGCAGCACCTTTGACTGGGTTGACGAAGAAGAATTTGAAGTTCGAGTGGACAGAGAAGCATGAGCGAGCCTTTCTAGAGTTGAAAGAGAGACTCACTACCGCGCCGGTACTAGCAATACCAAAGCCTGATGAGAAGTTCACTATCTTTAGTGACGCATCATATCAAGGGTTAGGGTGTGTACTTATGCAAGATGGCAGAGTTATTGCCTATGCATCCAGACAGCTGAAGCCGAATGAATTGAACTATCCTATTCATGATTTGGAGTTGACAGCAGTAGTTTTCGCACTCAAGATTTGGAGACACTATCTCTACGGTGAGAAGTTTGATTTGTTCTCCGATCACAAGAGCCTGAAGTATTTGTTCACACAGAAAGAGTTGAACATGAGGCAACGCAGATGGATGGAGCTGATCAAAGATTATGACTTCACATTAGAATACCACCCCGGTAAAGCTAATGTGGTCGCCGATGCATTGAGTCGACAGACTCGTGAGACGATCGCCTCCGTAATGGTTAGAGAATGGCGAGCTTTGGAGACTATGGCGAAATTCGATGTACAGAGTGCCGAAGAAGGAGAAGGACAATTGTTCGGATGTCTTATCCTACAGCCTGTTCTTATCGACCGCATTATTGGAGCTCAGAAAGAAGATGAGGAGTTTCAAGATTGGTTCGTGAGGATGTCAGATAAAGACCTGACCGAATGGAAGGTGGGAATCGATGGAGGATATCGGTGTAGGAATAGATTATGTGTGCCAGGTGATGGAGGGTTAAGGAAGGATATCCTAGAAGAAGCACATAAATCAAGGTATACAGTTCACCCAGGAGGAACAAAGGTGTACAAAGATTTGAAGAGAAATTTCTGGTGGAAAGGTATGAAGAAAGACGTGGCCGAATTTGTATCCAAGTGTTTGACGTGTCAGCAAGTTAAAGCTGAACATCAGAGACCGTCAGGATTGTTGCAACCGCTGCCTATTCCTGGTTGGAAATGGGAGCACATTACGATGGATTTTGTAGTAGGATTGCCACGATCGCAACAGAATCATGACGCTATTTGGGTAATCGTGGATCGATTGACGAAGTCAGCTCATTTCATTGCTTACAGTATGACATACCCGGTAGAGAAGATGAGCCGGATGTACGTACAACAAGTTGTGCGACTTCACGGTGCACCTGTGTCGATAGTGTCAGACCGTGACGCACGTTTTACTTCTGGATTTTGGGAAAGTCTGCAAGAAGCTATGGGAACTTCGCTCAAGATGAGCACTGCTTTTCACCCTCAGACAGATGGGCAAACTGAGCGTGTTAATCAGATCATGGAGGATATGCTCAGGGCTTGTGTGATCGATTTTGAAGAATCTTGGGAGACACACTTGCCGTTGGTTGAATTTGCCTATAACAACAGCTATCACACGAGTATCGGTATGGCTCCGTTCGAAGCATTGTACGGACGACCATGTCGTTCCCCTTTGTGTTGGGCAGAAGTTGGAGATACAGAGTTGTTGGGACCAGATTTGTTAGAGAAACCAACGAGAAGATTTCTTTGGTCAAAGAAAGGATGAGAACCGCTCAGAGCCGGTATAAGAGTTATGCTGATCGACGCCGGAAAGATTTGGAATTCAGTGTTGGAGATCACGTACTTCTTAAGGTTTCACCAACCCGAGGAGTGGTACGTTTTGGTCTCAAGAAAGGGAAATTAGCTCCGCGTTTTATCGGACCGTTCGAGATTTTGGAACGTGTCAGGAAAGTAGCTTATCGACTGGCGCTACCACCGAAGATGTCTGGGGTTCACAACGTGTTTTACGTGAGTATGTTGAGAAAGTACGTACGAGACCCCTCACATGTGGTTAGTTATGACGATATTGAGACGAGTCATAACGTTTCTTACAAGGAGAGGCCCGTGAAGATTCTGGATCAGAGTATCAAGAAGCTGAGGAATAAGGATATCCCGTTGGTGAAGGTTCAGTGGAATCACCATGACGAGAACGAAGCCTCGTGGGAAGTTGAAGCTGATATGAGGAAGAAGTACCCGGAGTTATTTCAGGACTAGATAGTCTTGATTTCGGGGACGAAATCCTGTTTAAGGGAGGAAGGGTGTAATAACCTGCATTTTTATTTAATTTAATTGTATTTGCATTGGCATATTTAAATTCAATTATCATTGTCTGCTTTTAGTTTAACTTCAGTCACATGTTTGGAATATTAATTTCTTATCTAATTCACATTTAAATTTTATTGGGGGCCAAACTGCAATTTTACAAAATTAGTAATACCTGTGTGGATTTCAAAGTCTGTATTTCAAAACGGTGAAAATAACTTCTATTGACTCAATCAGTATTTTTATGAAACCAGAAAATCAATTCTTAAGTTAAAATGGAATTCCCGTATTTTTGTGGTGACCACCGCGCCCCGAAAATACCAGTTTATGTTCAAAACTGTCCATGTTGTGTTTAACTTCCACAGATTTTGGAAGTGACCGATTTGGACATTTGCTTTATTTCCAATTATGGCAAGTGATGATTGCCTTGTGCCTTGTTTGGGAACATACAACTTATATGTGCAAATGTTGTGCCAAAAGCTAATATTCCCAAACAACATCAAGTTGCCCCCTAGTACTCTACTTGACCTTTCAATTTATTTGGGAGACTACTGCAGTGTTTAATCTGCTTATATGAGTAATATACGTATGTATATATCAGTGTTTATTACAGCTTTTCATTAATTAAGAACTAAACCAATTTGTTGAGTGAGAGAGGTGGTTCTTGGAGCCCAAGTTCTTCACATTCCTTGTTTATATATACACACACTTGAGCTCATACTCCCTTCCATTACACACATTCTGCACTTTTATATTAGAGAGAGAGCAGAGAGTTCATAGTTCAGAATTTTATATTAGAGAGAGAGAACTCAATCACCATAGCTAGAGCTTGAAGTGGATTTCTTATATCTTGATTCTTTCTCAACACACACTTCATCTTATACCACAGTGAGTATTATCAACTCACTTTGAATGTAATATATGCTTAATTACTGTTAGTATAGCTTGTTTGATAATACACCATTGTTGATCCTACGTTTGGAATTTCATAGCTTGAAATCAAGATTTTCAAACCTTAATCTAAATCCGTTTTCAGAGATGAATATCAAAGATTATAGTATGTATTGACTATGTTTATTGTATTGAAGCTTAATTCATTCATATGGAAAAGTGTATTAGGAATTAATTTTTGTCCTCTTTTAATCTTTCTTAAAATTGGAGAGTTATAATTTGAATCGTGTTAAATTGATGATGGATTCTTAATCCTTGTGAAAAACCGAAGAAATCCATATATTATATGTCCTATATACTTTAGAATTGCAAAATGGGTCAAAAAGACCCCATTAAGCTGAAACAGAGCAGTTTCTGCGAGGAAGAAGAAGCCTCAGCTTCATCTCGCGCCACGATCGCGCGCGCGAGAATCGCGCGAGCGGCCCGCGCGAGCGATCTTTCGCGCGAGCGATCTTTCGCGCGAACGGATCGCGCGCGCGATCCTTGCTTTCCCAGGCAGACATAAGAGTTTATATATATATATTGAAAATTTGGCTGGTCGCGCGAGCGAGGGTCGCGCGAGAATCCCTTCGCGCGAGCGATCCGTGCGCGCGACCTTGATTTCCACAGGCAGACAGAAAAGTTTATAATAAAAGGAAATTTGGGCATATCGCGCGAGCGGCCCGCGCGAGCGACCTTTCGCGCGAGCGGCCCGCGCGCGCGAGTTCTGGCAGTTTCTGTTTTTGTCTGTTTTCTGTTAAGGGACTGTTTGGTTCAACTTTTTAGTACTGTTAAGGTTCTGTTTGGGATATTTAGTTAATCAGAACTCTATTTGGTTATGTTTTGAATGATTAAAACATTATATTGCAAGTTATCAATCCCCGTACGCGTGTTGTTCCTTTAATTCAGTGTTTTGCTTAGGTTCATGTGCATATCATTCATGTGGGGTCAGTGGTACATGCATGTGGGTGTCAGTCTGTGTGGAAAGAGTATGAGTTTGAGTTTGTGGTCGTAGTTTGTGGTTGTGGTTAGAGGTTATAGTTGTGATTGTGGTTGTGGATTGAGTTGTGGCTGTAGTTGTGATTGAGTTGAGTTGCGGTTGTAGTTGTGGTTGTGGTTGTGGTTGTGGAGAGGGTATCTTTGAAATGCGACGGTGGCAAATATGGACACTCCCTGACACCCATGGAAGCGTTAACGTGTGTGAAGCCGAACTCGGACATTCCCTGGCACCCATGGTAGTGCTAAAGTGTGGCCTACGGACACTCCCTGATACTCAAGTCTGGATACTGCGTGAGGGGTTGCCCCGGTATTTGCATGGCGGTTAGGGTATTCAAAGTGCGAGGCATTGGACACTCCCTGGTACCCCGGACCAAAGTGTGAGGCAAACTGGACACTCCCTGGCGCCCCGTTGCTAAAGTGTGGCTATCTTAGTGTTTCAAAGATACCAGGAGTAAGATAGTGGGTTGTTGTGGCTATCGAGAGAAAAGAGTCGGCAAAATGAGTGTGGTGCATTGTCTCATTACACAAGTATCTGCTCTTATGAATGAACGACCTTTAATATATTCCTTGTTATTTTATAAATGAATTCTTTCTGCGGTTTAACTATTGATTTTACGAAACTGATATTGGAAAAAGGTAAGTGGGTATGTTTTACATTTAAAGTCATGTTTTTAATACTCACCAGCTTCTTGAAGCTGACGACGTTTATGCGTCCTGGACATTCGTGTTCAGGCTTTTCAGGATTTAACCAGGAGGAATCATACGACTATGCTAATTGAGAATGGCTGCTTCTGGAATGAAGAAACTATTTATTATATGTTTTAAGTTATGAACTGTTTTGTTTTATAAGGATGACTGTAACAGACATTAAGCTATTGTTTTAATTCAAGGCGGTCTGTGCCTTTAGATAACCCGTGCTGTAATATTCTTTAAGTTAGAATAATTTTTGTAAGCCTTGATTGCTTTACTCTGATTATTATATTTTGTTGTTCGACGCTTGGGACGGAATCGATCCTTCAAACTGTCGCGACCTACGGGTCCATAAAGGAAATTAAACGCTTTCCTTATTTATGCTACGTCGGGGCGTGACAGTTATGCTCTCTTACTTCCTCTTTCAGTCATCTTCTGACACTCTTATACCCATTGCCTGTGGTTTGCGAAAGATGAAAAGTGCTGTTATGCTGGTCCTTGGTGAAACTCTGATTAGAATGGGCCATGCTTATGCTACCGGGGCCACGTTACCTGCCAGGGCACCTTTTGTTTTGCAGATTTGGCTCATGGAGCATTTGGATCTCTTTATACACCCTTCCCATCTTCGCAGGTCACTTCCTTACGATCGTATGGAGATTCACAGCTTATTTCAATCCGCCGATGCATGGCTTAGTTGGCTCCAGGGCCCCCTCTTCTAGTGATATATGCTGGGTTTGTCCGCAGTGGACCCATCGCTCTATTGCTGTACGCCTTCCTGGGTGACCTAACATCTGGCTGCCGGGTTTGCGTACTACTACTTTCTACATTCCCGATTGGGTTGTTCGTCAGTTTGGACTTTTGCAAGATACTACTGAATCTGTGACTGCTGATTTCACCAGGGGGTCCACTTTGCGCCCTTCTATTATGAAGGCTTTCATCGAGGCTTGGCACAACAGGATGGCTGCTCCGTGCCCGGGGATTCCTGCTCCGACTGTGCCTACTGCTAGGTATCTTCTAGAGATTTAGACCTTGGTTGCGAGACGAGCTTGACAGACACATGCATAATAAAGTAGACGAAAGCAGGGAAAAGCTTGCCATCTTACAAAACTTTTTGACAGACCCTGCCTACTCTTTTTACGCTTTTGAATTTTTTTTTTAAGTGTTGTTATCTTTAGGAAAGTTCTAACATGCTTAATCAAAGTGCTCACTCCTTCGATTAATCTTTTATGAAGAATTCTCCTTTCAATGTCTTTACTTGGCTCTTTACTTTGCGTTTTGCTTGAAGCTTTACTTCTTCTATACCATGAATTCTCATTTGTTTCTTTATAAAACTTATCTTGATAGCCAGGTGATCCAAAGGAGGGTCTTGTATTTGGGTTCTTCAACTGTCAAACGGAGTTTGCCCCTGGTTTTAGGGCTTCGAAGTGGTTCTGGGCAAATGCCAGTTTGCCCCTAGTTTAGCACAGTCTTTTTGTATGGACCAAGGGCTTTGGAGAGCCGACCTACTGATCCCCAAGCGGGCGTCAGGTCCCAAGTAGTTCGACTTTAAGGCTGCAAAGAAGAGTGCCAATCAGGAAATTATTTACTGACCAAACCGAGTAGGTTGCCTACGTATCCCCTAACGGGAATCAGGTCAAGCGTAGTTCATCGAGGTAGGAGGTTTTGAAAGAAATGGTTTCAAGAAAAGTATTTCTTGAGGCGATCGAGGTTAATTGGTTGCTTAAATTCAACCCCGTCCAGGTCCATGAGATAGGCCGCTCCTCCGGAAAGGAGAGTCTTAATGATGTATGGCCCGACCCAGTTGGGTTTGAATTTTCCTCTAGGGTCATAAACAGGCACTTTCAGTTCTTTGAGGACCAGGTCACCCTCAGCAAGCTTCCTTGGGCGAACCTTTTTGTTGAAAGCACGAGCTATCCTCTTCTGGTACCCCCGAGTATGGTTTACTGCGGCCAGCCTCTTCTCATCGAGTAACATCAACTCCTCATACCTTCCTCGTACCCATTCTGATTCGGGGATCTCACACTCTGCCAAAACCCTAAGAGAGGGTATTTCTACCTCGACTGGGAGAACGGCTTCCATCCCGTAGACCAACGAATATGGCGTAGCGCCCGTTGAAGTTCTTACTAAGGTTCGGTATCCCCACAAAGCAAATGGCAGCTTCTCATGCCAATCCTTATATGTATCCGTCGTTTTTCCCAAGATTGCTTTAACATTCTTATTCGCTGCTTCTACTGCTCCATTCGTCTGAGGCCTATACGGGGACGATTGATGGCGTGTGATCTTATACTTTTCCAAGAGCGGGATAACCTCTCCCTGGAAATGACTGCCATGATCGGAGATGAACTCATTCGGGACCCCATACCTGCAGATTATGTTTTTCTCGATGAAACTCACCACGTCTTTGGCTTTCAAAGTTGCATACGAGGCTGCCTCTACCCACTTTGTAAAATAGTCAATTGCCACGATTATGTACCGGTGCCCATTAGAAGCCTTCGGAACTATTTCACCAATGATATCGATCCCCCACACGGAAAATGGCCAAGTGGTGGTCATGCTATAGAGCTGTGACGGCGGGGTATGCATCAAATTTGCATGAACTTGACACTTGTGACACCTTCTAACATATTCGCAACAATCTTTGTCCAAGGTCGTCCAATAGTACCCCTGTCGGATGATCTTCTTTGCCAGCATGTGCCCGTTCATATAGGGCCCACACACTCCCTCATGTATTTCCTCCATCATTCTTTTAGCTTCTTTTCCATATAGGCACTCCAGATTATACCCAGTGTAGGATTTCTTCCATCTGCGTAAATCACAAATTGGGCGGCGAATCGTCGAATCGCTTTTCTATCCTTTTCTGAAGCTCCTTCGGGGTATTCTCCTTCTTTAATGAACTTCCACACATCCACATACCACGGTATTTCTTCTTCGTCTTCCATGGCCGCGATCATTTCAAATGACGGTTGGTTCCTCACCTTTATGAATAGCGGGATCATGGCAGTTTTGGAGGGGATTTGGATCATCGAGGCTAAGGTAGCCAGAGAGTCGGCTAGTTGGTTTTCTTCACGAGGGAGGTAGTAAAAAGAAATCTTTTGGAACTATGCTTTCAGACTTTCCAGATAGTCATGGTAAGGTCTCAGTTTCTCATGCTTTACCTTCCAATCTCCTCGGACTTGGGATATGATCAAATTGGAATCTCCGAAGACATCAATCCGTCCGACTTTCAAAGTCAAGGCTGCTTCTATCCCAATTATGCATGCTTCGTACTCCGCAGTGTTGTTGGTTGAGTTATACTTGAGCTTGACGGCTAATGGGGTAGGGACCCCATCGGGTGCTATGAGAATGATTCCAACTCCGTAACCTAATTGGTTAGCTACTCCATCGAAGTACATTTTCCACAAATCCTCCTTTACCTCCATTATTCCCTCATCCGGGAACTTGAATTCTTCCTCGTCCTCGGATTCTATGGCGAGGTCGGCTAAAAACTCGGCGACAGCCCTCCCTTTCACAGACTTGGCAGTGACATACTTGATGACGAATTCAGCCAGCATCATGGTCCAACGAGAAATCCTATTGGTCAAGACAGGTTTTTCGAATAGGTATTTTAATGGGTCTATTCGGGATACCAGGATTACAGGGAAGGCTAGCATGTAATGGCGAAGGCGACGGGTACACCAAACCAAGGCCCAACAGGCCTTTCCAAGGGCAAGTACTTTAACTCATATCCGACCATTCTTTTGCTCAAGTAGTAAATGGCCTTCTCTACATGCCCCTCTTCTCCTTCTTGGGCCAACATACACCCCATCGAATCTTCGGATACGGAGAGATAAAGTAGCAGGGGTCTCAGGTGAGGGTAGTGATAGGACAGGTGGGCTGTGGAGGTAGGTTTTGATCTTGTCGAAGGCTTGTTGGCAAGGGGTGTCCCATTTGAATTTCTCTCCTTTTCTAAGCAGTTTGAACAGTGGGTCGTAGGTTAAGGTGAGTTTGGAAATGAAGCGGCTGATGAACTGTATTCTCCCCAAGAAACCTCTCAATTCTTTCTCATTTTTAGGTGGGTTCATTTCGGTTATGGCTTTTATTTTGGTGGGATCCACCTCTATTCCCCTCTGAGTAATAAGAAATCCTAATAATTTCCCGGTAGTGACTCCAAATGTGCATTTTTGCGGATTTAGCCTCATTTTGAACTCCCTCAATCTCTCAAAGAACTTTCTCAAAGCCCCTAGGTGCCTTCTTCTCTCTTTGGATTTTGTAATCATATCATCCACATACACCTCCACTTCTTTATGGATCATGTCGTGTAGTAAAGTGGTGGCAGCCCTTTGATAGGTCGCACCTGCATTCTTAAGTTCGAATGGCATGACCCTATAGCAATATGTCCCCCACGGAGTGATGAACATGGTTTTCTCTCTATCCTCGGGTGCCATGAGGATTTGATTATACCCAGAGAATCTATCCATGAAAGATAGAAGCTCATGTCCCGCAGTGTTGTCGACCAACACGTCGATGTGGGGTAGCGGGAAATCGTCTTTAGGGCTTGCCCTGTTTAAATCTCGAAAATCAACGCAAACCCTAACACGACCGTCCTTCTTTGGGACAGGTACAATGTTGGCAATCCACTCAGGGTACTCGGTGACCATCAAGAATCCAGCCTTTAATTGCTTTTCAACCTCCTCTTTTACTTTAAGTGCCCATTCCGGCCTCATTTGCCTCAATTTTTGTTTTATGGGTTTTGAATTGGGAAAGAGAGGGATGTGGTGCTGGACTATCTTTGGATCAATACCTAGCATATCATTATAAGACCATGCAAAAACATCTTTGAATTCATTTAATAGATTGATTAGTTCTTTGCTTTCTTTATTGCTAAGTGTGGAGCCGATAAAGACATTTTGAGGATTATTTTCATTTCCCAGATTAAATGTTAGAGTGTCCTCAATGATTTTGCATGCAGATTCTTTTTCTTTTTCAATTAACTTTTGCAATTCATTAGGTATTTCATGATCATCACACTCATTAAGCGCATTCGAGTAGGCGGAATCGGTCATACTTTCATTGATTTTGTTAGGAGTGATTACAACAGACATAGCAATAGTAAGACGCCTCATTTGGGCCATTACAGACTCTGGATGAGGGGGATACTTATCACTAGACTCAAAGACCCACTCCTTGCTGGCTCCCTGCTTGAGCTCCATAGTGTTACAACCTGGCAGTCCCCCGGTTTCCGTCTTCTCTTCCTTTTCTGGTTTCAGCTCTTCTTCCAGCGCATCCTCTTTCAGTACATCCTCAACATTCCCCTCCTTGGCCTTGACCTCCAAACCCTTGTTTTCTTCCCCTTTTCCTTTGGCTTTCGCCCCTTCTTCGTTCAGCAGACCTTGCATGACCGGTCCTTCTAGTACACCAATCCAATCGTTGACGGTAACAGGCTTTTCAGGCACTTGCAGAAACAGATCCTTGTACTTGGAGAATTCATGGGAGAAAAAGATCTCGAATCCCGGCTTTAAACACTTGTCTTTCTGGTTCATCCATGGCTCCGGGAAGCCACAGAAAGGGAAATCTTCTCCTTCCTTTACGAAGTAACCGTTGAGTGTCTTTTGATAAGGGTCCATTGGTGCATCCGCTGTCTTCCTCTTTGCCCTCAATTCCTTCTTTGTCGGTTGATACCCAGGCCGTGAGTGTGAGTCTGAGTCAGAATGAGCGGGAATTCAGGCATGCCCTGAAGGTTCTTCCCCAACCCTAATCCTAGAAAGAAACCCATTCTTTTCATGATCCCTACGACCATTGGACTGGCATACTGATCCAAATAGGGCGGTAGAAACTCCCTCGGCTTTCATTCTTCCAACATGCTGATGAACTCGAATCCTCCTATATTTGCTTCCTCTTCTTGCAGCTGTAATTCTAGAACTGGTGCGCTTGATGATGCTTCGGATGAACGAACCCAGCTATCCCCGAGGATATCACAGACTTGGCCCTTCCAAACGCATTTAACCTTTTGATGAATGGTGGATGGTATGGCTCCTAAGCTATCCAACCATGGCCTCCCTAGCAGTAGATTGAAGGAGGCGGGGATATCAATGATTTGGAATTCAGCTTCTTTGTCTACTGGCCCAATAGCAAGAGCATGAAAGATAATGCCCATGACTGCCCTCTGAGTGTTGTCATATGCCCTGACCTTTTGCTGGGATGGTACGAAGGATAACTCATCTAAACCCATTCGCTTGGCTATTCGGATGGGACATACATTTAAAGCAGACCCGTTGTCAACAAGACAAGCGGGCACGGTGTTCCCCAAACATTCGACAGTAACGTACAATGGTTTGTTGAGCATGGGTCCTCCCGGAGGCAAGTCATTTGACGAGAAGGTAATAGTCAAAGTCAAAATTTTGCCGATCAGTCCTATGAGGTCCTCCGGGGTGGTGTCGATAGACACGTCAGATTGGTTCAGAGCGTCCAGGACCGCCTGTCTATGGCTTTTGGAGGCAATCAGCAACCCCCAAATGGTAATATTGGCCTGGGTCTTCTTCATCTATTTCATAACCCTATCCTCTTCATCTTCCTCTTCCTCTTCTTCATTCATCTTCCCTTTTCCTTTGTCTAGATCTCTCCCCGGATGGTCCTCCTCTAGCTCGTGTGGTTTAAAGTGTCTGCCCGATCGAGTTAAATGACTGACTTCTTCCCTTGCCCACAGATTGTCAACTTTTGAATCAACTTTCAATGTACCCTCCACTATCTCTATTTCTTTATCGCTCTTATACCAGAGGTCATTTTCCACCTGCCTCATGTCTTGATTGTCACTCCCTTGTATCCACCAGTCTAACTGTCTCATTTCATTCTCCTTTGGCTGATCCTCCAAAGCACAGATTGTCAAATCCTTGGGCAGCTGATATGGCTTTCTTGGTGTCCCGGCCTTAGTGATTAGCCTAGACGGATCGAAGGTTGCTTCTTCTATCCCCAAGAGGTAAAGGCCTTGTGGTGGTGGCACAGCTCGATGATTCAGAAGCAGATTTCTAGTAACATTCGGAGTTTTGGTGGGAGGTTCCAAAATTACCTTGTTATCAATGAGATCTTGAATCTCGTGCCTTAATCTCATACACCTATCCATTGAGTGACCCTTCTGCTGATGAAATTTGCAGAAGAGGTCCCCTTGGAAATTTGGCAGAAGCGGACTCGGTAGAGGTCGTGGTTCCAGTTAACGGAGATGCCCCTTGGCTAACAATCTATCGAGGGCGGTTGACAGTGACACTCCCCAATCTGAGAACTTTCTTGGTGCTTTATCCCCTCATCTCCTTGGTGCTATGTTGAATTTCCTTTCTGATCCATTCAGTGCATTGACATCGGTAGGGCCAGAGTGACCTCCCGCTTGTCCTCCGTTGGATCCATAGTTTGGCCTCCTGTACCGGTTTGGTTGTTCTTCCTTCTTGATGGTTCCTTCTTGAATCGCGTCCTCTATCCTTGTCCCAACATCGAAAACCTCAGCAAAGGTGTTGATCGACTGGAATCTCATCCTTTCTTGGTACACTAGCTGTAGATTCTTCATCAGCATTCGGATCTGGTCCTTCTCAGACGGCCTCTGTACCATTTTAGCTGCCTTTCCCCTCAATCTGCTCAGATATTTAGCGAATGACTTTTTGCTTCCCTTCCTGGTTGTTTCTAGATCTCGGACAGTGACGTCTAGGTCTTGATTGTATTCATACTGGGCCACAAATGACTTCACGACTTCCTCCCAAATTCTGGTTTTGCTTGGTTCGAGAGTAAGGTACCAGGATAGAACAGCCCCAGTCACAGTTTGTTGGAATAGGACCGCCATCATAGTTGTGCTCAAGCTGCTCGGTTGGAAAGCCCCAATACACATTCGTATATGACTGCGAGGATTTCCGGTGCCATCAAACTTACAAAGACCGGCATTTTGAACCCGGCAGGCAGCGTCTCGTGGACCCCGTCATACAAGCCTTCTAACTCCATTAGATATGTATCAACCCCCTGAGCCTTGCGCATCACCCTTTCTAACTTTTCTATTTTCTCGGTCAGTTGCTTCTCTTTCTCAGCTTTCTCTCTGTCTCTGTTGGCCCGCAGTGCATCAGCCCATTGTGCTTCCTGGTCGTCGAACCAATCTCCTTCTCCTCCTCCCAAAGGTGGGTCTATAACGGGCGGAATTACATGTGGTGGTCGGCGATTCAACTCTTCTATCATCCCCATCATACGGTTCATGTTTTCCACCTGTCGCCTCATCTGTTCCACTTGTTGCTCTACCAGTATCCTTAACCCGGCCATCTCTTCATTGTTTCTTTCTTCAGCCATGTCAGCGTATTCCCTTCTAACTAGCCTCGTCGTGGGATCGCTAAACCACGCCTGATTTGCTATTTTTGCTCCTACAAATAAATTTGAAAAAGTCCTCTTTTAAAACCTTTTTATCTTCATTTTATTACACAAAGTCATTTTAAACAAAAACTTTACTTTTGTATGTCACGCGGATGCAATGCATGCGTGCGTGTGTGCCTACTCTATATGCCAAAAAAGAGAAAAATCATAATCCTAACACATAAGCACATAAGATCCTCACCCATGTCAAGTGCGCTGATTTCTCCTCTCATTGTGATCCTCACTACCTTCTTAGGTTGGACATTTCAAAATTTTCAAACTTTATTTGAAAATCATTTTTTTGGGTAGTAAAAAAAGGCCTTTGAAAACAATCCTTGAGAGTGCTTTTTGAGAACATTCTTCTACCAAAATAATTTTCAAGGATTTTCGAATTTTTCTTTTGAAGATGATCAAGTGAAATATGCCTTAACAAGGGTAATTTGGGAATTTTTAATTGAAAAGAGGAAAAGATTTTTTGAAAAGGTAATCGAAAACCTTGAGAAAAAACCTTTGGGTAGGGGGATCACATGACCGGATTATCACCGTACTTTCCATGAATTCGGATACATACAAGGTCAATGATGCTTAGCTAATCATGATATAAGAAATATAATCTTATAATCAAGGTTCGGTATGTTCTCCAAATGTCGTGGATCATGAGGAGAAATTGCTAAAAGGTGATTAAAAGATTATACATCTTTCATCAAGCAAGTATCGTCATCATCTCAAGTAATCCCTTCCGGGTATACAAAACTCCTTAGCACATAATCCTAATCAAGAGTTGATTTCCTAAGATTGAAAGGTTCTACAGAAACTATCATGCACAGGCTGGGTTTTGGTCAAATAAGGGACCCTTGACACACATCCGATAGGATGCTTCATATACCAAATCATGGTACGAGATCAAGGGTGATCACACAGTCCCATGATGACTTGACCGACCGGGTTGCCCCGAGCCTCCAAGGTCATAGTTCCGTGCAATCGACTGGCTGGACATGCAAGTGAAATGCAACAGGCATACAAAGATTAATTAATTTGATTAAAAGGATATTTTTCAAGTCTAATCCTCAAGTGAACTCAAAATCAGAAATTCTGGTCTGCGAAATCAGAGATTCTGGGTTCGATCCCCAGCAGAGTCGCCAGATTGTGGATATCGCAGGTTTTCTTTCTTTTACCCACAGCTTTTCAAATTCAATTTCAAAAATAAATGAGTCGCCACTTAATTTTTAAAAGGAAAAATTAAGAAACCATTTTAAAAAGCAAACTGATCTTTTAGAAACCAGAGATTAACTAGGTCCGGGGATTATGGAATGAGAGAGGAAGGAGCCCGTCGGACTAAAATACCCTCTCTCATCCTATCTTGCGATAGGCCTCTACTCAATATCCTTCTAATCGAATTATTAATTTAAATGTGCCCTCAACTAATATATATGTATAGATATACGTTACAAAAAGCATGTCCAATGGGGTGCAAAATTGCAATTGATAAAATATCATTCAAAAATCACATATTTCGAGTAGCAAGCAACATGATATGCACTAGGGAACAAGAGAACTTACCCGGGATCCAGCAGCGATATTAAACGTGCAATGCATACAAACAAAAGAAAATCCTAAAAATAGTCTCTAATCACATATACATATAAGGCAAGCTCCTAATTCTAAGGTGTCGCGCATGAGGTTGAAAATCAATAAAATCAAGGAATGGAATAAACTAGAAGAGAGATGAGAAATTGTACCTCAAATGCGCTACAAAACAAAGATTAGTCCACATGTTTCACATAATAATATGGTATCAAACAATCAATCCTGATTCTCTAACTTAAGTCTATCTAGCATGAAATCCAATTGTGCTCAATAGCTAGTTCTAATCATGAGCAAATAAATGTACATGGATGAATGAATGTAAACAAGAATAGGACATGGATTTATTCACTAATTTGGGTCACTTAGCCTCTGGATTTAAGCTAAATTACCCTTATTTAAAGTATGATTTGGATCCTAAGACATTGGGAGACCATTTGAGTTGGAATAAATAAGATTAGACATAAAAGGTAGCAGTTTTTATGAATTACATAGAGCAGACTAGATCTTAAAAAATAGAAAAACCATGCTTCCAACGGTTGGATCTTAATGATTTTTGGATATGATATGCCTCTGTGAGTCTAGTTTATAACCCAAAAAGACAATCAAGGTTTGAACGGTCAGATCTCTAGGAATATGGAAAACACTAGACGCCACTCAGGAATCTGCAACTCTCTGTCCAGAGATCTTGTACGATTTATTAAAAATAGTAAATAGGTGAGAAACACTTAGATCTTTTTAGAGGATCTCCTTAACACATCAAGGTACCTAGAAACAATTATTAGAGACCTCGGAAACTCCGTTAAAATTCTGATTTATTAGTTTCAAAATAGATTTACTGTTCTGAAATTTCGGACAGAGAGCTGCATGTATTAAAAATCACAAGACCAAACCATCTTAGACATGAGATCACCTTAAAACAAAAATTACAGTGGTAGAGTATTGTGTTATTGACACTTTCCCGTTGGTTTCACTTGATTTCAACGGTTAGATTTCGAACTAAAAATCTTTGATCAAAATCTGTTTGTGAACTCACTGTTTTCATTTGTCAAGTTCAACTTTATTTGTTAACCCCAACTATTAAACCATGAAGTTGGACTTAAACTAAACCATTTTCTCCTACCATTTGATGGTCATTGGAGACTAAAGACCTTCATATTTGTAGATTTCAAAAGAAGCATGAATAGACTTCATGAAATCTCAAGATGAGGACTCTAAACCATGGAGATGGCCTTAGACTCAAAACCATTTTTCCCCTACCATTTGATGGTCATTGGAGATGAAGACATGACTAATACTCATAAGTTTCAAAGAGAATATGGAAATGATTTCATGAAATACCAAGTTTAGAGGATCCAAGTCATGAGTATGGACTTGGATTCATCTATTTGCCTATGAAATAAAGTGATGATCAAATTTTGACTCTCATGTAAAGTATAAGCTTACATGGGATTCAAAGGATCATACTCAAGAGATTTCAAGAGAGATATTGAAGATCTCCAAGAATCTCAAGAGAGGAACATAAACAAAAGAAATATAAGAAAGATCAAAGAATTAGAAACAAGAATTCCTAAGCTTACTAGACAAACTCTAAGACTTAATCAAGAAAAACTAAAAAATGGCTTGATGAATAGAAGCTCAAAAGAAAGAAAACACAACCAAGATTAGAGGGTCACCTCCAAACTATCCTTAAAAGTCTTTCTTTGAAGATCTTCCAAGCTCTTCTCTCAAGTTCTCTAAACTCTCTCTTTTTTTCTCTCAAAATATGTTAGTGTAATGGTAGTGATTTTTTGTATCTTTTTTTTGGTGTATCTTTTGTGTATATTCCTTGCATGTGTTCCAAGGAAGATCCTTCTTCTTTTATAGGCAAAATTACCAAGTATTTTCAGTGAATTCGGAGTAAAAGACAGGTGTAATCATCCCATTTGGTGGTACAATACGTACTTCCTAAAATTAGACAGACTGCTGCCCAGGGCGGCAGTCCAAATTCATCTGCGGCAGTCCGTGGGTGCCGCTGCGGCACTCCGTGACTGCCGCGACGGCATTCCGTGACTGCCGCACGGCTCTCCGTGAGTGCCGCGACAGATTGTTGATTGCCGGGTTTTCGTCAACCTTACTTTATCAGATTTTTGTTTTTATCCGCCTACATATACGTATTGTACCACAAAATACGGACTTTAAAAGCAAACGGCAGTCAAAAAATGTCGACGGCACTCAGTGAATGCCGGCCCGGCACTCACTGAATGCCGTTCGGCACTCACTGAATGCTGCCCGGCACTCACTGAGTGACGCGGAATACTGTCGTGTGCCGTTTTTTTGTTGAACTTCCTCTTTTAGGTCTTTTCTTTTCTCCTTTTTCTTCCAAAAAAAATATTTTCGAAGATTTTCTCCAAAAATGGTGTTTTATACCTGAATTCTCTTAAATACCTGGTATTTTCCTCTTTCTGTGAAATTTTATCGCATTTGGAGAACTTTCTGAAGTGCTTGGAATACTTCGATTCTTTCGGTCTTTATCATCATCGGACGTGGAGGTGACGCTCTCCTAAATTCGAAGGTCGGTCAAAATTGGGGTGTCTACAGTTGCTCTCTTTATATGTATGTTATATACACACACATGAACCTAACACTCAATTATGCACCACACTTTACCACCTCACTCATCTCACTGCCACTCTAGCACATGTGTGCGCGCACACACACACACACATACACACACACACACGTTATATATACATACATACCACACACCACACATATTATGTTTAATATATAATATACACACAAATACCTAACACTAATGCACATAACCCAACTCACACGCCACACACACTATACACACCACACATTCTTCACACACCATACCACTTCACTGCCACTCACACACCCACATGGCACACACACTCACTTTCATCCTAACAGTATACACACACACTCACCCTCAAGCGCATGTGTAAGAGGTTAGGTTGATGGGGCATGGTGGTGGTAGGGTGATGTGAGGGTGGAGTGTTGGGTAGGATTGGTGGTTGGAAGTGGATGTAAGGGTATGGTTGTGTAAGGGATGTGTTAGGGGTAGTTAGTTGCTTCCCAAAATTCATGAGATGTGACCGATGTAACTGATGCAATGTGCCTCGTTAAGCGCGCGTGCATAGAATTTCATGCGAACACAGGTATTTTTTTACAAGTTCGCGTGTTAACCCAGCCTGGGTTCTAAATACAGTCCGGGTCTATGTGATGAAAATAAAATAAAACTTGATATAGATATTATAACTATAATATAAACTTCCTTATTAAAATTAATTGATACTGGGAGTTTAAAATGCAGATTAATATTATGGGATTTGAAAATTAAGAATTACAGTCTAGCGAGTGCTGTCCGGAATTACAGAAAATTCATTGATAAACGGGAACAGAAAATACAGGTGTTACAAATATAGGAGAATTTAGCGTGAAAATTAACCCTACAGGGGCAATTAAACCCAGAATTAGTAGTAATTAGTCTCACAAAAAGGATAAGTGTTGAAAATTAACCCCATGGTTAAATGGCAGCATTATCTTACCATTTGGGTTTAACCCCAAAATTAACCTCACAATAAAGGGGGGTGTATTAAGTGTTATTATTTTTGAGCTCTTCTAGAAATTTTTATCAGTTTGAAGAAAATCTTAACAGTTTCACTTTATACCAGAATCACAAAGAATCAAGTGATCAACTTTTGAAGCACAAAAGTAAAGTGAAAATGGGTAAAATATAATTAACCCTTTCTTTTTTCTCGGGGAGGGGAGCTTTTGTTTCTGGCAGTGAAAGCTTCTATAAAAAGTTATTTACTTTAATTTAATTTTATATTTGTTAAATAAGATATTTGGTAGTTATTATCTTATGCTAGGTGGCGACCACGTCTGAGGCACGCATCATTTCCCTTTTTTGATTCTATTTTTATACAAATTTATTCTACATTGCATACATGAGCATATAAAAAATTGGTCAGGCTCTTAAGTGAATAGGATTGAGTGAACATGTCACGCCCCGGAGCAGCAAAAATAGAGAAAAATAATTTCATTTTTGGGTCCATAGGGAATGACAAGTGAATGTCACTAATTATCCACACCATACAACAGTAAACAAACTGAAAATATATATCAATGATTCTATCAATTACAATATCAGAGTATGGACCTCAGGATCACAACAGGTCTGGAGACAACATATGCCCAAGTACCCGTTAAACTAAAACACAGTTCAACAGAAATAGAATCTAGATACAACATCTTCATCTCTAGCTGGCGTAAGGGTAGTCTCCAGTATAATAATCTCCCTCGGCACAACCGTCGTTAGTGGGGCCATCCTCAGCATAATCCATCTCCGGGTAGTAGCCATCATCGTAGGCTCCATCACCTGCATTATTAGGGACAGGGTGGTCTGGACTGGAAATACCCAGGCAATAACAAGTTTATGGAAGTTTATGGAAGTGTCTAAGATATAGGGTACCAATGATATAACGTAATAACAAGGTTATGGAAGTGTCTAAGATATAGTGTTACAATAGTATCTTTCTCTTTATTCCAACACCGTTTACTCAACCCTTACCGCCCTCTTAATAACAAACTCAGTACATACTAACTCTTGGAACAGACTTAATTGTAAAACTCTTGGATACACCAATACTGCGTCATTGTAAGTCATATATATCATCTATCACGTAACACCATAAGTCATAGAGGTCATCTACCACATACACCACAAGTCATAGATGATACGTCAGTTCATCCCCCGCTTTTAAGAACATATGCACAGTCCACCGCATGTCAGGGATTTAACACTTCAAGCATCGACATATCAATTCTATTGCCACAACTTGACGCCAGATCTACCGCGTACTTATGATCAAGGTTCACTGCATGTCATGGATACTGTATCACCGCAAGTCATAGACACATACATCTATCAACCGCGTTTACCAGTGATCAAGGTTCACTGCATGTAACAGACACATTCGTCTGTCTACCGCGTACTTATGATCAACCAGTATGCGTCCCCATTCTCTTCACAGAACTTATCAAACCTACTTAACGTTTTACCACTAACAATTAGATGATAGCCCCATTATGACCTGACTACTCCATTTAAAAAGATCGGATATCGAACTCATACATAGACCGTATAGTATCTAACGTCATCATGTTAATCCTGTGCTCTTAATCACACTCATCTTTGTTGTCACATTATCCCTGCTCAACCCGTATTCTTTTAATAGGAGTCCAAATCCAAAATTGAACATTCGAAACTCTTATAAAATAACCAAAGAAACAATCCATGTTCTGCTAAGTTCGATCGATTGAGGAAAATCAGCTTCAAGCGATCAAAGTTAGCTCAATCGATTGAACATTCGATCGATGGAGCCCAACTCAATCGCTCGAGAGTCATCTTCTCTATCATATTCACAAAAACAGCATCTACAAATGTCTTACAGACGTGTTTACTACATCTAAACATCACCAAAAGCTTGTAAACATTATAACAAAGAAACCAAGTGAGAAAAAACTCACTTAGGGTGTGTTTGGGTGTATGTTGAACTATGGAGCTTCCAATGCTTTCTCTCTCTTCTTTTCCTTTCTCCTCTGTCTCTGTCTCTCTCTTTGCCTCTCTTCTGTTTCTCCTTCTCCTTCTTCTCCTTCTTCTCCTTCTTTTGTCCGTCTCTCTCTCTCTCTCTCTCTCTCTCTCTCTATCTATCTCTCTCTCTCTCTCTCTCTCTCTTCTGTGTGTATATATAGATATATTTGTGTAAGTATATATATGGATGCATGTATAATATATATACCAACCTTTCTCTCTCTCTGACAAAGCTTGGGCATAAATAAACCTCACACACACACACACACACAAATATGTCTCATATACATATAGAATGGGGTGGGCAGGTGGCAATGTTTGCATGAACTACAGATGAAATATCCAGGCACGTTCGATCAAACGAAGCTACTAATATTGTCAAAATCAAATTCTTTTGTTAACCCTATTAAAACGTAGTATGGCGG
Organism: Hydrangea macrophylla; assembly: GCA_033977485.1. Taxonomy (NCBI): domain Eukaryota; kingdom Viridiplantae; phylum Streptophyta; class Magnoliopsida; order Cornales; family Hydrangeaceae; genus Hydrangea; species Hydrangea macrophylla. Next base: position 5,604,495 of record CM066996.1, on the reverse strand, counting down.
AAATAGGGTGTCGAGTCCACAGGGATTGGATTGCAACAATACTTGGTGGACGCTTAATAACTAATTACAATGCGGAGAGTAATTAACAAACTAAGAAATAAAATTGAGTCTTTTCGACTATTGGGTTTGTTTCAATTGCTATGAGATTAACCTACAATGACTATGTAGAAAATGAGAGGTAAAATTTGAATCAAAACTAAACTTAATTACAAATTGAGGGTTTTGCAAATGGAGAAATCGAGGTTGGGGAGCATTCCCCCACCATGGACCAACCAAACCATGGATTTCATACTTGTAGCACATTCTAGAGTAGAGAATTCCATTGTGACAAACTATCAAATATGTGGTAGTCAACCAACATGCTAGATAGATGTTTCAATGCAATACATGAGCATAGGTTTAATGTCAAGGGGTTTAACAACTTGCAATGCTTGGCATTGTAAGTGAAGTCTCAAGACATTAAACCTTGCACCCATGAACTCTATATATGCTACAAAGTATGAAAGTCCTATATTAATAACACATGGGTCCAATGGTGGGTTTATGATCCCCAACCTACATGATTTAGTTACTCATAACTACAATAACATTAACATTAAAGAGAGGGAAATAGAAAGTATACCACCTAGAGAAATCCACAATTAATGCCATAGAAATTCCAAAAGATTCTTCAATAAATAACTTCAAAACATTCAATACATTCACCTTCTTCTTTCTCTCTAACACTAAATGGGAGTAAATGTGGGTAAATGATGAGTAATGGAAGAAGGAGATGAGGGGGGTTAGAGAAAGAGAGAGTTTACTCCTCAAAACCAATTAAGTAAAATTAAAAGCTAACCCTAAATAAAAACCATCTCTAACTATAAATACTCAATACATAAAATGGAAAACTTGTAATAAAAAGAGGGAGAAATCAGCAATCGCAGATCGATCCCTTCAAAAGGGCGGATTGATCCGCTTTTCATCTGGGCAGTTGATAGCTTCTCGAGAAGTCGTGGATCGATCTGCTCTTTTGGGCCGGCTCGATCCATCTTGAAAACTTAAAAGTAGAATGTTCCCTCAAATTCACGGTTCGATCCGCTCAATTTTCTGGATCGATCCAGGGGTTCTGAACCTGATGGTAAACTTCTTTTTAAAATGCGGATCGATCCCAATGTAAGGCCGGATCGATCCGCCTCCTCTGAAAGCCATTCTTTGCCCTTTTTACTTTATGAATGCCACAAGGCTTGGGTTCCACTTCACCCAAGCTTGCAAAACCTATAAGAAAGAGATCATTATTAGCAAAAATAGGGTAATAATGAGGTTTATCAAAAGTACAGTTTATCCAATAAATCTCCCGGATTCAGTAATAATTTGTGCTCAATACGGGTAAAATCATGAAGTTAAGAATACAATATTGAACACGAATCACACCCCCAACTAGCATATTACTGGTCTCTTAGCAACAAAGCTAAAAACTAAGAGATTCAAGAATAACTTTGCACACCAATTTATTTTAAATGAAAGATAAACTATTTTTGTGGGGAACACGATTGAATTGAGCACATGCAACAAGCTGTTAATCCTCTAGGTTACCCATAGAGGTGAAGTGTTGTCTCCGAAGGGTTCTTAGAATGATACCCATAAATATTTTGTTTCCTCATGATAGATGCCTGATATCAAATACTGACACTTAACATAGTCCCAAGGTTTTCAAAAGATTTTAACACATGACACGCAAATCTAGAAAGTTCTCAAACTATCAAGGTTATTAGATAAATTCCATTAAGCTCAATATTGGATGCGTGTGAGGTGTGAAGTGCATAACTACAAACTATCAAGATGATGGCAATGCGTTCACAATCCGAATTTTGATCAAAATGCATTTCAACTCAATTCTCACCAGTATTACACTCTAAAAATGAATCACTCGAAATGGGCAATACACTTAGGGCATGCAGGCAAACAAAGTAATTGAAATGGATACCAAAGCCACGCACATGCCAAAGATGAAAAATATAAACGTGAAAAAATGAGTAAAATTAATCTCATGAAAGATACCATTCGCTAGAGGATGTGGAATAACTCTAACTACTTGTCATGATTGTTTCAAACTCCGAATCACAAAACTTGAGAATCAACTGGGGCCTCGAGGGTGTTGTAAAGTAGGGAAGGCTTTATGAGCTGGAGGACAAGGGAAAAGTACGGGAAATGTTTCTATACAAACATGGAATTTATTGGAATGCATGGATACAATTGACCACAAGAGATGAATCAAACACGAATATTTCTTTGGAACTCAAAAAGAGAAGTACAATTGACTATTAAGCTTTTTTTTTAAGAGAACTTCTTTTCTTTTCTTTTTATTTGTACTCTCACGACAAGACAATTCAATCTCTCTTACAACTGTAAAAATACAATCTCATGCAAAGACATCCCAAAAATATAATTCAAACATGGATATGGAAGGTGTACGGTTAAGGAAGGAAGGGTATGTGTGGTTAAGACTAGAAATGGTAAAAATAAGGATCTAAAATCAATTCTTTGGGCAATGTGATTCTTTGTTCTCCCCTACAATAACAAGCAAGCACGAGTTCGTATTCTACAAAAAGGATTCTCTAATGACCAATCAAAACAAGAAAATGAGATTATCTATGCCTTTTGTAAGTTTTTCAAAAATAGAGAATTGAAGTATGTAACACTCAACAATGAAGAAAAGGATCTAAAGCTCACAAAGGTAACGTCTCCACATATGTTTCAAACAATTTCCGAGTAACAATTACATTAAACACCATCCTAACACAAGTAGTCATGCAATGTGCTCGATAATCTAAGATTTAAACTTCATAAAATTCATTATAATCAAGAGAGTTATAGAACTAATGGGATTCATAAAGTGTCACATACTAAAATCGGTAGAGAACTCAAGACAAGCATCATTGTTCGACATTAGATTGGGGCAACTATACGAAAATAATTGGAAACACGTAAAAAGGCACAATTGTTTTTTTTTTAAGATAAGAGAGATGAGACTAAAATTGCAATGAAAAGAGATGGGACTAAAATTGCGATGAAAAGAGCTAAGCTCTCACACCCCCCCAACTAGGACCGAACATTGTCCTCAATGCAACTATGAAGTACAAGGGGGAGAGCAATATTATCGAAAACAAGCAAGGTGAGCATGCGGTAATTTACTGTACCTGCGATGTTAGAATCAACAAAGAGGGAGACAAAAAAGAAAAAGAACAAGAAATAAACTTGACATAGCACAAGAGTAAAACAGTAAGCATAGGCCAATCCAACAACATCCATAGTCAATCCAACAAAACCCATAAAAAAAAAAACAAAATCATCCAGGAATAACACTAACATCAAACAACATCCACAGTACAAAAACAAAAACACCCTAGCATAAAAAAAAAAAAGAAATATAACAGTGATAACTGCGCACTCCCCCCCCCCCCCCTACTACTCATCACCACCATCGTCATCGTCTCCATCACCACCTCCATAGGCACCGGAGCCGCCTGTGCCACCATAGGGATCGCGGAAGTAGTCTGGGACGTCCATACCTGGATACTGCATGTTGAAGGAGTCAGCCTAAAAGCGTATCATCATGCTCATATCCCGCTGATAGCTCACACTGAAATGGTCAAACTCCTCCCTCAAACCACGAACATCACTCCAGACTCCCTGAATCTCCTGGCTCTGTTGTCGCTACTCGGCACTCAAAGTCTCGAAGCGCTGGTGCAAGTTGAACATATCCTTGGTGGGTGTTACCTCCTCCTTTGCCTTCTCAGCCTGAGCCCCTGACGGGCCCATCTCCACCCTAGCCCTCTTGTGCATAGACTGCACCTGTGAGCCACTTCGAATAAGAGTCATCCCATTGATTGGGGATAGCGCAACTCGGAGGACATCAGTCGCTAAGGCTTCGTACCCATAAGCGGTGTAAAGCCGGGTGACTAGAGTAGCAAAGGGAAGGCTAGAGGTTGCGGATGTGTCATTCGATGCCGAGACCATGCGGGAGATGATAAGGCTCGCGAAATCAACACGGTGGCAGGGTCGGAGATCACGTACAGGAGGGTACCATGGTCTCCCCTGACAGTCTTGTGGTGAGTAGGCCACACCGTAGCGGTAAAAATGATGTTGCCATACTAGTAAAACTTGGTGAAAGTAAATGGGGCAATCTGGTCCCCGATCCACTCGATCAGTCGACCCGTGAATCGGGTGGCAATGATATTAAGGTTAGGCCTCGGCTCCAAGTCATCAATGTAAGGCTCGGGGTTCTCCACGTGAGGGACCCCATGAACACGGCTAAAGACGCCGGGATACGGACACCCCAAACGTAAGACTTAAAAGTACAGGTGTTGGTGGTGACTAGGCTTGCGAAGAAAATTCAGACCCACGTCTCGTTAAAGGCCCCCGAATGCTGCAACTAGGGTAGCCATCTACGGCCCCTAAAGATTTGGGTCAAATCGATGGAAAAATCAAAAATTGCAATTGGGAGCTCGGGGAGGATGGATTTCTTGGATTTAAAGTAGGTCTCGAACCACTTTTTCTCAATTTTTGATCGGAATCGCTCATAGCCTCGAACCGGGGAGCACTCGGTTTTGTTATATTTTAACGGGTTCATCATTGGTCTTGAAAAACAACAAGAGCAAATGCAACATATAAGACAATAGAAAATACGCTAATAAAATGCTCAAGCAAGGACTCATGTGAACAGTAAGGGTACGTGCACAATCGTCCCAAGGGCGTGAAAGTTCGAGAAAATGATTGAAATGCCCACTAAGAGATTATGCACGGGGCATGGACAAAATGCACGTGAAACGACCGCAAATGCATGTTCATGGCAGGGCATGGTGTGAGTCCAACGTGCCAAAGGCCATGAAACTAACGATGACAATCACACATGAGAATTGAAATATGCATATGAAATGAGGAAATATGAACAATGCACGTGAAAATGGTAAAAACGCACGTGTGGATTTGGATAATGCCCTAAGGAATTTTATGTCGACATTTTAACGAACACCTTGTGGGCATTTGAAAGCTTTCCTTTGCTTACTAGGGTTGGATGCATGGATCTATCCCAAACAAGCCACAAAGTGGCTTGGGCATAAAGAATAAGAGAAATGAATGAGAAAAACAACCCAAAATATAAAGAAAAGGGTGAGAAATCAAGCCCTAGGGTTGGTTTTTCACAAAAGGGAGTGTGGACACGCGGGACTCCACCTCTTTTTGCTTTGTTTTTGTTTGAAATTGATTTGGGTCAAAGAAAGAAAATAGTCTATTGAAAACAAATACAGAGTCGCCACTTGGTCTTTAAGGAACCAAGAAACCTAATTTTGACTCACCCAAACGGTTAAAGGGCACCGGCCCTTCATAACCAAAGAACTTGGCTCAGGGTTTTGGTACGAGAGAGGAAGGAGCCTTTGTCGCGACTAAAACACCCTCAACTTGCCCCGTCTTTCGACGGGCCTCAATTAGCATCCAAATAATCATCTTCTACTATGTTTGGTTCGACAATTAATATTTATGATACGTATATTACATTGGATAAGAGTCTTGAAATAGAAGATCTAAAGATAAGATATCATTCATAAGATCTAAGCCAAATATCACACAATGCAAAGTGAAAGATCACACAAATAAACCTAGGAAAAATCTTCTAATCATGTATCAAATAATCAAAACTTCCTAATCTAAAGGGGGACATGAATTGTTCTTGAACCAAATAATCAAAGAAATCAAAACATGCTTAGCAAGCTAGTATGATGCATGTTAATCTTTAAGAAAAGAAGATCTCTCAATCCCCGGGACGGATGAGAAAGGAGGATTAGATCGAGGGGAAGCATGAACGTGTGATCATGATCATTCCTTATAATCTTCTTAGATTAGGAGTCACAAAAACCCCAAATCTTTGCATGGATGCACATGTATGTATCTAGAATGTGCCAAGGTTGTAGTGTGCTTTGTGTTCATGGATTCCTAGAATGACTTAGAAGTCTATAATGTGTATGAATGAATGAATGAAATCATCATGGGATATGTACAAATGTAGTATGAACTACTTCCTAAGACATGAGCTAATTTGGAGTTCATGTAAGCATCAAATCAAAGAATGAAAGTTAAAATGTGCTTGCTATGAATAGTGGACAGAACAGTAACTATATATTTTAAAAATTGAAAAGAGGGGTTAGGAATGTTTTTAATGCATGATTTTATATAGAGATATTCCTTATTGTGTCTAAAACACAACCCAAAAAGCCAATCTTTAATAACTATTACAGATTGAGAGAAATCTTATAAACAATGAAGGTTACTCATAAACAGAGTTTGTACTGTCGACTGAAATGTCAAAAATTCTTGGAAAATGAAAACAAATGATCTAGAGGCCCATTTTATATAGAAAGTTCCATAAGACATTGAAGGTTAAGGTAAAAATAAGTTAGGATCACCCCTTTTGGAAAAGGTTTCTGAAAAAGAGGTTGGAAGTGGACCTAGCTGCTGTGACAGCAAAAACAGAATGTCTGGAAGGAATGTTTGGGTCCAAATGGACCATTTCCAAGTACTTCCAAGTCAAACCAAACATCATGGGTGTTCTCCAATGAGTTAGGAAGACTTTCCAAGTGGCCTTGCATCCATATGTTGAGTATTGAGTTCTAGAAAAATCTTTGAACTCAGATTACTCACTGTTTTGTCTCACTGTTTTGAAAATTTTAGGAAAAAAACTAGAGTTTTCTTTATTGAGATTAAAATGAGGGGTTTTAAGAGGGGTTTTGAAGTAGATATTTTGAAAGCATATTTTCAATACTCAATGAAGGTTATAGCCACTTAAAATGCCAACCTCAAACTCATCATCAAGAACCTCTAAGATTGTTGGAGAGATTTATTTTTATTTTGACCATAACTTCAAGAATACCTTGGAGGTATTGAAGTTATGATCATCATCTATCAAACATGTACTATCCATAAGGACTCACTCACCCCAAACTTCATGTCATCATTTAGATGATGATGGACTATTAAGTAAATAAAGAAAATTAAAAAGAAATGAGATGAGAAGAGATGAACATTATATAAGCAAACAAGTAAATAGATAGCAATCATTAGATGATATTCATGATGTATAGAACTTGTAGTTTGGTGTTTCACTCATATGCAATGACATTGGACATGGAAGAAGCTTCCACTCTCTTAAATGCTCACTAAAATGGTGGTTGAGTGTATTGAATGTTGAAGTAAATAGGAGTAATGAAGTAAAAACAAAGTATAGAACTCACTTTTGTTTTGAAAATCAAAGAAGAAAGCTTCTTTTCTCTCTATTCTAACCTTATCTCTACAACCTTCTCTCCCAAACTTTTTCTAAGCTTTCATTTGACAACCCCAAAATGAAGAGCAATGGGGGGTTTAAATAGGCCAACTTGGGGCGGTTTGGGGTTTTAGAAGTATTCTCATTGGCTCCAAACATCTGAAATCATAAAACTACGTCGTTTTGGTTTTTAATTAATCAAAATGGAATCCAAAATTATTTACAAAAACACACTGTTCTGGAGGGGAGTGCCGCGGTGGCACTGGGCCAGTGCCGCGGCGGCACTGCTCCTCCTTCGCCCAGAGAATGTTGTTTAGGTCCCCAGAGATTCTGGTATTCGCGAAAAGGCCCTATTTCGTCCAAAATTAAAAAAAAAATGCGTACGAACTCCAAATTGAAGTTGTGATATACGAATGGAAAGGTAATGGAGTCTACTTTACATAAAAAATAGTTCAGGGATAGGTCACTTTGAAAAGTTTTGCGGTATTTGCGATAAAAGCCGATTTGATCGCCTTTTTCGCCTTCGGAAATTTATAATAAACTCGTTTTAAATCCAAAAATTATGTGCGATATACCGTTGGAAAGCTATTGACCTCTAGTATCCATGAAAAATATTTGAAAATTGTTACGGTGCCCCGGTTTTAAAGTCAAATTCTGGTCAAACTGGTCAAACCTGGGATTCCCGGGAAGTTCTGGAAACTTCTGGGAGTTGCCAGGAGATGACGTTTTCGCTCGATTTTCTTTTAAAACTCATTTTAATACTTTTCTCATGATCTAGAATGATTCTGGTGAATTCGGACAATTTCGGTCAAACTTGGTCAAACTTTGGTCAAACCTGGTCAAACCAGTCAACGGGGACTTTTCGGGAACTTCTGGGACTTTCGGGGGTCTCTGGGAGCTGACGATTTCATCCAATTTTTCTTAAAAACTCATTTTATCACTTTTCTTATGACATAGCATGTTTCCAGAACTTTGGGACCAACTCTGGAAGTTTTCGGGCTTTTAGGGGCATTTTGGTCATTCTGAGCATTCTGAGAGATAGAGCTGACTTCCAAGAGTCCTTTTGAGTCTTTTACGATCATTGTGAACCACCAAGCTATGGGTCTCCTAAATCTGATAGCCAAAAAAATGAGGTGTCTACAGTTTGCCCCTCTTTGGCATGAACTTGCGAGGCAACGCATGTTGCAAGCGAGTGCCAAAGTTTTGAAAAGACAGGACTTTTTGGAGGCTATAGATTTAGGATAAAAGCGTTGCAAAAGATGCAATGATGCTAAGGTCTAGTGTTGGTCGTGCTCTGTGTGAGCTGCCTACGTATCCCAGGGGGAATCAGACCAAGGGCGTAGTTCAGGCACAAAGGGGCAAATCACGTATGCACAACGAGACAGGCAGATGCTATGTTATGAGGAGGATATGCGATGCATGGATAACTTGTGTCATTAGTCCTATTATGTCTATTGTTATATCCTAGTATGAGCAGGTGCTGTAGGGTGTGCCACTCCGAGTGGGCTGGTGTTGTGCTGGTGATTGTGATGTGGATGACTCGGATGAGGACACCAAGGTTTAGAGGGCTCCGGGTCTAGGGGCAAACTTCTGAATTTTGGGAAGTGTGCTTCGTAAGCAAACGTAATTGGATGTGGGGTCCCAGAGGACTATAATCGGAGATGCCGATTGACAGTTAATCGACGGACATGGAAGCCCTGGAAATTAAGAGACGGACACAGAAGTCAAGTGATGGACATGAAATCCCGAGATGTCAAGCGATGAACATGGAAGTTCCATTGATGGACATAGAAGCCTAAGATTTTGAATGAACACGGCATATTTTGAACGAGAGCGATGGTAAACTAATGCTGATTAATGAACCGACGATGTACGAATTGAGATGATGAGTCGACAATGGACTACTGTGACTATCATGGATCAGATCAAATAGTTAGGCTAACCGTGACCGGAAGAAGTATCGATGCACGAATCGAGATGATGAGTCAACAGTGAACTACTGTGACTATTATGATTGAACTGACGGTGTACGAATCGATATGTCTGTTGGGGATTAAACTGAATCTGCTCGGGATGAAGCGACTCTTTCTGGGATCTCTCTTCAACTACTTCTCTTAATCGAGATACAAATTCGAATCCATCAAAATCTTTTGCTGCTCAACCCCAGAGAGCCGGTCGGGGCCTCCGGGAGCTGTTATCTTGGTTTCTGTCCTCGGGGTATGATGTAGGGTTCTCGGAGAATCTCTTTTCATTGATCGGGAACCAGGACCCATCTCTGAATCTCTCACGGTTGATCAAATCTTTCGGCGCTCAATCCAAGAGGGCCAGTCGGGGCCTCCGGGAGCTGGTATCTGTCTATTTCTGTCCTCGGGGGATGATGTAGGGTTCTCGGAGAATTTCTTTTCTTGATCGGGAACCAGGACCCATCTCTGAATCTCTCATGGTTGATTAAATCTTTCGGCGCTCAATCCAAGAGGGCCGGGAGCTGGTATCTGTCTGTTTCTATCCTCGGGGGATGATGTAGGGTTCTCGGAGAATCTCTTTTCGTTGATCGGGAACCAGGACCCATCTCTGAATCTCTCACGGTTGATCAAATCATTCGGCGCTCAATCCAAGAGGGCCGATCGGGGCCTCCAGGAGCTGGTATCTGTCTGTTTCTATCCTCGGGGGATGATGTAGGGTTCTCGGAGAATCTCTTTTATTTTGGTGCATCAGCCAAAATCCAGGATTCGTTATCAGAACTCTCGTGTTTGATCAAAATTTGCGACGGTTGTCCTGAAACAGTCGATTCGGGTCTTTGGGAGTCGATTTTTCTCAGTTTCTGCCTATTGGAGGTAGCCCTGACAACTTTTGGACTGTTCGGGATAAAACCCCATAAATCTTGACCGAAATGGGCCACCGGGGCTGATCGGGGCCAAAAATCGGCTGAAAAAAGCCAAAACGGGTCAAAACGGAGCAAAATAGAGCGAAGCGGGGCCCGCGGGGAGTAGTGCCACGGCGGCACTGGGCCACTGCCGCGGCGGCATTTGGTCAGTACTGCGGCGGCACTGGGTAGCCGGACTCCATTTTTGTATATCTCGGGTTTTTCAGCTTTTCAAGCTCATTCTTGGCCATTTTGGGGTGTTTTTGGAGCCAAAATTTGCCAAAACGCAGCTTGTGCGCGCTCAGGTGAGTAATCTTTCCTTGTAGTTGGAATTTTGATTGGTGTTTTGGTTTGCTCAAATTTTCAAGAAGAAAGTTTAACTTTGACTTCCATTTTCTTTGTAGATCCATGGCTTCGAGCTCGAGGAGACCGTCTAAGAAGGCCAAGGAACTGATGAAAGCTGAGATGCAAACCTCGGACTTGATTTTACGGGACCCTCAACATCATCTTTCGGGCGCGGCTCTAGCGAGCTTGGTATGTGAAACTTTCAACAGTTTAGGACTATTTTCATGTATTGTGCTAGTTTTGTGAGCCGTAGTATACACCTAGAGATCGTTAGAACTCCGATTTGTGCTCAAATGTTGATTTTGTGAATTTAGACCTCAGGTTATGAATAGTGATTTTGTGCATCGTCTTTGTTGTCTTTGGTGTGTGCAAGTGCCTGAAGTGACATTGAAAGGGCCACGGTAGCCTCGCTCACGCTTTCCTATGGTATACTCAACTCTCGCCCACCGTCAAGAGAATGGTAGACGATGCCGGGTTTGGAGGCTTTGTCCGTCTGGTTTCAAAGAGCAGCAACGATTTGGCATATTTTTATACTCTGGCTGAGAGATGGTGGGACACCACCAATACTTTCCACCTGCCGTTTGGTGAGATGACCATGACGCCCTTTGACTTCTCCATGATTACCGGCTTGAGGGTTGGCGGGAAGCGATTGATTCTGGACTACTTTTATGAGATCGACCTGGAGGCTGTAGAGATGTTGATTGGGGCTGTTCCCCCTAATATGGAGAGGCACTAGTTTCCTTGTGGCTGGCTTTACCGGTCCCATGGCAGAGGGAATCACAACCTGAACAATTCCCAGCTTTTGAGGGTGTATCTTCTGTATGTCCTTGGTTGCTCAATCTTTGCGACACAGAATGACCGGGTGAGCCTGAGACTCCTTTCTTGCCTGGCGACCATTGATGAGATCCCCTCCTACGACTGGGGCAGTGCTGGTTTGGCCCATCTTTACAAGTACATGGGTGAGGTTTCCTGGGGCGATGTTAAATCGACAGGGGGATTTTGGCGAGCTTGGGAGGTATGTACCGTATCTTCTTTTATCCTCTGGCTTTTCGATTTCTGTACCCTTTCTGATTTTCTCCTTTGTCTGTGCAGCTTTGGAGTTTCGAGTACCTAAAGATGTTAGCTCCCTCCTATGCGGATGAATCAGGTAAAGATGAGGATGGCATGGCTCCCGTGCCTCTGTTTCCACGAGGCTTGAGATGGCGGAGGGATGTTGTTGGGGTAAAGAACGGGGCCCACTGGATTATTTTGCTCAGGAACTTCTTAGCCGAGCTGACAGCTACTAGTGTTGATTGGACGCCTTGGGAGCGTGTCGCCTATGCTGCCCCAGAGGAGATACAAGCGGTCAAACCTCTTTCCTCTTGCCGACTTCTGATGGAGAGTACCGAATGCAAGCAATAGTTCCTTGGCGAGCGAGTGTCTCGGAAGGTGGTTGGCGGTTCTAGGTATCGCGTCCCTCATAATCCCCCCATGATGGATGCTAGTGACCTTTCTGGTGATGCTTTGCTGGCGGCCTTAGCTGGCACCGACGTTTGGGATCATTTTCTCTCTGAGACCGGCTATGAGGCTTACCGTGGCCGTTTTCTGATGCCCAACTTCCCACTCTTGGAGGTGAGTTTCCTTTATGTTTTTGTCTCTATCCATTGCCTATGTTTTTTACTCATATTTTTCCTAACTTGTTTTATACCTATAGCTTCGCGAGATGTACAGGAGACAGGTTCCTCTGGCTTTCGATCCTATCCCTCCTTGGGATTGGACCGTCAATGTTCTAGGCACTGATGGCACTCCCCAAGTGATGAAGGTGCCACGAGTCACATGCGGGTACCCTACTCAGCCAGCGGGCGTCCTCAACGTTCCTTGGAGTTACGCTGAGGAGGATCACACCTTGGCGGCTAGCTTATGGTCCTTGGTCCTCATACGAGACCACCGGGTATGTTTCTAATTTTGCGCTCCTCAAGGTTATGATGTTCTAATCCTGATTTTTCCCTTGACAGATGGATGGTATGCGGCAATTTGCTGCCAATCAGATGGCGTCCTTGGTAGGTTTCTGACTCGACTTTGTTTTTGTACTCTTTATCATTTCCCTACTGATTGTCTTCATTTTATTTGTGTGTGCAGTACCATGGGGGTGAGGCTGGCTCATCGAGGACTGGATCGCGGTGCAGAGGTGGTAGGAGGAGGCCGTCGCCGACATACACTCCGGGAGGTCTGACAGAGGATGAAGAAGAGGAGGACTGAGGCTTCCTGAACGGGAATTTTGTTTTATCTCTTTTTTTTTCATGTTTTCGATTGGGTTGTACTGGTGATGTGACTATTTGGACAATGTAGGATGATATGTGGAACGGTTTGTGACTTTGACAGAGTTTTATGATGTTTCGCCTTTTGGGTCGGATAGCTTTCGATTTGAAGGCGCAGTTACGTGCTTGTTTTAGTTGATGACGATATGCATATCTGTGCACTTGTGATTCTGTGATTGTTGATGTTACTGTGATGAGCAGTTTTGTGATAGTGAGTGTGTTTGCCTTGCAGGTGGGATAGTCCGTGAAACGGGGAGGTGCTGCCGAAATTTTGAATTTTTCTAGAGCCGCGACCGAAAATATGGCTTTGTATGATCCAGCTCAACTCACAACTTGGCTGAACGTCACAGATGGTGTGGAACGGATCAACCTCTTTAGTTATGGCTTGACCGAGCTGTTCTCTGTTCGCCAGATGACCCTGAACACTGAGTTCTTGCGTGCTGCTATTACCTACTGGGACCCGGTGAACCATGTCTTCAACTTCAATGGCCTGGAGATATGCCCCCTATTTGAAGAGTTCTGTGCTATTCTTGGCTATGATTCTGATTCCGACCTGACTCTCCCTTCTACTGATACCCTCAGTCCTACGCGAGGCTTGGCTGAATATCTGAATTGTTCCATCACTATTTCCCGCCGGCTGATTCAAGGTGAGGTTCTTGACATTGCTTCCATCATTGCTCGATATGCGAGTCCTGGGAATCCCAGCGTGTATGATGCTACTCGTGGGGCTGCTCTAATTATGTGCATGACTTCGCACTTCTTGTTCTCGAGTACTTCCAGCGACTTAGTGCATGCATGTCTCGGACTGAAGGCAGGTAAGAACCCCATGGCTATGGTTCTAGCTGAAACTTTGAATGGCTTGGATAATGCCTTCAACCAAGGGACTCCTCTTCTTTCTGGGGCGCCTTTGGTGTTACAGGCCTGGTTATACGAGCGCCTCCAACTGTGGACGGGCCGCATACCACTGGTTTACTTTCGTCGAGCTGTGCTTCACCCTCACTACACTTTTTCTGATTGGGTTAACATGATGGGTGCTTTATTTGAAGTAGACATTTGCTGGATTGTGAGGCATTGGGACCTTCATGCTGTTACCATGAGCCTCAGGGGTCACCAGAGTGTATGGTTGATGGGTCTGAGAGAGACTTCTTTCTATCATCCTTGCCGTCTGGCCAGACAGTATGGGCAGGTTCAGGAGATTCCCCGGGGATTTACTGAGAGGGTCTTTGCTTCCAGGATCAGGGCTGCCACTATTGCTGCTTTCATTGATGGTTGGACTGACCGAGTAAAGGCCTACTTCTAAAGACCTTTTGAAGAAATAAAAGACTCAAAGATAAAACTAGACCTGACTGATTCTGCTCACTCCTCCAAGTGTCTCTGAACATGTGTGATTGCTTTTTGAAGGACTTTTATTTCTTTGATCATTCTCGCTTATGTAATATTCAAAGTTTGTTTATCGGTGAACCTTGGTTACTTTGGGAATCTCATTTTATGCACTTTAGCTTTCTAAAAATATTTTATAGTATGATTTTGATTAGATGTTTGCTTCTGGTACTTGCTTGGGCATGCTAGGACGATTAGAGGTAAACGAGGCGGGTGGCCGAAGTTTGCCCCTAGTTTGGGATATATATGGTTGTGAGGCAAACGAGATAGATGACCGACATTTGCCCCTAGTTTAGAAGTGGTTCAGGCAAACGAGGCGAGTGGCCAAAGTTTGCCCCTAGTGTGGAGGGTGATTTCTGGGTTATGGTGAGGACCGCGACTTTATTTTTCTCACACGCTCACAATTTTGCCTAGGCACCAGCTAGGTGACCTAGCGAGCTCTTTTCTCTCTTTTGTTATTGCTCACCTTGGATTTAACTCTAACTTTTGCCTAGGCGTCCTTTCGGATTTTCAACCTAGCGAGCCATCCTTTTTTTTTTTTTTTTTTTTTTAAGTCTGCCTACGTACCCCCGAACGGGGATCAGGTCCAACGTAGTTCGGGCCAAAGCTTGAAAGAAATCAGTTATTTTTTGTGAGTGGAGCGACCGAACCGATGTGGTTGCCTACGTATCCCCGAGTGAGAATCAGGTCGAGCGTAGTTCAGGCCAAAGCTTGAAAGAAAAAAAAAACGGTTAGGGAATGGTCAAGCATAGTACTTTTTGAGGCAATCCATGTTGATTGGTTCTTTGAATTCGACACCATCGAGGTCCATGAGATAAGTTGCTCCTCCGGAAAGAATGGTCTTGACGATGTAAGGGCCGACCCATTTAGGTTTAAACTTCCCACGAGGATCAAAGATCGGAGCTCGCAATTCCTTAAGGACAAGGTCGCCCTTGACAATCTTCCTCGGACGAACCCTTTTGTTGAAAGCACGGGCTATCCTCTTTTGATAGATTCGAATATGGTCGACTGCTGCTAGGCGCTTTTCATCTATGAGGGCCAATTCTTTGTATCTCTCCCTCAACCAATTTGATTCCGAAATTTCACATTCTGCCATCACGCGCAGGGACGGTAGTTCTATTTCGACTGGAAGTACTGCTTCCATCCCATACACTAGTGAGTAAGGAGTTGCTCCTGTGGACGTCCTTATCGATGTTCTGTATCCCCAAAGTGCGAATGGTAGCTTTTCATGCCAATCTTTGTAGGTATTGGCCAATTTCTGTAGTATAGCCTTGACATTCTTATTTGCAGCTTTGACTACCCCATTAGTCTGTGGTCTGTACGGTGATGACTTGTGATAAGTGATTTTGTATTCCTTGAATAGATCCCTGACTTCCGCTTTGAAATGACTCCCATTGTCCGAAATAATCTCATGGGGGACTCCATAACGGCAGATGAGATTTCTCTTGATGAATTTGGCCACTTCTTTGGCCCCCAACTTGCTGTAAGATGCGGTTTCTACCCATTTTGTGATGTAGTCGATAGCCACCAAAATGTACCGATTTCCGTTCGAGGCTTTCGAAATGATTTCACCGATGATATCGATTCCCCAGGTTGAGAATGGCCAAGGTGAGGTCATGCTGTACAGAAGGGATGGTGGTGTATGCATCATGTTTGCATGGATCTGGCACTTGTGACACCTCCTTACGTATTCGCAACAATCTTTCTCCAAAGTTGTCCAGTAGTACCCTTGTCTTATGATTTTCTTGGCCAGCATGTGACCGTTCATGTGTGGACCGCATACCCCCTCGTGTATTTCCTCCATCATTCTTCTAGAGCTCTTTCCAAACAAGCAAGTCAGGTTGTGACCGTTGTATCCTTTCTTCAGCAGTTTCCCACCGCAAATGATGAATTGCGCTGTGAATCTTCGAATGGCCCTTTTGTCTTTCTCGGTAGATTCTTGAAGGTATGTCCCCTTTTCTATGAAATCCCAGACATCCTGATACCATGGTGTTCCATTCTCTTCTTCTTCTTCGATTGTGGAGATTATGTTGAATGAAGGCTCGTACTTTTGCTCAATTACCAAAGGCATCATCTTGACTCCCACAGGAATCTTGATCATGGAGGCTAAGGTAGCCAATGAATCTGCTATCTGGTTCTCTTCCCTGGGCAAGTAGAGGAATGTGATGTTCTCGAACTGCCTCTTGAGTTGATCGAGATGATCATGATAGGGCTTCAACCTTTCTTCTTTTACTTTCCATTCCTCTCTAGCTTATGATATAATGAGGTTTGAATCCCCAAAGACATCCAACTTCTGAACTTTCAGCTCTATGGCTGCTTCCATTCCCAGAATGCACGCTTCGTATTCCGCAGTGTTGTTGGTGGAGTTATAATTGAGCTTGACTGCCAATGGAGTATGGTCCCCACTTGGTGATACTAGGATCATTCCTACTCCGTATCCTTTCATGTTGGCTGCTCCATCAAAGTACAACTTTCACTATTCTTCCTTGATTTCCATGATATTCTTGTCCGGAAATGGAAAGTCCCCACTTTCTTCGGAGTCAACGACATGTTCTGCGAGATGCTCAGCTACGGTTCTCCCTTTTACCGATTTGCTTGTAACATACTTGATATTGAATTCAGATAGTAGGAGTAACCAACGGGATATACGACCGGTCAGGGCGGGTTTTTCGAGAAGGTATTTTAGAGGATCCATGCGGGATATGAGCATAATCGGGAAGGCCAGCATGTAGTACCTCAATCGACGAGTGCACCAAACCAAGGCCCAACATGTTTTTTCAAGGGTAGAGTAGTTGAGCTCATACCCAGTCATCCTCTTGCTGAGGTAGTATATGGCTTTTTCGGAGTGGCTTTCTTCTCCTTCTTGAGCTAGCATGCAACCCATGGCATTTTCGGAGACAGATAGGTAAAGGAATAAGGGCTTATGAGGAGTGGGTGGCGAGAGGACAGACAGATTCTAAAGGTAGGATTTTATTTTGTCGAAAACGGCTTGGCATTGGTCATCCCATTGGAACTTTTCTCCTTTTCTCAACAATCGGAACAAAGGATCGCATGTAGTTGTGAGCTTGGAAATGAAGCGGCTGATAAATTGGATTCTTCCGGGAAACCCCCTTACTTCTTTTTCATTCCATAGTGGTGTCATTTCTAGGATTGCCTTGATCTTAGAGGGGTCCACCTCTATCCCCCTTTGTGTGATGAAAAAACCCAGGAGTTTACCGGAGGTCACACCGAAAGTGCATTTCTTTGGATTCAACCTCATCTTGTATTTGCGCAACCTTTCGAAAAACTTTTCCAGTGCTACCAGGTGTCCTTCTCTGTCCCTGGATTTCATGATCATGTCATCTACGTATACTTCTACTTCCTTGTGAATCATGTCATACAGCAGAGTGGTGGCTGATCGGGAGAGAACAAATCCTATTTATACGCCTTAACGAGCATTTGTTAGTACCTTTTTACCTTGTTCTTGTATATTTTTACTCTGTTTTCTAGTTTCTGACAGGTTTTGGAAGAAATCAACTAAACCAGGCTAAACAGGGTGAAAAAGCATAGTTGAAGAAGCTGAAAAAACCAAGTCGCGCAGAAATCGCTCGCGCGATCCGCTCGCGCGAGATCCCCAGAATCGCTCGCGCGACCCGCGCGCGCGAAAGCCAAATGTCGCGCTCGCGCGACCCGCTCGCGCGATATGCCCAAAAACCAAAGTTGCGTATTTCAGTATACTGAAGACTCCTGTGCAAACGAGACTGCTAAACGACGTCCAGACTGTAAATTACATGCGTTTCAGTCCGTTTCGAGTTGTAAAGGCTTCCAAAACATGTTGTAAATCTATATAAACTCTATTTTACTTCAATTAGAGGGTTGGAAACTATTATACACACATTCTACAACCATACTTCCAGCCATTGAAGAGAGGGAAGCAAGGAGAAGAAGAAGAAGACCAAGGGTTTCCATGGCCTCCTCCATCAACCTCTTGCTATCTACTACTTCTATGGACGGCTAGATCATTGATCTAGGGTTTCAATGAAGCCCTAGATGAGTAATAGGGAGTATTTTATGTATTTATTTTAGTTTTATTATGTATGGATGACAGTCACATGTTGAGAGGATTTTTATTAATAAATCGTACTTCTAGTGATTAAATCATTGCTTTCAGAATTTATTCTTGTCTTAGATCTATTTTGACTGTGATGTGCTCAACGATCTATTCTTGCTGTGCTTGTTTAGATTGTTTACATGTGATGGTGCTTTATTGATTCGTGCTATCAAGTATCCGAATAGTCCATGCCTAGGTTAGACGGATTAGATCACAACCCTAGTTTAGTGTGAGATAATTCGTGCTATCCGCAGATGGATTATGTTGGTGCTTGAACCATGATTATCTTCTTGTCGGAGGAATTGGGCTTGTAGCTACAATTCCCCATATTCATCCAACGTAATAAGCTAAAGTAATTCATAAATATTCCTATTATGAAGCTAGTGGTGGATTTGCAATCCTAGGTTCCCTTAAATATTATTTAAAACAACTTTTAATTGCTTTCATAAGTTAGATTTATTTTTATTGTTATTAGTTTAATTAAATTCAAATCAAAATCCGTTTTTCCTAATTAATTAGACTTAGGTTTTAAAATTAAGTTGCTGTAGTAATCAATCTCTGTGGGTTCGACCTTTACTTCCACACTGCAAATCCTTTGAAAAGTAAAGAATACTTTTATATCTTGATTCTGACAACATCAATTTTTGGCGCCGTTGCCGGGGATTGCATTACTACTCTTAGTTTTATAATCGTAGTTTAGTTAATTCGTAAATATTAGATTAGTTTTTATTCTTCTTATTTTCTGTTTTTGTTTTTAGTTACTAACTTGTTTTCTTTTATTTTGTAGTCAACGTTTCCGAGTGGAGCGGCTAATTACATCAAAGGAGCTTACGCAAAAATAATACAAATAAAATAAAATAAATTGCTTCTTGTGGAATTCGCTTTAAACCGCTGTAAGTCAGGGCGCTGTGACGCACTATTTGCATTAGTTTAAGGTTAATTGCACTGCATTAGCTAGGAAACCCGGGGCGCTGGGCTTGACGCGGTCATTGCATTACAGGATAATTTTCATGCATCACAGTAGTTGAATGCTTGTTATCTTAGTTGCGTGATTGCTTGCTATTTGTTTTTCTTTTGTTGAGTCAGTTTTTGTTTTTAGTTTCTTTTTCTTTGTTTTAGTTTATGTTAGGTACACGTTCAAATAAACCAGATTTAAAATCTTTCGATCTTGAACTTGAACGTACCTTAAGAACTAGTAAGTCCACAACCCAAGCTTCTAGAGCTAGGTTGCAAGACGACGAATCAATTCCGATTCCGTCGTCGTTGTTTGAGGCCGAAATTCAGAGTACTCGTGAACGGTTACGGAAAACTCGAACTTTTCAAATTAAACCGATTAAAATGGCTGACGGAGGAAATAACAATAACAATCAAAATGATGGAGCTAATATGAATAATCTTAATATACCGCCACCACCTCCACTTATAAATTATTTTATTCCTACTACTTACACGCCACAAGCTGGTATCGAATTACCGGAGGCGACGGCATCTCACTTTGAGATAAAGTCGTCTACCATCTCGCTACTACCTTCCTTCCATGGCCGTCTAAATGAAGACCCTTACCAACACTTAGGGGATTTTCAGGGTATATGCTCTACTTTGAAAATACAAGACCTAAATAATGATGAATTAAAATTGCGGCTCTTCCCATTCTCCTTAAGGGACAAAGCGAAGTATTGGCTTCAATCACTTGAGCCAAACACAATAAAAACATGGGAAGCCTTACACACCGCCTTTTTACAAAAGTTTTTCCCTATTATGCGTACAAATAAGATAAGAAAAGATATAACTAATTTTGTAATGCAAGATGGGGAATCACTTTATGACACGTGGGAAAAATTTAAAGAATTATTACGTTCGTGTCCACATCATCAGGTGCCCAAGTGGCAATTGGTTCAAGTATTCTATGAGGGGCTTATTCCCTCTGTTAGGAATACCGTCGATGCCGTTTGTGCGGGAACTTTCCTACACAAAAGCGTCGACGAGGCCTGGAAAATATTTGAAACACTAAGCGAGAATTCGATGCATCAGGCTGTGTCGGTACGTTCTGAGGGGTACCTTCAACCTAAGCGAGAGGTGACAGTTGAGTCAAGTCAATCAATTCAAATACAAGAATTAAATAGAAAACTTGACCGACTTATGCAAATGAACAAAACGTCTAATCCACCCTCTTTAGAAGTATGTGCATTATGTTCTGAACCGTCCCATAATATCTTTGCATGTCCTTCTGCATCTCAATTCCCGGAATTTGTTGAACAACACGTTAATTCTATGCAACAATTCCCACAGAATAATTATAATCCTAGGTCGACTAATTTTCCAAATACGTACCGACCCCAATACCAACAAGGTCAATACCAACCACCTCCTCCACCTCCACGTAATAGTGCATTCGAGGAGAAGGTGTTGGCCTCACTTGAAAATTTTGGGTCGGTAATTCAGTTAGTGCACTCTCACACAAAGTCTATCGCAAAGCTAGAGTCCCAAATGGGACAAGTAGTTAATACATTAAACCGTTTAACTGAGAGTAAGACGACGAGTCAACCTACTCAGCAACCTAAGGGGCAATACGCAGTGGGTAGTACGAGTGAGAGCGTGAACACTGTTTCGACTAGGACGACTACTCGAGATGAGGAAGTTGTTGTAATTCCGGATGGGGGTGAGAAAGGTAAAAATTTAAATTTGAATAAAGAAAAGGGTGAGGATGTGAATCAAAGTAGAAAAGAAAATGAACCGGTCTCAACGAATTATATTCCGAGAATGCCATATCCACCAAACGTTGAGGGACCGTCACATTTGCCTAAGAAAGGGTCTAAGGTTGAGGATATACTCGAGGTGTTCAAACAAGTTAAAATAAATATTCCTTTCCTCGATGCAATTAAGCAAATTCCCGCTTATGCTAAATGTTTAAAAGATCTTTGTACTCAAAAGCGCAAAATACGGAGTCATACTCCTGAAAAGGTCTTTCTCACGGAAAAAGTAAGCTCTATATTCCAACACGCACCTCCAAAGTATAAGGATCCTGGTACGCCAACGATTTCATGTGTCATAGGTGACACTGTCATTCATAGGGCCCTCCTTGACTTAGGAGCTAGTGTTAATCTCATACCTTATCACGTCTATCAACAATTAGGATTAGGTGAACTGAAACCTACGGCCGCTACAATACAATTAGCGGATCGGTCTATTAAAATTCCTAGAGGAATCGTCGAGGACGTTTTGGTTAAGGTTGACAAATGCTATTATCCTGTCGACTTCATGGTCCTTGACACCGAACCAGTGCTAGATGTTAGGAAACATACTCCTGTCATCTTAGGTCGTCCATTCTTAGCCACGGCCAACGCACGTGTCAATTGTAGAACAGGGGTGATGAAAGTGTCGTTTGGGAACATGAATTTAAAATTGAACGTTTTTAACGCTATGGATCAACCTCTTAAAAACGACGATTCCCTATGTGAGGTGGAAGGTGAGGTAACACGGAATATCGAGCCTACTAAAGAAATAAATGTGAGCGAAGAAAATAATATAGCGGACGATGATGAGTGGATGAATCCTAATCCCGTGGACCCTAATGCGGAATCTACTCGGAAGGTAAGAAATCGATTCGAACATAATGACAAACCGTTAATCGATTTAATTCAAAGCGATGTTATTTCTGCGTACCATCGGGCTCTTCCTGACATTTTAAAGGGTTCACAGTCCGATTTACGGCCTCCATGAGTCTTATGCTAGAAAGGTCTAGCTAAAGACATAAAAGTTAGCGCTTCTTGGGAGGCAACCCAAGCTTTATGTTGTCCGTTCCTTTTATTTTTGGTCGTTTTTGGGTCTGTTTGTGTCTGTTTTAGATATTTTGGACAGGTTTGGGGGTTGGAATTAAGTTATTTTAATAATATATACATAATTTTAATCAAAAAGTGGAATAAACCATTCTCGCGCGCGCGGCCCGCTCGCGCGAGACGTCGCTCGCGCGGCCCGCTGGCGCGAGTTTGCCCCTTAACGTTTTTCTTTGCTTTTCTTTTTATGATGCCTCAGTAGTTACTCGCGCCTCATTTCGAGGGCGCGAGGGACCTCGCTCGCGCGAAAATTAAAAAAAAATTAAAAAATATATATATATATATATATATATATTTTTGGGAATTCGCGCGCGCGACGGCCGCTCGCGCGGACCGCTCGCGCGATTCCCCCTTTTTCCTGTTTTTTTTCTTTTGTTTTCTATCTTTTCCCCATACTTGTTCTGATAATGTTTTTGTTTCTGTTTTTGTTTTTTAAGCCATTTTAGATCGAGTTAGTTATTGTTTTCCTTATTATATTTATACTTTTTCGTTTTATTTCTTTTCCTTTTGCTAGTTTAATTTAGTTTTGATTAGTTTATCGATTTATATTTTGTATTTAGATTTCATTTACTTTTAATATTTTTGTTAGTTTCTTTTCGTTTATCGAATAGTAACAGGTAACATTGAACTTTATTGTCACATGCTTGTGTGTTCACCTGCTCTATGCTTGTCCAGATCGAGGTATTATCGTTCTTTTCTTATGTACTCTCCTTTCTTTGGTTTTATTGTTTCATTGGGGACAATGAAAGGTTTAGGTTTGGGGGTATGCACACACATGCACGCCATTATGCACTAAAATTTTAAAATTTACAATAAGTGTGACGATATTACCTACGGTTTTGCAATCGCTAGTCGATACTTCTTGTTATGTAATGTGATTTGTTATAGAATGATAAACAAGAGAATATGTGATTAAATGTTTGCTAAAGTTATGATGAAACGTTTTAGGTTATGTATCATTTGAATCGTAGTTTTATATCATAGATTTGCACATGAACTATGCACTGCACGTAGTCACTTGAATACATGTTGGTTGTGAACTATAATATGATTCGGATGTCTAGATAACATATGGTGGAGACTAGACCCGGTGAGCTTTTGAGCCTATCTTTTCTATTTAGAGGGTTATAAATACATATTGTGTTTGTCGAATTTCATTGAAATAGCGCATCTACTTGTTGATTAGTCTCAGTATTCTTGTTTTGGTTGATAGTCAAGTTAAAATATTTGTTACCATGCTAAATAATCTTCCATTGTAAACACTAAAAAACCATATAACCATAGGACATGATTATAGGCCCTCTTTGTTTATGACCAATAAATGAAAAATTTCCTTAGTTCGCCCTTTGAGCCATTGAAATGCCATTTCTTTCTTAAATTACCATTATCCTTGTTTTTGCTCCAACTTGACCAACGTGGAGTTCACCACTGAAAGATTCGTCACCTTTTAGTGTTGTTAAGGCGATGTGTGATTGAGAAGAAGAAGAAAAAGAAGATAAGTTGATGTTTGGGGTTTGCCTTGTTAATTATTGAATATTCGTTTCAAAAGCAACGAAAAGGAAAAGAAAAGATTGAAAAAAAATAAAGAGGAAAAAGGGTTGAAAATAAAAAAAAAATGAAAGAAAATGAATGAAAAGGAATGGAGAGAAAGAAAAGATGAAAAGTTGGTAGAAGAGATGAATGAAAGAAATCGAACATGCCTTACAATGCCATTCTAAATCTACCCATATATCCATTTTATCCTTTTTCATTACCTGAGCTACATTACAACCTTTAAAAAGTCCTATTTGATCCTAGAAAAACATGGTTCGGATATGAAAATGATGGGAGGGGATTAAAACATGGTAATGATTAATTTTTCTTGATTGTTGGCATCTTATCCATGAGACTACTGTTCTTTCGTGTCATGCATCTTTTTCGAGTCATATGTGAGCATTTATCGTTTTGAAAATATATTTCCTTTACTCACATATATTAGAAAAGTTACACATGTTTCTGAGTGTTTCATTTTAGAGTGTA
Organism: Hydrangea macrophylla; assembly: GCA_033977485.1. NCBI lineage: Eukaryota > Viridiplantae > Streptophyta > Magnoliopsida > Cornales > Hydrangeaceae > Hydrangea > Hydrangea macrophylla. Next base: position 5,580,374 of record CM066996.1, on the reverse strand, counting down.
ATTGACATTGTGAGATTCGTAGTCGAAACATAGTTAGATGGTCATCCGAGTTATATTCCAAGTTTATGACAAGCGCGTGTTCATTTGACTACAATATCACACACGTGCGATTTTATGAGAAACTCTATTGATTTATACGATGCATGTGCTTGAGATTGTTTTTCATGATGTATGTAGACGTTTGATTCTATTTCTTTATGTTCATTAACCTATTTCAAATCTTTGTTGTATAATAAGGAGTATTGAATATTATGTTCTTTGTTTTTAATAAAAAATTTTTTTAAAATTTATAAGTTAATAAAGATGGTTGTGGGTAACTTGTTGACGAGAACCCTCACGAGACTTCACTCGTCCAACTAGGGACACCTAGGGGTTTAAAAGGCTTGTTGCATAAGCTAAATGCAATCGTGATCCATGCGAAAATGGAATAGATTTTTATTAGTAGTTTTTATTTTAGTTTTGCTCGAGGACTAGCAAAATGTAGGTTTGGGGGTGTGATCGGGAGAGAACAAATCCTATTTATACGCCTTAACGAGCATTTGTTAGTACCTTTTTACCTTGTTCTTGTATATTTTTACTCTGTTTTCTAGTTTCTGACAGGTTTTGGAAGAAATCAACTAAACCAGGCTAAACAGGGTGAAAAAGCATAGTTGAAGAAGCTGAAAAAACCAAGTCGCGCAGAAATCGCTCGCGCGATCCGCTCGCGCGAGATCCCCAGAATCGCTCGCGCGACCCGCGCGCGCGAAAGCCAAATGTCGCGCTCGCGCGACCCGCTCGCGCGATATGCCCAAAAACCAAAGTTGCGTATTTCAGTATACTGAAGACTCCTGTGCAAACGAGACTGCTAAACGACGTCCAGACTGTAAATTACATGCGTTTCAGTCCGTTTCGAGTTGTAAAGGCTTCCAAAACATGTTGTAAATCTATATAAACTCTATTTTACTTCAATTAGAGGGTTGGTAACTATTATACACACATTCTACAACCATACTTCCAGCCATTGAAGAGAGGGAAGCAAGGAGAAGAAGAAGAAGACCAAGGGTTTCCATGGCCTCCTCCATCAACCTCTTGCTATCTACTACTTCTATGGACAGCTAGATCATTGATCTAGGATTTCAATGAAGCCCTAGATGAGTAATAGGGAGTATTTTATGTATTTATTTTAGTTTTATTATGTATGGATGACAGTCACATGTTGAGAGGATTTTTATTAATAAATCGTACTTCTAGTGATTAAATCATTGCTTTCAGAATTTATTCTTGTCTTAGATCTATTTTGACTATGATGTGCTCAACGATCTATTCTTGCTGTGCTTGTTTAGATTGTTTACATCTGATGGTGCTTTATTGATTCGTGCTATCAAGTATCCGAATAGTCCATGCCTAGGTTAGACGGATTAGATCACAACCCTAGTTTAGTGTGAGATAATTCGTGCTATCCGCAGATGGATTATGTTGGTGCTTGAACCATGATTATCTTCTTGTCGGAGGAATTGAGCATGTAGCTACAATTCCCCATATTCATCCAACGTAATAAGCTAAAGTAATTCATAAATATTCCTATTATGAAGCTAGTGGTGGATTTGCAATCCTAGGTTCCCTTAAATATTATTTAAAACAACTTTTAATTGCTTTCATAAGTTAGATTTATTTTTATTGTTATTAGTTTAATTAAATTCAAATCAAAATCCGTTTTTCCTAATTAATTAGACTTAGGTTTTAAAATTAAGTTGCTGTAGTAATCAATCTCTGTGGGTTCGACCTTTACTTCCACACTGCAAATCCTTTGAAAAGTAAAGAATACTTTTATATCTTGATTCTGACAACATCAGTGGCAGTTCTTTGGTAGGTTGCCCCAGTATTCTTGAGCCCGAAAGGCATTACTCTGTAACAGTAGGTCCCCCAAGGGGTGGTGAATGTCGTCTTTTCCCGATCTTCTGGCGCCATTAGAATCTGATTGTATCCTGAGAAGCCATCCATGAATGAAAGTAACTCATGTCCAGCGGTGTTATCCACCAGGACATCAATGTGGGGAAGCGGGAAGTCATCCTTGGGACTGGCTTTGTTTAGATCACGGAAGTCGACGCACACACAAACTTTTCGATCCTTCTTCGGGACTGGCACGATATTGGCAGCCCATTCTGGATATTCGGTGACAATGATGAACCCTGCCTTGAATTTCTTCTCCACTTCTTCTTTAACCTTGAGTGCCCATTCCGGCCTCATGCGCCTCAGTTTCTGCTTGACAGGTTTAGAATTGGGAAGGAGGGGAATATGATGTTGGACAATGTCAGGATCGACCCCAGGCATAACCTCGTAAGACCAAGCAAAAACATCTTTGAATTCTCTTAGCTAGAGAATTAATTCTTCTTTTTCTTTTTTATTAAGAGTTGAGCCAATTTGCACAATTTGTGGATTATCTATTTCACCTAGGTTAACCGATAAAGTATCTTCGATTATTTCGTAAGTAGGTGGTTTTTCAATTAGTTGCTTAAGTTCAATTGGGAGATCCTCGGAGGGATCTGTGCATGCACAAGTATTAGACACAGAGGAGTAAGCAGAATCGTCTTTCATTTCATTCATGACAGGTGAAGTGATTACATTGGACAGTGGTGGGCTTACAGCAGCCGACTCTGGTATAGACTCGATAATTGGCAGTACAGACTCTAGGGGAATAGGGGATTGGGAGACACAGACAGATGACTCTACAGCCTGGTTGCTCAGACCCTCCTCAGTTGGCTTGATCTGATCATCTTAGCTCTTGGCCCTCTTTTCTTCCTTCTTTTCAGCGAATTCCTCCCACATTTTCTCGATGGCTTCAGTGTTCAGGTATTTCAACCAGTCTTCCTCCGGTGTTTTCACAACTTCTTCGGGATAAAACGGATCTTGATAGGGGGGCCTTTCGCAGTCAGCGAAGATTTCAAACCCGGGGTGCCTTTTCCCAGTGGTTTGATGGATCCAAGGTTTGGGTAATCCGAAGTAGGGGAAATCATCCCCTTCTTTGATGAATTGTCCATTCAAGGTTTTGCGGTATGGTGGGAGACCTTTTACCCTTTTCTTCCATGGCCTCTATAGCTCAACGTCTTCTTCAGTGGGCTGGTACCCCAACCCAAAAGTGCCTTGTTGCCCTTTGATCTGAGGGAACTCACGAATCCCTTGCTGGCGTCGGCCCAATCCCATTTCGGGGAAGTAGTTTATTTTGCGGACAATATTGACAACTGCGGAGTGGACCTCAGGGAACCTGTCCTCGTCATTGATCATGTGGACTTCTTCCATGAAGAATCCCCCGATCTCTCCTTCTTCTAGCTCAGGTATTTGGATTTCAAAAATGGGTGCGTAGTTTGGGAAAGCTTCATTACCCCAACTATTACCGAGAATGATTTTCACTTCCTTCTCATGAATGTACTTGATCATTTGATGTACAGTGGATGATACGGCTTTGTTGACATGCAGCCAAGGCCTTCCGATCAGCAAGTTGAACGAGGCAGGTATGTCCATAACTTGAAAGATCTCAGTGCTTACCGAAGATCCTACCCAAATTTGTAGAGACACAGTTCCCATCACATTTCTCTTGGTGTTATCGTAGGCCCTCACGGATTGCACAGATGGCATGATGCCAAGGACATTGACCCCCAAGGCGGTGGCAGTCCTTAGGGCACAAACATTTAAGGCAGAACCTGTATCGACCAGACAAAATGGCACCTATTGTCCCTTACGTCCAACAGTGATGTACAATGCTTTGTTATGCGCAGATCCTTCTGGTGGCAGGTCTTCATTAGAAAATGTAATGATTGGGTCGGGGGTAAGTGCGCCCAAGAAAGCCACCATGTCTTCCGGTGCGGCGTCAATGGGGACTTCAATTCCAGCCAAGGCATTTAACACGGCTTACCTATGCTTGTAGGATGTTACCATGATGTCCCACATCGAGAGATGTGCTTGGGTTTTCTTTAGCTATTTTATCAACTCATTATCTTCTTCGATGATCTCATCCATCTTACCCTTCCCCTTGTCTTTGACCGGACCTTTCTCGGTTGATTCGGTGGTAGGCTGTGGAGGCTGATAATGACGTCCTGACCTGGTCAAATGATCAATCTCGGCGGGAGTAGGCCCTTCTGCAATCCCATCTTCTTTGAACCAGTCATAATCCGCTCTCACAAATGGTTTTTCGGGCTCGTCCCAGATAGAAGCATCACTTTTATTGTTGGGATCATACCATTTGAGGTCTACCACCCCTAGATCATGCTCTTTTAGAAAGAACAAGTCTTGCTCATCATCTAGTTGTTGCTGCCACTCGTCATTCTCCCCTTCAATCAGATGAATTCTCACTGAGTTCGGGATGTCAATGAGGGGTAAGGGTTGTCCTAGGGGGGTGATATAGGTAGCAGGGTTAAAGGATACAGGGTTGGACTCGATGAGGCTGACATTTTGGTGGTTTGGTAGAGGATTTTGAGTGATATGGGGCTGCTTCAGAGGCGGGTCAATGATATTCTGGTCGATGAGGTCCTGGATATCATGGCGGAGGCGCATGCAATCATCGGTGTTGTGGCCAGGGGCTTGGTGGTAGGTACATCACTTAGACATATCACAGTTAGGCAGGGGCGGGGTATTCCGAGGCTGGAGTAGTTGGAGATGGCCCTTTTTGAGGAGGCGGTCAAAGGCTGAGGAGAGGGAGATTTCTAACTTGGCGAAGTTGCGAGGGGGCTTTTTTTGAAAAGGGCGATTGGAGGAATTTGCCTGGTTGGAGGGTTGGTATGGCCTAGGAGGGTACGCCATGGGTTGGCTGCTAAGGGCATTAACATCCGGGGGGTTCCAGGAGTAGTTGGGCCTTCTTGACTGACTCGGAGGCTCTTCCTTTTTGATCTTTCCTTCCCTGATAGCATCTTCAATTCGAGTTCCAACTTCGAACAGCTCTTCGAAAGTAGAGATGGACTGGTAAAACAGCTTTTCATGGTAGAGCGGTTGCAGATTTCAGTTTAGCATCCTCACTTGTTCCTTCTCAATCGGCCGGTGGGTCATTTGGGCTACCTTGTTCCTCCATCTGCTCAGAAATGCAGCGAAGGATTCATTGTTGTTCTGCCGGGTTGTTTCCAAATCCCTGATAGTGACATCCATCTCTTGATTGTAGGAGTAATGATCGACGAAGACTCGAACAATGTCTTCCCATGCCTGGGTTTTGGAGGCTTCCAAGGTTAGGAACCATGATAGTGCAGACCTCGCAAGAGTTTGCGGGAACACCATCGCAATGTGCTCATGGGTACAACCCATGGACTGGAAGATACTCATACATAGCTTCACATGACTTTTTGGATTCCCAGTTTCGTCAAAACGGTCAATGGCAGGCATCTTGAAATTCTCTGGCAGTTTCATCTTAACAGGCTCAAAAAGGCCTTCCAGGTCTAGCATGTAATCATCGACCCCCTTGTTTTTCCTTAGTACGCTCTCCAGCTTGTCAACCTTATCTATTTTCTCTTAGAGCTTCTTTTCATACGCATATGGTGGGACCCCTTGAAGCCAGACTTCTTCCCCGTTATTCTCATGTAGGGGTGGTTCAAACCCTGGTGGTGGAAACCCAGGCGGAGGTTGCGGCCGTTGTTGCTTCAATTCTTCCATGAACATCAGAACTTGGGCTAGGCTGTCAGACTGTTGGCTTATAGTTGCTCCCAACTTGGTAACCTTGTTTTCTAGCTCTTCTCGATTCATGCTGAAGTAGGCTGTCGGGCTGATTCTGACTAAGTGATTATCTGAACTCCTGACCCACGATGAGGATCCCGACTGTTGACTTTGGGAATCTATACTGACCTGACAGATTTCGAAAGAAGGGGTGTATCAGATCCTGATAGTGACGACTTTAGACAGACAAAGATAGTGATGTGGACTGACTCGAGATAGTGCGTGTAGATTGATGGGAATGGTGTATGCATATGAGACAAGCACGCGGATGTAATCCCTAATCTATATGATGCTCCTACTTCTAACAGATAGCAGTTAAACAAATAAGGTCCTAGCCATACAGAGTGTGCTAACTTTACTTTCCAGTATGATCACCAAGGGATAACAGGGATTTTCGAGATACTTCGAGAATTTTGGACAGAGTTTCTGGGAGAAACAGGGACTTTGGGTATTTTTAGGAAATTTGGATAAAGTTTCTGGGAGAAACTGGTATATCTGGGGTATATCTGGGAAATCTGGGAGATTTAGACAGAGTTTCTGGGAAAAACTGGTTAATATGGTTATATCTAGGATAACTGGACAGAGTTTCTGGGAGAAACTGGTTAATATGGTTATATCTGGGATATCTAGACAGAGTTTCTGGGAGAAACTGATTAATATAGTTATATCTGGGATATCTGGACAGAGTTTCTGGCAGAAACTGGTTAATATGGTTATATCTGGGATATCTGGACAGAGTTTCTGGAAGAAACTGGTTAATGTGGTTATATCTGGGATATCTGGACAGAGTTTCTGGAAGAAACTGGTTAATATGGTTATATCTGGGGTATCTGGACAGAGTTTCTGGAAGAAACTGGTTAATATGGTTATATCTGGGGTATCTGGACAGAGTTTCTGGAAGAAACTGGTTAATATGGTTATAGTGATCATACTGTCTAGCAGGTTTTCATACTCCTATGTCTTTAGTCCGACAAACAAGGTTTGCGGTGTATATCTTTGTGAGCATAGAGCAGACATCTTTGTCATGGTGCCTAGGCAGGTCAACTCAATGTGATCACATGTGAGTGATTGCCTTGGGGATCATAAGAAAGAGGTGTTGCCTCATGTCACATAAGCGTCTACACCGAGCAAGTAATCCCCTCAGGGCATACAACAGTTATATCACATTGTCCTATTTGAAAAGATAAATCAACAGTCCTATGAAAGGTTCTACAACAATCTATATGCAAAGGCTGGGTTTAGTCAAAGAGGGTCCGTTAACGAGAGTTCCAATATACCATATGGGAGACAGTATGGAGATTTTTACTCTTTTTGATATACCTTGGAAGGTACAGTATCAACGGTGACTTGTGCCCTGGCACAGCAAGACCTGAACAATGTCAGCGCCACGTTTCAGACACAGTCGGAGGGGAAAATGCAGAAGTGCAATGCGGTAAACCAGGCACAGTAAAAAGATGATTTTAAAAACCCGCGATTACTCAGTAACTCTTCCAAAAACCCGCGAATCGATCCCAAAGAACCTCGGATCGATCCGCGCCCCTCCACATTCAAATTTTCAACTTTAAAAAACTTGTTCATGGAATGAAGGACAACATAGATGCAATAGACAAGAATGCGAACAAATATTACGCCAAGAATGGATAATTGGGCATACAAAAAGGGAGTATAGCTCATGAGAGCTTACTCAACCCCAACTTTGGGGTCCTCCAAAGGAAATGACACCAACTCGGCGTTGAAACCTTCAAGAAAAGGTTTGAGTCGTTACCCATTAACCTTAGAAATGGTTCCAAACTTGGGATCTTGGATTTCCATGGCTCTACGATTATTCACTTTATGCACAATGTAAGGTCCAATCCAACGGGATTGCAACTTGCTCGGGAATAAATGGAATCAGGAATCATACAAAAGCACCTTGTTACCAACAACGAATTATTTTCGAACAATCCGTTTGTCATGAAACGCTTTAACGCGTGCTTTGTACACTTAAGAACTCTCGTAGAGTTCACTCCGAATTTCATCCAACTCATCGAGTTGAAGCTTTCTCTTCACACCACTCTCGTTAACATCGAAATTGAGCTTCTTGAATTCCCAATAAGCTCGATGCTCAAGTTGGACGGGCAAATGCCAAGCCTTCCCGTGAACCAAACAATAGGAAAACATTCCTAAGTTTGTCTTATACGTCATCTGGTATGCCCAAAGCGCATCGGTTAGCCGTGAAGATCAATCTTTCTTAGACGGATCGACCTTTTCCAGAATTCCTTTTATTTCCCTATTGGCCAATTCGGCTTGGCCGTTGGTTTGAGGATGGTAAGTGGTGGAGATCTTGTGGGTTTATGATCCCCAACCTACATGATTTAGCTACTCATAACTACAATAATATTAACATTAAAGAGAGGGGAATAGAAAGTATACCAACTAGAGAAATCCACAATAAATGCCATAGAAATTCCAAAAGATTCTTCAATATATAACTTAAAACATTCAATACATTCACCTTCTTCTCTATCTCTAACACTAAATGGGAGTAAATATGGGTAGATGATGAGTAATGGAAGAGGAAGATGATGGGGGTTAGAGAAAGAGAGAGTTTACTCCTCAAAACCAAGTAAAATTAAAAGCTAATCCTAAATAAAAACCATCTCTAACTATATATACTCAATACATACAATGGAAAACTTGTAATAAAAAGAGGGAAAAATCAACCGTCTCGGATCGATCCCTTCAAAAGGGCGGATCGACCCGCCTTTCATCTGGGCAGTTGATAGCTTCTTGAGAAGTCGCGGATCGATCTGCTCTTTTGGCCAGGATCGATCCATCTCGAAAACTTAAAAGCAGAGTATTCCCTCAAACTTGCGGATCGATCCGCTCGATTTTCTAGATCGATCTGGGGGTTCTGGACCTAATGGTAAACTTCTTTTTAAAACGGGGATCGAGCCCAATGTAAGGCCGGATCGATCCGCCTCCTCTAAAAGCCATTCTTTGCCCTTTTTACTTCATGAATGCCCTAAGGCTTGGGTTCCACTTCACCCAAGCTTACAAAACCTACAAGAAAGAGATCATTATTAGCAAAAATAGGGTAACAACGAGGGTTATCAAAAGTACAGTTTATCCAATAAATCTCCCGGATTCAGTAAATAATTCGTGCTCAATACGGGTAAAATCATGAAGTTAAGAATACAATATTGAACACGAATCAGGTACTTCGATTGCTCGAAAGTGATTCGGCCAGTTTTGATCGATTGAAAAGGGGTTTGATCGATTGAAGTGGAGACCACATCATAAATTTTGGTCAGTAAGGTTTCAATTGCTTGAACAAGTTTCGATCGCTCGAAAAACAGAATGCTCGATTGCTTGAACAGACTTCGATCGATCGAAAGTAAGATTTCTAGTATAGTTAAGAGAAGTATATAGAATCTCTGCGTATTAATATTTATTGAAAATACAGGGTATTATATTATCCACCACTCATTAAGGATTTCATACTAAATAGAGAAAAAATAAATTTCATTTTTGGGTCCATAGGGAGTGACAAGTAAATGTCACTAATTATCCACACCACACAATACTAGTCCACAAGAACAGGAACAGTAAACAAACTGAAAATATATATCAATGATTCTATCAATTACAACATCAGAGTATGGTCCTTAGGATCACAATAGGTCTAGAGACAACATATGTCCAAGTACCCATTCAACTAAAATATAGTTCAACAGAAATAACAAAAATAGAATCTAGATACAACATCTTCATCTTTAGCTAGCGTAAAGGTAGTTGCCAGTATAATAATCTCCCCGGCATAACTGTTGTTAGTGGGGCCATCCTCAGTATAATCCATCTCCAGGTAGTAGCCATCATCGTAGGCTCCATCACCTGCATTATTAGGGATATGGTAGTCTGGACGGGGAATGTCCAGGCAATAATGGCCATCAGCTTACTGAGAGCTGAGTGAAAAGAAACTCACAGGGTACCAATGATATAACATAATAACAAGTTTATAGAAGTATCTAAGATATAGTGTTACAATATCATCTTTCTCTTTATTCCAACACCGTTTCAACCCTTATCGTCTTGTTAATAACAAACTCAGTACATACTAACTCTTGGAACATACTTGATTGTAAAACTCCTGGATATACCAATGCTCTGTCTATCGCATCACTGTAAGTCATAGATACCATCTACCGTGTAACACCGCAAGTCATAGAGGTCATCTATCGCGTACACCACAAGTCATAGATAATACGTTAGTCCATCCCCCGCTTTTAAGAATATATGCACAGTCCACCGCATGTCAGGGATTTAATGTTTCAAGCATCGATATATCAATTCTATTGCCACAACTCAACGCCAGATCTATCGCATACTTATGATCAAGGTTCACTGCATGTTATAGATATTATATCACCGTAAGTTATTGACACATACATCTGTCTACCGGGTTTACCAGTGATCAAAGTTCACTGCATGTCATAGACACCTTCGTCTGTCTATTGCATACTTATGATCAACCAGTATACATACCCGTTCTCTTCCCAGAACTTATGAAACCTACTTAAAGTTATACCACTAACAATTACATGACAGCCCCATTGTGCCCTGACTACTCCGATTAACAAGATCGGATATCGAACTCATACATGGTCTGCATAGTATCTAACGTCATCATGTTAATCCCTTGTTCTTAATCATACTCATCTTTGTTGTCAGATTATCCCTTCTCAACCCGTAATAATCTAATAGGAGTCCAAATCAAGAATCAAACATTTAAACCTCTTATAAAGTAACCAAAGAAACAATCCATGTTTTACTAAGTTCGATCAATTAAACTCCGTTCGATTGATTGAGGAAAATCAGCTTCAAGCGATCGAAGTCAGCTCGATCGATTGAACGTTCGATCGATTGAGCCCAGCTCAATCGCTCGAGAGTCATCTTGTCCGACAGATTAATTCGCAAAACTGTATCTATAAACATCTTAGGGATGTGTTTACTGCATCTAAACATCACCAAAAGCTTGTAAATATTATAATAAAGAAACCAAGTGAATAAAAACTCACTTACGATGTGTTTGGGTGTATGTTGAGCTATGGAGCTTCCAATGCTTTCTCTCTCTTCTCTTCCTTTCTCCTCTGTCTCTATCTCTGCTTCTCTCCTATTTCTCCTTCTTCCTTCTTCTCTTTCTTTTGTCCGTCTCTCTCTCTCTATCCCGTGTGTATATATAGATATATGTGTGTATGTATATTTATATATATATATATATGGATGTGTGTATAATCTATAAACCAACCTTTCTCTCTCTCTCTAACAAAGATTAGGCACAAATAAACCTCACCCCCCCCCACACACACACACACATAAATATGTCTCATATATATAGAGTATAGGGTGGGCAGGTGGCAATGTTTGCGTGAACTGCAGATGAAATATCCTGGCGCATTCGATCGATCGAAGCTACTTTGATCACTCAAAAGTGATTCGGCTAGTTTTGATCAATTGAAGTGGGGTCCACGTCATAAATTCAGGTTATTAGGGTTTTGATTGCTTGAATAAGCTTCGATCGCTCAAAAAATAGAATGCTCAATCGGTTGCACATACTTTGATCAATCGAAAGTAAGATTTCCAGTATGGTCAAGGGAAGTATATAAAATCTGTGTATTAATATTTATTAAAAATATAGGGTATTACATCATCAACCACTCACTAAGGATTTTGTCCTCGAAATCAAAAACAAACAAGGTCTAAAACAAAAATGGAAACTTCTCCCGCATCTTTAACTCTAGCTCCCACGAAGCTTCTCTTTCATCATGATGCTTCCACTGGATCTTGACTAACGGAATTTCATTATTTTTGAGCTTTTTGATTCCTTGATCTAGAATGCGAACTGGTCCTTTGTTGAACGTCACGCTGTTATTGACTTCAATGTCTTTGAAGTTGATCTCGTGCGCTCGGTTGTGAGTACACTTCCTCAACATACTGATGTGGAACATGTTGTGGTTATTATGGAGCTGGACACCTCGAAGCAGTTATTATGGAGTAGGGCACCCCTGGCTAAGGACTGCAGGGCACCCCGAGGCGGTTATTATGGAGCATCAACACAAGGACAGACTCGCCTCAATGCTATTATCCCCAAGGAGGTAGGATTTGACGAAGAGGAATAGCAAAACCTGGAAGGTACTTTAACCTTATTTAACAGTCAAGTAAAGGCTTTGTTCCGTACTGGTGCATCAAACTCGTTTATTGCAATTAGAATCGTGCAACGCTTAGGCCTAGTACCCCAAACGATGGACATGGCTCTGAACGCCACATCGCCCTTAGGAGTGAGTGTCAAATTGGGAAAAATATACAAGGACTGCCCTCTAAACTTGAAAGATCAGACTCTCCCCACTGATTTAATAGTTTTGTCAATGAAAGAATTTGACGTGATCTTAGGAATTGGCTGGCTCACGAAATATCATGCTAAGTTAGACTGTGCTAGCAAAACCATATCCTTTGCAGTACCTAAAAGAAAACCTTTTGATTTCAAATGTAACCCTTCATGAAATGCTTTCCTCACCAACTGCTTAGATACTCTTCGAATTACCAGTGATAAAATTCCTATTACCCAAATCCCCATAGTCTGAGATTATGAACATGAAGCTTTTCCTTCGTCATGATGCTTCCACTAGATCTTTACTAGTGGGATCTCCTTATTCCCAAGCTTCTTAATTTCATGGTCGAGGATCCGCACTGGTCCTTTGTTTAATGTTACATTATCATTAACCTCTATATCCTCGAAGTTGATTTCGTGTGCTGGGTTATGGGCACATTTCCTCAGCATGCTAACGTGGAAAACATTGTGCACTCCTAACATCTTCAGTGGCAATCCGGGACTATAAGCTACCTTTCCAACATGATCTAGAATCTCGAATGGTCCAACAAATTATGGTGATAATTTGCCTCTCTTATGACCAAATCGAATGATTCCTCGAACTAGTAAAACCTTGAGCAGCACGTGATCTCCAATTGCGAATTCTAAGTCTCTACGGCGTTTATCAACATAGCTCTCATGTTTGGTTTGTGCCATCTTCATCTTCTTACATACAACTTAAATCTTCTCACTCGATTCTCGTACCATTTTTGGCCCAACAAGTTGATTATCTTTGACTTTGGCCCAACACAGCGGTGATCGGCAAGGTCTGCTATATAAAGCTTTAAATGATGTCATCCCTATGCTTGTGTTGTAGCTATTGTTGTATGCGAACTTGATTAGTGGTAGGTACGTCTTCCAAGAACTCTCAAAATCGATAGCAAGCACATAGCAAGCACATAGCAAGCGCATAATGCAAGAGCATAGCATATCCTCCATTACTAGATTGACTCGCTCAGTCTATCCATCTATTTGCGGGTGAAAAGCTGAACTCAAGTTCAGTGTAGTTCTAGTTGAGATTTAGCCCTCAAACCAGTTAGTAATTGTAATAAGACATTTTGATTCATATATTTATGAGCATCTTTACATATTTAGATATCTGTAATTCATAAGTGGAATGTTTTGGCGTGTTTATCCATAAACAACATTGTCAGATTCATTTGTGTTAATGAGATTAACACATGGGAGATATGAATTATTTTTGGAAGTTGTTTCAAATTATCACAGTCAATGATAAGTATGGGTAAATTATCAGGTTTAGACTGTAGCACATTAACTTCTATGTGATAGAGTGATGAATCTCATTCAAAAGAGTAGTGACTCTAAGTTAATGTGTTAGTGCATTAAATCCATTGACGAACATTGAGTTAAACCTATTAAGGATTAACTGTCATAGGTTAATAAGTTCTCAAACTTGTATATGACATATGTTCTTAATCCTGAGACAACTGTGAACACAAGCTATTGACTTGATTACTCTGACTTATCAATCAGTGAGGTATACACATATCAACACTTGGATATCTTGGGTAGTTAAGTGAATAGTATTGTGAACACTAGTTGTCAAGAAGGATCTACCTTCTTCTGAGTAAGTATTCCATTGAGAATATCTCTAGGTTAATTACTGAGACCTACAGTCTTGTCAGCAAGTTATTGTTGGCATGTTTAGTAATTTATGAGAAGTGACTAGGGCTCAAGGATAATAAAAAGTAATTAACTTCGGGTTGACAATATAGTTGATACACTAATCCCAGAGATAATTACAAATACGTTTGGTGGAGGAACATCACTGTGTTTATTATACAAGTCTAGCTTTTTATCTTCAAGTAATTATATCTATTAAACCTGTAGTTCAATTATTATCATATTGTGGTATTGATAATAATTAATTTAAATTATTTCCATAGCTTAAGAGTTAAGTTAGATGGAAATTAGTTTTAATTTAACTGGGTTATTAGACCCTAGAAGTCCTATCTCTAGCTTAACGGGTGTTTGGTTGCAGGGATAAGATAAATAGGGTAGAGATAGAGTTTTAACAAACTCTATATATACGTGACATAGAGAGAGGGGCTAGCTACTTTGGCTTTGTGATCCCTAGCTCTCTCTCTCTCTCTCTCTCTCTCTCTCTCTCTCTCTCTCTCTCTCTCTCTCTCTCTCTCATCTATACAGTCATCTTCTCTTTTAGGGTTCCCACATAAACCCTAGCCTCCAAGACAGCATCCAGAAGCCACAGAGGTGAAGCCTGCTAGGAGTGAAGGATACGAAGAGTTCTCATTTTAAGATTCAGATAATCTCAAAAGGTGAAGTTATTCTTTTGCTGATCTCTCAATCATACGTATTCAAATGAGTTTCAAATTCGTTTTAAAATAGTTTTAAAACCAATTTTCCGCTACGTTTGGAAATAGTTTTCAACAGTTCCTATGGCTGTCTGAACTCTCTTCCAAAACTCTGCAGTAAAATGCAAGTCTCGATCCGACACGATCAACATAGGTACACCGTGTAGTCATATAACTTGTTGAATATACATTCGACTTAAACATTCTACTAGATATGTCATGCGATAGGCGGTAAAATGTGTCGTCTTTGTAAATCGATCCACTATTATACAAATAGCATTGTGGTTTTGTTGTGACCTCGGCAAAGCTACCACAAAATCCATAGTTATGTGTTCTCATTTCCATTGGGGAATCAGTAGTAGTTGTAGAAGTCCAGGTGGTTTCTGATGTTCCGCCTTCACTTGCTTACAAGTAAGACATCAAGCTACATACTCAGTTACTTCTCACTTCATTCCTTCCCACTATAAATTTCTCTTTAAATCTTTGTACATCTTTGTACCTCCAGGGTGAATAGTCATTCGTGACTTGTGTGTTTCATTCAAAACATCTCTCCTGAGATTATCCTCTTCAGGCACATAGAGTCTACCTTTATACCTTAAGGCTCCATTTGAACTAACACTCCAAACTTCTAGTTACTTTGTTGAAATCTTAGCGAACCACAGTTTCAAATCTTTAGTTGACTGTTGAACCTCTATGATACGGCTGAATAGAAATGGTTGTTTGACAAGACATCCCAAATGTTGTCCTTCCATTGATTCTACTGGTTGAAGGTCAAACTTAGCTAAAAGCTCTAATGCTTTCCATTCCCTAATCAAGATGGTAGAGATCAAAAGTCAGGGTCGGTGGCTCAAAGCGTCAGCCACAACATTTGGTTTAGCAGGATGGTATTACAAAGAAAAGTCATATTTTTTAAGTAATTTCATCCATATCCATTGTCACTTATTCAACTCATTTTGAGAGAACAGATACCTTAAACTCTTGTGATCTGAGAATAGATCGAACTTTTTTCCATAGAGATAGTGTCTCCTGATCTTCAGAGCAAACACTATCGCAGCTAACTCTAAGTCATGCATAGGGTAGTTCTCATATGGTTTTAGTTGTCTTGATTCATACGCAATGACATTTCTGTCCTGCATATGCACGCAACCATGTCCTTGGTGCGATGCATCACTGTAGATTACAAATCTTCATCCACTCCTAGGTATGGGAAGTACCGGTGCTGTGGTTAATCTTTCCTTAACTCTTGAAATTAACCCTCATGTTTATCCATCCATTCATAATTCATCTCATTTCTTGTCAAATTTGTTAGTGTTCTTGCAATCTTGGAGAATCCTTCCACGAATCTCGGATAATATCCTATTAGATTGAGAAAACATCTAACTTCAATTGCATTGGTGGGTTTATTCCAGCTTATGACTGCATTGATCTTTGATGAGTCTATAGAGATACAATCCTAAGAGATTACATGTCCCAATAATTTGGCTTCCTGTAGCCAAAATTTACACGTACTGAACTTTACATACAATTAATTGTCTCGGAGTGTCTGTAAAGCAATATGTAGATGTCCTTTATGTCCTTCCTCTATTTTTAAGTAGATTAGGATGTCGTCAATGAATACTATAATGAATTGATCCAGATAAGGTCTGAATATTCTATTCATTAGGTCCATGAATACTATTGGAACATTAGTTAATCCAAAAGGCATAACTAGAAACTCATGATGCTCGTACCTTATCCTGAAAGCAGTCCTATACATCCTCCAGTTAAACTAATAATTGATGACATCCTGACCGTAGATCGATCTTCAAAAAGATTTTTGATCCTTACAACTGATCGAATAGGTCATCTATCTGAGGAAGTGGATGTATATTCTTGATTGTAACCTTGTCCAACTCTCTGTAGTCGATACAGAGTCGAAGCATTCCATCCTTTTTCTTCACGAATAGTACTGGTGCTCCCCAAGGTGACGTACTCGAGTGAACAAATCCTAAATCCTCAAGTTCTTGAATTTGCTTCTTCAATTCCAACATCTCTGTTGATACCATCCGATATGGAGTCTTGGATATCGATAATGTTCTAGGTGCTAATTCCATACAAAAGCCTATCTCTCTTCAATGGATGTTCTAAAATATCCTGGAAAACATCTTCTAAGTCTCGTAAAGTAGGGATCTGATCTATAGTAGGTTCCGTACTAGTACTTCTGTACACAACTAAATAATTTGTAAGAAACATATCGCTCGTCAGCCAACACTGAAATTCGATCATAGGACATCCTAGTATCATAAAGATGGTCATCCTAATAGGGCAATCCAAGTTGGCAGCATACTTGGTAAGCCAATCCATTCCTAGTATAATGTCAAACTCTGATATTGATAGAACTACCAAGTCTGCCAAAAGATTACTATCTTCCAGGGTTAGTGGACAATCCTTGCACACCTTACCTAACCTAACAATCACTCCCAACGGTGACACAGCATTAAGTGTCGGCTCAAGTGCTTGGGGTTCTAAACCTTACTGGCGTATAATCATAACAACAATAAATGAACATGCAGCAGCAGTATCAAGCAAGGCTTTAGCTTGACTGTGAAAGAGTACAAGCATACCTTCCAGGTTTTGCTGTTCCTCGGTATTAAAGCATGCTCCTTCGGGGATGATGGCATTCATCCGAACCTGATCTGGGGGTCTTCAAAGTCCTTGAGCTGGTTCCTCGTAATATCCTCTGTGAGGTGCCCGACAATCCCTGCTCCAGTGGCCCAGCTTATTATAGTTTCGATAGAACTTATCATTATGACGGGTGGGTATTGGGAGTAGTTAATTCCTTGTAATATGTCCTGGTACTCAACAATTAAAACATCCTCCGTCGCCTAGATATGGGGCAGCAAGTAACACCTGAGGTGGAGGTCCTCGTTGTTGATATTGCTGAGGTCGAGGATAAGCAATATGAGGTTTCTTGGTTCCATCCCAGGTTCGCTTATTCCCCTGATAGTTACCCTAAGGTCTCCACCCTTGGGTATGCCTCAATGGTGGGTTTTGGAGACTCCTCTGAAAGTTCCTTAGCGACGGTGGTCGATTCATTGGTTGTCGGTGATTTGGACACACGTCCTTCTCCAAGCTTACAACGAATCGTACAAGTCCCTCAAATGATTAGTTGAGATACCCAATCTTCATATAGCGAAGGTGGGGGTTAAGTCCTTGGTGAAACCACTTAACCTTCTTCTGCGGCATATTGATCATATGTTGAGCAAATCGGGACAATCGCTCAAATTGAGTGGTATACTCCCTCACAGTCCAACATCCTTGGACTAAATTCATAAAAATATTCTCATGTTGGTCCATTTCATCCTCTGGAAAGTACTTTTCCAAGAATCTGCCTTTGAGTGTCTCCCAAGGCATTCTTCTTGCAGCTTCAACTCAGATTGTAGCCTGTTCAGCCTCCCACCAGTCAACAGCAGTATAGGTGAGCTAAAAAGTGTACAAGTGATACTTGTCCTACTCATTACATTTTAGAGCTTCAAATATCAGCTCCATCTCACATAGCCATTCTTCTACCTTCCACAGCTCTATCAACCCATCAAACTTCTTCGGGTGCAGGGCTCAAAAACATTCTAATAACTTATCTCCAATCTGCCTAAGCAGAGGCGGTGGTGTTGCAACTGGGTAGTGGACAGGGGGTTGAATCGTAACATGGTTGTAAGTATCACCCGCATACTCCATTCATCGCATGAAGGCTTCAAAAATGCCAGTCAAGTCCATACCCTTTAGAATAGGTGCTCCCAAATGTGGTTGATTTCTCCTAGCTCCTCCCACAATAGTAGTCTTATGGGTGGTATACCTACAAAAGGACCTATTAATTAGCTGATAGTCTTCCCGAAGAAATAGAAATCAAGATAAAGATATAAAGAGATAAAGAGATGAACTATCAGTTCTATATCATAAGCATATAACAAAACTCGAATCACACCATAGAGATCTCCAAAAAGTGATTCTTGTATATATATATCAAAAGATACGCGTAGTACACCTAGTCCCACGTGGGATATGAGCTAATATAGTACTAAAGTCAAATATATACAATACCACTACTAGTGGCGGCTATCTACACAAAAGCTATGGTCAATAGCTATCTCTAAGATCTCAAAAAGTGGACAGCATGTCTTGATACATACAAGCAAAATTTGAATCCTACAGATCCTGAATCAAAAGTCATCAGTATCTGACCCCAACTGGTGGGGCCACGTCCTCAGATGCAATATCGAGCTCCTCTGGTGGATTATCTTCTATAGGTGTAGTGAGACCTCCTACCACAACCCTGATATCCCAATCATTGATCATCTCATCATCACCATCCTCGTCCATAACACCCAATGCTGGCTCAGCGGCGTCGACGACCACCGCGGCAAATCCATTTGTCACTGCTATAACCTCTGCCAACTCAGCCTCTCCTATGATAAATCTGTCTGGCTGTGTAGCCATCTTAGCTACTCATACTACTACCATCTGGGCTATGGCTACCATCTATGCTATAGGCCCTGTTGGTGCCTCAGGTATAACTACTTCCTCTGGCTCCTCGTCCTCAGCATCCTTATCTCTCTCGGCCACTACAGCATCCTCTCCAGCTATGATACCCATGTCAGCTGGCTCTGGGTCCTCTAGATCCTCCTCTGGGTCATACTCTGGCTCCTTCAGGTCGTCCTCGGGCTCTTCTTCTTCATTGCCGTCAATATCCTCATCATGATCCTCATCATCCTCTATTGGCTCAAGCTCTGCTAGCTCTGGCGTTGGTAGATTAGGCTGATCTTGTGGCTCTAGTACTGGTATATCTGGTACCAGTGCTGGTGGTACTACCTGTGCTGGTGTAGTGGGTCCTCTAAGGATGGCTTGTAGCTCAATAGTGTCCATTTCTAGCTTGCTCTAAATCAAGCAAGCCATCTCATGGTATATCGCTTCCTTAGTCCTCGCGTAATGGTAGGAATCCATACGCATCTCTGTCGGGTGAGTCAACATAAAGGTCAACATATCCTCCTTGAGATAATGACTGGCTGTATGGAGAATGTGCTCGTAATACAACTCTCGGTCAGCTGGCTCCACGGTATCCTCATGGATCACATGTCCTCCGTAAGTATCATCCACAAACTTATGAAAGTTTGGATCCATTCTAACCTGCAAGAAAACTATCTACTGTCAAAATAACGAACATATCTTACTACTTATATCTCAGGGATCAAAAAAATGCTAGGACCAGATGGTGTGGGACAATTAGTGAGCGAAAGAATCAACCCAGGCTCTAATACCAAAAATCCTATCATGCCCCAGAACAATAAAAATAGGGAAAATAAAATTCCTTTTTGGGTCCATAGGCAATGACTGATGAAGTTACTGAATTATCCACACCACACAGTTCTAAATGGCAACAATAGAAAGAACAGTAACAGATAACATAACTAGTATTATCACAGTCCAAGATCCTTAACTTATTACATCAGAGTTAAAGCATAATATAAAAGTGTAGAGGCAATATATGCATGATTACAAAATGTAAGATACAGTCGATAACAGAAATAGAAACTAGTATCCACTCTAATCTTTAGCTGGCATAGACGTAGTCATTAGCATAGTAGTCTTTCCCAATATAATCAGCATTACCTATGGGTAGTAACCATCATCGTACGTTTCATTACCTGCAGTATTAGGAACAGGGTAGTCTAGACAGGGAATGTCCAGGCACAAAAAGATGTCAGTTTACTGAAAGCTGAGTGAGAAGAAACTAACGCAGCATCATAGGTATAATGCAATTATAAGTTAGAAAAGTCATAAGATATAGTTCTACTATTAATATCTTTCTCTTTATTCAAATTTGTTAACCGATTGCTCACATCTTGTATACCAGAATTGATACCTTCCGACTTATAGATGAACCGAAGATATTGCAATACTCCTGGATACACCAATGCACTATCCACTGCCTTTTAGAACATATGCATAGTCCTCCGCATATCATGGATACCTCGTCAGTCCATCTCCCGCCTTTTAGAACATATGAACAGTCCTCTGTATGTCAGGGATTTAACGCTTTGAGTAAAAGCACATCAGTTCTATTGCATGACTTAACAATCTCTACCAGTAATCCTGGTCTACTGCTTGTAAGGACATATATATAGTCCACCACCTTTTGGGATATATGATTAGATTACCAGCTATCTTAGGGCCATTGATTCGGTCTACCGCTTTTCAGGACATATTAATAGTCCACCACCTTTTGGGACATATGATTGACCAACGCCCGTCCCAGTAATCATCCCAGAACCTATCAAACCTACTTAACGTTACACCATCACTGTTACATGACATTCCCATGTGGCCTGACCACTCTGATTGAAATGAATGGATTATCAAATTCTCGATTAGACTGATACTTAACTATATCGTAAACCTTAATACATTACTCGCAATGTTATCTCATTATCTCGTTCCATTGTCTATTATCCATTAGTATTTCATATAGAAAGCCTAAAATAATATTTAAATAGCTAAGTAGTATGCATTATAAACAAAAGGAAACAATAGTATTCTATAAGTTCCAATCGATTGAAGTCATTTAAATCGATTGGGATACAGGTGGTTTTAATTAATTGAAATCATTTTCAATCGATTGAGGTGAAAGTAATTTCAATCGATTGACATAACTTCAATCGATTGAAATGAGTCAAGTTCAATCGATTATTTGGGCAATGATGCCCAGAACTTATGAGGGGCCTTGTCATCAAAATACTATACCTAGCTACTGAGTGAGTTTAGAACTCGGTAAAAGATTAAGGGCATGTTTGGAGAGCTTTGGAGCTTGGTCCTCCAATGGTGATCTCTCTCTCTCTCTCTCTCTCTCTCTCTCTCTCTCTCTCTCTCTCTCTCTCTCTCCTATTCCTTCTCTCTGTCTCCTTCCCTTCTTTCTATCTCTTCTGTCTTTTCTTCTTCTCTGCCTTCTTTTGCATCTTCTCTCTATCTCTGGACACTATGTAGATGTATATATAATGTATGTTTGTATATATATGGTATAAGTGTGTGTATAATGTATATATCTCTAATCTCTCTCTAAACTCTTAGTCTCAACAAGCACACACACACACATAAACACAAGTAGGACACACATATATATAGGAAAGGGAGGTGCAAGGTCGCAGCTTCTGTGAACTTGGAGATAAGGTTTCAATCAATTAAAAGTAGTTCGATTGATTGAGAATAGGTGGCACAGCTTCAATAGATTGAAGTAAGTACATTCGATTAGGAGGGGTTACACGCCATAGATTCAGGTCGGTAGAGTTTCAATCGATTGGAATGGGTTCAATCAATTGGGAAGGGCATGATATCAATCGATTGAAAGAAGTTTAATTAATTGAAAAAGACACTAAGTCAATCGATTGGAGATGGTTCAATCGATTGGGAAAGAAATTTCAGGTATGATTAAGGAAAATATACTGA
The DNA here is from genome assembly GCA_033977485.1 of Hydrangea macrophylla. Lineage (NCBI taxonomy): Eukaryota > Viridiplantae > Streptophyta > Magnoliopsida > Cornales > Hydrangeaceae > Hydrangea > Hydrangea macrophylla. Next base: position 5,558,489 of record CM066996.1, on the reverse strand, counting down.
ATCTCATATTATACATATACACAAAAAATATAGGGCATTACAACAAAACAGAACCCAAGTGACTTTCTCTAATATACCCACATAGTGGGTAAATTGAGTTTTGGGGTGTTCTTGAATGTATGTACTCTTAATGGCCAGTTTATGGCACAAAAGAAATTTTGCCTATCAATGAGTGACTCTAAGTTTCATTAGGTTTCATTGATCTATCATCTATGTACTATATTACATTATAGATAACTATTCATCTAGAAAGTTGGAACCCCACGTGGTCTATATCAAGGTAATAAATTTTCATAAACGAGTAATTCACAATTTGTACTATAGCAATGTTTTAGTTTTTTATGCCTACTGGTTTCAACACCCAAATGTAGCATATTTATAGGGCTTCTTGAAGGAAAAAATGGTTTAAAGTTAGATTTCAAATGCGCAGCGAAAAATATGAAGTAATAAAAACTTATTGGTAGCCCGGATCTACTACTTGTCAATTCTATAGATGCATACTAACAAGAAGGGACAAGAATTATACCTCAGGTCTTGAACCCAATTTAGATTTTCTTCTTCGTTGGTGATGTAGCAGCCTCTAATAGATTGTCTTCACCCTTATGTCTCTTGCGGATGCTTCCCGGAGAGACTAAAGATGGTGGGATCTCTAATAGAGAAGAAGGAGAAGGTTTGGGGCTCTAAAACAGTATCTGCAGCATCTAGTTAATAAAAACGATGAACTTCTTTTCCAGAACGTAGCTGCCCTATTTATAGATTCCCAGAACTGACCTAATGTTCGAGTGATCGAAGGGCTTTGATCGATCAAACCTTTGATCGATCAAACCATGTTCGAGCGATCAAACCTGCCATGACTTCAATCGATCGATCGAACCTGTCTTGACAGCTTCCTCAAGTGTCTTGCCAAGTATCCTAGCGAGCTAAGATTGGGACCTTCTAGGTTCTTTACTATTAGCTCAGAACAGCAGTTAATTACCATGATCAAACTCTTTGTTCAGCAAACTAACCAACTGATCAGTTATCGTTTACTCCACTATAAAACGATAACTGAACTCCAACGCAAAAGAACAAATCCGAAGCGAAAACTAGACTTGTATAGTGTACTAAAGTCCCTCTACCATCAGCATTCATAATCATATTTAGGTAATCGGATAACTGTTACTATCAACCTGAATGATGATTACATCTTACATTCCTTGAGTCCCATTCACCTCTCATGATTACCAAACATATTGATAACTACTTATCAACAAGACTGCAGTTCTCAGTAATCAACTTGGTGACATTCTCAAGGGAATGCTTACGCTGAATCAGAGGGTAGATTCTATCTTAACAATATATGTTCACAACCCTATGAACATGACATACCCAAGATACCCAGGTGTTGATCTTCTATAGACCTCACTGATTGGTAAGTCAAAGCAGTCATATCCACAGTCTGTGTTCATAATCATCTCAAGATTGAGAACACGTACCTTATACAAGTTATGAGCTCCTATCAACCATTGACAGTATTAAGTGTCAATAGGAATTCTCAGGTCCATCAATGCACTATAAGCACTAGCATATTGACTAAGAGCTAAACTCTAGTGATTGAGATTCATCACTCCATCCAATGGTAGTTAATCATGATACAGTGTAAACCTGATGAGATATCCAGTCTCATCATCTACTATGATAAGTTCTAAGTATCAGTGAATAGTAATTCGTATCTCACTTGTATGTATCTCATACATACACGAATTACCTACTATGATACTTAAGGATTAGCAATCATCTCATAAAAGTAACATACATAATGAAATATAAAACGATATCCATATATTAAAATGCTAATGTCTCACACATAAAGTAATGGTTTGAGGGCACAAACCCAATAAACTCCCACTTGCACTCACAACCATACAAGATTACATCTGAGACCTAGACTATCTAGATGACGATCAAAGACCTTCTGCGGCAAGGCCTTTGTAAACGGATCAGATGATTGTCAGTGGTGGCAATCTTGGTGACAGTCACATCTCCACATTGAATAATATCTCGAATAAGATGATATTTCTGCTCTACGTGCTTTCCCTTTCCATGGTTCCTTGGCTCCTTGGACTGAGCCACTGCCCCACTATTATCACAGTATAGCGTAATAGGTGACAGCGACACTGGTACCATCTCGAGCTTCATAAGGAACTTCTTGAGCCAAATAATTTCTTTGCGACTTCACAAGCAGCCACATACTCAACTTCTGTAGTTGAGTCTGCAATACATTTCTACTTAATGCTCCTCCAACTAACAGCACCACCTCCCAAGGTAAAGAGATATCTGAATGTCAACTTTCTCGAATCTTTATGACATAGAGTTCGAGTCAGTGTATCTTACTAGAATTAACTCACTACATCCATACATAATCTTTAGTCCTTCTCAAGTACTTAAGAATGTGATTAACGGCTATCTAGTGCTCTGGACCTAGATTCGATTGATTCCTGCTGACCATGCCAACAGCAAAGCAGATATCTGATTAACGGCTGTCTGGTGCTCTGGACCTAGATTCGATTGATTCCTGCTGACCATGCCAACGGCAAAGCAGATATCTGGTCTAGTGCATAACATCGCATACATAAGACTTCCCACTGATGAAGCATAGGGAATTCTTATCATGTGATTCCTCTCCTCCTATGTCTTCGGACACTAGTCCTTAGAGAACACTAAACTATGCCTGAAAGGTAACAAACATTTCTACGAATTATCCATTGAATACCTAGTTAGCACTTTCTCGATATAACCAGCTTGAGATAATCTCATTATCTTTCGCTTACGATCCAGAAAATGCTTTATCCAAAGAATATAGCTCGCCTCTCCTAGATCCTTCATATCGAAAGTACTAGCTAGCCAAACCTTAACCATTGACAATGCCGCTATATTATTTCCAAAGAGTAGAATATCGTCAACGTAAAGCATAAGAAAAGCTACCACTTTTCCTTCACACTTCTTGATACACAAGGCTCATCCAGATTTTGTATGAAACCAAACGACTTGACCGCTTGATCAAATTAGATATTCTAACTCCTGGATGCCTACTTAAGCCCATAAATAGACTTTTGCAACTTGCATACCAAGTTACCTTTTCGACCAGCTATGAACCCTTCTAGTTGTTGCATTTAGATGCCCTCCTCAAGATTGCCATTCAAGAATGCAGTCTTGACGTCCATATGCTAGATCTCATAGTCTAGGCATGTAGCAATGGATAAGAGTATCCTGATGGACTTAAGCATGCCTACCAGTGAGAAGGTTTCCTCATAGTCAATGCCCTCCCTCTGAGTATTACCTTTCGCTACAAGCCTAGCCTTAAAGGTCTCAACCTTTCCATCAGATCATCTTTTCCTCTTGTAAACCCACTTACAGCCAATGGGTTTAATATTGGCTGGAAGCTCTACAAGATCCCAGACTTGATTAGAATCTATAGATTCCAATTCATCCTTCATAGCTTTAACCCAATGAACTGAATCAACATCAGCCATTGCCTCTTTGTATGTGGCAGGATCAGATTCAGATTCTATGGAGATAGCTTCAAAAACTTCTCCTTAAGAACATGTATCTATCAAGTTGGCTGATAATCCTCCCACTATGACGAGGTACCGGTGCGAAAATGGGTAAAGAAGTGGTATTTTCTTGATTTACATCATATCAACTGCGAGTTGGACTGAGGGCTCTCCTTCTGTCTCTCTAAGATCTATTCTTCCCTTAGGTTTATGGTTCATGATATAATCATCCTCCAAGAAAACAGCATTTGTACTAATAAACACTTTCTGTTCTCTTGGATCATAAAAATACCATCCATAAGTACCCTTTGGATACCCTACAAAGTAACATACTTTCGATCTAGATTCTAACTTATTCATCTTTCCTTTCAGCACATGTGTCGGACACCCCCATATCCGGAGATGTTCCAAAGAGGGCTTTCTCCCAATCTACATCTCCCGTGGTGTCCTAGGAACAAATTTTCTTGGTACTAGATTTAGTATGTCTGCAATAGTAACTCGAGACTAGCTTAATTCCCTGATCTTCCCATTTCAAACCTTGAGCTTAGAAGAATAAGCCATTCAAACCTATCTAAACTGCAAGCCATGTACACTTTGTCCTTGATGGTAGCTAAACATTACAAATAAACTACTTCTCTCAAAACAAAAAAAAATTAGCTCGCTAGAATGACAACCCGAAAGGCCACCAAGGCAAAAGTTTGAAAAAAAAAAGCAGAAATAAAGAAAGAAGATGCTCACCAGGATGAAAACCCGAAAGGGCGCCTAGGAAAAAGTTAGAGCATGAAAAAAAATATTTGCGTGTTGTTTTCAAAAACTTGATCCTAGCCAATCAAAATTTTAGAAAGAAAAGAAAAGAAGAGAAGGGAAGAGGAAGGAGAATGAAGAAGATCGAGAAATTGGGAACATGAGTTATCCCAAAGCTTTGATTTGTAATTTCTTTAAGTAAGCCCAAAGATTTGAAGGGCTAATCTTGCTCTGAAAGCTTGTATGATGTACGATGAGAATTATAAAATTGGCTGGCTAGTGAAAAGGTGAAAAGAATCAACCGTCAAAAAAAAAGAGAAAAAAAAAAAAAGAAAAAAAAAAGGGGGAGGTAGTTTAGTTTCTTTCAACACTACCACAAGTGACTGGCTTCAAAAAATCTATCTAATGACATGGTTTGAAATGCCCCCCAATTCTTGAATCCTTGCTCTTTCAAAACCTCCAGCCTTCGAGGAACTATGCTTGACCTGATTCCCACTTGGGGATACGTTGGTAACCTACTCGGTTCGATCACTGCTCCTGAAACACTCAGCCATATCTCAAATACCTTCTTTCAAGACTTGGCCAAACTACTTTGGACCTGACTCTCACTTGGGGATAAGTAGGCGAGCTTTCCTGGCTCTCAGTCCCTAAACAATGCAAACTAGGGTCAAACTTTCAATTTTCCCTAAACCTCAAGATATCATTGCCACACTAGTTTTCCCAAGCTTTCATTTATCCCGTCAACTAAGGGCAAACATCATTTTTCATGTACCCCTTTTTCACATTATAAGTGAATCCTGAGTCATCAAGTATATCTTTGAAAACATTTGAAATGAATCATCTCTTATTTTATAAGCTAAAGCACTAATTCAAAGCACATTTCAGAGAAAGCAAAGAATTGATTGAGATCCATACGGAGTATTTTCAAAGCATTACTTTATCAGCTGAGTATTATCGCACTAAGATGAGAAGTGTACATGAAAAGCAAGGAGATGCATCAAACCTGACAAATGCGCATTATGTCATGGAAAATTGAGTCTTTTCCTCCAAACTCCTATCAAAAGTTTTATCTTCTTGTGTCAATGACTGTCAACCTCTATCATGGTTAAGTCTGTCATCGTCTGGTCTATTGTGATCTCGAGTGTGTGGGTCCAAAGTGATCTATAATTGTAAAACTCTAAGAGAATCCAAAAGTGGATACAAGTAGAAGTTATGAACACTGTTATTGCATCAATTAATCCTAATCAAGATGAAGTATAGAATGGCAGGTGGGAAAATGCTAATCAGAAGACCGGCCTTGGATGTTGCATTGAACCATTTTTGAAACAGATTAGTGTGTCTTGCATAAATATCTGCTAAAATTGATTGAAGATCATCAGGTCTTTGGAGTACCTATCAATCATAGATCAGAATCATGATATCAGGAACTTTGTTTGGACCCCAGATTGGTCCGATCTTGATGTATAAGCCTTAAGAATGCATGAAATTTGTTGGAACTGGTCTGAAGGACCCTTTGGAATTCCAATCTTGGTTGAAAAACATTCAAAATTGAAAACAAAGTCCCCAGACATGAAGAATCGAGGGCACCATAGCTTAAAAATAGCCGAGAGATGATGATTAGCAGCGAACTCCCATAGATTTGGGTTGATTATGGACATATGGGGCAACTGTCGCTCGAGAATTACATCCAGAAGGATTTACAAAAGATGAGTCAAAATACGGAATCTTCAAACCATGAATCAAGATGTTTAAAAAGGGTCAGAATAAGTTCGACGTGTTACAAGGCTGTTTGAGCTGGTCGAAGCACCGATATGAAGCCTCAAATTGAATCAGCAAGGCCTCCAAAATATAAGCCCCTTATATCCCAGAATCCTCAAAATCTCCCCAGCAAAGATCTTTCAAAATTACCTCTAGACAAAAGGTATCTCTCAGAATCGTGCATCAGGGTTACCTCCAGAGGTAGGGTTTCTCTCAAAATCGTGTAACAAGATTACCTCTAGAGGAAGGGTATATCTCAGCAATCGTGTATCAGAATATCTCTCAGAACCATGTATCGTGTATCGGAATTACCTCCAAAGGAAGGGTATTTTTTAGCATGTGTATCAAGGTTGCCTCCAGATGTAGGGTATCTCTCAGCATCATATATCAGGGTTGCCTCCAGATGTAGGGTATCTCTCATAATCGTGTATCAGGGTTGCCTCCAGATGAAGGGTATCTCTCAGTATCATGTATCAGAATTACCTCCAAATATAGGGTATCTTTTGGAATCGTGTTTTTCTTGAAATTTAGAATTACCTTCAAAAGAAGGGTATATCTCAGAATCGTGTATTAGGTTTGCCTCCAGAAGTAGGGCTTCTCTCAAAATCCGTGTATCTCTCAGAATTCATGCATTAGAATAGAAGATTTGTCCCTAGAAGAAGGACATATTTCAGAAAAACAGAAGATTTATCCCCAGAAGAAGGACATATTTTAGAAGAACAGAAGATTTGCCTCCAGCAGAAAGACCTATTTTAGAATAATTGTCTCTAGACCTGTTACAGAAGATTTGTCCCCAACAGCAGGACCTGTTTCAGAAGAACAGAAGATTTGTCTCCAGCAGAAAGACATGTTTAAGAAGAACAGAAGATTTGTCTCGAACAGAAAGACATGTTTCAGAAGATTTGTCTCCAGACCTGTTACAGAAGATTTGTCCCCAGTAGAAGGACCTATTTCAGAAGAATAGAAGATTTGTCCCCAGAGGAAGGACCTGTTTCAAAAGATTCGTCCAGTTACAGAAATTTCATCCCCAGCAGAACGACTCTACATCAACAATCGTCCCTAGCAAAAGGACTCTACATCAACTATCATCCAGGGTTAGGACACATTTTATCAGAAGTTGTTTGACATGATTCAGAATTCATCCAAGATACTCCGCTACTTCAAAAGTCGTCCGAGATATAGATGACACTTGTAAACTTGAACTCGGAAGAAAGTCTCTGACAAGACTCCGAGAATCATTCAAGTTACAGATGGCATATTCGATTGTGAGAATGAGACGTTGAATCTCTTGCATTAGATTTTGCATCTAGACCTTCTGAGGACGATTCCTCCAGCACTTGCACATTCACGTTTTCATACTGCATCAGCATCCTAAGATTGGAGCATTTCATCTATATTGTTGTTTGTGTGTTTTCTGTCTTCTCGGGTGCTTGAACTATGCCCTGGTCTAATTCCTGGAAAGGATACGTAGCCAGCTCCAGCAGAGCACGACCAGCAGCAGCAGCCTTGACTTAGCAGCGTAACCCAGCATTGTATTGCATTCTTGCATTCGTAATTTCTTGATTTTCCCAGATTTTGAATTTCTTGATTTTTATGGACTTTTGTTTTTCCTAAAACCTCTTAGTATGGTCATTGGGTGCCTTCTAGCTTTGGCACTCACTTGCAGTTCACGTTGTTCACAACAACCTCTGCCAAAGAGGGGCAAATTGTAGACACCCAATTTTGACCACACTGATAGAATTTAGGGTGGACAATGTTTTGAAGGATTCAATGATGAAAAGTACCTTGTGGAAGGTACTGGATTCCACACAATTGAAAGATCAAACTTCGGAAAGTGACTTCAAGCTCAGAAAAGCCATTTTCCATGCATAAATCCCAATTTTGTCAAAATCGTCTCTAAGAATTTATATTCACTCAGGGTTATATGAGCATGAAGTGTTCTAAAAGCAGTATTCTAGGTATCTAGAGATTCAATTTCAAAGGAAAATTCAAAATTGATGCACATTGAAAAGTAATCTTGAAAAAGAAGTCGTTTGATTTCAAAAAGACAACGAAAGTTCCGGAGGACTTCCAGACTTCAATTGAACTTCAATTCTCATTTCAAAAACTCCTAGAATATTTTTATACTGAAATTCAACTTGAAAGCTTTCCAACGGTATGGAAACAGATGATTTCGGACACTAGAAAGCATTTTTACAAAAAACTAGAAAAGCAGTACACGTAATTTTTGAAACAGGACATAAGGGCAACCAGAGGACTAAGAAAATGAGATGGCGGGTCCCACATGTGGAGTGGTGGGTCCCCCCTAAGCAACCACCTATATAATGTCCCCTCCATCAAACTTTTTGAGTTCCAGACCCTTCCAGAGCTTCCCACTACGACGAAATTGCCTAGAAACTGCGTTTAGGCACTAAAATGGCCATTTTTACCCTTTTCTGGTCTCTAAAATCCCTCTTTTAACCTGAAACTTAAGAGTTATGTTTTCAAAACTCTATATATAGATCCCATGCATCTCATATGAGATCATCTTGAAGAATATTAAATACACCTTGAATATACTTAAGATATAATCACATACACTTTGAATTTAAGAGATTTCTAGAGAGAGAATAGTGAATCATGAATTGATTTCTTCAAAAATGAACCCTAAGATAATTAGATAATATAATTGAAGAAAGTTTCTGACATCAATTGCCTCCCTCAACTTCCACCATGGATGAGTGCTTGAAGAACTTGAAGAACATTTGAAGAAGAAGATCCTTCAAATCAACTTTGATTGCATAATTGAGAATCCTCCAAGAGGTAAACGTCATAATTCATCTCTAATTCTTACTTTTATATATAGATCTATAGGATTTGGATATAGTTTAGTTTTATTTTCCTTGATAGAACACTCATATTCTTCCCCTCTTGTTCTTCACACACTCACATAGCTAGATCCAAATCTTCCTTAATTTTGTTGATAATTCATGATTAGAGATTGATTTTTATTTTGATTTTCAATTTTGATTTTATCCTTCCATTTAGTTTAGATCCATGCATACATGATAATATATATATATATATATATATATGGATCTATTTTGAATTCTATGATGGTTTGGAAGTATGATCTATAAGAAGGATGATTCTTATGTTCATACCTATCTCTTGATTATTCCTATAACCTAGAATTCCTATTGAATTACATCTCCAAGAGGATATTTGTAAGTCACTTTGATCCATGATCTAAAGTTCTTCATAGAACTTGAGGGCTAAATTGATTGGCAATCATGAAAATCAAATTAAGCTATGAGTTTGATCTCTCTAATAAACCTAAATCATCACCTAAGATGTTTTCCTCATGCTTTAAATGAATTAGTCAAAATCCATCCAAACAAATTGATTTTGTCCATAAGATTTGGTCCATCAAAACCCATAGTTTGATAGAGTTCAAATTTTCTGGGTAAAATTTGATGAATTAGCTTTTATGTAATCCGTTTTGAGAATCATTAGGATCCATGTGCTGTTTTTAGAAATTGCTGCAAAATCGGTTGACAGATTTGAACATTGTCTCTTTGTATTTGAATTTTAGAAAATCTATAATAGTTATCGATGATTCGCTTTTGAGGGATGATTCATAACCATGTATCTATATGCCAATGTAAAATCGTGAGCATACGATCGAGTTAAGATCATTTTCTAAGCATTTGACTACAATCATGATTATGTATACAAAATGGTCATACCTGGATCACTCAACAACAATTGATGAATAAAACTTGGTTTAGAAATCATCTAGGATAAATGGATAAGAGATTAAAAGCCTAATTCCTTCTTAACTACTTCTTGTATAATAGGGTTAAGTCTTCTTTGTATTTCTCTTAAAGTTTTAGCATCATCCTCGAGGTATATCTTATGAGTGCATATTGAAGGACTGATTCCTTTAAAATAAGCGATATTTCAATCAATAACACATTTATGCTTCTAGAGCGTACTACTGAGCTTATTTTCTAGACTGGAAAGGGTAGATGATATTATTACGGGATAAGTATCATTATTACCAAGGAAAGCATACTTAAGCACTTTAGGAAGCTCTTTAATTCCAACTATGGAATTTGGAGATTGGATGGAACTGCTAATCAAGAATTTGGTGGTAAAGGTTCAAAATGTGTAGTCCGCATTGCCTCTTGAATTATTTGTTTTGTTGAATCTATATCAGAACATGCTTGATTTATAAGATGCTCTTGTGGAGTATAGGTATCTAGCTTTTGAATAGAATTATTCAAAACAGACTCCATTGGATCATTAAAATAAGTCAAGTTAAAATAATTTTGTGATAGAGATTCAATAGCATGAACTTCTTCAATATCCTCATCTTCGTCTTGATGTTGAGGATTGGAGAAGATTTTTATGTTTAAAGTAATATTTCCGAATTCCACAGTCATAACACCACTTCTAACTCTAATAGTGGTATCAATTGTAGCCAAAAATGGTCTTCCAACAATAACTGGAATTTGAATATTAGCATTTTGTAGTATCTAGAACAACAAAGTCCACTGGAAAAATAAAAGGAAAAATTGATGAAAAAGGCATTAGGCCAAGCTTTATTATAATTAAGGATAACTTAAATTAAACATTGGTGATAAGTCCTCCAATAGTCCACAGACCAAACTACCCTCATCCTCATCCTCTAACCCTACTTGTCTTTACCAGACCTCCGACCACCACCCTCGCTATCTCTGGCGACCACCACCCTTGCCATCTCCAGCAACCACTGCCATTTCCTGTGACCACCACATTTCTAACATCTTACCACCATCCCTGCCACTCCTAACTACCAGTGACCACCCCACACCACTCAACTAACCTCAGCGACCATCACTATCACTACTAAAGATTGACTTTTTCTTAACAAGTTTGAAATTTTGCTTAATACGTCTTATGTGAAATTTCTGGTAAGATAACATCCTAAGTTAAATTTCACTTAAGATCTTCACATCCTACCAAGCCCTAGGGCTTACAAGGGGAGTCACCAAAAATTGGAAAAAAACCATTACTAGGAAGGTTGTGGTGGCTCGCGATGGTGGTGGCTCACGGTAGTGCTGGCTGAAGATTGCACTTTTGCTTAACAAAGGTGAAATTTTACTTAAGATTGTACATTTTGTAACATACCTCATATATGGTGGCTTGTATGGTGGTCATCGAAGTTCGTTATGGCGGCGACATCTAGATCAATATCTAGATCTAGATCTCAATCACCGATCAAGATCTAGATCTATATCTAGTCCTCAATCATGAGGCTGCACGTCGTCGGAGATAAAGGACATCGATGGTCGTCAGTGATGAAGAAGATGTTGGAGGTGATGGTGGCGGTGGTGGTTCGATGGTAGTGGTGGCGGTTGGTGATGGCGATGGTGGTGGCTCAGGATGGTAATGGTGGTGGTAGTGGCTCATGATGGGTGATGGTAGTGGTGGCAGTTCGTGGTGGCGCTGGTGGCATCTATGACAAGGAGGAGAGAGAAGACAGATGGTGGCAAGGAGGAGATATATATATATATATATATATATATGGTGGTGATGGTCCCCTAGAGTTCTAGGAGCTATTTTTCCTTTTACAATGAAATTTAAAATTACAGAGGAATTTAGGAGGGAAAGTTAAAATTTAGAAGACTTTAAGAGGGAAGTTTTTTAAAGTGTCCTTTTGATTTTCCTTTAGTCCAAATTAACTCCATCTTAGGGACCTTAGACCAAGTAACCTAAAATAAAACTGTTAACTTTGACAAGAACATCTTCCAGAATTCCTCGTGGGTACTTCGTAGATATATCGCTAGTTATCACATAATATGTGTAGACTTTAGTTTACCTAAATCTAGCTAGCTGCTGATAAACAGAATAAGGAAGCAAGTTAAGACTAGCTCCTAAATCAAGGAGTGCATGATTAGTTATAACTTTCAATGATAGAGGCTATTGTTGATGTGCCTTGATCTTTGTATTATGTTGGTAAATTATGTTGAATGATAGAATTAACTTGATCAGCTAGATAAGCATTCTTTTTTACACTTTGCTTGCATTTAACCATACACATAACTTTTAGGAATTTAGCATAAGTAAGTACTTGACTAATAGCATCCAAGAGAGTGAGATTAATATGTACTTGTTTAAATAATTCCAAATACTCCTGAATCTTGGTATTTTGGTGCTTTCTTAGGCGTTGTGGATAAAGAACTAGAGGAGAATATTCATGGGTTTCCTCTATTTCTTTTTCCACTAGTTTACCCAATATTTCTTCTTCTTGAGATGGTTGCTGTTTTTCAGGGGTTTTAACAACTTTATCCGAAACTTTATCTTCGTCAATCTCTTCCTCAATTTCTTTCATATCTTCATTACAATCGTTATCCTTGCTTTCTACTTCAAGTTCTTCCATAGGAGATGCAATTTCTTTCCCAATAACCTTTCCACTTCTTACTACAGTTATAGCCTTTACTTGTTCTTGTTGGCTATGACCAGAAGTTGAGGGACCACCTTATGGACGTTGCCCTATTGGGTTAGGTTGTGGATGGGCAGGAAAAATACATTTTTCCTTAGAATCTTGTTGAATATTAATCATATCCACAGATGTTAGTAGCTTTCCCATGATTTGTATAATTTGTTACGCCATATTTGCGTGGGTTTCTCTTGTGTTTTCTTGTGCGGGGGCACATAAGCATTTGAGTTTTGCTATGCATTAGGATATGGATTTTGTGGTGGTTGAAACTGAGGTGGAGGTGGTAAATATTGATTATTTTGAGGAGGTTGATATTATCGAGGTTGAAATTGTTGAATATCTTCTTTAGTATAAACATGATTTTGAGGATTTCTCCAATTAGTTTGATATGAATTACCATAGGTGTTTTTGGGACATTTGTAACTATTCACGGCATTTATCTCTCTGGTGGGGTAATTTTTTGATAAATAGGAATATTAGGGCATTCTTCTGTAGAATTACCTAACATTTGACATGTATCACAGAGTTCTCTCTTCTTCTTAGGTAGAGGTGGATTAGCCTTTTCCACTTCAATAGCTTCTACCTTACGAGCTAATTCTTCGATTTTTATTACTAATTCATCTTCGGACTATAATTGTTGTAAACTTTTAGCCTTTTCTATCCTAGTAATTTCTTCTTTCTCCCACTGAGGAGCATTTTTAATTAAAAATTCTCCTTGACACTTAGTTTTGACTAGTTTCTTTGACTCTGGATCTAATCATTCATAAAAGAAACTAATGGTAAACCATTTTTCAAATCCATGATGTGGACAAGCTAATTGGAGATCTTTAAATCGTTCCCATACTTCAGGGAATGTTGCTTGTTCATTTTGAGTAAAAAGTTTAGTTTGTCGCATCATGTTATTAGTTAAATGTTTTGGATAGAATTTCTTTTAAAATGTTTCATTTATGTCATGCCATGAATTTATAGATCAAGAGCAGAGAGTGAATAGCCACGCCTTAGCTTTCTCTTTCAAAGAGAAAGGAAAAAGCTTGAGATGGACAAGTTTGATCAGCAAACGTGCCACAAACTTCTTCAAATTCACAAATATGAAGATAAGCACATTCTGTCCCTATTCCATGGAAAGTTGGTAAGAGTGGTATCATACCATGTCTAAAATCAAAGTTTCCATTATGTCTAGGTATAGAGATGCAATGAGAGAAATTTCGTTCTTGGGTTAATAGATCACGTAAAGGGCGTAATTCAAGCAACGGGAGTAAATCAGGTTCTAGTAACTCTAGTGGTGGTATATTTTCTCACTATTCACTATGCGCATCGTCACCTACCCCATCTCTCCCCTCGATATTATTAGCCATTATATTAGGATTTTGTATACTAGATGAATCAGAAGTAAGGTACAAGATATGCAGCTTCAATAGAATCTAAGGACATGTGGAATAAGAGAAAAATTAATTATTTTATTATAAATGATACAAAAAAATTTATTATTGTTACTATTATTATTATTATTTACATAGATATATATAGGGGTGTGCACGAGCTGAGCCGCTCAACAAGGGCTCACGGCTCGGCTAGTATAATAAACGAGACAAGCTCGAGCTTGAATACAGGGCTTGTTTAATAAACAAGCCAAGCTTGAGCACACATGGGCTCGGCTTGACAAGGCTCGTGAACAGTTTGATTAAGGCTCATACAGTAGGCTCGTGAAAAAGCTCATTAATAGGCTTGATTAGGACTTGTTTAATTTTATATGTATATATATATACCTTTCAAGCTCTAAAGAGGGCTCCCTCTCTTTATTAAAGAGAGGGCCTCTGTTTTGGCCGTCAGATCCAGTTTTTAAACACGATCCGACGGTCAAAACAGAGGTCCTCTCTTTAATAAAGAGAGGGCCCCCTCTCTAGAGAATTTTCGTATATCTACACATTCATTAATTAATAAAATATATACATATATAAACACATATATTATATAGGGGAATGTTTACTTACAGCTCGGCGCCCTTTTCGCGACTGAAAACATTTTTTTAGCGGCGAAATTTTTCACCTTTAGCGACAATTTTTTTTTCACCTTTAGCGACGAAATATTTTAAAAGATTTGTCGCTAAAAAAATTTTTTGGTCGCTAATAATGTTTTTATTGGTCAAAAGTTGGTGTACTATGCTATTCTACAACCTTCATATTATAGGATAGCAGCCCCCTATTTAGGGGTCATCTCAGGCAACGGCCCCAAAAATTTGACACGCATAATAATGTACAATCTCTTAACAATACTCAAGTGTAGGTGATCGAGCAAGTAATATAATCTGGGTAAAGTTCAGGTCGATCCCACAAGGACAGACAAAGATTAATGGTGATAGGAAGAAACTAATTTAGTCCCTATTAATAAAATAAAAGATGAAAGATTTTTTTAGAGGCTTTGAAAACTACTAATTTTTATAGCCTTGGAATAAAACTAACGAAGGGTTAAACTAAGTAAAAAAAACTAAAACTAAAACTAAAACAAAGCAAGTGAAAGTACACTAATTAAACTAACTAAAACACAAACTAAAACTAGAACAACTTAAACATGTATCAAACTACTGGAAATTAACTCTATGGAATAAAAATTGATGTGAAATAAAGATTTAAACTAAGTTAACCAAAAACATCAAATAAAATAATTAATTTGGGAGAAACAATAAAAGGGTTGGGAATGTGAAAATCAACACTAAATCACTCAATTGTGTGCTATTGAAAGGATTTGGCATCTTTAAGTAATCCAATTATTCTTAAGTCTTATAATAGTTAAATTTATATCAAGTTTGTCATATTTGATATAATAGGACGACATATATAATCCTTGTTAAAGAAAATAAAAGACAATCGTGTAGTAACCAGGTTCAAACTTGAGTCTGCGGACGTGGATTAATTAGCACTCAGTTCCCACCACTCTGCTATCACACGATTGCCTATCCATTATTAGATGTAAACATATATATATCTATATAATAAGTTAGAGCGGTGTGGGTCCCTCTTAAATTAGCTACTTTCAATCCTAGCCATTGAGACAAGTTGAGATATTTTAAACCGTTGGATCAAAAATACTACATATTTCAAACATGTATATATTGCTTGCCTTATATATCTCTCTCTCATACTCCCTAATTCTCTCTCTTACCAAAGAAATCAATTTGATTTTATACACCCCTGGACCATAAGCAAAAGCTGTATTACTCTTTACTCTTATTTCGTGTGTTAACTCCTACACATGCTAGACATTTACATCTACCCTCCCCCCCCTTCCCGGACCATACTCTTAATTCGTGTGTTAACTCCTACACATGCAAGAGATTTACATTCACACCCCCCGAAAGTATGAAACCCCCCGGACCATAAGCAAAAGCTGCATTACTCTTTGGCAAATACTAATTACGCAGAGTATTTTTCAAAAAACAATATTACCATATTAGTAATCATATCATCATTAATTGACCTATATTAATATAGTCATTGACCTATATGACAATAAAATCATATAATCAATGAATCATATTACCATATTATAGTATAGACAGTTGCCATTTTAAAGAAAAAAACCATTAATTGCTTCTTTTTTCGGGCTCTTTCTCACGTCTCTCTCTCTCTCTCTCTCTCTCTCTCTCTCTCTCTGTGTGTGTGTGTGTGTGTGCGCGCGCTCATCTGTGGGTTCGTGTGTAGAAGTGTGAGGTTTTATGCATGTGTTTATGAAACTTTTGAAGTGTCAATATTTTAGAGAAACCCTGTTTGGCAAAGGAAAATTTGGGACCTTACAGAAAAATAAGATGTTTCAGGTATAACAGAGACCTTGCCAGGCATTAGATGTTTCATAAACCTAAAAGACCGGAAAGCTCTTTATCATAATCTCAGGAATAGTGATACCCACTGTTTCAATTGCCAGGCATAGAGTCAGTATTATAGGAAGCTGGAATAAGCCCAACCATTGTTGCTAGAAAGAAAATATGAAATAGTATATCCTCAAAAAGGTTGGTCAAGGTTGGTGTTATCCTAAAAAAAAAAAGGCATGTAATTTAGCAGCTTTTCGATCGTGCCTGGCAATTCTTGATTGAATTTCTTTTTTTCTTTTTCTTTTTATTTTCGCTTCGTGCCCACGGGCACGGGTTATTACTAGTATATATATATGGAGAGGCTCTTAAGTGAACTGGGTAGGGTGAACTTATCCAGTGAACTGAATTTTAAGCCTAAAAGAATCCGCAGGCCAGCGGGGCACAGGATGGGGCCCGGGTCAGCAGGGTAGCCCACGGGTTTTTTTAGGCTTAAAATACAGTTAACTGGGTAAGTTCACTCTACCCAGTTCACTTAAGAGCCTCTCCCTATATATATATATATATATATATATAGAGAGAGAGAGAGAGAGAGAGATATTTGAAACATAGACTTCATTAGACAAATTACCTTATATGTTGGGTATTTTATTTAGATAACCAACATATTTAATGAGTTGAAGAATTAGATTTTTGGTTTCAAATATGTAATTCTTGAAGTCTAATACAACTATGGCCCATGAAACCATTAGAATTCATGAAGTATAGTTATATCTAAGCCAACAATGGAAGAACAAAGTAAGTACATGAATCTGCCCATTTAAGAAATTATGCAAAAAAAAAGTTGAGTTTTCTAGGTTTTCATTGCATGTTCCCAACTAGGAATTTAACTTAACATATTGGAGTAGAAACTAGCATCTAAATAAATTAAAAAAAGAGAGGCAAGCCCAAGTACTCTCTATTATTGGAAAATAATTCCTGGACTGCGGATCAGGATGAAATCTCAAATGCTTTTGTCACAAACTTCAAAAATACATTTAAGTCCTCTTCTCCTATTTTCCCTGCGGACTTAGAGGGGCTGGTCACTAGGATTGTCTCTGAAGAGGATAACGCTTTGCTCTATCACATTCCAGAGGAGAAGGAAATCAAAAAGGCCATCTTCCAAATTGGATCAACTAAAGCCCCTGGACCGGATGGTATACCGTCTATTTTTTATCAAACTTTTTGGGATATTGTTAAAGACGATGTTGTAGTCTTGGTAAAAAATTTCTTCACAGGTGGGTCTATACTCCAACACCTCAACCACACCAATATTGCCCTTATCCCGAAAGTGCCTAACCCTTCCAGAACCAACCACTTTAGACCAATCAGCTTGTGCAACGTTATCTACAAAGTCATCTCCAAAATCCTCTCGGATCGGCTGAAACCCTTGCTGGGGAAGATTATTTGCCCCTTTCAATCCGCTTTTGTCCCCGGTCGGTTAATTCAGGATAACACCATTGTTGCCCATGAGTTGATCCATTCTTTCAAGCGCAAATAAGGGAAAAAAGGTCTCATGGCCATCAAGTTTGACATGGAAAAAGCCTTTGACAGCATCAAATGGTCGTTCCTCCTTGCGGTTCTGAAATGCTTGGGGTTCAACAACACTTGGTGCTATTGGATTCAACAATGTATCTCTTCGGTCCCATTTTCTGTCTTGATCAATGGCCATCCTGATGGAAAAACCAGTTTAAGTTAAAAGTTTAAACGCACAGCGAAAAAGTCAAGTTATAAAAACTTAATGGTAACTGAGGATCTACTACTCGTTAATTCCATAGATGTGCACAAGAGGGGACAAGAGTTATACCTTAGTGTCTTGAACCCAATTCTGATTTTTTTCTTCTTCCTTGGTGATGCAGCAGCCTCTACTAGGTTGTCTTCACCTTTATGTCTCCTACGGATGCTTGTCGGAGAGACTAGAGATGGTGGGATCTCTTATAGAGAGGAAAAAGAAGGTTTGGGCTCTAAAAACAGTTTCTGCAGCTTCTGACGTTCTAAAACGACGAACTCTTTTTCCAGAACGCAGCTGCCCTATTTATAGATTTACATAACCGACCTAGACTTCGAGCGATCGAAGATCTTCGATCGATCGAACCTTCGATCGATCGAACCATTCTCGATCGATCGAGACTGCCAAGACTTTAATCGATCGAACATACTTCAATCGATCGAACTTGTCTTGGCAA
This sequence comes from Hydrangea macrophylla, assembly GCA_033977485.1. Taxonomy (NCBI): domain Eukaryota; kingdom Viridiplantae; phylum Streptophyta; class Magnoliopsida; order Cornales; family Hydrangeaceae; genus Hydrangea; species Hydrangea macrophylla. Next base: position 5,539,961 of record CM066996.1, on the reverse strand, counting down.
CTTCCGCATGTGTCTTTCCAAGTATCCTGGCGGAGCTAAGAGTGGGACCTCCTAGGCTCTTTATTGTTGGCTCAGACTAGTTTGTTAATTACCGTGACCAAACTCTTTGATTAGCAAACTAACTAACTGGTCAGTTAACGTTTACTCCACTATAAAACGATAACTGAACTCCAACGCAAAAGAACATATCCGAGGCGATAACTAGACTTGTATGTTGTACTAATGTCCCTCTACCTTCAGCTTTCGTAATCATATTCAGGTAGTCGGATAACTGTTATTGTCAACCTGAATCATGATTACTTCTTGTATTCCTTGAGTCCCATTCACCTCTCATGATTACCAAACATGTTGATAACTCTTATCAACAAGACTGCAGTACTCAGTAATCGACTTGGTGACATTCTCAAGGGAATGCTTACTCTGAAACAAAGGGTAGATTCTGTCTTGACAATATATGTTCACAACCCTATGAATATGACATACCCAAGATACCCAGGTGTTGATCTTCTATAGACCTCACTGATTGGTAAGTCAAAGCAGCCATATCCACAGTCTGTGTTCATAATCGTCTCAAGATTAAGAACACGTACCTTATACAAGTTATGAGTTCCTATCGACTGATTGACAGTCTTGAGCGTCAATAGGAAAGCTCAGGTCGGTCAATGCACTATAATCACAAGCATGTTTACTAAGAGTTAATCTCTAGTGATTGAGATTAATCACTCCATCCAATGGTAGTTAATCATGCTACAGTGTAAACCTGATGAGATATCTAGTCTTATCATCCACTGTGACACATTCTAAGTAACAAAGAATAGTAATTTGTATCTCACTTGTATGTATCTCATACATACACGAATTACTTACTATGATACTTAAGGATAACAATCATCTCATGAAAGAAACATACATAACTAAATGTAAAGCTGATATCCATATATTAAAATGCCAATATCTCATATATAAAGTAATGGTTTGAGGGCACAAACCCAACACATCCTACTAACGAATTTCAGCCGGAAAGGGGTCTTCGTCAAGGAGATCTGCTTTCCCCCTTCCTTTTTATTATCTGCTCTGATGTATTATCCAGAATGCTTATTAGGGAAGCGGAGCTTTCCAATATCAAGGGTATCAAGGCCGGTAGAGGATGTCCCTCGATCAACCACCTCCTTTTTGCTGATGACCTCATGGTGTTTAGCGAGGCTACTCCAGACGAAGCCAACTCCATTCTTAAATGTGTTTACAAATATGGGTCGTGGTCTGGACAAAAAATCAACCTAGCAAAAACTCAAATCATCTTCAGCAAAAATCTCTGCCCGGATGTTGCGACCTCCATAAAAAGATAAACGGGTCTGAAGAAAGCTCCTTGGAATTCTAAGTACTTGGGCTTGCCTCTCTTTGCGATGGGGAACAAGACGCGAGTATTTGCTGATATTATAGAGAAAGTACAGAATAGAATCCAGGGGTGGAAAATAAGAACTCTTTCCTAAGCAGGGAGGGGAACCCTTATCAAGTCCGTGGCACAAGCTTTACCTATGTACTCCATGTCCTCAGTTGAACTCCCTGCTGCAATGTGTAAAAAGCTGGACTCCTTGTTGCACTGCTTTTGGTGGGGTCATGAGGAGGGGAAGAAAAATCTTTGCCTCAAAGCGTGGGACAATCTGTGCCAACCAAAGATCCAACATCACAGGCCCTCCTCAAATCTGGAGCTTGTATGCTTATTGGAAAGGGAAACTTGACCCATGTGTGGGATGACCCTTGGATTCCAACCTTGCCGACTTTCAAGCCTCAATGTAAACTTCTTTCGAGATCCAACATCTCATCTGTCAACTCTCTTATGGTGGACAATGGTTTTGGGTGGAATACTTTTCTTATCCATTCCATCTTCACGGATACCTCAGCAGAAGCTATTCTTAGAATCAAACTGCCTACTAGAAGGGAGACCGATGAGCTTGCTTGGCTTCCAGATAAGAAAGGCTCCTTTTTCCGTTAAGTCGGCTTACCTCACTAGCCAACAGTCTCGCTTTGCTTGCGTGGGTTCCCCTCGGCACAATGTTTGGAAAGGGATCTGGCGAGCAAATATTCATGAGCGGCACAAGTTATTCCTTTGGAAAATCATTTCCAAAGCACTTCCCACCAAGGATATTCTTGCTTCCCGCTTCCCTGTGGACAATACTAGTTGTCCCTTGTATGGCCATCCCACTGAAAGTTACAACCACTTGTTTCTTGATTGTGCTATCACCAAGATTATTTGGAGGTCGTCTAAATGGCCCTTGGACCCTTCGTCCTTCTTGTCATTTGGCATGGACTCATGGATTCTGGAGATTTTGAACCCTTTTCCCAACCTTCTCATCCCCCACTATGAGAAAGAGGAATTTACCATCTTCGCTGTCCTTGTGATGGTTCAGATTTGGTCGTTGAGAAATAAGGTCCTCCATGATAATTGTGAGGTAAATCTTCCAGTGTTTACTGGGCAGATTTTTTCGTCCTCTGCGGAGCTGTGGATGACCTTCAGATTCCGCGGTAAGTCTGCCCCTATTCCCCGTTGGAAGCCCCCTCCCTCTGGATGGGTTAAGGCCAACTTTGATGTGGCTGTCCGTCCCGATTTCACTACTTTGGTTGTCTTGTTTCAAGATGATTCCAACCTCATCCATGCGGCTACTTGCAAGGATTGTGCAATGTCCCCTCTGGTTGCTGAGGCTAATGCGGCATTTTTTGCTATTAAGGTGGCTCAGACCTTGGGTCTCAAGCAAGTTATGTTTGAAGGCGATTCTAACATTGTTTGCTCTTTGATCGCGGATTCCTCTACAGTCCCTGATTGGTCCTTTGACCACATCATTCTGGAAGGGCGGCACCTTTTAGATTCCTGCTTTGATTTTGTTTCTGTTTCTTTTGTTCCTAGAATTGCTAATTTTGTGGCCCATAATTTGGCTCAGTGGGCAGCCTCTGTTTTGTTCTTTGGGCAGGTTCCAATTGAGGGTTTTCCTCCTTCTGTTTTGGTAGAAAACCTTCAGCAGGAGCTGGCCTATGTTTCTGTTCCCGTTTCTTAATGCAATGCCTTTTTAGCAAAAAAAAAATTAATTAAAAAATAAAAATTGTAGATAAAATAGATGTACACAATCTGATAAAACAACAAGAATACGTATAGCAAAATGTTAGAATTGAATGAATACACAAGAGCCCTTGGTTGAATTCTTAGATTCTACGAAACAACAAAATATTAGTACAACTAGGGCTACTAGAGCATAAATAAACTTAAATATAACATCAAACTGAAAACACTAAATCTTAAAGTTGGAATTTATGAATTACAATGGATGAACAACTTCAAGAACACATAAAACCCTAACTTAAATTTGTGATGGAATTGGGATTTTTGGGTATTCTAAGACATCAATAAGTGGATTACAACTACTAGTTATCAAAGTAACTCAAAGAAACAGAAATGTATGAAAGAAATTCGAAGTTTTCACACAGAAACTTTGAAATCTCAATTAAAATCAACTCATAGAGGTTTTATACAACTTTTAGAACTATATTACAACTTTAAAAACTAAAGAAGAAAAATAACATCAATTCCTAAACCTACAAATAACTCACTGACTCTTTTTCTCTCTTTTCTTATAACTATCCTTTGCTGAAAATGGTGCTTGTGATTGTTGGTTCATGATTGTGCTTCTCATTGTTTGTGTCTCCCTTCATTGCAAGTCTTCCTCTATATAGGCCAAGGCGTCAACTGTTGTGATTGGAAACTGTCAGCGAATTCGCCAGGGCTAGGGCTATGAAATCATTCTCGCCCGATAAGATTGAAATGGCACTGATTAGCTGAAGAGATTGATCGATTATTGAATGATCGATCATTCTCCACTGATTCTTCTTTCTCTTTCTTCTTTTCTTCTGCATTCTTTAAACTTCTCTTCTGAATTCCTTCCATTCCAAACTCTGCAAAAATGCAGAAGTACATGTGTTTTGGTTACATAGGCATAAGAGTATTGGAATATGAAAAAACACATACAAAAGAAGGGATTTAGGAGGTTAAATGACCATTATATCTATTATAATAGCGCATGAATATGCAATATTCATTACTTGTCACCAATCCTTCTCGGCTGTTTAATTATTACTAATTAATGTATTTAATAACGCTAATATAATTCCCTCGGGTACGGGTGTTTCAATTATTCTCAACCTTAACAGGTTTCTTAATTCAATCATTCACAAATGACTAATGTACCAATCTCACTATTCACAAATGTAACAATCCTAACTCTGAACTCGGGATCTTGAAAAAATTAAAAAGTAAAATAAATAAAAAAATATAAAATAAAAAAAAAAATCCAACTTCGTATAGACCTAGTGGGCGAGTCTACGGTAAAGTTTGGTGACCAAAGGTGCAAGCTTGAATCCATACCATAATGACATGGCAGTGTCTTTGAAAGCACCGGCCAACACTCCTATGAGACCACCTTTACTAGCTTGTTTGACATAGGTCTAGTCCAAATCTCGTAAACCTTTGTTTGGTTTAGAGATTTAATGAGGTTACAAAAAAGATAGCTACTTATTTTTGTTTGGTTAATAAGGAAGATATTTATAATATAAAATAACAAAAAAAAACAGGATAAAATTATGGGAGCATTAATTAAATGTCCTCGCTAGGAACTCTAATAGGAGATAAGTCCACCACATTTGGTTTTAAGGTGATAAGGACATGAGTTTTTGAATTGTTTAGCATTAAGTCTAATTTTAAACAGATTTTAAGGTAATTGACAAGTTGCCCTCATTTCACACACGTGTAGTATGATATTTTGCCACCTCATTACGCATTTCAATGCTGCTTTTATTTTTGTTTTTCAAACTTTAAAATGTCATACATTTCAAACCACAACTCAATTTTAAATAAAATTTATATATTTGTAATCTAGAAGGAAAGATCTATCAAACAAGATTTATAGTGACTATGAAAAAAAAAATTGAAGGCAGTGACAAGCTGTTTATAGCGTAATGTCACTGTCTTTGCATGTTAATGTGCCAAACAGTGACATGTAGTATTAATCTTTGAAAAAATATTTTGCCTTTGATGATATGTTATTGTCTTTACTTGGACAACGTTTTAAAGGCCACATCTCTGAAAAATGACCATAATTTTGCGAGTAATTGGTCAATTTTGAAGAAATGTTACTATCAACATGTTACTCTCTTTGTGCAATACTATTTTACTAATCTTTGATGTTATGTTACTAATTTTCACATGGAGACAGTATTTAAAGGTAGTGACTTGCTAAATGACCCTAATTTTGGTGATTTTTTGCCACGGTGATATGTTACTATCTTTAAACAAACGTTTTGTATTTGATGATATGTTATTATTTTCACCTGGACAATGACAGTAACATTACCGGGGCAGCACTTAAAGACAGTAACATGTTCTAATATGGCCATGACTTTGCGATTCTGTGGCCGTTTTGGATGCTTTTTTTTTTGGCTAATTTTTCGAGATTTACACAGTGGAAATGTCGATTTTACAACCAAAAAAAAAAATTTGACATTCATTTTTGCTGCAAAATTTTGAATTTTTTTTTTCAAGATTTTTTGGGGGGATTTGCATCTTGTACTATAGATTTTGTTTTGTAGATCACGGATATATAAAATTTATCAAAAACTGATATGTGTTTTGAAAGTTATGGCATTTTGAAGATTGAAAAAACTAAGAAACTGTTTTTAAAAAGCGTGTTAATTTGTTGGGGAAGACTAACCTAACTAGCACTTGAGGCTATTTTGGTCCAAAGAAAAACTGAAGGACCTTTGACACTTAAAATAAATAAAACACAAGGACTAATGCCCTAATATTGGCCATTGTAGGGACTTGTGGCCACGCGTCCCTAAAAACATTTTTAAATTGTAAATTTTGTGAGTGAATTCCTCTTTTTTTGAGTTTTTATCGTATTTTTAATTTTAAAAAGTTCTAATCTTAATCAACTAAAGAAGAATCAGGGATAATAACACTGGAAAAATCATTTTCCTTTTACATTTTACTTTTTTCTTAAATAAATTCATAAACCAAACAAAGCCTAAAACTATTACATAAACTGATGATTTTAAGAGTTTTGAGGAGAGATTGATACAAACTACTTAATAGGGAGTAGAATCCCACAAACCCCTCAAGTCCTTGGTTGCAAAGAAATGAGCACAATGTTGCGTTAAAGATGACTGCCACATTTGTCGTGCTGGACTAAGAGGAGGACTGAACTACTATTTGAGTAATGCTAGATGCACTCCCAAATGCACAACTAATGCACAACCCTGCTTAAAAATGTTAAACTTCGTGTTAAAAAGCTTGCACAGGCACACCCCTTTTTTTGTGTACAGACTTTTCAGCACGAAGTCCAACATTTTTAAGCTTGGTTGTACATTTGATTGTGCATTTGAGAGTGCATCTGGCATTACTCCTATTATATTAGTCTATTTTATTTTGGAACTATTATATTAGTCTATTTTAATTTGGAATAGTTTGGCATTTGGAATGCCAATCTTGTGGGACTAATAGTCTGGACATGCATCCCTCAGACACATACATCATGTAATATTTGTGTATTTCTGTGTGTGTGTGTGTGTGTGTGTGTGTGTGTGTGTGTGAGAGAGAGAGATAGAGAGAGAGAGAGAGAGAGAGAGTAGCAAAAAATAATGCATATTAAAATTGGAGAAGAAACTATACAGAATATGGCTGTTTGCACTAAAAGAACACCTCCAACCAAACATTCAAATAGGGCTGCATTTGTTAAGAAAAAGGAAACAGACCACACCAAATACACATAATATCATCCTAAGAGGAGAGAGATGAATAAAATTACACATGCAGTTCTGTTAATAATAATATTACTCCAAACTGCCTCTCCTTGGAGGATCTGCCCAAAGCTTTTCATGTACAAAGCGCTCTATTTAATATATTCATCTCACAACTGCCTCTCCAGGATCATCTTCTCAAGCTTCTTGTACAATGCTAGTTGCTCCTCAAAAGTGAGGTTCATCATTACCTACATCACAGTTAACACATCATCAACACAATCCAAAACCCATATATGCTTGTTTCTAAGACTTTGTTTGGTTCTTGGATTGAGCGAGGGAAAAGAAGAGAGAACATAGAGGAAAACCTTCTCTTTGTTTGGTTTATAAAGATAACGTGGAGGGAATAGGAAAGAAAAGAGAATGAGTAGAGAATTAAATTACTGACATTTGAATGTTGCAGGTCATTTCTCCTCCTTTAGGCTTTTCGTTTGATTCTTGGATTTAGTGAGGGAAAAGAAAGGAAAAGCTTTCTTTTGTTCGGTTAATAAGAAAAACAATGAGGAAAATAGGAAAGAAAAGAGAAAAAGTTGATAAATAAATCAAACATTTAAAAAAAAATTATTTTTAAAGTAATTTAAGCATGAAAAAATAGAAGGGAAACACGAGGGAACTAGTTTTCCTTCCTGTTTTCCTTTCACTTTTCTTTTCCCTCACAAAATCCATCAACCAAACAGAGCCTTATTCAAATATAACAATTATATTGTAGAAATTTTCAATTCTTAATGTTATCTAAGCATGAAGAAAAACACGAGCGAGCTAGTTTTCCTTTCTCTAAATCTTTTCACTCACAAAATCGATGAACCAAACAGATCCTACAGAAATTGCAAGATATGATAACACAAACAGTGAGTGAAGAAATTTACCTGGTCCAAAATCATCTCAACTGAGAGGGTCTGAGACACGATAAATGACTGGTGATAGATGTATGCGAACACTGCCATCACCATCTGCATCAACAGGTCAAGTACAGCCATCATTGTATTCGTGAATCGATATAAAAACACATTTGCAGTGCTTAAAATGAACAAAATAAAAGTTTAACTCAAGTTCATGCCAAATATGAAGGCTCAAAATGTTGGAAGTTTTCCACTTAAAAATGTCAAAATTCAAAATTATGAAACGTTAACCGCATCGTGTTCTATGAAACTTGAATTGACTCGTGAGTCGATTGATTCAAACAACCATCAGGAAATACTATATAGTACCTGGTTTATGTACATTGCAACCACAAATTTGCAGACTCACATAAGTCATCGGGGAAAAGAAATCAATAATCCTTCTTAGCAGTACAGAAGACACCGGGGGAATATGTGACCTTAAACTTTCAAATGACCAATACAACCTAGCAATATCATAACGGTGAGGAAAAAAAAATTTACCAAAACATTTATCCTTTTGGAAGTTTCCACACCTCCATAGTCCATAAAAAGGATACCGTGACCAGTGTTTTAAAACTCGGGCTAGTTGGCCGCCTAAACGGCCCCCCATCGCCCGGGGTTTCTCCTAGGCGTTTGTAAAATAATAGCCTAATTTACTAGGTAGGCCTAAGCGGCTAGACGTAATTTTCATATTTAGATATAAAAATAAAAAAATAAAAAAAATTTATATCAGTGTACATGTGTATATCAGTGACTGTGTGCATAATGTGTTACTTTTTTTATTTTTTTTTATTTCAGAACTTGTTTATATCAATGTATGTGTGTGTATCAGTGGATGTGTGTGTATAATGTGTAATTTTTTTTTATTTATGATTTTTTATTTATTCAGAACTTGTTTATAAATTAAACTTGTAGAATTGTCTCTATATTATTAATTTTGCTTTAAAATAATTTTTCCGCCTAGGCGCTAGAGGCCCCCCTCCACCGCCCAACTAGAGACTAGCGAGTTTTAGAACATTGATCGTGACCATTCGGTAAAGATATGTATATACACGCAGACACATTGCCAAACCAAGGCCAGAGCCATATTTGACATTTGCATTAAACGAGTGTCCAAATAAGTTTTTACTATATAGCAGGGGACAATTGGTTGCTTGGTCTGGACAAGTGTTGGCTTCTTGAACTAATTTAGACTCAAACTATTAAGACGCGAAATGAAGAGAGGAAAAGAAAAATACAGGGCACAATAAAGCCATCATTATCAACAAACTTATATATATCAAAAAAAAATTGTCCCAACACAGCCGAATATGGTCATTGAGCATGGATCATAAGACAGATGATTAGAGTGATTATTCATCTGCTTTATTTATGTTTTTTGGATGAGGTTGCCTTCGTTGGATGAAAATGGAGAAACTTTTTTAAAAAGAGAGCAATTTTTAGATTGATAGCAACCATGGTAAAAAAACCTGCTACATTCTACCTAGGTTGGTGCTATATTACTAAGAAAGAAAATATACATAGATATATGTTTGTTGACCAGGCAATTGTCACGCCCCGGAGCAGCAGAAATTAGCAGGAAATAAAATTTTCCTTTCTGGGTCCATTGAGGTTTGGAAATGCTTGGGAGATGTGGGGGCATCTTGGCTTACAAAAGTTTTTAATAGGATTTTAATGACTAGAAAAATGCCTAATGACTGGAGGAAGAGCATCCTAGTGCCTATATATAAGAGTAAAGGAGATGTACAACAATGCAACAACTATAGAGGTATTAAGTTGATGAGCCATACTATGAAGCTATGGGAGAGAGTGATGGAGCATCGCTTAAGAGGCGCAACATCAGTGTCAGAAAATCAGTTTGGATTTATGCCTGGGAGATCAACTATGGAAGCAATTTATTTACTTAGAAGACTAATGGAAAAGTATAGAGAGAAGAAAAAAGATCTACATATGGTTTTTATTGATTTAGAGAAAGCTTATGATAGGGTGCCTAGAGATTTAATTTGGTGGGTGCTAGAGAAGAAAGGAGTGACTAAAGGTTATATTGACGTGGTGAAGGATATGTATGATGAAGCGGTTACTACAATTAGATCACCAGCCGGAGAAACAAGCGAATTCCCAATTACCGTAGGCCTGCACCAGGGGTCGGCCTTGAGCCCTTATTTATTCGCCCTAATTATGGATGAATTGACTAGACACATTCAAGATGAGGTCCCATGGTGTATGTTGTTCGCAGATGATATTGTCTTGGTTGATGAGACTAAAAGGGGACTCAACACTAAACTAGAAGCTTGGAGAGAAGCACTGGAGACTAAGGGGCTAAAGATAAGTAGGACGAAAACAGAATACATGGAATGTACTTTTAGCAACAGTGGAAGTAGAGACAACGAAGCAGTGAAGATCGAAGATCATGAGATCCCAAAGAGGGAACACTTTCGCTATCTAGGTTCAATAATCAGTAGAGACGGAGAGATTGGTGATGACGTGACCCATAGAATTAAAGTGGGCTGGCTTAAGTGGAGGAGTGCTTCTGGAGTATTATGTGATCGGAGAATACCAGCAAAATTGAAAGGAAAATTTTATAGGACAGCTATTAGGCCAGCTATGCTGTACGGGACAGAGTGTTGGGCAACTAAGAAACAACACATTAGCAAAGTGAGTGTAGCGGAGATGAGGATGCTAAGATGGATGTGTGGTAAGACTAGGAAAGATAGAATTAGAAATGAGTACATCCGAGAGACTGTAGGAGTGACACATATTGAGGACAAGTTGAGGGAGAATAGACTTAGATGGTTCGGCCATGTGCAACGAAGACCTGTAGATGCACCTGTGCGAAAGAGTGATAAGATCGTAGTGCCTGGAATGGTTAGAGGGAGAGGTAGACCTAGACTGACTTGGGAATATGTAGTGCAACAAGATATGAATATGTATAATTTAAATGAGCATATAGCTCTTGATCGTGCAGAATGGAGAAAAAGGATTCATATAGCCGACCCCAATTGATTGGGACACAAGGCTTGGTTTGGTTTGGTTTGGTTTGGTTTGGGTCCGTGAGCCATAACTAGTTACATTAACTGATTGTCCACAAACTCACTAGATAAATAAGAGAGTAGCTTAAGCGGAAGCGTAAACTGAATATACGTCAAAAGATTACTAGCTATTATATCAGAGTTCGTAGTTTTCAAAAGATAAAAGAACAAAAGAGATTAAGGCGTTTGGACGCCGTTTACATCTTTACATGTAAAGACAAAAGGAAGTGTAAGATCGTTGAAGTAAGGCGTGTGACGCCAATTTACAACTTAATACGAATCGACAAAAATCTGTAAAGAACAACTAAGTCTTCTTTCTTGAAGCCACGCCTCTAACTGGCGTAGCCGTGACCTTCAGCATTGTAAGCCTCCCCTTCGAAGACTTCCTCTTCGTAGGCTCCTTCCTGATAGTCCTCCTCCAGAAAGACATATCCTGTATACTCTAGACATGGAAATGTTCAAGGCGTAGTATGCCATTAGCTTTAATAAAAGCTAAGTGAGCGTGCTAACCGAACATTCCTAATATAAAATACGTATCCGAAAGTACACAGCGACTAGCTACGATGGTTATATGAATAATAATTAGACCGTGCGTGAACCATGCATCATCGATATATTCGATTTTACTCGACTTAATATCCGACTTTACTTGACTTTGTTACATAACCAGTGTAACGCAGTTGGCTTAGAGTGACTCGCCCAGTGGGTCGAGCTATGGTTACTTTACTATCATTGTTTGCCTCTCCGTGGCCATAGTAGTAATCTCGCTTTACAAGCTAACCAGATACTCTAGGTCCCCGGGACCTTGCCTTCTAAATATCGTCGCCGATTTACGAAACGGTTACTTTACTATCGTTGGTCGTCGCGACTGCTATAGTAATCGTGCCTTACAGGCTAACCGTGTTTATTTATTTCTCGATGTATTCTTAATAACATGGTTACTTTGCTATCGTGTTTGTCTCTCCGTGGCCATAGTAGCAATCATCGCTGACATGTGATCCTGTAATTCCATTTGACAATACCGACTCACTACATATTAACTTTCGGACTTCCGCGGTCGACTACACGTATTTCCAAATGCATATGGACTTGATCTCCGCGACCGTTCGACTCTGTACCCGTAAACGTCGACTTGACGTTACGACACCGACTCCTACGTGTCGTGTATCATATATTATGCACGAGGTACAAGTTAATTAAACAATTACTATTTTATTCTTGAAATATAGTACGGGCCCTAAGCTCGTAGTACCACATGTTAAAGCATGAGTTTAATCGAACTGATAATAATAACAAACAGAAATAATAATAATAATAATAATAATATAATTACGGAGATAATATGTTCGGAGTGCAACATATTAATATGAGGTTAACCAGAAAACAAAAACAATAATAATAACAATATTATTATTAATATTAATATTAATATTAATAATAGTAGTGGAATAATATGTTCGGGGTACAACATATTAAAGCCTGAAGTTTAATCAATAATAATAATAATAACCATAATAACAGAAATCATAATATGGATTTGGGTTAGGGGCACCAAATGTTAAAACATGAGTTTTGACGGCTAACTAATAATAACAATAACAATGATAATAATAATAATAATAAATAGTAGTAGCAATAATAACAATAATAATTGAAATCATAATACGAACCTAGATTCAGTGTTCTAAAAATCGGCCTAGGCGGCCGCCTAGGCGCTGCCTAGGCGCTAGGCGGTGCCCGACCGCCGAGATTTTCCCTAGGCGTTCGAGAAAATCGGTCAGTGGATTAGTCGGCCTCTAGGCGGGGTCTAGGCGGTGCTAGGCGGGTCCTAGGCGGGCTAGGGTGAGAATGCTACAGAGTCTTATTTGGGTCTGACTCTTTGGAAAAAAAATCCTAACATTAGTATATATATACACTTAAGGTTTAAGTTAATTATGGAGAGATCCCTAATAGCTTTTTAAATATTAATAATCTTTACTTATTTCCAAAAAACAACACATAACCTTTATATATATATATATATTTATTATTTGAACCACAAATCTATAATTATTTTTAATTAACACCACATAACTCGTATATATATCTATTATATAATTAATTTTGTTTATAAAACAAATCCGCCTAGGCCCCGCCTAGGCGTCCGCCTAGGCCCCTAGGCGCTAGGCCCCCCTTCACCGCCTGATTAGCGCCTAGCGATTTTTAGAACATTGCCTAGATTAGGGACACCACATGTTTAAGCACAAGATTTTCCATAAATAACAATAAACAAAGGATAATACGGACATTAATCTGGTATACCAAGTGAGTTAGGAACTCACCGTAGGTTCGAGGTCGCAGAGTGGTTTGGGGTGGACTTCCTTACTTTTTCTTCCTTTTCTTTTCTTTCTTCTCTCTTGGCGTAACTCTCTCTCTATATTTTTCTTCCTCCTAAACAACTAATGGGAGGGGTTTTATAGGGGGGTAATATATATAGAATATTATATATATCACACACATACCAAACACACAAACAAACTACACCCATCACCACACCACACGCCACACACCACTGCCACATACATGCACACACATACACCTCACACTACAAGCACTCAAGCACGCACCACCTCACCACTCAACATTCATGCACACACTCATTAAACTACACCCTACACTACACATCACCCTACCACACTACACACACTCATTACTCTCTCTCCCTCTTATGTCGGCACACAAGCAGACACAATTGGTAGGGGTTGTTTAGGGGTTGGCTTATGGTATAAGCATGGTTGGGTAACACAGGTATAATTACGAGTTCAGAAATAATATTAATAACTGTGGAAATCTTTTAAATACTGTCCGGGACTAGAAATTATATTAATAAAATTTACAGGTATTACAATATCCACCTCCAATCAAAGATTGTCCCCGAAATCTGAACTAACTAGTCACTAAACAAAGCTAGAAACTTCCGCACATTTCTGATTCCAACTCCCAAGAAGCTTCGCGTTCGTCATGGTGTTTCCACTGAACTTTCACTACAGGAATTTATTTAGTCCTTAGCTTCTTGACTCCTCGATTCAAATTAGAACTGGTCCTTTAGTATAAGTCACGTTGTTGTTCACCTCGATGTCTGTGAAGTCAATCTCATGTGACGGATCGTGTACAACCTTCCTAAGCATGCTGATATGAAACACATTATGTACTCCTGACATCTAGGCAGCAGTGCAAGTCGGTAGGCTACTTTTCCCACGCGCTCTAAAATTCCAAACGATCCAATGTAGCGTGGTGACAACTTTCCTCGTTTCTGTCCGAATCTGACGACGCCTAGCAACGAAGATACCTTGAGAAGTACGTGATATCCAACACTGATCTCCAATTCCTTGCGATGCTTGTCAGCGTAGCTTTTCTGTCTACTCTATGCTGTTTTCATCTTTTCTTTCACGATGTTGATCTTTTCATTCGTCTCTCGAACCATTTCCGGTCCTAGAAGTTTATTGTCTAAAACTTGAACCCAGCACAACGGCAATCGGCACGGTCTTCCATACAGTGCCTCGAATGGTGCCATCCCGATGCTCGAATGATAACTATTGTTGTACACGAACTCTACTAATGGCAGGTGCGTCTCCCAAGAACTCTCAAAGTTTATGGCACAAGCTCGGAGCATGTCTTCCATTACTTGGTTGACTCGTTCTGTTTGTCCGTCCGTTTGGAGATGAAATGCTGAAACTTAACTTCAATGAAGTTCCCATTGCTGCTTGTAAGCTTTCACAAAATTACGATGTAAAACGCGAGTCGCGATCTGATACAATTGATACAGGCATTCCGTGTAGTCATACGACTCATCTTCTCAACCGGGTACGTCATGTTGTAGGCGATGAAATGAGATGATTTGGTGAGTCGGTCCACGATCACCCAAATAGCATCATGATTCTGTTGCAATCTTGGCATTCCTACAACGAAATCTATAGTAATGTGTTCCCATTTCCATCCAGGAACTGGCAGTGGTTGTAATAATCCTGCTGGCCTCTGGTGTTCTGCTTTGATTTGTTTGCAGGCTAAACATTTGGATACGTGATCCGCTACGTCTCTTTTCATTCTTTCCCACCAGAAGTTTTTTTTCAAGTCCTTACACATATTTGTTCCTCCAGGGTGGACCGTCATTCTTGACTTGTGCGCTTCGTTCAGTATGTCCTTCCTTAAGTTGTCCTCGTTAGACACACAGTCTATTGCGGCATCTAAATCCTTCGTCTGCCCAATATTCCATTCGGTTGGGTCCTTTGTTGATGCTTTCTCAAACCATTGACGAAGTCCTTCGTCCTTTCCTTGAGCTTCAAGGATGCGATTGATGAGCGTCGGTTGTACCATGCGACATCCGAAAAGTCGCCCTTCACTAGATTCGACGGTCTGAAATTCAAATTCGGCTAGTGTTTCCAATGCCCTCCACTCTTTGACCATAAGAGAGGATATGATCAGTTTGCGGGGTTTCTGGCTTAGTGCGTCGACAACTACGTTTGCTTTACCAGGATGGTATTGCAAAGTGAAATCGTAATCCTTCAACAATTCCATCCAATGTCGCTGCCTCATGTTCAGCTCCTTTTGAGAGAATAAGTATCTCAAACTCTTGTGATCTGAAAACAGATCGAACTTCTCTCCGTAAAAGTAATGTCTCCAAATCTTGAGAGCAAAAACAATCGCGGCTAGTTTGAGGTCGTGCGTAGGATAGTTCATCTCGTGTGGTTTTAGTTGACGTGATCCATACGCTATCACTCTTCCATCTTGCACGAGCACACATCCAAGTCCTTGGTGTCATGCGCGCTATAAATGGTGACCTGTTCACCGCTCTTCGATATTGCAAGCAGTGGCGCCGAGGTCAATCTTTCCTTCAGCTCTTGAAACGCGCGTTCATGCTTGTCTTTCCATTCGTACTTCACGTCTTTCCTTGTCAGACTGGTCAAAGGGGATGCCATCTTAGAGAATCCTTCTACGAATTTTCGATAGTATCCAGCTAAACCAAGGAAACTTCTAACTTCGGTTGCAGTGCTTGGTCTATTCCAATCCAACACAGCGTCGGTCTTTGTTGAATCCACTGCTATCCCGTCCTGGGAGACAGTGTGACCCAAGAATTTGACTTTTTTTAGCCAAAATTCACAATTGCTGAACTTCGTATACAAGTGGTTGTCTCGAAGCGTCTGTAGTACGATCTTCACATGCTCTTTGTGTTCCTCCCTGGTCTTTGAGTAGATCAGGATATCGTCTATGAACACAATCACGAATTGATCCAAGTTGGGCCTGAACACTCTATTCATTAAATCCATGAATACAGCTGGGGCATTCGTTAGACCAAATGGCATGACCAGGAATTCATAGTGCCCATATCTTGTTCTGAAGGCTATCCTTGATACGTCCTCCGGTCGAACCAACAGTTGGTGGTATCCGGATCGCAGATCTATCTTGGAGAAGATCGTCGCTCCATGTAATTGATCGAATAGGTCGTCGATCCTGGGAAGTGGGTATCAGTTCTTGATTGTGACCTTGTTCAACTCTCTGAAGTCGGTACAGAGTCGAAATGTCTCATCCTTCTTCTTAACGAATAGCACCAGCGCTCCCTAAGGCGACGTGCTTGGTCGAACGAATCCGAGATCTTCAAGTTCCTGGACTTGCTTCTTTAATTCTTGCACTTCTGTCGGGGCCATCCGATACAGGGTCTTAGATATCGGTAGGGTACCGGGTACCAACTTAATACAAAAGTCAATGTCTCTCTTACGTGGTAATCCTAAGATTTCCTGAATATATCCTCAAAGTCTTGAACTACAGGGATTTGTGCAATCGGAATTTATGAACTTACGCTTCCAAGGTAGCTAGACATCTGGTGAGGAAGGTGTCGCACAAAGGATTACATTGGAATTTGAAGGGTTGGATTCCGAGCATCGAAAAAGTAATAGACTTGTTAACACAGTCTAATTTGGCATGGTATTTTGTGAGCCAATCAATTCCTAAAATTAAGTCGAATTCCTTCATCAACAGAACAAGCAGATCAGCGAGGAGGTTCTGGTCTTCCAAGTTCAAAGTGCAATCCTTACATACTTTTCCCAACCTAATGTTCACTCCTAAGGGGGACATAACGTTCAGAGCTACATTAAGCGTCTGAGGTACTAAACCCAACCGTTGTACAATCTTAATAAAAATAAAGGAGTTGGAAGCACCAATATCGAACAAAGCTTTAACCTCATTGTCAAACAATGTGAGGGTACCTTCTATATTTTGCTGTTCTCCTTCATCGAATCTGGCTTCCCCTGGAATAATGGCATTTAGGCGGGCTTGCTTGGGTTGACCCTGAGTAGATGCTCCGTAGTATCCGCCTCATGGCGCTCGGCAATCCCTAGATACGTGGCCCTTTTTGCCACAGTTGTAGCAGACGATGTCATCTCAGCTTCTCCTTGGGGCTCGACAGTCCTTGGACCTGTGTCCGGGTTTCCCACAATTAAAGTATCCAACGTTATTAGCTCTAGTAAAAGCAGGTGGTCCTCTTAAGGTTTGTGCTTGGGGTACAGCTGGTTGGTTCCGAGGGAATGTGAGTTGTGGTTTCCTTTTACCAGTTCAATTACGCTTATTCCCTTGGAATCTCATCGAGGGTCTTGGTCCTTGGTTACCTTGGTTGTTTTTGAACGACGGTCGATTTCCAAAACGTCCTCGTTCTCGACCATTGATTTCCTCGTGGCCGATTGCCATGCTTACCATGGCTTTGAATGTCAGGCCTTGATTGTTGAGAGTCATGCGTTGAAGGTAGCGATAGGCCTTGGTGGTACTATCGGTTTTTCTTCTCTAGGGTATCAATCATGTGGCGGGCAAAGCGGGGCAACCATTCGAACGGCACTGTGTATTCCCTCACTGTCCGGTTTCCTTGTGTTAACTCGATGAACTCCCTCTCTTTCTTGTTCCTCTCTGTCTGTGGAAAATAATTCTCCAAGAACAGCTCTTTGAATGTAACCCAGGGGCATTCTTCTTACTGCCGCTTCTCCTACAGTTGGTTTCTCATATTCCCACCAATCGGATGCCGCATACGTTAACTGGAACGTCTCCAGTCGACACTTGTCAATCTCCGTACATCCCAGTGTGTCGAAGATTGACTCCATTTCCCGAAGCCACTATTCTGCACGCCATGGCTCAGCATCTCCGTCAAACTTCTCAGGACCAAAATGACGGAAACGCTCTACCACTCTGTCCTCTACAGGTCTTGGAGGTGGTATGGGGCGGTTCCCATTATTCGCGTTATTGTTGTCGTCGTTGTTGATGCGTTCTAGTCTCCGCACAAAGGCCTCAAATAGACCAATAGGATCAGCTGCTGCAGGTGCTGGGGGTGCAGCCTCAATCTGCTCAACAGGACGGTTACGAGTAGGTCTCCCTGCTATAGTGATCTGTGTGCTGGTGTACCTACATAGACATCTATTGGTTACAACTAGTATACGCGCGCACATCTACAAGTTATTACAGAAACATATACGTCGAGATATGAAATTTAACAAGGTAGCAAAAATAAAAACATAAAGATCATTGTAACTCAGTATATACCAAAAGGTAGCATTCTTAATAGTTGGAGGTTACAGGGCCGATTTACAACATCTAGGATGCATGGATTACAAAATGGGGATATTACCCTAACACATGCATCTTACAAAAGACAGGGTTGCTAACCCGAGTTAACTCACATATATACATAAAAGTGGGGCTACTAGCCCATCCTAATACATCATTCCTAATAACTACGGCTTGCGAGCCCTAATCCAGCTCTTACGGATCTTAGGAGTCTTGTTCCAATAATCGCCATCATCGTCGGACTCTGGAGGTGGCGCATCATCTCTACTGGTGAACTCCTCTGGTGGGACCCAATCAAGGTATGGATTGAACTCATCCTCGTCGTCTACATCCTCATCATCCTCATCATCGTCGACCTCATCTACTATCCCAAAATGCCATCAAGGAGGCAGGCGTATCACATGTGGTACCAGGGCTTCCTCAATGTCAACCTCCTCAATGACTGGCTCATCTGCCATTGGAGCTATCTCGGGCTCCTCAGGCTCATCCTCCACTGGCTCATCATATTCTATTGACTCCACCTCAGGCTCTTCGTCGTCGCTATATCCCTCATTAGGATGTTCCTCAGGGTCTTCATCCTCATCTGGCTCTGCCTCATCATCGGACTCCCTCTCTTCATCGGCCTCTCCCTCTTCATCGAACTCCCTCTCTTCGGCATGTGCGGCGGCGGTTAACCTTGTTGCCTTGGCCATGGCCTCAGCAAACTCAACCTCTCCTATCTCAAACCCATCAAGATGTGCTGCCATATCTGCATCCCACTTTGTGGCTATCCGTGCTATATCAGTCGTAATCCCTCCTGGAGCTATTTGAGGTACTACAACATCAACTATTATGTCTCCCTCTTCCTCTACAATATTCCCTGCTGGTGGGAGTGGGGGTGTCTGCAGTTGTGATCCTGCCAAAGGTGGCGGGGACATCCTCCTAACTTTCGAGAGTAGTCTCGGAAAGGCATGATAATCCTTTAGCACTCTAGTGTCTCTGCTTCAATGCGCATGGTAGCATCCCTACAGTAGACGACCTCTCTACTCATAATATCGGGATCTTGGATCCCCACACTGTGTATATCGTGCCATAAGTCGGTTTCCATGTTAGCAGCAGTCTGTCGAATCCTCAATAGTATGCCAGGTCTGCCGGCTCTATATGGTCCGCATAGATGTAGTGTCCTCCAAAGGCATCTAGGACAACGATTGGATTCATGCTACCTGTCTAATTTAAAAGTGTCACGCTCCCTGCCCCGCTTAAGAAGAAACCTTCGAAACCTCGTAAATCCCGCTTCGTTCAACTTAGGTGTGAGCACTATCCGAAAGTATTTTAGGGTTCCCAACATAGAGGTATAGGGCAATCAAAGAGCACGTCTAAGTAAACCTGGCTCTGATACCAAAAATCCTGTCACGCCCCGGAGCAGCAGAAATTAGCAGGAAATAAAATTTTCCTTTCTGGGTCCGTAAGCCATATCTAGTTACATTAACTGATTGTCTACAAACACACTAGATAAATAAGAGAGTAACTTAAGCGGAAGCGTAAACTGAATATACATCAAAAGATTACTAGCTATTACATCAGAGTTCGTAGTTTTCAAAAGATAAAAGAACAAAAGAGATTAAAGAGTTTGGACGCCGTTTACATCTTTAAATGTAAAGACAAAAGGAAGTGTAAGATCGTTGAAGTAAGGCTTGTGACGTCAATTTACAACTTAGTACAAACGGACAAAACTCTGTAAAGAACAACTAAGTCTTCTTTCTTGAAGCAGTGCCTCTAACTGGCGTAGCTGTGACCTTTAGCATTGTAGGCCTACCCTCCGAAGGCTTCCTCTTCGTAGGTTCCTTCCTGATAGTCCTCCTCTAGACAGTCATATCATGTATAGTCTAGGCATGGGAATGTCCAGGGCGTAGTATGTCGTTAGCTTTAAAAAAAGCTAAGTGAGCATCCAAACCGAACACTCCTAATAAAAAATACGTATCCGAAAGTACACAGCGACTTGTTACGACGATTAAATGAATTATAATTAGACCATGCATGAACCATGCATCATCGATATATTTGACTTTACTCAACTTAACATCCGACTTTACTTGACTTTGTTACATAACCAGTGTAACACCCTTGGCTTAGAGTGACTCGCCTAGTGAGCCGAGCTATGGTTACTTTACTATCATTGTTTGCCTCTCCGTGGCCACATTAGTAATCTCGCTTTACAAGCTAACCAGATACTCTAGGTCCCCGGGACCTTGCCTTATGAATATCGTCACGGATTTGCGAAACAGTTACTTTACTATCGTTGGTCATCGCAACTGCCGTAGTAATCTCGCCTTACAGGCTAACCGTGTTTATTCATTTTTCGATGTATTCTTATCAACATGGTTACTTTGCTATGGTGTTTGCCTCTCCGTGGCCATAGTAGCAATCATCGCCGACATGCGATCCTGTAATTCCATTTGACAGTACCGACTCGCTACATATCAACTTTCGGACCTCCGCGGTCGACTACACGTATTTCCAAATGCATACGGACTTGGTGTCCGCAACCGTTCGACTCTATACCCGTACACGTCGACTTAACATTACGACACCGACTCCTACGTGTGGTGTTTCATATGTTATACTTGAGGTACAAGTTAATTAAACAGTCACTATTTTATTCTTGAAATATAGTACGGGGCCCTAAGCTCGAAGTACCACATGTTAAAGCATGAGATTAATCGGACTGATAATAATAATGAACAGAAATAATAATAATAATAATAATAATAATAATAATAATAATAATAATAATAACGGAGATAATATGTTCGGGGTACAACATATTAATATGAGGTTAACCGGAAAGTGATAACAATAATAATAACAATAATATATTAATATTAATAATAGTCACGGAATAATATGTTCGAGGTACATCATATTAAACCCTAAAGTTTAATCAATAATAATAATAACCATAATAACAGAAATCATAATATGGATTTGGGTTAGGGGCATCAAATGTTAAAACATGAGTTTTGACGGCTAACTAATAATAATAATAATACATAGTAGTAGCAATAATAACAATAATAATTAAAATCATAATACGAACCTAGATTAGAGACATCACATGTTAAGCACAAGACTTTCCATAAATAACAATAAACAAAGGATAATACGGACATTAATCTAGTATACCATGTGAGTTAGGAACTCACCGTAGGTTCGAGGTCGCGGTGTGATTTGGGGTGGACTTCCTTTCTTTTTCTTCCTTTCCTTTTCTTTTCTTTCTTCTCTCTTGGCCTAACTCTCATCTCTATATTTTTCTTCCTCCTAAACTAATGGGAGGGGTTTTATAGGGGGGTTTAATATATATAGAATATTATATATATATATATATATCACACAAACATACTACACCCATCACCACACCACACCCCACTGCCACATGCATGCATACACTTACACCTCACACTACAAGCACTCAAGCACACGACACCCTACACAACACATCACCCTGCCACACTACACACACTCATCACTCTCTCTCCCTCTTATGTCGGCGCGCACACACACACACACACACACACACACACAATTGGTAGGGGTTGTTTGGGGGTTGGCTTATGGTACAAGCATGGTTGGGTAACACAGGTATAATTACGGGTAGAGAAATAATATTAATTACTGTGGAAATCTTATAAAGGTATTACAGCAATACTCTCTATCTTTGTCTTTTTAAACGCTTACCTGGCAATCCATTCTATCAGTAATTCCACCATGTCCAGGAATACTATCGCCAAAATCCTGCAACAAATTGAGAACAAAAACGAAACGAAATAAAAATTTTGCAGATGGAATCAATCTCTCCAAGCTGAACATGATTATCAACATCACTAATTGCAAGAAATTAAAGATAGCAAACCTTGATCTTGAAAGCTCTTTTGAAACCACTAGCAAAAAAACCGCCAAAAGGTGCTATTATTGAGGCGAAAAGACCAAGACACAAAGCATGCCATTGAACTGGCAAAATTGAAATCTCTTTCCAAGGAAACTGCAATAGAAAAACAATTATGAATAATTGTAGTTTGGTTCGATAAGTGACAACGACTAAGGGACTGTATGGGAATCCTAGAACTGGTTCTGTGGCTCACAAGTAAACTGATTCTACAAATGCAAGTGTTTGGTAAACGCCCTTTTGTGTGCCTGGGAGTCCTTGCTCAGCCTAAGATCACTCCTAAAACTGATTCTTTATCAAACCAACATGATCTTGGTTTTCATAAAACCTGATATAAGTAGGAGTGACTGAACTTGGTCCTGTTTGTGTATTCTTAGAAAGGCCCTAAAAGATTGAAAATGGTCTAATCAGAAACGTCTTTTGAAAGGGTGACATGGTGGATCTTATCAAATAAGGAAGAAGGGAAAAGAAAGACTGCATACAATGATTTATGTTCCCAAGTTTTGGTAGTTAAACAACCCATGCTGAACTGAAATTGATTGACAGTTTAAGAGTACAACATATAAAAATTAGATAAGAATCATAAATTTACCGAGTTCATCTAGTATGGTATGGCCTATGCAATGGACAAGTACGAGTGGATTCAAACCACCTTCCTGAATCAGTTTGTCTCTGGAAGAAGCAAATTACTTGCAATTTTCATTTTTGCAAGTTAAACAACAATCTCTTTTTGAAATGATCAAACTGGTGCAGGAGATTTTTCCTTACTTTATTTTATCTATTTATTTTGGTAGGATATATCTGTGATTTATCGTGCGAATGGAGATAAAGGATTCATAGAGCCGACCCTAATTGATTGGGACACAAGGCTTGGTTTGGTTTGGTTTGGTTTGGTTTGGTTTATCTGTGATTTGTGGTAGGCTTATCATTATATGTAAGACAGAGTGACTATCTAGGGCTCGCATGGTAACGTTGTGGTTTTCAGTTTTCAATTTTTGTTTTCATTTTTTGTATTGATAGCTGCCTCCAATTTAATACAAAAAATGAAAACAAAAACTGAAAACCAAAAACCATAACGTTACCATGCGAGGCCTAAGTTATATCGAGTTCTCATTTGAATAATGCAAACACGTGTTTAAGAGGCTCTGCCCCATATGAAATAGACACAATGGAGTATAATAATTTCATTGACAATGTTGGGGTGCCAATTGTTCAACTAGATACAGGGATACCTAGCCTTTTTCTTATCCTTTTTTCTTCATTGTAATCAGATTTCTATATTTTCAGTATTGTCCTGCATCACAAACTAAGTGAAAGGTGGACAAGGCGTCCAAACATGAGAGTGGAATAAATTCGAAAATAACATTGTTAAGTTATCAACTACTCCAAAAGCTTAAGTTGTTAGAAAATGGGCGCAACAATGTATATCAAGCTTCAACACCCTCCCTCACGTGCAACCCCGACTTGCATGTGGAGAGCTAACAAACCACACTCCATCATAGTGGAGACAAATAACAAAGTGCAAATATGCACAACAAAGATGGAGAGTCGAACCCAAGACCTCCCACAAACAAGGCTTTGATAACATGTTAAGTTACCAACTATTCCAAAAGCTTAAGCTGTTAGAGAATGGGCCCAACAATGTATATCAAGCTTAAACAAACATCATGAACCACATACAGAAAAAAGTTGTGTCAAAAACAACCAAAAACCAAGGAGTTGAGAGATGACCACTGTCACAAAAGAAAGATGTAACTCCCCTCTACAATAAGAAATCTGCTTGTTAGTATCCTATATATCGCACACACACACCAAAAAAAAAAAAAAAAAAAAAGAGAAGAATCATAGCCCTAATTTGCCTGATCAAGTAGCCACAACGAAGAACCTCCATCCTTTTTTCCAAACCAATAATAACTGAAATAGACAGCTAACTCTCAACGAGACCACCTTTCAAGTGCATTTGTATCTTCTCTCTTATAGCATCTCTCTTATGAGATCAATAAGCTTTTCAAATGATATAATTTATAAAGAACCTCCCCCCAAGACCCTGTGGAAATGCCACCATCCCATTTGTTCATCGTTCCCAAGACAACAAGCCTCAATTCAACCACCTCATTAGGAAAAGATTTCCGAAATACCTAGGCTTTAGGAGCATCCGAACATTTCAGACAAATAGATTATGTATTTAATTGGTGAAGAGGAATTTGAATTGAAATAAGATCTTTTGATACTATTTTTTTATTTATTATTTTTTAAGTCTAAAACCATATTTTCCCCGAATAAAAATATTTCTTCGATAAAATGGTTGAGCAAGATAAGAACTTGAATCTATTTAATAACTATTTTTGAGAAGAGGGGGAGGGAGGTAGGGTGGGCGCGGGGTTCTAACATGTGGGAAGCGAGGTTCCGACAAGCTTCCAAGTAAAAAGCGCATAATTGTGAGTCTGAGGTGGGAGTGTGACCTCTTTAGAAGATTCTTGCTTCTTAGTTAGGGATTACAAGGTCTGCACAAGTGACGGACACAGTTAATCAACAAATAAGCAAAAACTTATACACCAAAAAGATAAAAATAAATAAATAAATAAAAAAGAGACACAATATCCAGGCTATTCTGCCTATGGAAAAGTCAAGTCATTGCATTGTAAAATATAGGGGGAAAAGAGGGCATAACAATTACAAGCCAATTAACTAACTTACCCATTGAGGAACCCATTCTGGTAACCTGAAATTCTCGGGTTTGAACAATGGGCCTGGGTCACAATCCAGCCAACCAGTTGATAAATCCTGCATGTGATTTCACCACAAGAACATGGAATTAAGTGTCTTCGAAATGCGATAAACTATGATTATTCACACAAAGATGGCTTATATTTAGACAAAATGATCACCTTCCTTGGACATGTTAGCCACGGAAATCGACCCATGATATTTGCAAGCTGCGAAAACATGAATTCCACATCACACGCTTCACAAGATCTAATGCACTCTATTAAGATGCATGCATATGCAATATGCTCACATTAATCTTTGCAAAAAGAAATTAGAAAAATTGCATATGCATAATAGATGAAACAGCAGATATATGAAAGGAAAATTCAAACATCAGAAACAACTAAGACTAGTTCAGTCCCAACACACTTGAGCAGCAGTAGATGAAAGAAAATTTAACTATCAGGGTCAATTGAGACCAAGTCAGTCATAATACGGTTAGACATGGTTAGTTTGGACAAGAAAGAGTGTGCCACATCAGGCAGACCAACATAAAGCAGCAGTAGTAATGCAAATCCAAAGAGAAAGGCACCAATGATACAAGGTTTATCAGGTATGAAACCACAAATATCACAGCGCAATGATATAATTAAGTTCATTCAAGTTAACATATGTATATCCAACATCAATAAGTGTTCAAAAATATAAATTGGAAACAAAGTGTTGATAATTGCCTGTAAAAGGATAACTACTGCTCACCAGAAATGCAGCAATCATAGTTGTAACAGATGCTCCAATGAAACCCTCCCACGTTTTCTTTGGGGATAACTTGATCAAAGGGGTTCTTCCAAAGAAGAACCCGAAGAAATAAGCAGCAATATCATTGATAACAATAAGTGATGCAGGAAGAAGGAACCTGCATAAGATTAAACTGTGTTGAAACACCTTTTCTATATTCTCACTCTGAATGGAACTCAGGCTACACTTTAATGTGTATAATTCTGTAAGACTTCGTCAAGAAAGAAGCAAACGATGAAACGAAAGAAACAATATCAACCACAAAAAAGTAACAATCGAGTCATATAAATAACTAAGTCAAGAACAGCTCATGATTCAACATTGCAATCAGCATTAACATATGAGGAAAAAAAAAAACCACTGGTTATATTATATGTTACCAAATCCTAAAGCCTAAAGAGGTAACAAAAGTGACCATTAGCAACATCAACTCAGATACTACACAAAGGACCTTCATAAACTCTTTTTTTTTGTGTGTGTGTGCATGTGTGTGTGTGAATTTAAACGATAAGCCCGTGGCTGTTTTAAGAAGGAAGTGAAACTTATGCATGATTACTTTTTAACTCATAAATTTATAAACAATATGCAAACCAATTAAAAGACATTAAACTATTAAAGGAACATTTTTGGAAAGTATTAATTGAGGCGAATGCAATTGATGAAATAACACTGATCCATAATAGTAACAATTACAAGTGATAGAATTATAGTCTAATTAATTGACAAAATGCAAGAGATGTTAGAAAGTAGCTCACCAGAAAATTCCTTCAAATATGTTGGCTACAGTGAAGGAGGATTGAGTAAACACCACAATTAGAATCATGTGTGTCCATGCATATTGGCCAAATTGATACTTGTACATCTTCTTCTTAAGTGTAAGAATGAACCACATAAAACCTAAGCCCGGGAAATAGATAACAATATTCAGCAGCAGCGGGCTATGCATGATACACCAAGGAAATACAACCTTCAACAGTACTAAGCCTAAAAAGATCACCAAGCATAAAAATATATATATACATATTGGGTATAACTTTTTTTTTTCGGAAAATGAATTGGGTATACCACATTTTGCACCCAACCCCTGTAATTTGTGGTCGGTGTCACTTTGGTCCTTGTAGTTCCAATTTTGACGGAAGTTGGACACGTGTCAATTCATTGAGGTCTCACATCCCCCTTTTCCTTTAAAATTGTTATGGATTTTACCAGATGGCTACAATGAATTTAATTAGAAACTACAGGGTTTAATATGTCAAAATTGAGACGGAGGACCAAAGTGATACTGACCAGTGACCACAAACTACACGGGTGCAGAGTGTAATTTATCCTAAAGAAATTATTGACCCCAAAAGTATCAAAAAGCTATGGGGATGATATGCTAATTTGAGGATTTCATTTTCAATAATGTTCACTATTCATTATATGGAGGTTACTAAACATCAGGATTCTTCAAACTCATTGCACAAAAGAATGGATGTACCAACCTGCGATGTACAAGAAATAACAAGTAACCATATGATACTTGATGAAACTGCTCACAACCTGATATAAAAATTTGCCTGAAGTGACAGTGTTTACAAGCCGTTGATTGAGAATACGACCATATACAAAAAGCATTGCAGTAAAGAAGAAGCACCTGGAAACACAAATAGAGAATAACATGAATAGATGTGCACCATCATAGCTATCAATAAAGTCAAGTTAGAGAACATCAGAAATAAAAGTTTCAGGTTTACAACACGTCTAATGTTGTGTGAAAGGTTTTAAAAAATATAAAAGATGCATAAATTTCCCAACTTAAGTCCAATAGAAAGTTCATTTCTATCCAAACTACTTCCTCAGTTCACACATCGTTTCTCCAACTTAGGTATTCCATTAACGTAAACATGAATTTACCCATTCACACTTGAGCAGTGCAAGTTTCAAAAGTAACCTCTTTCTCACTTGTTAATCCATTCAGTTCAGTCACATAACTTGTTTTAGGACATCTAAAAAGAGAGATGGACAAATACTCCAGCATGGAGGGTTAGATCGCACTTCATGAAACTCGGAAGCTGCCTTACAGTCGAAACCTCAAAGGTGATCAGTCTCATCAATGCAAGGCATTGGGAGGAGTGAACTTAATATAGACCTTATTTTTGCCATTTTTTTTGCATAAAGTGATTCCTCTCAAAGTCAAAATCTACATCCTCTCTCTTGGCTACCGAAGCTTTTACAATTACACCAAGCAATAGCCCCTAAAAACTGATTAAATAACAAAATATTCACTACTACCAGCACCACAACACGGTTGACATTTGACACATTTCTAGTTTTCCTTACCAATTCAATAGCCTAAATCCTGGGAGGTGCTTATCTTCATGTGCTTTCCGAAGAAGATTGAACAACTCTCTTGCCATAAAGATTTGGATAACCACCACCATGGCCCAGATATAGAGATGCCCCATGTATATAATGAAGACAAAGCCCCCAATCATCCAAACAGATGAATATGCACGGATCAACATTGACTTGTATTTGTTACTATCAGTAACAAGTAAATGGCTTCCATTTGCTTTGTCAACCTCCTGAGGAACCTGACAACAAAAGGCAAAGAGACAATTAACCAAAGAGAACAAACGCGACAACCTACCAACCCCTCCCCGTGTGCCCTCCAAGAGAGAAAGCAGAAGTATTAGTAGAAGAATGTTAATTCAATTTGAGAAGTAATGTACAGTTGCAACCATCTAAATAATTATATAGCATTCTATGCACAATATTGACTCCAGTTGAGGGCAGAAAAATTCAGTAACCAACCTCACTTGAGCGTTTACGATGTCGAAGCCTAGGTGTTGCTGGCGCACTGCTTCCATGATCCTTCTGCATAGCTGTAATGACCCAGAAAATTTTTGCATTTATTTATATTATATTTGCAACACTTGCGGGACAATGTGTAACTTTAAATTGGTACATTTAGGTAAGTTAATGTATTATTTGACATATTGAATTAATTTAATCTCAATTGACTTGGGCACATAGTTTGGTTTGACATATTGATTTAATGTAGTGAACCACATGGGGTGTATATTTGTGGGTGTACAAAGGGTAAGGTGTGAGTGTATGTATGTTAGAAATTATGGGCGAGACCCGCCACTTGACCTAACCCACTCTTCATAACAAAAGGAACCAACCTCAAACCCCCCCCCCCCCCCCACCCCAATTCATTTCGGCACATCACACACACACTCTCTCTCTCTCCTCACTTTCTTTTTCTATCCTTTTCTGTTTCTCTCTATCTCGCAGAAGAACTCTCTGTCTCTCACTTTTCATTTTCTTCTCTCTTCTTCTTTCTCCATTTTAATGGCCTTGAAGGCATTATCTCTCTAAATTGTAGAGCTCGACGAGATATATGTGTGGGTACCCTTGGATCGTCGAGGGGATGCCGTTGACTTTTTTGTAGTGGCTGTCCAAACCCACTTTTGGCTAAGGATGGCTTGGGACAGATTGTAGAGCTCGGTGAGGGCTTCCTACTAATCTTCTTGGAGTCCTATTCGGAATTATTTTTGGTAGTGAGATTTCATCAAATCCACTGAGGTGGGGTTTACGTCCTTTCTAGTACCCTTGCTTGGATTATTGTCTAAATTTAGGACTTATAGAAATGCTACAAAAATCAAGAATGTGGTTTACTTGTTACAAGTGGTTAATATTTGTGGTTATCTAAATGAAAAATAAGTATACTTGTGCTTATGAGGCTAGTTATGACATACCATGAGTAGTTATTTTTGTGATGTGATTTAACTGTAATTTTGGAAGGTTAGACTATTTAAGGTCATTTGGATCTTAAATTGGTTAGTTTGTGATTAGGAATTTTTATGTAGCATTTCTACATATGATTGTTTGGTAGTGTAATTTGATTGTAAATATAATTACCTAGCAGTTTAGTAACTTTACATGGTTGGGTGCTTAGAAGATGATATATGTTACTTGAGTATATTTGAGGTACTCATTTAGGTTCTTATGCGTATATATATATATATATATACTTATATATAGTGTTGTATAGCCTTGGAGATATGGATTTGAGTTATGAATTTATGTTGGGCAAAAGGCCATATTTGAAATAAAAAGATTAGTTATAATTGGTGTAATCATGGAATGAGTTTATAGAATTGGAAAAGGGATAAGAGGTCTTGGCCCAGGTTTTATTTAATTAACAAAGATATTGATTAAACATTGTTATTAGTGGATAATGTTATGTGTTGTTATCGGCTTTGGTCCGATTATTTGGTTAGTATTTATATTTGCATTTTCTTGCTTATTATATTATGAATACCAAGTGTTTTATTATGATTTGGTATGCTACACTTTGGTTAATAGCTATAAATTAGATTGTGCTATTAAAGGTGTACTGGCAGGTCTTTGAGCGGGATCCTAGATTGGCAGTAGTGAGCACTTGTAGAATATATTATATATGTATATATAGATCTATATATATGTATTAGCTCATCCCCCACACAGTCTTTGCAGGTTCCGTTACCGGACTTTGGAGCCTAAAGAAGTTGATCATGAGGCTATCTACTTCGAAAGCTAGAATTTACATTTATTCTGTCTTTCAATCAATTGTAATTATTTATATTTCTTTCTTTTGGTAGATTGAAACGATAAAATATTTAAAATGATTTATTAGCTAGGAAGCACCAGTGCAGATGCAGGGACGCGAGTGTTGAGAGTTCGGCAATTTTTCCAAAATCACGAGTGCGAATGCGGCGGGTGTACTTAAATCAAATATTTAAAATATATTTTATATAGCATTTGTATATTACTATATATATAGTACATAAAAACTATTCTACTACTACTTATTTTCTAATTAAAACATAAAAATCACATAAATTACTTGTTTACTAATAAACAATGTAATTAAACTAGCAAGAAAACAAGAAGGAGAGAACAATAAACATAGAACAAGGAATCATAGAAATAATAAACAGATGACTACCAAAAAAAAACCCAAAAAAAAAAAAAGAAAGAAAGAAAGAAAGAGAGAAAGAAAGATATAACAAACCGAGTGAGAGAACCAAACCTGAATATCACACACAGAGATAGAGAAGATCCTGAAGAGAGAGGCAGAGAGTAGATCTCAATCGATCAAGAACCAGCGCAAAGCTGCGCCGCTACAAACAGTGAGATAGATCAAGAGTTAGTGAGTGTGTGTGTGTAAAATAGAGAGACGGAACAGAAAGGGGAGAGAGACGAATAGAGAGGCAGAGATTCGGACCTCGTGCTGCATCGTGAGCCCTAGCCAGAGAGACGAACCCCAACAAGCATTGATTTGTGAGTTTGCAAAGTTGCGACAGTATCTCAACCTATATTTACTTCTCCTTTCTTTATATATTTGTATTATGAACCCCAAAAGTTTTAAAAATAATGTAAGAAACCCCGTAAAAAATATAATAAAAAAAAATCAGATGTAGTCGCACACACGCAGTGTCGGGACGCACTCACGACGCACTCTGCCGCACTCAGGCACAACCAAGAACTCACATGGAGTCTACACGCACTACACGCGCACTAAGTTAAGGCGCATTCCAGCCGCACTCGCACTCCATACGCACTAAGTGCGCGTGCGACACCATTTTTGAAGCACTCGTGCTTCTTAGTTTATTAGTCTCGGGCATTTGTTTAGCCCATTTGTAAAATACGTGTAGTGGACGTACCCATTTTGAAAACTTATTATATTGTGGCCTCAAGTAGCCATTTTTGTGAAAAGACATTTTTAATGTTAATGGACATATTTTGGTTTTGATTTGAAAACTTTGACAACTATCCTTGTTTTTGTTTTTAAACTATTTGAAATGCTCAAGCGAGCACTGTACAGTTTGGCAGCTTGGTTTTTTTTTTTTTTTTTAAACCTCTTTGGTCCGTTGACCACCTTTGTCTTATTCAGATTCCACGTAGGATTCCTTGTTGCTTCCGCTTCGTTTGATTGGTCCACGTGAGACCTTTACTCTGTATTTGACTCTTTGACTATGCCCTCGTGTCTTTAGTTTTTGGGGCGTGACAATAGCCCTATATTTATCTTCAGTCAACTAAGTAAAAACATACGAAATATACACAGAAAACGTCACGAATCATGAAAACATAACATACAAAAGGTAGCAAAAGAAAATCTCAATTGCACACTGTAGGGGAAAATTGGGCCATGTAAGAAGTAGAAAGAAAATGAACCTACTAAGGCTTAGTTTTGCCCCCACGTGGCTTTTTAAAAGCAGCTTATGGAATTTATTATTAAGTTGTTTGATAATTTTGTACAAGTGACACATTACTCCTCAAAAAACATGATGAAACCAAAAAGTAACATTGAGCTTTTAAAAGCTCCATTCTAGAGCTTTTAAAAGCTCCCCCCAAAAAAGCCCCAAGTTCAATTTTTGCAAAGCTCATAAACTAGTTACCAAAAGAATTGACATGAAATTGTGCTTTAAAAAATGAGAAGCACCAAAAAGGGGGCCAATCTAAGCCTAAGCCAGATTGATATCCTGCAGAAGCCTATTGCAGCCACTACTACTGAAGCTTGTATTATGCAACATCTAATTATAAGAACGTTGACACTGTAAGTCTATAACTCATGTGAAATTTTCAATATCGATATAAAAGTCACTCTCAGCATTATTGAAAATGTGCAACTGCTAAAGAAGAAAACCCCACATGGGAAATGAGGCGAACAACAAAAACTGGATAGACTGAGAATGGAAAGTCCTGTTTGGAAATCCCAAGAATCAGGACAGGTATGGATAAGGTTGGCTGGTCGTATGTTGGCCTGTGTTTGGTGAAGTAAAGTATTTATGACTTGGCTACTTGGCTCAAGTCCACGTAACCAGGACGAACTCGATGTTGGTTCTCCTGTGAACTAGATAGTAAAGTGAGGTGCACTCGGACCTGAACCATTTATGGAGATCCCAAAGCAACAGCCCCACACCCCTTGTAATAAATTCTAGAAAGAAACAATTTTATCTATCCAAGCACACTTCCCTACGAAGCATAGACACAGGCACACCGACATGACAAATCCTAAAAAATTGCACGTCGACACCTCTAGAAAAATGTCCCTTAAATGTCGTATGCGTGTGTGATGTGTCAGACACAACTCGACATGCTGACACAGTACCTTATTAGAAGTGTCCATGCTTCCTAGACATTTCTTGTTAGTGTTTGAATAACCACAATTATGGGAGGCCACTAGCTTAGCTCATCCATAGAAGCTAAAAGAAACATGTAGCGATATAAGTTTGTCAACTTCATGAAAGTCAATCTACAACAATTGAAGAGAAGAAAACAATCTTTAAAATGGGGAGAGCACAATAGATTTGGTGCTATCTTGCGTGATGCTTATCAACTTATGGTAGAATGGTGTGGGTGTTGAGCGAACTCGTTCCGGGTGGATTGGAGGCAACTGATGCGGAAGCTATGCCACTACTGCGTGCTGCAAAAGCAGTAGCGGACTTGGGGTTCATTGATGTGGACTTAGAGGTTGACTCTTTGTTGGTAGTCTTGTAAGGCCCAGCCATTCAACTCCTTAAAACCCAGGTGTTAAGGAGAGGAGAACTAAGGTCTTATAAACCGCACAAGAGGGGGCATAAATGGGCAATGTGGGACATTCCAACACACCCCTGAACCACAGGAGCCGGACACTCGGTATACCCTATACCACAGCAGCCCGACATTCGGCCAGCCGGACATTCGGCACGCCGGAAGACAAGCCCAACCAAGATCCGATACCATTTGTAAGACCCAGCCCATTCAACTCCTTAAAACTCAGGTGTGAAGGAGAGGGGAATTAAGGCCTTATAAACCGCACAAGAGGGGGCATAAAGGGTGATGTGGGACATTCCAACAGGTAGCATATGCTTTTAACTGAGACCTTTGGGTTTGCTTCTTTTGGCCATATTGTCCTTCATGCAAAGAATATTTTTGATGGCCTTGGCATAAAGTGGTGCTCACATATTAATCGGGAATGAAACAGGGCAGCTTCATATTCTAGATGTTAAATACTTAGATCTACTGAAGTTCTCTACAGATAAAGGATGTTAGATCCTTACCGAGAATCAGCGGCTTAGACGGTGGTGGTGTTGTTTCGTCGGCGGCTGTGGTGGTGGGCTTCTTCTAGCGGTGTAGTAATGGTGGGCTTCTAGCGGCGGCGGCGTGGTGGAGTGGGAGTAGCAGCGGCGCCGTGGTGTGGGTGTAGAGGCGCCGTGGTGTGGGCTTCTAGCGGCGGCGGCGTGGTGGAGTGGGAGTAGCGAGGGTTTGAAGAAGTGATTATATGAGGGTTTGTGAGTCTGTGACTCTTTATGTCTCAGATTTCTATTAGGTCTTAGGCTCTTGTCCCAAGTAAAGTTTCTATTTTATATATAAATATAAAAACTGCAAATGTATGTAAAACATTCGGTTCGGTTCGGTTCGGTTATGGTGTGATTGTGTAACCTACCGAAATTGAATCGAAAATCGATTTTTACTATTTTTGAAAATCGAAATCGATCGACACCTATAAAATCGAATCGAACCGAATCGAATTAGTCAGTTCGGTCGGTTTTTTTTCAGTTTTTTCTATTTTCCTTTCACCCCTATATATAGTGCTAGTATTTTAAGTATTAATACAAAGTATAAGGGCAAATTTGTAAATTTTAAGTATAATCGGGGCGGATTCGGGTTTTTCGACTCTACCACCGACCCCAACCTGACCTGACTCGGGTTATGAAAACATCCCCCATACTCCAACTCCCCTCCCCCATACCCCTACCTATTAGGGGCGGGGAAGGGAAACTAGAAAACTGTCCCATTGTCATCCCTACGAGGGAAGGACATGTAAGATTTTTAATAGTGGGAGGAGATACTGACTTGGAAGGCTATGGAGCATTGGTTTGCTTCAACCTTTATATAAATATAATAGATAGACTAGACAATAACTCATGCTATGCACGGGCTGTTTTTAAACATTTTACGAGGTAGCTAAATATTGTGCCTAAATATTTATTATTGAAAATGATCTAATTTAATATTATTAGTGGTAGTCGTAACATATACTACAATAGTTGTCAATGTTCTTATCTTCTACAATAAAAGCTCCAACTTTTTTTAGCTTAACGAACCTCTAATTCAAAAAAAAAAAAAAAATTAGAGCTATGACAAAAGTGCAAGGATATATGTTTTAAAATATTAAGTTACAGCAATATAATAGTTGCCTTCCTATCAAAATATATACATATATAATAGTTGTGTACTTGTGTCCAATGAATTAGATCACCATTTGGAGATAAAATGTTTTATAAATTCTAATTTAAAATATTGCTAATGGAATTTTTATATATGTTATGAAACAAAAAGGAAAAATACAAAATTAGGAAATGTTATGTGGTTGAGCAATATAGCAGCATGACCTTTCAAGGATGCTTTTTTTTTTGCTTTTCTGAATAAAACTTGAGAAAATTGAAAAATCAATGGACTTAGAATGATAGGATGAAACAAAAATAAAGAGATAAGAGGGAAACAACACTTGATACAAAGAATCACCTTTAACATACCAAACAATCACTTGTCAATAGATCTCAATTCCAGTTCATTGCTTTCAAGATAATGGACTACTTTAACTTATAGAATAAAACAATAATGCATAGTACTTAATCCGTGCATGGATTAAGGATGTAAGAGGCATGAACTACTGATGTTTTTCAAATATAAAAATGTTAGGTGTAAGAGGAAAAGACGGATGCAGTACCAATTGGAAATTGAAAAATGAATTGAGTAAATTGGCAAGGGAGTATATAATTAAAGCATTTTGTATCTATTAGATAGAGAGATTTATTAGGCCAGGAGAGAGAAAGTGGGATAGTAAATTTAGAAAATTCTATGTGAAAAAAAGAAAAACACACAAAATGCCAAGTGGCACTTTGTGGAGAAGCTTTTGACTTTAAAATTTAGATATATTAGTCGACAACCCATGCTTTGCACGGGCTGTGCAAAACCTTTGATAAATAGTGTGAAACTGTTTAAAACAAACGTTTTGAAAGATACGAAAAACAAAGATGGCCATGTAATTTACATGTTTACTAAGCAATTAACTTGTGTAACAGAATCAAATCATGTAATGTGTATGGGAATTTGTTGAAAATCTGGAAAAAAAGACAATATTATATACAAATATGTAAAAGCAAAACTAATCTCATTTAAAGCCAACCTCGAAAATCGCTTGAGACTGTAATTACAATTATGAATTCGACCTCTGAAGATTCATCCGATCATTTTCCGACCTATTGAAATATGGTGATGGAAAAAAGATCTTGAAACAAATCATATAGTAAAACTCAATCAAAACTATCAAAATGTTAAGATAAGGGATTAAAAAAAAGATGAAAATATTGCAATAGTATAAATAATAGATCCACTAGTTGTAGTTACTTACATTTGTCTCTGGATTACATGGCAACCCACCTCGACCACCTTGACATTACAAAATCTTGCCCAAACATCAAATAGAAAAGTACAAATGCACTATCAATTAAAACCCTGTTTTAAACATCAATAAATTAAAGAAAATGAAATTTGAAAGGAAACATTCATTTATACTGAACACATAACCACAAATGGTTTAAGTGCCAACTTTAGAACTGTATAGGTTAAAGTGAAAATAGACAGAGTTATATATAATTAAACCAAGCATCTTCACTATCCACGTGGAATGATCCACAGTAATTTGTTTCTTAGAAGACTCGCGGTGACATTGAATGTCACGCCCCGGCATTGCGATAATTAAGGGAAGTAAGCTTCCTTATCGGACCCGTAGGCTCATACAAGTTACAGATCGCATGATTGTCCAATTGTTAACGAAATATAAAATATCAGAGTAATAATAGCAGCAGAAATGATTCTAAGTTCAGCGGAAGCAATACAATGTCTTACAACTTCAGTTATACATAAATACTACAGGCATCCAAATCCAAAAGAAACAGAAGTCTGGGTCAAACGGCCGAAAACAGCAACAACAACATAATTGAAGATAAATAAAAGTTCCCCAGCAGAACAGAACAGCTCCAGCAGCATGACCTCTTCAGCTGGCAAAGCCCCATCCTTCCTGATCAACATGCTCACCATCATACTCGCCAAGCGAAACGGCATCTCATGTACTTAGAACTAAAGCAGCTGGACACGGATGTATAGGGACCACACGCCCATCAGCTGAAAGCTGAGTGAGATACTACGAAGCACAAACAATATGAACATATACACCATTTATATTATCACTTAGCAGTTATCCGATCGTTACGCAAGTTCTCGCTCAAAACCCCAACGTACTTCCTAACTATGCAACCACAACAATGCAAAACAACGCGCATGAATCCACCATGCCAAAACTCACAACACTGGCAGTACTAGCTTCTGCCCACGAACATGACAATACTGAACTTGCGGTACTAACTTCCGTCAACACACGACATATGACACTACATGCCCAAATTGGCCTTAACTCAATCACATCCTTCCACATGGCCATACATGGCCCACAGATGTAAATTACAGCCACACATGGCCCTCTAATCTTGCTTAGCCTATAATTGGCCCTAACGCAATCGCATCCTTCCACACGGCCACACATGGCCCTTAGATGCTAGCATCCTTCCACACAACCACACATGGCCGTCATATGCAAATTACGGCCTCACATAGCCCTCTAATCTCGCTTAGCCTATAATTGGCCCTAACTCAATCGCATCCTTCCACACGGCCACACATGGCCCTCAAATGGTAACATCCTTCCACACAGCCACACATGGCCCTCAGATGCAAATTACAGTCACACATAGCCCTCTAATCTCGCTTAGCCCATAATTGGCCCTAACTTGACACCAACACAACACGACCGACCCCAACATACTGATGACAACACCTCATGAACATAACTCAACTAACAACAAGATGGTTAAGGTCATATGACAATATGCAATCACGCTCAGAATAATCAACGAGATCATACAACTCAAACATGCAACGCAACCATGCTCTCACGTGACTGGTAACACTCTTATTCAATTAGATACATTATTCACATATTACTCTTCATTACATCATTAGTGATTCGACCCGACGCGTTATAATTATTTGTCTCAAAATTGATCATAATCATGTACTAACAATGATATAGGATTCAACATGGAAATGAAATCAACATACAACATGGTGCTACTGATTAAGCATAAAGTACCACTATATAATTGATCAACTCATTCAAAATAACATATACAACTCCAGATTCCGTTAACAGTCCACAGTACAAAACTTATTATATTTAACATACAAACAAACAAAGGAATCAAAATCATGTTAAGCTCGAGGGCTCGCACCACTCGAGCGCTCCAGGCTCGAGCGCTCACACTTGCTTGAGCGCGCGAGTTTAGCAGTGCAAAAAAGTGTATGTTTTAGCAACTTTAAAAACATATACAAATTTGACATATAACTTCAAGATCTCAAGATAAAGCATACATGCAAGATGTCAAATATAATATACATGTTCATATGCAACTCGTATATAAATCACAGCACTTAAAATGATGATCAAAACTAATAGATGATGAAATTTCATGCAAACTTAAGAATTGGATGATGATCAAGATAATCTAAGGCTAGATCATGTACATGCAACACATTTTACAACTTATAGATGTAGATGTACACATTGTAAGTGAGAAGTAATACTCACTAAGAATCAAAACTCAAATAGATGATGATCCAAGCATAAACTTGATAAAGAGGTGAAGATCATGATAATCTAGAGTTAAATAGCATGCATGCAATTAATTTTACTTATTAGACATGCATACATCAACATTGTAAGTGAGTTGTAATACTCACTAAGAATCGAAACTCAAATAGATGATGATCTAAGCATAAACTTGAGAAAGAGATGAAGATCATGATAATCTAAAGTTAAATAGCACACATGCAACTAATTTTACAGATTATACATGCATACATCAACATTGTAAATGAGTTGTATTACTCACAAAGCCAACAAGATGAAATGGATGAAGATTATGTTGAGAAATAAGAGGATGACGAGGATCAAGCTTCAATAACCACATATGCAAGCTTCAAACTTCCTTTGATCCTTCAAGACTTGGCTCATAAACTTCAAGGATGTTGAAATGCAGGTGTGTGTTTGTGTGATTATAGAAGGATTGGATGAAGAATTTGTACACATGCAAGGCAATATGTGTTAGTTTGTATGAGAACTCTTAAGAACTCTCCCTCATAAACTCTCTCAGCAACTCTCTATTTTCGTAGGCCAAAAATGCAGAAATGGCTGTGTATTTATAAAACTTTAGGAGCACAGGGGCAAAAAGGTCTTTTCACAAAATTTTAGCTCGAGCGCTCGGGATTAGTGGAACAAATAAGTTTTGTTTTGTTTTAAAGAATCATGATATGAAATGTATGAACACTCATGCAATGCCAAGCATTCTAAAAATATAACTTCCATATATAGAAAAAATGAACAATACATATTCATAAATTACCACTACACCATATGGCCTCATTACTAACGGATATATCTGTTAGTAATGTTAGTAATATTTATACTAACGGATATATCCGTTAGTATTTTGGCGTTAGTAATATTACTAACGGATTTACTAATAGATATATCCGTTAGTAAAATTAATTTTACTAACGGATATATCTATTAGTAAATCCGTTAGAAAATGAAAGGATTTCTAACGGATATATCCGTTAGAAAGCGACTTACTAACGGCTATTTCAGCCAATTTTAAAAAAGATTTATTTTGAATACTAACGGTTTGTCAACTATTACTAACAGATATATCCGTTAGTAATTGTCAAAAAATGAAATAAATACTAACGGATATATCTGTTAGTAATATACGTAAATAAAAAAAAATTATTTATTTATTTATATGCTTCCCAAATTTATTTTCTTCACCTAATTAACAAGCATATTAATCTATACCAAACACAAAAAATAACAAGATTAATATATATCCATGCCTAACCAACATCTTTATACCCAAAACAACAAAAATAATACATAATAATCATAAGTAAAGAGTTCATACATGTCTAACAAAGTCGGAAATTTAAAGAGTTGTTCCACTCAAACCTAAACTAACAAACAAAACATATTTGAAATTTAAGTAGTTGTATAAAACTACATCCATCGCCATTCAATCTTCTTAAACATAATTTAACCAACACTCGAGCCATATCACATACCCCCCTTCAACAAAGCCTGCCAAAGTCTCGTGGCCATTCTGGGGAGGGTCCCACAAACAAGCATCGGGCTGCATCACTTCCTCGATATAAACCTTCTTTCGATTTTACTAACGGGTTTGAAGTGACACGTGTTAGTTGTAGCATTCCTCTCAACATACCCCTTTGCCAACTCTTTACCAAACTTATCACATAAGATAACTGAGGGTTTGCCGGTGGGAGTAGGCATAGAATGAGAAAAATGTGGAATGTCCGTTGTGTGAAAAACATTGCTCAAGTTTTGAGCCAAATGAGTTGAGTGATTAACTGAATTCGAACCAAGATCACTTAAGGGCGTACTCACCAATGGCGGGTTACTCACAGCTTCTAGTTTCGACACTAAAAACTCAATTTTATCCTCAAAATTGTTGAGTCTTGAAATAATTTCATCCTTGAATGAGGCATCCTCTGTATTTGCTTTATCTTTTAGTCCAATTTTTGACTTTGCCACACCAAGTTGAACTAGTTGCTTCTTAGAGATTTGGGAACCCACTCCACGAACTCCTCTCTTGCATTCCTTCCCAAATATTTCTGCTAACTCATCACTCTCAAGGTCTTCACACATGTCCTCGTTATTCAAACTTCTACTTTTTCTTCTACTTCCAGCAGCTTTCACTTCATCCTATAGTATTCAAATGTCAAAATTTAGATAACACAAAATACAAACTATCCTAAAATTAAAACAACTAAAACAAACAAATATGTTACTTACATATATACTTTTAGCACTCTCCAACACAGTCCCATCATTATGCTCATGAGCCGCCAACCATTTGTCTACACGACTAACTTGGGTTCCAGGATTTTCTTGGTTCTAGACATTGAAATTTAATGAGTTAGTTACATAAAAGTTGTTAAGATTAAAAAGTGTAAGCAATGATACGAACCATTAAAAAGTGTTTCTGAGCATAGGAACGACGCCCAAGAGTGTGTCCACACTTCAACTGTTTTCGATTGCTAGAGTTTGTAAGAGTTTACTCCTGCTTTTTTGGATGACTCTCATTTTCTACAAACTTTTTCCAATAAATTGGATCAACACCTTTTGGACCTCCATCACTAAAATTACCCTTCTTCAAAAGGGCCCGCAAGGAAGCTTTCCATGTCCTAAATTTCTGGGGCCATGCCTGTTCCGCCAATGGGCGAGCCACAGCTGGTGGAACATTTAATTCAAATTCACCCTAGTTGATGAATAGGATAGTAATGTTAAACATATATGATCATTTTTTTCACATAATTAAATGATAGGCATTTCATATCATGACTATGGGACTTACAAGTATATGATCCAGAAAACCTTTTTTTTAGGCCTGGGTCTTTGATAAGACATTAAAATATGAAGGAGGGTGAATAATGGAGTAAGACAAATATCACTTCATATTTGTACTTAATTTTACACAACTTCATTCGCATATATTCTTTGATTGTTCATATAGTTGTTTTGTTTGTCAACATATCCTCCATAAGGCTGATCGAGGTGGTTTTGAACCCTATGGGATGGAATATAATCAGCACAGAAAAGCTTTCTCGATCTTTGTAAACAGCATTCCAAATAGGGAGGATGTAGCATGGATCAAAGGAATTTTTAAAAATGCTAAAGGGTGTGGATGTGTTCATAACTTGTCCTTGTAGGCCATTAGCCGGGCCCAACAGAATCAAATGATAGTTTGAGATCTTACATAGTTGGCAAAATCTCATCGAGACTGCATATATAATAGTATAGGTCCTGAAACAATTGTTTCCCTATCTTGTTCTTTGTGAACTGCTATAGCTGAAAGAGAAGATACTCAAAAAACTACGGTAAACCAAGACTGACATTCATAAGCTCAAAGTAAAGCCATAAACCTTCTCCATATGTACCCACAAAGAAAGGAACAAACCCGTATAAACATTGTGAGAGATTTTTTTAGGTCATATGTTATGAGAATCAAACAGAATTTAGATTCCATTTTTTTACTACCAGTTTTTCAGCAACCAAATGTGGCAGTAAACTGAATGAAAGACATAGGTGATAGGTCAAATTTGGTCACTTTCCTATCTAATGAGTTTGGGTTGCTCCAAAAAGAAAGAAAAAAAGACAAGTGGACTGATTGCATAGAATTCTTCTACTGACATAACAGTCCTAGAGATGATACAGAACTTTGAAATTGAAAGAAACTAAGCAATACTTTTTAGTATATAACATGGAAAATAGAACCTAAAACAACAGCATACTTTGAAACAAGCTTTGATTAGAATTTAATAGGCTATTCGTGTTTGTTCACAATTTTGTAAAGCATTTTACTATATAAATACATCATATTGAATTAGTCCATTAAACAGAAAAATGAGGACATTATCATGTTTATTTGAAGAGTAGTGCTACACACACACTGAATTCCGATTTTTGTTTCACACATGAGGTTGGGTAAGTTCATATGGAAAATCCCCTCATTGACTAAGTAAAGCCATCATTGATTAAGGAAATCCCATAGTTGATTAAACATTATCAATGTTGATTTTCCATGTTTCACTTCTAACTAGCAGCCCACTCAATATCCTACTATATTAATCAAAATCATATTCCACTCGGTTTCATAAGAATCATATTAAGTATATTTGTATATACACACAGACACACACTTGCATATATAGATAACTAAAGAGGAAGTCACACAATGACGACTAGCGTACACCGTACCACATATTTGTTGCCTCGTGAAATAAAGTACCACCTGTAAAGGTAATTTCTGAAAAAAGGTACCATCCTACCCCAAAAGGTAATTTCTGAGGGGGGAAAAAAAAATAAAGGAACTCAAAATTAAGAAACCAACTTGTAAATACCCAACTGGCTAGTGCATAATGACTGGGATATCAGACGATCCAGACGAGTTCTCAATACCCCATCCTTGGTGTTTCTCGGTGAATTGCACAATAACACCACATTGCAGATACTCTATCAAATCTCTTGCGCATTTCTTTGCCTTCTCTATTGTAAAAGTAATATGAGTGAGT
Organism: Hydrangea macrophylla; assembly: GCA_033977485.1. Taxonomy (NCBI): domain Eukaryota; kingdom Viridiplantae; phylum Streptophyta; class Magnoliopsida; order Cornales; family Hydrangeaceae; genus Hydrangea; species Hydrangea macrophylla. The sequence continues at coordinate 5,496,921 of CM066996.1, read as the reverse complement.
GTGAGTGTGGGTATGAGTGTGAATGTGAATGTGAGAATGGAGAGTAGAGACAGATAAAACCACATTCAACATAAGTTGGACTTAAGTCAAAATAGAACATGCATAACGAAAAGACTAGCCGGTGTCGTATTCTGCAACCTAAATCCAAACCAAAAGGGGAAAAGAAAAACAAGAGACAGCTCAATTAATTTTCATGTAGACCATATCAAAACTTCAAACCTCAATACTCATACTGAAATTGGTGACATGGAAATGGGGTCTCAGAATCAAACTTGTGCTAAATTGAGTAAAAATAGAGTACAATTTTTTCCCCTTTGGTCCATAATAACGAAGTATTATGAACTAAAAGGCTTCAAAACTATAATAAAGTCCCAAAAATGGCTTATAATTTCTACTTTAACGAAATCAAACTAGGATAACAACTTCAAGTCAAAGTTTTAAACCAATACATTTTTGGCACACACACACATACAGGATGAGTAAAATCACCCTTCTTAAAACCAGAAATTTTTTTAACAGCAAATTAATGTCATTTAAATAACAGGGTAAGAGGCTATGAAAGCCAAACAATGTTGCGTACGGCCACACATGGCCTACTCCCCTACAAACTCATAATTCCTCACATATACCAAACAACAAGCAGGTGGAGTGCACCCAAACTCCACACCTTACAAACTATCACTATAGAAATACCCCCATCAACTTTATTTCAAATCAAATGAAGCAATAGGACCCTATTCTTTATCCAGAGAAACAACAATCCCAAAAAAATGAGTCAAACCTACAATATAAATTAGGAATTTAGGAAAGTGAAAACCACCAACTCTGGAGTGATCTGAGAGCATTAGGAATTTAGGAATGAGAACACAAATCATGAATCTAAAATCTAAATACAAAACCTAAGATCTAAATCGAAATGTCAAAATATATTCTAAATTAGCATATCACCAACCTAGGCTAAAAAAAATCAATAAAACTGAAGCAAAAACACACACACAAGAAAAAAAAAATCAAAAACACGCACACCTGAGACCCCATTTCCATGTCCTAGGCCGCGCCTCACCGGGAGTATTCAAAATCACAGAAAAAGAAAAAGAAAATACCTCACCTGCGGACTGCCCTAGGACACGCATCACTGGTGTCGTCTCCTGTAGGAGAGACTAGAGAGCGAGTGATGGGAGATCGAGATGAGGTAAGGAAAAGATGAGAGAATGAGAGTCGTGAGAGACATATTGAATAAGGGGGAAGGGAATGAAAAGAAAAAGCCCTAGGATTGTTATTTTGGTGAAGGCTCCGTTTCTTCTCAAAAAAAAAAAAAGCGGGGAAAAAGTTTTACCAAAAAAAATGTAGGGGAGAAAATGTCCCCTTTTTTATATGTAAATTACCGGCGCTTAAGCTAAAAATGCCGTTTATTCCCGGCGTTTATATCTCAAATGCCGTTTCTTCTTTTACTTTTCTTTTTTTCTTGGTGAAGCATATTAAGGCGTAGTTTGGCCCCCACGTGGCTTTTTAAAAGGAGCTTATGAAATTTATTACTGAGTTGTTTGATAATTTTATACAAGTGACACATTACTCTTCAAAAAGACATCATGAAACCAAAAAGTAACCTTGAGCTTTTAAAAGCTCCAAAATGGAGCTTTTAAAAGCTCCCCCCCAAAAGCCCTAAATTCAATTTTTACAAAGCTCATAAACTAGTTAACACATGAATTAACATGAAGTTGAGCTTTAAAAAAGGAGAAGCACCAAAATGGGGGCCAAACTAAGCCTAAGATCTGTCCATTCTTTCTTTTTTTTCTTTTTTTTTTTTTCCTTTTTTTTTTTTTTTTTTTTTGTAATTTTGGTAAAAGAAACTCTAACGGATATATCCGTTAGTATTATTTTTTAAACCGTTAGAAAAAATATAAATCTATATTAGGGGTGTGTTTCGGCCGGAACGGATCGGAAACACCCATTTCGGAAAAAAATTCCAAAATTTTTGGAAGCCAAAAATGCATTCCGAATTCTGTTCCGAAATTTCGGAAATTCCAAAATTATTTCCGATTTCGAAATTTCTGAAATTTCAAAATTTTCGGAATTTCATCAGATTTGGAATTTTTCGGAATATTCGGAATATTTTCGGAATTTTTCGGAATTTTTCGGAATATTCGGAATCCAAGCTTAATGAGATTTCACTTGAGACTTGTAGGCCTTTTATAGAAGCAAATTACATCCCATTTTTTGTGTTTTTTTCGATGTGGGATGAACATAATTTTCGGAATATTTCGGAATATTTTCGGAAAAGTTTCGGAAAATACAATTTCGGAATATGTTCGAAAATTTTTCGGAAAATTTCGGAATATTTTCGAAAAAGTTTCGAAAAATACAATTTCGGAATATTTTCGGAAATTTTTCGGAATTTTCGGAATTCTAAAAACAATTCCGATCCTATTTTTTTTGGAATTTTCGGAATTCGGAAATTCGGAATGTATATTTAGTTGCCAAAATCAGAATTTTTCGGATCGAAATCGGTCGGAATCGGAATTTCCGTTCCAAATGACACCCCTAATCTATATGATGGGTCATTATTAACGGATTTTTCTCCTTTCTAACGGATATATGGGTTAGAAATTAGTAACGGATATATCCGTTAGAAAGCTTAAAACTTGTCCATTAGAAATTGGTCTATATGGTGTAGTGTACATTATTAATGATAAGAAAGTACGGGTGTTACACCTCTCCACCACTAATAAAAGGATTTCGTCCTTGAAATCTGAGCTAACTTGTCACACCCGTTCCAAAAAAAAAATTTCATGGTTTTAATATACATATTCAGATTTTTGTGAATTATCAATGTTAGTTGATAATGGTGGATTGAGGTTGACTGTGAGTCAACGGTAAGGTGTCGGTAAGGACACGAGAACATGGAAGTTCATATTGCATAATCATGAGTAAATGACATTTATATGATTTAAATGTTATTTGACTTTATCTGGTATTTTTGTGAATAGTAATTATACCTGTGTAGTATAATTCTGGTAATCTTTGATATTGTAATATCATTTTGAGAACTGTGGTGAGAACGTGAGAGATATGTTAATTAAAAAGGTAGGTTGTGTAGAGATTTCACAGAATATAGTTTTGGACGTCATTTTGGACCCAAACGAAACCTAGTCGGAAACTTTTGAAAATTATAGTTTTCACTCGTAAAGGTATAAAATGGACGTGGGCGAAGTTTCATGGGTTAATGAGAAGTTTTGAGAAACTTGCGGGGAGGTAAACGTAATTCCCCGAAAGTTTGCCTATATATAGATGAGGATGAGATTTCATTCTCATCCAAACTTGCTAAATATCTAGAGAGAAGAGAAAGAAAGGAGATTTGGTTGCCACGGGCTTTGCGACGCCGATCGACGACCGTTCGTCCGTCAGATTTTCTCCAGATTTCAGATTTGAACTCGTGGAGGTAAGACCTACGTTTTGATACTACTTAGGTCATGTTTGGCCAAGTTTTGTAAAATATTAATTCTAGACTTTTGGGAAAAATAAGGTAAAACTCGTAGGAATCGCGTATAAATTGAAATCCGACGATTATTTAGTCCCATAGACGATCCTTCAAAGTTTGAAGAGATTCGCACGAGGTATGAATTCTAGATCTATGAAATATATGGATTTTCATGTTTTGGACATCACTTTTGATATTCTTGGATCTGGGCAAAATTCATGTATTAGTTAGGCCCGTTAATTATGCACCTGAAATTATGATAAAAAGCACGTATAACTGTTTATGTGAGCATGTTATGTGTCTACTTGGGTCAAAGGGGAGTTTGGTGCAAATTCATCCGGGGCAAGCTCCTCGAACCTTGAGGATTGTGATTGTGATTGAAATGGAATTTGAATTGTGGTTGTGTCTGGATTGGAGGTGGGCCCAACCAGTACACGGTACCTGGTATGGAGGAAGGCCCAACCAGTGTACGAGATGCGTGGGAGAGGTGGGCCTCCTACGGCATCGACCGGATGAATGCGTACCACTCACCCTAGAGACTATTTCTATGTGTTTTAGATGCTTAAACCATGAACTGTCATATAAGCATACATTTAGAATTGTACGCTCAGCATATAGCTGAGCAGTGGAGATGTAGTCCATTGCAGGTAAGAAGAAAGACAAGAAAAAGCGCGATGAGTGAGGCCGATGAACGCCGGGGAAATCACATGTGTATATGTTTTTGTTTTAATCCTAAAACTTGTGTAAGATTGTGAATATTGTAATATGTTGTAATAGAATCACGGAGTAGTTCTGTAATATGGTAATTCTGTATTTGAACATCTATGGTTATGTATTAATTGTTGAGAAATCAGTTGTGGTTGTGTTGGTGTTGGAATTAAGAAGCATGAGTTGTTAGTTTTACTACACAGGGCTGCCTGCAGGGGAGCAGTCGACTGGACCCAGGACCAGTCGACTGGATCTCGTGGGATTGAGACACTGAACGTGAATATTAAGAGAAGCAGTCAACTGTACCCTTTGTCAGTCGACTGAACACTGTAGATTTTGGCTACTGCTTCGAATAATGGAAAAAACAGTCGACTGAGTCCTCAGATCAGTCGACTGGACCCCTTTGTTTAAGTTGCATTTTTGGGTTCTGCTTAACCCAGTCGACTGGGCAGTCGACTGGACTTCTGTTGAGGATTTAGGGTTTTAGTTTCTGCCAGGCATAGTACAGTCGACTGGGCAGTCGACTGAACCTCTGTATTTTGAAATGGATTCTTGTGAACGCTTTCAATTGAACAAATTTCTTTTATAACTCTGATTTCTATGGATTTTATAAACTCAGAGGGTAATGTTCCCTAAGTTTTAAATACCCAGGGTTATTTTAAAGATTCTTTCCGCTGTGTATAGTTATATGATGTTTGGATGAGCTTTGGTGGCGTGCCATGTGTCCTATTTCCACGCGTAGTGGGATGGGTCGTGACATAACTTGTGTCAAACAATTTCGGATATTTAATGAGCATCTCAGATGCCAACTCCCATAAAGCTTCTTCTATGTTGTGGTGATTTGACAAAACCTCACCAACGGGATCTCCTTGTTCCTTAGCTTCTTGATCTCTCTGTCCAAAATCTGCACTGGCCTCTCTTGATCTGATGCATTTGTCATTCACTTCTATGTCTCTGAAGTTGATCACGTGTGGTGTAGCACCCTGATGATACTCCTTCAGCATACTGACATGAAAGATATTATGGACTCCTGACATCTTCGCTGGTAGCGCTAGTATGTAAGCGACTTTTCCCACACCGTAACAACCTGCATTTTCATCTAATTATTTGTATTTGCATTTACCATATTCAATTTCACTTTGTATTTCCATGTTTAATCTATGTTCGTAGAGTTATTTTAAACCACAATTCTCATATTTGGAATCTCATTTCTTGTTTTATTGTATATTAAATTTCTTTTGGGGTCAAATTGCAAATTTATAAAATTTAGTAATACCTGTGTTGAATTTCAAAAACTGTATTTCAAAACGGTGAAATTAATTTCTCCTGACTCAAACTGTATTTTTATAAAATCGAAAAATAATTTCTTATGCTAAAATGAATTTTCTGTATTTTGTGGAGATCACTGCGCCGCGAAAATACCAGTTTATGTGCAAAACTGTCCGCGCCGCGATGAACTTCCACAGATTTTGGAAGTGACATAAAGTTAGATTTGACATTTGCTTTATTTCTAATTATGGAAACTAATCATTGATTAAGGCCTTGTTTGGATGTTGCTTTTGGGTATGTGCATTTCTAGTGCCATAAGCTATTTTGCCAAACATGATAAGTGATTCCTAGTCTACTAGCTTGTGCCTTGTTTGGTTAGACTTACTTTAAGTGAGTTAATGTTGTGCCATAAGCTTGAACTCCCAAACACCACTAAATTGACCCCTAGGGACCTATATGTGACTCTTAGAGCAACTTTTGAGATGTATAATTGTAGAGATACGTATGTATCATTGTAGGTATACTTGGCCCTCAAGTTCCTTAGTTGGTCCTCTATATAACTGATGACGCCGAAAATTGGTAAGAGATATGATTGGATGATTGTGAGAGAGAGAAGGAGAGACAAGATATTTGCGTGTGGTTCGGTCCCGTTAAAGAGGTGACCTACATCCACGTGTGTGCCGGAGCACATTTACTGACAGATCACCGACGGTTCGTTGTGAGCCAACAGAGGGGACGACACTACCAGAACCGACCGGGTATATGCATGTGTATGTATATTTGCAGCTATTCTTGAGTGCTAAGAATGCGATCCCCTTTAATGGGGATGAACGACCTCTTTTATAGGTGCAAGAGGCCACCCGTACAAGGTAAGTCTACAGATCAGGAAGCCTAATCTGATTTACATAAATTTAGGGGAGTCTCCTAAGTGGTTTTGGAAACTGCTTGCTCCTTCCATTTAGTCTTCTAGCTGGGATAGGAAACTGTCACGCCCCGACGTAGCATAAATAAGGAAAGTGTTTAATTTCCTTTGTGGACCCGTAGGTCGTGACAGTTTGAAGGATCGATTCCGTCCCAAACGTCAACAACAAAAACATAATAATCAGAGCAGAGTAATCAAGGCTTACAATGTTTTTCTAACTTAATAGTTATTACAACACGGGGTCTCTAGAGGCACAAACCGCCTTAAATCAAAACAATACCTTAACATCTATTACAGTCATCCTTATTACAAAACCGTTCATAGATTAAAACATAGGAATATGATAACATTTTTATCTTCCAAAGCAGCCATTCTCAGTTAGCGTAGTCATAATGTTCAGCTTGATCAAAACCTAAAAAGCCTAGACACGAATGTCAAGGACGCATCAACGCCGTCAGCTTCAAGAAGCTGGTGAGTATTAAAAACATAACTTTGAACGTAACACATACTCATTTACCATTTTCAAATTCCCATTTAATTCAACAAGTTTACATTAAAGTAAAGAGTTCATTTTAGAAAACAACCACGATATCATTGGAAACTATAATTCACATATATAAGACCGTGTATGAAAACAATGCACCATCTTATCTTATCGACTCTTTTCTCTCGACAAACACAATAACCAACTCTCTCACACCAGTATCTTTGAAATACTCCGATAGCCACACTTTAGCACAGGGGTGACAGGGAATGTCCAGTTTGCCTCACACTTTAGTACGGGGTGCCAAGGAATGTCCAATGCCTCACACTTTAGTACATAATCCGCCTCGCAAGTACATCACACAGTATCTAGACTCGGGTACCAAAGAGTGTCCGTAGGCCACACTTTAGCACTACCATGGGTGCCAGGGAATGTCCAAGTTCGGCTTCACACACTTTAACGCTTCCATGGGCGTCAGGGAGTGTCTAGTTTTTCCACCGTCGCATTTCAAAGACGCTCTAGCCGCAATCTCAACCACAACACACTTTGCTACTCACTTACCAGGGAGTTTCCACAACACAATCTCAACCACACACTCTATACCACACTGACTAACATTCACACTCACCATGCATGTACAACTGACTCCACATGTATGTCATGAAACTTTAAACATAAAAGTAAAATGCTGAATTATAGGAACAACGTACGTGCGGGGATTATTAAGTCATAATACATCATTTCATTCGTCCAAACATAACCAAATAGGTTTCTGTTTTTGTAAATTTATCAAACAGAGCTTTAAAAGTCCAGGAAACATCACCCAAACAGTTCCTTAACATAAAACAAGCAAAAACCAGAAATTATCCAAAGTCGCTCGCGCGGGCCGCTCACGCGATATGCATATTTTTCGTTTTCTTATAAAAACCTTTTTTGTTTGCCTGAAAACACACAGCTCGCGCAAGCAGGTTGCTCACGCGGATCGCTCGCGCGGGCCGCTCACGCGATCTGTCTAATTTTCGTTTTTCTTATTAAAACCTTTTCTGTCTACCTGAAAACACACAGCCCCTCGCGCGTGGACCCCTCGCGCAACCCTCGCTCGCGTAGTAGCTTCGTCTTCTTCGTCAGAATTCCTCTGTTTCAGCTTTAAGGGTCTATTTTGACCCATTTTGCAATTCGATTACTACGATGTCATATTATATATGGATCTCTTCGGTTTTTCGTAAGGAATATGAATCTACAATCAATTTAATGTGAATCGATCTATAGCTCTCGGATTTTATGAAAAGCCGAGAGTTGACGGAAATTTCGTTTTAATCATACGTCGCTATACAAACAAATTAAGCTCAAATTTTACAATCGTATACTCTACATACTATAATCTTTCATATTTCATTCAGAAAACAAATTTTGGTTAAGTTTGGAAAATCCACGTTTTTCAAGCTTCAAGTTTTCATGAAGGTCAACAATGGTGAATCAACATATACATACATATAAAACAGAAATTGAGCACGAATTACATTTGGAGTGAGTTTAAAATACTCACTGAGATTAAGAGCAGAGAGATTGTTGAGAAAGAATAACAATATAAGAGATTCAAACCCAAGCTTTTGCTATGGGGATTAAGAGTTCTCTCTCTCCCTCTCTCTAAAATTATGAAATTATGAACTCTCAAGCTCTCTCTTTTCTCTCTGTGTTTCTACAGTGTGCAGATTGTGAAGTGTGCAATGTGAGCTCTGTGTGTGTTTATATAGAACCAAAATTGAAGAGCTTGGAGCCCAAGCATATTCTCATACACTCAACAAATTGATTTTGAATTAGTTAAATACATATATGCAATTATACACAGCACATATATACAAACATATATATATAAACTCTCCAAATTTTAAAGGGGCAACATAGATAGTAGGGGTCAAACTTGGGGTTGTTTGGGAAATCAAGCTTATAGCACAACAATAACTCACACAAGTTAGGCATTGGCAAACAAGGTATGCACAACTAGCCTAGGAAGCACTTCTCATGTTTGGCAAAACAACTTATAGTACTAAATTAACACACCAAATAGGAGCACACCCAAACAAAGCTTATTCAATCATTACTAGCTATAGATGGAAAAAAAATCAAATATCAAATCCAACTTTACGTCACTTCCAAAATCTGTGGAAGTTCGATGCGGCGCGGACTATTTTGAACATAAATTGGTATTTCTGCAGTGCGGTGATCACCTCAAAAATACAGAAAATTCATTTTAACGTAAGGAATGATTTTCTGGTTTTATAAAAATACTGATTGTGTCCAAGGTAAATATTTCCACCATTTTTGAAATACAGTTTTAAAATCCAACACAGGTATTGCTAAATTTTATAAAATCGCAGTTTGACCCTAAAAGAATTTTAATATGAAATAAAGCAAGTCACAAGATTTTAATACATGAGAATTGCAAATTTGAGATTACATTAGGAACATTAATTAAATATGAAATGCAAATACAAATAATTAAATGGAAATGCAGGTTGTTACAGAAACTGTCTGGATGCTTGCTAGGCAAGAAACCACACCTTCTGGAGGTGCGCCCATGTGGGGCCAGTCCGGAGCGAACGACCTGGCTTTGGACCAAACCAGGCAGTCTCATGCGACAGCCCGGGATGGTTTGAGTAGTAACCCGGGTCCCAGGCGACTTGGCTTCTCCTTGCTGAGGTGGTGAGGTTTGACTTTGATCTGGTATCTTTTGTACATATCAGCTGCCCCCCATTTTCAAAACTGACGTTTGAAAATTAAGACTACTCCCAAAAAACTGCCCGGAGAAGAGGCCGGGGTCTTTCCCGGGGAGTGGTCGATCGTGCTGGTCCACCGGGGTTTGGACTGAACGGTGGCAATGTGGGCCCGGGACTGACTCTAGCCACGTGTCAACTGGTCACTGGCCTGGTCAAGATTCAACGAGGTCAGTTGAGGAGCAACTAAGCAATCGCGTGTAACCAGACTGTCACATCGTGCACTTAATGCGCACGTCTTTTGAGGCGACGCTTCATGTGCCCGAGGTGATAGTTGTCAGGCGGTTCTGGAGGAAAAGTTCCTGGGTCGTTGGATCTGATTTGATTTGGACCATCCGCATTATATATATGAGGAACACTTATTCATTTAAGCCATTCCTGCTATCAAGTGATAGAGATACCGAGCGGTCTGAGAGCAAAAGTTCCTGATCAAGCTTCTCGAGCTTCTTTCTGCGTTGATTTTTGTAAGTCTCCTCTCCCCAGTCTCAATTTGTTGTGTTCCTTCTTCCCCCTTTTCTTTTCCTTTCCGAAGTAAGACTAGAGAGAACAAACCCTCTAGGATTGGCACGGGATTGGGATTTCTTTTTCCTTAGGTACTGCACCTTCTTCAGGTCTGGGGGTACCGTAGGTTGGTTGCACTGAGCGGGTTTTCCAGGGGTAGTTTTAGTTGAGTGCCACCTTACCTTAAGGACTTTATACTCTTTGCCTTTCAGGCTCATTACCTTGCCCCCTCTCTACCGTAGGCTCGAAGTTCCCGACCCATATCTAGGTTGTTACCTGCTTTCTCGCTCAACCCTAGGGATTTCGGACATGGAACATTCTGACTTTGATTCTGCCTCCCAGTCTGAGAGTGAACAATCCCGGTCTGAGACCTCAGATACTAGTATTGACCCCCCTTCTACTACCCCATTTGACCGCCAAAGCGAGGGTAGAATCCCCATACGTGTGTCTGACGACGAGTCGGGCTTGGAGGCCCCCGTGACTCCGTCTCCCATGGTTTGGGTGATGAGACACCAAGGGAACCAGACCCCGAGGTAGCCTTTGCCTGTGAGTTCATCCCTTCCACCCCACGCGCTCAAGATCTTAGCCGCATTAGGGAGAGGTACAGCCTCCCTGACTACTATTCCCTAGCCGTAAATGCCGGCGGAGTCCATCTCTACTAGCGAGGTTTCACCACCCTTTATGAGGATACCCTCATGGCCAGATTCTGTATCCCTCTCCATCTGGTTGCCGGGACGTCCTGATATATTTGGGGATCACCCCGAGACAGTTAGCTCTGAATGGTTGGAGGTTTCTCATGGGGTCCATCTCTCTCTGGCCTCAAGTTTTTGGGTATGAGCTCTTTATTCAGGAGTTTCTCTAGACGTATCAACTGTTTCCCGTACATGGGGAGGTCGGGTTCTTTTCTCTCGGGGGTTCTGCAGGGAGAAAGATCTTAGTCAACTGCCCGAGCAACAATAAGGGTTAGAAGAATAGATTCTTCCAAGTGTCCACCCTTGGACTTTGCGAGCAGGCCCCGGGGATCCCAATGAGGACTTCTTGGGTGGGAGAGTTGAGGGGTAAGCCAGTCCAGTACCTTTCGCCCAATTTCTTTCCTTCGATCCTAAGACTAGCAGCTTTGCATTCTTCTTTACAGCGGGATCAGCCAACCCGCCGAGCATTCCCGAGGAGTGCCAGACCAGGATCAGGGGCTTGGCAGATTTGCCAACAAACATTTGGAACGTGCTGACCCGGACGGGCGATTTCAAAGCCTCCTACGACCCGGCCGAGCCCGTCGAAGCTCCTGTCTTTCCTCCCATTCTTCCTAGTAAGTGCCCGGGCACAATTGGACTTATCTATATTTCTGTCATATTCGTTGCTGTCTTTGCCAATTACTGACCGCTTGTCTTTTTCTTTTACAGAGATGGCCCCCCAAAAGAGACCTTGAACAGTTGCGGGCCAAGCAGGCCACTGTCGTCGCCCGGGCGGTGATTAGAGGAGGAAAGAGGCTAGCTACTAAGGCCTCAGGTAGCAAACGTCCACTGAGGCAGATCCGGTACGGGACAGCGAACCGTCCAGAGCCCGTGGGGACCTTGACTCCCCAGGTGGTGGTATTGGGGACTTTCCCCCGAGCGGGGATTCTGTCCGGGATGCCGGTTGAAGAATCGGTGGAGATCAGGGAGAGGGTCAAGTCTGGCCTTCTCCTAAGTCAAGTGGAGGCATGTTCAAACATGTCTCCTGAGGCATTCCAAGGATGGCTATACAGCCTCTCTTATATGGTAAGCATTGTCAACCTATTGCCACAACCTTTTCTGTGTTTGCCCTGTCAACTGACCGGTTGGGACTTCTTGCAGGTCGGCAGTATGACCGTTGGGCTGAGTCCTTTCTGCCTTCTCTTGCCGGGAGGGCCGCTGCTGCTGAAGCCGCTCTATCAGAGGAGTGGGCGACCTCGGAGACCAGGCAAAATACCCTGGCCCTGGAGAAGGACAAGGTAAAGGGCTTGGCCTTGAGCCTCAGTGCGGCCCAGGCAGAATTGGCGACTGCCCTGGCAAATCTGGAGGCATCCCGGGCCACTACGGCGGCTGCAAAGGCTCGGGGAAAGGCAGCGACGGAGGTGACGGCGGCGGGGGCCACAGAGGAGGCTTTCGACGACGGCTTCTTCCAAGGTTATGAAGACCTCAAACAAAGGCTTGCCTGGGATCACCCTGAATGGGACATCTCATCCTATGAGGGGATTGACTCAGACTATTGGGACCTTGGTCTCCCCATTGCTGAGGATCCTGCCTCCTTGGCCGGAGGTATTGATGACTCTACCACCTTAGCCAGACCTGCTGACGCTTCTGCTGCCCTGGGCAGTAACTCGGTCCCAGGAGAAGGGACCGCCCAGGGGGGAGAGATCGAAAATGTGGTTGAGATTGACGATGTTAAATCCCGACTTATACTTTTTCTTTTTATTGTTGTTCTCTTTTTTTGTGGAGGCTACTATAACTGCCCCCAGGTAATGTATAGTTTTTTTTTCTTTCAATTAATGAAAAAGGTCCCCTGAGGCCATCTTTTTCATCAACTACTTTTATTACTTGTACGTGTATGCCTGTTTGTGATTGCCAATACCCGACCGGTTGTTAGCTGATCTGAATCCCTGCCTTAGCAAAAGGTTTAGGACTATAACCGGTAGAGAATACCCCGTTATTTGGGGACCAATTTTAACCTATTTGAGGGTTGCACTCGATATAATGTAGGACGTTGGTCCTGTTATTGTTCGAGTGGTTTCGTCGAACATTGGAGGTACTCGGGTTGGCATCATGTGCCCAGCCCCGTGTCCTGTTGAATGCCCGATTTCTCTGGACACTGTAGGTATCCGGGGCTGTCTATTGGTGGCATCATGCGCCTAGCCCCGTGTCCTGTTGAATGCTCGGTGTGATTCCCTATTTTAGTCCAATATTTCGTATCCCTCTGCCCCCCCAAGCTTTTGCTAAGGCGGGCGTGAGTAGGACATGGGTGGTTGTAGGGTCTTTTGAAGCTTGCCATCATCAGCCACCTAGGGAGATATGCCCCCATTTTCGGTATGGACCTAAGCGAAGCTTATGCCTCAAGTTTGGGGCCTGAGGTCTTTTGTGCCTAGGTACGGGGCCCGAGGTCTTTTGTGCCTGGGTGCAGAGCCCGAGGTCTTTTGACTGACCGTTGGTAGTTTTTGCAAAAAAAATAATGACTTTTTATTCCTTGTAAGAATTGTAATGATTGCTCGGGAAAAGCTACAAATTTCCTAACCAAAACTGCTACGTTACTGCCCGAGGATTATTGAAAATACTTGCGGAGATGTTGGATGTTCTAAGGGTGAGACAGGTCACGCCTGTCCAAAGTCTGAATCCAGTAAGTGCCCGGTCGGTTGACCTGGGTGACCTTATACGGTCCTTCCCAGTTGGGCCCTACTTTTCCATGGCCTGGGACTTTTGTTGATTGGTTCACCGCCTTCAGAACGAGGTCCCCAACTTGAAAACTACGGTGCTTGACCTTGCTATTGAAATACCAAAATACCTGCTGCTTGTAGGCTGCCACCTTCAGATATGCCCGGTCCCTTTTCTCCTCCACCAAGTCTAGCTCTCCCCTGAGGGCTTCGTCATTGCCTTGCTCGTTAAAGCTAATAATCGGAATTGGAATGTTGGTAGCCCGAGTTCCGTTGGTACCATCGACTCAAGGCCGTAGGTAAGTGAGAATAGTGTTTCCCCCGTTGCTGCCCGAGGGGTTGTGCGGTAGGCCCATAGAAGCGACGGTAACTCGTCTACCCAGAGCCTTTTTGCATCCTCTAGCCTAGTCTTGATAAACTGCAGAATTATCTGATTTTTCACTTCAGCCTGGCCGTTGGCTTGAGGAAGCTCGGGGAAGGAGTAATGGTTGGATATTCTGTAGCCTGAGCAGAACTGCCTGAACACCGGGGTATCAAATTGTCTTCCATTGTCACTGACCAAGACCCTTGGGATTCTAAATCTGCAGAGAAGGTTCTTCTCGACGAAACATTCCATCTTCTTCTAGGTGATTGTCGCCAAGGGCTCTGCTTCCGCCCATTTGGTGAAGTATTCAATGGCAATTACCACGAACTTGACCTGACCTTTCCCGACCAGGAGGGGGCCGACTATGTCAATGCCCCACTGGGCAAACGGCCAGGGACTGAGAATGGGTGTTTGGAGTTCTCTCGGGCAATTAATCATGGGTGAGTACCTTTGGCACTTGTCGCACTGCTGAACGTACTCTCGGGAATCCCGGACCATGGTCAGCCAGTAGTAGCCTTGCAACAGGGCTTTCCGAGAGAGTGTATGGCCTCCAACGTGATTTCTACATATTCTTCCATGGATTTCGTGCAGTATACTCTGAACTTGCATGGGATGAACGCACCGTAGATACGGAATGGTATACCCCCTCTTGTACAGGATACTGTCAACGAGGAGATAGTATTTGGCCGCCCGGTACTTCACCTGGCGGGCTTCATCTCTTTCCCCTAGTAAAGCGACCGTTATGAGGAATGTCATAATTGGATCCATCCAGCTGGGACTGAGTGCTACCGACTTAACTTCCATACCTTCGGAGGTGGCCACGCTAGGCTCGGGTAGATACTCAACCTTTATCCCAAGTAGGTCTGACTCGGAGGATGAGGCAAGGCGGGCCAACCGATCGGCCCTGGTGTTCTCTTCCCTTGGGATCTGCATGACGGAGAATCCTTTAAGTTTCTTTGAGACCGCCCGAACGAGACTTAGATAAGCTATCATGTTATTCTCCCAGGCTTCATATTCTTGATTCACCTGGTTTACCATGAGCTGGGAGTCACTGTACCCTTGGACTTGTTGTGCCCCCATTGAAGTGGCTAACTGGAGCCCGACCAGCAAGGCTTCATACTCGGCCTCAATATTAGAGGCCCAGAACTTGAACCTCAATGCGTATTCCAGTTAGATCCTATTGGGCGTGGTCAAGGTGATTCCTACCCCACTGCCTTACTGATTGGAAGACCCGTCGACGTAGAGAACCCAGGTCGGGATCTCAGGCATTAACCCGGGCGGTAGTTCGCTTGGAGTAAGATCTTCAACTAGGTCTTCGGGGTATGTGAACTCTACAAGAAAGTCAGCCACGGCCTGTCTTTTGATTGCCGTTCGGGGCCTGTAAACTACCTCAAATTCCTCTAACTCCATTGCCCACTTGACGAGCCTCCCGGATGTATCAAGTCTGCTTAGTACTCGGCGGAGTGGCTGATCTGTGAGGACCACGATGACGTGGGCCTGGAAGAATGGGCGGAGCCTCCGGGCAGAAGTGATGAGGGCAAAAGCTAGTTTCTCAATATGGGAGTACCAACTTTCTGCGCCCTGAAGTGCCTGGCTAGTGTAGTACACCAGGTATTGAGCCCTGTGCTCCTCGTGAAGTAGTGCCGAGCTCACCGCCGAGGGCGATACCGCCAGGTATAAAAATAGCTCCTCATTTGACAATGGTGTTTAGAGTAGAGAGAGGGGATGACATGTATTTTTTCAGTTCCTGGAACGCCCCCTCGCACTCTTCTAACCATTAGAAGGCCTTGTAGAGGATTTTGAAGAACGGCAGACACCGGTCGGTTGCTCGAGAAACAAATTTGTTGAGTACGGTAACCCGTCTGGCCAGACTCTGAACTTCCTTGGTGGACCAGGGTGACTTCATATTGAAGATAGCCTGGATTTTCTTGGGGTTGGCCTCGATTCCGCGTCTGCTAACCAAGTGTCCTAAGAACTTCTCGGTCGAGATCCCAAATGTGCACATTGCCGGGTTCAACCTTATCTGGTACTTTCGTAAGATGCTGAAGGCCCCGGCCAAGTGTTCATGATGGTCTGATTTGCCTTGGATTTTGACCAGTAGATCATCAACGTAAACCTCCATCGATTTACTGATTAATTCCTTAAACATTAGATTTATAAGGTGTTGGTAAGTTGCCCCGGCGTTCTTGAGGCCGAAGGGCATCACCTTTTAGTAGTACGTCCCTTGATCTATAATGAACAAAGTCTTCTCTTCGTCCCCAAGGTACAGACGGATTTGATTATACCCTGAGTAGGCATCCATAAATGAGATGAGTGAATGGCCAGCCGTAGCGTCCACAAGGAGGTCTATCCTGGGTAGCGGATAGCAGTCCTTAGGACAAGCCTTATTTAGGTTCGTAAAATCTATGCACATCCTCCATTTCCCGTTGCCTTTCTTTACCAATACCACGTTAGCCAATCAGTCTGGGTACTGGACCTCCCAGACGGATTTGGCCTTCAAGAGCTTGTCAACCTCCCCTGATACTACTACTTGTCTTTCAGGGGCCATGCCCCTTCTCTTCTGTTTGACCGGTCAGGCATCAGGATTGACATTAAGTTGATGGGACATGACCCGAGGGTCAATCCCTGGTATGTCCTCATGGCACCAGGCGAAGACGTCTTGGTTGCTCCACAGGAACTGGATAAGCTTCTGCTTGAGGCTCGACTCTAGGATGGTGTCGATACTGACAGGCCGGTTAGGGAGTTGTGGGTTTAAGATTGCTTGCTCCAGCTCGTCCATTGGTCCCACTCCATCCTTTACGTCCCTAGGATCCATCTCATGGACGTTCATCGTTTCCGCGATAGCTTCTGACACGATTATTTTTCTATGTGCGCTTGTGTGTTATACCCAAGTGTAGGTAGACGTGCAAGTAGTAACTGGTAAGACCAGGTCGATCCCACAAGGAAGGATAAGAATTAAATTACTTAGATTAGACTTTAAAAGAAAAGAAAATTCAATATTTTAAGAAAAGTGTAGAACACAAAGTTCTACAATTAACAACTACTAAACTTAAAAACAACTAAATTAAATTAACTATTGATTAACTATTTAACTAAAGGAGATTTGAAAATGGTTTTTCTTGATAAAAGAAAGTGTTGGGATTACGCAAATCCACTATGACTCAGCCATCTACCATGCAAATGCAATTAAGCTCAACGGAGGGCAACTTCTACAGTATCCCGTACTTCTCTAAGGATATAGAATCAATAGTCCTTTCATGACCGGGACTATATCATCACAATTAAGTTCGAAATACACAAAGGTGGTTTAATTCAATAGTGAAGACTCGCACCTTCAATGGTGTTAGCATTGAGGGTGGTTTGCAAAATATATTGAAAGAAAATGCCTTAAGGCTTAACGTTTAAAGACTGTTTTGACAAACTGAGCATTTGGGGACAGTTTGATAACGAATCAGTAAAGCAGAAAGTCTTGGAATACTGTATTAGATGTCCTCAAGAATCAGAGGTCTCGATCGATCGATGCTCTTTCGATCGATCGAACTTCTTCATCTCTCAATCGATCGAAATATCTTCGATCGCTCGACTATGTCTCTGGTCCGATCGATCGAACTACATTCGATCGATCGAACACAGGAATAAAAATACTGCATGGCAGAGGCTTGAAATCACGGTTTCATCGTGATTTCCCAACCCTGGACTACTCAGACATGATCTGGGAAGTCTCAGATTTATTTTTAACGTAAAGGTTCATTAAAGTCATGTTTGTTTGCGAGTTTTTCATGAAAACTATGAAAATCAATGATTTTAATTCATCTAGCATGTAATACTATGATATGGAAGATTATACTATGAATAAATAAGTGCAGAATGTAAACAAAATAAAACGAAGTAACCTGGAGAAGAGCAACTACTATTAAACCTTACGAAATCCAAGCTACAATGAAATCCTTGATAAAAACCTACAAAATAAGATAAAACTCTCTACTCTCTATGGAAAACTGATGAAACAAAGTATGTGCGTCCCCTTGGGATGTAAAACAAAACGATTATATATAGCCTAAACCTAATGCTAAGGTTAAAAACCCGTTTCTGCTGCGTGCGCGTATAATCTGATAAAAGGCATGTTCGATCGATCGAGAAACTCTCGATCGATTGAACTTCCAGAAACTGCGAGCGCTTGAACTCCACTCGATCGATCGAAACGTCGATCGCTCGAACATTGTTCGATCGCTCGAACCCTGTATTTCAGCTTTGAGTTGTCTTCATCTGGACTAAGCACTTCCTTTTATCAACATTCTTCAATCTTGTACACAGCAGCAGTAATCTGCACAAATAATCACTAAAACAATACCACTTATCATAGTTTAATCCATTTGTGTAGAAACTGGTATTGTAATTCAAACTGCAGATAAACAGGGGAATTGTAGACTTTTCTAGTGTTTTTTCCTCTTTTAGCGCGGTTGTATTTTACAAATACCCCCGCTTGTCACAACCCCCAACTAGCGATTTGCTAGTCCCTTAGCAATAAAGCGAAAATAAAACAAGCTTACTAATACTACAACGACTAAAATAACAAAAATAAGACTAAAGCAACTGATCTAGTAAAATGAAAGAAACTTCCTAACTCACTTTCGCAGGAATCGCGGTTGCATTTAGCAAATGCAACAAGCCTTTAAACCCCTAGGTTTCCCTAGTGGACGAGTGTTGTCTCGTGAGGGTTTTCAGTGAATAAACCCACAAAATTCTAAATTTAAGCTAAAAAAGATATAGAAAAACTTATAAACATTCTTTCCCATTTGACTATCAATTTAGCTCCACAGAACATATCAACCTCATACAAACCATGAAGAAATCCACATGTTCCTCATGTCACCAAGATAAATATACATATGCGTTACATTCATGTATCCGTGTGTGTGAGGTCAACAACTATGCATCCAACTTTATTTAGAATTGTTTAGACTATCATACTCTTGGAATGCGTAGTTTCAACTCGATTCTTACATGGGTTTGCACTCAAAAATGAACATCTCACAGAAACTTGTTTAGAAATGATCGCTCATGGTGTGAAAACTTTAATAAGAGTGATGTTCTGGCTACTAGTGTTTCACACCGAACTCGATAAAGGACGAACATTTAGAGTAATATAGTCTCATGAAAGGAATACTACTTACTAGAGGAGCGAAATACCGTGGATACTCAAATTACACATTCATATTCAAACTAAGTTGTTAGAAATCATTAAGACTTTGACTTTTTGGCTCTTATTTAGTAGGATAGAGAAAAGAGGGCAAGATTTGCACATCCTTAACATGTGATGGAGACTAGCTTATTTCTTCTTCATTCCAAACATCCTCTATTTTCATATATATATTTATTTCTCTTTACTCCCTTTTTTTTTTGTTTTTTTTTTAACCTTACTCCTTCTTCCTTCCTTTTTTTTTTTTTTTTAACCTTACTCCTTCTTCCTTCCTTTTTTTTTATTTTTTTATTTTTTATAACATCCTTCCCACAACTACTCCCTTCTTGTCAAATACTTCAACAATTTTAATCACATCAGCCGTGCAATCGAGTTTATAGAGGTTAAAGTATCAGACGAAAGGTTAGGCTTTCATATTGGCGATATTTAATCAGTGTGGGGTCAAGAGATTCTTGGATGTTGATACAGGTATATGAAAAAAAAAAATAAGGAATGAATAACGAAGGCTTAAATCATTTTCTTAACTTCTTAGTTTTAGCACTTCAGTGTTCATTGAGTTTTAATTGGTAAATCCTGAACGTTCTCCTCTAATAAACAGCCTAAATGAAGAATTTTGAGACTATCCAACGAATTTAAAGTATATTCAAGAAAAAACAATTCGAATTAATGTGACAATTCCCTCAGAATTGAAGATTGGGTTCAAAAGCTCACTAAGGGTTGTTAGTTTCCACTAGTTATTCCTTGAAGCATAAAAGTCATATTAACTCTAATTTCAGTTTTCTGCATAGCTCTTAACATGTGCAAATGATTTGGATACTAGAATGGTTAACAAATGCATTCCTCTTAGTGAAACTAGAAAAAAATGCGTGAACTTAAGTCATAATAGGATGAGATGAATATGAATATGTCATTGCTTGATAACAGCTAAATAGGAGAGAAAATTCAAAATTTTTCTACCAATTTAGTTCCAAAACTTGGTTAATTATTTAAAAATTTGCAATTTTTATTTGAAAATTTGCAATAGATGGAGTGATACAGATCGCTAAGTATAGATATGCACAGGTGATGGTCTATCTACAGCCTATGTGATAAGCGGGGGTATTTGTAAAATACAACCGCGCTAAAAGAGGAAAATACACTAGAAAAGTCTACAATTCCCCTGTTTATCTGCAGTTTGAATTACAATACCAGTTTCTACACAAATGGATTAATCTATGATAAGTGGTATTATTTTAGTGATTATTTGTGCAGATTACTGCTGCTGTGTACAAGATTGAAGAATGTTGATAAAAGGAAGTGCTTAGTCCAGATGAAGACAACTCAAAGCTGAAATACAGGGTTCGAGCGATCGAACAATGTTCGAGCGATCGACGTTTCGATCGATCGAGTGGAGTTCAAGCGCTCGCAGTTTCTGGAAGTTCAATCGATCGAGAGTTTCTCGATCGATCGAACATGCCTTTTATCAGATTATACGCGCACGCAGCAGAAACGGGTTTTTAACCTTAGCATTAGGTTTAGGCTATATATAATCGTTTTGTTTTACATCCCAAGGGGACGCACATACTTTGTTTCATCAGTTTTCCATAGAGAGTAGAGAGTTTTATCTTATTTTGTAGGTTTTTATCAAGGATTTCATTGTAGCTTGGATTTCGTAAGGTTTAATAGTAGTTGCTCTTCTCCAGGTTACTTCGTTTTATTTTGTTTACATTCTGCACTTATTTATTCGTAGTATAATCTTCCATATCGTAGTATTACATGCTAGATGAATTAAAATCATTGATTTTCATAGTTTTCATGAAAAACTCGCAAACAAACATGACTTTAATGAACCTTTACGTTAAAAATAAATCTGAGACTTCCCAGATCATGTCTGAGTAGTCCGGGGTTGGGAAATCGCGATGAAACCGTGATTTCAAGCCTCTGCCATGCAGTATTTTTATTCCTGTGTTCGATTGATCGAATGTAGTTCGATCGATCGGACCAGAGACATAGTCGAGCGATCGAAGATATTTCGATCGATTGAGAGATGAAGAAGTTCGATCGATCGAAAGAGCGTCGATCGATCGAGACCTCTGATTCTTGAGGACATCTAATACAGTATTCCAAGACTTTCTGCTTTACTGATTCGTTATCAAACTGTCCCCAAATGCTCAGTTTGTCAAAACAGTCTTTAAACGTTAAGCCTTAAGGCATTTTCTTTCAATATATTTTGCGAACCACCCTCAATGCTAACACCATTGAAGGTGTGAGTCTTCACTATTGAATTAAACCACCTTTGTGTATTTCGAACTTAATTGTGATGATATAGTCCCGGTCATGAAAGGACTATTGATTCTATATCCTTAGAGAAGTACGGGATACTGTAGAAGTTGCCCTCCATTGAGCTTAATTGCATTTGCATGGTAGATGGCTGAGTCATAGTGGATTTGCGTAATCCCAACACTTTCTTTTATCAAGATAAACCGTTTTCAAATCTCCTTTAGTTAAATAGTTAATCAATAGTTAATTTAATTAGTTGTTTTTAAGTTTAGTAGTTGTTAATTGTAGAACTTTGTGTTCTACACTTTTCTTAAAATATTGAATTTTCTTTTCTTTTAGAGTCTAATCTAAGTAATTTAATTCTTATCCTTCCTTGTGGGATCGACCTGGTCTTACCAGTTACTACTTGCACGTCTACCTACACTTGGGTATAGCACACAAGCGCACACAGAAAAATAATCGTGTCAAGTTCTTGGCGCCGTTGCCGGGGAAGGTGACGAGTTAATATTTAGGTTACCTCAGTCTCTCTTCATCTCTTTCTATTTTTATTTTCTTTTCTTTTCAGTTCTATTGGTAAACACTCACCTTAGGGACTCTCCTAGTTCATGTCCAACACTTCTATTGAAGGAATTTTTGGAAATCCTTTCTACCGCTCTGACTTTGATAGTTCCATTAACCCGATAACCACTCCAACTGAATCAATGGATGATAATCAGAGTGAACATGGTGACAATGTTGTGGTACCAATTGATGAGGCGCTACGTCCTCTTTGCGATCTCATGCAACCAGAACACGCACCTACGCCCTCTTGCATTCAAATCCCACCGCATAATGGCGAATTTCAGTTTTGCAATGGGATGATCCAACTGCTTCCCACCTTTCATGGGATGGAAAGTGAAAAAGGCATACTTACATGTCACTGATTTCGAGGATGTTTGCAAAACATTCTCGCAAAATTGTCCTAGGAAGGTGACGCATCTAATGTTATTCCCCTTCACTTTGAAGGATAAAGCGAAGGCGTGGCTCCGCTCCCTCAAACCTAATTCAATTTTCACCTGGCATGCGATGAGCACCGCGTTTCTAAAGAAATTCTATCCTACTCGCATGACCACAGACCTTCAATGTCAAATCAATTCCTATAAACAAAAGAGCAATGAAACCTTCACACAAACGTGGGAGCGTTTCAAAGATTTGCTTCTCTCGTGCCCACACCATGGGTTTGAGAAATGGCGAACTATCAGCTTTTTTTTATCAAGGATTGAATGGTGAAACGAAGAAGTTGGTAGAAACTATGAGTTCCGGACCATTTTTGCGTAAAAACACCGAAGAGGCTGAAGCCCATTTCGAATGGTTAGCCGAATACGCTCATGAATGGTCAAATGCTGACAATGTCTCACACTCACAGATATCCTGTGTAGAAGAGAAAAGCCTATACCAACTAACTAGTGAAGATCACCTCATGACTAAATATGCAGAACTAGCAAAGAAGGTAGAGGAGTTAAGCATGAAAGGAGAGAGCTCTAGGCAAGTTATGCCTGAGGAACCATGCGGCACATGCAACATGTTGGGACATACAACTCAATACTGTCCCAATGTGCCGTATTTTCAAGAGCAGGCCCCTATGGAGATGAATGCCATGCACGGTTTTCGAGGGGCGGGGAATTCCAACAATAACTTTCAAAGTAACAATAGATGGAATCACCCCGGTTTTGATTGGAGAAATAATGCTGGGACCCAATATCAATATCAACAGCAGCCCTACAACAACAATCAATATCAAGGGCAAAACAATAGGCCGTCCCATCATTACAATCAAAACAAAACCAATAACTACAACCAAGCTCAACCCTCCAATGCACCACAGACCAATACCTATGTGCCACCACACAAGAAGGTACAAGAAGAAGAGCCACTTGCTAATGCCAATCTAACGCAGTAACTCATACAGATGATGAGTAGATTGTCTGCCACATTAGAAAGGATAGATGCACGGCAGGAGGGTTCAGGAGGAACATTCCCTGCCCAACCACTTCCGAACCCCAAGGGACATAACAATGGTCCTAACAACCAAGAACATGCTAAAGCCGTGACTACCTTGAGAAGCGGAAAAATCATAGAGAAAAGCATGCCTCTGTCTACACCCGAAGTGTACAAAGAGGAGGAAGTGGTGGATAATGAGCTTGAGCAACCATCTACTCAAGAGGAGGGACCGTCTACTAATGACGAGGCAATACAGGCAAATATTGAAGCTCCTGGAGTAGAGGAAGAAGTTGAGCGAAGGCCTGGAAAGGAGTCTATAAAGGATGAACCACCAAAATGCCCTTTTCCTGCACCTTATCCTCAACGGTTGAAGAAACCCAAGAATGAGACGAAGAATCAGGAGTTTCTGGAATTGTTTAAACAAGTCAAAATAAACCTTCCACTCCTAGATGCTATCAAGCAAGTGCCGGCCTATGCTAAGTATCTCAAAGATCTATGGACGGTCAAGAGGAGGCAAAGCGTGAAGAAACATGCTTATGTCGCGTGCCAAGCAAGTGCGATCATTCAAAATGAGTAGCCTCCAAAACTCAAAGACCCCGGTACACCTACTGTCTCATGTAGAATTGGGAATCAAAGGATAGATAACGCACTCCTCGATCTAGGAGCAAGCGTGAACTTGCTGCCATATTCAATCTATAAACAGCTAGGGTTGGGTGAACTCAAACCCATCCGAGTCGCTTTGCAATTGGCAGACAGATCTGTGAAGTACCCTAGAGGGGTGTTAGAGGACGTCCTTATTCAAATAGACTCTTTTGTATTTCCGGTTGATTTCGTGATATTGGACATAGAACCGGTGTCTAATCCTGGTGCACACATCCCAGTTATCTTTGGACGTCCATTCCTCAACACTATTGATGCCACGATCAAGATTAGAAGTGGTATCATGACTATCGTATTCGGGAACATGACATTGAATGTCAAAATTTTTTCTAATCCCTGACCCGAAGAATACGATGATGAGGAAGAAATTCATTACATTGACACAGTCATTGAAGATGAAATTGACTTGGTCGACTACAAAGATCCTTTGGAAGTTGTGATGACTCAATTTGGCGATATCTATCAGCCTGCAGAGTCAACTCCATTGGATGCTGACCTGAACCAGACGTGTCTTATGATGGATACGATAGAGGATGATAGAGCAGAATGCATGTGGGTAATGCCATATGAACAATTGCCTCCTAAAACTAAGTTGGCAATGCCTTCTAGTTTTCAGTTTCCGGAGTTAGAATTAAAGGAGCTACCCAAAGAGCTAAAATACGCATTCCTAGGGACTGGAAAAACTTATCTTGTGATCATTTCATCTGCTTTAACTCATGAACAGGAAGGTAAGCTAGTGCAAATGCTGACCAAGCATAAGGATGCTATGGGATGGACGATTGCTGACCTCAAAGGCATAAGCCCATCCATATGCACTCATAAGATATATCTGGAGGAAGACGCTAGACCCCTCAAGGCAAATGCAAAGGCGTCTGAATCCCAACATGCAAGAAGTAGTTAAAAAGGAAGTGCTCAAACTACTTGATGTTGGGATGATTTATCCGATATCTGATAGTCCTTGGGTTAGTCCAACCCAAGTGGTTCCAAAGAAAGCAGGTATAATGGTCATTCCAAACAAAGATGGTGAATTGGTACCAACACGTGTTCCCACTGGATGAAGGATGTGTATTGACTACAGAAAGTTGAATACTGTGACCGAAAAGACCATTTTCCTTTGCCATTCATGGATCAAATGCTAGAACGTGTGGCAGGTTACAAGTATTACTGCTTTTTGGATGGATATAGTGGGTACAACCAAATTGAAATTGCTCCTGAAGATCAGGAGAAAACCACATTCACTTGTCCATTTGGTACATTTGCCTACCGTCGAATGCCGTTTGGCTTATGTAATGCACCGGCTACCTTTCAGCGGTGTATGCTAAGCATATTCAGTGACATGGTCGAAAACATCCTTGAAGTCTTCATGGATGATTTTTCAGTGTTTGGCCATAGCTTTGAAGATTGCCTCAACAATCTCGAGCAGGTATTAATGCGATGCGAGGATAAACACCTAGTTTTGAATTGGGAAAAGTGTCACTTTATGGTGACCAAGGGAATAGTCCTCGGCCATATAATCTCCGATGAAGGAATCCAAGTGGATAAGGCAAAAATCGACATAATCTCAAATCTACCTGTCCCCCGTACAGTGAGAGACATTCGTTCATTCTTGGGGCATGCGGGATTTTATCGTCGGTTTATCCAGAACTTCAGTGCAATCTCTCGACCTCTTTGTCAACTTCTTGTCAAAGATGCACCATTCGAGTGGTCAGAGAGTTGCCAAAAGTCCTTCGAGGATCTAAAAGAGCTCCTCACCTCCGCAGCTATAATACAGGCACCCGACTGGAGTTTGCCTTTCGAATTAATGTACGATGCTAGTGATTACGCCATTGGCGCGGTCTTAGGCCAGAGAAAGGACAATAAGCCATATGTGATATACTATGCCAGCCGAACTTTGAATGAAGCTCAAATGAATTATACAACTACTGAAAAGGAGCTGTTGGCTGTAGTATTCGCCTTGGATAAGTTTAGGTCTTATCTGATAGGGTCACCAATCGTCTGTTTTACAGATCACTCGGCCCTCAAGTATCTGCTGTCTAAGAAAGACGCTAAACAACGGCTCATTCGCTGGATACTCTTACTCCAAGAGTTTGATCTAAAAATCAAAGATAAGAAAGGAGTAGAGAATGTGGTTGCGGACCATTTGTCACGGTTAACTTTTGTCAACAATACTGAATCCCAATCCATTAAGGATGAGTTCCCGGACGAACAGCTACTGGCAGTAAGTGTTCTGCCTTGGTATGCTGATATTGTGAATTATCTTGTCACGGGAGAAACACCGAATCATTGGTCAAACCAAGACAGAAAACGGTTCCTCTCGTTCGCGCGCCATTTTTTCTTTGATGACCCCTATCTTTTCAAGTACTGTGCTGATCAGGTTATCAGGCGCTGCGTCCCCAATGAGGATATAACCGTAATTTTAGCATCATGCCATTCTGAGGCATGCGGTGGCCACTTCGCGTCACAGAAGACCGCACAAAAAGTTCTACAAAGCGGTTTTTACTGGCCCACAATTTTCAAAGATGCATATTCCTTTTGTAAGACATGCCAACGCTGTCAAAAGCTTGGAACTATTTCTAAAAGGAATTCTATGCCTTTAACCCCTATCATCACAATTGAGATATTTGATTGTTGGGGCATAGATTTTATGGGCCCATTTCCCAAGTCTAATAACTGTGAATACATACTCCTTGCTGTAGAGTATGTGTCAAAATGGGTTGAAGCGATACCAACGATACGCAATGACCACAGAACGGTCTTGTCCTTTCTAAGAGAGCATATCTTGTCTCGTTTTGGAACTCCGAAAGCTTTACTAAGTGACCAAGGCAAGCATTTCTGCAATAGGCCTTTGGAGTCACTTCTCAAGAAATACGGAGTCCACCATAAAATCGCTCTTGCCTATCATCCACAATCGAATGGACAAGCAGAATTGGCTAACCAAGAAATCAAGTATATTCTCGAAAAGACGGTTAGCTCCAACCGAAAAGACTGGGCATACAAGCTGACCGACACTTTATGGGCATACCGTACTGCTTACAAGACGAATCTAGGTGTGTCCCCATATAGACTGGTTTACGGGAAAGCTTGTCACCTCCCTGTTGAAATTGAACATAAAGCTTACTGGGCGACACGCTCATTGAACTTTGATATCCAAGAGGGAGGTCAGTTACGCAAGCTCCAACTTGCAAAACTAGAAGAAATACGACAAGATGCGTATGACTCTGCAAGGTTGCATAAGGAAAGGTTGAAGGCTCGCCACGATCGTACGATCTTTCGTAAATCATTTGAGCCGGGGCAGAAAGTCTTGCTGTATGACTCTCGCCTCCACCTTTTCCCAGGAAAGCTCCGTTCCCGTTGGACAGGCCCGTTCATTGTAAAAACTGTCTTTCCACACAGGGCGGTTGAGCTCGTCAATCCAAAGAACGATGATTGTTTCAAGGTCAATGGTCAAAGGTTGAAACCGTTCTTGGAGAACTTCCAAACTGAAGTTGAGCACATCCAGCTGGATGAGCCCAACTATTCTCTCACTTAAAATTCCAAAGGGGAGTTCCATTTTGTTGTTGTATTCTTTATCTTTCCCTGCATTTTAGTTTCTCTCTTCTGTTTTTAAGTCTTTGTTCGTTCTTTTGTGTTTGTGATCTTGTTCTAATCCGTTATACATTGAACCACTCAATTGCAGGTGCATAGATGCAAGGTGATGATGTTCATTCTATCGGTTCATGGGCTGATTCAGAATGCCGTCGTGGCACCTGGACTGAGGGTGAACTCACACCCTGCCCCTTGCTTCATCACGACCCTGAAGCTCACTCTCTCATTGATGCTTCTCAAGGGTACATTCCATACCCACCAACCCTCCTTGACATCAATCCATATGAAAATATGGGATTTTAGGATGACGATGATGTGGATGAGGAAGAAGATCTGTACATGGGAAGAATGGTGGATGATGCCCTCATGGCACACTGGGAAAATGATGATATATGGGAGCCATGGGAAGATCATGACCTCTAGGATGACGTCCCAGAACGTCACAATGCAATTTTTGTTTTTATTGACGACTTCCTTGTTCCCGAGTTGGTCCCATACCGCTATGTGCACCTGACCTTTCTGCTATTCAGGCTCCAATGCCCCTTACCAGCTAGTGCATTTTGGGAATCTATGCCAATAGTGAGGTTGGAACTTAGTCACATTTCTTTGTATTTTGTTTCTGTTCCTTGTTTTTCTTTTCGTGTTTAATCCTTGTTTCTTGTGTTCCGTTATCTTAATATCGGTTTGTTTGTCTTTTGTTTTTTTTGTTTTCTTTCCTTTGTCAGGATTGTCACTATGAATCCACCGTTCCCGCCGCTTTACCTTCCACATCAACTGGTTCATGGTTTTGGGCCCTACATAAGTCCGTTACGCAGTTACACACCTTTATCCTTGTCTCCATCCGGATCACCTCTTGCATGGGCTTTCAATCCTTTAGAGACGCCAGACTTGCTCGATGATATCCTTGCTGCTTTCCGACTGTTCTGGGAAAGGGAATCATCAAGTTTGGACTCCACTTTTGAAAATTCGGCGGATCATGAAGCGATTGTGGAAGAGGAAATCTTCATGCTCGAAGAATAGTGCCGCATTTCAGTTGTTTCCATTCATTTCATCTTTCGTTTCTCAATTGGAATGTAATCTTTGACAGAATTTTATTGGTTTTAGTTTTATTTTCGATTTTCTTTAGTTACACAAGGTTTTAAATACCATTTGGGAGAATATTGTTGCAATATGGATGCTATTAAAAGGATTTATTTATATCAAATTGCAATTTTCAATTATGAGGATGAGTTTTGGCTTACATGTTCTATCAAATGCACTGTTTTTCACTTTTCTGGTTGTCCAGAACATTGGTGGCTTGTTGGGGGTGCTAAATTTCTTAATTCAAGGTTAGTACAAAATTTGGGTGTTCGATCGATCGGACTCATCTCGATCGATCGACCTTATCAGATATTCGAGCGCTTGATGAGTATTCAATCGATTGAACTTTCGATCGATCGAACTTACTCGATCGATCGAGACCTGAATTAAAACGAGGCGTCGTTCTGAAGTTTTGTAAAATCTCATTTTGTCTCTCACACCCACTCAATCGTTCGAGAACAGAGAGAGCATCCCACGAGCTTTGGCCTCCCCTATCTATATCTCGTGATTCATGGAGCTCCGGGTTCCCCTGATCATTAGTGGCACTGCGGGCAACCGTCACCTCGCTCGTCTCTCGAGGTGAGGCCCCACGTTACCCCTCGTTGTTCTTTTCTTTTCATTTGTGCATGGGGGTGCCCCCAGTGGTTATTTAGTCCTTTTCTTTTAGTTTATATCTTGCTTTGTGTGTATGATGGCTCTTTCTGTTCTCGAAAGTAGTCACCAAACATTCGCTGTGCTCGATCGATCTAGATGGGTTCGATCGCTCGAACCCAGCCCTTGCTCAATCGATCGACAGAGTCTCGAGCGATCGAACTCTGTCCTTTCTCAATCGATTGAACATTGTTCGATCGGTCGAACACAAGCAGTTTCAGTTTCTTTTCTTCTCTTTCTTGTTTTGATTTCTATTCTGTATTTCTTCTATTTTCAGGGACCCACAATGAACCCTATCACGGGGTATCACAGATCCAAACCTCTGGATCTCGCTATACTGGACCCCATACCAGATCATGGGTTTCGGAGTACCGAAGAGCGTGTTTGGTTTAGCCGCTCTTTTCAGACACGTAAGGTGATGCTCGAGCGGCCATTGGAGTCTATATGGCTTGCCGCTCCATGGTTCCTAGCACGGATCAGAGATATGCCATTGTGGTATGACATGTTGATCCAGACCAAGAAAATCAATATCCACTGGGTTCGTGAAGCTTGCTCTTCCATGATCAAGGATCCCGCGGCCCCGTTCACCTACCGATCATTCTTTCGTGGGCGCGAGATCGTTTTCAGTCCTGCCACAGTCTCTGCAGCTTTGGGGGTTCCTGAGGTCCCTGACTGTTTCTATCCCTCATTACCAGGAGCCCCAGCGATCTCGTCCACCACCATTATCCGTGAGCTCACAGGAGGTGCCGTTCAGTTCTGGAACGGCGAATCAAATATCGAGGATAAGTTTCTGACTGAGAATTACCACCTCCTCCACCTTGCATTGGTCAACTGTATTCTGATGACGTCCTACCACGAGAAATTTGCGTCGTGGTATGCCCGTGCTCTGTACTCTATTGGGACAGGACAGCGTGTCTGTTTGTCTCGCCTGTATATCAAATTTTTCGTTCAGCCTACGCGGTACATTGCCGCCAAGCGCCATTTGAAGGGCGCTTGGCCTATATATAGGGTTATTGAGCGGGCCGGACTAGTCCCGTTGGCCACAGATTCCATTCTTCAGGCCTCTAGTCGATTTGGTGAGACAGCGGCCCGCCGTTCTGATGCTAAAAAAAAGAGAAAAGCAAAGGGTAAAGGCAAGGCCAAGGTGGGGGAGAAGAGGAGACGTGGAGGCGGGACGGACACCGAGGGAGCTGCTTCTGGGACGCCCATTGAGGCTGAGGAGCATGAGTCTGAGGAGGAGGACGATCCAGTTTAGGAGGTAGCACGTTTTGAGCTGAGACAGAGATCTCAGGCTCCAGCCCAGGGAGAGTCTTTATCCGCACCTCCCCCGACTATTCACGATTTACTTTTGGAGGAGAGGGCAGCCCGGATGAGACTCGAGGGCAAGGTTGATCATATATCCGCCATGCTGACCACCTTGTTGGTCCAGCTAGGGTTTGACCTGATCATACCCCCATCTTCCACTCCATCTGCACCTCCATCACACACCACTGGCCCATCTTCCTCTGCACCTACTGGTCCCTCTACTTTCGATCTACCGGTTGATCCTTTGGCACCATCGACATCCGCCACACCCACTGCTTCGGAGACATCACTTCCACCTGCTCCTGTCATGGTCGACACATCTGTCACTACTACAGTTGCCACGACGAGCGATCCGGCTACTGCTACTACCGGTGTCGAGGGTGGAGTTATGGATGCTCCAGATTTATTGATAGAGATTTTGTCGGATGTTCCCGATGATGGGTAGTCATTTGGTGTATTTATAGTAGATTTTTGGATGTTATGGGTTGGTTTGGGATATTGTTGTTCGTTATGTTTTTGTTGGGTATTTTTGGACACTGTTAGGTTACGGTGGTTTGGTTTGGCTGTACTTTCTTATCACTGCTCTTTTAGTTTCTTTGTTTTATCTTTACAGTGATTGGTTATGTTAATATATATGGATCTTGTGCTTTATATTTTTGTTTATTTTACTTTTGATCCTGTCCGCTTGGAGATTGTCTGCTTCTTTACAGATTGTTATGCGCGCAGTTTTTACGTTGCTTTATCAGGTGATATCACTCTATCTATCTATTTGAAAATCAACTTCTGAGGTCATCGCAATTTTCAGTGGGGGGTAGACTGTAGATAGACCATCACCTGTGCGTATCTATACTTAGCGATCTGTATCACTCCATCTATTGCAAATCTCCATTATAATTAAAAATCAAAATTGCAAATTTTCAAATCTGCACAGGGAGCTGACGTAACAACTTTGAGTGGTAGCTTGATCTCCCCGGAGGATTCTTAGACCTTGGGGGTCGGGAACTTCATAACTAAGCCGTATGTGGACACGGCCGCCTTAGTCCTGTTGAGTGTTGGCCTTCCTATAATAGCATTGTATGCAGACAGGGCTTCTACTACAATGAAGTTTGCTATTACCAAAGCCTACTACAGATAGGTTCCCATCAGGACTGGCAGCTCGATGATTCCTTGCGGTTGGGTACTCGAGCCATTGAACCCAACTAGAGGTGTGGCTACTGGTCGGAGTCTATCCCTTGATATTCCAAGCTGGTCGAACGCTGAGGTAAAGAGAATATCTGAGGAACTGCCAGTGTCCACTAGGACCCGTTTCATCGTATAGTTAGTGATGAAAAGTGACACTACCAGTGGGTCATCATGGGGGCAGTGCAGATCTTGCACATCATCAGAGGAGAATGTGAGGACATCGGTCGGAGGGGAGCGGGTGGATTGTACATGATAGACATCCGCTTGGGATGCCCGGGCATGCCTCTTTCTGGCTGATTGCGAATCCCCGTCGCCCAAGGTTCCCCCAGATATCACGTGGATCTGCCAGAGTAGAGGAGGCTGCTCCAGAGTTTCGTTATCTGGCCAAGGCCGTCTGTCTCCCGCAACAAATTCAGCGAGGTGACCTTGCTCTATTAGCCTCTCAATGGGCATCTTTAATTTGAAACAGTCCTCTGTGTCATGGTCATGATCCTTGTGAAACCGGCAATACTTGTCCCAATTCCTTTTCCCAGGGAGGGCTCTTCAGCTTTGTCGGGTCCTGAAGGAGCCTTCGGGTCTCGGAGGCCGCCATAACCTCATGAATAGGTCGGGAAAGGGGCGTGAAGTTGATCGGGGGCTGATCCCGACCGCTTTTGGTCTGATCTTGCTTTGTCTTCTTTCCTGAGCCCTTTTCAGAGTTATCACGCTTTCGCTTGATCCCCTGAGACTTGTCTTCTACCAAGATTGCTCGCTTGGCTCTCAGGAACTCCCCCATATCAATGTATTTTCCCACCCGCTCGAAGAGCTCCACCAGTGTTTTCGGTCGGTCATTATGGAATGATGTGGGAACTTTGGTGTGTTGAACTCCGGAGCAGAAGGCCATGATGGCGACTGTCTCATTCAAGTTGCGGATCTGTAGCCTTTGCTGATTGAAACAATCGACATAATCCTTTAGGGACTCCCATTTGTACTGCTTGACAATCAGTAGCTAAGTATCTGGCTGTGATCGGTGCAATCCCACAAACTGGCCGATGAACAACTTGCTGAGCGTTTTGAAGTCGTCAACCATTCGGGGCTTAAGGGAGTGGAATCACTGTGCGGCTGCCCCTTTAAGGGTGCTAGGGAAGGCTAAGCATATCAGCTCGTTGGTGTTAGTAACCAGAGCCATCTGAGCCCTGTAAGACCAGATGTGATTGACCGGGCTCCCCGAACCGTCATAGGAATTTAGATGTGGTTGTTTGAATTTCCTAGGGATGGGGAATTCGGTGATCCAGGTGGTGTAGGGCGACTCGGTTTCAGTGTTAGTGTGACTACGACCTGCCCTGCGGCTCAGTTTCTCGATTTACTTTTGTAGGCTCGCGATCTGGTCCTTGATAGTCTTTTGACCGATTTCCTATTCTGTACCCGAGCAGTAGGTCGGGTCGGATGAAGAGGCCTCATCCTTGAAGTGTGTTGTCCTAGGGGACTGGACCTAACTTCGACTTCGGGTGATCTTATGCCTAACATCCCCATGGCTCTTGACCGGGGGATCTTTGGCTGAGTCCCGAGCCGTCCGTTCTGACCCCTCTCCTCTAGCGGCGCGCCTGCTGTTGATTATGTCTCGGGCGTCCCCTGCCCGAGGCGGGTTGCCTCAGGGGCATTGTCGGTTCCGTTCGGATGCCTGGCTACGCTCGTCATTCCCGAGTCACCCCACAGCTAATGGAGACAGGGGTTCAGTGAAGGCATACCTTCGGGCCGAACCGGTTCCCGAATGCGCGCTCTTTTCTCGGGCTGATCCTCGATCTGTGTGAGCTTCTCCTGTTGGGCTAGCAATGCTTTAATCTGTTGCTACATCCGCTGCTGGCCCTCTAGGAGTTGGGCGAGGGCTGCAGTGATCTATTCGGGAGTCATGGACGTATCCAGCCGCCCGACCTGTGAGTCCGCCTGATCCGAGGGAACGGTAGTATTCATACCTTTCTTCGGTGCCATGATAACCAGTCACATATTTGTTTTGGGAGAAATTTGTTGTCGTTTCCCACAGACGGTGCCAAACTGATGATGACGAAAATTGGTAAGAGATATGATTGGGTGATTGTGAGAGAGAGAAGGTGAGACAAGATATTTGCGTGTGGTTCGATCCCGTTAACGAGGTGACCTACGCCCACGGGTGTGCCGGAGCACGTTTACTAACAGATTACTGGCAGTTTGTGGTGAGCCAACAGAGGGGATAACACTACCAGAATCGATCGGGTATATGCGTATGTATGTATATTTGTAGCTATTCTTGAGTGTTAAGAATGCGATCCCCTTTAATGGGGATGAGCGACCTCTTTTATAGGTGCAAGAGGCCACCCGTACAAGGTAAGTTTGCAGATCAGGAAGCCTAATCTGATTTACATAAATTTAGGGGAGTCTCTAAGTGGTTTTGGAAACTGCTTACTCCTTCCATTTAGTCTTCTAGCTGGGATAGAAAACTGTCTGGATGCTTGCTAGGCAAGAAACCACACCTTTTGGAGGTGTACCCATGTGGGGCCAAGCCGGAGCGAAAGCCTGTGCTTTGGACCAAATCGGGCAGTCTCGTGTGACAGCCCGGGATGGTTTGAGTAGTCAACCTGGGTCCCAGGCGACTTGGCTTCTCCTTGCTGTGGTGGTGAGGTTTGACTTTGACTTGGTGTCTTTTGTACATATCAATAACTATCATCCCTCCTTTTCATCTACACATAATTACAACAGAAAACTCAGAGAGAAAAGAGAGAGCTTGAGAGTTCAGAATTTCTAAAATTTTTGAAGAGACAGAAAGCTTCATTCTCCATAGCCAAAGCTTGGAGTTTTCTTGTTTGGCCTTCTCTTTCTCAACAAACACACAATTCTTTATCTCAGTGAGTATTTCAAACTCACTATGAATGTAATTCATATTTAATTTCTGTGTTTATGGTTTTGAGTCATCACCATTGTTTAATTTCGTATGAAAGCTTGAAGCTCAAAAATGGTGATTTTTCAACCTTAACCAAAATCTATTTTTAGAGATAAAAATGAAAGATTATACATCATAGTTGTTAGGTGTAAAGTTTTAGAGCTCAATTTATTCATATGAAAAAGTACATAAGAAATTAAGTTTTGTCATCTTTTAGTTTTTCTTAAAATCTATGAGATACGGATCGATTCATGTAAAATTGATCGCAAATTCTTAATCCTTGCGAAAAACCGAAGAGATTCATATATTATAAGGCATGGTTACTTTGGAATTGCAAAATGGGTCAAAAAGACCCCTTAATTATGAAACAGGGCAGTTCCAACATAGAAGATGATGCCTCTGCTTCACCTCGTGTGTGCGATTGTGTGAGCGACCCTCGCGCGAGCGGCCCGTGCACGCGAGATTTGTGTTTTTTTGGCAGTTAAAAGAATTTTCTATTAAAAATGAAAAATAGGAATATCGCACGAGCGGCCCGGGCGCGTGACACCGCAGCTTGTGGCTTTTGTCTGTTTTATGTTAAGGGACCGTTTGGAATGAATTTTAAAGTTCTGTTTGGGAAATATATTAATTCAGAAATCCTGTTATTACGCTTTGATTAGTAAGACGATGAGTTATGATTTATTTACATTTATACACACATTGATTTCATGTCTCGATAAATTTACAATTTTGAATGTTGTCACATGTCATACATGCGGAGTCAGTTGTGCATGCATGTGGGTTTTGGTCAGTGTGGAAAGAGTACGTGGTTGAGTTTGTGTGTGGACACTCCCTGGTATTGGTGAACCAAAGTGTGACGTGTTGAGAACGCGGTGAGAGCATCTTTGAAATGCGAACTTGACATTCCCTGGTGCCCATGGTAGCGCTAAAGTGTGTGACGCAGAACTTGGACATTTTCTGGCACCCATGGTAGTGCTAAAGTGTGGCCTACGGACACTCCCTGGTACCCAAGTTTGGATATTGCGTGAGGTTTCTCTGGTATTTGCGAGGCGGATTAGCTACTAAAGTGTGAGGCATTGGACACTCCCTGGTACCCCGTTACTAAAGTGTGAGGCAAATTTGACACTCCCTGGTACCCCGTTACTAAAGTGTGGTCATCTTAGTGTTTCAAAGGTACTGGAGTGAGATAGTGGATTGTTGTGTCTGTCGAGAGAAAAGAGTTGAAAATATGAGTTTAGTCGCATTGTTTCCATACACGGTCGCATGTAATTTGAATTAAAAGATTACTAATGTATTCTTATCATTTCTTAATGTGAACTCTTTTCTATGACGATAATCTGTTGTATTTTGAAATTGGAAGAATGAAAAATGGTAAATGAGCATGTTTTACATTCAAGTTATGTTTTTAATACTCACCAGCTTCAATAAGTTGGCGGCGTTGATGTGCCCTGGATATTCGTGTCCAGGTTTTTCAGGTTATGAACAAGAGGAACATTATGACTGTGCCAAGTGAGAATGGCTACTTGAAGAAGAATAACTATTTTAAATATATGCCTTTGTTGCTGAACTGATTTTTGTAATAAGGATAACTGTAATAGATAGTTATTATTTTGTTTCCAGGCAGAGTGTGCCTTAGTTAATCTCATGCTGTAATAATTATTAAGTTAGAAATTTTTTAAGCCTTGGTTGCTCTACTTTGATTTATATGCTTATTGATGTTCGACGTTTGGGACGGAATCGATCCTTCAAACTGTCGCGACCTATGGGTCCATAAAGGAAATTAAATGCTTTCCTTATTTATGCTACGTCGGGACATGACACACGCGCTCTAATATTTCGAGCGGTCCAATGTATCGAGGCGACAACTTCCCTTTTCTTCTGTCCAAACCTCACCACTCCTCGAATCAGAGATACTTTGAGCAAGACATGCTCTCCCACACTGAATACCTTGTCTCAGTGGTGCAAGTCTGCGTAGCTCTTGTGTCGGTCTTGTGCTGCCTTAATCTTCTCTCTGACAATCACGATCTTCTCATTAGTTTCCCGAATCAAATCTGGGCCTAGAAGCTTGCCATCTCCAACTTCAGCCCAATACAACAGTGATCTACAGGGTCTTCCATACAACGCTTCGAAAGGTGCCATTCCTATACTTTAATGGTAGCTGTTGTTGTAAGCAAACTCTATCAACGACAAATGAGTCTCCCACGAGCTTCGAAGTCTAACACACAGCTCGTAGCATATCTTCCATTACTTGGTTCGTCCGCTCTGTTTGCCCATCAGTCTATGGATGAAAAGCATAACTCAGTCTCAGCGACGTTCCCATAGCTGTTTGAAGACTTTCCCAAAATTCTGCTGTGAATCAGGAATCTTGGCCTGACACTATGGTGACTGGCACACCATGCAGACGCACAATCTGCTGTAGATACAATCAGCTCATTTTTTCCACAAAATAAGTCATATTTTAGGGGATGAAATGAGCCGACTTAGTGAGTCGATCCACAATCACCCAAATGGAATTATGGTTATGCTGAGATTGAGGCAATCCTACCACGAAATTCATTGTGATGTATTCCCACTTCCACTGAAGAATCGGTAATGGTTGCAATAGTCCCATAGGCTTCTGCTGTTCTGCCTTAACTTGTTGACAAGTCAAGCACTTTGACACGAACTTGGCAACTTCCCTCTTCATGCCTTTCCACCAGAAAGTCCTCTCCAAGTCTTTGTACATCTTTGTCCCTCCCAGATGTATAGTTAGCCTTGATTTGTGTGCTTCTTCCAAAATATCCTTTCTGATATCACCTGTAGCTGGCACGACAAGTCTGTTCTTGAATTTGAAACCTCCGTCGTTCCCAATATTCTAATTGGTTGGATCCTTGGCTAACATCTTGTCGAACCACTGGCGTAGTTCTACATCCTTCTGTTGAACCTCTATGATCCGGTCGACGAGTGTAGCTTGAATTACAAAGCATCCCAAAATCCTTCCTTCTTCTACTTCAACGGGCTGAACTCCAAACTCTGCCATTATCTCAAGAGCTTGCCACTCTCTGATCATAAGTGAAGCAACAATACTGTGAGGCTTCCAGCTTAAAACATCCGCGACTACATTTGCCTTACCAGGGTACTACTGTAATGTAAAGTAATAGTCTTTCAGCAACTTCATCCACCATCTCTGCCTCATGTTAAGCTCCTTTTGCGAGAATAGATACTGACAAGCCATAAACAAAAAAAAAATCAAAAGGACACTTTAAAACACTTTCCCTCTTAAAGTCCCCTAAATTTTAACTTTCCCTCCTAAAGTACTCTGTAATTTTAAATTTCATTATAAAAGGCAAAATTGCCCCTAGAACTCTAGGGACCATCGCCACCACCATCTCTCTCTCTCTCTCTCTCTCTCTCTCTCTCTCTCTCTCTCTCTCCTCCTCCTCCTCCTTGCCACCATCTGTCTTCTCTTTCCTCCTTGCCATGGCCGCCACCACCTTTGCGCCACCACGAACTGCCACCACTACCATTACCCATCATGAGCCACTACTACCACCATCGCCATCGTGAGCCATCACCAACCGCCACCACCACCATCGAACCACCACTACCACCATTACCTCCAACATCTTCTTCATCACCGATGACCATTGATGTCCTTTATCTTCGACGACTTATAGCCTTATGATTGAGATCTAGATATAGATCTAGATATGGATCGGTGATTGAGATCTAGATATTGATCTGGATGTCACCGCCACAACGAACTCTGATGACCACCATACAAGGCAACAATATATGAGGTATGTTACAGAATGTACAATCTTAAGTAAAATTTTACCTTTGTTAAACAAAAGTGCAATCTTCTGCCAGTGCTACCGTGAGCCACCACCATCGTGCGAGCCACCACCACCTTCCTAGTAAGTTTTTTTTTCTAATTTTTTATGATTGCCCTTGTAAGCCCTAGGGCTTGGTAGGATGTGAAGATTTTAAGTGAAATTTAGGATGTTATCTTACGAGAAATTTCACTTAAGATATATCAAGTGAAATTTCAACTTTGTTAAGAAAAAGTCAATCTTCAGTAGTGATAGTGGTGGTCGCCGAGGTTAGTCGAGTGGTAGGGTTTGGTCACTAGTGGTTAGGAGTGGGAGGGGGGATGGTGGTATGATGTTAGAAATGCGGTGGTCACAGGAAATGGCGGTGGTCACCGAAGATGGCAAGGGTGGTGGTCGCCGGATATGGCAAGGGTGGTGGCCGGAGGTCTGGTAAGGACATGTAGGTTTAGAGGATGAGGATGAGGGTAGTTTGGTCTATGGACTATTGGAGACTTATCACCAATGTTTAATTTAA
The DNA here is from genome assembly GCA_033977485.1 of Hydrangea macrophylla. NCBI lineage: Eukaryota > Viridiplantae > Streptophyta > Magnoliopsida > Cornales > Hydrangeaceae > Hydrangea > Hydrangea macrophylla. The sequence continues at coordinate 5,457,918 of CM066996.1, read as the reverse complement.
GTTATCCTTAATTACAATAAAGCTTGGCCTAAAGCTTTTTTCATCAATTTTTCCTTTATTCTTCCAATGGACTTTCTTGTTCGAGATACTAAACCAGTTCAAAATGGTAATGTTCAAATTCCGGTCAATGTTGGAAGACCATTTTTGGCTACCATTGATGCCAGTATTCGAGTCACAAGTGGTGTCATGACTGTAGAATTTGGAAATATTACTTTAAACATAAAAATCTTCTCCAATCCTCAACATCAAGAAGAAGATGAGGATATTGAAAAAGTTCATGCTATTGAATCTCTATCACAAAATTATTTTAACTTGACTTGTATAATGATCCAATGGAGTCTGTTTTGAATAATTCTATTCAAAAGCTAGATAGCTATACTCCACAAGAGCATATTATAAATCAAGCATGTTCTTATATAGATTCAACAAATCAAATAATTCAAGAGGCAATGCGGACTACACATTTTGAACCTTTACCACCAAAGACTACATTAGCAGTTCCATCCAATCCCAGATTCCATAGTTGGAAATTAAAGACCTTCCTAAAGTGCTTAAGTATGCTTTCCTTGGTAATAATGAGGCCCTTAACTCCAGTCAAGAAAATAAGCTCATTAGTATGCTCCAAAAGCATAAAAGTGCTATTGATTGAAATATCGCTGATTTTAAAGGAATCAGTCCTTCAATATGCACTCATAAGATATACCTCAAGGATAATGCTAAAATCTCAAGAGAAATGCAAAGAAGACTTAACCCTATTATACAAGAAGTAGTTAAGAAGGAAGTTCTTAAACTAATTGACATAGGCATCATATATTCAATTTCTGATAGCCGATGGGTAAGCCCAACACAAGTTGTGCCAAAGAAGGAATGAATTATTGTTTTTCCTAATACAGAAGGAGAACTAATTCCCACTCACGTCACTACTGGGTGGCATGTACGTATAGACTACAAAATGAAGGAAAAATTGGATCTCAGTGAGTAGCGGAATACAGATATAGTTTAAAATTAGTCAAACAGGATCTACTTTTTGTTTGTATTACATACAATCAATATACATGCAAACACATAGATATAGATATACCTTTGCAATTTGTAGAATCGTTTTGAGAACTCTTCAATGATTGTTGTGATGATTCAATTTTGATCACTTTGATTCGACAAAGATGCGATCAGCCAAGGGACTAAATGTCTATAGCCCTTGGCCGAGAACGACCATTTGGTCATTTTACCTTCCAAGTAGGATTCACAGACTGGAAGTGCCTCCACTTCCAATGAGCCTAATAGCCCATTTTGAAGCAGTCTTTGAATCCTTTTTAGATTAACCTTTGGCCATTGACCTTGAAACTTTCATCGTTCTTGGGATTTATGAGCTCGACGACCCTATGTGGAAAGACAGATTTAACGATAAACGGGCCAGTGCACCGAGATCAGAGCTTTTCGGGGAAAAGATGTAGGCAAGAGTCATATAGAAAGACTTTTTACCCCGACTCGAATGCTTTACGAAAGATCGTCTGATCGTGTCGAGCCTTCAACCTTTCCTTATATAACTTTGCAGAGTCATACGCATCTCGATGGATTTCCTCAAGCTCTGTGAGTTGGAGTTTTCTTAGTTGCCCTCCTTCTTGAATATCAAAATTTAGCGAACGAGTCATCCAATAAGCTTTATGTTCAATCTCGACAGGGAGATGGCATGCTTTTTCGTACACTAGACGGTACAGGGACATTCTCAGGTTTATTTTGTAAGCGGTGCGGTATGCCCATAGCGCATCGGTTAATTAATATGCCCAATCCTTCCTGTTTGAGCTAACCGTCTTTTCGAGAATATGTTTTATTTCTCGGTTAGCCAATTTTGCCTGCCCGTTAGTTTGTGGATGGTAGGCTAGTGCGATCTTGTATTTCTTGAGGAGTGACTCCAAAGGCCTATTGCAGAAATGCTTGCCTTGGTCACGTATTAGTGCCCTCAGGGTTTTGAAATGCGATAGAATATGTTCTTTTAGAAAGGACAATACGGTTCTATGATCATTGCGTCGTGTCGGTATTGCCTCTACCCAATTTGATACATATTCTACTGCTAGAAGGATGTATTCACAGGTGTTTGATTTTGGGAACGGGCCCATGAAATCTATGCCCCAATAATTGAATATTTCAATTGTAATGATAGGGGTTAAGGGCATAGCGTTCCTTTTTGAAATTGTACCAAGCTTTTGACAGCGTTGGCACGATTTACAAAAAGAAGAAGCATCTTTAAATATGGTGGGCCAGAAAAAACCGCTGTATGGGACTTTTTGCGCAGTCTTTTGGGAAGCGAAATGGCCACCACAGGCTTTAGAATGGCCTGAACTAGGATAACAGTTATGTTCTCATTTGGAACGCAACGTTAGATGACCTGATAAGCACAATACTTGAAAAGGAATGGGTGATCAAAGAAGAAGTGATGCGTAAATAAGAGAAATCGTTTCCTATCTTGATTCGACCAATGCTCGGGGGTTTCTCCGATAACTAGATAGTTCACAATATCTGTGTACCAGGGCAAACTAGAAACAACCAGTAGCTGTTCGTTGGGGAATTCTTCTTTAATCGGTGTTGGTTCAGATTTATCAATAAAGGATAATCTGGATAGATGGTCAGTAACCATATTCTCTACTCCCTTTTTGTCTTTTAGGGTTAGATCAAATTCCTGGAGTAGTAGTATCCATCGGATGAGTCTTTGTTTTGCATCCTTCTTGGACAAGAGGTATTTAAGTGCTACATGGTCTGTAAAACAGACTATTGGTGATCCGATAAGGTACGGTCGAAACTTGTCCAGGGCAAAGACTATTGCTAACAACTCTTTCTCAGTGGTAGTGTAGTTCATTTGAGCATCGTTTAGAGTTTTGCTAGCGTAATATATAACATAAGGCTTGTTATCTTTCCTCTGGCCTAGGACTACGCCAATGGCGTAATCGCTAGCATCGCACAGGATAATAGTTGCAGTTGTAAGGAGTTGCTTTAGTGTTTCAAAAGAAGTTTGACAGGCATCCGACCACTCAAAAGATACATCTTTGACGAGTAATTGACACGGTGGTCGGGAAATGGCACTAAAGTTTTGGATAAATCTTCTATAAAAACCCACATGTCCCAAGAAAGAGCGGATATCTCTAACTGTGCAGGGAGCAAGAAGGTTTGAGATTATATCTATTTTTGCCTTATCCACCTCGATACCTTTGTCAGAAATAATGTGGCCGAGCACTATCCCACTGGTCACCATGAAATGGCACTTTTCCTAGTTCAACACCAAATGTTTGTCCTCGCATCGTGTTAACACACGTTTGAGATTATCTAAGCAATTGTCAAAACTATGGCCGAACACAGAAAAATAGTCCATAAACACTTCTAGTATCTATTCGACCATATCACTGAATATACTGAGCATGCACCGCTGAAAGGTAGCAGGTGCATTGCATAAGCCAAAGGGCATACGTCGGTAGGCAAAAGTACCGAACGGACACGTAAAAATGGTTTTCTCTTGATCTTCAAGAGCGATTTCAATTTGGTTATAGCAACTATATCCGTCCAGAAAGCAGTAGTACTCGTGACCCGCCACCCGTTCTAGCATTTGATCCATGAATGGCAAGGGAAAGTGGTCTTTCCAGGTCACAGTATTCAACTTCCGGTAATCGATACACATCCACCAACCAGTGGGGATGCGTGTCGGTACTAATTCACCGTCTTTATTTGGAATGACTGTTATGCCTGCTTTTCTTGGTACCACTTGGGTTGGACTAACCCAAGGGCTATCAGAGATTGGATAAATGATCCCAATATCAAGTAGTTTTAAGACTTTCTTTTGACTACCTCTTGCATGTTGGGATTCAGATGCCTTTGCATTTGTCTTATCGGTTTAGCGTCCTCTTCCAAATATATTTTATGGGTGCAAACAGATGGACTTATGCCTTTGAGGTCAGCAATTGTCCATCCCAATGCTCCCTTGTGCTATTTCAACATTTGGATTAGTTTGCCCTCTTGCTCTATACTTAGAGTAGATGTGATGATAACCGGATAAGTCTTTTCAGTCCCTAGAAAATTGTATTTGAGCTCCTTTGGAAGCTCCTTCAATTCCAACTCGAGAAACTGAAAGTTTGAGGGCATCACTATTTTTGTTTTTGGTGGCAATGGTTCATATAGTGTTACCCACATGCATCTATCCTCCTCTACTGTCTCCATTATGAGGCAAGTCTGATTTAAATCGGTATCCAGTGGAGTAGAGTTTTTAGGTTGATACACAGTATCAAATTGTGATACCACTACTTCCAGAAGGTCTTTGTAATTGACAAAATCAGCCTCATCTTCAATGACAGTTTTGATGAGGTTAACTTCTTCCTCATCCTCGTATTCCTCAGGTTGGGGATTAGAAAAGATCTTGACATTTAAAGTCATGTTCCCAAATATGATTGTCATTATGCAACTTCTTATTTTTATCGTGGCATCGATTATATTTAGGAATGGACGTCCGGAAATTATCGATATTTGTGAACAAGGATTGGACACAGGTTCAATGTCCAGAATTACAAAATCGACCAGGAAGATAAAGTTGTATATTTGTACAAGGACGTCCTCCAATACCCCTCTAGGGTACTTAACCGACCTATCAGCCAATTATAGAGCAACTTGGGTAGGTTTGAGTTCACCTAACCCTAGTTATTTATAAACAGAGTATGGCAATAGGTTAACACTCGCTCTTAGATCGAGGAGTGCATTGTCTATTCGTTGATTCCAAATCTGACATGAGACAGTGGGAGTACTGGGGTCTTTTAAGTTTTGGAGGTAGTTCATTTTGAATGATTGCGCTTGCTTGGCAAGCAACATATGCATGTTTCTTTACACTCTACCGCCTCTTGACCGTGCATAGATCTTTAAGATACTTAGCATAGGCCGGTACTTGTTTGATAGCATCAAGGAGTGGAAGGTTTATTTTGACTTGTTTAAACAATTCCAAAAACTCCTGATTCTTTATCTCATTCTTGGGCTTCTTTAGCCTTTGAGGGTAAGGTGCGGAGAAAGGGCATTTTGGTAATGCATCATTGAGAGGCTCCTTTCTAGGCCTTTTTTCAACTTCTTCTACTTCTATAGGAGCTTCATCATTCGATTCTAATGGTTCGTTATTAGTAATCGGCTCCGTATCTTGAGTAGAAGGTTGCTCTCCATTTACCACTTCCTCCTCTTCATACTCTTCAAGTGTAGGAAGAGGCATATTTTGCCCTATAATCTTGCCGCTTCTTAGGGTAGTTAAGGCTTTAACATGTTCTTGATTATTAGGACCATTGTTGTATCCCTTAGGATTTGGAAGTGGTTGGGAGGGAAACGTTCCACTCGACCCCTCTTGTCGTGTATCTATTCTTTCTAACGTAGCAGACATTTTACTCATAATTTGAATTAGTTACTGTGTTAGGTTTGCGTTAGAGAGTGGATCTTCTTCTTGCACCTTCTTGTACGGTGGCACGTATACATTAGCTTGTTGGGTATTAGAGGGTTGAGCTTGGTTGTAATTGTTAGATTTGTTTTGATTGAACTGCTGGGACGGCATATTATATTGCCCTTGATATTGGTTATTGTTGTTGTAGGGCTGTTGTTGGTATTGATTTTGGGTCCCAGCGTCGTTCTTCCAATCAAAACTGGGGTGATTCCATCAATTGTTATTATTTTGAAAATTATTGTTGTTATTATGGGAATTTCTCGCCCTTCTGTATCCTTGCATGGCGTTCATTTCCATGGGGGCTTGTTCTTGAAAATACGACACATTAGGATAGTATTGAGTTGTGTGTCCCAACATGTTGCATGTGCCGCATGGTTCTTCAAGCAAAATCTACCTAGAACTCTCTCCTTTAAACCCTAACTCTTCCACTTTCCTTGCTAGTTCTTCGTATTTGGTCATTAGGTGATCTTCACTTTTTAACTGATAAATACTTTTTTCCTCTACAACTACTAACTGAGCACATGAAACCTCTTTACAGTTAGACCATTCATGAGCATATTCAGCCAACCACTCGAAGTGAGCTTCAACCTCTTCGGTGTTTTTGATAAGGAATGCACCTGCGCTCATGGTCTCAACCAGTTTCTTTGTTCCACCATTTAGTCCTTCATAGAAGAAGCTGATGGTTCGCCACTTCTCAAATCCGTGATGTGGGCATGAGAGAAGCAAATCTTTGAAACGCTCCCAAGTTTGAGTGAAGGTTTCATTGCTCTTTTGTTTGTAGGAGTTTATTTGTCGTTTAAGTTCGGTTGTCATGCGAGGTGGAAAGAATTTCTTTAAAAATGCAGTGTTCATCACATGCCAGGTGAAGATTGAGTTTGGTTTAAGGGATAGTAGCCATTGTTTAGCTTTGTCCTTTAGAGTAAATGGAAAAAGCATTAATCGCCACAGGACAATTTTGGGTCAACGTTTTACAAACATTCTCGCTCTCCATTCCATGAAAGGTTGGAAGGAGTTGAATCATTCCGTTGCAAAATTGGAATTTGCCCGCATGGGGTGGAATAAGAATACAAGAAGGTGTAGGTGCGTGTTTGGGTTGCATGAGGTCGTGTAAGGGGCGCAACGAATCATCGATAGACACAACCACATTCTCACCATTTTCACTTTGAGTGTCACCCATTGAATTTGTAGGTGTGACTACATGATTGATTGAACTAGAAGAATCAGAGAAGTAAAATGGATTTCCGTAAATTCCTTCGATGGAATTATCGAACATAAAAGAGAAGAGTCTAAAGAGATTTTTTTAACCTAAAGAGAAAAGAAGAAGAAAAACATAAATAGATGAATAAAGTGCGAGGAAATCTAAGAAATAGCTCATCGCCTTCCTCGACAATGGTGCCAAAAGCTTGACACGAAAATCTTTTGTGTGCTCTTGTGTGCAATACCCAAGTGTAGGTAGACGTGCAAGTAGTACTGGATAAGACCAGGTCGATCCCACAGAGAAATTTTTTAACTAATTACTTAGATTAAACTCCAAAGAAAATAGAAATTCAATATTTAAATGAGATGTGAAACACGAAGTTTCACGGATTACTAACTAACTAAGCAACAAAATTAAACTGATAATCAACTAATTAACTAAAGCGAGAGTTAAAACAGTTTTTACTTTATGGAAAAGGAACGTTGGGATCACACGAATCCGTAGTAACCTAGCTATCTACCATGCACAATCATTAATGCTCTATGGAGTACATCCATTAACAGTATCCCGTATTTTTCTAAAGATGTAGATTCAATAGTCCTTTCATGACTGGGACTACTTAACCACAGTTAATTTAAAATATGTGAAGGCAGTTTAAAATAATAGTTAAGTCTCGCACAATGAATAGTGTAAGCATTCAATGTGGTTTGCAAAAGTTATTGAAAGAAAATGCCTTAAGGCTTAAAGTTAAGAAACTACTGCAGCAAACTGAGCATATTGGGACAGTTTGATAACAAATTTCAAAAGCAGAAAGTCTAGGGACACTGCTAGGGACCATCTCAAGAATTTGAAGGTTCAATCGATCGACATGCTTTCGATCGATCGAACATCATCATCTTTCAATCGATCGAAATGCCTTCGATCGCTTGACTATATCTCTGGTTCGATCGATCGAATTAACTTCGATCGATCAAACACAGGTTTTCTACTGGTCATGGTAGAGGCTGGAGATCACTGTTTCATCATGATCTCCCAACTCTGGGACTACTCAGACATGGTCTGGAGTGTCAGAGATCTGTTTTTAATGTAAGTATTCATTAAGGTCTTGTTTAGTTGCGATTTAAACATGCAAACTACGAAAACTATGGATTTTATCACTAACACTATTAAAACCTACGATTATAACAGATTGAAAGCTAGATAAACTAAACGTAGAATGGAAATAAACCACTATATAGAAACCTGGAATGAACAGAACTTATATTAAACATTGTAATCTCCAAACCAAGCAATATCAATGATTACACCTACAAAAATAAAGCAAACTCTCTATCTCTCTCTATGAAACTAATGAAAACAAAGTTGGGCATTCCTATGGACATGAATACCACTTATATTTATAGATAAACCTATGGCTAGGGTTATAAAATACGTCTCTGCTGCGTGCATGTATATTCTGATAAAAGTCATGTTCGATCGATCTAACATTATTCGATCGCTTGAACTTCTGGAATACTCGAGCACTTGAACTGTATTCGATCGATCGAAACCTCGATCGCTTGAACGGTCCTCGATCGCTCGAACTCAACATTTCAACTTTTAATTCCCTTACTTGTAATCTAGCTTTATCATTTATCTGTTATTCATTCCTACACACAGCAAAAACATCAATCTGCACAATAACAGTTAGAACACAACTTATCATAAATTCGTCATGTTATATATAAACTGGCCTTGTAATCCAAACTGTAGAAATAATCGGGAGTTGTAAACTAAATTAGCATATTTCCTTATTTTAGCGCGGTTGTATTTTACAAATACCCCGCTTGTGTGGACACGCGAAATTTCACTTCTTTTGGTTTGAAATCATTTTGAAAAGGATGGAAAAGAAAAAAGGTCTGTTGAAAACAGATATAGAGTCGCCACTTGGTCTTTAAGGAACCAAGAAACCTAATTTCACTCACCCAAATGGATAAAGGGCACCAGCCTTTCATAACCAAATAACTTGGCTCGGAGTTTTGGTACGAGAGAGGAAGGAGCCTTTGTCACGACTAAAACACCCTCAACTCGCCCCGTCTTTCGACGGGCCTCAATTAGCACCCAAATAATCATCTTATACTATGTTTGGTTCGACAGTTAATATTTATGATAGGTATATTACATCACATAAGAAACTTGAAATGGAAGATCTAAAGATAAAATATCATTCATAAGATCTAAGCCAAGTATCACACAATGCGAAGTGAAAGATCACACGAACAAACCTAGGAAAAATCGTCTAATCACATATCAAGTAATTAAGTTTTCCTAATCTAGAGGGCACATGAATTATTCTTGAAACAAATGAATAAAGAAATCAAAATATGCTTAGCAAGCTAGAGTGATGCATGTTAATCTTTGGAAAAGAAGACCTCTCAATCCCCGGGACGGATGAGAAAGGAGGATTAGATCGAGGGGAAGCATGAACGTGTGATCAAATTCATTCCTTATAATCTTCTTAGATTAAGCCCCAATTCTTTGCATGGATACAATGTATGTATCTAGAATGTGCCAAGGTTGTAGTGTGTTTTGTGTTCATGGATTCCTAGAATGACTTAGAAGTCTAGAATGTGTATGAATGAATGAAGGAAATCATCATGGGATATATGAAAATATGGTATGGACCACTTCCTAAGACATGAAAAATTTGGAGTACATGTAAGCATCAAAACAAAGTATGGAAGTAAAAGCATGCTTGTTGTGAATAGTGGACAGAACAATAACATGATCTTTTGGAAATAAGAGGGGTTAGGAATGTTTTCAATGCATGATTTTTATGGGGATATTCTTTATTGTGTCTAGAACACAACCCAAAAATCCAATCTTTAATAACTATCACAGATTGAGAGAAATCATGTAAACAATAGAGGTTACTCAGAAACAGAGTTCGTACTGTCGACTAAAATGTTTGAAAATATTAGAAAATGAAAACAAAATATCTAGAGGCCCATATTAAACAGAACATTCCCTAAGACATTGAAGTTCAAGAGAAAAATGAGTTGGGACCACCCCTTTTGGAAAAGTTTTCTGTAAAACAAGTTGAAAGTCAACCAAGCTGCTATGACAGTAAAGGCAGAATATCTGGAGTGAATGTTTGGGCCAAAATGGAACCCTTCCAAGTATTTTCAAATCAAACCAAAAATCGTGGGTGTTCTCTAATGAGTTAGGAAGACTTTACAAGTGGTCTTGCATCTATACATTGAGTATTGAGTTCTAGAGAAATCTTTGAACTCGGATCACTCACTGTTTTGACTCACTGTTTTGAAGATTTTGGGAAAAACTAGAGTTTTTCTTTCTTGAGATCAAAATGAGGGGGTTAAAGAGGGGTTTTGAAATAGAGGTTTTGAAAGTATATTTTCAAAATCAAATAGAGATTATGACCTCTTGGAATATCAACATCAAACTCATCATCAAGAACCCCCAATATTATTGGAGAGATTCATTTTTATTTTGAATATAACTTCAATGATACCTTGGAGGTATTGAAGTTATAATCATCATCTATTGAACATGTTTTTGAGGTCAAGAGCTACTATCCATAAGGATTCACTCACCTCAAACTTCATGTCATCATTTAGATGATGATGAACTATAAGTAAAACAAAGAAAATCAAAAAAAGAAATGAGGTAAGAGGAGATGAACATTGTATATAAGCAAGAAAATAAAAAATCAATAGATGATATTCAATAGTGGAACCACAAGCATTCAACGTCTCATATATGTGTGTATGTGGGTGTAGATTGCTCTCTAACTCATTAGAAACTCAAAGAAGATGAAGAAAATGAATTGAAATCTTGTAAATACTAGTTTAGTTTTGAGAAAACTAAATAAAAACTCACATTTAGCTTGGATTTGAAGAAGAAAATCTTTATTTCTCTCTTTATTTCTTCCTAACTCTCTATATCTCTCTCTAATGGCTTCCAAGCTCCTCTCCAAATGGAAGCAAATGGGTCTCCTTTATAGGCCAACTTGGGGAGGTATTTTGGGTTTTAAAAAGTCTCTAATTGGTCCAAAATCTCCAGATTATCAAAACTATGTCGTTTTATTTATTGAAAATTTGAATTAAAACCCAAAAATTAACCAAAAATTACAAAAAAAATGAAAAATCACACAGAGTGCCGCCGCGGCACTTGGCCACTGCCGTCGCAGTAGTGGGCCAGTGCCTTCGCATCAGTCAACCCTCTCGTTGACCAGAATTTGCATTTTGGCCCCCCAGAACTCCCGGAGTTCACGAAATGGCCTTATTTCGTTCGAAATTCACAGAAAATTCATACGAAATCCAAATTGAGATTATGATATACCGTTGGAAAGGGTGTTGAGTTCTAATTTCTATAAAAAATAATTTGGAGTTGGTTCACTTTGGAAAGTTTTGCGGTATTCGCGATAAAAGCCGAATTGATCGCATTTTTCACATTCAGAAATTCATAACAAATTCGTTTTAGATCCAGAAATTATGTGCGACATACCGTTGGAAAGCTATTGACCTCTAGTATTTGATAAAAATATTTCAACATCGAAAAGAAGACTTTTATTTTTGTTCAAACTTGCAGTCAAATCAGTCAAACAGTGCACTTCCAGAAAATTTCGGGAAGTTCTGGGAGCCTCCAAAGACTGACGTTTCCGTCCTATTTTCTTTTAAAATATATTTTAAGACTTTTCACATGATCTAGGATGATCTGGGAACTTTTGGACGAATTCGGATGATTTTGGTCAAACCTTGGTCAAACTTTGGTCAAACCTGTCAACGGAGACTTTCTGGGAACTTTCGGGGCTTCCGAGTGTCTCTGGGAGCTTACGATTACAAATATTCATCTTTTAAAATACTTTTTTTTGTTTTGAACAATATCAAATGATTTCTGAGATTCTGGGCCAATTCGGAGAGTTTTTGAGCTTTTAGAGGCATTTTGGTTATTTCTTTGATTTCTTGAGAGTTAGAGGCAATCTCTGAAAATCCGATCTTTATAATCACCAAGGTTTGACATGCTTGTGGCCTCCTAAATATATTAATCGACAAAATGAGGTGTCTACAGTTTGCCCCTCTTTGGCATAAACTTGCGAGGCAACGCATGTCGCAAGCGAGTGCCAAAGCTTTGAAGAGACAGGTCTTTTGGAGGCTGTAGATTTAGGATAAAAAAGAGTTGCAAAAGATGAAATGATGATGAGGCTAGTGCTGGTCATGCTCTGCGTGAGCTGCCTATGTATCCCAAGAGGAATCAGACCAGGATGTAGTTCGGGGCACAAAGGAATAAATCATACATGCATATACACAACAATCAGGCAGATGCTATGCTATAAGAGTGATATGCAATGCATGAATGTGATATGAATTGTGTCTTGAGTCTTATCATGTTTAGTGTTCTGATCCTAGTATGAGCTGGTGCTGTGGGGTGTGTGCCACACCCCGAGTGGACTTATGTTGTGCTAGTGTTGAATCTAATGCAGTGGTTGATCTTGATAAGGATACCAAGATGTTGAAGACTCTGGGTCTCGGGCAAACTCCTTAAATTACGGGAAGTGTGCTTCGTAAACAAATGTAATCAAATACGCGGTCCCAGAGGACGATAATTAAAGATAATCAGCGGACACAGAAGTCCTGGATACCAAGCGATGGATGAGGAAGTTCAAGATAGCCAATCAGAGAAGGGTTTCGCGATAACCGTCAAGCGAGAAAGCTCACAATAGCTGATGGGTAGGTGAGGGGGCTCAAAATTTTTTACAAGGGAGTGAGAAAGCTCACGATAAGGGAGAAAGCTCATGATAAGTGAGAAAGCTCACGATTTTGGACGAAGGAGTGAGGAAGCTCACGATAAGTGAGAAAGCCCACGATTTTGGAAAAATGAGTGAGGAAGCTCACGATAAATGAGAAAGCTCATGATTTTGGACGAAGGAGTGAGGAAGCTCACGATAAGTGAGAAAGCTCATGATTTCGGACAAAGGAGTGAAGAAGCTCACGATAAGTGGGAAAGCTCACGATAACCAATGGACATGGAGCCTTGGATTGTGAATAGACAAAGCTTGCCCTAGGAGTCGGTGTCTTTTGACTACAGGCAGTGTTTTTCAATCGTTGGCCGATTTTTATGATGACCAATCTGAAAATTTGGTTTAGGTTCTGTTGGGGATGGTAGGGGATTCTCTGAGAATCTCTCTTAACTGTTTTAATTCTTGACTAAGAACCAGGATTTGAATCCGAATCTCTCACGGTTGATCAAATCTTGCAATGGTCGATCCGAAAAGCCTATTCAGGCCTCCAAGATGATTGACGGACGTGGAAGCACTAATGATGGACATGGAATCCCTAATTTGTGGTGAAGTGACCCTCTTGACTCAACTTGTGCTCCCCTTAATCATGATACTATGGACTCGGTGACTCTCAGATTCTCAATGGTGCTTCTCAAATTTCAATGATGATCCTCAATTCTTTGATGGTGTTTCTTAATGCTTCTTGATTCTCAACGGTGTTCTTCAAATCTCAACGATGCTCCTCAAATCATCAACGATGCTCCTTGACTTTTCAATGATGCTTTTCAACTCTTCTGATGCTCCTCAACACATTTGATGCTCTTCCACTCTTCAATAATGTTCCTCAACACTCCTGATGCTCCTCTTCAACAATACTCAACACTTCCGATGTTCCTCGATGTTACTCCACTTTTCAATGATACTTCTTAACTCTTCTGATGTTCCTCTATGCTCCAACAATGCTTCTCAACTCTTCTGATGTTCCTCGATACTCCAACCATGCTTCTCAACTCTTCTGATGTTCCTAGATGCTCCAACAATGCTTATCAATTCTCTTGATGTTCCTCGATGCTCCTTTAATCTCTGGGTTCTAAAACATCCTCACAAAAATATCTCATCAGCAAACCTGGACTCTGAGCCCTAAAACACCTCAACAATACATCTTATCAACACATCTAGACTCTGGGCCATAAAACACCTCAACAATACATCTCATCGACACACCTCATCAATACATCAGCAATAGTTTCTTGGTGTTGGCGATTTTTCCTCTGATCAGCCGTCTTGAGAAACAATTATTGGTTTATAGTTTGCAGCCACTTATGAGTTTATGCCACTCGTACCTGGGACACTTCTTATGTTGCGACCTTGACTGGTGTAGTAATAATGTTTGGTACTTCTGCTTGTATCCAAAGTTTTTTATAATTGAAAATCACCTTTAACCCACACATTTGAGACCATCAGGACAAATAGACTTAACTGGAATGACAAGGAAAGTTGGGTTAGTTTATATGAAACCTCAATCTCTGACACACTTTTGATCAGATTACTACTGACTTAAACAAAGAAGGATTGACTTGGACATGAAATTCTCAAATTGCCACGATCCAATGTGCCTTCATCATGAATGATGTACCGCTCATCTTTATGTTCACTCCTCATCTTAATATGACAGCACTTTTGATAAATCTGGTTTTTGAAAATTCCTCCCTATGGATCTAATCAATTCTCTACTTTTCCCAGGAAGTGCTTTGAATTAGTGCCTTAGCTTTTAGAATAAAAGATGCTCCATTTCAAAAAATTTCAAAAACAATTAGGTGACTTGAAAACTTACACTTGGTGTGAAGGGATCATGTTAGACAAACGGAGTTTGCCCCTAGTTTGAGGTGTAGGAAGTAGAATTCATAGGCAAACGAGGTAGGTGACCGAAGTTTGCCCCTAGTTTGGACGATAGTTTATTGGAGGTTTTGGCAAAACGAGGTCGGTGACCGAAGTTTGTCCCTTGTACGAAGGGTAGATAGTAAAATTTAGGCAAACGAGGCGGGTAGCCGAAGTTTGCCCCTAGTGTGGAAGATTTTTTCTGGCTTAAGGCAAAGACTGTGACTTTAATCTCTCAGATGCTCATAACTTTTTCCTAGGCACTAGTGAGGTGACCTAGCGAGCTCTTTTCTCTCTTTTGTTATTGCTCACCTTGGATTTAGCTCTAATTTTTGCCTAGGCATCCTTTCGGATTTTCGACCTAGCGAGCCATCCTTCTTTTCTTTTTGAAAGTCTGCCTACATACCCCCAAGCGGGGATCAGGTCCAACGTAGTTCGGGATAGGACCTTTAAAGAAGAGGGGTTAATATTGATGGTGTTGACCGAACCGATGCGGTTGCCTATGTATCCCCGAGTGGGAATCAGGTCGAGCGTAGGTCAAGGCAAGGCTTGAAGGAAAAGGGGTTGAGGTATGAGGGTTTTTCAAACCAATCGTCAAAGAAGTTCAAACTTGGGTCACTTGTGGTAGCCTTGAAGAGAAGGATTCAATTTCCATCTCCTTTTCTTTTCTTTCATTTTCATTTTCATTTTTTTTAGTTTTTGTTTTTCTTTTGTTTTGAGGATTGATCCTTTTCACTTTTGCCTAGCCAGTCAATTTTTTCTTTTGACATAGTCTATTCATGTGAGATCTTTCGATCACGATCTCAAAATTTCATAATGTGCATGTTAGCTCTTAGAATTTGTTTGTGGTCGTTCGGAGCTTTTTGAAATATGATCTAGACACATTCTTGTGATGTACCTTGAAGCGTACAATTCTCTCATTTGTAAAATCATTTTGATTGGTTAGGGTCAGATCCTAGAAATCAATACCTTTTCAGCTCTAACTTTTGCCTAGGTGCCCTTCGGATTTTCAACCTAGCGAGCTTTTCTTTTTTTTTTTTTTGAAAGTGGAGATGAAACTCACTGAAGTGTTTGGCTACCATCAAGGACCAAGTCTGCACAGATTTGCATGGCTATCAATTGGGTTGGGCCTAAGGCTTTGAAATGGTGAAAAAGGGTATTGGGTAAGCCCCAAGTCAGTTTTAAGTATGTCTTTTTGAGATTTGAGCAAAAAAATCTTTAAATTCTTAAAGTAAGACTATTTAATTCTCAGCTCTTCTTTGGGGTCAGCGCAAAATCGACTTTGGCCTTTTTGGGATTCTTTTTTTTTATGCAAAAAATTATTAGCAGACTAATATCCATAGTAATTTGAAAAGTGACATTTTTAGTTCAGCGATTCATGAACTTATGAATATACACATCAGATTAGGCAAAATGAGACTTCATTCCATCAAGAAGGATTACATTACTCGATACAGACTCACAACAACTCAATGACAGATAGACTTGACCACAAGACTAAACTTGAAATATACTCGAAACATAGAACAAATTCGACCCGATCTCAAATGGAGTGTCGCGGTGACTCGCTTATTCTTCTATTTTATTGGCAGAAGTTCCAAACACTATCAACTCACCGAGTAGCTTCAACAATCATTGGCCTCAGCAAAGGGGATCATTTGAAAGGACCGACCAGGGGCTTAGGTGACATGGGGTTGAGTGGGTGGTGGCTCAATGATTCTTTGGTCAATGAGGTCTTGGATATCAAGGCGGAGACGTACGCACTAATCGATGTCATGGCCTGGGCCTTGGTGGTAGGCACATCATTTGGACAGGTCACAATTAGGTGGTGGGGGATCGGCACGAGGCTAAAGGAGTTGGAGGTGTCCCTTTTTTAGCAGGCGGCCTAAGGCTATGGAGGGGGAGACATCTAGCTTGGAAAATTCATGGGGTACCCTATTTTGGTAAGGGTGGCTAGGCGAGCTAGTTTGGTTGGGGAGAATAGGCCATGGGTTAGTTACTAAGGGCGTTGACATCCGAAGGGTTTTGGGAGTAGTCGGGCCTCTTGGACTGGCTTTGTGATTCTTCATTCTTGATTTTTTCTTCCCTGATTGCATCCTCAATTCTAGTCCCAATCTCAAACAGTTCTTCAAATGTTGAGATGGACTGGTAGAATAGTTTCTCATGGTACAACGGTAGTAGATTCTTGATCAACATCCGGACTTGTTCCCTTTTGACTGGTCAGTGGGTCATTTGGGCCACTTTGTTCCTCCATCTGCTCAAGAACGCAGAGAAGGACTCATTGAAGTTCTGCCGGGTAGTCTCTAGATCCTGGATGGTGACATCGAGCTCTTGGTTGTAGGAGTAATGATCAACGAAGACCTGGACTATATCTTCCCCAGTCCGCGACTTAGCAATCTCCAAGGTTAGAAAACCAGGATAGAGCAACCTTGGCGAGGGTTTGAGGGAACAACATTGCAATGTGCTCATGGGTACAACCCATTGATTGGAAAACACTCATGCAGAACTTTACATGGCTCTTCGGATTCCCAATTCCATCAAAATGATCAATTTCAGGCATCTTGAAGTCCTCAGGTAGCTTTAATTTGTTGGGCTCAAACAATCCTTCTAGATCTAACATGTAATCGTCGACCCTCTTACTCTTTCTCAGTATGTTCTCAAGCTTGTCGACCTTATCCAGTTTTTCTTGAATTTTCTTATTAAGTGAAGGTGGTGGGGCCCCATTGAACCAATCATCATCTATATTGTTCTCGGGAGGTGGTGCAAACCCAGGCGGTAGTGGTGGTGGTATAAACCCCGGTGGCGGTAGGAACCCAGGTGGGTATTGTGGTTGTTACTGTTTTAGTTCTTCCATAAAGGCTAAAACTTGGGCCAACCGGTCAGACTGTTGGTTGATCATTTTTGTCATTCTTGCTTCCAAACCTTCTGGATCCATAAAGCTGGCTTTCGGCTGAGTGATTTTGACAAGGTGACTCCCTAATCCTCTGACTCACAAATGTAGATCCTGGGTGCTTAAAACTTGTACTGACATATAGGTGTGAAAAGACTATGTCAGACTTTTAACAGTGATGATTGAGATGACAACTATAGTGACAAGTCAGGACTGACTCGTGTACAGACCGACTATCACCGTGTATGCAGACTGATGAAGCAAACATGCAGATGCAAGTCCTAATCTACATGATGCCCCTACTTCTAACAGATAATACTTAATCGAATAAGGTCCTAACCATATAGAGTGTGCCAACTTCGCTTTCTAGTATGATCACCAAGGGATAACAGGGGTTTCCAGGGGTTATGAAGGCTTCTAGGAGAGACTGGGCATTTCTGGTTGGTTTGGACAGGGTTTTGGAGAAAAACTGGCATATCAGGGCATTTCTGGTTGGTTTGGACAGGGTTTCGGAGAGAAACTGGCATAATAGGGGATTTCTGGTTGGTTTGGACAGAGTTTTTGGGAGAAACTGGCATATCGGGGCATTTCTGGTTGGTTTGGATAGAGTTTCTGGGAGAAACTGGCATATCAGGGCATTTCTTGTTGGTTTGGATAGGGTTTCGGAGAGAAACTGGTTAATATGGTTATATCTGGGATATCTGAACAGAGTTTCTGGGAGAAACAGGTTAATATGGTTATATCTGGGATATTTGGACAGAGTTTCGGGGAGAAACAGGTTAATATGTGGTGATGGTGATCATACTGTCTAGCAGGTTTTCATACTCCTATGTCTTAGGACCGACAAACTAGGTTTACGGTGTATATCTTTGTGAGCATGGAGTAGACATCCTTGTCATGGTGCCTTAATTCCTTCTGTGTACTGTAATTCCTTCTGTGCGACTATAAACTTTGGTATCAGAGCCATGTCTTGCTAATTTCATCCTGGGGTGATTGATCTTTACTATACAGTTTCTGAGTCTTTAAACTTTAGGAATGTATGCTCTATGGTTGCCTCTTATGAGGATCCTCCATATCAGAAATTCCTTAAGTTCTTGTCTTCTGTGTGAAGATCTTTTGTCTAAGATTTTGATAATAGTATTGTAAAAGATAATAGTACCTTGAGCCTCGCTGTTGTTTGTCTCGGTTTACCTTCTGATACAGTCAGTTATCTTTTCTTGGTCATGTTTCTAATCCTTTGTGGATTTCAGAGTCTCAGAAAATTGTTCAGTATATGATTAATCACCCACCGTTTCACTGTTCATTTTTACTATTCACCCTTCTCATGGCTTCCTCCTCTATCTCCAGAAGTCCTTCTTCTTCTTCTTCCAGATGATCAACTTCCAAAATAGAATATCTTTATGAATTTGACTACCTTCCAGATGACCATAAGGATCCCCTTACTGATCTTCCCTTTTTGAATCCATATTCCACCTTCACTAAGCCTTCTACTTCATTAACCACCACTGTCAAAAAGATCTTTTCCACTCCTCGTCCTTCCTCTTTAAAGGAATACATACAAGCTTCCAAATTTGATCAATGTTTTATTCCAGCCACGGAAACTAAACAATTGATCAGCCTTGACATCCCAGCTACTTTGGTCCCACTCTGGAAACAACACGGCTATACTCATCTTCATTTTGGAGCAATCTGGCTTGCTCTAAATTTCCATGGAAAGAAGGGCCTCCCAGTTGTATCTAGAATTGCTTTGCTAGATACTAGATTTCTAAAATATGAACATGCCTGTATTGCAACAGTCCAAACAACACTAAATTCAGGCACAGTCGTTCTGACTTTCTTCCCAAACTTCAATATGCCATTACAAGATCCTTACCTTCTCTCAGCATTGAAAGTACAGCTTCAAATCGGTGGTGCCTCTTCTGTCAGTGATACCTATGCGGCAACTTTGCATTACCAGATGGCATACAGACTGCAAAATCATGCTTTCGACATCAGTCAACCTTCAACTTGTGATAAAGGCCTATTTGTCAGTATTGATTCTGCCACCCAAGCATCCTGTGTTCATATCCCCAGACAAATCTCCCGCGATGAGTTAACTAAGTTGTTACCAACTTCCTGGGTCACTTCTTATGAGCTGCACAAGCGTTCATCTCATCCCATACAGTTCACAGATCCCACTTTCATCACACAACAGATGGTACTGTTGAAATCTCTTTTGCCAAACCAGAATCAAATGGTCCAGAAATCTTTCCTACACCGATAAATATGATCCAACCAGTTGATTTATCCAACCGGGGTACGGGGAAAATTCCAATTCATTCTTTTGATGCCTCTGGACAACCAGTTTTCTACTTCCAACACTCGGTCACAAAACATAAGTTTTTTGACTATTGTGACTGCGATGATTGCTATTTTGAGGCACTTTATGATGATGACCCTCCTCAGAAATCAAAAAGGAAGTTCACTACTCAACAGGATCTTCAAGCAAGATATGAAACTGGTGACCCTACAGTAGGACTACTTGGAGAACCTTCTGGAAAATTCGATTTTTATGTGCTTTATTCAGAAAGGAAACACAAACCTGCCCAACCCAAAATCAAAACCTTCTCTCCCTGTAAACCTCCTCTTTCACCTTCCAATATACCCCCACATTCTTCTTCTCCTATTTCTTGTTACATGTTCGCACCTTCATCTACAACCTTTGACGCAGATTTCCCTCCTCTCCAGTTCACTACCCCAGAGGATCAAGTCAAGCATGAACATAAAATCCCTACCCCTGCTGTCATAAATCCAGACGGAACAAAGAAACCCATCTCCGCTGCTGAGGCAACTCTCAATTGGCAATCTGCCAACGCCCTTGCACAGAATCGTTGTCTTCAACAGATTGTCCAAACTCAGCCTACTTTGGATCGAAAAATGACATCACTCGAATGCCTAATAAGTGATCTCCAACAAAAGATAAAAAGCCTACATCATGAGCTCCTGCACATGGCCCAGTCGACTAGTACTTTCTCTTCGGCTTTTGCTTTAAAAGAAGCAGAAATGAAGCATTTGAAAAATCAGCTTCTCTCTTTGCAGGCCCAGAATCAGCCCCATTCATCATACAGAGACCACTATCCTTATTCTTTTGACCCACAACTTTCTTTACCCGGATATCCATACTCTCCCCCTATTCTGCAACACCAACAGCCTTTGCCATATTCTCCTGTATCTACGGCTACAGGTGGAATGTTCAACACTGCTGCTTTTCTACCCCGAGATCCTAAGCCTGCCCGCCCAAAAAGGAAACCACCAGCACCAACCGACCAAACGATACAACCCAACACCCACTTTGCTTCCTCTTCCTCACCTACACCTCCAGCCACCACTATGATTATTGAAGATCCTCCTATTCCCATGTCACCATTTCTCAACACCATAGTCTCAGATACCCCTTTTGATTCTCTCACTGATGAAGACACCTGGTCTTTATCTACCGCAGAACAAGACATGCTTCATCATTATATTTCAAATCTCCAGCAAGATAACCAACCAGAGGTTTTGGAAATAAGATCTGTGTGACTGTAATTTTTTAACATCATTCCTTCAATTCCTTCTTGTGTGACTGTAATTCCTTCTGTGTACTGTAATTCCTTCTGTGTGACTGTAAACTTAGTGAAATAAAGAGAACAGACAGAAAACACTATTTCACACTGCTACAATACTATTACACACTGTTACAACACGTGAAATAAAGAGTACAGACAGAATACACTATTTCACACTGTTACAATATCCTAATCAGTGTCACTGTCTGATGAATCTGGGTTCCATGTTCCTGTAAGGTCCCATGTTCCTGTGCGTTTGGTGGGATAAAGGAGCAGGTGGACTCTATACATTGGATGATCTGGATGTCAAGTATCCCAACCGTACTGGTCATGGAAGTCTGCAAGGATGCTACGAAATAATTGACAGTAGTCTAAGGGATATAATCCAATGTTGTGCCATGTACAAGTTTCTTTTTGTAACAGCTCTTGTGGGACACTTGTAGGTTCAACCTGATTTACGAGACAGAGTTGGGTTTGTAGCCTTGAATGTGAATTCATTTTCAAAAGCAAGGGGATCTTGGACTCCTGTGAGAATTCCAGTGGTGGGAATTCTGTGGATGGTGGTTTCTCCTTTTGGTGAGGTTTCCAGATGTTCTCTGAAAGAGAAAAGGATAATGCAGTGTTTCCACGAGTTTTGGCGTAGGAGGTTTTGCCAATATGAAAAATCTCCAAACAGCAAGAACCATTTTGCAAGGCGGAAAGACTTTTGTGTGACCTCTGGGTAAAGCATTTGGGATTGGGCAAAGTATCGTAACAAAAGACATTTGTTGAATACAATGCCAATGGTGTAGAGATTGGCCGAATACCATAGAAGTAAATAGGCCTCAAGGGGGAAGCTGTGCTGAAAGGTGTGATTAAAATGTAATAGTGTTAGGAAAGGGTAAACAGGGTGGAAGGGGAGTGAGAGCAACGGTCCAGCATCAAGGTCATACCGGGAAACATAAAGCTTAAGAAAAGAATGAAGGCTTTCAGTACTGCGGGAGATGAGAGTGGCTTCTAAGAGAGAATGCTGGATATGGATAGGCATAGCAAGGATAGAAGACTCCAAGTTCTCTTGTTCTGGGGGATGTTGAGCAGAGGATTCGCCATGTTCAAAAACTCCAATGAAAGGGATGGAAATAGGGTTTATTTCCTTATTGAGCCTGGAGAGGAAGTTCGAGAGGACGTTATTTTTTCCTTTTATGTGAACTACTTCGAAACTCCACTGAGAGAACCAGTTTGCCCATCTGAGTAACTGAGTGGGGGGAAGGGCTCTTTGTTTGAACTTGAGCATGTGAGGAAAGCTCATAAGATCAGTCTCGATAAGGAAATGATGGCCAATAAGGTGAAATTTGAACTTGTCAATTGCTTTCATGATGGCTCGAATTTCTTTGTAGGTAGAATGGTAATGTAATTCTGCTGCAGTGAAAGCTCCGCTTTTGTAACCACAAATGCTCCTAGTTCCATCTGGTTCTTGCTGTAGTAACACGGCTCCCCAATAAAGATCAGAAGCATCAGTTTGCAAAATTCGTTTTCCATTGGAAGGAATTTTTAAAGGGGGGAGAGTATGGACTGTCTGTTTGAGTGCCTTAACTGCTTGAGTGGAATGGGCTGACCAAGATGGGGCATTTCTTTTTAGCAGTAAGGAAAGTGTTTGTCTGTGTTGAGCAAGATGTGGGATAAATTCTTCCATGTAGTTGACAATGCCAAGAAATTGTTGGATTTGTTTAAATGACAGATCAGAATCTGGAAATTGCTCAAGTTGACTGGCTATGTGGGGCTGCAGAGTATACTTTCCTTTGGAAATATTTAAGCCCAAAAATTCGACTGAGGATACTCCAATCACCATCTTTTTCTGGGATAACATTATGCCATTCTGGGATAACATTATAACATTAGGCAGGTCAACTCAATGTGATCACATGTGAGTGATTGCCTTGGGGATTATAAGAAAGAGGTTCTGCCTCATGCCACATAAGCGTCTACACCGCGCAAGTAATCTCGTCAAGGAATACAACAGTTATATCACATTGTCCTATCTGAAAAGATAAATGAAAAGTCCTATGAAAGGTTCTACAGGAATCTATATGCAAAGGCTGGGTTTAGTCAAAGAGGGTCCGCTGACGAGAGTTTCAATATACCGTCAGAGAGACAGTATGGAAGTGCTTACTCTTTTTGATAGACCTTGGTAGGTACAGTATCAACAGTGACTTATGCCCTGGCACAGAAAGATCTGAACAATGTCAGCGCCGCGTTTCAGATACAGTCAGAGGGGAAATGCAGAAGTGCAATGCAGTGAACCAGACACAATAAAAAGATGACTTTAAGGATGCTTCTTATGAGACAAACCTCTGTATTATTTTGTTTTGAAAATAAACTATCCCCAACGGAGTCGCCAGATTGTGGACACGCGGAATTCAACTTCTTGTTTGTTTGAGATTGTTTTGAAAGGAAAAAAGAAAAGGAAAAAGGTCTATTGAAAACAGATACAGAGTCGCCACTTGGTCTTTAAGGAACCAAGAAACATAATTTCACTCACCCAAATGGATAAAGGGCACCGGCCTTTCATAACCAAAGAACTTGGCTCGGGGTTTTGGTACGAGAGAGGAAGGAGCCTTTGTCACGACTAAAACACCCTCAACTCGCCCTCTCTTTCGACGGGCCTCAATTAGCATCCAAATAATCATCTTATACTATGTTTGGTTCGACAGTTAATATTTATGATAGGTATATTACATCACATAAGAAACTTGAAATGGAAGATCTAAAGATAAAATATCATTCATAAGATCTAAGCCAAGTATCACACAATACGAAGTGAAAGATCACATGAACAAACCTAGGAAAAATCGTCTAATCACATATCAAGTAATTAAGTTTCCCTAATCTAGAGGGGACATGAATTGTTCTTGAAACAAATGAATAAAGAAATCAAAATATGCTTAGCAAGCTAGAGTGATGCATGTGAATCTTTGGGAAAAGAAGACCTCTCAATCCCCGGGACGGATGAGAAAGGAGGATTAGATCAAGGGGAAGCATGAACGTGTGATCAAATTCATTCCTTTTAATCTTCTTAGATTAGGAGTCACAAAAGCCCCAAATCTTTGCATGGATGCAATGTATGTATCTAGAATGTGCCAAGGTTGTAGTGTGTTTTGTGTTCATGGATTCCTAGAATGACTTAGAAGTCTAGAATGTGTATGAATGAATGAAGCAAATCATCATGGGATATGTGAAAATATGGTATGGACCACTTCCTAAGACATGAACAAAACAAATTTGGAGTACATGTAAGCATCAAATCAAAGTATGGAAGTAAAAGCATGCTTGCTGTGAATAGTGGACAGAACAATAACATGATCTTTTAGAAATTGAAAAAAGGGTTAGGAATGTTTTCAATGCATAATTTTTTATGGGGATCTTTTTTATTGTGTCTAGAACACAACCCAAAAATCTAATAGTTAATAACTATCACAGATTGAAAGAAATCATGTAAACAATAGAGGTTACTCAGAAACAGAGTCTGTATTGTCGACTGAAATGTTGGAAAATATTATAAAATGAAAACCAAAGATCTAGAGGCCCATATTATACAGAAAGTTCCCTAAGCCATTGAAGTTCAAGGAAAAAATGAGTTGGGACCACCCCTTTTCGAAAGGTTTTCTGTAAAATAAGTTGAAAGTCAACCAAGCTGATGTGACAGTAAAGGAAGAATATCTGGAGTGAATGTTTGGGCCAAAATGGAACCCTTACAAGTATTTTCAAGTCAAACCAAAAATCATGGGTGTTCTCTAATGAGTTAGGAAGACTTTACAAGTGGTCTTGCATCCATACATTGAGTATTGAGTTCTAGAGAAATCTTTGAACTCGGATCACTCACTGTTTTGACTCACTATTTTGAAGATTTTGGGAAAAACTAGAGTTTTTCTTTCTTGAGATCAAAATGAGGGGGTTAAAGAGGGGTTTTGAAATAGAGGTTTTGAAAGTATATTTTCAACATCAAATAGAGATTATGACCTCTTGTAATATCAACATCAAACTCATTATCAAGAACCCCCAATATTATTGGAGAGATTCATTTTTATTTTGAATATAACTTCAAGGATACCTTGGAGGTATTGAAGTAATAATCATCATCTATTAAACATGTTTTTGAGGTCAATCACTCACCTCAAACTTCATGTCATCATTTAGATGATGATGAACTATAAGTAAAACAAAGAAAATAAAAAAAAGAAATGAGGTAAAAGGAGATGAACATTGTATATAAGCAAGAAAATAAAAAATCAATAGATGATATTCAATGGTGGAACCACAAGCATTCAACCTCTCATATATGTGTGTATGTGGGTGTAAATTGCTCTCTAACCCATGGAAAACTCAAAGAAGATGAAGAAAATGAATTGAAATATTGTAAATACTAGTTTAGTTTTGAGAAACTAAATAAAAACTCACATTTGGCTTGGATTTGAAGAAGAAAATCTTTATTTCTTCCTAACTCTCTAGATCTCTCTCTAATGGCTTCCAAGCTCCTCTCCAAATGGAAGCAAATGGGTCATTCTTTATAGGCCAACTTGGGGAGGTATTTTGGGTTTTAAAAAGTCCTTAATTGGTCCAAAATCTTCAGATTATCAAAACTATGTCGTTTTATTTGTTGGAAATTTGAATTAAAACCCAAAAATTAACCAAAAATTACAAAAAAAAATGAAAAATCACTCAGAGTGCCACCGTAGCACTTGGCCACTGCTGCCGCGGCAGTCAACCCTCCCGTTGACCAGAATTTGCATTTTGTCCCCCAAAACTCCCAAAATTCGCGAAATGGCCCTATTTCGTCCGAAATTCACAGAAAATTCATACGAAATCCAAATTGAGATTGTGATCTACCGTTGGAAAGTTATTGAGGTCTAATTTCCATAAAAAATAATTTGGAGTTGGGTCACTTTGGAAAGTTTTGCGGTATTCGCGATAAAAGCCGAATTGATCGCATTTTTTACCTTCAGAAATTCATAACAAATTCGTTTTAGATCCAGAAATTATGTGCGACATACCGTTGGAAAGCTATTGACCTCTAGTATTTGATAAAAATATTTCAACATCGAAAAGAAGACTTTGATTTTTGCAGTCAAATCAGTCAAACAGTGCACTTCCAGGAAATTCCGGGAAGTTCTGGGAGCCTCCAAAGATTGACGTTTCTGTCCGATTTTCTTTTAAAACATATTTTAAGACTTTTCACATGATCTAGGATGATCTGGGAACTTTTGGACGAATTCGGATGATTTTGGTCAAACCTTGGTCAAACTTTGGTCAAACCGGTCAACGGAGACTTTCTGGGAACTTTCGGGACTTCCGGGGGTCTCTGGGAGCTTACGATTTCAAATATACATCTTTTAAAATACCTTTTTTTTGTTTTGAATAACATCGAATGATTTCTGAGATTCTGGGCCAATCCGGAGAGTTTTGAGCTTTTAGAGGCATTTTGGTCATTTCTTTGATTTCTTGAGAGTTAGAGGCAATCTCTGAAAATCTAATCTTTATAATCATCGAGGTTTGACATGATTGTGGCCTCCTAAATCTATTGGCCGACAAAATAGGGTGTCTACACCTTGTTATAAAGGATGATGGTTTATCAAAATCTTGCTTGCTCTTAAAAATGAATTTTAAAACTTTTGGGTATAAGGATCACACGATCGGATTATCACCGTACCTTTCATGAATTTGGATGCATGCCAAGTTAATGATGCTTAGCTAATAGGATATAATAAGTATAATCATATAATCAAGGTTCGGCATGTTCTCCAAATGTCGTGGGACATGAGAAGGAATTGCTAAAAGGTGATTAAAAGGTTACATGTCTTACATCAAGTGAGCATCATCATCATTTCAACTAATCCCTTTCAGGCACACAAAACTTCCTAGCACATACTCCTAATCAAGAATTGATTTCCTAATATTTGAAAGTTTCGATAGAAGCTATCATGCAAAGGCCGAGTTTTGGTCAAATAAGGGACCCTTGACACACACCCAATAGGATGCTTCATATACCAAAACTTGGTACAAGATCAAGAGTGACCACACAGTCCCATGATGGCTTGGCCGACCGGGTTGCCCCGAGCCTCCAAGGTCATAGTTCCATGCAATCGACTGGCGAGACATACAAGTGCAATGCAACAGGCACACAAAAATTAATTAACTCGATTAAAAGGATGCTTTCAAGTCTAATCCTCGAGTGAACCTAAAATTAGAAATTCTAGTCTGCGAAACCAGAGATTCTGGGCTCGATCCCTAGAAGAGTCGCCAGATTGTGGATATTCGTAGGCTAACCACGCCTTTTCAAAACTTTTTCAAATTCAAATTTCAAAATACAAGTCACCGCTTAATTTTTAAAAGGAAAATTAAGAAACCATTGTAAAAGCAAACTGATCTTTTGGAAACTAGAGATTTATAGGTCCGGGAATTATGGAATGAGAGGGGAAGGAGCCCGACGGACTAAAACACCCCCTCTCATCCTATCTCGTGATAGGCCTCTACTCAAATCCTTTTAATTGAATTATTAGTCTAAGCATGCCCTCAACTAATACATATATACATATATATTACAAAAAGTATGTCTAAAAGGGTGTAAGATTGCTAACGATAAACTATCATTCAAAATCACATAATTCAAGTAGCAAGCAAAATGACATGCAAATAGGGAACTAGGAAACTTACCCGAGATCCAGCTGCGATATTAAAATGTTTAATGCATACAAATAAATAAAGCCTAAGAAAAAGTCTCTAATGCATGTATACACATAAGGCAAGACCTAGTCTAAGGTGTCGCACATTGGAGTCGAAAATCAATGAAATCAATAAGCAAAAATAGACTAGAGAGGAGTCGAGAAACCGTACCTTAATAGCGCTACAAAACAAAGGATTAGTTCACATGCTTTGAACAATATGTAATATCGATTCCTAAACAACATACTCAAAGTTCTAGCTTAAATCTAACAAGTTTAGAAGGAATTGACATATTTATGAGTTCCTTCTAATTATTTGAGGACACAACATCTTTATAGATATACAAGTCTCAAGTAGGAGCCAATGTAATGTCCATATAGATATGGTATGAACCCAAAATGATCACAAGGAATTCACAACCATGTTTAATTAAGTACAACTTATCCCAAAAGTAGGTCCTAACTACAAGTACTAACATATATGGATGAATGCATGGATATGAACAAGAATGAGCTATGAATTGTTCATTAATTTGGATCATCTAGCCTATTGATTTAAGCTTAATTATCTTTACTTAAGTCATGGTTTGAGTCCGAAGGCATTAGAAGACTATTTAGATTAAAGTTAACCAGATTCATCAAAATTGTGACAAGAATTACAGAGAGCAGACCAGATTTTCAAAAATAGAAAAATCACACTTACAACGGTTGGATCTTAATGATTGTTGGATATGTTGTGCCTCTGTGAGTCTAGTTTCTAACCGAAAAATAAAATCAAAGATCTAACAGTTCAATCTCTGGGAATTAGGCAGAAACTAGACATCACTCAAAAATTTTCAACTCTCTGTCAAAAGTTCTTGTATGATTTTCTAAAAATAGTAAAATTATCATAATCGCTTTGATATTTTTAGGGTATCTTCCTAATACATTAATCTTCATATAAAAATTAATTTAAAGTTAAAAGAAGTTGATTAATGCTCTGATTTACTTATTTTAAAACGAACTTTTTGTTCTGAAATTTTGGACACAGAGCAACCTACTCTCAAATCATAAGGCCAAACCAATGAAACCATCCTAGGCATAAAATTTTGATAAAATAAAAATTGTAGTGGTACTTATATGAGTTATGAACATCTTCCAATTGGTTTCATCCAATTCCAATGGACCATGATTTAATAAAAAAATCTTTGATCACAGTTGGTTTATAGATTCACTGCACCATTGTTGAATTAGTGTTCATAGCTTGAATCAAACTTGATCCATAATTCTAGAGAGAACTACGATCAAGTTTGATTATGATTATTGAAATAAGTAATAAAAAACAAAGAGATTCATAGATTTGGCCTTAATGGATCTCCATCATAGATCTCATATTTGAAGATCTAGCAAGAGAATCCAAAGGTCTTATTCAATCCTATGAACTTTTGAACATTTGGACTCTCTTGAATCTAACAATTAAACTATGAAAATCTACATCTAACTCCTCTCTCAAACATATGATCCTTGAGGAGTATAGACTTATTACATCCTATTCTCCTCTCATATTAATGGTCCTTGGAGACTAAATGAAACTAAATCCACATAAACCTCTATGGAATATATAGAGGATTCCATGATATTCCTAGTTTGAAGATCCAAATCCTAGTCTAGGACTTGGACCTATCCAAACATGTGTGAATGTAACTATAATCAACCCTAATCCCCATATAAATCATAGGATCATAAGGGACTATAGGATTAAACTCAAAGGGATCTATGAGATATTGAGGATCTCACAAATCCCATAAGGGAAATAAGAACAAATAAAAGGTGAAATAAAATAGCTATTGATGATCCAAACTAAGTTTTACTTAAAAAATTCAAGAGAGCTGCCTCCAATTCATACAAAAAATGAAAACCAAAAACCACAACGTTACCTCGCGAGGCCTAAGTTATATCGAGTTCTCATTTGGATAATGCAAACACGTGTTTAAGAGGCTCTGCCACATATGAAATAGACACAATGGAGTATAATATTTTCATTGACAATGTTGGGGTGCCAATTGTTCAACTAGATACAGGGATACCTAGCCTTTTTCTTATCCTTTTTTCTTCCTTGTAATCAAATTTCTATATTTTCAGTATTGTCCTACATCACAAACTATGTGAAAGGTGGGCAAGGCGTCCAAACATGAGAGTGGAATAAATTCAAAAATAACATTGTTAAGTTACCAACTACTCCAAAAGCTTAAGCTGTTAGAGAATGGACGCAACAATGTATATCAAGCTTCAATACCCTCCCTCACGTGCAATCCCGACTTGCACGTGGAGAGCTAACAAACCACACTCCATCATAGTGGAGACAAATAACAAAGTGCAAATATGCACAACAAAGATGGAGAGTCAATCCCCAAGACCTCCCATAAACAAGGCTTTGATACCATGTTAAGTTACCAACTACTCCAAAAGCTTAAGCTGTTAGAGAATAAGCCCAACAATGTATATCAAGCTTCAACAAACATCATGAACCACATACAGAAAAAAGTTGTGTCAAAAACAACCAAAAACCAAGGAGTTGAGAGATGACCACTATCACAAAAGAAAGATGTAACTCCCCTCTACAATAAGAAATCTGCTTGTTAGTATCCTATATATCGCACATACTGGTCATAACTGGGTTCCCAACTGGACACTCATAATCAATTTAGTGGGTTAATCCCACCTCCAATAAGTGTCACATAACACATTAATTAATATTAACTCATGATTATGCATGCTGAAGTAATATTAAAGATAAACCGCGAAAACAGGTGTCAAAGAGAGAATCCCTGGATCTAGATCTTCTTTTGACAGTCGACACCATGCCA
This sequence comes from Hydrangea macrophylla, assembly GCA_033977485.1. Classification (NCBI taxonomy): domain Eukaryota; kingdom Viridiplantae; phylum Streptophyta; class Magnoliopsida; order Cornales; family Hydrangeaceae; genus Hydrangea; species Hydrangea macrophylla. The sequence continues at coordinate 5,427,593 of CM066996.1, read as the reverse complement.
TGGCGGTTGCTTCTGCCTCTCCGGTGTTGTCCCCATTGATTTCCAAGAGGTTATACACGCACACACACACAAACATACACATATATATATATATATATATTATATTACGATGTGATATACTGATCTTCATATTGCAATTGCTAAATCCAAATTTATCCTTTTTAATTGGTGGCAAGGGACTCAAAAAAGTGTGAACATACCTGTGTGTAAATGGTGTTGGTAAGTTGCAGATACTACAAACGTTCAATGAACCGTGCTCTCATCCATCGATTTTGTTCTCTCTACTCTCGCTCTACAAGTTCGAAAAGTCCCCTCAAATTGCCAGCCTCTTTCACTGTAACTTGAGGATTCAAGAGATAAGCAGGCTCGCCCACATTGATGAAGTTTGCCAATTATTTGACAAATTGCTTCAAAGAGATGTTGTCACTTGGAACTCAATGATTACTGGGTACTCCCGAGACGGTCGAATGGAGGATGCTAAACTACTTTTTGACGCGTTTGGAGGCGAGAATGTGAGTATTTGGACTGCTTTGTTAACCGGGCATGCCAAACATGGCCCAATTGAGGAGGCTCGTGATGTGTTCGAGTCCTATGCCGAGTATTAAGATCTTGTTATTTTGTCTCTTTAGAATAAAATTTTGTACTGGATATGAGTTGATTCAGTGATATTTGATGCATAGACATTGTAAAAATTCTACACTTATGATAGATTAGTCATTTATAATGGCAATCATCGACTATTTTGGTTTAATGCAATGTAAAATTATATACTAATACTAGTATTTGTATAATGCAATCATCGATTCTTTTTGGTCTAATGCAGTGTTAAATTATACACTAATGCTAGTTCTTGCAAATTTATAATGGTAATAATCGATTCTTTTGGGCTAATGCAGTGTAAAATTGTACATTGATACTAGTTCTTGTACACTGATATTGGATTTGTGTAACAAAAAATATTGGAACTTGAATACTATAATTGCCTAACTTATGTTGAACCAATCACTAATAACAACAAAAAGTGAAAATGAAATGCACTGCAGCAAAAATTACACTACTCATACTACAGTAGATAATTATTCCACAAATCAGAACTTCCTAAAAAAAATAGATATCCTAAAACATAAAAGATTGCTCAGTGATAAAGGATTTCATTCCAATTGCAGGTGATTGCGGTCGAGTTAGTGTCTCATGAAGTGGGATGTTTGTGGGTTGGGACTTAGGAGAGCACTACCTCCCCTTTCAGGAAAAGAAAAAAAGTTCCTAAAGTTAAAAAGTTATAATGTACGGAAAGTCTTTTTGTTCCCATCAATTTGCTTCACCACCATCACCATCACCATCACCCTCTCACAACACACACACACACAGAGGCACACGTAGAGTCAGTTTTATAAACAATAATTACAACCAGTAATTCAGAGAATTCAATACTAGTCTTAATCTTAACTTATAAAACAATATTACAACCAGGATTTAAGAGAATTTAATACTAGTCTAACTTACTATAAATCAATTTGCTGGGTATACAACAGAATCAAGTACAGTGTCATCATGGATAAAAAAAGAATTTCTACAAAATTGGACGAAAAAAAAAAAAAAAAACACCTTACCTAGATATTGGAGGTGCTGTTCCACTTATTTCTCCTCTCCTTCCACTGAAAAAACAGTCAGAGCGTCTATGGATTCACAGAATCAACGTAGTGGAGCAAATAAAGCCATGAAAGGTTTCTGAAAACCACTTTTCTGGCAAGAACCAAGGACAAAGCTGAAAAGAAATATATGAATTGTCCTACTATACAAATGAAATAACCCGTACCCAGATACAGAAAATGATCCTATATTAGCCTGTAACTATGATTCCTGCATGGCAAAGAATTACAGGGAGTTCGGCGAATTCGTTTCTTTTAGAAAAAAGAAGACTGCTCGTGAAGGACATTCAAGTGAGCGAGTATCCTGGCCGCCAAGGCTCTTATATTGCCACTTCCTCTCTGTGTCAAGTCAACTAAAGGCATTTGAGCTAACTTTCCGTAATTTTGCTTGATTTCCAACAGTCTAAAAAGCCGCTCCAAAGCATTCAGATCTTTCTCCTGCAAACTCGGCGAAGGGTGGGAAAGTAATTTTATCATTGGGTGTATGGCATTTGCTTTAGCAAGCACTTTACTGCCACTTTGCAGTCTTTCACCTTCAATCAAAGTTAAAAGTGCATCTAAAGAAGCTTCGCATGTTCCATGGTTCGGGTCCCCAAGAACTCCCACTAGGGGGTCCACTGCATTGCCCTCCACGAGGCAAAAAGATGATTCCACCGAACACATCCCTTGATGAACTGGGCACCCAGATTCCGGTGTACTCGAGAAGCACCAGAATGATTGGCGCTTCGGGATTGGCCGACTCAGACCCGGGGAACTCCTCGAGAAGCGTGCAAGAGACATGGCTGCTCGTTTTTTTGTCAAGCCGGTCCCCAGAGATAGCAATTTCACCAACATGGGAATAACACCGGCTTCGGCTGCTTTCTTCTGTGATTGCTGGTTTGTCATGTAAGTGAAATGACGTATAGCCCCGACACAGTTCTCTATTATCTGATTTCTATAGAGACCGTTGTGTTTTCCATCAGCAAGAAAACTGATAATGACCGGAATACCCCCTGCATCCATGAGCCACTCGGTGATTTGGGGAGACTCAGGAAGGTTAGAGATAATACCTAATGTAGAAGCAATTTCTTCCTCATCGTTAGAAGTTTGAAGGATTTTGAGGAAGGTCTCGATTAACTTCTGTTCCACATGCTCTAAAATGGAGGCTTCATCACAGTCGTCTATCAAACAGCAGAATAGCTTGACAGCACTTGCCCGTACATCAAGGTTATTGTGCTCACATAATTGAACAATTACTTGAATATCCGAGAACTGTAATTAAAGTTGAACAACCAAAAGTTATAATATGTCGTTTTTGTATCCAAACGGAACACAAAGCAGGGATTGGAAAGAAATAAATGAATGTATAATGAATAAAGAAGTCAGTAAACACTATAATGTCGGAGCCGTGTTGGGCGCGTGTCCGAGTCCGTACATCCCAGTGTACCTGTGCCAATTTGGTCTTGATATTAGTAGCAGATGGAGATTGGCACATGGCATGAAAAGAACCGAGAATGCATTGCTGTACTGTAGGTCCCATCCAGCTAACCGATGAAAAGAGTTTTAAAATATCTTCATCAGATTCCAAAAGCGATACACATGCCTCATTCGAATCCTGAGTTATTGTTGATATCGCAAGAGACATAATAGTGGTGGCTACTTGTTCCCGCAAGCTCTGTGAGGACGAGGAACGACAGAGAAGGTCTAGTAGTAAGCTCATAGCGCCTTCTCTTATGATCTGCTGGCCATTCCTTGCTAAACTGGAAAGGTTCTGAAGAGCTTTAACGGCCACTTTCTTTGTCTCAATATCACCTTGTGAAACCAAGTGAAAAAGGGAACCCAATACTCCATCTTCGACCAGAGTTGACTTACTGTGATCGGTCAACTCCATATCTGCTAAATTTGTCGCCATGATCATCTTGACATTTTCTGGTCCTGGAACAACAGAAGCCTTAGTGCTCATTGGTTAATTAATTTCTTAGATCACAATTTCAGCCAGGCATCAGATGCGAATTGTCACAGACAATTCAAGAATATATAGACTTGAAGATCAAAATTTCCTACCAGAAGAAAAAATAGGGCTGACATTCATGTACCTATCCCAGAAATTTGTCTTACATGATGAGAAAAAGAGAGTATTTTACAAATATTTCGATTTGATATATGTGCAGCTTTCATTAAGTTGAATTCTGATTTAGACGGTATCGTTGCAAACAACGATTTGAACATGTATTGTTCCTTAAATCAGTAGGAACCCGCCATGGTCCGTAGTGGAGTTGGATGGGAGGTGTAGTTTAGATTGTAGCAGCTACTACAAAATTCTCTTAAATGTCGTTCAATGTTGTTCTTGCTGATGTCACCTCCTTATTGATTCGTTTAACATATTATTCAATGAGCTGATAAAACGTAATTATATTTTCTAGTTATTTGATCTAAACCTCATCCCAAAAAGAATTTATACGGTTACTTTTACCTATAATACCAAGTCCAGGTCAGTTATTATCTGGCTATTACAAAAAGGAGCATTAATACTCCCTCCGTCCCATTTTATGCGTCCATCTTTCCTTTTTGGCCATCCCAAGACAATTATTGTCCACAAAGAATATTCCATGATAAATTTTTAACTGCTTTCCAAAATTACCTTTATTGATTTTGAAATTACCCAACAAAAAGTAGGGAAAGAAAAAACAAAGTACGGGTATTTTGAGACTTTTACACCAATTCCATGCCATGTGAATGACAATCATTATGTACCCTTAAAATGTTGAACTCCCAAAGTTAGACACATAAAATGGGACGGAGGGAGTATAAGAAGAACCTTGGGAGATGAGAGCAAAAGACTCAAGATCCACTTGACTAGAAATGCATTCTCACCAATTGCAATCACATTATCTAGCATTTGGAATGGAATTTACTACTTTTTTCAAACAACATGTTTCAATATCTATGTATTTTAGGTATATAAAAGATGGAGATAGAAATGTGAGAGAGTGAGCTTTATTTGCTACAAAAATTGAGGGGCATGGGGTAAGATCAACCCCCACCTCTTGTCCTCATATACAAAACACCATCTCCAACTTCAAAGCAAAAGCAAGTAAGACTTGCTTTATCGAAAAAAGTAAAAATCGTACTAGAATGCACTTTAAAGTTAAGTTGGAAATGATGAGAAATAATTACAATTGGTCAGAATGCATTCTAGTACAATATTTACTAAGAGGCAACTTTTTCTCTGTGTTGTATATTAATAGTATGTAGATCCATATCTAATCAATGACTCGACCTGATTTTATTGATTTCTGTTCGTTCATTCCTCTTAGCATAACACATTGGTATAAATATCTGAAATTTCTACAGGTTTAAACTTTAAATGACATCAGTTAAGGACAAAACCTGAAGAAAGAAGCTGTAACATATGCTTAAAATAATTTGCCCTTGCCATTTCGATAACATTCTCACTAGAGAACGAAAGATTCTCCAAAAGATCCCTCGCAGCTTGAGCAGCTTGAATGTCCTCATTACCACTTGACATGCCCACCAAGAGCAATATGCACCCCAGACCCTTCCCAATGCAGTCCCGTACTGACTCACTTTTCGAGAGTTCTAATAGTAGTGACACTGCTAACTTCTGTTCTTCAATACGACGTCCAAGAGAGGGAACAATAGATTTGATTGCATCATCAACATTTCCGATTCTTTCCTGCAACGTGTTTCAATGGCAGGGAAAATATAAAATCTAAGACCATCAAATACATCTCAAATATAAAATGATCACAGTTATTTAAATAAAACGGAGAGAGTTTTAGAGTCCGTTTGGTTACCTTTTAAAATAATCATTTTTTGAATAATTGTTTTTTTTTACAAAGCTACAAATTAGAACCCTTTTTTTTTTTTTTGGCTTAAAAAAAGCTGCTTTTAAGCTTTAATAAAAAGGAATCAGATTTCTCAAATGGTCACAACTTATAAAACAATCAATTACAAGTGAATGTTTGCCACAAAAAAGCTATCCCAAATGAGGTCTTAGTCAGTTAAGACGGGCTATACGACTCTTAAGTGGGATGATTCGACCACAAATGAATAAAAATGAGGTCTACTCATCAAAAAGGCACGGATCTATGCACTATTTCCGGGAAAAAAAGAGAAAAAAAAAAAAAAATAAAATGATAGTAATAATAAAATAAACAAGCTCGGCTTTTCAAGGTTTGAAAATAAGATACACAAAGATATTCACAAATACATACACCAAACCAAACCAAACCAAGCCTTGTGTTCCAATCAATTGGTCGACTGTATGAATCATTTTTCTCCATTCTGCACGATCAAGAGCTATATGCTCATTTAAATTATATATATTCATATCTTGTTGCACTACATACTCCCAGGTCAGTCTAGGTCTGCCTCTCCCTCTAACCATTCCAGACAAATTCAATAGAGTTAGAACCAATAAGGCATACCTTAAAATCATCGTTATCTTTTGCCAGGATGTAAAGGATGATAAGACATTCTTTCCTTATCTCTCGATTCTTGACACCAAGAAGTTTAATGAGAATAGGTATGTAATTTTCCAACGCTACCCACTCTCGATGCAAGTCGCTTTGTTCACAGAGATCTTGTAGCTGTCCAAGACAATGAAGTACTTCTTCCTCATCATCTGCCAAAAGCTTTGGTTTCATGGAAGCAATCGTAATCATAGTATTTCTATCCTTCCATTCTTCAATTGATTGACGAAGAGTTTTGTTAGGCCTTATATGCGATGTGTCTAAAGTTGTCATTGTCAAGGGACACTTGTTATTCCCTTCTTCGAGCCACTTCTCTATTGCAGTCCTTTCAAAAGTGTGGCCCGAAGAAGTCTCAACAGGGTCCACCATAACCTCTCTCGTGATTGGGCAATAAAACGATTGGAGAGGTTCCAATGGTTGACTGCCCAAAGAATTCCGTTTGGTGAAATACTTAATTTCTTTTTCCTTCAGAGATGAAGTAGCATCTGCCCGTTCTAGCAGCGCAATAATTTGAGCCATCTGTATAGCTTCGGCATGATCTTTTCTCAGCTGGGCATTCTCTATTTCACTCTTGAACTCTTCAAGCTCTTTCTTTAATGCTGACCGTTCACTTGAAATTCCTATAGTCTCTGCAATGGAAATAAGCAAGTTATTCGCATACGAGCGATTAACAATTCTCTTCTGAATTCCCAATTCTATTTTCTCCAGAATTTCTTCCTCCCCCATAGCTGCCCTAAACTCTGCACTTTGCATATTATCACATAGTCGTTCGATATCCTCAGTTATACCCGATGAAATATCAAGTGAGGCCAAAGGAATGAGACTTAGTGCCCGGCTCATTTCTCTTGTAGTGCCTTCTAAGCGCTTCACAATAGACCGGCAATTCACTAAGAGGTACATTTTGTTTCTCTTACTACATTCTGTTATTATTCGTTTTGCAACTTTGATCTCACAGTTAAGAATTCCGACAACAGTGTTTAAACCTTCAGAATTACAGATTTTTTTCCTACCCAATTCTTTTAGGATAGAGACAATCCTTTCCATGTAAGTCCCTAATTCCGCAAAAATTTGTTTCTCAATCAAAACATTCTGGGCAGAAGCTATAGTTTCAATAAATGCCTCTATGGTCAGTGAAAGGAAATCTGCAGCGGGATCGGATGACAGAGCACTAATCACATCCATTGCCATCTTATTACGAGCTAAAGAATGCTATGAAGTATTACCCTCTGACGTCTGACCCCATGTGAACAAATCTTCCCAACTGAAGTATCCAGTTAAAATCAATAGAAGAAACGTACATATTGTCATCAGGACCTACATTCAATTCCATTTCAGACAATTGTTAGTCAGATATTACAGGCTTAAATTTGACTCTGCAAAATCTATTATGAATTGAACATAACTCATATATAGACCTTCATTTGGTAGCCGAGAAAACAAAGGAAAGAACTCAATACAGACATTCATTTGGTAGCCAAGAAAACAAAGGAAAGATAAATTTTTGAATCAGGTTCGAATCTTAAGATTCAATTCGATTCACTCCCTAAAGGATTCGAATAGGTATGCCAAATCTATCTATTGACAAAATAATGAGTGAATCTTACGATTCGCATCCAAATCTCATGACTCTTATGATTCTAACGATTGTCACTATTCACCATATTGTCGGATGTAAAAGCTTTTTTACCATTTCTTTTGCTTCTATTTTTTTTGGTTATCATTTCAAAAAAGAAAAAAAGATACCTAACCCTCTTTTAGCCACTTGTTTAGAAAAGACACTACAATTTTTCTTCCATATTTCTTCTTTCCAAATAGTTTAGGTCTCACTTTCAAGAGAGGAACATTTTGAAGTATCTTTCTCTACAAGAGTCCAAATTCAATACCCTTTTTCCCCCCACGTGTTTCTGCTTACAAGAGGAAGTTATAAGAGGCATCTATTAAGATTTTGAAGAAGCTTGAAGGTTGAGCTTTTTGGATAAGTTTATTCTAATTTTCAATTTTCACAAGTTTGAAATTTTATTTTGGTGTTTTCCTTTTGAAATGGCTTCGAAAGGAAAGGGAAGGAAAGAAGGTGATCCAGTGTTTCGGTGTTTTTACACATTGGGGTTCTTATTTTGGTATATTGGTGCTTCGATTCACAATTAGATCCGATTTGTGATTCAGAAAAATGACATTTCGATTCACGAAAGGACATGAATCCAACCAAGCCTAAACCTCTTTTAGCCACTTGTTTAGAAAAGACACTACAGTAAAATTTTTCTTCCATTTTTCTTCTTTCCAAATAATTTAGGTCCCACTTTCAAGAGATGAACATTTTGAAGTATCTTTTCTGTACAAGAGTCCAAATTCAATTCCCTTTCTCCACCCCCCCCCCCCCCCCACAGCCTCTTCCTCGCAACAAGCAGCCAAGAAAACTAGGGTTGACGACGTACACTTGACTTGACATAGGCTTATTAGATATCCCAATTTCAGACCCAAAAAAGATCAAAATAACAGCAAGATGTTGAAGCATTCTCAGTTTATTCATCAATTTGAATCTCAAAAGGTAACATAAAAAAGCACACAATACTAACACTTCTAAACAATAATAATAAAGGAAAAATAAAGCAAAAACATACCAATTCAGTCAAAGTTAGATCCAAAACTTTGAATGTCAAACAATTTGGAAAGAGATGACCTGAGGAACCCTTTTTTTTTTTACTAACTTCTCCTTGAAAAATTTGCAAAATTCGAGGGCGTATCAGAGGATCAGCAGCAACAGTGGAGAGTTATCAGTAAAGTAAAATTTTTTCAATTGGAGAGAGGAATTGAGTGAATACTCAATTGATTTTCCGGGAAAATACGATCACTTCATCTGTTCGAGGAGTGGAGACACTGTTCATCAGCCGCCGGAACAGAGAGAGAGAGAGAGAGAGGAAATGAATTGGTATAGCATGAAACTACTCTAATCACAGCTTCAATCGTTATTCGCTTACTACATCTATGTGTTGTACTCTACTAGTACTACTACTATTAGTCTTAATTTTAGAATTTTTTACCATTCTCATTGGGACTAATATATACACAATCCATCACTGTTTCAACTTATTTTCAAAATCCATCACTTTTTTAAAGTCGCTACTTCAAGTAGCGATTTCGCTAAAAAAAAATCTGTAGAAGTCGCTAGTCCAACTCGCGACTTTAGGCCAAATGAGAAGTCGCTAATTGAACTAGCGACTTCTATTGACATACACACTAGAATCTCTCAGTGAAAAAGGAGAATTCTCATTTGGCCTAAATTCGCGAGTTGGACTAGCGACTTCTACAGATTTTTTTTTTTTGGCGAATTCGCTACTTGAATTAGCGACTTTAAAAAAGTGATGGATTTGGGAAATAAGTTAAAACAGTGATGGATTGTGTATATATTGGTCCCACAGTGATGGGAATGGTAAAAAATTCCTTAATTTTAAGATGAGATTAAATTCTCTGATCCCTATACGGTGATATGTACGGATTTTCAGTGAAAAAACTGCCACATGTTTTTTAAACCAATAGGATCAACTAAATAATGTTCGTATATGTGTCAGAATTACACCCTAGAATTTCTCAACTATTTTCGTTTTTGGGTAAATTGCAAATTACAACCCCATAAATTGAGTTGTGGCAGTTTGATTTTTATGGTTTTAATTTTGGTAATTTAGGCTATATAGTTTGAAAATTGTGCAAAAGTCATCCAATTATAAAAAAAAAACAAGGGTACAATGAGAATGTCACATTATTTTCAGTCAAAAATGACCACATGTGTAGGGGCAGACCCAAGAGTATAGTTCAGTGAGAGCAATAGCCTATACTGGGGTTCGGAGCAGCACCCCGACCAATTATTTATTATTATTTTTAATTGATATTTTTTTTTTGTTGTAGAAATAGCATAATTCTATGGTTTTTTTTGTACATACTAATCTACCCCATAATTCTTTCACAAAAATTTTGTATTATAAGCTTAATTAGTTATTGATATTTACCAATTTTACTTTGATATTTGTGTGGCAGTGCGTGTCCTACTTGCAATGTATCATATTGTTTAAAATATTGTAAGATACTATCAGATGGTTTAAAAGACTATAAGATATTATCAGATTATAAGCTTTAAGTGTATCAAATTGTTTAAAGGATTATAAGTTATTTATGGGACAGATTAATTTGTACAAAAAAATTACATAAAATTATACTATTTCTACCCCATAAAAAAGATATAAATAATTAAATAAATCGGGTAGGGGCACTGTCCTAGAATCACTGTATAAGCTTTTGCTCCCACTGAACTACACTCCTGAGTCCGCCCCTACACATGGGGTCATTTTGGGCTGAAAATAATGTGATATTCCCATTGTGCCCTTGTTTATTCTATAATTGAATGGATTTTACACAATTTTCAAACTGCAGGATGTAAATTGCCAAAATTGAAATCACAGGGACCGAACTATCACAATGCTCAAACTATAGGGATGTAATTTGCAATTTACCCTTCGTTTTTTGATTTTGAGAAATTATTCACTGTGCCTATTGCACCATGTCTTTAAGCTTATGTGATGTGGTTACTCAATTTTAATCATATACATGTCCCTTATTTCCAGGCAATTATGGCAAAAAAAATTAGCACCACTTCAAATTGATAAACCGCTAACACAAAGGACACCACGTGTATGATTAAAATTAAGTATTCACACCACATTAATATCATGATATAATGTGACAGTCACATTGTATTATTTCTTTTTGCATCCCTAAATGCTACATATGAGGGATGATCTGTCATTCCCTCTTACAGAAAAAGGACAAATTAGACTTTAGTCTATTAAATTATACACATTTTTAATTGGGTCCATAAACTTTTTTTTTTTTTTTTTGTAATTGGGTCATTGAACTTCAAAAATTCATTCAATCAGACCCAAATCCTGACACCATTACCTTAAATTATTAGAAATTGTCACGTACGTTGCACGTAATTCTTACTTGTCACATGTTAGGTTAAGACAAACATGGGAGACTGTGAATGGCTAAATGATGTGATTTTGGGTATGAATGGATGCAATTTTGGATCTAATCGACTGTATTTTTGAATTTGATTAAACGCGATTTCGGATCTAATTGAATGCGTTTTTTCGCACTATTCACAATTTCCCGTATTTGTCTTAACCTGACATGTGATAGGTAATCATTACACATAACATACGTGACAATTTCTAATAGTTTAATCTAACCGTGTCAGAATTTGGGTCTGATTGAACAAATTTTTGAAAGACCCAATTACAAAAAAAAAAAAAAAAAAAAAAAAAAAAAAATTATAGACCCAATTAAAAACATGCTATAATTTAATGGATCAAAGTGTAATTTGCCCTAGAAAATAAAGTTTTGGTTGGTGCGGTGAACTTTGACTCTCCTGTATTAATTTGGAGTGAAAGACTCAAAGACTACAATCTTTTTTTTTAGTATTTTATTTTTTTGGACGAAAAAAATAAACTACAATTTCTGAATTTCAAGTCCACCGTCCTCATCAATGTCCCCAATATATAAATAAATAAAGAGAGAGTCCACCGGCTTGACTCTTGAGTTTAGTTGAACGCTTCAGGTCCACTTCAAATTTTACTTTTACCTGAATTGGCTCGATTATATTTTTCCAACCTTTAGATGTTGTTTGGGTAAACCAATTAAGAATTGTTACGTAATTCATAAGTGAATTAATTCAATAAAATCAATTGTCCGATGAGGCGATGAGTGTCAATCTCTTGCATAATAACTCTTTTAATAATATAAAAGAGAAATATTTTCACTCGGTTAGGTTTGTACTTAGCAAACTACCATATAAGATTCCGTTTGTTTTGATTTAAAATAATTTCTGAAAAATATTTTTACCTTATAATTTGTACATGAAGCATTTTTTTAAGGTAAAGTGAAAACGCATCAAACCATATGGGATAAAATGGAGTAATACCCCTTTGACTTTTATTTTTCCAAGAACTTTATTTTCTTTTTTTCTTTTGAAATAACAGCTACAAACTTTTATTGTTGAGAGGAAAAAGGAAACTCTAGAAAATACTTTTTTATTTCAAAAAAATAAATGTTAGAAAAATGGCGATGAAAATTAAATGAAATGCTAACTTTAATCCCACTAACATTTTTTTTTCTCATTTTTTCTTCATTTTCCTTCTGTCAAGGTATATGTATATATATATAGATATATAATATTTAAATATCAAGAAAAATAACAAGCATTAGAAAAAAGGCATGAAAATTAAATCACAACTTATATTCTCTGATCATACATTTGATTATTTATCAGCTTAGAGCAACTGCAATGGTGTAGTTGTGTAGGGCAAATTAGAGTAGTTAGCATATAGACACGGTGTAGCTTAAAGGAAAAATTCGGGTAGGATATGATAATGAAATTTAACTTTAGCATAAAGCTAATTTTTTTACCATACAGGAAAACGGCTATCACTTTACTGTTTGGACTCCTACACCACTATGACCCTATTCAATTCTCGTATGGTAAATTAGCTTAAAATTATTTTTGACTAATGTGTGGTGCATGTATGATTGAAACATGAACGTGTGTTGGAGACTTCGTCCAAAAAAAAAAACGTGTAAATTGGCTCTAAATTAGGCTCTCAGTTTGATTTGTGAATTAGAGAAGAAAAAGGAAAATAATAAGAAAACTTGTTTCTATAGTTATTTTCCTTCTGTTTTTCTCAATACTTAAATAATATTAAAAACTCTAAGTCTTCAAAATGAATTCAAGAAATCGACGCACAAATTTTGATAAACTTGTACTTTTTTTTTTTTTGCCATATTTAATTTTCTTCAAATTTTCCACTATATTTTTCTCATATTAACCAAATAAAGAGAAATATTCTCTGCTATATTTTATTTTCTTTACCTCAATAAATTCAAGAATCAAACAGAGCCCCAAGCTATTTGGGGATTTAGAGAGGAAAATGAAAAGAACGAATAAACTATTTTCCTAATATGTTCATACATAATTCGTCTAAAATAAAAAAATATATCAAAACATAATGTGTTCTGGAGAGAAAAGAAATGGAAGTGACTCGAAAATGTTGAATTACTTTCACCCTGCTATCTTTTCTTCCCTTTTTTTCCCGTAATTTCTTTTGTTAACTAATTAAAGAGAGGTTGATTTGACTACAAGTTCATTATGCTATTTTACTTTAAAGTTAATAACAATTAAAATTTCTGATTGTCCTCCGTACACAAATACTATTGAGTAAAATTTTTCTTTCAAATGCTTTTTTAACAAACTAAAAATTAAGTTGTACGTCAAACTCTTAGCAATTACTTCTAAGGACTTTTCGTCTAAATTTCTATTAAAGAAAAGTTACTTCTCAATGTTTTCTTTTTGTTTGCCTCTAAAACATCAATCCATGTCCAACTTTTATTTGATTCTTGTAAGAACCAAATTTGAAAAGTGTCTATCTCTTGTATATGAATTTGTGCCTCAGCCTAGTAAATTTCTTAAAATGAATTTTATGTCAAAACTAATCTAAACTTGATTATATATATATATATATATATAAAGTTAAATTTCAACTCTTAACTCTTAGCCCTTATAGGTTGTGTCTCTTTCTTATTCCTTTGAATACAAAAAGAAAGGAAAATTCAGGTTGTCAAAACTCAAAAGGAAACGTGTCTGACCGCGTGAACCCAGGTTGTCAAAAGGAAAATTCAACTGCGTGAGCGTGTCATAAACTTCTCACTCCTTTATTTGGGTTGGGGGCACTAGAGACTTCTCACTTCAGGAGAAGACAATATTAGGAAGAGACCTATGACTATGTCTATTAGTAATAATAATAACACACATAAAATAATAATAAAACTTTACATACAACTATCACACAATTTTTTGCATATAACTCACAAAAGTATCTCTCTCTCATATGTCATCTTGTGATCTTGTGACGTCAGTAGACTCCACAATAATAAAGGAAAGAGAAAAACACATTTTTATAGATTATGTACAAAAAAACTGTGTAAAAATTGTTTATGAAGTAATACTCATCCCAGAATTTGTTGCTTTCCAATGCTACTTTTTACTTTACTTTTCTTTCTACTTCATCCAGTTGAAATCATCAAGATAGCTACCAAGGTCATCCGCAATGATCAAATGTTGGATAAGCTTATTTAGAATTATTGAGTAGTTTGAATTTGTGAGCAAAAATTTTTCGGAGATTTTTTAAAATTCTGTTCCATTTTAAAGCTAAAAAAACAACTTAAAAGTAGCATGTAATATCCACAATGGGCGATTATGTTATAAGTAATGATTCGTGCACATAAAATATGCATATAAAGATTTAAGATATTTATTTTGATGAATCTCATATATACAGATATAAGTCCCACCAAAATAAATAATTCAAATCTTTATGTACACATAACATATCTCTGTTCCCATGTTGACAACAACAAACATGCAGTAATAAATTCATTGAATCATTAAAAGTAATAAGGTACATAGATGATCTCGAAAGAATAATAAAGTACAATTTTATTTATTTATTTAATCTTTTTCTAACATCGCGTACTCATTAATCTGCCTAATAATATCAACCCATCACTGCATTATTTTCATGGCTAATTTAGACCATTTATGAATAAAAACATTTTATGTGCAACAATTCATTTTGTCTGCAAGCTAACAATGGAGAATATTTTTGCTCACTCAGTGAAGGATTGGGTAGCATGTGTCTCATTTTAGTAATTATATTGATAATAGGGCAATGTTTGAGACACAAAAGGGTCACAAAAATATGCTCACTAAAATATGTGGCATTCCATGTTAGACCCATATGACAGTAAGATCCACCACACTTAACTCAACTCATGGGATGCCAAAACTTTTTGTGAACATCTCTTTGTAACCCTTATGTGTCCCTAGCATTACCCTTGATAATACGGGAGAAAATATAATAATAAAATGTGATACATGTCAACCAGTAGATGCCTAGGTGAGCAAAAATGCTCGCCAACAAATGGTTCACCCTTTTTACTCCACAATTCTCTACGTCAGAGATAACTAAAAGAACAATATTTTAGTGTTTTATCACATATACTTTTCATACTATTCTAAGATACTATTGATTCACCTATGTATATAGTACATATGTGTCACATACACATTATTTATACATAGTATCCAGTAGCACTTGTTCAATTAATATCTAGTAACACTTCAAAGTATCCAAGTAAAAGCAGTCTTTTGCCAATAGTCCAACCATTTGAGACTTAGTCAAATACTACCTGAATAAGCAGCAGTTGTACATTAACTTTTATACCGATTCTGTTTACTCAAAAAGACACACAAACACGATCTCCAGCAAATGTGGTGGTGTTGATTCTCTTGCCTCAATTAAAGGGGCTTAAGAGGCAACCAATGTGTAAAGAAAAAGAACAAAAAGAAGAGAGACCGTAGTACAAAAAGAAAAGAGTAAACGAAAATGCATTAAAGAAAAACTAATAACTAAATTAAAGTGGACATAGTGGCTTAAAGAAAAGAACAATACAAATATGAATCATGATGTATCGATGTAGTTGGTTGGTCATTACATATATTTATAGATAAAAAGTCTACAATCACTAATGATATGTCCAAAATTATCCAGTTGTGAAGTCAGTTCGCCACGTCACCAAGAAATACCGATTATTCGGGTAAGGGCATCAAGAGTCGAGCAATCCCGAGGTGTTTATCAGGATCAGACAGTTCGTACTAACTGGTCGAGAATGAAGATCGCGGGTCCCGTGGTCCCGTCCAATCCAGCAGTTTTCTAAACCAATTACAAGTCCGCAAGATAAAAGGTGGCAGTTTCCTAAACCACTTAGGAAACCTTCCTAAATTGTGCCAATCAAATTGTAATTAGATTAGTTTTCCTAATCCAATTAACTTACCATGTAAGGGTGGACTCTTGCATCTATAAAAGAGCACACCTACCCTGTCAATGTGGATCCGAATCCGAAAATAATTCTCTAAACTTACAAGCCTACAACAGAGAACTCATCATCAATACGCATATACCCGGTCGGTATTACTGGTAGTGCCGCCCATCTTTGTTGGCTCACCAGGCCCGCCGGTGATCTGCTAGTGAGAGCGCACAGACGCAACCATGGACGTAGGTCACCTCGTTAACGGGACCGAACCACATATAAATTCTTGTCTTACTTTCTCTTTAAACCCTTCTTACCAGTTTTAAGCATCATCAGTTTGGCGCCGTCTGTGGGAACGACATAGTCTTCTCATTAACAAAAATTCTTGACTGATCAACATGCCGCCAAAGACGGGTAGGAAAACTACTGCTCCGACCAGTCAAGAGAACCCGCAGCTTGAGCGGCAGGCTGCCTCCATGACTACCGAGCAGATAACGGCGACACTGGCACAACTCTTGGAGGGCCAGCGCCGGACACAAGAACAGATGGAGGCGCTTTTGGCCCAACAGGAGAAGCGTCCTGCATCGGAAAATCAGCCCGAGAAGAGCGCCCCTGTCCAAAGGCCCGCTCGGGCACGCAGGCAAGCCCGTTCCGCCCCGGTGTCCCCACCATACCGGGAACCCCTCGGTGATGGTGAGCGCAGCCAGGCAACAAGGCGTTCACAAAAGCGAGCCGACCCTCGTCGGGTCGAGGATGCTAGGACTATCATCAACCGACGGCGTGCGGCCCGAGTAGAAGAGTCAGGACGGAGAGCCCGGGAGTCAGCCGAGGACCCCCCGACCAGGAGCCAGGGGGACCTTCGGCACACGATTACCCGGACCCAGAGCCTGGCTCGATCCCAAAGGTCGACGAGTTTCGAGGATGAGGCCTCGTCATCCGATCCGACCTACCGCTCGGATACAGATAGGAGGACCCGGCGGGATGACGTCAAGGTTCAGGTCGAGCAACTGCAACAGTAAATCGAGAGGTTGAACCACAAGTCCGGTCACGACCTCACCAACACGGAGACAGAATCACCCTATACTGCTCGGGTGACACAATTTCCTATTCCGTGGAAGTTCAAACCCCCTCACCTCAGCTCCTACGACAGCACAGGAAGTCCGGTAGACCACATCCGCACTTACAAGGCTCAGATGGCACTGGTCACCACGGTGGACGAGCTACTATGCCTGGACTTTCCCAGTACTCTTAAGGGGCCAGCCGCACAGTGGTTCCATGCTCTAAAGCCTCGGACGGTCGACAATTTCAAAGCCCTCGGCAAGCTCCTCACCAGCCAGTTCGTCAAGATGCTCGACCGGTCGCAACCGGACACTCAGCTACTGACCGTCAAGCAGCGCAAAGGGGAGTCCTTGAGGGAGTATGTAGACCCTTTCAACCAGCAAAGGCTCCTGATCCGCAATCTCAACGAAACGGCTGCAATTATGGCCTTCTGTTCTGGAGTTCAACACACCAAGGCTGCCACGTCGTTCCATCGTGACCGACCGGCAACCCTGGTGGAGCTCTCGGAGAGGGTCCAAAAATACATAGATACTGAAGAATTCCTGAAGGCGAAGCGCGCTGGTCAGGCGGTAGACGAATCCCCGAAGGCCAAGCGCAAGCGTGAAGGATTCGATAAGGGCTCGGGAAAGAAGCCGAAGCAAGATCAGAAGGACGCTCGGGATCAGCCCCAGATTGCTTTCACCCCCCTTTCTCGGCCCATACATAAAGTCATGACTGCCGCTGAGGCGCAAAGACTGCTCCTACAGCCTGCAAAGCTAAGAGCCCCGCCCGGTAAGAGGAGCAAGGACAAATTCTGCCGCTACAACAAGGATCACGGCTATGAAACAGAGGATTACTTTAAATTAAAGATAGCAATAGAGAAGCTGATCGAGCAGGGACACCTCGCGGAGTTCGTCATAGCAGATCGACGACCTCGGCAGGACACCCGAGCTCCCGATCAGCCACCACCACTTGGCCACATCCACGTGATCTCCAGAGGAACATCAGGCGGAGGAGATTCACAGTCGGCACGGAACAGGCATGCTCGGGCATCCCGAGCGGATGTCTGGCAAGTCCAATCCACCGGCTCTTCCCCAACCGATGTTCTAACGTTCACATCCGACGACTTGCAGGGCGTCCACTGCCCCCATGATGACCCGCTAGTAGTGACGCTTTCCATAGCCAACTATATGGTCCAGAGGGTGCTAGTAGACACAGGCAGCTCGTCTGACATTATGTTCACGTCGGCATTCGATCAGCTCGGGATCTCCAGGGATCGGCTCCGGCCGGTCGCTACTCCCCTGGTCGAATTCAACGGCTCCAGCACACAACCGCTCGGTATAATCGAGCTCCCAGTTCTCATGGGGACCTACCCTCAACAGGCCTCCGTACTGACCAATTTTGTGATCGTCGAAGCCCCGTCGGCCTACAATGTCATCCTTGGCAGGCCAACCCTCAACAAGGCCAGGGCGGTCGTCTCCACCTACAGCTTGACAGTGAAGTTCCCAACTCCTTAGGGACCCGGATGCTTGCGGAGAGATCAGAGCACCGCCCGGAGTTGTTATGTCAGCTCAATGCGCCGGGGGGCAATCACGGAAACATTGAACGTTCAAGAGATGGACCCTCGGGACCAGAGCGACACGATAGGTCCGATGGAAGAACTGGAAAAAGTGACGCTGGATCCCGAGTACCCTGATCGCACGGTCAGCATTGGTACCCTACTGGAACCCGGCCTGAAGGAAAGACTGACTCAGTTGCTGAGACAAAATCAAGACGTTTTTACTTGGGGTCATGAGGATATGCCCGAGATTGATCCTTGGGTAATGTCCCACTGTCTCAATGTCAGTCCGGACTGCCGCCCAGCCAAGCAAAAGAGAAGGGGCATGGCCCCCGAGAGACAGAAAGCAGTGAGTGAGGAGGTCGACAAGCTCCTAAAGGCGAAGTCCATCTGAGAGGTCCACTATCCCGACTGGTTAGCTAATGTTGTTCTTGTCAAGAAAAGCAACGAGAAGTGGAGAATGTGCGTGGACTTCACCGGCCTCAACAAGGCCTGCCCCAAGGACCGCTATCCGCTTCCCAGGATAGACCTCCTTGTGGATTCCACGGTAGGTCACTCACTCCTCTCGTTGATGGACGCCTACTCGGGGTACAACCAGATCAGCATGTACCTCGGGGACGAAGAGAAGACAGCATTCATCACCGACCAAGGGACGTATTGCTACAAGGTCATGCCATTCAGCTTCAAGAATGCCGGGGCTACCTACTAGCGCCTGGTCAACTACAGTTCAAAGACCTCATTGGAAAGTCTATGGAGGTGTATGTGGACGATTTCCTGGTCAAGAGCCGGGACGAGCCCGACCACCTCAAGCATCTGGCCGGCGCCTTCAGCATTTTGAGAAAATTCAGGATGAGATTGAACCCGGCCAAATGCACCTTTGGTGTCTCGTCCGGAAAATTTCTTGGCCATCTAGTCAGCAGACGGGGAATTGAGGCAAACCCTGAGAAAATCAAAGCTATCATCAACATGCGGTCGCCCAAATCAACGAAGGAAGTTCAGAGCTTAGCCGGACGGGTGGCCGCACTGACAGATTTGTCTCCCGAGCTACCGACCGGTGCCTGCCATTCTTCAAAATCCTCCGCAAAGTATTCCAGTGGTCAAAGAGTGTGAAGAGACATTCCAGGAACTCAAGAAGTACCTGGCGTCCCCTCCTCTCCTCTCCTCTCAACAACCGTGCCGGGAGAAGAATTATTCTTATACTTAGCAGTGTCACCATCGGCGGTTAGCTCGACACTTATTCGGGAAGAGTACGGGATACAGCTCCCAGTGTACTATACCAGCCGGGCGTTACAGGGCGCAGAGAGCAGATACTCCCGCATCGAGAAGGCTCCGCCTATACTTTTAGGCCCATGCCATTGTGGTCCTCACAGATCAACCACTCCGCAGAATTCTCAACCGCCCAGACACGTCCGGGAGGCTCGTCAAGTGAGCCTTGGAATTGGAAGAATTTGAAGTGATCTACCGACCCCGGACAACCATCAAGGGAAAAGCCGTAGCAGACTTTCTGGTCGAGTTTACATATCCCGAGGACCTGGCCGAAGAGTCTGAGCCCCCGGCCTTACCGCCCAGGTTACACTCTGACATCCCAACCTGGGTACTGCATGTGGACAGTTCCTCCAATCAGCAAGGCAGTGGGGCAGGAATCATCCTGATTACCCCCGACGGTATCCAGCTCGAATATGCACTAAGGTTTGGGTTCCGTGCCTCTAACAACGAGGCCGAATACGAAGCCCTCTTGGTCGGGTTACAGTTGGCCATCTCCATGAGTGCACAACAGGTTCAGGGCTACAGTGACTCCCAGCTCGTGGTCAATCAGGTTAACCAAGAGTACAAAGCCGCGCGAAGACAGCATGGTAGCCTACTTGGCCCTTGTCCGAGCGATTTCCAAGCAACTCCGGGGATTCTCCATCACACAGATACCCAGAGAAGAAAATACCAGAGCTGACCGGTTGACCCGCCTCGCCTCGTCTTCTGAGTCAGACTTGCCCGGGATAAGGATACAATACCTACCCGAGTCAAGTGTGATCAACTCAGAGGGCATGGAGGTAGACCCGATCACTCTGGAACCCAGCTGGATGGACCACTTGTGACATTCCTGACAACAAGGACGCTCCCAGACGACAAAGAAGAAGCCCGCCGGGTTAAATACCGGGCGACACGATATCATCTTCTCGACGGCATCCTCTACAAGAGGGGATTCACTATCCCGTACCTCCGCTGTGTTCACCCTGCGCAAGTCCAAGCAATACTGTTCGAAATCCACGAAGGTGTGTGCGGGAACCACATCGGAGGCCGGGCACTCTCCAGAAAGGCCATACTACAAGGTTACTTCTGGTCAACCATAGCCCGAGATTCCCAAGAGTATGTCCGGAGGTGTGACAAGTGCCAAAGATACTCTCCCATAATCAATCGACCGGGAGAACTCCAGACACCAATCCACAGCCCCTGGCCATTCGCCCAGTGGGGAATCGACATTGTCGGTCCCTTACCGATGGGAAAAGGACAGGTCAAATTTGCCGTGATAGCTATTGACTACTTCACCAAATGGGCATAGGCCGAGCCCTTGGCGACGATAACCGAACGGAAGATAGAGAGCTTTGTGGAAAGGAATATTCTCAGTCGGTTCGGCATTCCCCGGATCCTAGTCAGCGACAACAGTAGATAATTTGACACCCCTATCTTCAGGCAATTCTACTCGGGCTAGGGATACTGAATCATTACTCCTCCCCCGAGCACCCACAAGCCAACGGTCAAGCCGAGGTAACCAACCGGACAATCTTGCAGTCAATCAAAACAAGGCTTGAAGGCGCCAAAGGGCTGTGGGCTGAAGAGCTACCAACCCTCCTGTGGGCCTACGGCACTACATCCCGAGGGGCAACAGGCGAGACGCCGTTCTCCTTAACTTACGGATTTGAAGCTGTGGTCCCCACAGAGCTTGGGTTGCCAACATACCGGGTAGCCAACTTCAGTGCGCCGGATAACGAAGAAGCTCTATGGTCCGAACTAGACTTGGTGGAGGAAAAAAGAGAACGAGCATACCTAAAGGTGGCGGCTTACAAGCAGAGGGTCTCGCGATACTACAATAGCAAGGTGAAGCACCACAGTTTTCAAGTCGGAGACCCCGTCCTCAAGGCAGTAAACCAGTCTACCCGAATCCCAAGCCATGGGAATTAGGGCCAAACTAGGAAGGCCCATATAAAGTAACCCCAGTCAACCGACCGGGAACCTACTGGCTACAGAGCATGGACGGACATGATCTCTCTCATCCTTGGAATGTGCAACACCTTCGCAAGTATTATTAGTAGCATCTGACCACGGGAATTTAGTACTGTAGAGAAATTTCTTTTTTGTAGCTCTGATTGAGCAATCATCATAAATTTTTATTTTTAAATAAAATGGTATAATTTACTTCAAAAATTTACTCCTGTCAGTACACCGTGCAATGCTAAAAAGACCTTGGGCCTAACCACAAGTCATAAAAGACCTCGGGCCTAACTCGGAGGCACCAAAGACCTCGGGCCTAACTCGGAGGCACCAAAGACCTTGGGTCTAACCCCAAGGCACTAACAAGACCTCGGGCTTCGAACCCAGGCACTAAAAAGACCTCGGGTTCCGAACCCAAGCACAAAAGGACCCTGCAACCACCCATGTTCCAGGTCGGTTTCCTATGGTCGCTCCTCAGCACGCCCCCGCCTTCACAGGACGCTCGGGGGCAAGAGGATACTAGACCTAAACAGAAAATTACTTAAAGTTTCGCCTAGGTCCAGCCGACGATGGGGCCAAACCCCTAGGTGGCTGTCACGCCCCGGAGCAGCATAAATAGAGAAAAATAAATTTCCTTTATGGGTCCATAGGGAATGACGGGTGAAGTCACATGATTGTCCACACCACGCAGTACTAAGCAACAAAAGTAATAGTGTAACAACAATGAAGTCTAGGTTCTGATTCACAACATAACATAAGGTCAACAGAAGTTACTAACTATTACATATCAGAGTCTCGAATCAAACATAAGGCAGCGGAAGTACAAATGTCAAGGCAACATATGTCTGACTACAAAAAGGGTTCTAAAACGGTAGAGACAATTAGCTACAATTCTAGTCTAGTCTTCAGTTGGCATAAAGGTAGTCCTCGGCGTAGTAGTCTTCTTCAGTCTGACCTCCCTCGGGAAAATCCTCCACAGGGACTCCGTCACCGTCATAGTAGTCCTCTTCTGCAGGCCCTTCACCTGTATAGTCATAACCAGGGTGCGCTGGAATGTAGAAATATCCAGCGGCATAAACGCCGTCAGCTTAATGAAAGCCGAGTGAGTTAGATACTAACAGGGTATCGACTATTGATATTATCACAAGTTATAAGCCGTAACCAAATTAGAATTCCGTAAGGGTAACTCTTTTAATCAAATCGATGATCCGATTACTAATGTTTTACTTATTATAAAACCGATAACACGTCTAGATAGGGGGAAACAGACTCGACAGTAGTTCAACTCTATAACACACCATTGCTCATCCACCGCTTTTAAGAACATATGCACAGTTCACCGCATGTCATGGATACCACGTTAGTCCATCCCCCGCTTTTAAGAACATATGCACAGTCCACCGCATGTCAGGGATATAACGCTTTAAACAACAGTATATCATTCTATGCCACGACTTAGCGACGTCTACCAGTGATCACGGTCCACCGCATGTCATAGACACCTTCGTCTGTCTACCGCTTTTAAGAACATATGATTAGATCATCTGGCTATCTTAGGGCAAATGGTCCGGTTCACCGCAAGTCATAGACACCTTCGTTTGTCTACCGCTTTTAAGAACATATGATCGACCAAAGCCCGCCCACGCAAATTTCCCGAATCTTAGCAAACCTACTTAAGTTCAACTCTATTACCGATACATAACAATCCCAATGTGGCCCGACTACTCTGAATGAAATGAACGTTAACTCCAAAGGATTCACGACTATTCCGTTATCTAACATTATAAACATTCTCCGTTAGTCTTGTTGTTACTACGACCCTACGCTGCATTAATTCATTATCATGTCTGTATTACAATAATAAAGCATGCTGGGAAATACTGAACAGTAAATAACAACTAAACAGTTATTACATTAACTAAACAAGTAAAACAGTAAACTGAAACTTCCAATCGATTGATATAGATGTCAATCGATTGGTATAAAAGTAATGTCAATCGATTGGAAGAAGGTTCAATCGATTGGATCACAATCCATGTCAATCGATTGATAAAGTGTCAATCGATTGGAACATGAAAGATGTCAATCGATTGATAAAGTGTCAATCGATTGGAACATGAAAGATGTCAATCGATTGATAAAGTGTCAATCGATTGACACTTCGTCTTCTTCACAGAGAAGACTGCCCAGCAACATATAAACGGGAAACATGGTTCCTTCTCCATTTCTTCTTTCAAAACATGTTCTAACATCAGTATCAAGCTACCAAGTGAGTTTAAAACTCACCTAGGCGTTAAGGGCGTGTTTGGGAATGTGTGTTGAAGCTTGGAGCTTCAATGGTGGCTCCTCCCTCTCCTTCCTCTGCTCTCTGTCTTCTCTCTTCTCTTCCTCCTTCTTCTCTTCTCTTCCTGGTCTTCTCCTTCTTTCTTCTCAGTCCATCTGTGTGTGTGAGTGTAAATACATGCATATATATGAGTATATATATATATATTTATATATATGAGTGTATATATATATATAAACACACACACAAAACCCTCCCTCTCACTCTCTCTGATTTCTGTAAACAGAAATACGCCCAAAATGGGCTGGTATATATAAAGAAGGAGTGTTCACGTGGCTTCTCCTCAGCCAGAGTAAAAGAATCTGCCCAGCTGCCTCCAATCGATTGACATAAGTGTCAATCGATTGATACAATCAATCGATTGATATAAAGTTCAATCGATTGGTAACCAAAGTAAGGCAATCGATTGGAAAACTTGTCAATCGATTGGTATCCAAATTATACCAAGGTAAGGCCAAGCTCAAACAAGTATTAAAAGAAGCATACAGGGTCTTATTCACATAATATATTACAAAAATACAGGGTATTACAGTGGCCAATGATGGCAAGCTTCAAATGACCCTGCAACCACCCATGTTCTAGGTCGGTTCCCTACGGCCATTCACTCCTGCACTCCCGCCTTAGCAAAATGCTTGGGGGGCAGGGGAATATTAGGCCAAAACAGGGAATTACACCGGTCACTACAAGAACTTGGAAGATATTCCTAAGTACTTACAGTGATCAGAGATATATCCCGGACAGTAAAATAGGATACACGTATGATGCACCGTGACATCCTGGACGGTAGTACAGGGTATTCCTATAATACACTGGGCGATCCCGGACGCTAAACAGGACCCGTTCCTACAGCACTCCGGGCAACTACCTTTTAAATAGGTCAGAAAGACTAGGTGTTCTGTTGGTTACGGTCCTAAAACATTTGCTAAGGCAGGTGTTAGGTTGGCCAAAAACCGAACGGATACTAGCAATTATAAACAGGCAGTGCAGAGAAAGAAAACAGTTAATGGAAAGAAAATGTGACCTCAGGGGCCTTTTCATTAATTTTAAAAAAAAACTGTACAAAGCCTGAGGGGCAGTTGTAGTAGCCTCCCCAAAAAGAAAAAGAAAACTACAACAAAAAGGAAAAAAGACTAGTCTACGACCACCACTTCCTCCTCCTCGGCGGCCTGCTCGTCAACGGAGTGGTCCCCGGCCGGTGCAGCTTCAGCAGCGACTTCAGCTTCGGCGGCGACCTCGGCCTCAGCAGCGACCTCGGAGTCAGCCTGGCCTTCCTTCCAATAACCAGACTTGGCCCAGGAATACCCGGACAGATCCCAGTCGGGATGGTCGGCAACAGCCTGCTTCGCCAAGTCAGCGTAGCCCGTGAGGAACCCTGCTTCAAATTCCTCCTCAGCTTCTTTGGCTTCGGCCTCCCGAGCAGCAGAAAGCTCTGAGAGCGAGGCCGTCATAGCTTCGAGGTCCTTCTCGGCAGAGATCTTCGCGGACTCCGAGGCTGCAACCTTGGCCTCAGCAATCTTCTCGGCGGTGACCCTCCCGGCCTCCGCAGCCGCAGCCTTAGCCTCCGCGACCTTCCGGGCAGCCCGCTCGGTTGACAAGGAGTAGCGGACCTCCCCCAGCTCTAAGGCCGTTGCCCGGGACCTCTCTTCCTCCACGGTCAGGGCGAACTCCGCGGACTCCCGAGCAGCCCTCTCCGCGGAAAGGTTCGCCTCAGCAGCAGCCAACCTCTCAGCAACGCCGAGAAGGGTGGACTCGGCCCCGGCCGCAATACAGCCAACATGCAAGAACAAGACGATGTCAGTATAAGCATGGAGAAAAAAAAAGGTTAGTGTTCACGCCGCGAAGATACTCACCTTGTGGCTGATGCTGTACAGCCAACCGATGATGGCCTCGGGGCTCAGCAGGCTGCATTTGTCAATTTGGCTCTGCAGCAGCCCGGGCCGTACCCTCCCACGGACGTCGTCCGTCGTCTCGACCTCCGGCCTGGTAGAGGGGCCCGAGTGAGCTTCTTCCAGGGTCGGGAAGGAGACCGCGGTCGGTCTGGCAACAGGAGGTGGTGGTGGTGGTGCAGCAATTGTTACCACGGGCGTGGAAGTAGCAGCAGCTTCCTTCCCAGCCCGGATGGAGATCCCTCGGGAGATTCTTTTCAGTGGCTGGCCCTCAACGGGGGCTGGTTTCTTCCTCTTCTGGCCAGCCCGGGCCATCAGAGCCGCCTCCTTCTCCTTTAACGCCGCCGCGTTCTTGGGAGCCATTTCTGCAAAACCAGAAGCATGTCAAAATTCAGCAAAGTACCAAATACAAATAAAACCGGACGGTCAAGAATGGAATTTACCAGGAGTGATGGCCGGAGAGATGGGAGTTGTGAATATCCCTGGGACTTGTAGGTGGTCTTCGGACTTCCCGACCGGGTCAGCACCTTATTGATATCAGTTGGGTCCTCCACCAGAGACAAAACCCGCGCCTAAAGCTCGTCGGGAAGACTCGGCAGGTCCACTGATCCCACTGCAAGACAAACGCACCAACGGGTTAGTCAGTGCTAAGTAAAGAAACTAAGCAAAATAAAGAAGCAAGAAAGAAAGAGTGCTTGGGCTTACTCCTCAGCTTCCCTGCCCAGGAGGTCCTCAGCTGGATACCCGGCGCCTTCTCACACAGGCCTAGGGTGGACACTTGGAAGAACTTCTTCTTCCACCCTTTATTGTTGCTGCCCGTTCACGATTATCTTCCACCCCTGCCTGGCCCCGAGCGAGAAGAAGCCGGCCTCCCTGTGGACTTGGAATGGCTGGTGGGTCCAGAAGAACTCCTGAAGTGTGAGCTCATACCCGAGGACTTGGGGCCACAAGGAGATGCACCCCATCAGGTACCGCCAACCGTTTGGGGCAAGTTGCCCGGGGGAGATCCCGAGGAAGATGAGTGGATCTCGGGCAACTGGGTGAAGAGGCAAGCGAAGGCCCGCCATGAAAGCGTCCTCGTACAAGGTGACGAAGCCCGACTCGTGGAAGTGAGCTCCGCCATCATGCACGACAAGAGAAAAGGGGGCGGAAAGCTCATATCTATCCCTGATCCGTTCTAAGTCAGGGCCTCGCAGGGTACTGACAATGGACTCACACGCGAAGACGATCCCAGGATTGTTCGGCACAGAACCTTCGTCGCCTGACCCCCGAGACGTCGAGGCCACGGGATAATCCCGGCGCACTTCCTCGTGAAACACCCGAGCGGGTATCATTCCCTCACTATGATGGTCAGAGGGGGCCAGAGAAGGAGGGTCTGGGCTTGAGCTCATGGACCCTGACCGCACCTGCTCGTCCTCCGACCGGGCAACGAGTTGAAATCTGAATGACACATTATGCCTGTGGAAGACCTAAAGGGCTGACGACCTAAGAAAGGGTCAAGAACTCCTAACCTGGTGTACAGAGGAGGTAGATCTAATAACCTACAGGGTAGGTCGTACATGACTCTAGAAGAAAGACAACTCTCTCTCAAGACTGTCCCGGGTACTCCCGCTCGGTCAAATTGCTCTAGCGTAACCCCAGATTGAAAAAAATGCCAAAACCTAAAAAAGAAGAAATCCCAGGCTCGCTCTAACCCAAGTGGGTTCGCTCCCTCCAGCTTCGTTCAAGAAAGAAGAAGAGAATGAAGAACTGAAGACGAGAAGG
Source organism: Hydrangea macrophylla (assembly GCA_033977485.1). Classification (NCBI taxonomy): domain Eukaryota; kingdom Viridiplantae; phylum Streptophyta; class Magnoliopsida; order Cornales; family Hydrangeaceae; genus Hydrangea; species Hydrangea macrophylla. Next base: position 5,399,763 of record CM066996.1, on the reverse strand, counting down.
AAGGACTTACAAAAATTTGCGCAGAAAAGGACTCGGGAATCTTGCTCGGGATCTCAGTTGCTCTCAAACCGCTCGGTAAACTCTCTCAGTTGACAGCAGGGACTGAAGAAACGAACAAGTGTTTCTTATATAGAAGTAGCGGACGGACCATATCAACCAGATCCAACGGCTCAGGAACTTTCCCGCCATAAGTCGCTGACAGCTGTCACCTCAGGCACGTGAAGGGTCGCCTCAAAAGATGCGCGCATTAAATGCGCGACGTGACGGTCTGGTTACCACGCGAATGTTCGTTTACATCCGAACTGACTCCGCTGAACCCTGACCAGGCCAATTACTCCCTGACACGTGGCAACACCCACACCCGAGCTCCTACCTGTACCAGTCGGTTACTCCACCAGATGACCTGGAGTGTGGGCCCCATCCCGAGCAGCATTCCCGGAGGACATTCGGACAATTTCCAAGGCAATACTGATTTTCGAATCCTCACCCGATGACGTATCCGGTCAGTTCCGAAAATGGGGGGCAGCTGATATGTCCAAAATTACCCAGCTGTGAAGCCAGTCCGCCACGTCACCAAGAGGTATCGATTATTCCGGTAAGGGCGTCAAGAGCCGAGCAATCCCAAGGTGTTTATCAGGACCGGGCGGTTCGTACCAACTGACCAGGAATGAAGGTCGCGGGTCACGTGGTCCCGTCCAATCCAGCAGTTTCCTAAACCAATTACAAGTCCGCAAGATAGAAGGTGGCAGTTTCCTAAACCACTTAGGAAACCTTCCCAAATTGTGCCAATCAAATTGTAATTAGATTAGTTTTCCTAATCCAATTAACTTACCATGTAATGGTGGACTCTTGCATCTATAAAAGAGCCCACCTACCCTGTCAATGTGGATCCGAATCCGAAAATAATTCTCTAAGCTTACAAGCCTACAACAGAGAACTCACCATCAATACGCATATACCCGCCCGGTAATACTGGTAGTGCCGCCCATCTTTGTTGGCTCGCTAGGTCCGCCGGTGATCTGCTAGTGAGAGCGCACAGATGCAACCGTGGACGTAGGTCACCTCGTTAACGGAACCGAACCACATACAAATTCTTGTCTTATAGGCAGGCTAGTTTAATCCAGTTGCAGTCTCTGAGTTTTATAAAGAATGTATTTTAGGTTAGCTCAAGCGAGTAAACAGCATCTCTGTCTCCTGCTTTGCTCGGTCCGCTGAATCAATTTGTTATGTAACTAGCTCGGATGCTTTAGGTTATGGGTAAAATAAAGAAAATAATCAATCGGCTCTTCCCCTTGTCTTCCTTGAAGGTACAGTTCCTAATGGGCGCTCGCCCGCTCCTTCTTACCAGTTTTAGGCAGCATCAACTAATAACTACTAAAAACCTCCATCATAGTCCATTCCCATTGATCTTCATGCAACCACATTTAATTTTCTCCAGCAATGCCAAGTCTTTCAAGTAACTGTTAGAAATATTTATAGTTTTAGTCTTTTATTTCTTTTATTTTCGTTCTCTTATTTTTAGTGATATTTGCCCAAGGGCATTCTTGTAACTTCATATTATTTTGCTCTTAATAAAATACTAGAGACATAATTAGTCTCTAAGTTTTGCCCTAATCTCTTTCTGCATGGTATCAGAGGCACCCTAAGAGGGTGATCCACCAATTACCACCACCCATACCCACTGGACCACCAAACACCTCATCCCACCTGTGCCGACAACACCTAGGCTCTCCAAGCCATTCGCCTCAACTAGGGGTGTAAACAAGCTGAGCCGCTCAACGAGGGCTCGAAGCTCGGCTCGATAAAAGCTAGGCTCGGCTCGCTCATTTGAACTCGTGAATACGGTCAATTAAGGCTCATAAGCAGGCTCGTGAAAAAGCTCGTTAATAGGTTTAATAAAAAGCTTCCATAGTGATTTATATATATACTAGTGAAGGGGCTGCGTGCATGGCACGCAGCAGTGCCCGTGGTATTTACACAGAAGAGGACATCCACTTGAAGGAGACCAAGATCCTCAAATCAACTAAGCAGAGGGAGTCCATACATTGTTCTCACTTTCCATAGCACATCTCCAAAAGCTTCTCTAATAGTGTTATACTTATTTTTGTTTTTTTTTTTATGTGTTTTTTTGTTTTTTTTTTTTTTTTTATTTATTGTTTTTTGTTTTTTGTTTTTTTTTTTTAAATTTGATGAAGCATCAATGACTTTGTCATAAGCTGCAACATTTTTTTTTCCACTTCAAACCCATTCCAAACATAAAAGGATAACACTTGATACATCTCAGGGCTTTTAATAGGCCTACATGATGACCAGTCCTCCCTAAGCCAATGTATTAAGGTAATGAAATTAGCCTCATAAAACAATATTTTGCCTTGTCGCATGAGGTGAAACTGAGATTGCAGAAAGAGATCCCAACCCAAATATTTGTAATATGCAAGTAAATTTCAATATATGTGAATGTTTAATGAATAAATAGGAAGACTTCTGTCGCGCCCCGAATTTCGCCAAACTCGGAGCGCGAGGGTCGACCGGTCAATACTCAAAGTTGTGGTCCAACTTGGATGCACAGATAAGACATGACAGTCTAATTTAAAAATATATATATATATAATAATAAAAATTCCATTAATTTCATTTATAATAAAAGAAAAGGAATTACAACTGTTACTTTTCCCCACCATTAAATACAAGTACACCTATTCCCCACTCTCAATCATGGTTAATTGATAAAAGGTCCAACTATGCTACCCGGCTCAACTGCTGCTTCCCTCTCACCTAAAAATATTAATAAAAATAATAATGAGACAGGAGCTCAGTGAGTAAAATACATTTAATATAAAAATAGATTTTTGATCTCAAATCTTTGATATAATACTTTATTATATCATTATCAGTAGTCCCAATTAATTATTGTATGTAATTATATAATTTATCAAATATCTTATATATTTGCACCAAGTTGCTATCTGCAACACAAATTACATATCACACATTTATTTCATGCACATAAGTCCAATGCTTGCATATGAAGTAATTTATGCATTAATCTTTCTTTGATATTGGTTCTTATCAAATTCTCATTAGGTTACCAACACAATTGTATACACCAGTCCAGCTCGAAATGTATACAATCACATGGCCACAGCACCCCAGCCCAGCTCGAAATAGAATAGTATGTTAGTGCATTAACTGTAGGACTATCTCAATCCTGGCCATCTCAACATAGACTACCTTAGTCATCCAGCTATCATAAGGCCACGACCCTAACCAATATCACCATTAATATTATGATTAATGCATGCTTGCATATGGTATCACAATGCAATTAAAAAGAGTAATATTAAATATTTAATTCTAAAGTATATATAGTACTGAATAATTAAAGTTGACTTTTGGACTATTTTTAACTAAAACAAATATTTGTAAAGATCCAACAAATTGGACATATTTAATAGATAAATGTAATAGAAGAGATTTACTCACCATATGACTTCTTGCCCAACCCAAGCCTGGGATCATTTGTTTTACTTTCTTTTTTTTTTTTTTCTTTCTTTGCACAGTTTTTCTCTCCTTATTTAATAATCTTACATTCTGTCCTTCTCTTTGTGGCTCCAGTGGCTTAGTACACACTTTATGTAATACTTAACCACTTATACAAAATTGACACAAGAAAGCATGCACACCATATTTTCCCCTCTAGCCCAACATACAAACGCGCACACACACTAGCATAATTGAGCACCTGGGTGCTTTATTATTATTATTTTTTTCCCAGCCACCTACCCACCACAGACCATAGCTCTCTCTCTATAGATCTGCTTCCACTCTCACTACCTGAGACCCCAAATTCCCCCCATTTCGTATGTGTGCATATGTGTACATATTTATATCCCTCACAGTCTTGGCAACCAAGACATTACCTTATCTTTATAATTCTTAATCTTATCTTTTTGTATCTCTCAGTCTCATCCTTTCTCACTCTCACACGTGCACGTAACTAAAACCTATCATGTACACGTGTATACATATGGATATATATTAGAGATATTAATACACACATACAAAAATGGATCTTTCTATGTTTTATAAAATATTTAAGAAATGATATTTTATTACTATCAAATTGTATCCTTCAAAGGTTAACACCAAATGGTACTTTAGCAAAGTTACTACCAATTGGTACCAATAATCATAACATAATGACATCCTATTCTTACAATTTGGAACCTAAAAATTTGATATATGATACTACCAAAAGTATATAATAGTATTATAAAATTTTTCATACATAAATATGTATTATATAGTTATCTATTTATTTATTTTTAATTAGGTTATCACAACTTCCTTAAGTTATTCCTATTTACTTAAATTCTTCAAGAGGAGGGGGAGAGAGGAGGTTAATTTACTACTGTGTAGGGTAATTTCCCAAATAAACAAAGAAGATAAATAATATGAACCAATGTTAATTTACTACTTTGTAGGGTATTCCTATTTACTTAAATTGGGGAGAGAGAGAGATATGTTAAAGGCCTAGAAAGAAGATTTCAGACGCATCATCCGACTGATTGATATGGTAGACAGTGGATGTTAGTGATGGCTGGGGCAACAAATCTAGGGTTTTGGCTCGCGCGAGGGGGAAATAGACGAGAAGAGGGGGAGAAACGAAGAGAGAGAAAGGAATAGAGAACCCATTTTGCGGCTGTTGGGTTTGATAGACAGGTGAAGTTGTAAAACCTGAGATATTGAGGAGTAAAATGGATAACTCACACAATAAAAGCAAGGGCAAAAAAGGGGAGAAAATATTCGACACCACTGACCACATGTTCTCTTATAATATAGTAGATACAAATATATATATATATATATTATAAAACTATAAAATGTTAGAGAAAATATGACATCTCTCGTAAATAGGCTTAATAAAGGATAAATGATTGTTTTATTATTAAACTATATAGTTTAAAAGGGCGTGCGAAAAAACTCATTAAAAAGCTCGCGAGAAAGCTCACAAACACTTGAAAGCTCGGTTCGTTTGAGCTCATGAGAAAGCTCGCGAGCTCATGAGAGCAGGCTCGGCTCGGCTCGGCTCGCATACACCCCTAGCCGCAAACTATCTGGGCTACCTACCTTACGCCATTGGCCAATAAGGCCAACCCAACCTAAACGAGCCCCCCCTAACCCTCGGCAAGTTCTCCTCTACCCCCTGACCCTCGGCAACTCCTATGCCCTGCTAAACCACATACCCAGCCACTTTTTTCTTCCTTGGTACTTCTGTTACTCCTTCCTCTCTGTACTACATCCGTTTTGATTGAAGTTTAAGCTCCTCCAGTTTTTTTTGGTCCTGTTATGGACCTTTGATCAATGGTGACTGATCCTTTGGCATCTGTATGGTGATTTGATTGTTCGTGCGTGTTTCGACTCTGTTGGTACCAGTTCCTATTCCCTTACTTGGTGATTGTTGCAAGGAATTTTTTTTGTGTTGATTCACAATGGCGGATCCAGAAAAATCCATCATGAATACACAACTTCCTAGGAGTGAAAATTTCATTGTTCCTTCAACTATAGTCCGAACGTTAAACTCACTACGTCTCTTTTCAATGACCAAAATTATCTTGCATAGTCTGGGTTTGTGATCATGTTGTTAAAGGGCAAAGAAAAGATGGGGTACATTAATGGGAAAATTAAAGCACCCAACACCGAGGATGCTTCTTATGATATGTGGGAGATGGAGAACTCCACTGTCATGACTTGGCTTTGCCACTCTATGATACCGAAGATTAGTGAAGGATTTTTGGACATAGTTACTGCCCAAGATATTTGGGAGACTATGGCCAACACTTATTCTCGAAAGAGGAATTCAGCAAAGATTTTGAGTTAAGGCAATTGATTGGTAGATCAGAACAAGGTGGGCTGAATGTTCTTCAGTACAACACCTCCATATCCATCAATTGGAAACGATTGGATCACTTGTTAGATTACAAGCCCATTTGTCCTACTGATTTTGTGGCCTACAATAAGCTTATTGCTGAAGAAAGAATTTTTAAGTTCCTTGAGGGTCTTAATTCTGATTTGGATCCAGTTCGCAGTTGAGTTCTGGGAATGGACCCGCTACCTTCACTTTAGGAGGTCTTCGCTTATGTCCAGAATGAGGAAAGCCGTCGTTCTACTATGCTTCAGCCTCCTTCTACCGAGCGATCTACCATTATTTCAGTTTCTTATATTGATGGAAACCGTGGCCGTGACAATTCCAGTGAGTCTGAAGATAGGTCCAAACAATTTTGTGACTACTGTAATACCAAATTTCACATTAGGGCCACATGCTATAAATTACTCACTCCGTCACATTTTATGTGCCCATCTTTCCTTTTTGGGATGTCCCAAAATTGTTGTCCACTTTCTTAAATTAGTATGTAAATTTTACTTAGTTTTCCAAACTACCCTTCCTTACAATCAACACCAAAACAAAACAAAAAAAGAAAGTACAATGATTATGGGCAATTGTGGAAAGTAGGTGTAGATTCTTTTTGTCCCCTTAAATAGTTGGATTCCCCAAGATGGACACATAAAATGGGATGGAGGGAGTGCATGGAATTTTGTGACTACTGTAATACCAAATTTCACACCAGGGTCACATGCTATAAATTACATGGTTATCCACCAGGCGGTAGAGGGGCCCTAGAAGGTTAAGGGGGTCGCTTTAGCCAGTCTAGGGGTTGTGGAGGAAGATTAATGACCGTAATGCCAATGCTCATCACTCCACTACTGTGGATACTACAGCCCCGGTTTCTGTTGATCAATCTCCCTTTACTACAGCTCCAGCTGTGTTCACAGCCTCTGAGGTGGAGGAGGTTCTTCGGAACCTGATAGCTCGCCGCACTTCCTTTACTACTGCCTCTGAATCTACAGGTGTCTCTACTTCTTTTGCCCAGTCAGATAAGAGCACACTTGCCTCACTCCTGTTATCCCTGGATAATTGATTCTGGTGCTTCTGAGCACATGTCTAGATGTTCTGATATTTTTTCTGATTATACACTGTGCTCAGGAAGAAATAATGTTTGTATTGCAGATGGTACTTTTTCCTCTGTTTCAGGGAAGGGTACTATTCGTACAACTCCAACCTTACCTCTTTCCTCTGTCTTACATGTCTCAAAATTTTCTCATAATTTGTTATCTATGTCGTCTTACACATAATCTTAACTACAATGTAACGTTTTTTTCCTTCTCATTGTGTCTTTCAATATCTCTCCACGGGGAGGATGATTGGCAATGGTAGAGAAGAGAGTGGACTTTATTTTTTGGATGCTGGACAACCTTTGGCTTATCACACAGTTGCTTCGGGAAATAAATCTGAAGACATCCATCTTTGGCATAGGCGTTTAGGACACCCTTCTTTTCATTTACTAATGCAATTATTTCCTTCTTTAGTATTAAATAAACATGCTTTAGACTTTCTATGTGAACATGTGAACTTAGTAAACATTACAGAGCTTCTTTGCTCCAAGTATTAATAAAAGTTCAATTCCATTTGCTTTAGTTCATTCTGATATATGGAGTTCTTCTCGTGTTTTATCTTTGAAAGGTCATAGATGGTTTGTTATTTTTATTGATAATTACTCCCGTACAACTTGACTGTATATGATGAAACAAAAAAGGGAAGTTTTTTCCATCTTTAAAGCTTTTCGTATAATGGTGTGTACACAATTTGGTACTAGTCTCAAAGTTTTAAGATCTGATCAAGGGGGTGAGTACATAGATTCGGATTTGGCCGATTACTTCTGTTCTAATGGGATTATTCATCAAATATCTTGCACCGACACTCCTCAACAAAATGGGGTGGCGGAGCGCAAGAATCGTCACTTGCTTGATATTGCTCGCTCCTTGATTTTTTCGATTAATGCACCTAAATCATACTGGGGTAAAGCGGTGTTCTTATCTCATTAACCGTCTCCCTACTCATGTTCTGAATAAAAGGGCACCCATTGAAGTTCTTTATGATACATCTCCTCTGTTTTCTATTACTCCTCGGATCTTTGGCTGTGTCTGTTTTATCCACAACCACTCTCCTTCTCGGGGAAATTAGACCCCCATTCTATCAAATGTGTTTTTGTTGGTTATTCTCCTACCCAGAAAGATTACCGCTGCTACCATCCGCCTTCTAGGAAATGGTTTGTCTCCATGGATGTTACGTTCCGTGAGTCTCAGTCTTACTTCCAGTCTTCATCTAGTTCAGAGTCACGTCTTCAGGGGGAGCAATGGTATGAGGAAGAAGTGACTCTTCATATCCCAGTTATGGAAAGGAGATGAAGTAATGAGGGAGAAAATGAGGGGGAGATTAGAATTGATAATGAAACAGAAAAAAGAGGTGGAGAATGAAGTTGAAAATGAGGGAAAAAGAGGTGGAGAATGAAGCTAAAAATGAGAGGGAAAAAGAAGGTAATCGTACTTCTACACGAAAAGGGAAGGAGTTGCTGGTTTATTCTAAAGGTACATGGAATAAATCCAAACATAAAGAAGTCGTTCCCTCTACTCTTCCATTGACGTCTCCTTCTCGTGTTGAGGACAAAGGTAATCCTAATTCTGTTCTTGATATTTCTGAGGAATCTTATACACCTTAGCCTATTGAGTTTTATTCTGATCTTGATGTCCCTATTGCAGTACGTAAGGGTGTTAGGACTATCCTATTTCCAATTTTGTGTCTTATTCTTACTTGTCTCCTTCATATAGAGCTTTTCTTTCAAAACTTGTTTCTGTGTCTGTTCCTAACAATGTTCAGGATGCTCTTGCTGATTCCAAATGGAAACTTGCAATGATCGAAGAGATGAAAGGTCTTTGTAAAACTGATACTTGGGAATTGATGAGTTTACCTGTGGGAAAAAGGACTGTGGGATACAAGTGGGTGTATGCGGTGAAGCATAGAGCAGATGGCTCTGTTGAGAGGTACAAGGCCAGACTTGTTGTTAAAGGCTTCACACAGACATATGGGCTTGATTACCAGGAGACGTTTGCTCTGGTTGCCAAGATGAATTCTGTGAGGATTCTACTGTCATTGGCAGCCAACTTTGGGTGGCCTCTTCACCAATTTAATGTGAAGAATGCATTTTTTCATGGTGATCTTGATGAAGAAGTGTACATGGATATTCCTCCTGGTTTTGAGGACACTAAGACAGAAGGGAAGAAGTGCCAACTTAGAAAGTCATTATATGGCCTGAAACAATCTCCACGGGCATGGTTTGAGAGATTTACACAGGTAATGCTCAGGTATGACTTCAAACAGAGTCAAGCTGATCACACAGTATTTATTAGACACTCATCACAAGGTAAGACTACTTCCTTGATTGTGTACGTTGATGATATTGTTCTAACTGGAGATGATCTAGACGAGATGAAAAGGTTAAAAGAGTTTCTGTCTAGTGAGTTTGAAATAAAAGATCTAGGAGCCCTTAAATATTTTTTGGGAATTGAAGTTACTAGATCCAGACATGGAATTTTCATTTCTGAGAGAAAGTATGTTCTTGATCTGTTGGAGGAGACTGGAATGCTTGGGAGTAGGGTATGTGACACTCCAATGGATTCGAATCAAAAATTAAGTGATGATAGTGACAAAGGGAGATATCAAAGACTTATGGGAAGACTCATCTACCTTTCGCACACTCGTCCAGACATTGCGTTTACTGTCAATGTTGTAAGTCAGTTCATGCATGCTCCCCATGAGACTCATATGGATGCGGTCTTCAGGATTCTGAGATACTTGAAGTAGCTCCGGGTAAGTGTCTATTTTTTGCGAGACATGACCACTTTAGAGTGGAAGATTATACCGATGTAGATTGGGCTAGTTTTGTGACTGACAGAAGGTCCACATCAAGCTATTGTACATTTGTGGTTGGCACCCTTGTCACTTGGAGGAGCAAAAAGCAGAATATAATAGCAAGATCCAGTGCAAATGCTGAGTTCAGAGCTATGGCTCAAGGAGTGTGTGAACTATTGTGGATCAAGTTACTACTAATCGACTTGAGACTCGATCACAGTGAACCTATGAGGCTATATTGTGATAACAAGTCTGCATTAGTATCACCCACAATCCAATGCAGCATGATCAGACTAAACATGTGAAGATTGACAGACACTTTATCAAGGAGAAGATTAATAGCGGTGTGATTTGTACTTCATTTGTGAAGACCGGTGGTCAGCTTGCAGACATTCTCACGAAGGGAGCTGGAAGCAGACAGTTTCATTTTACTCTTAGCAAGCTGGGTTTGAGAGATATTTTTGTATCAACTTGAGAGGGAGTGTTAGAAATATTTATAGTTTTATTAATTTCTTTTATTTTTGTTCTCTTCTATTTAATGATATTTGCCCAAGGGCATTCTTGTAACTTCATATTATTTTGTTCTTAATAAAATACTAGAGACATAATCAGTCTCTAAGTTTTGTCCTCATCTCTTTTTACAGTAACCTCCAAGAAACTCCACTTTTTTCCAACCTCCAACTTGTAGGAAACAATCATTAACCACTTTTGGCCCTCTCTTGCATTGCCAAGTGCCCTTCAAGTAACTTCCAAATAATTTATATGCCAAGCTAAAATAGCTTAATATAATAATACACAAAAATATTATTTTATGGTATAAACAGATTCTGTGTATCACAGATAACTACATATTCGTACGCACAAATAGTTATGTAAATACAAATTTTTATGTATATTTGGTAGGATTATGCTGTGGTACTATATTACACGTCATCTATATGCAAAAAAGAAAACCAAAGTTTTTGACGTAAATGAGTCATATACATGTTAAGGTGTCACTTTAGAATAACTCTATGCTTCACAAATTCGAATCTTAAATTTGGTTATCAATTGACTTAACTGACAAAGCATTTAAAAACCAAAATTGTAACTCAAATTTGGAAAACCTAAATCAAAGTTGTTACTCATTTGGAAAACTTAGGGCTCGTATGGTAACGTTGTGATTTTTAATTTTCTGTTTTTATTTTCATTTTTTGTATTATTACTCATCACTTTAATCCGAAGTTTACTTCTTGTGTTATATAATAGATCATTAGGCAATTGATTACCACACATCCATCTTAGCATCCTCATCTCCGCTACACTCACTTTGCTAATGTGTTGTTTCTTCGTTGCCCAACACAACTACATTATGATAAAAAAAAAAAAATTTGAAAATTAGAGAATATGAAATTGATATACTATAGAAGTGGTAGCAGCTCTCATATTATTCTTAGGTAAATCTCAAGTTTTCAATCAGAATAGCGGACATATAATCACGGAGCCATCTCTTCCTTAAGATAGAGAATATGTTTTATTCTTTAAGAACCAAAAAGAATTAAACCAAACTTTGTAAAAACATCTTTTTATTTTCAAGAAAATCTCCAGTGTGATGGAAGGAAAAATTCTGAGATTGAAAGGGGTGAAAAAGAAAAAAAATTGAATAACTGAAATCATGAGGAGATCAGAGTTTGGTGAAGGTTCATCGGTCACGGTAAATCTGAAACACGGACCAAGAAGTGGATAAGATGCAAATAATTCTATGCTCAAACTCAAAGAATAGAAATACATATACAGAGGGCAAATAGAACAGATCAAGGCATGATAAACATATTTACATATACACAAATAACCACAAGGTCAGTCCAAATACAGTTAAAAAAAAAAAAAAAAAACAGAATTAAGAAGCAAATCAGCACTGATATACATACTTACAAAGAAGGGGATAAGATGCAAATAATGAGTGAGAACTTGCAGCATCAAACAGAAGAGTATCTCCCTATTTTCTCCTCTCAAATTCTCTCACTCCATGTGCATAATATGTATATACGTATGTTTCGTGCAAAGAGTTCATGGGAAAAGACTTCCTTCTTCAATCCCCGTTTTGGGTTTTGCAACAAGTTGGGGTGAAAAATTTAGAAGAAACTCGAGGAAGAAAATTCCTTGATACGAAAAATTAGATGTCACCCAGAATTGCTTAACCCGTGTCGATGCACTAATGGGAGTTGGATATCATAGCTGGGAACCATTTCTTCCGCTTGAGGGCTGGAAACGTAGCTGGGATTTATGTTCTTAAATATGGAAAAAAGGATTTTTAATCAAAGGCTATTGATTGGAATTGCGAAGTACTGAGAAAAGGGTTCAAGACTTCCAAGGTTTTTCCAAGAATTTTCTATGCATGTTGTCAAAGCCACATAGCAACACCCTAGTTTAGAACACACACTCGCGTGGGGATAAAAAGTATGTCAGTGTAATTACGACAAAGGCAGAAAGATACCTCATGTTGAATCCACAACACGCTCGACAAAGGAACAAACCTGCAAAAAGAAAGTGGCAAAGAATGTAGGTCATGATGCTGAGAAATCCTTGAAAGCAAAAGCTAGGGTTTGAGAGAAATACGTAAAAAATGTTTTTACAGAAGTTCTTAGGATTGCACCAAAAGTTACAGAAAAACGAAAAAATCTAAACCGATAAGACTTTGAGATCATATAACTTACAGGTTATGGTTTAGTGGTTGGGGTTTAAGCGCTCTGTGACTGAGATGCTATTTGTTGAGTTTTACCCTCAAGAAGACAGAGGTAACGACTATAAATTTCAACACTCGGCCACTTTCGTACAGTAGGAGGAAGCAGCAGAGGCGGTTTCACATAGTGGGAGAAGAAGCAGCGGCACAAACTGACATTTTTTTCTTTTTTTTTTTTTTGGAAGGAAAGTTCAACAAAATGGCTGGAGAGAAGAGGAAACGTCCTGGTGAAATATTCACCGAAACAGAACTCTTGGAGAGACAAAGGCAATCATTTATCTTCCGCTTGAACTCCCCGATATTAGATATTAGTATTAGATAAGAACCAACTATTTGCTACCTATTCAAATATTCATTGAAAAAAAATAATCTCTCTTTATTCCTATAGCAATATGAGACAACTCTAAGTTAACAACTAATTGCATGTCATCCATATCACAATATTAATACATGCGGATATATCAGAATACTAATACATGTGGATGTGATGCATAACCGTAAACAAGTTTTCCGTAAAACTCGTAATATTAAAGTGAACGTGTGTGTAATAAGTTTAAAGGGTGAGATTTTACTAGTTGATAACTTGGTATCACCGCGGTCCACGGCAATGAAAATTTCTTTTTCCTCAGCATAAAATGATTTAATTAACATGGGCAGAGACCATGAACAGTACAATCCAAGAGGCATCAACCAAAAACCGCAAGGCATACTGGGAAGAAGATATAGCCAGAGCCCAGAACAAAAACAAGGACCCCTAAAATAAAGTAACACATCCTGACCCAAAAACTAACAGCCTTAAAATTGGAACAGACAAAGGCACAACCACGTAGACTATATCTAACCGAAACTACTCGGCAATATCACAGAGAAGCAGGACCTCCAATGAAACACTTACGCACAGACATCACCAAAGATCAGACATCAACCAAGAGTAAACGCTAGCAAGAGCCAAACGCGAAAATCGCAAACCACATAAAAGTCTCAAGCGCAAAAGACGAAAGCGAAAAGTAATATTGCAACGAAGGACAAAAACCAAAGACAACCAGCTAACCGTGACACCTGAATAAGCATTACTGACCCCCAAAAAATGTAGCCACACAAATAAAAATCTTTCCATAGAAACAAACACCACCACAACCAAAGCCGCCAGAAGATCAAATCAAACAGAAACCTTCCAACCAAAATAGTGCACAGAGAAACCGAAAAACCCACAAAACCAGAAGAAAGCAACGAACCGACAGCCAATATCCACCAAACCCATAAACCATGCGACGAGGCAGAGGAAATGAAACCTGGGAACACCATTTTGGATGTTGAAGGATTGACAAAGTTCGACAGTGACGAAACCTTGAATCATATTGTATATGAACCATCCGACACCGTGTGAAATTTGCTGAAGACAGTCCACACAGAAATGGCATAGGAAAAAAAAAACCTTAATTATGAAGAGAAACATTTGAGCACCATACTAAGAACCTTCAAATAGGTCTTCCTGTTAAAAACTATCTCAATGAGTGAAGAATCCCTGAACTGTCTGACAGCAACCGGCATAAACCCAATCAAATTTTCAAAAATTGGATCGAGTTTCAAAAACCAAAACCTGGAAACCGTGAGATAACATCAAAAAACCAAAACAGAAGCTCCCAAGTCAACATACTATCAAGAAAAAGACCACTCAATGTGAAAGCCAAAGTGCTTTCTTTGCTGGTGGGGAAGCTGCAGACTCCCATAGGCCATTAAACCCATAGCCAAACATGAATATATATTAGAAATTATGATAACATCTAAAATTCAGAAGAGAGATAAATCCATCCAAAGTCAAAGCATAACATAGCCGTAACCATGAGATGTGAAATAACCCAAACGTTAAACATGAACTGGAGTAGACACACCAAAAACAGACCCCTCGAAAGACCAATAAGCCACCACAACAACACACCCAAAAAAACAGAATCCAATGTCGAGGACATACCCATTTTTCGCTAAGGCGACTCCCCCAGGATTGTCAATAGGAATGGGAAGGCCCGAAGTCCGTTTGTTCCGCCCAAAAATTTAAAGGCCAAGCTTCAAACGAGAACAGGCCGAGCGGTGGTTTGAACTTTGGACAAATTTTAAGCCAAATAATTTTGGGGCCGAGCTTTGGGATATAATAAGCTCAATCCAACATAAGCCCGACACAATGTGCGTACTGACTTATACTAATACAATATCTTCTCTCTTGAATTCCTCTCTTTCTCACTCTATATCTACCTATTTCACCATTATTTGCTCTCTACTACTAAATCATGGGGTAAAAATGATAGAAGCATGAAAAATTAGGTGTTATTTTGGGTTGCCCGAACTCAGCCCGAAGCCCATTGTAACAAATGGGCAGAGCCTGGAAAGAGGTACTGTATTTCTATACGGGCAAAGCTTGGGCTTGGAAAAGCATAAATACATTGGGCTGAATTCGGGCAGCCATTGCCCTGGCTCAGATCAGCCCGATTGACAGACATAGTCCCTCCCAATATAATTGCTTTGTAGATCATCTTCCACATCTTTCCTTTTCCAGAATCCACAGTTATTTCCTCATAACATTTTTACGTCTAGATTATTTTCACAAGGCCAATATGACTGTTCAGCGCCTTATCCATAACTCTCCTTATAGGGCATTTTTGGAAATGCTTAAAATAATATTTGGTGCAGTCCTAGTCTCATTTTATTTCATTGTATGAGAACCAAGATTATGCTAGTTTAATAAAGAACCAATTTAAAGAGAAATATTAGAGTGGACCCAGACTCATGTGCAAGAAGTGGACATGTACCAAACATTTGAATTTATAGAACTGCTTCACTTATCATCCACATAATTGATTCTTTGACTTTCTAAACAGCCATTTAGTCTTTGCCCTTTGGTCATTATCATTTATCACAGTCCAAGTTACATCAAACACTCAAATACTAAAAATGTAAATTATGAACATACAAAATGTACATAATGGGCTAAGATTTATCTCAAAGGGATAAGTTACCAGTGTTAGTTTACTTGTATTATTTATTTGGTCTTTTACTTTATTATCCTTACTCTTATGTATTAGTCATAGGGGTACTATTGTAATTGTTTTATTCTCATCATATAATAAACAATAGGAGACATCATTTGTCTCCTAAGCTTGCCCTAATCTAAATATACATGGTATCAGAGCTTCCCTAAGAGGGATCTCTATCCACCACCACAAACCACCACAAACCACCACAAATCACCACCTAGCACTCAGCCGCAGCCCTCCTTGGGCCTCCACCAACCAGCCGCAGCCCCTTAGGGCTCCCTACATCAAGTCGCAGCCCTTCCCTGGGCATCCACAAGCTAGCCGCAGCCCCCTAGGGCTTCTTCCACTCAGTCGCAGCCCACCCTGGGCTCCTACCAGCAAGCCGCAGCCCCCCTAGGCCTTGCAACCCTAAGGCGCAGCACTTAAGAGCTTCGGCTCTTCCTGTTCAGCCCAGTCACCAAGCCGAGGGTCCTCTAATGCCCTATTAGTCCTTGCCAAATCACCTTGAGCCTAGTTTCAATAACTTTTTCAGCCTTCGCCTCTCGCCATCATTTTTTCGACAGCAAATTGATTGGGGTTTATTTTTCTACTTTCAGTTTTTGGTCCTTCTATGGACCCTTGATCAGTGATGACTTATTTTCTGGCATCCTGTATGGTGCTTTAAGTTACAATTGTGTGCTGCATCTCCGTTGATACAAGTTCTTCTTCTTTGTTATTTCAATTGTTGCGGGTATTTGTTGTGTGTCGATTCAAGATGTCGGATGGAGATAAATCCACTTTGAATACACAGCAGCCCAGGAGTGAAACTATTGTTGTTGCTCCTTCTGAGAGCCCGAATGTTAAGCTTACTACTTCCCTCTTCAATGGTCAGAACTACTTGGCTTAGTCTGGGTCTGTAACCATGTCTCTTAAGGGCAGAGGGAAGATGGGGTATATCAACGGACGAATCACGGCACCTAGCACCGAGGATGCTGCATATGACAAGTGGGAGATGGAGAACTCCACCGTCATGACATGGCTTTGCCATTCTATGATTCCTGAGATTGCTGAGGGTTTTTTGGACATGGCGACTGCCCAAGACATTTGGGAGACCATGGCCAACACCTACTCCCGAAAGGGCAATTCTGCACAGATATTTGAGTTGAGACGGACGATTGGTCGCTCGGAACAGGGAGAGATGAGCGTTCTTCAGTTTTTCACATCTCTGACCACTAGTTGGAAACGACTTGATCACCTCTTGGACTATAAGCCTGTTTGTCCAACCGATTCCGTTGCCTACAGTAAATTGGTTGCTGAAGAGAGGATTTTTAAGTTCTTGGAGGGACTTAATGCTGAGTATGATCCTGTTCGCAGCCGTGTCCTTGGGATGGATCCTTTGCCTTCTCTTCAGGAGGCCTTTGCATATATACAGAACGAGGAGAGTCGACGTTCTGCTATGCTTCCACCTACTTCCACCGAGAGATCTGCTCTCATTTCGGTTCCTCAGAGAGATGGGAACAAACAATCCCGTGGTCGTGGTACTTCTAATGAGTCTGGGTCATCTGAGAAAGCCAAGCAGTTCTGTGATTACTGTAATCGGCCTTATCATACCAGGGAGACATGCTGGAAATTGCACGGCCGCCCACCTGGACAGCCTGGGGGTCGTGGGGGTCGCTCAGGACAGTCTGGGGGTCGTGGGGGACACTCACAGGGAGGTAATTATCGTGCTCATCATACTACATCATTAGATCCTACGGCACCGACTCCTATTGAGCAGGACCCATCCTCTTCCAATTCAGCACTATTTACTGCCCGGAGGTAGAGGAGGCTCTTCGTTCCTTAATGGCTCGCCGTACGTCCGCTTCTACTGCATCTACAGGTGCCTCCTCTTCATTTGTCCATTCAGGTAACTTAGCCATCCGCAAGGGCACACTTGTCTCATTCTTCTTCTCCCTGGATTATTGATTCCGGTACATCTGATCACATGTCTAGATGTTCTGATATTTTCTCTGTGTACAAGCCTTGTTCAGGTAAAGACAAGGTTCGTGTTGCCGATAGTACTTTTTCCTCTATTTCCGGGAAGGGTACCATTCATGCCACTCCATCTTTGCCTTTATCATCTGTACTTCATATTCCCAATTTTTCCCATAATTTGTTATCCATTAGTCGTATCACTCAAGACTTACACTGCAGTGTAACTTTTTTCCCTTCTCATTGTGTCTTTCAGGACCTTACCACAGGGAGGATGATTGGCAGTGGTAGAGAGGAGAGTGGACTTTATCTCTTGGATGGTAGAGGGCCGTTAGCACATCATACAGTGGTTTCTGAGAATAAAGCTGGAGACATACATCTTTGGCACCGACGTTTAGGACATCCTTCTGTTTATTTACTAAAGCATTTGTTTCCTTCTTTAGTCTTAAATGAAGATGTTTCTGATTTCCTTTGTGAAACTTGTGAACTGGGTAAACATCATAGAGCTTCTTTTGCTCCTGTTTTTAATAAAAGTTTAGTTCCGTTTGCTTTAGTACACTCTGATGTTTGGGGTCCTTCTCGTTTTAATTCTTTGAAAGGTCATAGATGGTTTGTTACATTTATTGATGACTATTCTTGTACCACTTGGGTTTATATAATGAAAGAAAAAAGGGAGGTTTTCTCAATTTTCCAGGCATTCCATAAAATGGTGTGCATTCAGTTTGGGACTGACTTAAAAATTTTACAATCTGATCAGGGGGGTGAGTACATTGATTCGGGTCTTGCTGCGTATTTTTGCTCCCATGGGATCATTCATCAGACTTTTTGCACCGATACACCCCAACAAAATGGGATGGCGGAGCGCAAGAATCGTCATCTGCTAGATATTGCTAGATCATTATTGTTTTTTGTTAATGCTCCCAAGTCCTACTGGGGTGATGCTGTTTTAACAGCAGCATACCTTATTAATCGCCTTCCAACTCGAATTTTGAACAAACGTGCACCTGTTGAAGTCCTGTCTGACACTTCTCCTCTGTTCCCTATAACTCCTCGCGTTTTTGGTTGCGTGTGCTTCGGTCACAATCATTCTCCTACTCGGGGGAAGTTAGATCCCTGTGCGATTAAGTGTGTTTTTCTGGGTTACTCTCCAACCCAGAAAGGCTATAAGTGTTACCATCCTCCTTCGAGGAAATGGTATGTCTCCATGGATGTTACATTCCATGAATCTCAGTCGTACTTTCAGTCCTCGCTTACATCTGAGTCACCTCTTCAGGGGGAGCGTCGTTGGTATAGGGAAGAGGTGCCTTTGTTTGTTCCTGTTCCTTTGTCTTCAGGGGAAGTTGTTATGGATATCATTGCGGAGAAAGAAAAAGAAAAAGAACAAACTGAGGGAGAAAATGAGGTTGGGAAGGATATGGAGAAAGAAGACGGTTGTACTCGTACTCCATTAAAAGAAAAGGAGGTGATGGTTTATTCTAGAGGCACATGGAGTAAGTCCAAGAATAAAGAGCTCACTCTCCTACTCTGCCACTGACATCTCCTTCAAGTGTTGAGGACCAAGGTAACTCTGATTCTGATCTTGATGTCTCTATTGCTGTACGTAAGGGTGTTAGGGCTTGTACCCAACATCCTATCTCGAATTTTGTGTCATATTCTCACTTGTCTCCCTCCTATAAAGCTTTTCTTTCGAAAATTGCTTCTGTGTTTGTTCCTAATAATGTCCAGGGTGCTCTTGCGGATCCAAAGTGGAAACATGCTATGATCGAAGAGATGAAAGCTCTTCGTAAGAATGGTACCTGGGAATTGACGAGGTTACCTGAGGACAAAAGAACTGTGGGGTGCAAGTGGGTATACACTGTGAAGCATAGGGCTGATGGCTCTATTGAAAGGTACAAAGCTAGGCTTGTTGCTAAGGGCTTCACACAGACCTATGGAATTGATTATCAGGAGACATTTGCTCCTGTTGCAAAGATGAACTCAGTTAGGGTCCTTCTGTCACTGGCTGCTAACTTTGGATGGCCACTTCACCAATTTGATGTGAAGAATGCATTTCTTCATGGGGATCTAGATGAGGAGGTGTATATGGATGTTCCTCCTGGCTTCGAGGATTCTAAGACAGATGGAATGGTGTGCAGACTCAGAAAATCACTATATGGTTTGAAACAGTCTCTTAGGGCATGGTTCGAGAGGTTCACACAAGCTATGATCAGATATGGTTTAGACAAAGTCAAGCCGATCACACTTTGTTCATCAAACATTCATCACAGGGTAAGACTACTGCGTTGATTGTGTACGTGGATGACATTGTCTTGACTGGGGATGATCTGGAGGAAATGCAAAGACTGAAAGAGTACTTGTCCAAGGAGTTTGAAATAAAAGACTTGGGACTCTTAAATATTTTTTGGGAATTGAGGTTGCTAGATCTAAGCATGGAATCTTTATTTCCCAACAGAAATACGTACTTGACCTATTGGAAGAGACTGGAATGCTCGGAAGTTGAGCGTGTGACACCCCAATTGAGTCAAATCAGAAACTTGGCGATGATTCAGGTGGTGCAGAGGTAGATAAAGGTAGATATCAGAGGTTAGTGGGAAGACTCATTTATCTTTCTCATACCCGACCTAATATTGCCTTTACTGTGAGCGTTGTTAGTCAATTTATGCACGCTCCCCGTGAATCCCATATGGAGGCTGTCTTCAGGATTTTGAGGTACTTGAAATCAGCTCCTGGAAAGGGTTTATTTTTTGCTAGACATGACCACCTTCGAGTGGAAGCATACACAGATGCTGATTGGGCTGGATCTGTGACAGACAGAAGGTCCACTTCAGGCTATTGTACCTTCGTGGGGGGTAATCTGGTTACGTGGAGGAGTAAAAAGCAGAACGTGGTGGCTAGATCTAGTGCAGAGGCTGAGTTCAGAGCCATGGCTCAAGGTGTATGCGAGCTTCTGTGGATTAAGTTGTTGTTAAAAGACTTAGGTCTGGATTCTAGTGACTCTATGAGATTGTATTGTGACAACAAGTCTGCTATCAACATTGCCCACAATCCAGTGCAACATGATCGAACTAAACACGTAGAGATTGACAGACACTTCATCAAGGAGAATATCAGTACTGGCATGATCTGTACTCCATTTGTGAAGACCGGGGATTAACTTGCAGATATGCTTACAAAGGGTGTTGGAAGTAGACCATTTCATTTTGCTCTTAGCAAGCTGGGAATGAGAGATATTTTTGTACCAGCTTGAGGGGGAGTGTTAATTTATTTGTATTATTTATTTGGTCTTTTACTTTATTATCCTTACTCTTATGTATTATTCATAGGGGTACTATTGTAATTGTTTTATTCTCATCATATAATAAACAATAGGAGACATCATTTGTCTCCTAAGCTTGCCTTAATCTAAATCTACAACCAGAACAGGTGATTTCCTTAATAGGCCAACTTTGTTAAAATTCCTAAAAACAAGACTATTCTGTGTGACACAATATTATGCCCAAAATTGTTAATTGTTAAATGACCAATTCTATTTGCCAACATTAGTATACAGCACAAGACTGATCACACTAATAACCCTAGTTAGAAACTCAAATAAGGTAAATTTTTTTTTTAAAAAAAAGATGACTAACCATTACTAGGGCAAACAAATAAACAGAAGCTCTCCTCCACATCATAACACGTCGTAACCCACGGACAAAAGAACATTTTCCCTTGTGGACAATGATAATGTCAAAACAGAAGCTCCTACCATCTATGTAGTTAATTTGTGTTTTCCCATAGATAGCGCAAAAGGTATATAAGAATAGCAATATTAAAACAAAAAAAAAAAAGAAGAAGAAGAAGAAGAAGAAGAAGAAGAAAAGAAAAATCCATCCAGTTTCTATAAACGAAAAGGGAATGTTTGCTCAACAGATACAAGTTTAATAAGCACAAAACCACAGCATATGGCTATAACCATTTCCTATGTAGCCCGGATACTTCACTTTTGGTGCCATGTCCATGACAGACAACATGTGTAAGACACTAAATATTTTTTTAACATTAGACACACCTTCCAATTGATTGGGACACAAGGTTTGGTTTGGTTTGGTTTATTAGACACACCTTGAGCACGTGTCGGGCACATGAGTGAACGTGGTATGGTGGCCTCTCATTAGCGATGCTTTTAAAGGTTTGAGGCAATAATCTTAATAGAGTAAAATTGGGGATAAGAAATTAGTTTATTTGAGAATTATGAAAACAAGAGTGGACACGGAATTGCAAATTGTATATTTAATTCGAAGATATAATTATTCATTCGTCGTATACTAGCCGTGTCCGTATCCTTCATTTTTAGTATTTGTCGAATCGGCATGTTTGTATCCTGACGTATCTGTATGTCCGTATCCATGCTACATAGCCTAGCTGTGTCGTATCTTGCATTCTTAGTATTTGTCGTATCAGCGTGTCCGTATCATGTCGTACTCGTGTCGTGTGTCCATATCCATGCCACATAGACCATTTCATCACATTTAAGCAACAAATATCTGACATTATACAAGTAAAATGAACAACTAAGTAACCCACAAAGGAGATCCCTACAAATAACTCGGGTAATTGTGCATAAGACCGGTCGAAGGGTACTTGGGTGTGACAACTTTTTCATAAACGGTCATAACTTTTTCTAGAAAATTCGAAATCACATACCATTGTCAACGTTGGAATCTAGACTCAAATAGCTATCTTTTGGTATAAAATTCAACTCAAAATTTTAAATTCCTACTTTAACTTTGGGGCTAATTACATGCAAATTAGTTTTACAAGGGGGTTCAAAACTCGTTTTTTAAACGTTAATAACATGGGAATGACCCTTTGTGGCATGTCGTGTACACCTAATCCATCTCTGTGGGTTTGGGGCGTGACAGTTTGTGGTATCAAAGAAGGAAAACGTAAAGGAAAGGAAAACAAGAAGGTAAATTAATTCCCTTGTGTTTTCCCCCTACATAAATAGCATTAAAATAAAATTTTCAATATATAATTATAACTTAAGAAAAAAGGGAGGAAAATGACACAAAAAGTTCAAGTTTTTTTAATTTATTTCTCATTACATCTTCTTTTCCTCACTAACCAAATAAGAAAAGAATGTTCCTTATTGTTTTTCTTTCCTTTCCCTCCTCACTAAGTTCGTGAAAGAGCCTAAAAATCCCCACCACCAGCATCACCATGAAGAGTCAAAATCACTCAAAATCATGCAACAACAGTAGAGTACCTTGCTTTAATTTTGATTCCGTTCTCCTCTTGCATTGGCTTCAGCTTTAGTTAAATAGCCAAAAATCTCCTGTTTCTCCAAAGGGTTAATAATATTATTAAGGATCGCTGACAGTATTGGTCCTTGCTTGAATATGATAGTTCGATTACTGACATATATACAGGAGAGAGACAAGTGTTTACAGTGTTCATGTTTCTTTGAAGCTTCCTTCAAGGAGACGAAGCAATTGACTGAGTTCTTTGGCCGCAGCAACATCACAATTTTACTCTCTCCAAGGTGGTTGCCTCACTTGGGATTCTATTCCCGAGAGTCAATCCAACAGCACCTTTAACTAACCCCATTGACAACCCTCAAAAGCTTTGGTGTTATTGTGAGAGAAAAAAGACAATTCTGCAAGATCTCCCAAGATACATTGCATAAACTAAGTTTGAAGAAGCAAATATACACAATAGTCTACACTTCTAACTCAGTTTGAAGGAGCATTTATACACTAACTCTGCTGGTCCAACCTATAACCAATTCACTCCTTGACTGACTCATATTAACAGTCTGAAAACCTTCAAGAATGCTCAGAAGCTTTGGAGTTTCTGCAGAGAGAGAAAAGAATAGTTCTTCCATCTCAGTTCAATGAATACTGCAGTAAGTCAGAAGATCCATATAAACCTCAGTTCGAAGAAGTTAATTCAAAACTATAACTTCGGAGGACGGATCTCTAAGTAGCATTCTCCGATGATGTTTTACCCATTTTGGCCTTAATTACACCCAATGCATCGGAATCCAATATCACTCCACTCAAAGCAGCCATGGAAAGTACCTTCTTGAGTTCTGTTTCATTGCTCGAGTTGCAAAGCCCTTCAATCAAGATGGAGTAAGTTGACTTGTTTGGCACACACTTCTTTTCCTCCATCTCCTCTAGAACTGTCACTCCCTCCTTTGCTTTACCAACTTTACAAAATCCTTTAATCAACATGTTATACGTAAAGGCATTAGGAACACATCCCCTCTCGACCATGTGGTCCCATAACCTCCCTGCCTCATGCAATTCTCCGCTCTCACACATTCCCGCTATAAGTGTGTTATAAGTCAACAAACTTGGAATCGAACCCTTCTCAAACTCCTCAAACAACTTCCTCGCTTCCCAAATTTTCCCTTTCTTACAAAGCCAGTGAATGAGCGTACTTGATATCGCATTGTCGGGTGTACAATTCTTCTTCAGAAGTTTCTTCCATAAATCACAAGCATCCTCAACCTTCCCTTCTTCGCACAGAACATCAATTACCCTACAACAAAGCGCAGAGCTCGGTACATATTTCTTCTCAAGCATATCATTGAGCAAATTAAGTGCTTCCCCACACTTCTTTTCTTTACAATAAGCTTCAATTATAACTCCATAAGTCACATCATTGGGTTCAACCCCATTCTCCTCCATATCATCCATTACCTTAACTGCATCAACTAATCGTCCTTGCTTACAAAACCCATCCATCAAAATCGTATAAGTAGTCGCATCGGGAATCCAACCTCTATCAAGAATTTCACCAAACACCTTCTTAGCACCAACCATATCACCTCTAGAGACAAACCCACCTAGTATAGTTGTATATGTCACTACATTTGGTATCATTCCCATACTCGGCATTTCATCCAAAACCCGAATTGCCCCATCAATGTCATTGTTTTTACACAAAGCCTTTATTAGAATATTACATGTAAACACATTAGGTATGATATTAAACTTCTTTCGACAATTCTTGAACAATATATGCACCAAATCAAATCGTTTGTTTTGAATCAAAGCATTCAAGAGAGTGTTAAATGATCTTACAGACCTCTCGACGCCGAAGTGTCCGATTCGCAAGAAGGAGCGAACCGCGTGTTTGGGGCGACTCGCAATGCCGTAGTTTCGGATCACAGTGATGAACAAGTTTTCGCCGCATTTGATGTCGGATTTCTGTAACTGTGTGATTAAGGTTTCCATGGCATCGAAGGCTCGGGCGCGAGCGAGCTTGTTGACGATGGAGTGGTAGGTGTCGTAATTATGGCGAAAACCGGGGTGGTATTTGGCGGCGTGGTCGAAGATTTGGAGTGCGAGGTCGAGGTTTTGCTGGCGTGTGATCATGGAGACGAGGCGTTTGGGGTAGAGGCGGTGGGGCCAGGGTGTGATTGGTGGAGTGACGGTGTAGGATTTGAGGAGCTGTTCTTTGGATTCCACGGCGGAGAGGTGGCAGTGGGCCAGGATGGGATCGACGGCGGTGGTGGAGAGAGAACGAACGGTTGGTGTTGAGCTAATGATTAGGTTAAATGTGGTCTTTAGACGGTGGTTGGGTCGCCGGAAAGTTGACATTTTTGCTTCTCCGGTGGAGCTATGAATTGATAGGGCTGAGTAAAGGGCAAGTGTATATAGTGAGCAGCACTTTGCTAGTGAGCAGCTTCTTCATACGACGCCGAGTAAATGTGGACGATTTTAATTTCCTCTGCACTGCTGGCTACATTAATGCCCTGTTTGGAAAAAAACCGTGGTTGCCAAAACGTGTAAGCAATCGCGGTTAAGAGCAACTCCAAAGGGTAGTCATCAAATTTAGGTATTCAAAATGCTATTTGGTTACTTGAATAGTGTTTTACATACCAAATAAGTCTATTGCACTCCAACCATAGTAACCAAAACTAGTAGCCATTTTATTGTTTAATACTCAACCATAGATACACTAAAAATATTATTTTATTCACAAACCAATGGCTAGGATCATCCCACCAAATATGCATCCCCTCACTTTCTCTCTCCAAAGGCTATAAGTTTGGAGACTCAAACCATGAGTTTGCTTAATAGATCCCCTTTTAGATCCTCCATTGGAGTGCATTTTTTGGGATGAAGGGATCCTAACTTGATTCCAATGGTCACTAGCAAGCCGTAATTTTAGCATCTTTTGGGTTTGGATACTCATATGCATCCCCCATTGGAGTTGCTCTAAGAGTGCAATAATTCATACCTTCAAACAAGTTTAAAATCTCTTCCCTTTTTTTTTTTTTTTTTTTTTTTTTTTTGTCTTTAAGAAAATTAGTAATCAGTCCCTAGGTACCCTAAGGGCTCGTTTGTTTACCAGATTATTGGGGCAGATTTGACTATTTTAATCCAATCTAGATATTTACTATGTTTGTTTGAGCTTTTCAAGTATTATTTAACCTAAGTATTGTTCTAGTGTGGTTAAACTTAATGCTCCTTAGAGGAATGAAATAATGTCGGGAGTTTGCAGGGGTTTGGGTTAGTATAAAAAAAACATGAGAATAGCTTTTAGTGGGATTGTAGAGGCAAAAGACCAATCTACCCCTGCCCCATATATATATATACACATCACACCCCTTTTCTCTCATTCAGAAATCATTTGTTTGTTGGGAAAGTTTGGACCAGAGCAAAGAGACAACGCAGAGCAAAGAGAGGAGACGACACATATTTTTGTTTCTTTCTATCTCACCCCAGTCGATGCCGGCAACATCTCCGGTCTCTCTCTATCTCACCCCAGTTGCATTGTTGGAAAGAGGTTCTACCAGATTTTCGTTTTTTTTTTTTTTTTTTTTTTTTTTTTGTGGTGGGGGGGAGGGGGGAGGGGTTGATTTTGAAGTATGGGTTGTTGAAATACTAAATCTGGAAAGATTAAGTGGTCTCCTACTTAGATCTATGCTTAAATGAAGTTTTTTGAAAGTTGGGTTCATATCTAGGGTTTCATTATAATATCTAGAGAAATTTTCTGAAATGACAGTTCATGTTTAGGGTTCATATAATCATATCTAGAGTTTCAAGTTTATATCTATACTTTTCTGAAATTTTCTGAAGTTTGGATTGGTTTTTTGGTTTGAACTTTGGATTGTTGAAATCCTAAATCTAGAACTCTGATTATGTGTTCTTCTTGAGAGTTGCTTATCAAAAAAAAAAAAAAAAAAAATTGAAATTTTCTGAGGTTGGGGGTACAGAAAATATAAACAGAACTTGGGATCTTTTATTTATTTATTTTTATTTTTTATATGACTGGACTTAGTAGGTTGTAGTGGTTTGTCTAGCCAAAACAATAACAATAAAAGTTGGAGTAGGAGTGGTTTATAGTGGTGTTGTGTGGTGCCTTGTTCATTGTAATATTTTGGGGTTATTGTATACTTTGAAAATGTACAGGGACCAAGCAGATTGGGATTGGCTGCAGGGTTTCACTTGTTATTTCAGGATTTTGATGTCAAATTTCTTCTTTTCTTGTTTCACTGAATTACTTACATGTTTGCTTCATGGGAGTATTTGTTATCCAAAATATATTGGGATGTATATAGGTGTATAAATCTGAAGTTAAGAATCGACAATACTGCAATAAGTAATTACTGTAGTAAATACTGTAAAATCAAACAGAACCTGGTGTAGATGCAAATAGGACAATAGATCGAGTCTATTATTTAACACTATGTCCTTAAGACAAGTTATGCTCCGCATTGGTGCTCACGGATTTGCGGCATTTGTCTCCCAGGATACAACGATCTCCCCCTTACTATAGAAGCACTTCAAATAATAAGGTTCCAGCCAACCATACTGATATTTGCTCTCTCAGACACTTGACATACTCTATATGTAATATATGAACTAATATTAATTACTTCTATTAATTTCTTCTATTAAATTTCTTACTCTAAATGAATGAATAAGACCCATATATATATAGATTGTAGGAGACTGTTCGTCAACAGTCACAACCTTTCGAAAGGAGACCGTTCGTCAATAGTCACATCCATTCGACTAAGGGTCTGTTTGGCATGTTCAAATAATCCATTCAAATAAAAAGCTAATTTATCATTCAAATTTTCCAACAATCCCCCACATGAATGACAAATTGACTATACAACATCTAAATACAAATGCAGACACAGTAGAGAGAGTACAGTGGAAAGACACTGCATCAGGATAGGTAGCTTTTGGCCTTGAACCTTCCGTAGTGAAGAACTATCGGATTTACTCGGCTAAACAGTGAACGCGATGTCTTGAACTGTTTAGACTTTGGTGTAAACCTAGACAATAGAACTCACACAGTATCTCTCCAAACACTTTCGGTTCTCACGGTTGTGTTCATTTTGGCCATGAACAACTCCTGGTATTCATGAGTGCTCTAGAGAATCTAAGCCTTTTTTAATTCTCATAGACGGCCACATTTCACACTCATATAGGTGATTTCCTATTAAGAGTATCCTGCAATACTCCACTTGGATTTTCAAGGTATAGGAATCATTAAAAGCAAAGCTTATCCTAAGACTTCCTACATGCATCACTTTCTATTTATCATAGGAATGGGTAGAGAAATATCTCTCCAATGATACGGTTAAGTCACACACAATTCGGTTGTCCCATTGAACCTAGATCTTGGGATCTCCAGTCAGCTAGGTTGGGTTGCCATTATGATGACTTTTAAGATATAGGCTTTATTCCCAATTCCCTCGATAAGCAGTTTATTTGATCTCTAATTAAACTTTTAGTTAGTGGATCCACTTTATTATCTTTTGACTTTCTATTGTCTAAGGAGATAATTTCATTTGAGATCAACTGCTTTACGGTATTATGTCTTCGACGAATGTGTTGAGACTTACCATACTACTTTGTGCCTTTTCCAATAGTCCATTGGCTACCACAATGTATACAAATTATAGGCACATGTTTTGTCCAATTTGGAATATCCTCTAAGAAATAGCGAAGCCACTTTGCTTCTTCTCTTGCTTTATTTAAAGCACTAAATTCAGATTTCATTGGTGATCAAGCAATACAAGCCTATTTAGAGGATTTACAAATGACCACTGTACTTCAAATGTAAAGACCTATCCACTTGTGGATTAGTTTCAGTCTTTTCAAATAGATATCCAATACAGATCTATACCCTTCAAGTATAGTTCAGGGTGTACCTCACGTATCTAAGTACCCTGATTATCGCATTTTAGTAATCTACACTTTGATTACATATATATTTACTCAATAAATTTTCAATGTCAAACTTTAACTGCTCAACATTTCCTTGATAGTCTTAATTATGTCATTATTGATATTCATGATTATGACATTTGTATAGAGGCAAACTATGTCTTCGTGAACCCATTAGTCATTCTTGACTAATACCGTCACAATTAATCATCTT
Source organism: Hydrangea macrophylla (assembly GCA_033977485.1). Lineage (NCBI taxonomy): Eukaryota > Viridiplantae > Streptophyta > Magnoliopsida > Cornales > Hydrangeaceae > Hydrangea > Hydrangea macrophylla. Next base: position 5,370,857 of record CM066996.1, on the reverse strand, counting down.
GGACTCTATATCCAAGGCTATCATTTTATAATTAACTTACATGAGCACAACAAATTCTCCACAAATTTAAAATATACACAAAATTTCATACTTGCAAAATATTAGATTCCAAATAAATCTACCCCCACATTTGCAAGTATATATACGATAATTAAAAATAAATATGAGTATTCTATCAATATTTAATCTTCCCCCACATTTGTTAAAACTTCACAAAATTCATCATAAATTTTCAATCATGTGCATTCAACACGTGTATGTAGTATGCACGTAGAATCTCCCAAATTCATTTAACATGGCGCTTACATAATGTAATTTACATCAGATATAAAATTAAATTCTATAGATTCTTAACACACACTACTAATTTCGAAAACATTAGAAATTGTTGTGTGAACAATGATGCCTTTGTAACCATAGAAGGCAACTATTCATAAAAACAGATAACAGATTCGAAAATAGATCACTCTTAACCAAATTTAAAACAGACGAAATGGTACTGTTCCACTAAGGTTCTCAAATATATTGGTACCATTTACAAGTAATATTTACTTCAACAAATAAATATACACACACATGTTGATGTGCAGTGCCATCCAAATAAACTATTGATTGCAACTTTTCACAAAAGTTGTACCGGATTGTAAACGTCACTATATATACATATATATTATACGCAAAAAAATGTGACCAATAAACCTTTGTAAAATACTTACATCAGATTGTTTTAATAAATTATTATTTTATTTAATTTTCTAAGTGTATCAACCCAACACAAAGGACTAAGATACAGAGATAGACCATAAGGCGATTGGAAGTCCATAGAATTTCGATCACGGTCAATCTAAGAAAATCGCCAAACAAGGCATAGAAGGATAGGAAATCAGACCTTCTAATGGTTCTAGATATGAAATGCAATTTCTTTTAATTCATGAATACATAATTTAAGCATATTAGCCAAACCAGCGTACTGTTATCTCATGCACTATTTGGAAAATATTCACTTTTTAAAACCACAAACAATATTTCACAAAATATAACTGGCATTAAAAAAACATTAAATCGGAATAGAGTAATATTTGGGGCACTAACAACTTCCACTAACACTTACTAACACACTCTATCTCTCTCCTAGTGGCACTGTGGGGTCCGCAGTAGACCCCGCAGAACCACTAGGAGAGAGATAGAGTGTGTTAGTAAGTGTTAGTGAAAGTTATTAGTGCCCCTAGCAAGACCCATCGGAATAAGCACAAATACTCGCTGCACTGTTTACCAAACAGTGTGACTGTTAAGAAAAGTCACTATGGTTTCGAGACACTGCACACACTGCACACACCAATTGTCACCACCGTTTTACACAAATGCTCATAAGTTAATGACTAGTTGATAACTTGAAAGGTTCCATTCCTGCGAAACTGTACATGTATGACTGGTTTACTAAATATTTCATTATTCCCAAAACCAGCGCACCGCTAATAAATATGAATGAAATAATTAAATGTTGATTTTCCAATTGTTCACCATTAAAAAAAACATTGTCACTAGATTGCAGTTTAAATAACCAAGAGACACATCTTTTGTCTCTAACACATGCACACACATCACACTGTTCACATATATGGCATACACATATGTGTATTATGTAAACTGAACAAATTATCAACAAAAAGAAATAGTATAAGTCAGACTCTTGACATATCTGTTCTATGCAGAAATATGACGTTCACATAATGAACAGTAAAATATCAATTTTCAGAACCATTTCGTAAATAATTTTGATAACTAAAAGGAAACAGTTTTCAAGTTTCCCAGATTTATACAAACTATGGAGATAAACTTCAGATTTATACAAATGCACAATAAATTGTCTTAAGATTGTTATCCAAAATATATTGGGATGTATATAGGTGTATAAATCTGAAGTTAAGAATCAACAATACTGCAATAAATAATTATTGTAGTAAATACTGTAAAATAAAACAGAACCTGGTATAGATGCAAATAGGACAATAGATCGAGTCTAGTGTTTAACACTATGTCCTTAAGACAATTTATGCCCCGCATTGGTGCTCACGGATTTGCGGCATTTGTCTCCCAGGATACAACGATCTCCCCCTTACTATAGAAGCACTTGAAATAATAAGGTTCCAGCGAACCATACTGATGTTTGTACTCTCTCAGACACTTGACATACTCTATATGTAATATATGAACTAATATTAATTACTTCTATTAATTTTCTTACTCTAAATGAATGAATAAGACCCATATATATAGATTGTAGGAGACTGTTTATCAACAGTCACAACCTTTCGAAAGGAGACTGTTCGTCAACAGTCACATCCATTCGACTAAGGGTCTGTTTGGCATGTCCAAATAATCCATTCAAATAAAAAGCTAACTTTTCATTCAAATTTCCAACAATATTACTATTGGGTAGTTATCAAAATACTCTATTTTCTGTTGAAGGGATTCATAAATGGTAATTTTATTTTTGGTGGTCTTTGTGGATTTTGTTTTGCCTCTTTGGATCTATTTTCTTAATTTTTTTAAGGTGTAAACTAGAATTAGTATCAACATTAATATATAATTGCTGGTGTATATTGACTTTTCTTTAGCCTATTTTTAGGGCTTAAATAAAACTTTGGTTTGTCTAGCTAATTAGGATATATCTATTTCACATTGAATGTATGCAATAGTTGAAGGAACCATCAACATCCATTGTTATCAAGAATTTTACCTTTGCTATAGTTCAAGGCATTAGTTTTCGAATTGACACATAAAGTGGTTTACTTCCGTATTATTTGGCTATTGCTTTGTTTGTCCTTGAAGGAATATATAATCTACAAAAAAAAAAAAAAAAACTAATATTGGGGGTTGTCAAAAATCTTGGTTAATTGTATGCTGAAAACTAACTCTAGAGAATTGAACTCTTGTTTGTTTTTTCATATATGTGTAAGGCTATGTTCATAGATATATCAACGGAAGATATTGAGGTCTTTTTGGTGCTTAAGGAAATACTGCTTGATTTTATTCAATTGGTTTCAATGCTCATGGCAATGGTTGTGACCATTAATAGGTATAAGAGACAAGTAATTGGGGATAGGGGAATAAATAACGTAATTGCTCGAATGCAGAACTTAGATAGAATGATTAATCGAGGGGACATAGTATGTGTGGAGCAACTTCGAATGGATAGAAACAGATCCTTACATATGCATACTTTTAATAGAGATAGATCCCTGACCCCTATTACTGTCACGCCCTGGAACAACAAAAATAGAGGGAAAAAATTTCCCTTTTGGGTCCATAGGTAATGACCGGTGAAGAAATTGAATTGTCCACACCATGCAGTTTTAAACAGTAAAGTAAGAGACAGTAACAACAACTAAACTTACTGGTCATAATAAAACTTACTAATTATTACATCAGAGCGTTTAAACATAATATAAAAGAATCTGGGGGCAACACATGCCTTACTACAACACATAATAATAAAGTGGGCAACTGACTTAGAGCTAATATCTATTCTAATCTTCAACTGGCGTATACATAATTGCCAGCATCATAGTCCAGCCTGTATCTCCAACCTCAATAGGTCCATCCCCAGCATAGCCTTCTTCCGAGTAAAAGCCATTCTCGTGGTATAGTTCATCTCATGCATAGTAAGTAACAGGATAGTCTGGGAGGGGAATGTCTAGGCATAAAACGCCGCTAGCTTATTGCAAGCTGAGTGAGTAGAAACTAAAAAAGTATCATAAACATAATGTGATTACCTGTTATGAGGGATATAAATAGAGTTCTACTAACTATGTCTTTCTCATCATTCCCAAACATTAATCGATTACTCGTATATCGTTATAGAAGACCGACAACAGTACTCTTGATTGAAGAACAGACTCGATAGTTCAACTTTATTAATAAACCATTATTTCGTTCACCGTTTTTAAGGACCTTAACTGCCCACTGCATGTTATGGACACCACATTAGTCCATCCCCCACTTTTAAGGACTTAAACCGCCCACCGCATGTCAGGAATACAATGTTTCAAATAATAGCATATCATCTTATTGCCACGACTTAGAGACGTCTACCAGTGATCCCCACCCACCACTTTTAAGGACCTGAACCGCCCACTGCTTTTAAGAACCTCATGGATCATCTGGCTATCTTAGGACTACTTGGTCCCGCCCATTGCCTTAAAGGACATAACCACCCACCGCTTTTAAGGACCTATGACAAAGTGTCTGGCCACGTATAATTCCCAGAACTTATCAAACCTACCTCGGTTCTGAGCTATCATCGACACATGAAAATTCCCATTGTGACCTGACTACTCTGGTTGAAATGAAACGGATACCAAATTGATTCCTAACTACCACGTTATCTCACGTTAAGAACGTTCTCATATTACACTTAATCATGTCTTATTATCGCATCGCAGTATTCCTTATTCAAACAATAACGTATTACGAAAGGAGCCAATGATCAAACAACTAAGCAGTTCAAAGTATATATAAACAGAAATATTCCAAATCTGTAAGTACCAATCCATTGAAGTCATTTTCAATCGATCGGGAAGAGTTGGTTTCAATCGATTGAAACAGCCTCAATCGATTGAGGAAAATAAGTTTTGATCGATTAAAACATCTTCGATCGATCGAAGTTAAACAGGTTTGATTGATTGAAACAAATTTGATTGATTGAAAGTCATCTTCTCCAAACATGGGCAGTGAACGCCTAGAACTTCTGGGGTGCATTTGGGTCCACTTCTTCAAGTCCAAAACTTGTAAAATAATACACCTAAGGTACTGAGTGAGTTTAGAACTCACCAAAGTGAACAAGAGTATGTTTGGGTTGACTTTGAGCTTGAAGCTCTAATGGCTACCCCCCCCCCCCCCTCTCTCTCTCTCTCTCTCTCTCTCTCTCCTTTTTTGTCTTCTCCTCCTCTTTTTTTTCTTCTCTTTCTTTCCTTTTCTTCCTCGTTTTCCTGCTTCTTCAGTCTTCTCTTTCCCTCTAATAGAATGTATATATATATATATATATATCGGTGTGTGTGTATATATATAAGTATATGTATAATATATATCTCTCCCTTTCCAAACTCTCAAGGCTGTCAACAACCTTATCTCATACACGAAGTGGCCTTATATATATAGAGGGAAGATGGTGCAGGTGGCAGTTTGGACGCAAGCCCGGGGATAAAGATATTCTCACGTTCAATCGAATGAAGCATTTTCGGCGATTGAGAACAAGTCGGTCAGGGTTTGATCGATTGAGAAGTGCTCAATCGATTGGGAAGGGGGACCATGTCATAAATTATGTCGGTAAGGTTTCAAGTGATCGAAAAGGGTTCAATCGATTGAAACTTCACAACTTTACAACTTCAATCGATTGGTTCAATCAATTGAACATCACTTTACATATATGGTCCAGGCTAGTATATAGTATCTTATTTATTATATATACATGCAAAAATACAGGGTATTACATCATCCACCACTTATTAAAAGATTTTGTCCTCAAAATCGAAAGTAGTAGGATCAAAACTGTAATAACCTGCATTTCCATTTATTCCTAAATTACATTTTCATATTTAATTGGCAATTGCATTGTATATTTAATTTCATTGGGTATTGACTGCTTCATTTAAATTACATTTCTCATGTTCTAAATTTTATTTCTTGAATTATTGCAAGCTAAAAATGTTGTTGGGGTTAAATTGTAATTTTTATAAAGTTAGTGATACCAGTATGGATTTCAAAATCTGTATTTCAAAACGGTGAAAATAACTTCTATTGACTCAATCAGTATTTTTATGAAACCAGAAAATCAATTCTTAAGTTAAAATGAATTTCCTGTATTTTTGTGGTGACCACCGCGCCCCGAAAATACCAGTTTATGTCCAAAACTGTCCATGTTGTGTTTAACTTCCACAGATTTTGGAAGTGACCGATTTGGACATGACTTGTGCTTTACTTCCATTAATGGCAAGTAATCATTTGCTATGTCTTGTTTGGATAAGTGCATCTAGTGTGTGTTAAATTGTGACCAAAAGCATCATTTTCCAAACACCCCTTGACCCCTACTAAGTCTATACCTGACTCTTACTGAATCTGTGGAGGTGTATATATGTACGTATGTATCTGTGTGAGTATTTTCCACCACTTGATTTAATTTGAAAACAAATTCCTTTTTGATGAGTGAGTAACACAATACTTGGCCTCCAAGTCCAAGATTTGCCTATATATTCAGCTACACTCATACATAGCAGAAGAGACTGCCATTACAATCAGATTTTAAAGAGTTTCAAAGAGAGAGTAGAGTATTTCATAATTTCTGTGGAAGAAGAAGCATAACTCCATAGCCAAAAGCTTGGAGAATTTCTTGTTTGATTGTCTTTCTCAACATTCTCTACTTCTCTCAATCTAAGTGAGTATTTCTAACTCACTCTAAATGTAATTCTATACTTATTTACTGATGTTGTGTGTGTATATTTGGAACTCTACTACTAAATTCGTCCATGGAAGCTTGAGCTTCAAAAATCACAATTTTCCAAACTTAACCAAAACTTGTTTTTAGAGTTGATTATGAAAGATTATACCTCATTGATGATATGTCTGAAATTTTAGAACCCAATTCGTTCGTATAAGAAAGTATATTAGAAATGAAGTTTTGACATGTTTTAGTTTTTCCTAAAATTAGAGAGCTATGAATCAAATGGTGTTAAATTGACTTTAGATTCTTAATCCTTGTGAAAAACCGAAGAGAATCATATATTATATGTCCTATATACTTTAGAATTCCAAAATGGGTCATTTTGGACCCCTTAAGCTGAAACAGAGCAGTTTCTACGAAGAAGACGAAGCCTCAGCTTCATCTCGCGCCACGATCGCGCGCGCGAGTATCGCGCGAGCGGCCCGCGCGAGCGACCCCTCGCGCGAGCGGCCCGCGCGAGCGAGGTATGCTTCCCCAGGCAGAAAGGAAAGTTCATATATATAAATGAAAATTTGGCTGGTCGCGCGAGAACCCCTTCGCGCGAGCGATCCGCGCGCGCGACCTTGCTTTCCTCAGGCAGATAGAAAAGTTTAATTATAAAAGAATAATAGGCGGCCCGCGCGAGCGACACTTCGCGCGAGCGGCCCGCGCGCGCGAGTTCTGACAGTTTATGTTTTTGTCTGTTTTGTGTTTAAGGTCTGTTTGGTTCAACTTTTTAGTACTGTTAAGGCCCTGTTTGGGAATTTTAGTTGATCAGAACTCTATTTGGTTATGTTTGAATGATTTAAACATTGTAGTATGACTCATTAACCCCCGTACGCGTGTTGTTCCTTTAATTCATCATTTTTGTTTTCGTTTAAGTGCATACCATTCATGTGGGTCAGTGGTACATGCATATGGGTGTCAGTCTGTGTGGAAAAGAGTAATGGTAGTGTGGAAAGAGTATGAGTTTGTGTTTTGTGGTCGTGGTTGGGGTGGTGGTTGAGTATGAGTTTGTGGTTGTGGTCGTGGTTGTGGTTGTGGTTGAGCTTGTGGAGAGGATATCTTTGAAATGCGACGGTGGCAAATATGGACACTCCCTGACGCCCATGGAAGCGTTAAAGTGTGTGAAGCCGAACTCGGACATTCCCTGGCACCCATGGTAGTGCTAAAGTGTGGCCTACGGACACTCCCTGATAACTCGAGTCTGGATACTCTGTGAGGGGTTGCCCCGGTATTTGCATGGCGGTTAGGGTATTCAAAGTGTGAGGCATTGGACACTCCCTGGTACCCCGGACCAAAGTGTGAGGCAAACTGGACACTCCCTGGCGCCCCGTTGCTAAAGTGTGGCTATCTGAGTGTTTCAAAGATACCAGGAGTAGGATAGTGGGTTGTTGTGGCTGTCGAGAGAAAAGAGTCGGCAAGATGAGTGTGGTGCATTGTTCTCATACACGGTCCCATCTGTGTAAATTTACCCTCTTTAATTAATGTTGTGGTTGTTTTTCTAAACGAGCTCTTTAATCATAATTATAAACTTGTGGATTTAATTTTGAAATGGAAAAAGGTAAATGGGTATGTTTTACATTTAAAGTCATGTTTTTAATACTCACCAGCTTCTTGAAGCTGACGACGTTGATGCGTCCTGGACATTCGTGTTCAGGCTTTTCAGGTTATAACCAGGAGGAATCGTACGACTATGCTAATTAAGAATGGCTGCTGTTGGGACGAGAAACTATTTATTATATGTTTTAAGTTTATCTGTTTTAAGTTATGAACTGTTTTGTTTTAAGGATGACTGTAACAGACTCTAAGTTATTATTTTATTTTCAAGGCGGTCTGTGCCTTAGTTGACCCCGGTTTATAAGATGTAATAAGTTAGAAAATTTTTGTAAGCCTTGATTGCTCTACTCTGATTAATATGTTTTGTTGTTTGACGTTTGGGACGGAATCGATCCTTCAAACTGTCGTGACCTACGGGTCCATAAAGGAAATTAAACGCTTTCCTTATTTATGCTACGTCGGGGCGTGACAGGATTTAGTGGTATCAGAGCCAGGTTATTATTTATCACAAGATAGTTTAGCCAGGTTAGGGTTTACCAGTATAGACCCGATTCCACATTCCATTAAGCGTTACACACCCGATGATACGACAGGGAGGATAGACTCAGAACCCAAACGCCTAAGATTATTCTGTTATGACTTTAAGTAGTACCTTTTTATCAGGTATGGATCCAGCTCCCCCACTTTATGTACCAGACAGGTTTGGAGGACACTTCGTGATACCTGGGGCAGTGATCCCAGCTTTTCTCGACTTATATCAGGCGGCCGTAGAGCAGTTGGCCGTGACGACGGTAGTATCTGAGGTATGGCACCAGGTTCACGTGGTAGGCCTTGTTGACCTGACCCGTATCCGTTTAGAGCTTCGATATTTCGCAGAGGCTCAGCGTCTAGTTTTGGTCGAGATTCTGAGGTTGGTCGATAGCGATGCTTTCTACCTTCCCCTCGAGATCCAGATCGTGCATGCCCATCTGGCTCAGTTGGAGATGCCTCCGCCGGTGGTTCCCATTGCTGAGGACGATGCAGAGGTTGTTCATGTGGTCCCAGTAGGTGGGAAGATTTTAGAGGACGGCATAGGTCTAGACGATCTTGCCGTTGAGCTCGAGGCTGAGCTAGCACTAGAGCTAGCCCTGCCTGAGGAGATGGTAGATGAGGCAGATGCTCCTGTACCTGCTTCATCGTCCACCTCTCACGGCTATGACGGGGTTGGACCGTTCGTTGTTCAGCGATTTTGCCCTGTCGATTCGCTAGATCTCCTGATGGCCGCTTATGGGGATGATTGACGTTCTAGTTATGACTTGTACATATTAACTACTTTTGACTATTAGCTCTGTCTCTTTTTGCAGCTGTAATTACATGCATTAGAGTGTAGGGCAATGACCCCATTTTTGTAACATTAACTCTTGCATGCGTCCTAACCCGTACAGATAGGGTAGGCATTGATCTGACCATACATGCTTTTTGTATCTACTTGACAGAAGTGATAGATATAAAATATACCCCTTTTTTTTTTTGAATGTTGTCGTCATTTAAATTGCTTCATAAGCACTGTGCATGCATGTTTCTCATTCTACTACCACTATCATGCATAGAATGGCTGGAGGAGTCAGGAGAAACAGGAATCTGATCGAGGGAGCGCCCGAGGCTGCTGATCCTACAGGGATGTTTGAAGCATTTATCAGACGGTTAGAAAGAATCGGTAACACGAACGACAACCGAAGAGACCGTCAAACGGGAGACAAGTTGCAAGAAAGATTCCGTGCTCTAGGGCCTGAACAGTTTGCGGGTACCGCGGAACCCTGGAAAGCGGAACAGTGGTTGAGACAGATGGACCGCATGTTCGAAGCTGTCCAATGCAACGAGATAGACAAGAGAAGATTGGCTACGTTTCAACTGACCGATGCTGCCGCAGATTAGTGGGATTCGGTCATAGCTACTACAACCCGAGCCCGAGCCGGATGGCAAACTTTTTTTTTGATGTAAACAGATTTTTAGTATGTAAACAACAATATGTAGAGTATAAAATCTATTTTTTTTGTTTAGATTTGAGAAAAAAACATTCATCTATTAATTTAGTGCTAGAATAATATCTAATAGTGTATTATTATCACTAAAAAACACTATAATATAAAGTCATAAATAATACATAAATAGAATTCGGGCTCGGGCTTAGGTTCCACGGGTTAGCAAAATTCTGCCCAAGCCCGGTCCGAATTGAATTCAGGCTTGTATTTTTCTGCCCAACTGACGACGTCCTACTAACGCGTTTTCTCATTAACACCCAAGTGTAGGTGATCGTACAAATAATGCAGTTCTGGTAAGACCAGGTCGAACCCACAGGGAACGGAAAATTAAATTTATAAAGATAGCAAATAACTATTTTGTCCCTAAAAAGAAAATAAAAGATGATGGATTTTTGGGGCTTTCCTAAACTACTAGTTTTTATATTTTGCAGTAAAACTTAATTAAAAGCTTATTTTTTTCTAAGTAGTTTACGGTAAAGATTTTAACAGTACAAAATAAATTAACTAAGATACTAGTAAGAAAAGGAAGAAAAAGAAATAAAAGCTAAATTTACATGAGATGAACTTTTTTGGATTTTATTATAGCGAAAGATAAAAATAATACAAAATTTTAATCTAAGTTATTTAAAAGCAAGAAATATTAATTAACTTGGGAGAATGATTTAAAGGAAGGGTAATAATTGGGGCACACCCAAAGACACAACTTTTGGGACACAACCCAAGAGATGTGTCTATCTCTCTCCTGTGTCATTGTGAGGTCCAGTGACATCACATGAGAGATACAGACACATCTTTTGGGTTGTGTCCCAAAAGTTGTGTCTTTGGGTGTGTCCGAATCTTTACTCTTAAAGGAATTGGGAATATGCAAACCAAGACTAGATTACACAACTTTTGTGCTTTTGCAAAGGATTTTGCATTTCTAAATAGAGTGATTCTTTATTTGAAAATAAACTTGTACTAGTTGAAGTCATATCAAGTGTGTCAAGTTTGATATGAAACGACATCATTTGGTTTAAAGAAAAATAAAGAGGCAATTGGGCAGTAGCCAGGTTCGAACCCTGACCCGTCGCGGACGTGGGTTATTCGGTGCCCAGTCCCCACCACTCTGCCACTACACAATTGCCTGTAATGGATAGAAATATATATATGCACCTACTTGAAATATAAACTTTGTCAAATGAATTGTTTGTGTATGCTAGGTGTTTTTTTATGACAAAATGCATAGTTTGACCATTCACATAATTACATTCTTATTTCAAATATGTAATATTTTGAAGTCCAATATTGCCATAGTTTATAAATATGTTAAATAGTCATAAACTATAGATATATAGATATTGTTGGCCATATATGAAAAAACAACTTATCTAGATAAATTTGCCCATTTAAGATTAGTGTACAAAATCTGTGGTTTCTATGTTTTTATTGCATATCCCCAATTAAAGTTTTAGCTACCATTTTTGGAATTGAAACTGTCCTCTAAATAACCTTTTTAAAGAAAGATTAAATAGATGTACACAGTAACTATCCAATTAAAATTAAGGTTATAACACCAAGTTAAGAGTGAAATATAATCTTAATATACTTTTTCTTCACTTAACATGAGTTGGTGAATTTGTGAAATCTGCAAAATAACAAAGTTTAGTACAACTAAGCTAATAAAACATAAATAAATGGAAATACTGAACCAAAAATAAAATACTAGACCTTTTGACTTTGATTTCTTGTGGGGTCACAGTGGTTGAACTCCAAGAACACAAGCAAGGCCAAACCAAATCCTAATCTAATTTGGGAATAAGATATGGATAGGGTGTGCTTGGGGCTTTAGTAGGTGATTATAACAACTACGTAGTAAAGAAATCTGACATTTATTTGCAAATTTTTGTCTTCTAGTGAATAAAATTATTGCTTTAAAAACTGAAAATTTGGAGTTTCAAACTATTTTAGGGAATAACTACAAGTACTACTAGACTAAAAATATTAAATCTAAATTATAATAGGAATATTTTACTACTACAAATTAGCAAAGGTCCTACAAGAAAACAAATATTTTAATTTCAGAAATACAGTACACAAAGTTTTGTTATATATTTTTGAACATGAAATCATCAATTACATAAAAGTAAATTTTTACAACTTCTAGAACTAGAAAAAGCAAAGAAAAACTTAAGTTTCCTTCTCCTAGGGACACTATGAAGTGCTCACATGATAACCTCCCTAAACTATTATCTCTATTTTGCAGTGTATGGAGAGTGTAGGCTGCTTGTGTTGTGTGTTGCTGCCCGATTTATGCCTTTGGCTGCCTCCAATTTATAGACGAAGATTTGACGAAAATTCATCATTCTGTTCGTCACTGAACAAGAGAAATGAGAATCTCACCCAATTCGTCAATCCTTCTTGCCCATTTTTTCAAACAATTCTGACACCCTACACACACACACATAGAGAGAGAGAGAGAGAGAGAGAGAGAGAGAGAGAGAGAGAGAGAGAAGAACAGACGAAATACATACATACATATTTATATATATATATATATATCATGTAGATTCACTTTCCAAATAAATGTTTGCCATTTTTTCTTTCTTTTTTTCCTTTAATTTTCTTCTGTCTTTGTTTTATTTCTTTTTTTTATTTGACCATTTGAGAGTTACAAAACGTAGTAAGCATAAGTGAACATGGGAAATACTTTAGTGCGGTTGCTACTTCTTTCCTTCTCTTTATTGCATCATTTCACTTCATTTTCACCTAAACATATAAAATATATAAAAGCACATAATTACACACATTTGAGTGACATCACCATTAAATTATATTAATTCCAAAATGCATGTAAAACTAGGGATTTGGGGGATTAAATGAGCACTATATTTATTATATTGGCATATGAATATGCAATATTGTCACACCCCGACCCGCCCCGGCGGATATTGACACATGTAACAAGACGATACGCATCCAAATTACACTAATTAGGAGTAAAAACATGAATTAAACCACCTTTAAGAGCTTTGTTGTGACAAAAACAACCCCAAGGGCAAAATGGTCATTAATAAGTATGTCAAATTTTTATACCAAAAGATAGGTCTTTGAGTCCCGGTTCCAACACAAAAAAATGGCGTGCGAATCCGAGTTTTCTAGAGAGAGATATGCACGTGTCTGTAAAAGCAGACGGCAGTTGAAAACTCGATCCGCCCACAAAATCCAGATCGATCCTACTGTGTTATTTCTCGCTGAATATTCCCATGAAGGACCGGATTGATCCACCCTTTGCACCCGGATCGATCCGGTTTCCTGCAGAACAGTTTTTGCTGCAAAATTTTGCTGTTACAAGTTTGAAAACACACCAAAACATATCCAAACCTCATAGGGACTTCATGAAACTTTTATGAAACATTTCAAACACATTTTAAAACATCATTAGGCATTTACCAAGCATATAGAACATGAATACAACCATAATTGGAACATATTAGCCATGAACTCAACTCTCCTTGAGCCTAATTACATTCTTGATTCTCATTTCCTATCAAACCAACATCAAATGATACTTGTTGAAAAGAAGTTCAACATTTACCGAGCAACATAATTACACAAGGAACTTATCCAAATGCTAACAACATGACATAAACTTGTCGGATCGGCTCAACACGACAACATTCGCTTAACTAACCAAAACATAGGAGTTACATAGAGTTTTCAAAATTCAATTCCAAAATTACCAAATTGCAAGTTAAAGTTCTATGTTCCATGGATACAACTCAAGCAGTAACTTTATCATAAAAGACACTACAATTTACAACACTTTACATGTTAAAAGGGAGTTCATAGGCACACGTCTCAAATCTCCCCCATCTCTCTCATCTCTCCCATCATTTCCTCTCCAGATATTGCTCCATACCTGTGGTGGTTGTTATTTACCACAACAGAGATAGAAAACGATTTTCTTAAGCATTATGCTTAATTAATTATCTAAACATGATTGAATGTTTAACACGTGCAATGCAACAAATAAGCACATATCTCATACTCGTACATCATCGGGTGTCATACCCCAACCCGCCTAGTGCGGATTAGGACATGTGTAACAATGCTACAAGTGCTCAACTATACCAATTAACAAAGAAACATGCAAAATATTATGAAACACGTGTTTTAACCGACGTAAAAGAACTTTACTATGACAAACAGGCCCCAAGGGTAAAATGGTAATTAATAAGGTATAACAAATTTTATACCAAAAGACAGGTCTTTGAGTCTCGGTTCCAACGCAAAAAACGGCACACAAATCCAAATTTTCTAGAGAGAGTTATGTCTGTTTTCGTAAAAGTCAACAGTGCAGCAAAATGGCCTGCGGATCGATTCGCCCCAAAACCGGATCGATCCGGTTTTGACAGAACTTCATTCTTGGCCTTCCAGAAGTACCGGATCAATCCGCTCAAGACCCAGATCGATCCACTCAAGACCCGAATCGATCCGAATTCTGCAGCACACATTTTGACAGCAAAAACCTTTGTTTAAACAGTCCAAACATATCCAAACCATCCTCAAACCTCAAGAAACTTTATGGAACCATTTCAAAATCATTTGCAAACACATCAAAACATCTCCACACACAAATTCAATCTCTTCCAAACATTTAAACCATGGACATAACCTTAATGGAATCAAAACAAGTGATTAAAACCAAATTCTTTCAAGAACAACTATATACATGAAACTTTCTGAAAAGGATTCCAAAACCATTTAACCCACTTAGTTACGAAATGGACTTATCCAAAGGAATCACGACGCATATCCGGACTTGCCGGAAAGGTCCATTCCCAACCAACTTACACATATCCATGGTTAAAACTTTAAGGATTTATATAGAATTTACAAGACAAACTTCAAATTCTCTAACTTCTTACCCAAAGCTAACTATTAACATAGAGAATTACACAAGTTTCTACAAATTTACATTATCCACATGAGTCATAGAATCCCAAACTAATTCCAAACCTCACTAACTCTACGACCACATGTCAAGGCCTCAAACCACAAGTTAAGAATTTCAAGTCACAAGTTACACCATAATACATGTTATAAACATAACTACGAGTCCCAAATCTCTCCCCCATTCTCGCACGTCACTTTCTCTTCGGATATTACTCTGTACCTGCGGTGGTTGTTATTTGCCACAACAGAAAAAGAAAACGATTTTCTTAAGCATTACGCTTAGTGAGTAATCTAAACATGATTGAATGCTTAACATTAGCAATGCAATAATTAGCACATAAATCATAACCGTAATCGTCGAGTCACCAGTTCAATGATTCATTCAGACCCGAAGACCTCCCTTGGTCCCGTGGTCACTTCTATTCCTTGGAATTCTGTATTTCTCGGATTCTTCCTCTTCACCACCCTTATTACTCCCAACAATGAATCATTTACCCGGTGCTCATTGAATACCATATAGACATATAAGCATATAAACATGTGGGTGCATATAATTTCATAAAATTGACATGCAATTCACATTTTAACATCTCCATGTCTTCTAAGCATGAATAATCAAAACAACAAGAACATTCTCTTAGCTAATAAGCATAAATTATCATCTCTAACATCATTGATGATTTGAACATAGTTAAACACAATCATTCCTTGGTGTAGAAAACTCACCTTAGCAAGATCTACCCAAATTAAGCTAGAAAAATGCTGAGTTGCGCCAAATCCAAGCTCAATTTCTACCCCCAAAGTGAATCCTACAAGAATTCAGCAACCGCGTGTCACCGAGTAACGTGAGCTACCAAAGTTACGACGATCAAAACATAAATTAAAGATATAGGAACGATCGTCTCACCTCCACGAGTCCAAAAATGGCTTCGGTTCGCGAATTGGACGTCGGATAGCGACGAAACGGTGATTTAACGGTGTCGGCGACGAGCCCGTCTTCTCTCTCGGTGAGCTCTCTCTCTATTTCCTTAGATTTTATGATTTTTTTTGTAATTGAGAGTCTTTCTCTCATCAAGACACCTACACATGCAAAGGCATGAGGTGCCTTGACCTCAATTTTCCATCTTTTCATTTACACCCCCAAAGTTTCTTAAGTTCTTATTATAAAATCCCCCAAATATTTTATTAACTACCCAATCATCTAATGAGTGTTTGTCTAAGTTCCATATGGGTCCCAACGTGGGTCTCAAATATTTTGTGAAGTTGCTATCACACCTACCAATTATAAGTCATTTTCAGTTATACCCTTATTCGGTACCAAATGCGAACACATAAATCATCATATAATATGAAAGTATTTAAACAAATATTCATGTACCCACATAAATGCATTTAACATATAAAATGAAAATTCATTTTATCCGGCCCCTTTATTGGGTCCCACTTCATTACCTGTCCCTCCTCATTAGGGACTTTTCTAACTGGTGTCCTTCTCTGAACACTTTTTTCCATGGGCGAGTCCAAGCCTCCCCTTAATCCATTTTATACACTAATTATATTAATTAATGCACATAAAAATGATAATTAACCCGTTTCCCGGGTACGGGTGTTACACCGGGTCACTGGTTCTATGGTTCATTCAGACCTGAAGACCTCCCTTGGTCCCATGGTCACTTATATTCCTTGGACTTCCGTATTTATCGGATTCTTCCTCTTCACCACCCTTATTACTCCCAATAATGAACCATTTTTCCGGTACTCATTGATTACCACATAAGCATATAAGCATATAAGCATGGCAACTCTTCACATAATTGACATAGAATTCATAACTTAACAATATTATGGCTTCTAAGCATGATTCCAACAACACAATACATATGTAAACATTGAACACCTTAAACCCCAATCACTTGTTAATTAGAAAACTCACCTTAGCAAGATTATACCCAAAATTACACCAAGAAGATGCTGAATTTCACCAAATTTATGCTCAATTCCTACTCCAACGAGATTCCTACATGAACTCGGTAGACGACGTCTCACCGATTAGCATGAGGTACCCAAAATATAACGATTAAATGTAAATTAAAGATATAGAAACGATCGTCTCACCTCCACGAGTCCGAAAACGGCTTCGGTTCGCGAATTGGACTTCGGACGACGACGGAACGGCGTGAGACGTTGGCGTCTCGTGTTCGTCTTTCTCTCCCGAGCTCTCTCTTTCTTTTTGTTTTATTTTCTGTAAATTAAGAGACTTGCCTCCCCTCTTGACACACCACCATCTCATGCAAATGAGGTGTCAACTATTCCCCTCTATATTTGTTTACACCCCTGGATTTTCTTAAGTTCTTATTATGAAATCCCTCAAACATTCCATTAACTACCCAATTATCTAATGGGTGTTTGTCTAAGTCCCGTATAGGTCCCAACGTGGGTCCCATATATTTTGTGAAATTGCTATCACACTTATTAGTTATGAATCCTTTTCATTTATACCCTTATGTGCGTATCCAAACTAACACCAAATGCTAACATATAACATTACTTAATATGAGAGCATTTTAAACACATATTCATGTAATCATATAAATGCATTTAACATATAAAATGCAAATTTATTTTATCCGGGCCCTTCACTGGGTCCCACTTCATTAAGTGTCCCTCCTCACTGGGGACTTTTCCAAATGGTGTCCTTCTCTGAACACTTTTTCCATGGGCGAGTCCAAGCCTCCCCTTAATCCATTTTATACAATAATTATATTAATCAATGCATATAAAAATGATAATTACCCATTTTCCCGGGTACGGGTGTTACAAATATTCATTGTTTGTCACACCCCTCAACTAGCTTATTGCTTGTCCCTAGCAATGAAGTGAAAGAGAAATTTGTTCTAAGAGTTTTATTTAAAAGTAGGAATAAACTAAGGAAAATAAAACTTAACTCACTATCACAAGAATCGCTATTGCATTTAGCATATGCAACAAGCTGTTAAACCCCTAGGTTACCCCTAGTGGACGAGTGTTGTCTCGTGAGGGTTTGCAGTGAATATGCCTACAAAATTCAATTTTAAATTTCAAAATGTAAAAATAAAGGTAGATTTTCTTTTTTTACAACAGATAAGATTAAAATTGGCAATAAAATGAAATTTTCGAGTATGTAATAGTAATGCAATACACGTACTCACAGTTTGTCAATAGCAATATTTTTTATACTCTTCAAACTTACAATATGTGCTTAAAAAGTCAAGCAGCTGATCTTAACTTCAAAGTTTACATAACTATTAGCAGTCATAAAATTTGTACTTATAACTTAATCTTACTGGGATTTCACTCTTTTTTAATGAGAAACTCTCAGAAACCAGTGTAGAGAACATTTCACATGGTAGGGAAGCAAAAATAGGGAAGTTGCTTCCAATTTTTGATGACTTAATATATTGGCATTTGGAGTACAATAAGTATCATGAAAGAATACTTAGCATTAGAAGAGTGATCTACCATGGAGAACATCTTTATTACTTAAATTTAAAAATCAATTTCTTTTAAATCCTTAGGACTTTGACTGGCAGGTTAGAAATTAAGATGATTAGGAGATTTGGAGTGTATTTGTTTTAAGCATGTGATTGGAGTGTTTGCGCAGTTCATTCCAACCTCTTCTTCTTCTCCTTTTTATCTTTTGTATCGTCTTTTTTTTTTTAAATCAACTTCTTTCTTTCTTTACCACTTCTTGCAAAAATTGAGACTGAAAAGAACAGTTACCTTCATAAAGGAAGATTGGCACAAAAGCTCACATGGGTTAATTAGTTTCCACTACTTATCTTTAGACTGCATAGTTTATTTTTACTCATCCATTTAGATTCAGTAAATATTTTCACACTGTTAAAATATTTATTTTTTAAAGAGTTTCTAGCATTTGAAAATAGTTAAACATGTGACAATGTGTTGTATGTTATTTAAATACCCAAAATAACATTAACGTGTCAAATTTTATCTTATATAGAAGTAAAAGAAAAACTTCTAAAAAATCCTAAGCGCATCCACAAGGTTGGATACATATATGGTGCAACTAGTATCCTTTGCACCTATACAAAAGAGGCTACGCAATCCGGAGCGTCCAAGTTGTCACGATCGCCATCCACCTCTAATAAAAGAGATGGGTCTAGAACCACTAGCAAGCTAAAACATCAGTAAGAGGTTAAGAGGTAACTCTGGCTTTACTTAATTTTTCGCTACCTCTAGAGTCAATCACCGCACTAGACATATCTGGTGATGTTGGGTTCATGCAAATTACTCCTATCAAACTAGGTAATGAAAGCCAGATGTACACGTAAGATCATTTTAAAGTTTGACCTGACTGAAAATTATAAAATGTACTGCAAATAAAAATTTTAAAATAAACAATAAAAATAAAAAGAAATAAGGGATGGGAAAACAAAGTTCATTTGGGTACTCTCTCCGTCCCTTTTTTTGTGTCCACCTTTGGGAACTCAACTTATTAAGGGGACAAAAAGAATCTACACCTACTTTCCACAATTGCCCCTAATCATTACAATAACTTTTTTTGTTTTGTCTTGGTGTAGATTTCAAGGAAGGATTGTTTTGGAAAGTAAGTAAAAATTGTATGCCAATTTAGGAAAGTGGACATTAATTTTGGGACATCCCAAAATGGAATATAGGACTCAAAAAAAGGGACGGAGGGAGTACAAAGGATCCAGTCCTCTTTCTCAACCAAATTTTTTTTTTTGGTTTTGATTTGAATTGTCTTTTGTAACAGTAGTAAACTTAAAAGGAAGTGCCACTATGAGAAATTAAACCAGGACATTTTCTCTATAATGATTCAAATACCATCCTAACCTTTTAGCTTTCCTTTTGATGGCATAAAGGATAGTGCCAGCAAAGGGTTTCTTCTGCTCAGAAATAAGTGAGCGACCCATTAACGTCTGGTCATCGATTGGCAGAACCATTTTTTATGCTCTCAGCCAACAAGAGAGGTTAGACTCAACCCTCCACTCCTTCCAACTATCAACTAAGATCTAATTAAAGAGAGCTTAGAGGGGGTGGGTGGGAATTTTATTTAAAACTAAAAATATTTAGAAATATATAAACTAAAAATAAATAATTTTTTTTAAAAAAAAAAATAGAAAACTAGAAAACTACATTTTTCTTTCTTTCTTTATTTTTTTTTAGCAAAGTTTAAGACAATGTATCATTACAACAATAATAATAAGAAAAATTATGGTATAAACTTCAAAAATTATAAGAGCACTGGCTTGTGTGTCATTCATTTTTTTTTTTGGTAAAGAAATGGAAAAATATCATCTGTCTCTTGAAAATCTGAGAACCTGGTAGGGCTGTAGATCGAGTGATATTTCCAAGCTTCTTTGGTGAGTTGGTACCTACAACTTGTGCATTACATTTTTGTTAAATAATGGAAAAGAGAGAAAATAAAAATCAAAAACAAAAACTAAAAATTTAAGCCGGATCGGAAAGAAAGAAAAAAAACTAAATAAAATAAAAATCAAGCTTTTTTCTAGATTATAGATCTTTCCTTTAGTGATCGATAGAGTGGATCTTGATTTTAGATTGTAGAAAAACAAAGAAAATGAGAGATTGAGAGAAATCGGAGCGAGAGTGAGAGAGTTGCAGAGACAAGAGAGAGATCCGCGATGGGAGAGGGAAGAGAAAGGAGAGGAAGAAGAAAAAGAAAGGAAAAAGAAAGATGGGAAAAGTTTTTAGGGTTCGAAGCCCTATATATAGCCATTTTCTCTTTTTCAGTGTAGTTCTCCAAAAAACTTATCATATTTTTTATATCAAATATTTTTTTTAACCATAAGATAAAGTAAACAAACATGTGTTAATTGTGAGACCGTCCCCCCCAACTGAGTCTGACATTCCTCAATGAGTGAGATGAGAAAAAGAAGCCAAGGATAACACCTGTAAAAAAAATACACAAAGAAAAGATAGAATAATAATGACAAAATTAACTTACATATATATATAAAAAGTGACCAAAATAGGAGTATAGGACTATGAAAACATAAATACTCTAATACACTATGCCCTATACTAATTATGATTTAAGATATTAAGGAGTATTATAGTTGGGGTCCTCCAAAGTAATGGACTCCAACTCAGGTTCAAATCCTTCTAAAAATGGTTTTAATCTACGCCCATTAACTTTAAATGTATTTCCATCTTTAGGATCTTCAATCTTGACAGTTCCATAAGGATAAACATTTTTGACTATATATGGACCAGTCAAGATTCATCTTTCCTCTAAAAAGATGTAGTCTCGAGTCATATAATAGAACTTTTTGTGCTGGGGTAAATCTCTTGCGCAAAAGATTCTTATATGATACATTTTAGTTCTTGCTTGATGAATTCGAGCGTTATCATACGCATCTTTACGAATTTCTTCAAGCTCACTTAATAGTAATTTTCTTAAAATCCCTCCCTCTTCAATATTACAATTTAAAGTCCTAGTAGCCCAATATGCTTTATGTTCTAATTTTACTGGTTGGTGACAAGCTTTTCCATAAACAAGTCTATATGGAGACATCCCCAAATGGGTTTTATAAGTAGTTCTATATGCCCATAAAGCATCTGTTCATTTTGAAGACCAGTCTTTACGATTAGAATTTATAGTTTTTTTCGAGAATATGCTTAATTTGCCAATTAGCTAATTCTGCTTGTCCATTTGTTTGTGGATGGTATGCAGTCTTTTCATTAACTTTTGAAATGGCTTGTTATAGAAATAAGTTCCTTGATCACTTATTATTGCTTTTGGAGTTCCAAATCGAGAAAGTATATTATCTTTTAAAAATGCAATAACTGTACGGTGATCATTCTTTCTTGTAGGAAAAGCTTCTACCCATTTTGAAACATATTCGACTGCTAATAAAATATATTCATATTGGTAAGATAGAGGAAAAGATCCCAACAAGTCAATGCCCCAGCAATGAAATATTTCAATTGTAATTATAGGGGTCATTGGCATTTGACTTCTTTTTGTAATACTGCCCAACATTTGGCAGCGGTTACAAGCCTTACAGTATAAATATGAATCTTTAAATATGGTGGGCCAATATAAACCTCTTTGTAAAGTTTTCATGGTAGTTACTCGAGATGAAAAATGTCCTCTACAAAAGGACGAATGACACATGAAGAGCACATTTTCAATTTCTTCATTAGGAACACATTTCCTAATTATCTGATCAGCACAATATTTAAACAGATATGGATCATCAAAGTAGAAATGCCTAGCAATAGCTAGGAATCTCTTTTTATCTGATGATGACCAATTGCTTGGTATTTTTCCAGTTACTAAATAATTAACAAGATCAGCATACCATGGCAGGGAAGTCACAGAAAATAACTGTTCATAAGGAAAAGTGTCTTGAATATATAGGTAAGGGTTCACTAGTATTGTCTTCAAAAGTGAGTTGGGATAAGTGATCAGCTACCACATTTTCTACTCATTTTTTTTGTCTTTAATGATTAAATTAAATTCCTGTAGTAGGAGTATCCACCTAATAAGCCTAGGCTTAGTGTCTTTCTTTGAAAGTAGGTATTTCAGAGCTGAATGGTCTATAAAACAAACAATTGGGGAACCAATCAAGTATTGCCTAATTTTATTAAGGGCGAATACCACGACTAGCAATTCTTTTTCAGTAGTTGAGTAGTTTATTTGAGCACTATCCAGAGTTCTACTAGCGTAGTATAGAACTGATGCCTTTTTATCCTTTCTCTGCCCTAGGACAGCTCCAATGGCAAAGTCGCTAGCATCACACTTTAATTCAAATGGTAAGCTCCAATTAAGAGATTGCATAATAGGTGCAGTAGTGAGATGCTCTTTTAATTGCTCAAAGGAGTTTTGATGTTCTTTATTCCATTGAAAAGGTGTGTCTTTGGCCAAAATCTTAACGTGGGGGAGATAATAAGCATTTAATAACATGGAGCTCGAAATATATTTTTGAGATAAGGGTAGGAGTACAATTATAATTCTTTAGTGGTATGAATTATAATTTATGAAAATAGGAATCTGATTCAGTTCGAATTAGGGTTTCCTAATTTCATAAGGAAGCCTATTCCTTATTGACTTCTTATGGTCCCTATCGTATCCTATATATATGCTACTTTGGCTCTCTTATTTTTTTGCTTTTTTTTCATCAAGAGGATTATAACTCGGAATAGAAAAGAGAGCATAAAGAGGGAGAGCAGAAAACAGAAAGGATTTCAAAAGAGCCTACACTCAGTTCGATATTCTGGAAACAGAGGAATACGGTAGAAGATCGTGAGCTGTTATCGAGCTCGTGTTCTCGATTCGTCTACTACAGTAATCCATTTTTGCAGTTCAAGGTAACCCTAGTTCTGCCCTTGTAGGGTTATTATAGATTTTAGAAAATTTTTTACAGTACCAACTTATACGCGCTATCAACAGATTTTGGGAACGTAGTTTCCTAACTATATTGAGATGCGTCAAAGGCCAGTGGGGGTGGTAGTGGTAGTGGTGATGGTGTTCGATCATTGTGTGTGTGTATGTGTGTGTGAGAGAGAGAGAGAGAGAGAGAGAGAGAGAGAGAGAGAGAGAGAGAGAGAGAGAGAGTCTGACTAAGTAAGTGCAGGGAAAGAGGCAAGAGAAGAAAGAAAAGGAAAGGGAGAGTAACAGGAAAATTATGGGTATGTTTACAGATTTACCCTCATCAAAGGCTATAGAAGTTGGAAGATAAAAGGGCAAAATCGTATTTCAATTCAGAAAGTATGAACAGTAAAGCATATGTGTCACTTTTAAGGCTCTTATAGTAGGGTATAGATATACATATAATACATAAACTGAGAGGGGTAAATATGTCCGTGAATTGAGTAATTAATTGTAATACCTTATTTTTTTGCATGTATGTATAATAAATAAGATTCGATATACTAGCCTGGACCATATCTGCAAAGTGATGTTCAATCGATTGAACTAACTTCAATTGATTGAAGTTGTGAAGTTGTGAAGTCTCAATCGATCGAATACTTTTGATCGCTGGAAACCTTGCCGACATAATTTATGACGTGGTCCTGTAGACACCCCGATTTTGACCAAACCATCGAATCTAGGGGATGATTACCTCTGAAACCAATGACGACAATGTCTGACGAATTTGAAGTCTTTCAATATAATTCAAGATCTTCGGAAAGCTCCTCGATCTCTAAAAATTGCAGAATTTGGAAAAGAAAGAAAAGACCAGGTGTTTAGGGAAATTCGGGGGTAAAATACGTATAAGAGAAATAAAAAACCAGTTTAGAAAATTTGATCTTGATTGAAAGTATTTCAAGAAAACTATTTGAAAAGAAAATTAAAAAGAAAAGAAAAGAAAATTTTAAAAAGGAAAGAAAACAAAAAAAAAAAACAAAAAAAAAATAAAATTAAAAAAGGAAATCTATTTGGGCCGGCACGCGGCAACGCTGGCGGTACTCGCTGAGTGCCGCCCACTGTAGCAGTCTATTTTTTTAAAATACGTATTGTACTCCCAAAGATGCCATGGCATATGCATAATTACCCCAAAATTACCCAATTAACCTCCCTTGTTTTGTCTATATAAGGAGATGTTTATCTCCATTATAGGAGTGGGAAAAAAGGATGGATGATATATACAATTGAGAGAGAACTTTGAAGAAAATTCAAGAGATTGAAGAAGGATCTTGAAGAAGAGCTTGAGGATACTTGAAGGTCTCCACCAAACAAAGAAAATCTGAGGATTTTTTTGGAGGTAATCCTTTAATTCTAGTTAGTTTTAGTCTAAATTCAATCACAATTCATAGAATTCTAGGATCTTTTACACGATTTTCAAAAAGTCTCCTCCCACCTCATTTCATCACACACCACTTGAATTGTGATTGAATTCCTTCTTGTATTTTTTTGATTTGGATCTAGATAGCTTTGAGTTTAAGATAAAATAACTTTTTCAAAGTAGAATTCAATTTGGATCATCAATTGGGTTTTGATTTCATCTCTTTTGTTCATGCTCTTCTCTTAGGATTCCATGGAACCTTCAATGTTCCATTTGAATTCTTTGAGTTAGATCCTTTAATTTTTTATAAATTCATATTTATATGAGGATTAGAGTTGATCTATGTTGCTTCTATGAGTAATTGATGAATCTAAGCCCATATTCATGGATTTGGTTCATTAGTTTGGAACTTATGAAACTCTTCATGTTTCATTAAATTCTTTGGAATTTGGATTCTTAATCTCCAAGGACCAATAATTGGGAGGAGAGGTAAAAAAATTAAGTCTTAATTCCTCAAGGATCATCAATTTGAGGGAGGAATTAGATTTAAGAAGAGCCAATTTTCATGGCATGGTGATTTGGGTTCAACAAAGAAATGACAATTGAACAATGGTGCAGTGAATCCAATGACGATCTGTGATCAAAGATTTTTAGTTAAATCATGTTCCATTAAAATTGGATGAGACCAATTGGAATCTGTCCTTAATTCATAGATGTACCACTGAAATTTTTGTTTTAATGAGATTCTATTGTTAACATGGCTTGATCATGGGCTTTGTAACCCAATTGTTCTCTGTCCAGAATTTCAGAATAGTAATATCTTTTTAAAATGAATGGATCAGAGCTTTAATCAAATATTTTTAGCTGCAAATTTTTTTTTCCTATGAAAGTTTATGAGTTAATAAGATCCTCTAAAAAGATTGAAGTGATTCAGATTCGTTTACTATTTTAGAAAATCGTACAAGATCTCTGGACAGAGAATTGATAAATTCTGATTAATGTCTGGTCATGATCCCATTCCTAGAGATTGGACCATTTAATTTGATTTTCTTTTTTGGGTTAGAAACTAGACATGCAGAGGCATTACATACTCAAAAATCATTGAAATCAAGCCATGGAACTATGTGTTTTCTATTTTTTTAATCTCAGATTTCTTCTCTGTAAATTCTGGAAACCTGAGGCAGATTTGGTAAATCTTGCTAACTTTGATCCAAATGGTTTTCTAATGCCTTAAAGCTTGAAATATGTTTTGATTATGATTAGTTGAACTCAAATCCAGAGACTAAATGATCCAAATCAATGAGTGATTCATAGCTTGTTCTTGTTCTTGTTCATGTTCATGTATTCATTATCATCCAATGTGTATTGATTCTTGTAATTTAGGATATTTGTCTGCATTGTGATAAGCTATAATTGGTTGAGTTTAGTCAGGATTCTCATCTCTATATGGACATTACATTGGCTCCTAGTTGAGACTTGTATATCTATAGAGGTGTTGTGATTTGAACAAATTAGAAGGAATTCATGATTTTGGTAAACTTTTTCCATGTTTGTTAGATTTAAGCTAGGAGTTTGGTATAATATTTAGGATTTGATATCATATTGTATTCAAAGCATGTGGACTAACCCTTTGTTTTGTAGCGCTATTAAGGTATGGATTCTTGAACCACCCTTTATTTTTTTTGTTTTAATTGATTTTATTGATTTTGACTTCATGCGCGACACCTTAGATTAGGGTTTGCCTTATGTGTGTATATGTGTTAGAGACCCTTTTTCTAGGTTTTCCCTTTATTTGTATGCATTGCACGTTTAATATTTGCAGCTGGATCCCGGGTAAGTTCCTTTGTTCCTTATTACATATCATGTTGCTTCCTATTTGAACTATGTGATTTTGTATGCCATTTTATCGTTAGCAATCTTACACCCTTTCCCACATGTTTTTGTAATGTATATTTATATCCATGTATTAGTTGAGGGCATGCTTTGATTATTAATTCGATTAAAAAGGATGTTGAGTAGAGGCCTATCACGAGATTGTAATGATCCATAGTTTAAGAAGGGGTATTTTGGTAATTTACTTATGAACTTGGACCCAATTAATTTTTTTTGTATATTATTTTTTTTTCTCCAACTTGTAGAATTACTGTTGTATTATTGCTTACATAGGTATAAATGTACCCACATGTTTAAAACATTATGCAAATTGGACCATACCTTGGGATCCACATTTTAGCTACTTTAATTTTGGACTACACAAACATCACATACTCTCTCTCTCTACTCTCTATATGGCCGGCCATTTGGGGGCAAACCCATCTAGTTACTTCATTTTTTTCTCTTATCTCTTTCTCTCTTCATCTCCCTCTCTTCCTCTCTCCATTTTCCTTCCATTTTCAAGCCATGAGAGCAACATCAAGAAGCTAAAGACCTCCATTTTCAAAGGGATTCAAGGAGCTAGAACTAGAAGATTAAACTTAGTGAGGATTAGAAGCAAATATAAGCTCTCTTTCTCAATTTCTAAAGCCCTAAGTTGGAATTGGGTGTTCTTTGGATTTCTCCAAGAACAAGGTCGATTTTCTATGTATTGATACATTTTAATTCCTATTTGTAAGTATGATAATGTGTATTGGATTGTTTGGGTAAATTTCTAGGGTTATGTGATATTTCATTAACTTAGCTCCTAGATTCTATGAAAATACATGATTATGTGTCCATTGATGCATTTAATTTCCTCCTTTCTAAGTGTGAATTGCAAAGCTTGCTTAATTGGGTAAAACCCTTGAATTAGATGAACTTTCCCTAATCTAGTTCTCTCTAATTTCTTAACTTAGAAATGGAACTATGTGGTTTACATGCTTAAGTTAATATCAATATATCTACGTGTCTACTTGCTAGATGAAATCCATGTTAGAATTCATGTTGGAAATGCTAGCTTTGATTATTCAGATTGCATGTGTAGAGATCATGATTTACTATCCAATCTACATCAATTATGATTCAATGTGTGCAAAGTGTGCTTAATTCTAGCTTAGTACTGTGTTAGAACATAATGTGCTAATGTTAAATTTGAGCTCAAAAAATGAATTTCATTATTGTTCCTTTCACTTCTTGACAATAGTGCATAAGACATTATACAATGATTAGTGAACATGACACTGCATAAGCATTTGACATTGGTTGAGTGAATCAAAGGGATTCATTTCATCGGGTGCCATTTCAGCAAAGACATTGCATATACATGATGTGCGTTGAAAAGATCCCTAAGAAGAAAGGGCATAAAATGAGATGACATGGAAATCCGGATGCGGGTTGTGATGTGAGACAGGGTGGATGTACCTAAGAACGTGCCAAACGCTAACTTATAGCTGACTAGCTATCGGAAGGTTAGTATGCTATATTCCCAGTTGGGGGTGGCTCGCAGTCTGGTAACGAGGGGAGTGAAAGATTACACGCATGGCTAAGAAGCCTTACATTTGCATTGCCTCGGTGGCAACCTCACTGCAATGCATTTAATTCTTAGTTATAGAAATTACTCTGTGTCTTTACATACATTATCTACTTAGCCGTCGCGCTAAGGGACTACGAATCCCAAATCATTTTGCAGGTAATATTGACAAAGGAAAAGACCCCAAGTCCGTGTAAGGGGGGAGGATCAAAGGTATCCATTTTTGAAGCCTCTTATTGGAGGACTTTGTTTTGAGAGCTAGCTCGTGGATGGATAGAGCGACATGTAATTTATGTGATCTAATGCCGGAGAATAGGACTAGATCAATAGAATTGCATATACTAATTCATATGAACATTGTATATGAAATCTGTAATAGCTAGACTCACCTTCTTTTGGGACCGGCATATGTTAGCCGCATCGTGGTGTTGTGTACTTATTCGAAACTTCATGCATAATGTAAAGAACTTTTCTTTTATCTTTATCTTCAAGTATATACTCATGTAGTATAACCTCATTCGAGCTATCAATCCTAGCTGAATTTGTTAAATTTTACTTATTAAACTTCTTTCCGTCGACTTGCCATCGATATTGTTCTTGTTAGAAATTCCTTTTGAATATTGTATAGTGTTCACCTCAATCAAACTTTTCTCTGCTTAATCTTACTTCTTTAGAGTGAACTCTCTGCCCAGAGTTCGCTCAATCAAACTTTTCTGTACTTAATCTAACTTCTTTAGAGTGAACTCTCTGCCCAGAGTTCACTTAATCAAACTTTTCTCTGCTTAATCCAACTTTTGTAGAGTGAACTCTCTGTCTAGAGTTCGCTCAATCGAACTTCTTTGCTTGATCCAACTCTCATCAGAATACATGGATTAAAAGCATAAGTCCCCTATGCGATATCAATGTTTAAATGAGCACTCCTTCGTATATTTTAAGACCTTGTTTTCAAAATAATTACTTTCCATAAACTTTCCGTATCTCGGTTTCATTGTAAGGCATTATGGAAGCTATTTATATTCCTTTCTCTCCCCCCTTCTTCCGCTCTCTTTGATTTCGGGGTGTTACAGATTGGTATCAGAGCGAACTGGGTTCGAATACCTTGGTACTCTGGGAGTTCATTTGGTCTTTATATGACTTTTGCTTTGTGTTTTGAGGAATTAATTTCATTAATTAGATTCACTGAATGTGTTGAAATTGTCGTAGGAGATGACATGCTTAGATGATTGCATGCCTACATGATTATGTGCTTAAATGCCTATATGGATAGATTAACATCTCTAGAATTGTTTTGGTAAGAGCATGTTCACTTGATATATGTTACATGCCTTCAAGATTAGATGCTCGCATGACCATGTGCCTTTGTGCTTACATCTTTATGCTTTCTTGTGTATTGTCGCATTACACTCTGTTGTTCATCTCTAAAAAAAATCTAACCATCAACTACACGAGGCTACAAAGTATATATATATATATATAAGGGTTTCCTTATTTGGATTATTCGCTCAATGTACCATGCCATGTAAAGTTGATACTTCGGTATTGTTCAGTGCAGCACATCGGATTATATTATGACATTACAGTTGTCTATGGATAACTGCTTAACTTACTCTTGCTATGTTTTATATAGTGATGCCACCTCGAGTGAGAGGTCGTGCTAGGGGCCGTCCAGCAGGTCGTGCTAGGGGCCGTCTAGCAGGTCGTGGTAGAGGCCGTGCTCGAGGTCGTACTGGCACTGGTGGTCGTGGGATAGAGGCTTCTTCTTTTTCCTTCGCTCCCGGCGATGCTTTTAGTGGAGTTCCTGGGGGAGCTCAATTTTTTGTGAGATGGCTGAAGCCATGCGGGAGTTCACTCAAGCTACCCGAGCTACCCGAAATGAAATTCTTCCACCTCCTCCTGTCGCCTCAGTGGTTCAGGAGCCTCCTCCTATTGTGGTGCCTATTGTTCCTTTGGCACCAGTGGAGCCTAGAGTTCTATCAGTGATGAGGGAGTTTGAAAAGCATAATCCTTCCATTTTCTCGAGTGATCCTGACCCATTTGGGGCTGAGCTTTGGCTGAAAAGGATTGTCCGCATCTTTGATCATATCGGGCTCGTAGAGGATCATCTCCGCATTGATGCTGCTACTTTTCAATTCTCTGGTAGAGCCCAGATTTGGTGGGACCTTGTTTTGACGACAAATGCTCTTGAGGGCATGACTTGGGGCACTTTTGTAAGCCTATTTCTTGGGAAGTATTTTGTGGACCATGCACGCAATGCTAAGAGGGTGGAATTCTTGTCTCTTCAGCAAGGAGACATGTTTGTTGCCAATTTTGAAGCACGCTTTGGGGATTTAGCGCGATTTGTACCCGATATCACATCCACTGATGCTACCAAGGAAAGAACATTCGAGCGTGCACTTCAACCGGGTCTTCATGGAAAGGTTATAGGTTTCGAGCTCCCGACCTATAACCAAGTGGTACAGAATGCAATGATTTTCGAAGAGGAGTATAACAGTTCCAAGAAGATTAGAGACGCTCGTCCTTCAACCAAAGGATCTCAGATCGAATCATTTAGTGGTCCTCAGAACAAGAAGCCAAGGTATGAGGCTCCTCGACAGCAACAATAGTCCTCATATACTACACATCATTCGTATCCAGTACCCACTGCTTCTCGGCCTCAGGCTCAACATTCACAGGCTCGGGGTTCTCGACATTCTGCATTAGCCCGAGGCGGGCATCACCAAGGGCCGAGGGTATGTTTTAGTTGTGGTGATCCAATCATTTTCTCAAGAACTGCCCTTATAAGCAATCTGTGCAATCTGTACCTTCTATTACGGGATATCATCAGTAGAGTGTTAGGCCTCGGCTTCTACCACCCCCGCCTGTACCACCTACTGCATAGAGCTCTAAACCTAGTGTTTCCAAGGGTCAATAGTACCCATTTCTTGGATCTTTCAGAGGTGAACAACAAGCTCTTACCGCCCCACTGTAAGTCTACAATCTTGGTACTGCTACATCTTCGGACACCCTTGAACCGTCTGTGATCCGAGGTACATTTCTTGTGTTCAATTCTAGGGCATCGGCTCTCTTTGATACAGGGGCATCTCATTCATTCATATCATCTGCATTTGCATTGGCATTAGGTTTGGAGGTAGACCATTTAGGTTCTATGCTCACCGTGGACACTCCCGTTGGAGGATTGGTTCCACTAGATCTTATATGTCAGAATTGTGAGCTTATCACATCGGACCAAAATCTTAGAGTTGACTTCATGACAATTGATATATCTAGTTTCGATGTGATACTTGGTATGGATTATCTTAGCGCCTATCGCGTGTTTATTGACTGGTTTCATAGGAGAGTCACCTTCTTTGCTCCATCAGGAGAGACTTATTTTTTTGGGGGGGATCATTCTAGCTTCCCGACTCCATCCTTACATTTTTTGCATGGGAGAGGAAGGCATAATGAATATCTGGCCAGCTTGTTGGTTGATGAGGATATGGTAACTCGTAGAGAGTTTCCTCCTATTGTTTGTGAGTTCATTGAAGTATTTCCTGAGGATTTTCCTGGCTTACCACCTATTTGTGAGATCAAATTCACAATAGATCTTGTTTCAGGTACATCTCCTATTTTTATTCTGCCGTATCGAATGGCTCCTGTAGAGTTAAAAGAGTTGAAGTCTCAATTAGAAGATCTTCAGGATAAAGGATTTATTTGACCTAGTGCTTCGCCTTAGGGGGCACCAGTTCTCTTTGCCAAAAAGAAAGATGGATCTTTGCGATTGTGTATAGACTATCGCAAGTTGAATCGAGCTACAATAAAGAATAAGTACCCTCTTCCAAGGATTGATGACCTATTTGATCAACTTTGAGGATCAACGTGTTTTTCAAAGATTTACTTGAGATTGGGGTATCATCAATTGAGGATACAAGAACAAGATATTCCCAAGATGACTTTTTGTTCACGTTATGGTCACTACGAGTTTCTTGTGATGCCTTTTGGTTTGGCGAATGCTCCTGCCGCATTCATGGATTTGATGAATCGTGTATTTCATTCTTATCTTGGCAAGTTTGTTATTGTTTTCATCGATGACATTCTCATTTATTCACCTTCTAGAGAGAAACACGAGGAACAACTTTGCATTATTTTACAGACATTGAGAGAGCACCGCTTGTATGCCAAGTTTTCTAAGTGTGAATTTTGGCTACCTGAAGTAAAGTTTCTTGGGCACGTCGTGACTAGTGATGGAGTTTCTGTGGATCCATCAAAGATTAAAGCTGTGATGGATTGGCAACCACCAAAGAATGTTTTTGAAGTT
This sequence comes from Hydrangea macrophylla, assembly GCA_033977485.1. Taxonomy (NCBI): domain Eukaryota; kingdom Viridiplantae; phylum Streptophyta; class Magnoliopsida; order Cornales; family Hydrangeaceae; genus Hydrangea; species Hydrangea macrophylla. The sequence continues at coordinate 5,338,348 of CM066996.1, read as the reverse complement.
CAAAGTTTCTTGGGACTAGCAGGTTATTACCGATGCTTTGTGCAGGATTTTTCATGCATAGCCATGCCTATGACCAAGCTTACACATAAAGGAACGAAATTTGTATGGAGCGAATCTTGCGAGCAAGCTTTCTAACAGTTGAAGGGTCAGTTGGCCTCGACCCCTATTCTAGTTATACTCGAGCGAGGATTGGAATATGCCGTGTATTGTGATGCTTCGAAAGAGGGTCTAGGATGTGTTTTTGATGCAAGGAGGCAAGGTTGTTGCTTATGGTTCTCGGCAGTTGAAACCTCACGAGTCGAATTATCATGCTCACGATTTGGAACTTGCTGTTGTGGTCTTCGCATTGAAGAGTTGGAGACATTATCTCTATGGTGAGCGATTTGAAGTTTTCTCTGATCACAAGAGCCTTAAGTATATCTTCACACAACGTGACTTGAATTTGAGGCAACAACGATGGATGGAGTACTTGGAAGATAATGATTTTGATCTACAATATCATCCCAGAAAGGCCAATGTCGTGGCCGACGCTCTTAGCCGGAAACCTTATTCCACTTTGGCTTCTATAGCAGTTCGAGAATGGAAGATGTTACAGCAGCTTAGAGACTTTGATGTTCATCTTGCAGAGGACGATGGGCGTGCTACATTATTCGCTTTGGTTACTCAACCGACGCTTTTGAACCAAGTTTTAGAGGCCCAGCAGTCTGGTGATGAGACCGAGTCACTTCAGTCATGCATTTTTAGTGGTGAAGCAATTGACAGGTGGACTTTCAGTTCTGAGCATGGTGTAAGATTTAGAGGTAGACCTTTTGTTCTTATAGCTTGTAGTGAAGAAGTCTTGAAGGAATTTCATCATTCTTGCCTAGCAGTGCATCTAGGTGGCACGAAGATGTATCAAGACTTACGTCGTCAGTTTTGGTGGAAAGGGATGAAATAATCCATTGCAGAGTTTATATCCAGCTGTCTGACGTGTCAGCAAGTAAAGGCCGAGCATCAATAACCTCTAGGTTTACTTCAGCCTCTTCCTATTCCTGAGTGGAAATGGGAGCATGTCGCTATGGATTTTGTCACTGCTCTCCCGAGGACTTGTCGCCAGCACGATGCTATTTGGGTGATCGTTGACCGTTTGACTAAGTCTGCACATTTCTTGCCCATCAAAGTGACAGATTCTATTGATGCTCTCAACAAGCTCTACGTTCGTGAGATCGTGAGGCTTCATGGTGTTCCAGTCTCTATTGTTTCTGACCGCGACTCTAGGTTCGTTTCTCAATCATGGCAGAGCCTTCAGAAGGCTTTGGGGACCCAGCTTTTGTTGAGCACAACATTTCATCCGCAGACGGATAGACAGTCCGAGCGCACCATTCAGATTCTGGGGGACATGTTGCGAGCTTGCGTTATGGATTTTGGGGGCACTTGGAAAGACCACTTGCCGATAATGGAGTTCGCCTACAACAATAGCTATCAGTCTAGTATTCAGATGGCACCGTTCGAGGCCTTGTATGGCTGACCCTGTTGATCTCCTTTATGTTGGACCGAGGTTGGTGAGTCATCTATCTTGGGTCCTGATTTGATTCATGAGACGTTCGAAAAGATTGACATTATTTGAAAGAGGTTGATTACCGCACAGAGTCGTTAGAAGTCATATTCCGATTGTCGTCGTCAGCCGCTGCCTCTCCGTCCCGATGATCATGTGTTTCTTAAGGTTTCACCTAGATGTGGAGTACTTCAATTTGGGAAGAAGGGAAAACTATCTCCGAGGTTCATTGGGCCATTTGAAATTCTTGATAAGATTGGTGAGGTTGCCTACTGATTGGCCCTTCCACCTCAGCTTTCAAAGGTTCATAACGTTTTTCACGTTTCGATGTTGCGGAAGTATCAAGAGAATCCTTCACATACTTTGGATTGGAAAGAGATCGAAGTAGATCATGACGTTTCTTACGAGGAACAACCCCTTCGCATCCTTGAGAGGAAGGACCGCATTCTTAGAGCCGGACGATTCTTTGGTTCGAGTTCAGTGGAACCATCACAATGTAGAAGAATCGACTTGGGAGACAGAGTCAGAGATGAGGTCTCGTATCCCCATCTCTTCGCCGATTGAGATAAGTTATTCTAAACATGACATGTGTATTGTTATTTACTGCTAATTTGATTTGGTGACTTATTGATGGTTTGTAGTTATTGACTTGTTTATGATTTGAATTCCGGGACGGAATTCTTTTAAGGGGAGTAGATTGTAATGACCCGTAGTTTAATAAGGGGTATTTTGGTAATTTACTTATAAACTTGGACCCAATTCTTGTTTTTTTGTATATTAATTTTTTTTCTCCAACTTGTAGAATTAATGTTGTATTATTGCTTACATAGGTATAAATGTACCCACACGTTTAAAATATTGTGAAAATTTGACCATACCTTGGGACCCACATTTTAGCCACTTTAATTTTGGACCACACAAACATCACATACTCTCTCTCTCTCTACTCTTTATATAGCCGACCATTTGGGGGCAAACCCATCTAGGTACTTCATTTTTTTCTTTTATCTCTTTCTCTCTTCATCTCCTCTCTCTTCCTCTCTCCATTTTCCTTCCATTTTCAAGCCATGAGAGCAACATCAAGAAGCTAAAGACCTCCATTTTCAAAGGGATTCAAGGAGCTAGAACTAGAGGATTAAACTTAGTGAGGATTAGAAGCAAATAGAAGCTCTCTTTCTCAATTTCTAAAGCCCTAAGTTGGAATTGGGTGTTCTTTGGATTTCTCCAAGAACAAGGTAGATTTTCTATGTATTGATACATTTTAATTCCTATTTCTAAGTATGATAATGTGTATTGTATTGTTTGGGTAAATTTCTAGGGTTATGTGGTATTTCATTAACTTAGTTCTAAGATTCTATGAAAATACATGATTATGTGTCCATTGATGCATTTAATTTCCTCCTTCTAAGTGTGAATTGCAAAGCTTGCTTAATTGGGTAAAACCCTTGAATTAGATGAACTTTCCCTGATCTAGTTCTCTCTAATTTCTTAACTTAGAAATGGAACTATGTGGTTTACATGCTTAAGTTAATATCAATATGCCTACGTGTCTACTTGCTAGTTGAAATCCATGTTAGAATTCATGTTGGAAATGCTAGCTTTGGTTATTGAGATTGCATATGTAGAGATCATGATTTACTATCCAAACTACATCAATTGTGATTCAATGTGTACAAAGTGTGCTTAATTCTAGCTTAGTACTGTTTTAGAACATAATGTGCTAATGTTAAATTTGAGCTCATAACATGAATTTCATTATTGTTCCTTTCATTTCTTGACAATAATGCATAATGCATTATACAATGATTAGTGGACATGACACTGCATAAGCATTTGACATTGGTTGAGTGAATCAAAGGGATTCATTTCATCGGGTGCCATTTCAGCAAAACATTGCATACACGTGATGTGCGTTGAAAAGATCCCTCGTGAGGAAGGGCATAAAATGAGATGACATGGAAATCCGGATGCGGGTTGTGATGTGATACAGGGTGGACGTACCTAAGAACGTGGCAAACGCTAACTTATAGCCGACTAGCTATCGGAAGGTTAGAATGCTACATTCCCAGTTGGGGGTGGCTCGCAGTCCGGTAACGAGGGGAGTGAACGATTACATGCATGGCTAAGAAGCCTTACATTTGCATTGTCTCGGTGGCAACCTCACTGCAACGCATTTAATTCTTAGTTATAGAAATTACTCTGTGTCTTTACATACATTATCTACTTAGCCGTCGCGCTAAGGGACTACGATCCCAAATCATTTTGTAGGTAATATTGATAAAGGAAAAGACCCCAAGTCCGTGTAAGGGAGGAGGATCAAAGGTATCCATTTTTGAAGCCTCTTGTTGGAGGACTTTGTTTTGAGAGCTAGCTCGTGGATGGATAGAGCGACATGTAATTTATGTGATCTAATGCCGGAGAATAGGACTAGATCAATAGAATTGCATGTACTAATTCATATGAACATTGTATATGAAATCTGTAATAGCTAGACTCACCTTATTTAGGGAGGGCACATGTTATCCGCATCGTGGTGTTGTGTACTTATTCGAAACTTCATGCATAATGTAAAGAACTTCTCTTTTATCTTTATCTTCAAGTATATACTCATGTAGTATAACCTCCCTTTGAGCTATCAATCCTAGCTGGATTTGTTAAATTTTACTTATTAAACTTCTTTCCATCGACTTGCCATCGAAATTGTTCTTGTTAGAAATTCCTTTTGAATACTGTATAGTGTTCACCTCAATCGAACTTTTCTCTGCTTAATCTAACTTCTTTAGAGTGAACTCTCTGCCCAGAGTTCTCTCAATCCAACTTTTCTCTGCTGAATCTAACTTCTTTAGAGTGAACTCTCTGCCCAAAGTTCGATCAATCAAACTTTTCTCTACTTAATCCAAAATTTGTTGAGTGAACTCTCTGCCTAGAGTTCGCTCAATCGAACTTCTTTGCTTGATCCAACTCTCATCAGAATACATGGATTAAAAACATAAGTCCCCTATGTGATATCAATGTTTAAATGAGCACTCCTTCATATATTTTAAGACCTTGTTTTCAAAAAAATTACTTTCCAAAAACTTTCAGTATCTTGGTTTCATTGTAAGGCATTATGGAAGCTATTTATATTTCTTTCTCTCCCCCCCTTCTTCCGCTCTCTTTGATTTTGGGGTGTTACAGAGATTGGATGAGAGGGGGTGTTTAAGTATGCCGAGCTCCTTTCCTTCTCATTCCATAATCCCCGGACCTAGAAATCTCTAGTTTTCAAAAGATCAGTTTGCTATTAAAATAGTTTCTTAATTTTCCTTTAAAAATTAAGTGGCAACTCATATTTGAATTTGAAAAAATTGAAACGTGGTTAGCCTGACTGACCTATTCTCAATCAATTGAAAATGCTTCGATCGATTGAACGTGAGAAGATCTTTATCCCTGGGTTTGTGCCCAGACTGCCACCTGCACCCTCTTCCCTCTATATATAAGGCCACTTTATGTGTGGGAAAAGGTTATTGACAGCCTTGAGAGTTTGGAAAGGGAGATTTATATACATGTATTATACACACACTTATACATATACACACACACCGCTATAAATACACATTCTGTGAGAGAGAGAGAGAGAAAAGACTAAAGAAGCAGAAAGAAGAGGAAAGAAAGGAAAGAAAGAGAAGAAAGAAGAGAGGGGGAGAAGATAGAGAAGGAGAGAAGGAGAGAGAGAGAGACTCACTCAGTACCTTAGGTGTATTGTTTTACATGTTTTGGACTTGAAGAAGTGGACCCAAATTCACCCCAGAAGTTCTGGACGTTCACTGCCCAGGTTTAGAGAAGATGACTTTTGATCGATCGAAGTTGTTTCAATCGATCAAACTTGTTTAACTTCGATCGATCGAAGATGTTTCAATTAATCGAAACTTATTTTCCTCAATTGATTGAGGCTGTTTCAATCAATTGAGCCTGTTTCAATCGATTGAAACCATCTCTTCCCAATCAATTAAAAATGACTTCAATCAATCGGTACTTACAGATTTCGAATATTTCTGTTTAGATATACTATGAACTGCTTAGTTATTTAATCACTGGTCCGTACTTTCGTAATATGTTATCATTTGAATAAAGAATACTGTGACGTGATAATGAGACGTGATTAAGAGTAATGTGTGAATGTTCTTAACGTGAGATATGGTGGAAGTCGAAAATCAATTTGGTATCCATTTCATTTCAACCAGAGTAGTCAGGCCACAATAGGAATTGTTATGTGTCGATGTTAGTTCAGAACTGAGGTAGGTTTGATAAGTTCTGGGAATTGTACGGGCGGACACTGGTTATAGGTCCTTAAAAGCGGTGGGTGGTTATGTCCTTAAAAGCAATGAGCGGGACCAAGTATTCCTAAGATAGCCAGATGATCCATGAGGTCCTTAAAAGCGGTGGTAGTTCAGATCCTTAAAAGCGGTGGGCAGGGATCACTGGTAGACGTCGCTAAGTCGTGGCAATAAGATGATATGCTATTATTCGAAACGTTGTATCCCTGACATGCGGTGGGCGGTTTAAGTCCTTAAAAGCGGGGGATGCACTGACGTGGTGTCCATAACATGTGGTGGGCGATTAAGGTCCTTAAAAGTGGTGGACGAAATAACGGTATATCAATAAAGTTGAACTGTCGAGTTTGTTCTTCAATCAAAGGTACTGTTGTCGGTCTTCGTATAACGAGATTCGAGTAACCGATTAATGGTTTGGAATGAAGAGAAAGATATAGTTAGTAGAACTCTATTTATATCCCTCATAATAGGTAATCACATAATGCTTATGATACTTTTTACTCACTCAGGTTGCAATAAGTTGATTGTATTTTATTCTTGGACATTCCCTGTCCAGAATGTCCTGTTAGTTACAATCCAGGAGATAAACTATACCATGAGGATAGCTTTTACCCAGGAGAAGGCTAAGTCGGGGATGGACCTGCTGAGGTTGGACATGCAGGGAAGGACTATGACACTGGCGTTGAAGATTAGAATAGATATTAGCTCTAAGTCAGTTGCAGGCTTTGTTATTATGTTTTGTAGTAAGGTATGTGTTGCCCCCAGATTCTTTTATATTATGTTTAAATGCTCTGATGTAATAATTAATAAGTTCTGTTATGACCAGCAAGTTCAGTTGTTGTTACTGTCTTTTGTTTTATTGTTTAGAACTGCATGGTGTAGACAATTCAATGACTTCGGGGCGTGACAGGATTTTTGGTATCAGAACTTAGGTTGATACCATCGCTCACTAATTATCCCACACCATCTGCTCTTAACATTTTTGAGATCTCTGAGATATGAGTATTAAGATAAGTTTGTCCCTCTGATTTTAGATAGTTTCCTTGTAGGTTAGCATGGATCCAGATTTCCATAAGTTTGTGGATGACACCTACGGAGGCCACGTGATCCATGGGAACACTGTGGAGCTATCTGACCCAGAGTTTTATCATCAGCATGTACGCCGTACGGTCAGTTAGTACTTAGAGGATGATGTATGGAGAGCTCTGCACGTTACTGGACGGACTCACCCGACTGAGAATCCTATGGACGTGTATCATTACGTGAGGACACGGGAGGCTATTTATCATGAGATGGCTTGCTTGGTCCAGAGCAAGCTAGAGATGCACGTTATCGAGTTACAAGCTATTTTGGCCATACTTGGCTGGTAGAACAATGGCTACGTGAGATGGAGCTTATCTTTGAAGCTCTAGAATGTAACGAACAAGATAGACGTCGCCTTACCACGTTTTAGTTGACCTACGCTACTGCCAACTGGTGGGAGGCTGAGCGGGCGACCGTTGGAATGAATGCTGCAAGGGTTATGCCTTGGGAGACATTCAAAGGCAAATTCCTCAAAAAGTATTTTCCAAAAGATGAGAAGGACTAGCAGCAGAAGAAATTTCTCAGCTTAGTCCAAGGAGAATGATCGCGAATGAGTATACAATGTAGTTTTAGCGACTGTCACGATTCGCTCTCCACATGATTAACACACCTCAGAAAAAGGTGAAGAGATTTCACCAAGGGCTAAACCCCCACCTCCACCACATGATGATTGATCACCTTAACTAATCGTTCCAAGGATTGGTGAGATTTGTTGTGAGCCTGGAGAAGGATGCATATCAGGTTTAATGTCAACAAGTGAATCGACCGCCGCAGCCGAGAAATTTTCAAAGGAGTTCCCAAGCCCCGCCACCAAGAAATACCAAAGGTTGGAGACCTCAGGGAAATTTCCAGAACAACAAGTGCAATTGGGACGGAACCAGGAAACCTCAGATGGCTTACCCTCGACCCCAGCAGTATCAGCAACAGGGACCACCACCCCAAGTACCATTCGTTGCCCCATGATCGGGTACTGAGGGATGTTTTAATTGCAGAATGCCCAGACACACTGAGAAGTTCTATACAGTCCCTAGAACTCGTCGATAGTCAGACATTGTCTGCCGTAGTTGCAACTAGTTGGGCCACATAAGCAAGGACTACCGTGCACCTCAAGGAGGATACTACGGGGCACCAACTCAAAGACTTCAAGGACCCCCAAATTAGACTCGGGTGAATGCCATCATCTCAGAGGAGGGAGGCTTTAATGTTGAGGAGTAGCAAAACCTGGAAGGTACGCTTATAATTTTCCATAGTCCCGTTAAATCTTTGTTCAATACTAGTGTTGCACATTCGTTTGTTACCATTAAGATTGTGGGCCAGTTAGGTTTAGAAGCCCAAGCCTTCAAGCCGATACTTAATGCTGTGTCACCATTAGAAGAAACTGTTAAGTTGGGTAAGGTATGCAAGGATTGTCCCTTGACCCTGGAGGATAGGAATCTCCCGGTGACTTGGTAGTTCTATCAATGTCAGATTTTGACATTATTCTTGGAATGGATTGGCTTACCAAGTACGGTGCCAGCTTGGATTGCCTTGCCACGACTATCGTATTCACAATACCAGGACATGCTATGATCAGGTTTCAGTGTCAGCCGACGAGTGACTTGTTTCTTACAAGTTGTATAGCTATGGTCAAAAATACGAGTACAGAACCTACTGTGGACCAAATTCCTACTATACATGATTTCAAGGATGTTTTCCAGGATATTATCGGACTTCCACCAAAAAGGAAAATAGACTTCTATGTGGAATTAGTACCTGAAACGCTACCAATATCTAAGACTCCCTATCAGATGGCACCAACTGAGATGTTGGAATTAAAGAAGCAAGTTTAAGAACTTGAAGATCTAGGATTTGTTCGCCTAAGTACGTCACCTTGGGGAGCACTGGTACTATTTATAAAGAAGAAGGATGGAACACTTCAACTCAGTATCGACTATAGATAGTTGAACAAGGTCATGGTCAAGAATAGATATCTACAACCTCGGATAGATGACCTACTCGACCAACTATAGGGATCAAAGATTTTCTCAAAGATCGATCTACAGTCAGGATATCACCAATTATTGGTTCGACCAAAGGATGTGTCAAAAACTGCTTTCAGGACAAGATATAGGCATTATGAGTTTTTAGTTATGTTTTTTAGATTGACTAATGCCCCAGCAGTATTCATGGACTTAATGAATAGAGTATTCAGATCTAATCTGGATCAATTCATTATAGTATTTATTGATAATATCCTGATTTACTCTAAGACAGAGGAAGAGCATAAGAGACATTTATAGATTACTCCACAGACACTACTAGACAATAAGTTATATGCGAAGTTTAGCAAATATGAATTTTGGCTACAGGAAGTCAAATTTATGGGACATGTGATATCTCAGGATGGTATATCGGTAGACTCATCTAAGGTCGATGCAGTCTTGAGTTGGAATAGACCGGCCAATGTAACCAAAGTTAGAAGTTTTCTTGGTCTTGCTGGATATTACCCGAGATTCGTGGAAGGATTCTCCAAGATTGTGAGACCATTGGAAAATTTGACAAGGAAGGAGATGAAGTACGAATGGATAGATAAGCACAAGGGTGCATTCCAAGAGTTAAAGGAAAGATTGACCTTCGCCCCGGTATTGGCAATATCCAAAAGTGGAGAGAGATTCATAATCTACAGTGATGCATCACACCAAGGACTTGGATGTGTGCTTATGCAAGATGGAAATGTTATTGCTTATGGATCAAGATAACTAAAACCACATGAAAAGAATTATCCTACCCATGACTTGGAGTTAGCAGTGATAGTGTTTGCATTAAAGATATGGAGACACTATTTGTATGGCGAGAAGTTTGATCTATTCTCGGAATATAAGAGTTTGAGGTATCTGTTCTCTCAAAAGGAGTTGATCATCCGACAAAGGAGTTGGATGAAATTACTCAAGGACTATGAGTTTTCATTGCAATACCATCTAGGTGAGTCAAATGTTATGGTCGACACTTTGAGTCGCTGACCTCGTTTGGCCATCGCTGCCATATTGGTTCGAGAATGGCAAGCATTAGAGATTTTTGTTGAGTTTAACCTTCGGTCAGTAGAATCAAGGAAAGGACAACACCTTAGACGTCTGGTTATATTGTCACGCCCCGACATAGCATAAATAAGGAAAGCGTTTAATTTCCTTTATGGACCCGTAGGTCGCGACAGTTTGAAGGATCGATTCCGTCCCAAACGGCGAACAACAAAACATAATAATTAGAGTAAAGCAATCAAGGCTTACAAAAAATTATTCTAACTTAAAGAATATTACAGCACGGGGTATCTAAAGGCACAGACCGCCTTGATATAAAACAATAGCTTAATGTCTGTTACAGTCATCCTTAAAGCAAAACAGTATAAAACTTAAACATATAAACTTTAAAGCATATATTTAATGAACAGTTCTCTTATTCCAAAAGCAGCCATTCTCAATTCGCATAGTCGTATGATTCCTCCTGGTTATAACCTGAAAAGCCTGAACACGAATGTCCAGGACGCATCAACGTCGTCAGCTTCAAGAAGCTGGTGAGTATTAAAAACATGACTTTGAATGTAAAACATACCCGTTTACCTTTTTCCATTTTTCAATTTGCATAAATCAATAGTTAAACCGCAGGAATAATTCATTTATAAGACAGCAAGGAATATATTAAATGCCGTTCATTTATAAAAACAGATACTCGTGTAATGAGACAATGCACCACACTCATCTTGTCAACTCTTTTCTCTTGACAGCCACAACAACCCACTATCTTACTCCTGGTATCTTTGAAACACTAAGATAGCCACACTTTAGCAACGGGGCGCCAGGGAGTGTCCAGTTTGCCTCACACTTTGGTACGGGGTACCAGGGAGTGTCCAATGCCTCACACTTTGAATACCCTAACTGCCATGCAAATACCGGGGCAACCCCTCGCACAGTATCCAGACTCGAGTATCAGGGAGTGTCCGTAGGCCACACTTTAGCACTACCATGGGTGCCAGGGAATGTCCGAGTTCGGCGTCACACACTTTAACGCTTCCATGGGCGTCAGGGAGTGTCCATATTTGCCACCGTCGCATTTCAAAGATACCCTCTCCACAAACTCAACCACAACCACAACCGCAGCCACAACCACAACCACAACTACAACCACAACCACAACCACAAACTACAACCACAACCACAACCACAACTACAACCATAACTCGAACTCATACTCTTTCCACACAGACTGACACCCACATGCATGTACCACTGACCCCACATGAATGATATGCACTTGAACCTAAGCAACAATACTGAATTAAAGGAACAACACGCGTACGGGGATTGATAAGTCATACTTACAATGTTTTAATCATTCAAACATAATCACTAGAATTCTGGTTAACTAAATATCCCAAACAGAACCTTATAAGTATTAAAAAGTTGAACCAAACAGTCCCTTAACAGAAAACAGACAAAAACAGACAAAAACAATGTTTTAACTCGCGCGAAAGATCGCTCGCGCGGGCCGCTCGCGCGATATGCCCAAATTTCCTTTTATATACATACATTTCTGTCTGCCTGAACCAGCCAAGGTCGCGCGCGCGGATCGCTCGCGCGAAGGGATTCTCGCGCGACCCTCGCTCGCGCGACCAGCCTAATTTCCATTTTATATATACATAAACTTTAGTTTCTGCCTGGGGAAGCATACCTCGCGAGCGCGGGCCGCTCGCGCGAAAGATCGCTCGCGCGGGCCGCTCGCGCGATTCTCGCGCGCGCGATCGTGGCGCGAGTTAATGCTGAGGCTTCATCTTCCCCGCAGAAACTGCTCTGTTTCAGCTAAAGGGGTCCAAAATGACCCATTTTGTAATTCTAAAGTATATAGGACATATAATATATGATTCTCTTCGATTTTTAACAAGGATTATGATTCCATAATCAATTTAACACAAATCAAACCATAGCTCTTGAATTTTATGAAAAACTAAAGGTTGTCAAAATTTATTTTCTTATATACTTCCTTATATGAACAAATTAAGGTCTCATACTTTGGGTATAGTATATATGTCATGTAATCTATCATATTCATCTAACAAAACAGGTTTTGGTTGAGTTTGGAAAATCTTGATTTTCAAAGCCATGGAGTTCATACGTAAAATCAACAATAGTGTTTTATGATTCAAACATACAAACAGTATTTGAAATATGAAATTACATTCTAGGTGAGTTAATAATACTCACAGATTGATAAGAATGTGTGGGTGTTGAGAAAGATAAGCTCAAATAAGAAATACTCCAAGCTTTGGCTATGGAGATATAGGCTCTCTCTCTCTAAAATGAATTCTGTATGAACTCTCTGCACTCTCTCTGTGTGTTAATGCAGAATGAGTGAGTGTGAATGTGATGTATATATGTAGAGGACACAAAACTTGGGGGCCAAGATCATTGTTGATCACTCAACAATTGATTTTGTTTTTCAATTAACTAAAGAGCCACAAATATCACAGATTTGTGTGTGTGTGATATACATACGTATGATATATATGCACAGATGAGTATTAACTTATCTGTTATTCCAAGAGGCAAGTATAGGTTTGAATAGGAGTCAATTAAGATTGATGTTGTTTGGCAATTTAGCTTATGGCACAACATTTGCACATACAAGTTGTATATTTCCAAACAAGGCACAAGGCAATCATTAGTTGCCTTAAATAGAAAGTAGAGCATAGTCACATCTTACTTTACGTCTAAATCACAAACTGTGTAAGTTTAACGCAGCACGGACAGTTTTGGAAGTGAACTGGTATTTTCGGGGCGCGGTGGTCACCACAAAAATACATGAATTTCATTTTAGTGTAAGAAGTGATTTCCTGGTTTCATAAAAATACTGATTGAGTTAAAAGGAAAATATTTCCACCGTTTTGAAATACAATTTTGAAATCCACACAGGTATTGCTAATTTTATAAAAATTACAATTTAACCCCAACATGAATTTTAATATGAAATAACACAAGGGATAATAATTAGAACATGAGAAATGTAATTAAATGAAGCGGTCAATACCAAATGAAATTTAATATGACAATGCAATTACAAATTAAATATGAAAATGCAGGTTATTACATATATAGCCAACCCTAATCAATCGTATCATAGAGGCTCAATGAACCACTAAGGATTTGATACTATGGTTCACTAAGATGATGGCCAAGGAACCAGAGGTATGGAACATAAGCACGGATAGATCCCTAAGATGTAAGGTAGACTTTGTGTGCCTAACAAAGATAATCTCCAGAAAGACATATTGGACGAAGCACACAAGTCACAGATGACTGTTCAACCTGGAGGTATGAAGATGTACAAGGATTTAAAGAGAAATTTATTATAGGAAGGAATGAATAGAGAAGTAGCTGAGTATGTATCTCAGTATCTTACTTGTAAGCAAGTAAAGGCAGAACACCAGAAACCACCCAGACTTCTACAACCGCTACCGATTCCCCAATGGAAATGGGAACACATCACTATGGATTTCGTGGGGGGTTTACCGAGGTCTCAGCAAAACCATGACGATATTTGGGTAATAGTGGATCGACTAATGAAGACAGCGCATTTTATTGCCTTTAGCATGACATACTCGGTAGAACGGTTGAGTAAGATGTACATTCAGCAAGTGGTACGACTATATGGCGTACCTATTTCGATCATGTCAGATCAAGATTCACGATTTAGCAAGTCGATCATGTCAGATCAAGATTCATGATTCAAGATTCACGATTCACTGCGGAGGTTTGGAAGAGTCTCCAGACAGCAATGGGAACGACACTGAACTTGAGTTCAGCTTTCCATCCATAGACCGATGGACCGATTGAACGAGTAAATCAAGTGATGGAAGATATGTTACAAGCTTGCATCATAGATTTTGAGAGTTCTTGGGAGACGCATCTGTCGTTGATAGAGTTCACCTATAACAACAGCTATCATACGATTATAGGGATGGCGCCATTTGAAGCTTTGTATTAGAGGTGCAACTCGGGCGGGCGAACCCGTGGTCAGCCCGGGCCCAGCCCAAAAATTATCGGGATTGGGCTCGTGGTACTTTTGCCATGGGCGGGGTTGGTGACAAACAATGAATATTGCATATTCATATGCCAATATAATAGATATATTGCTCATTTAATTCCCCAAATCCCTAGTTTTACATGCATTTTGGAATTAATATAATTTAATAGTGATGTCACTTAAATGTGTGTAATTATGTGTTTTTATATATTTTATATGTTTAGGTGAAAATGAAGTGAAATGATGCAATAAAGGGAAGGAAAGAAGTAGCAACCACACTAAAGTATTTCCCATGTTCACTTATGCTTACTATGTTTTGTAACTCTCAAATAGTCAAATAAAAAAAAATAAAAAAGAAACAAAATAAAGACAGAAGAAAAGAAAAGGACAAAAAAGAAGAACAAATGCAAACTTTTATTTAGAAAGTGACATCTACATGATATATATATGTATTTCATATGTTCTTCTCTCTCCCTCTCTCTATCTCTCTCTCTCTCTCTCTCTCTCAAAGAAAAGGACAAAAAAGAAGAAAAAATGCAAACTTTTATTTGGAAAGTGACATCTACATGATATATATATATATGTATTTCATATGTTCTTCTCTCTCTCTCTCTCTATATATATATATATATATGTGTGTGTGTGTGTCTCTGTGCAGGGTGTCAAAATTGTTTGAAAAAATGGGCTAGAAGGATTGACGAAATTGGGCGAGATTCTCATTTCTCCTGTTCAGTGACGAAAAGAATGAAGAATTTTCACCAAATCTTTGTCTATAAATTGGAGCCAGCCAAAGGCATAAACCGGGCAGCAACACACAACACAAGCAGCCTATACTCTCCACACACTGCAAAATAGAGATAATAGTTTAGTGAGGTTATCATGTGAGCACTTCATAGCGTCCCTAGGATTAGGAAACTTAAGTTTTTCTTTGCTTTTTATAGTTCTAGAAGTTGTAAAAATTTGCTTTTATATATATTTGATGATTTCATGTTCAAAAAAATGTAACAAAACTTTGTGTACTGTATTTCTCAAATTAAAATATTTATTTTCTTGTAGGACCTTTGCTAATTTATAGTAGTAAAATATTCCTATCATAATTTAGATTTAATATTTTTAGTCTAGTAGTACTTGTAGTTGTCCCTTAAAATAGTTTGAAACCCCAAATTTTCAGTTTTTATAGCAATAATTTCATTCACTAGAAGACAAAAACTTGCAAGTAAATGCCATATTTCTTTACTACGTAGTTGTTATAATCACCTACTACAAGCCCAAGCACACTCTATCCATATCTCATTCCCAAATTAGATTAGGATTTGGTTTGACCTTGCTTGTGTTCTTGGAGTTCAACCACTGTGACCCCACAAGAAATCAAAGTCAAAAGGTCTAGTTTTTTATTTTTGGTTCAGTATTTCCATTTATTTATGTTTTATTAGCTTAGTTGTACTAAATTTTGTTATTTTGCAGATTTCACAAATTCGCCAACTCATGTTAAGTGAAGAAAAAGTATATTAATATTATATTTCACTCTTACCTTGGTGTTATAACCTTAATTTTAATTGGACAGTCACTGTGTACATCTATTTAATCTTTCTTTAAAAAGGTTATTTAGAGGATAGTTTTAATTCCAAAAATGGCAGGCTAAAACTTTAATTGGGGATATGCAATAAAAACATAGAAACCGCAGATTTTGTGCACTAATCTTAAATGGGCAAATTTATCTAGATAGGTTGTTTTTCCATTTATGGCCAACAATATCTATATATCTATAGTTTATGACTATTTAACATATTTATAAACTATGACTATATTGGACTTCAAAGTATTACATATTCGAAATAAGAATGTAATTATGTGAATTGTCAAACTATGCATTTTGTCATAAAAAACACCTAGTATACACAAACAATTCATTTGACAAAGTTTATATTTCAAGTAGGCGCATATATATATTTCTATCCATTAATGGACAGGCAATTGTGTAGTGGCAGAGTGGTGAGGACTGGGCACCGAATAACCCACGTCCGCTGCGGGTCACGGTTCGAACCTGGCTACTGCCCAATTGCTTCTTTATTTTTCTTTAAACCAAACGACGTCGTTTCATATCAAACCTGACACACTTGATATGACTTCAACTAGTACAAGTTTATTTTCAAATAAAGAATTACTCTGTTTAGAAATGCCAAATCCTTTGCAAAAGCACAAAAGTTGTGTGATGTAGTATTGGTTTGCATATTCCCAATTTCTTTAAATCATTCTCCCAAGTTAATTAATATTTCTTGCTTTTAGATAACTTAGATCAGATATTTGTATTATTTCTATCTTTCGCTATAATAAAATCCAAAAAGTTCATCTCATATAAATTTAGCTTTTATATATTTTTCTTCCTTTTCTTACTAGTATCTTAGTTAATTTATTTTGCACTGTTAAAATCTTTACCGTAAACTACTCAGAAAAAATAAGCTTTTAATTAAGCTTTACAGCCAAATATAAAAAGTAGTAGTTTAGGAAAAGCCCAAAAAACCCATCATCTTTTATTTTCTTTTTAGGGACAAAATAGTTATTTCCTATCTTTATAAATTTAATTTTCCGTTCCCTGTAGGTTCGACATGGTCTTACCAGAACTGTATTACTTGTACGATCACCTACACTTGGATGTTAATAAGAAAATGCGTTAGTAGGCCGTCGTCAAGTTTTTGGCGCCGTTGCCGGGGAACGGTTAAAATTAATAAAAATAAAGTTAGTTCTAAAACTATTTCTCCCACTATATACATACATATTCTACCTTAAAAATAATCTAGTTTTTTTTAAGAAAATAATAAATAATAAAAAAAATAATAATAATAAAAAAAAAACTATAGATAATTTTTCCTTGTTAAATATATATAAATATATATTCATAAGTATCTACTTG
Organism: Hydrangea macrophylla; assembly: GCA_033977485.1. NCBI lineage: Eukaryota > Viridiplantae > Streptophyta > Magnoliopsida > Cornales > Hydrangeaceae > Hydrangea > Hydrangea macrophylla. The sequence continues at coordinate 5,321,460 of CM066996.1, read as the reverse complement.
TCCATCTTCTAAAAAAAGCATATATTTATATACATATAGAAACCTATCTTCTAAAATATATATATATATAATATTAAAATATAAAATGAAAAAAAAGTTTTTTTCTACTTAGCTATAAATAATAATAATAATAATAATAATATTCTTAAAACTTAGTTTTTCTTTTACTTCATATGTCCTTAGATACTACTGAGGCTTTATATCAAGTACCACATAATTATAATATTTCTAGTGATTCATCTAGTATATAATTTCTTAGAATCATGGCTAAAATTGAAGGCATAGAAGGAATACCTGATGATGCTCATAGTGAACATGGGGAAAATATACCACAATTTGTTTTATTAGAACATGAACAACGCTCTTTACGTGATCTGTTTACCCCAGAACGAAACATCACTCCTTCTTGTATCACTCTACCTAGACATACAGAAAATTTTCACTTTAGATAAGGCATGATTCCACTCTTACCAACTTTCCATGGAATGGGGTTAGAACATGCTTATTTTCATATTCGTGAATTTGAAGAAGTTTGTAGTATGTTCTCTGATCAAAGTTGTCCTATTGAAATAATTCGTCTTAAGCTTTTTTCATTTACTTTAAAAGATAAAGCTAAAGCCTAGCTTTTATCTCTCCGTCCTAGATCTATAACTTCATTGCATGATATGAATGAAGCCTTTCTAAAAAAAAATTTATCCTAAAAATTTAACTAATAGCATGATGCGTCAAATTAAACTTTTTACTCAAAAAGAAAAGGAATCATTCCCTGAAGTTTGGGAACGTTTTGAAGATCTTCTACTAACTTATCCACATCATGGATTTGAAAAATGGCGTCTAATTAATTTCTTTTATGAAGGATTAGAACCAAAATCAAATAAATTAGTTGAAACTATGTGTCAAGGAGAATTTTTTGAGTAAAACTACCGACGAAGCTGAATCATACCTTGATTGGCTTGGCGAAAATGCTTTTCACTGGAAAACAGAAGAAATTGGTAAGACGGAAAAAGCTAAAAGTTTATACCAATTACAATCAAAAGATGAATTAACATTGAAATATGAAGAATTAGCACGTAAAGTGGAAGCTACAACAGTAGGAAAAAAAGAATCCACCTAAGAAGAAAAGAGACCTTTGTGATAACTGTCATACGTTAGGACATCCTACGAATGAATGTCCTAACAATTCAAATTTTCAAGAAATTGCTCCAGCAGAGATAAATGCTGTGAATGATTATAGGGGTCCCCAAAACTCCTATGGTAATCCATGCCAGTCTAACTGGAGGAATCCTCCAAATCATATGTATACCAAAGAAGGTATTTTACAATTTAAACCTTAACAGTATCCTCCTCAAAATAATCAGTCGTATTTATCTCTTCCACCTCAATTTCAACAAACACAAAATGCATATCCTAATACATAGTAAAATTCTAATGTTTATGTGCCTCCGCACAAGAAAATACAAGAGGAACTTTTACAGTCTATGATGCAACAATTAATACAAATCATGGAAAAGCTATAAACATCTGTAGATAGAATTAATAATCAACACGATTCTAAAGGAAAAGACATTTTTCTTGCCTAACCACAATCTAATCCAAGGGGACAACCACAAGGTGATCCCTCAACTTCTGGAAATAGTCAACATGAACAAGTAGAAGTTGTAACTGTACTAAGAAGTGGTAAGGCTGTTGGACAAGAAATTTCACCTTCTTTAGAAGAAATTGAGCCTACAAATAAGGATGATAATATGCTAGAAATTGAGGAAGAAATTGAGGAAGATAGAATTTGTAATGAAGTTGAAGTTGAAACCTTTGAAAAACAACAAATTTGTCAAGAAAAAAAAACATCTGATTTACCAATGGAAAAAAGAAATAGAGGAAACACCTGAATCTTTTCCTCAAATTCCTTATCCACAACGTTTAAGAAAACACCAAAATACTAAGAATTAGGAATATTAGAATTATTTAAACAAGCGCATATTAATATTCCTCTCTTAGATGCGATTAATTGAGTACCTGCTTATGCAAAATTTTTAAAAGATTTATGTATTATCAAACGTAAGCAAAATGTAAGAAAGGATGCATATTCTGCTGACTTCATAGAAGAAATTAATCCCATTATACAACATAATTTACCAACAAAATTTAAAGACCCAGGTACACCAATAATATCGTGTATTATTGGAAATCACAAAAATAATCACGCACTCCTTGACTTAGGAGCTAGTGTAAACTTGCTTCCTTATTCTGTTTATCAACACCTTGGATTAGGTGAGCTAAAGCCTACTCGCATGGTATTACAACTTGCTGATAGATCTACAAAATACCCGCGAGGAATTTTGGAAGATGTTCTTGTCAAAGTTGACAAATTTATTTTTCCAGTAGATTTTGTCATCCTTGATACAGAACCAGTAATCGATACTAATGTGCAAATACCAGTCATTTTTTTGGAAGGCCCTTCTTGGCTACCATTGATGCCAGTATTCGAATCCGCAGTGGTATGATGACTGTAATATTTAGAAATATGACTTTAAATTTTAAAGTTTTTTCTAATCCACAACATCAAGAAGAAGATGAGAATATTGACGAAGTTCATGCTATTGAATCTCTATCACAAGAATATTTTTAACTTGACTTGTTATAATGATCCAGTAGAATCTGTTATTAATAACTCTATTCAAAAGCTAGACAGTAATAATCTACAAAAATATCTTATTAGTTAAGTATATTTTAATGAAGATTCAACATAAGAAATAATTCAAGAAGTAATGTGGACCACACATTTTGAACCTTTACCACCAAAGACTACATTAACACTTCCATCTAATTTATAAACTCCACAGTTGGTAATGATACTTATCCCGTAATAATATCATCTCTTCTAGACTCCAGTCAAGAAAATAAACTCATTAGTATGTGTAGACACCCCGATTTTGACCGATCGTCGAATTTAGGAGAGCGTCACCTCCACGTCCAATGATGATAAGGACCGAAAGATTCGAAGTATTCCAAGCTCTTCAGAAAGTTCTCCAAACGCAGTAAAATTTCACAGAAAGAAGAAAATACTAGGTATTTAGGAGAATTCAGGTATAAAACACCATTTTTGGAAAAGATCCTCGAAAATAAGTTTTTTTAAGAAAAAGGAAGAAAGAAAAGACCTAAAAAGGGAAGCTCAACAAAAAAACGGCACACGGCAGTATTCCGCGGCACTCAGTGAATGCCGAATGGCATTTAGTGAGTGTAGGCCCGGTATTTACGGAGTGCCGCCGACATTTTCTGACTGTCGTTTGCTTTTAAAGTTCGTATTTTGTGGTACAATACGTATATGTATGCGGATAAAAATAAAAAAACTGACAAAGTAAGGCTGACTAAAACGCGGTAGTTAATAATTTTCCGCGGTTCTCAATAAGTGCCGCACGGCAGTCATGGAATGCCGCCGCGGCATTCACGGAGTGCCGTTGCGGCATCCACTGACTGCTGCAAGAGGTTTTTGACTGCCGCCCTGTGCAGCAGTCTGTCTATTTTCAGGAAGTACGTATTGTACCACCAAATGAGACATTTACACCTGTCTTTTACTCCGAATTCACTATTTTTGGTAATTTTATCTATAAAAGAGGAAGGATCTTCCTTGAAAAAAAAAAAAGAGAGGAGAAACAAAAAAAGAAGGATACACAAGAGATAACCACCATTACACTAACATTATTTTTGAGAAAGAAAAGAGAGAGTTTGGAGAGTTTGAAGAAGAGTTTGGAAGATCTTCAAAGTGAAGAGGCTTTGAGGATAGTTTGGAGGTGATCCTCTAACCATAAGTTGTTTATTTGCATTCTTTCTTTTGAATCTCTAATCCTCAAACTACTTTGTTTTCTTTGTTTTTATTTCTTTTGTTGATCATACTTCCTTCTTGAGACTCTTAGAGATCCTCAATATCTCTCTTGAAATCTCTTAAGTTTAATCTTTTGAATCCCATGTAAGCTTATGCGTCACATGAGAGTCAAAGTTTGATCATCACTTCATTTTATAAGCAAATAGGTGGATCCAAGTCTATACTTATGACTTGGATCCTCTAACTTGATGTTTCATGGAATCCTTTCTATATTCCTTTGAGACTCATGAGTATTAGTCATGTTTTGATCTCCAATGACCATCAAGTGGTAAGAGAAAGTGGTTTTGAGTCTAAGCCCATCTCCATGGTTTAGATTCCTTATCTTGAGATTTCATGAAGTCAATTCATATTTCATTTGAAATCTACAAATATAAAAGTCTTTAGCCTCCAATGACCATCAAATGGTAGGAGAAAACGGTTTAGTTTAAGTCCAACTTCATGGTTTAATAAGTTGGGGTTAACAAATGAAAGTTGAACTTGACAATGAAACAATGGGTTCATAAATTGGTTTCGATCAAGGATTTTTAGTTTGAAATCTAACCGTTGGAATCAAGTGAAACCAACGGGAGGGTGTCAATAACTCAAAGTTCTACCAGTGTAATTTTTGTTTCAAGGAGATTTCATATTTAAAATGGTTTGGTTATGGGTTTTGCAAAGTCACTACAATCTGCCCAGAGTTTCAGCACAGTAACATTCTTTTGAAATAATTAAACCAGAGTTCTAATGAAGTGTTTGTGACCCGAAATAAATTTTTCTAAGTCTATTAATGTGTTAGGAAGCCACCCTAAAAACAACAAAGCATTTATGATCTTTTTGCTATTTTTAGAAAATCGTACAAGAACTCTGGACAGAAGGTTGTAGAATGCTGAGTGATGTCTGGTCTTTGTCCAATTCCCGGAGATCCGACCGTTGAAAATTTGATTTCTTTTTTGGGATAAAAACTAGACACACATAGGCATCTTGTATCCAAAATTCATTAAGATCGAACCACGGGAACCATGCATTTTAATTTTTCAAAGTTATGATCTGCTCTCAGCAATTCCCAGAATTCTGCAATAATTTTCATCAATCTTGTGAATGATGACTTAGATGAAATTTTCATGAGTCAAGGCTCAAACCATGTTTCAATAATGATTCGTTAAGCTTGAATTCAAAGTTTAAATGATTCAAACCATTGAGTATTTCATAATTTATTCTTGTTCATATTTATGAATTCATATACACCCACCCATACATGTTGATACTTGTAATTAGGATTTATTTTAGATTCAATTGCATTTGATAGGTTTAAGCTAGAAATTTAGGATTGTTATTTCCAACTTCACATCTTGTATATCATGTGGACTAACCTTTCGTTTTGTAGCGCTGTTAAGGTATGGTTCCTAAGACTCCTCTTAGTTTATTTTAATTTCTTGATTTTATTGATTTTTCAACCTCATGCGCGACTCATTAGAATTAGGATCTTGTCTTATGTGTATATGTGATTAGAGACCCTTGTTAGGATTTCCTATTGTTTGTATGCATTGCACGTTTAATATTCGCGGCCGGATCCCGGGTAAGTTCTCTAGTTCCCTATTTATATATCATATTGCTTGCTACTTGAATTATGTGATTTTTGAATGATATTTTATCATTTGCAATCTCACACCCTTTAGACATGCTTTTGTAATGTATATTTATACATATGTATAAGTTGAGGGCACATTTAAATTAATAATTTGATTAAAAGGATGTTAAGTAGAGGCCTATCACGAGATAGGATGAGAAGGGGTGCTTTAGTCCAATGGGCTCCTTCCCTTCTCATTCCATAATCCCCGGACCTAGTTTAATCTTTGGTTTCGCAAAAGATCAGTTTCCTTTTGAAATGGTTTCTTAATTTTTCCTTTTAAAAAAATTAAGTGGCGACTCATTTGTTTTGAATTTGAAATTTTCAAAGAATTTTAAAAGAAAAGCCGTGGGTAAGAAAATTGCGATATCCATAATCTGGCGACTCTGTTGGGGATCAACCCAGAATCTCTGGTTTCGCAGACCAGAATTCTGATTTTGGGTTCACTCGAGGATTAGACTTGAAAAATATCCTTTTAATCAAATTAATTAATCTTTGTGTGCCTGTTGCATTTCACTTGCATGTCCAGCCAGTCGATTGCACGGAACTATGGCCTTGGAGACTCGGGGCAACCCGGTCGGTCAAGTCATCATGGGACTGTGTGATCACCCTTGATCTCGTACCATGATTTGGTATATTAAGCATCCTATCGGATGTATGTCAAGGGTCCCTTATTTGACCAAAATCCAGCTTTTGCACAGTAGTTTCCATAGAACCTTTCAATCTTAGGGAATCAACTCTTGGTTAGGATTATATGCTAGGAAGTTTTGTATGCCCGGAAGGGATTATATGAGATGATGACGATGCTTGCTTGATGAAAGAAGTATAACCTTTTAATCACCTTTTAGCAATTCCTTCTCATGTCCTACGACATTTGGGAGCATGCTGAATCTTGATTATAAGATTACATCTCTAAATATCTTGTTAGCTAAGCATCATTGACCTTGTATGCATCCGAATTCATGGAAAGTACGGTGATAATCCGATCATGTGATCCTTCCACCCAAAGAATCTTAAACCCATCTTTAAAAGCAAACATATTTTTGCCATCTTCACTCTAAAGTTCTAAGAATAAAAAATTCACTTCTTTTGATCGAAATTCCAAATTAATTACCTTTATCAAGGTACATTTTCACATGATCATTTTCTAAAAAATCCAAAATCTTAGGAATTATTTTTGAAAAAATGTTCTTCACAAGAATTTTGGAATTTTTTATCCAAACTTCTGAGAAGGTAGTAAGGATCACAATGAGAGGAGAAATTATCGCACTTGACGTGGGTAAGGATTTTTTGTGCTTATGTGCCTTATGTGTTAGGATTAGGATTTTCTCCTTTTTTTTGGCATATAGAGTAGGCACACACGCACACATGCATTACATCCGCGTGACATATAAAAAGAAAGTTTTTAAAAATATCTTTTGTATGATAAAATGAGGATAAAAGATTTTAAAAGGGAAAATTTCAAAATTTATTGTAGGAGCAAAAATAGCAAATCAAGCGTGGTTTAGGGACCCCACGGCAAGGCTAGTAAGGAGAGGATACGCTGACATGGCCGAAGAGAGAAACAACGAAGAGATGGCCGGGTTAAGGGTACTGGTAGAACAACAAGCGGAGCAGATGAGGCGACAGGCCGAAAACATGAACCGCATGATGGGGATGATAGAAGAACTGAATCGCCGACCACCACATGTAATTCCGCCTGTTATGGACCCGCCTTTGGGAGGAGGGGAAGGAGATTGTTCGATGATCAGGAAGCACAATGGACTGATGCACTACGGGCCAACAGAGACAGAGAGAAAGCTGAGAAGGATAAGCTACTGACCGAGAAAATAGAGAAGTTGGAAAGGGTGATGCGCAAGGCTCAGGGAGTTGATACCTATCTGATGGAATTAGAAGGCCTATACGACGGGGTCTATGAAACGCTACATGCCGGGTTCAAAATGCCGGTTTTTGATAAGTTTGAAGGCACCGGGAATCCTCGCAGTCATATCCGAATGTGCATAGGAGCTTTTCAGCCTAGCGGTCTAAGCACTACCATGATGGCTGTTCTATTTCAACAAACCCTGACCGGAGCTGCTCTATCATGGTACCTTACGCTTGAGCCAGGCAAAACCAGAATTTGGGAGGAAGTTGTGAAGTCATTCATGGCCCAGTATGAGTACAATCAAGACCTGGACGTCACTGTCCAAGATCTAGAAACAACCAGGCAGGGAAGCAAAGAGTCATTCGCTGAGTATCTGAGCCGATGGAGATGAAAGGCCGCAAAGATGGTACAGAGGTCGTCTGAGAAAGAACAGATCCGGATGTTAATGAAGAACTTACAGCCAGTCTATCAAGAGAAAATGAGGTTTCAATCCATCAATTTTTTTGCCGAGGTGTTTGATGTGGGAACAAGGATTGAAGACGCAATTCAAGAGGGGACCATCAAGAAGGAAGAACAACCGAACCGATACAGGAGGCCGAACTATGGATCAGGCGGAGGACATTCGGGGGGTCACTCCGGCCCTACTGATGTCAATGCACTTAGCGAGCCAGAGAGAAAATTTGATATCACGAGAAGCTACCCTAAGGGAGGAGGAGATAAGCCACCAAGAAAATTCTCGAATTTGGGAGTATCACTATCGACCGCCCTTGATAGACTGTTAGCAAAGGGGCATCTCCGTCAATTGGAACCTCGGCCGCTACCAAGACCACTTCTGCCATATTTCCAAGGAGACCTCTTCTGCAAATTTCATCAGCAGAAAGGTCCCTCGACGGACCGGTGTATGAGATTGAGGCACAAAATCCAGAACCTCATTGATAACAAAGTAATTTCAGAACCACCTACTAAAGCTCCAAATGTTACTAGAAATTCGCTTTCGAATCATCAAGCTGTGCCACCACCGCAGGGCCTTTATCTCTTGGGGATAGAAGAAGCAACCTTCGATCCATCTAGGCTAATCACTAAGGCCGGGACACCAAGAAAGCCATACCAGCTGCCTAAGCATTCGACAATCTGTGCTTTGGAGGATTAGCCGGGAAAGAATGAAATAGGGCAGTCAGACTGGTGGATCCAAGGGAGTGACAATCGAGATTTGAGCCAGGTGGAAGATGATCTCTGGTATGAGAGCGACAAAGAAACAGAGATGGTGGAGGGTACCCTGAAAGTTGATCCAGAAGTTGACAATCTGTGGGCAAGGGAAGAAATCAGTCATTTAACTCGGTCAGGCAGACACTTTAAACCACATGAGCTAGAGGAGGATCATCCAGGGAGAGATCTAGACAAGGGAAAAGGGAAGATGAATGAAGAAGAAGAAGAAGATAGGGTCTTAAAACATATGAAGAAAACCCAGGCCAATATCACCATTTGGGGGTTGCTGATTGCCTCCAAACACCATAGGCAGGCGGTCCTAGACGCTCTAAACCAATCTGACGTGTCTATCGACACCACCCCGGAGGACCTTATAGGGCTGATCGACAAAATTCTGACTTCGGCTATTACCTTCTCATCAAATGACGTGCCCCCGGAGGACCCATGCTCAACAAACCATTGTACATCACTGTCGAATGTTTGGGGAACACCATGCCCGCTTATCTCGTTGACAACGGGTCTGCTCTAAATGTATGTCCTTTCCGAACAGCCAAGCAAATGGGTTTAGATGAATCATCCTTCGTACTGTCCCAACAAAAGGTCAGGGCATATGACAACACCCAGAGAGCAGTTATGGGCATTATCTTTCTTAATCTTGCTATTGGGCCAGTAGCCAAAGAAGCTGAATTCCAGATCATCGATATCCCTGCCTCCTTCAATCTACTGCTAGGGAGGCCATGGTTGGATAGCTTAGGTGCCATACCGTCCACCATTCATCAAAAGGTCAAATGCGTTTGGAAAGGCCAGATATGCGACATTCTCGGGGACAGCTGGGTTCGTTTGTCCAGAACAACGTCAAACGCACCGGTGCTAGAATACAGCTGCAAGAAGAGGAAGCGAACGTGGGAGGGTTCGAGTTCATCAGCATGCTGGAAGAGGAAAAGCCAAGAGAGTTCTACCGCTCCATTTTGATCAGTATACCAGTCTAGTGGTCGCAGGGATCATGAAGAGAATGGGTTTCTTTCTAGGATTAGGGTTGGGGAAGAACCTTCAGGGCCTGCCGGAGTCTCCAAGAATCCCTACTCAGACTCACACTCACGGTTTGGGGTACCAGCCAACAAAGAAGGAGCTGAGGGCAAGGAAGAAGGCCGTCAATGCGCCACTAGACCCTTACCTCAAGATGCTCAATGGGTATTTTATGAAGGAAGGAGAAGATTTTCCCGTCTATGGCTTCCCAGAGCCATGGGTGGACCAGAAAGACAAATGTCTAAAACCAGGGTTCGAGATCTTTTTCTCCCATGAATTCTCCAAGTATAAAGACCCGTTTTTGCAAATGCCTGAGAAGCTTGTTACTGCCAAGGATTGGATTGGTGCACTAGACAACTCTGTCATGAAAGATCTGCTGGGCGAAGAGAGCGCAGATCATGAAAAGGCCAAGGGTAAACACGTTGAAGGTCTGGTGGAGGAGGCAGCCGAGAGTGGGGAAGATGAGGAAGATCAGAGGGAAACTAGCAAAGGAAGGGCCGAGAAAGAAGAGATGGAAGAGATTACCAAGGCAGGAGATATGGAAGAATGCTTCATCACCGATCTGGGGGGAGAGAACAAGAGAGAGTGGGTTTTTGAGTCTAGTGATAAGTTTTCCCCACACCCAGAGTCTGTAATGGCCCAAATGAGGCGTCTTTCAATTTCTATGTCTGTTGTAATCACTCCAAAGAAAATCAATGAAAACATGACTGATTCTGCCTATTCGAACACGCTTAATGAATGTGATGATCATGAACACCCGTTGAATTGCAAAAGTTAATTGAAAAGGAAAAAGAGTCTGCATGTAAAATCATTGAGGACACTCTAACAATTAATCTAGGAAATGAAAATAATCCTCAAAATGTCTTTATCGGCTCTACACTTAGCAATAAAGAAAGCAAAGAACTAATCAATCTATTAAATGAATTCAAAGATGTTTTTGCATGGTCTTATAATGATATGCCAGGCATTGATCCAAAAATAGTCCAGCACCACATCCCTCTCTTTCCCAATTCAAAACCCATAAAACAAAAATTGAGACGAATGAGGCCAGAATGGGCACTTAAGGTAAAAGAGGAGGTTGAAAAGTAATTAAAGGCTGGATTCTTAATGGTCACCGAGTATCCTGAGTGGATTGCCAACATTGTACCTGTCCCAAAGAAGGATGGTCATGTTAGGGTTTGTGTTGATTTTCGAGATTTAAACAGGGCAAGCCCTAAAGACGATTTCCCGCTACCCCATATCGATGTGTTGGTTGATAACACTGTGGGACATGAGCTTCTATCTTTCATGGATGGATTCTCTGGGTATAATCAAATCCTCAAAATGTCTTTACTACACGACATGATCCACAAGGAGGTGGAGGTGGAGGTGTATGTGGATGATATGATTGTGAAATCCAAAGAGGGGAGGTCCCCTAGAGGCTTTTAGAAAGTTCTTTGAGAGATTGAGGGAGTTTCAAATGAGGCTAAACCCGCAGAAATGTACGTTCGGAGTCACTACTGGAAAGTTATTGGGATTTCTCATTACTCAGAGGGGAATAGAGGTGGACCCCACCAGGATAAAAGCCGTAACCGAAATGAACTCACCGAAAAATGAGAAAGAACTGAGAGGATTCTTGGGGAGAATATAGTTCATCAGCTGCTTCATTTCCAAACTTACCTTAACCTGCGACCCACTGTTCAAACTGCTCAGAAAGGGAGAGAAATTTGAATGGGACGCCCCTTGCCAACAAGCCTTCGACAAAATCAAAACCTATCTCCAAAATCCACCTGTTTTGTCACCACCTTCACCTGGGAGACCCCTGTTACTTTATCTCTCCGTATCCGAAGATTCGATGGGGTGTATGTTGGCCCAAGAAGGAGAAGAGGGGCACGTGGAGAAGGCCGTTTACTACTTGAGCAAAAGAATGGTCGGATATGAGTTAAAGTATTCACCCTTGGAAAAGGCCTGTTGGGCCTTGGTGTGGTGTACCGTCGCCTTCGCCATTACATGCTAGCCTTCCCTGTAATCCTGATATCCCGAATTGACCCATTAAAATACCTATTCGAAAAATTTGTCTTGACCAGTAGGATTTCCCGTTGGACCATGATGCTGGCTGAGTTCGACATCAAGTATGTCACTGCGAAGTCCGTAAAAGGAAGGGCTGTCGCTTAGTTTTTAGCCGACCTCGCTATAGAATCCGAGGACAAGGGAGAATTCAAGTTCTCGGATGAAGGAATAATGGAGGTTAAGAAGGATTTGTGGAAGATGTATTTCGATGGAGCTGCCAATCAATTAGGATATGGAGTCGGGGTCATCCTCATAGCACCCGATGGGGCCCCTACCCCATTAGCCGTCAAACTCAAGTATAACTCAACCAACAACACCACGGAGTACGAAGCCTGCATAATTGGGATGGAAGCAGCCTTGGCTTTGAAAGTCGGACAGATTGATGTCTTCGGAGATTCCAACTTGATCATATCCCAAGTCCGAGGAGATTGGAAGGTAAAGCATGATAAGTTGAGACCTTACCACGACTATCTGGAAAGTCTGAAAGCGCAATTCCAAAAGATTTCTTTTTACTACCTCCCTCGTAAAGAAAACCAACTAGCCGACTCTTTGGCTACCTTAGCCTCGATGATCCAAATCCCTTCCAAAATTGCCATGATCCCGTTATCCATAGAAGTGAGGAACCAACTGTCATTTGAAATGATCGCGGCCATGGAAAGAGAAGATGAAGTGCCTTGGTATGAAGATGCCTGGAAGTTCATTAAGGGAGGAGAATACCCCGAAGGAGCCTTAGAAAAGGATAGAAAGGCAATTCGATGATTCGCTGCTCAATTTGTGATTTATGCAAATAAGCTATGGAAGAAATCCTACACCGGGTACAATCTGGAATGCTTATATGGGAAGGAAGCTAAGAGAATGATGGAGGAAATACATGAGGGAGTTTGTGGACCCTATATGAATGGCCACATGCTAGCAAAGAAGATCATCCGACAAGGGTACTATTGGACGACCTTGGACAAAGACTGTTGCGAATATGTTAGAAGATGTCATAAGTGTCAGATTCATGCAAATCTGATGCATACCCCGCCGTCACAGCTCTATAGCATGACCACCCCTTGGCCATTTTTCGTGTGGGGGATTGATATCATTGGTGAGATAGTTCTGAAGGCTTCTAATGGACACTGATACATAATCGTGGCAATCGATTATTTTACAAAGTGGGTAGAGGCAGCCTCGTATGCAACTTAAAAAGCCAAGGACGTGGTGAGTTTCATCGAGAAAAACATAATCTGCAGGTATGGGGTCCCGAATGAGTTTATCTCTGATCATGGCAGTCATTTCCAGGGAGAGGTTATCCCGCTCTTGGAAAAGTATAAGATCACTCGCCATCAATCATCCCCGTATAGGCCTCAGACGAATGGAGCAGTAGAAGCAGCGAATAAGAATATTAAAGCAATCTTGGGAAAAATGATGGATACATATAAGGATTGGCATGAGAAGCTGCCGTTTGCTTTGTGGGGATACCGAACCTCGGTGAGAACTTCAAGGGGAACTACGCCATATTCGTTGGTCTACGGGATGGAGGCCGTTCTCCCAGTCGAAGTAGAAATACCCTCCCTTAGGGTTTTAGCAGAGTGTGAGATCACCAAATCGGAATAGGTACGAGGAAGGTATGAGGAGTTGATGTTACTCAATGAGAAGAGGCTGGCCGCAATAAACCATACTCGGGGGTACCAGAAGAGGATAGCTCGTGCTTTCAACAAAAAGGTCCGCCCAAGGAAGCTTGCTGAGGGTGACCTAGTCCTCAAAGAACTGAAAGTGCCTGTCTATGACCCCAGAGGAAAATTCAAACCCAATTGGGTCGGGCCGTGCATCATTAAGACTCTCCTTTCCGGAGGAGTGGCGTATCTCATGGACCTAGATGGAGTTGAATTTAAACAACCAATTAACCTCGATCGCCTCAAGAAATATTTTGCTTGAAACCGTTTCTTTCAAAACCTCCTACCTTGATGAACTACGCTCGACCTGATTCCCGCTAGGGGATACGTAGGCAACCTACTTGGTTTGGTCGTTCATTCAATAAAAATAAAAAAATAAATAAAAAAAAACTGTGCTAAACTAGGAGCAAACTGGCGTTTGCCCGGAACCACTTCGAAGCCCTAAAACCAGGGGCAAACTTCGTTTGCTAGCCGAAGAGCCCAAAAACAAAACCCTCCCTTGGATCTCCGGGCTATCAAGATAAGTACCATACAGAAACAAATGAGAATCCATGGTATAGAAGGAGTAAAAGTTTTAAGCAAAAAGCAAAGTAAAAGAGCCAAGTAAAGACATTGAGAGGAGAATTCTTTATAAAAGATTAATCGAAGGGTTGAGCACTTTGGTTAAACATGTTAGAACTTTCCTAAAGATAACAACACTTCTTGAAGAGAAAAATAAAGAAAATCACATTCAAAAGCGTAAAAAGGGGAGTAGGCAGGGTCTGTCAGAAAGTTTTGTAAAATGGCAAGCTTTTCCCTGTTTTCGTCTACTTTATTATGCATGTGTCTGTCAAGCTTCTCTCGCAACCAAGGCCTGGATCTCTAGAAGATACTGGGCAGTAGGCACAGCCAGAGCAGAAATCCTCAAGCACAGAGCAGCCACCCTACTATGCCAAGCCTCAATGAAAGCCTTCACAATAGAAGGGCGCAAAGTGGACCCCTTTGTGAAATCAGCAGTCACAGATTCAGTAGTATCCTGTAAAAGTCCAAACTGGCGGACCACCCGACCGAGAATGTAGAAAGTAGTAGCATGCAAGCCAGGCAACCAGATGCCGGGCCGTCCAGGAAGGCATACGGCGACAGAACTGTAAACCCACTGTGGGCAGGTCCAACAGATATCACCAGGAGAAAGACCTTGGAACCAGCCAAGCCAAGCATCAGCAGAGTGGAATAGGCAATGGACCTCCATGCGGTCATAGGGAAGTGGCCCACGAAGATGCGAGGGGTGAATGAAGAGATCAAGGTGTTCCATGAGCCAAACCTATAAGACGAAAGGTGCCCCTACGGATAACGTGGCCTCAGTAGTATGGGCGTGGCCCAATCCAATCAGAGTTTCACCAAGGACCAGCATAACAACACTTTTCATCTCCCGCAAACCACAGACAATGGGTATGAGAGTGTCGGAAGATGACTGAAAGAGGAAGTAAGAGAGCATAGCAATTGATAGGGCATTACGTCTAATGATCTGATACTCACCATCGTAAGGGTCCCCTATGGGAGCATAAACAGAAGAAAGGCGCTCAAAGTCGATCTACCTCTCATGAACAAAAGAACCCGCCGTATTTCAAGATATGTGAAGGAGAATGGCTAAATCCCGGATGTACCCGGCCCGAACCAAAGGGACCGTCAACTCGGCAAAAGGGTCAGTATGCAGAATGGCGCTGAATTCCTCAAACAAGGGACAAGTCTCCTGAGAGCCGAAACGAAAGACGTTGAGAGCAGGATCCCAACACCAAATGGCAGCTCGAAGTAGGCCCTCGTTCAAATTCATCCGTCGGAAAGAGAAGAGATCGTTTAGTTTGAAACACTCAAAGTTGAGCTTGTCAATGACCGAGAGAGTATCCATCCATGGGAAGAGGATTTGGGAGCTAACGGGGGCCATTTGAAAAAGAGGAGAACAAAGGAAGATAGTGTTTTGCGGAGTTTTGAAGAAAAGAGGGTATAAATAGAGGAAGATCTGCCTGAAGTCAGGGCGGCACTCGATAAAGTAGAGCGGCACTCGACGAAGTGCCGCGCGGCAGTCCGTGAGTGCCGTCGCGGCATTCGCTGACTGCCGCTGCGGCACTCACCGAGTGCCGCGGAGACCTAGCTGAGTGCCGTTCCGGGTTTTTCATTGGCCAGGGTCTGTTTGTAACACTTTCAACCCACCTGCAAACAGAAAACTAGATAAAGGACAATAAAACGTGCGCTTCATGCAGCACGCGCAACAAAGATTAAGCCATGATCGGATACATTCATTTCATTCATGAATAAAAGAGATACAAGCATTCAAAAGATCAAATAAAAAGGGGGGGACCAAGCCATGGTCCCACATACGGCAAGAGAAGGACCAAGCTATGGTCGCACATACGGTGAATATCAATGGGAAAAGCAATAATGTAATAATAAAGGTATTTAAAGTGCCTATCCTACCAGCTATCATGGAGCCATCATCAAAATAAAATGTATGTGTATATACAAACATCTGAATAAAGTATGCATCTTCCCAAAAAACTCAAAATAAATAAAAAGAAAGAAAGAAAAGCAGGATCAGCCTCGACCCCGGCCGCGAGTCTGACGGGTCATACGCCTGAGGGGCTCCTCCTGGGACTCTGTCCCGCTACCTCCGCCGCTCCCTCCACGTCCTCCGCTACCACCGTCTCTGGCTCGACCCCCGCTGCTGCCTCCACCGCTACCACCACCTTACCCCGCGCCTCGTCCAGCACCACCATCTCCAGGAGTGTCGCTGAGAGGAATGCCGAACTACTGAAGCCGCTGCTGAAGCTGCCCCACCTGCTGGGACAGAACTCTGATCTCCTCCGTCTGAAATAAGAGAGGATAAGTCCAGAAAGTGTTGAAAGGACGAATGGAATACTAAGAATAAAAGGGTAAAGATCGTACCTGGGTCCTCAACTGAGCCGCAGCAGTCGCCCGAGCTCCCTCAGCCTGAAAAATAAGAACCAAGAATAAAGATTAGCAAAAGGGAGGCAATCAAAGTCAAAGTGAAAAGCGGGGATAAGTTTCTTACCATCCACTCTCGCCCGAGAACCCACTGCAGCACACTATGGGCATACGTCAAGCCCTCTTCCGCGTAAGCACGCGGGACGACGTCATAATGGAGAGGAATAGTGGGGGCGCCCTGTGAGAGTCGAGGGATCGTCGTCGAGTGAGCTCGCCGAACGAGACGGTCGACATGGTCCAATCCCACTCAGGCAAGGCGGGAGGATGAGTCGCGGCAGGAATAGGCTGCAAACAAAAAGTAATAAAACATAAATAAAGAATGAAAGAGAACTCATAAAAAGATTGAAGGAATCTTGTACTCACCCAAGTCACTTCCATCAGAGAGAAGTTCGGCATCAGCTTAGCGGCGCAGAAAGCCGCATATCCTGTAGGGGGTCCAGGAAGCCGTGAATACCTGAGCCAGCCCGAGCAGCCGTGAACTCACTGCCCTGAAGTGTGTCTGTGGCCCTCATAGAGTCGAGAGGAGGGTACGGCATAAAGAATCCAGGGGCCGCCAGTGACTGCCTAGTCACCCTCTCTCCCAGGTACCACGCCTGGCCCTCTGGCCCATCGAGCAGTCGTCTCGTCGGGTCATATCCAGCCAACTCTCGGATCTCCGCATGAGCATCAGGAAGCACCATAAGCCATGGCTGCCAATGAACATGCTGCTCCCTCAAGTTCGTCAGGAAGTTCCTGAACGAAACAAAATTGTAGGCCCCAGTCTTACGCCCGACTCTATCCTTCGCCCATTTCAGCCCCTGCGGCATGATGAGGGCGTCAGCACCGCGTGTCTCAGGGGACATCATGCGGAGATACTCATGGGACCAAATCTGTAATGAAGAAAAGAAAAAAGAGAGGTTAGTCTCGCAATATAAATAAGTTTCTGAAAGTGTAAAAAGCAGTGAAGTATAGAAAAAAGTATACCTCCCACACTCTCCAATAGCCACTGATGGACGCCGGCCTGACACGGGAAATGTCACCCATATGCCTGTACAAGATGGCTAATCCTGCACCAGCCCAGTCATACTTGTCAACCCGGTCTAGATGCTCCAGAGACGCTACCAGGGAAACATCGACCCGATCACCCTTGGTGCTCAACAAAGAGCACCCCAGCATGTACATAAGAAAACCCCGGGCCATCTGCTCCTTAGTAAAACCCTGCTGACCCCTGAACGTATCCATGAACCATCGGGCTGTGACCAAAGACTCCTCCGGGACCACTCCCAACAATGGCTCCACCTTGTCCCACTCCTGATCTGACAGATACCGCAAAGGCTCTCCGCTAAAGGCAATCCCTGTAATCATCGAGAAGTCTAGGGGGGTCATCGTCATCTCCCCAAAGTCGAAATGGAACGTGCTAGTAGTGTCCCACCATCTCTCTGCCAGGGCGTGAATCTGTCGCAAGTCGTTGGAGCTCTTCGTCAAGAGTTTGACGAAATCTCCAAACCCGGCCGCGTCCACCAAAGCCCTCACCGGCTCGCTCAGTAATGTGTACCACTCATGCCCATGAGCAAGGCTACCATGCCCCTTTAGGACCTTAGGCTGTAGCTGCAAGAAATAATCACAAGTTTTGATATCAGTAATTAGATAGAAGAAAAATATATATAAAAAATAATAATAAAACAGATGGTAGAAAGGAAACAAGGAAAAGCGACATAAAAATAAAGAGAAAAAAAAAAAAAAGAGAAAAAGAAGGGAATGGAAAATCTGGAAATACTCGTAGAAATTTCACAAGCACGGCACTCCTTTGCATTCAGTTCAGCAGATGTAATAAGAGAAAGCACTCAATGTTCTAGACAAATTTCAAGAAAAAGAGAGAGGGGAATTTGTTCACGTTTTCAAAGTATATATATAAACTTGTGAAGATTCAAAGAAAATTCAGGTTCAATGGAAGCATAGTTTCAAGTGTAGGTTCACAAGTATTCAGAATCAGGTTAGAATAATAAAAGGGCATTTGGGAACGCTCAAGAAAATTCACAAGTATAATAAACACAAGGGGATGTTTAAAAAGCATCGCACTCGTGAATCCTAAGAAAAACAGAAAGGAAAATTCATAGGATTCTTTATTCACAAGAAGTGTTTGAAATTTCAATTAACTCAAACGGCTTTCAGAAGTCCTTGAGAAAAGTCGAAAGAAAAAAATAAAGGATAGGTGAAACATTCAAAAAATTCAAGCATAGCATTCATTTCTATGAGAAGTTTTTTAAGTTCATAAGAAATAAAAATAAAAATGAATAATAAATACGAAGTTTCTTTAAAAAGGAAATGGAATAAAGCGTTCGAGATACTCGAGGGTGCCACAAGCATAGCATTCGCGTTTGAAACAGGGCATCTAAAAAGTGGTGTCGATTGTACGTTGCATTCATTATGAGAAAGAAATACAAGAAAGAAATGAATGAAAAATAGAAAGGGGAGTGTTTACCTCGCGCTTGAACGCGTGGGCCGATAAGTGCTCATCCGGGTCCCGAAGCAAGAGTGTGGCATCTGGATGATGAGTGGCCGTATACTTGGCCCTCTTCTTTCTCCCCGAACCGCTCGCCATAGTCTGTCAAAGAAAAAGAGAGATCCGCGCAATAAATTCATGAAAAATCTAGAAAAACAACCAATTGGAAGCGTTTAACTGAGTTTTGATCGAGTAAACTAACCTGAAAACCCCGGTAGATCGATCCAAGCAAGAAAAGAAAAAGGGAAAATTTTCTCCAGAGAAGAAACGAGAGAGAGAAGATTGAGAGAATGAGAAAAAATAATTGAAACCGCCGGTTTTAGCCACTGCCGCTCAAACGCGGCACTCAGTTTTCTGTGCGCGGCAGTTGACGGACTGCCGAGCGGCACTCGCCAAGTGCCGCAACGGCACTCTGTGAGTGCCGCGACTGCCGCGTGTGCCGCGGTTAAGTCGGTTCAAAGATCCTTCACTTCCCCCCAAAAATTCAAATCAGGTCCCGAAAATTGAATTTGAGGCCCCCAAAATTTGCCCTCATCACACTTTTGGCCCTTGGGGTCATTTTTAGATTTAAATTGGCTACAAATTTCAAAATTTAGCAAAAAAATGAGCCCGTGGGCTCCCAACTCCTAAAAATTAAAAAAAGATTTGAGCCCTTGGGCTCCCAATTCTTGAAAATTAAAAAGATTTGAGCCCTTGGGCTCCCAATTCTTGAAAATTAAAAAGATTTGAGCCCTTGGGCTCCCAATTCTTGAAAAATTGAAAAAGATTCGAGCTCGTGGGCTCCCAATTGTGAGAATTCGAAATAAACTTTGGGTCTGTGAACTCCGAGTCCATCCTAATACAATTATCCTCCTTTTTGGAATATAACAAATTTATATTCTCGATCCACGTAACAAATTTACGTTGATCCTTATCTTGAGAATGTAACGAATTTACATTCTCGATTTCCGCAACAAATTTGCGTTAACCCCTGTTCTGAGAATATAACAAATTTATATTCTCGATCCACGCAACAAATTTACGTTGATCCTTATCTTGAGAATGTAACGAATTTACATTCTCGGTTTCTGCAACAAATTTGCGTTAACCCCTGTTCTGAGAATATAACAAATTTATATTCTCGATCCACGCAACAAATTTACGTTGATCCTTATCTTGAGAATGTAACGAATTTACATTCTCGGTTTCCGCAACAAATTTACGTTAACCCTCGAAATCAAATTAAAAGCATCTTCATGACCCCCGTAACAGATTTTGCATCGGTCAAGAATTAGGTGATCCTCCCTGACTAACACGTCACGTAAAGTGTGTCGTACGTAGGGAAGACATGATAAGCATGGCGCCTGTACAACCAGGTTAATTCAGAAAATACCATTACATAGCACTTGCATCACGACAAGATAGGTGCATTCATCCGTATGGTTACTTGTACTTGTGTATGTTTGGCTCTTGCCCGAACTACGTCTTGGTTTGATTCCTGAATGGATACGTAGACAGCTCACCGTTGAGCACAACCAACATGAACCGTTTATGAAGCCATTTTTGCAACGCATTTTTTGTTTTACCTAAATTCGATAGTCTGGTCAAAGGCTTGTCTTCACACAGGCTTTGACATTCACTCATGGGACACGTTGCCCCATGAGCTCTGTCAAAGAGGGGCAAACTGTAGACACCCCGATTTTGACCGATCGTCGAATTTAGGAGAGCGTCAC
Organism: Hydrangea macrophylla; assembly: GCA_033977485.1. Lineage (NCBI taxonomy): Eukaryota > Viridiplantae > Streptophyta > Magnoliopsida > Cornales > Hydrangeaceae > Hydrangea > Hydrangea macrophylla. Next base: position 5,300,998 of record CM066996.1, on the reverse strand, counting down.
CTCCACGTCCAATGATGATAAGGACCGAAAGATTCGAAGTATTCTAAGCTCTTCAGAAAGTTCTCCAAACGCAGTAAAATTTTACAGAAAGAAGAAAATACCAGGTATTTAGGAGAATTCAGGTATAAAACACCATTTTTAGAAAAGATCCTCGAAAATAAGTATTTTTAAGAAAAAGGAAGAAAGAAAAGACCTAAAAAGGGAAGCTCAACAAAAAACGGCACACGACGGTATTCCGCGGCACTCAGTGAGTGTCGAACGGCATTCAGTGAGTGCTGGCCCGGTATTTACGGAGTGCCGCCGACATTTTCTGACTGTCGTTTGCTTTTAAAGTCCGTATTTTGTGGTACAATACGTATATGTATGTGGATAAAAACAAAAAACTGACAAAGTAAGGCTGACTAAAACGCGACAATTAATAATTTTCCGCAGCTCTTAATAAGTGCCGCACGGCAGTCACGGAATGCCGCCGCGGCACTCATACTGACTGCCGCTGCGGCATCCACTGACTGTCGCAAGAGGTTTTTGACTGCCGCCCTGTGCAGCAGTCTGTCTATTTTTAGGAAGTACGTATTGTACTACCAAATGAGACATTTACACTTGTCTTTTACTCCGAATTCACGAAAAATACTTGGTAATTTTGTCTATAAAAGAGGAAGGATCTTCCTTGAAAAAAAAAAAAGAGAGGAGAAACAAAAAAAGAAGGATACACAAGAGATAACCACCATTACACTAACATTATTTTTGAGAAAGAAAAGAGAGAGTTTGGAGAGTTTGAAGAAGAGTTTGGAAGATCTTCAAAGTGAAGAGGCTTTGAGGATAGTTTGGAGGTGATCCTCTAACCATAAGTTGTTTATTTGCATTCTTTATTTTGAATCTCTAATCCTCAAACTACTTTGTTTTCTTTGTTTTTATTTCTTTTGTTGATCATACTTCCTTCTTGAGACTCTTAGAGATCCTCAATATCTCTCTTGAAATCTCTTAAGTTTAATCTTTTGAATCCCATGTAAGCTTATGCTTCACATGGGAGTCAAAGTTTGATCATCACTTCATTTTATAAGCAAATAGGTGGATCCAAGTCCATACTTATGACTTGGATCCTCTAACTTGATGTTTCATGGAATCCTTTCTATATTCCTTTGAGACTCATGAGTATTAGTCATGTTTTGATCTCTAATGACCATCAAGTGGTAGGAGAAAGTGGTTTTGAGTCTAAGCCCATCTCCATGGTTTAGATTCCTTATCTTGAGATTTCATGAAGTCAATTCATATTTCATTTGAAATCTACAAATATAAAAGTCTTTAGCCTCCAATGACCATCAAATGGTAGGAGAAAACGGTTTAGTTTAAGTCCAACTTCATGGTTCAATAAGTTGGGGTTAACAAATGAAAGTTGAACTTGACAATAAAATAATGGGTTCATAAACCGGTTTCGATCAAGGATTTTTAGTTTGAAACTAACCGTTGGAATCAAGTGAAACCAACGGGAGGGTGTCAATAACTCAGTTCTACCACTGTAATTTTAGTTTCAAGGAGATTTCATATTTAAAATGGTTTGGTTATGGGTTTTGCAAAGTCACTACAATCTGCCCAGAGTTTCAGCACAGTAACATTCTTTTGAAATAATTAAACCAGAGTTCTAATGAAGTGTGTGTGACCCAAAATAATTTTTTCTAAGTAGAGTAATGTGTTAGAAAGTCACCCTAAAAAGAGCAAAGCATTTCTGATCTTTTTGCTATTTTTAGAAAATCGTACAAGAACTCTGGACAGAAGGTTGTAGAATGCTGAGTGATGTCTGGTCTTTGTCCAATTCCCGGAGATCCGACTATTGAAACTTTGATTTCTTTTTTGGGATAAAAACTAGACACACAGAGGCATCTTGTATCCAAAATTCATTAAGATCGAACCATAGAAACCATGCCTTTTAATTTTTCAAAGTTATGATCTGCTCTCAGCAATTCCCAGAATTCTGCAATAATTTTCATCAATCTTGTGAATGATGACTTAGATGAAATTTTCATGAGTCAAGGCTCAAACCATGTTTCAATAATGATTCGTTAAGCTTGAATTCAAAGTTTAAATGATTCAAACCATTGAGTATTTCATAATTTATTCTTGTTCATATTTATGAATTCATATACACCCACCCATACATGTTGATACTTGTAATTAGGATTTATTTTAGATTCAATTGCATTTGATAGGTTTAAGCTAGAAATTTAGGATTGTTATTTCCAACTTCACATCTTGTATATCATGTGGACTAACCTTTCGTTTTGTAGTGCTGTTAAGGTATGGTTCCTAAGACTCCTCTTAGTTTATTTTAATTTCTTGATTTTATTGATTTTTCAACCTCATGCGCGACTCATTAGAATTAGGATCTTGCCTTATGTGTATATGTGATTAGAGACCCTTGTTAGGATTTCCTATTGTTTGTATGCATTGCACGTTTAATATTCGCGGCCGGATCCCGGGTAAGTTCTCTAGTTCCCTATTTATATATCATATTGCTTGCTACTTGAATTATGTGATTTTTGAATGATATTTTATCATTTGCAATCTTACACCCTTTAGACATGCTTTTGTAATGTATATTTATACATATGTATTAGTTGAGGGCACATTTAAATTAATAATTTGATTAAAAGGATGTTAAGTAGAGGCCTATCGTGAGATAGGATGAGAAGGGGTGCTTTAGTCCAATGGGCTCCTTCCCTTCTCATTCCATAATCCCCGGACCTAGTTTAATCTTTAGTTTCGCAAAAGATCAGTTTCCTTTTGAAATGGTTTCTTAATTTTTCCTTTTAAAAAAATTAAGTGGCGACTCATTTGTTTTGAATTTGAAATTTTCAAAGAATTTTAAAAGAAAAGCCGTGGGTAAGAAAATTGCGATATCCACAGTATGCTTCAGAAGCATAAAAGTGCCATTGGTTGGAGTATAGCAAATTTAAAAGGAATAAGCCCTTTAATATGCACTCATTATATATATCTTGAAGATAATGCTTAAACCTCAAGAGAAATGCAAAGAAGACTTAATCCTATTATGTAGGAAGTAGTTAAGAAGGAAGTTCTCAAGCTACTCGACATGGGCATTATATATTCAATATCCGATAGTAAATGGGTAAGTCCAACACAGGTTGTGCTGAAGAAAGCAGGAATTACAATTGTTCATAATTCAAAGGGAGAATTAATTCCCACTCGTGTCACTACTGGATGGCGTGTATGCATAGACTACAGAAAACTTAATGTTGTAACCTATAAGGATCACTTTCCTTTACCTTTTATGGATCAAATGTCAGAAAGAATAGCGGGCCATAAGTATTACTGTTTTCTAGATGGTTATAGTGGTTACAATGAAATAGAGATTGCACCAGAAGATCAGGAAAAAACTACTTTCACATGTCCATTTGGAACTTTCGCCTATCGTCGAATGCCTTTTGGTCTTTGCAACGCACCTGCGACCTTTCAAAGGTGTATGCTAAGTATTTTCAGTGATATGGTATAAAAGAGTTTAGAAGTTTTTATGGATGATTTTTTAATTTTTGGCAAATCCTATGATGATTGCCTTAGTAATTTTCAGAAAGTTCTCCAGAGATGTGAAGAAAAAAAATTAGTTTTAAATTAGGAAAAATGTCAATTTATGGTCACTAAAAGAAATGTCTTAGGACACATTATTTCTAACAATGGGATAGAAGTAGACAAAGCCAAAATAGATCTTATAGCTAATTCACTTATTCCAAAGACTGTAAAAGACATTCATTCATTCTTAGGACATGCAGGTTTTTATCGCCGATTCATAAAAAAATTTAGTACTATTTCTTGGCCTTGATGTCAATTATTGGCCAAAGACACACCTTTTGAATGGAATAAAGAATATCAAAACTCCTTTGAGCAATTAAAAGAGCATCTCACTATTGCACCTATTATGTAATCTCCTGATTGGAGCTTACCATTTGAATTAATGTATGATGCTAGCAACTTTGTCATTGGAGCTGTCCTAGGGTAGAGAAAGGATAAAAAGGCATCAGTTCTACACTACGCCAGTAGAACTCTGGATAGTGCTCAAATGAACTACTCAACTACTGAAAAAGAATTGCTAGCTGTGGTATTCGCCCTTAATAAAATTAGGCAATACTTGATTGGTTCCCCCATTGTTTGTTTTATGGACCATTCAGCTCTGAAATACCTATTCTTTCTAGGCCTTGATGTCAATTATATCCATTAATTAAATATAATTACTAACAATCATATTTAATTAATCTCTTAAAATACCTTGAGGTCCTCTGCTTAACTTATCTGATATGTCGGATACAAAATCCACCTGCAGGGTTTGACATAATCAAAACTTATAAGCTTTCTCAAGGGGAGATCATCAATCCCAAAATTGAGACATGGATTCCATCATTAATTAATATCCACCACACAATTAATATTGTTACCCAATTCAATGAGATATTGACCCATTTAAGGATCTCACCCTTTTAGGGATCAAAGCGTAAATATCAAATGTACGTGTTGATAAAGTAACTTAGGATTTAGAGCATAAGCACTCATAATAGCCCTGAGGTATTAATTATCTTATAAGTCAGTACAAAGATAATTACCCCAAGTTGGTCCCGTTAATACACATAGTGTACCAGCATAGTGAGTTGAAACTATACCGTTTTTCGTGGTCAAGACAAACCTATTACATCACCATGCTGCAGTCCTACTGATGGTGTGTCCTATCCCATCTAAGACTGTAAACCTAAATCTTACATTCTACAAGATCCGATGGTCTAATCTTCCGTGTATAAGCCGAACTCTACACACCAAACCACCTACTATGTAGAATAAGAGACACATATGCACAATAAACAATATAATGCAAACATTGCCCACACAAATTCTCATAAAATGGAATAACTAATTTTATTAAATGAATAATAAGCCAACTACATAAAGCATGGCTTTTAGTATATATCCTTAACAATCTCCCACTTAGACTCAAAGCCATGATGCGACACACCTCACTCCTATCCCTTCTACGTGACTATCAAAAGTCTTGGCCGATAAGCTCTTGGTGAAAGTATCTGCCAGGTTATTTGCTGATGCTATCTTGGTCACTTCAATATCACCTCTTTGCACAATCTGTCATATCAGGTAATACTTAAGCTCAATGTGTTTTCCCTTCTTATGGGCTCTAGGTTCCTTTGAGTTAACAACCGCTCCGCTATTATCGCAATAAAGGGTAATAGTAGATTGTACCACACGTCCTACTCTTAGATCCATAAGAAAGTTTCTGAGCCCAACAACCTCCTTAGCGGTTTCTGAAATAGCCACATACTCGGCTTCCGTGGAGGAATCAACAACATATGACTGCTTGATACTCCTCCAACTAATGGCTCCACCTCCTAGGGTAAACACATATCCTGAGGTAGACTTTCTGGAATTCCTATCTGATATGAAATTAGAATCTGTTTAACCAATGGGTACAAGACTATCTGTTTGGTAAACTAACATATAGTCTCGAGTCCTTTTCAAGTACTTGAGAATATTTTTCACCGCAGTCCAATGTTCTTGCCCTGGATTAGACTGATATCTACTAACCATGCCAACGACAAAGTAGATGTCAAGTCTAGTACATAGCATAGCATACATCAGGCTTTCTACTGCCGAGGCATAAGGAACTGACTTCATTTTCTCTATCTCATCAGGTGTCTTAGGACACTGATCCTTAGATAGAGTAATTCCATATCTGAAGGGAAGGAACCCCTTCTTGGAATCTTGTAGGCTAAACCTTGCGAGAATATTGTCAATATTCGTGCTTTGTGACAAGCCTAACATCTTATTCTTACGATCTCGCATAAGCTTGATCCCTAGGATGTGAACGGCTTCTCCTAAGTCCTTCATATTGAATTGACTGGATAACTAATCCCTTACAGAAGATAATACCCCCACATAATTTCTGATTAGCAAGATATCATCCACATATAGTACTAAGAACACCACCATGCTTCTATCATGTTTCTTGTACACATAGGATTCATCCGCACATTGATCAAAACCAAAAGACTTGATTGCTTGATCAAAGTGGATATTCCAAGACCTAGTGTCACGACCCATCCCACTACGCGTGGAAATAAGACATGTGGCACGCCACCAAGGCTCATCCAATCATCATTATAATTATACGTAGCGGAAAGAACTTTAAAACAACCCTGAGTATTTAAAACTTTAGGAAACATTACCCTCTAAGTTGTAAAAACCATTGAAATCAGAGTTATAAAAAGTTTTAACCAATTGGAAACACGTCCAAAAGAATCAGTTTTGAAAACAGAGGTTCAGTCGACTGTGCCTAGGGTCCAGTCGACTGTGCCTAGCAGAAACCAAAACCTAGAATTCCTCAACAAGGGTCCAGTCGACTGATCAAGGAACCCAGTCGACTGCACTAGTTACTATTTGGATCAGTAGCT